>ML058484.1:0-2400000 GCA_003013855.2 Liriodendron chinense | reverse complement strand
GTATGCTTTAGACACCCTTACCAGGATTAGGAGTGAATTATCACTTTGATTAAAAATGGTCTGATGATTTCCAAGTACATCAGTCTTTAGTTTTGCGTGATACAGTCTCTTTAACATATCTGTTTGCTCAATTCTCCAACTAAAATACTTTGGACTATAATGAGATCAGATCACATGGCTGCTAACCTAGGCATTCCATGTGGATCTTGAACTCATCAGGTAACTTTTCTTTTGACACACAGAGATTGCCTCAAGCCCATTCCTCGAATTGAATGCAATGGCAGTTGTTTTCTTCTTCTTTTCCTTAAACATATATATACAAGCATGGAGTTGACTCCATGGTGAGTTACCATGGAGTCGAGTTGTTTGGGGGCCACCTTGGTGTGTGTATGACATCCATCTCGTTCATCGAATGTGCCTCCCTATGATGATTACCCAGCCTGAAGATTAAGGCTGATACAATCATCAGGTGGGCCACAGCATAGAAAACAATGGAAAACAACAAAAACGTACAAAGTCACGTGGTGTGGCGCACCTAATATTTGGTTTGTCCTGATTTTTGGGGCATCCCATTTTCATGGCAGGGTGACCTTGTTGTATGGGTTGGTTGCATGCATACACCACAGTGGGGCCCACACTGAACTATTAGCCTTTAGGGTGGTCAATTGTTCCCTGATGTCTGGTCACCTGATGATTTGTTCAGCATGATTTCCTAGGAGTCCCATCATCATGGTGGGGTACACCTGCTGAACATGTTGGATGTCATACACACAAGCTGTGTGGGCCACCATGTAGTCAACCCCATCTGATCATTCCCCACACACGCATGTATGTATTTACGCATGCATGTATTGGAAATGAGAATTTCTCTGCTGGTGTGAAACTATTGTTATCTTCACATGTAACACAATGCTTCCACAACTAAATTTCTTTAAAGATTAATTCATTGCTTCTAGAATTATAACAATAATATCGTCACAATCAGGCAATCAAATTTAGTCTTATGTCCAATTTTCACAAAAAAGTAGACAAGTAATCACCTATTTGACACGAAAATCAAAGGCTTGCGCTCAGACAAAGGGAGGGGAGCATATTGCATCCAACTGGGGGAGAGGAAAAACTGTGGGAATTTTACAAAATACTGCCTCATTAATACTGTATTTACATGCCGGTACCTTTTTAAATTATCTTTTTATTAAGCCACTTCATTAATCAAGACAATTGTCAATGGGGTAACTTCCATCACTTTTCTCTCACAAGAAATTGTTTAAAAGATAGGAAAAGTAATGAAGAAGAATAGAACACAAACTAACCTTGATTGTGCAATCCAATAAGGAGACAGCTATGTACTTAGAATCAAGACTAACAGCGACCACAAGAACATCATCATTCATTTTCAAAGTCCTCCAATTTGTTACTGATAATTGCTTAGAATCCTGGAAATAAAATTAAAAAAAAGAAAAGAAAAGAAAGAAAGAAGAAAGGCATGTTAAATGAAGGAAAATAATCCACTAAACTTGAAAACATCTATCTAATATTAACAATGAAATGAATACAACCCCAATGAATCCATTAAATATCCATGAAATCTTCAATCTCTTCCATGTTTAAGTTTCTGCAATAAGGGGAGCCCACACCATTTGACAGCAGAAGATTGGGTAACATTGAGAAATAAGGACCTCCCTCCCACTGGCAACTTGTGCTTATTTGGGGAAAGCTATGCTAAGAGGACAATCATGGCATCAAACCCCCTCCAAAAACCAGAATTGGTTTAGACCAATAATTACAAAAAAAGGTCCAATCATCAATCTAGTTTGTCCATCAAATGGTCCTCACCTTGGATTGCTTATGTCTATTAAGAATCACCTCGATTGGATGTTCCTCATCATCCAACCAATGGTGAATAAAATGAGTATCAAGATTTATTACAATTTACCATAGAATATATGATCGTTGATCTGGACAATCAACCATGCCTACATCTTTCATTACCATTGGCACTCCAGAGTTGCTTTGATTGAACATATAATCATTGAATCAAAGTTAATTAAAATGGACAGTTTAGATTGATTGCAATATAAAAGCCCAATCATCAGTCAAGTTGCCTCCTTGTCAACCTGCATCTCCAAGAATCACTTGATCGGAGGATCCTAGACATCTGATCAACAGCAGAAAAAAATGAACTACTCAAATCGAGTTTATAAAGATTGGCGATCCACCAAGTGGTCCACACCTTGGAATGCCTATGTCTATTAATAATCACCTTGATCAGACAATCCTAACCATCTGATCAATGCCAAGCACGCATGGAGCCTAGATCAATTATAATAAGAAAGGTCCAATCATCTATTAGACCATCAATCATGCTGACCACCCATTAGATTATTTGTTTATTTTTTAATGTCCCGCCAATAAATCCCTTGTTCTTCAATATTGTGGGATTGGTTGATCACCAGTTTTAACAGCTAATGATCCACTCAAGAATCATTTTGATGGAAAAACACATAACCGTCTAATTGTAAGAAAAAATAATATAGATGGTCCAGATTGATTACAACAAACAAGGACCAGTCCTCAGTTTGATCTATCTATCAAATGTCATCAGCTTGGATCGAGCATCCCTCCTGTAGATCACCTCAAGCGAACAATCCTAACCATGTGATGCAGGACAGATAGTCTAACATAGAATGATGCAATGACAGATAGTAATCTATCCCAAGACAGATAGTCAATGGATTAATTAAATAAATCCAACCACAAACTAAAGCTAATGTATCCCAAGGTTAAAGGATTTAAATAGTAAATATGCTCAAGTTCAAACCAAACAATAATCCCACAATGAAATCTTAGAAGATATTAAGCAATCAGGACCTATGGAAGGTAGAACTTCGATATAGCATAGGGATTAATCTTAATTCAAAGGGAATCACTTGTCTTTGTTAGGGTTTTGGTAGGTTAGGATTAATTTTAAGAATTAGTAAATTGGATTAGGGAAGCTAGGATTTGGGAATTGGGGCTTTTGAGATTTGGGAGATTTTATATTTGGAATTCTA
Organism: Liriodendron chinense; assembly: GCA_003013855.2. Lineage (NCBI taxonomy): Eukaryota > Viridiplantae > Streptophyta > Magnoliopsida > Magnoliales > Magnoliaceae > Liriodendron > Liriodendron chinense. The sequence continues at coordinate 2,396,947 of ML058484.1, read as the reverse complement.
GGTTCTAGAGTTAGGGTTTTAGTTTTTTTTTTTTTTTTTTTAGGGGCGGTGGGGGGGGGGATAAGGTTGGTCGTACGAACAAGGGTTTAATCCGTAGGGATGGGATTTGGGAGGAAACAAAAGGAAAAGAAAGACAGAGAGATAGAAGGAAAGAAAATTGAAGAGAAGATAGTTGGAATCACTCCATGGCTTCACACCAAACTCCAATCATAAGAGGCTTTCTTTGCTCAAAGCAACAAAGAAGAAATTTTGATTTTCAAAGTCCAATAATGCTCTAGGGCTTCATACGCTCACCCCTTAATAGTCAACAAAGAAGGAATTTTGATTTTCAAAGTCCAATAATGCTCTAGGGCTTCACACACTCACCCCTTAATAGTCTAATTGGGGTGTTTTTACAAAAATACCCTTACTGCTTAAGAAATGTCTAAAACACCCTTATTTCAACTAAATTATAAAATAAACCAAAATACCTAAAATAAATAAACTAAATAACTAAACTAAACCATCCCCATGGCTCCATCGTGTCCAATGGTCCACGATCATGATTCAACGATCAAAATGATCCACGGTCACGATCCAACGATCCAATGTGTCCAATAAACTCCTATATGCAGCCCACATGCATCTTGCCAGTGCGAGGCCTTCAAAGATGCATAAACATGCATGTGAGGTCTTCCAACATGGCTATGTACTCGATCTGGGCCCCATATAGTGATCATCCAACCATAGAGATGCTGGAACTGAGGCCGAAGCTCTCCTCCTCCTCCTCTAGTATACTCTGAATGGTGCTCAGATGTCCTTGTCACCATGCGATAAACGGCAAGTAAAATGGGCAATCGAGATTGATCAAAATCATACAAGCTTCGATTAAGACCAACAATTATGTGGGTGAAAACTTGAATTCCTCACGTTGCTTGAATGATTGTAACTGTCCAACCAAAGGCACAACAAAACAAATGCCTAGATCCATTACAACAAAAAGGTCCAATTATCAACATGGGCCATCCGTGAAGTGGACCCGACCATCTGTTGCATATGCTTCTCGAAAGTAACCTTGATGGGACAAATACAATTCCAACTATCCAACAATGTGGAACAAAATAGAGTAAAAAATCTAAGATTCTCAAAAAATTAGCTGTACCCTAAATTCTTTGAGAAGTTATCATTAGGCATAAAGGGTGTAAAACAAAATCACTCCTTTTCAAAAATTCCAACAAACAGCATAAATATCAATTGGCTTCTAATCAACATTAATTCTGAATGGAAGCAAGAAGAAAACACTCATCGGACCAAAACACCCTATGTAGTGGTCTCCCGGTTGTTAGATGAGCTGGTGGAGACAGTGAGGTGTGTGTGTGTGTGTGTGTGTGATCTAGGGTTCAATCCCCGGTAGTGTTACCTTTCAAAAAAAAAAAAAAAAAACACCCTACGTAGTGTCATCCGAGTCAACTCCTACCTAAAAAAGAATTGGCTGCATAGGTTTGCTCAACATCGCCTCTAGAGTTAAAAGGAACAATGAATTAATAAAAAGGTCTAAAATTTGGTACCATCTACGTGCAGAGCAGTGACGTGAATATCTCTACAAACCTTGAAGCTATGGAGTGAACATATTGATACCCTTGTCTGAAAAATGTAATACTGATACATCCTCCCATCTAAGTATGAAGAATAGAACGGTACATTCCTCCCTCATCTCTTGAAATCTTGACAAATGCAAATAAAAAACGCCATTAAGCATTCCTAAAACCCACCCAATTGGTTCACCATGAAAACACTCGTGTCAAAACCTAACATACATAGCGAAATTGACAGCCTCTCACAATCTATAGGCCAAGACTTAAAATTACCAATCTGCTTCGTTGTGTTACCCAAGTTGGGCAGACTTCCACACCAATCACCATCTCCACTCAAACAGGACTTCAACAAAGAATGATCAAACAAACTCTCCACCAAGCAGACAGCTACTTTTAATCAAGAGAAAATATTGATGCCATCCATAAATGTCAGGGAAGGAGGTAATGGCATATTATTTCCAGATGATTCTTCCTCTTTTTCTTTTCTTTCTTTCTTTTTTTTCTTTTGAATACTGAAAGGTTCCAAAACGATCATAGTTCTGCCACATAGTCATACAAGAAAGTAGTTTAACCCTTGAAATTTCCAACAATGCACCAGAAATACAATTTCAAAATAGCATCTAACAAGTTTTGAAGGAATGAATAAAACCATCATAATTTTGAAACAACTTAAATGAATTTACCCACAACACTAACCAGGCATTCATGAAAATACATCATAGTTTGGAAACAACCAAACTCTGGTCTAAAACAAAATCATTATAGGGTTAAACAAGATCATGAAAATGAGAAAAGAAAGAAGCAGATGAAGATGATTGATCAGTAAAAAAGAACGCACATGACCAGGTTTCTCCGTAAGCTGATACTCCCAGAACTTAACTTCGTGATCTGCGCTTCCAGTGACAAAACCACTTCCATCTGGAATTGATGCAATTGACCGGACAGAACCAGCATGAGCTTCTAATACTTCTGTGCAACTACCACTCCCAACATCAATGATTTCTAATGCTCCACCTTTGGTTCCAACGAGTGCATATCGGTTACCGGGAACAAAGGAACTGCATAAGCCATATCCAGATTCAATGGTACGAAGACAGGCACCAGTACTTGGATTCCAAATCTTTACAGCGTTATGGCTGGTCGACATCAAAAGGGTATTGTCTGAACTAAGGGTTACACTTCTAACATCAGAACGATGTCCTGGAAGATCGATAGCAAGTGCTTTAGCAGCTGTGCTATCTTGAACCAAATAAGTCTCCAACAAGTTATTATTCAGCGACAATGCTAAAGTGGCCAAGGCTCCCTTAGTTGGTGGGGGAGTAGGGCAGAAAGAGAAGGAGCAAATTTTCTTGCTTGTCCTTAGAACTTGAAGAAATTTAAAAACATCAGAAACAACAGTGTTGGGAATGCCAACTTCTTGTTGAGATGCAAGATCTTTATCACCATTCTCAGTTGCCTCGGCAATCCCTTTTGCAGAGGTCTTTTCTCTCTTCCTCTGGATTCGTCGTTTGGCTTTACGCTTTGATTCAACCTCATCCAAAACACGGAATATTTCTATAATCTTTCCTGCCACTTGACAAGCAAGAAGATTTCCAGACTTATTAAATCTCACAGTCACAACCCTATCCTTGCTTTGCCGCTGGATTTCTCCAAATTGCTTCAAAACTTCCCACTTATCTTGTGAAGTATCTCCACCATTCATAGCATCAATTCCAGTTGGATACAGCTCATGCTTTACCTTGTAAAATCGGAGATCGAGGTCCGCTGATCCAGTGACGAGATATCTCTCCTCTGGGTCAACATCCATGGACCAAATTTCACTATGATGGCCACTGATTATTTGCATGCAATGTTGAGTATCAAGGTCCCATACTCTTAGAAACTTGTCCTTTGAGCAGCTGACAAGCTTCTTGCCAGAATCTAGGAAAACAAGGTCAGTGACCTGCAAGATATAAGTTGTTAGAACTTGAGAAAGATTATTTATATGGTTTGGAGCCTCGGCATGCATATAATTCCACATGTGGAGTTAATGGCCAGGTGATCCAAACATGATGGGCACCATTGTGAAGGAGAATGTCACAAAATATCCCAGATTTGAAAATCTGAAACCTTCAATTGCTAACATATTTTCATTGAATAAGGACCGATGATGTATTTATTTTCTTTATTGTCTATTTTTAGGCAAATATTAAAGGTTAGGATCTTCAAATTTGGGAGATTTTGCCCCAATCATGACAATCTGATCAATGCACTGGCCCATCGAACCTTGGGTCTAAAATGAACAGAATCCTGCGCCTCAGCAAACCATACATTGCTGAAGCTCAGTGCCCTGCAACTCATCTTCGAGAAAAGGTAAAAAAGTTACGAAGTATAGATCTTGTTACAATTCTTCATTTTGAAGCTTTCAAATGTAATGTCAATAAAATTGGTTAATTTTGCACTAGAATACCTGATCTCGGTGCCCTCGGAGACGAAAAAGTCCAGATTCACCAACCACATCCCATAAGATGATATCATTATCTTTGCTTCCTGAGGCAAGCAAAGAGCCCAGCTTGTTGTAACGCAACGCAGTCGTAGCGCCCTTGTGCCCATTCAATGTGGTCTCACATGTACCTTTATGACAATCCCAAATCCTGATACTTCCATCAGCATATCCACTAGCTATCTGCAAGGAAACTAGAAAAAGCTCTTTATCTATTAAAAAAAAAAAAAAAAAATCAAAAGCCAATAGTAAGGCCAAACTAGTAAGCATGGAAGTAGGAATCATGTAGAAGCCCGGAAACAATAAGCTTTACATCAGTATCTCTACTAAACCTGTACAGGCTTTACTGTTATGATGTTGTCATTAAAAAATAAATAATAATGAAACAGATGGTATTATGGTAGCAATCTTTTTATTTGAGACTGTCGATTCGTCATCATCATCATCTAAGCATCATACCAACTAACAAGGGTCAGCTATACAAATCTTGTTCAGCCATTCCACCCTACCAAGGGCCATAACATCAGTTAGATCATAGGTCATTGTGTCTTTTCTTGCTATCTCCACCCACGTCTTTTCGGGCCTTCCCTTTGCCCTTTTGGATCCTTCAACTTGGACCAACTCACTCATAATTGGCACAGTTCTTGGTCTTAGTTGCATATGACCAAACCATCTTAGTGTACTTTCCCTCATCTTATTACCTATTAGTGCTACTCCTAAGTTCCCTTAAATGCATTCACTTCTAATTATTTCCTTCCTCGTCTTGCCACTTATCCATCTCAACATCCTCATTTTAGCTACACCCGCCTTATGAACATGTCTTTCCTTAACTACCCAAAATTTTGTCCCACAAACCATGGTTGGTCTAATAGCTATCATATAAAATTTCCCCTTCAAGTACACAACAATCACATAAAACTCCAAAGGTACATCTCAATTTCTTCCACCCAACTTGAATTCTATTACAACATCCTTCACAATCTCTCCACTCATGAATTATCAACCTAAGATATCAAAAGTGGTCATTTTGAGATACTTCTTAGTCAGCAATCTCATAACTAATTCCCCGTTTCCAATCCTATTTTTACTGGAATTGCACATGTTAGTGGACCATGATAATCTCACGAGTGGTTTCTCACTATTATTGGCTAAAATATGTTAGAACTTAGAAGAGAGTTTAAGACCACGGGCATTGCTTATGTAATAAGTATGTAGGGGATTTGTGTACCTCTACTTTTATTATGAAAACCCTATTAAAAAATGGAGGCTGGTGGGATTGATCCAATACCTTGCCTCTTTTCCTTTCTTTCACTTTCTTTCTCTTCCCTTTCTTCTTTTATTTCTATAAGATGAAATCCTAACTCATTTGGGGGCTGGTTTACACAAATCACCTTTTTCTCTTTGGGTTTTTTTTTTTTTTTTTTTTTTTTTTGAAGAGTAAACGAAAATTTGATTAAAGGCCCACCGACAGTAGCCGGCGAGAAAAAAATACCAAGGAAACAAAAAGAGGAGGGAGCCAAAGGCTCACAAAACAACCAAGAATAGAAACCCCCACTCATCACCCCGGCGTCTTTGCAAGGGTCCCCCATTCAAAAACAAGAGTTGAAACATTAGCTATGACTGCTTTAATTGACAGGGACGAGTTTTGAAAGCAATGTCTATTCCTCTCAGCCTATGTCGCCCACTAAACTGCTGGAAGAGAGGTATGCCATCAGATCCTGTCCCTATGTTGAAGACCTTCCCTATGCCAAGCCCAAAGGTCCCTAACGTTGTTTGGGATAAGCCATGTCGAGGTGAAGGCCAAGAGGACGTGCAACCACACCTTGGACGTGAATGGGCATGAAATAAATAGATCATCCACCGTCTCCTCAGCTTGAAAACACAGATAGCATCAATTTGGAATAGCCAAAGAGCGCTTTTGAAGGTCATCAATAGTGAGGACCCTCTTCCTTCCCACAAGCCACGTGACTACCTTAGGAGGAGCCATCATTATCATTTTAAGGTGTTTATTTAAACAAGAATTATGGCTCATAAATAGAGAGTCAAATACACCGGCAAAGGAAATAGGTAAAGAATTCTAATCATTACATTTTTAGCTTATAAAACTAGCATATTTACAATGATATGTCTGGGTAAAACAAACAATGGTAGAAAACTCATCATTCCGGTCCAATGTAAGTCATGTCACCTAACGATTATAGGAGTAAGTAATCATTACCCATTTCTAGCCAATTACCATTGTAATTGGAAAAACAAACATGCACTTTATTCAACCACCATATGGCGGGTCGTGTAGTTGTGTTCCCCAAGTGTATTTGGGGCCCACTTACGCATACAACCAATCATGATGGTTCAAAGTGAGCCATCGTGCATCTATAGCTAGATTTGAAGTCAAGTGTGTGTAGATGTCATCCATGGCCAACTTTGAAGATCAAATATGCATGTAGAAGTCGTGAATGAATGTGAACCGTTTTTCGTGTTTTTATCAATCAGTTCATACATGGGTGGTGGTGATCATTGGTGATCATTGATTTTATACTCTGTTGAAGCAAGTTTGGGCAATTATAAATTCAAGTTCTCCTCTCAGTACTTGATTTCTTCTCTATTCTAAATACAAATGTCAAGAATGATGTAAAGAATAGTCTTTAAACTTGAGTCAATGAATTTTCAAATTACATTGACCAAACTTAACGATACGAATTATTTACAATGGGTCACATCAGTAGAAGTATTTCTTGCAAGAAAAAGAAAATTGAAGTATCTAACATCCACTAAACCTGCTAAAGTTCAATAGATTATGAAGATTGGGTGGCACTGGAAGATAATGCTCAGAATAGAACCTTGGCATGGAATAGCAAAAATCGCATATTAGTGTAAATGTTATATTCTCCAAAATAACAAAAGTGTGGGATAATTTGAAAGCACTATATTCAGGTGAGAAGAATCTAACTCACATAAACGAGTCGTTCTGGCAAGGAAATAAAAGTGTAGGCGAATATTATTCGGCGTTGTAGGATATGTGAGAAGAACTGAACGTAAAATAACCCCCTCTCAGCTGATTATGAGACCATGAGAAGGCAAATAATGGAATTTCATGTTGCCAAACTTATCTCTAGTCTTTGTCCTGAATTCGAGCCTGTGAGAGCTCAATTTCTTTGAGGCAGAGAAATTCCATCCACTACAGAGACATTTGCCCATGTTCAACGTGCAGCTCATATAAATATACAAAATTCATCTACATCTAATCACTCGATGTTTATTTCTTCATCTAGTATGGGAGATGAAAGAAGTCATGATGATCATGGTCATGGCAGACGATTTGGTAGTAGAAATTCAAGGGGGAGGTCAACTTGGAAGTAAGAATACTTAGGGAGTTCGTGGTACCAATGTTGCCAAATCGTATAAGCGATTTCATGCCATAAGGTGGGGTTGACTGCTTATGCGATCGCATACTCATATAAGCGATCGCACATCCCCCGCGCTTTTTCTTTTCTTTTTTTAATCAAAAAATGGAAGAAAAAAATACCCAAAAAAATATAAAAATTTATGAAAAAATATGTATAATTATTACAAGTGTTTGGAATTTTTTCCCCTTCAACCTTGTTGTGGGGGTTTCCGAATTGGACCCGCATGCGAAGCAGGAGGCCCAAGCATAAGTCATCGGCCCTGGCATCGAGCATAGGTGAAGGACGACAGGCTAACGGTCCGACCAACTCCCCCAAGCAGTAGCGGAATACAACCAAGGGAAGCACCCACGCAGAGACGAGAGATCCCGCCAGCTCCAAGGCAGGAGACCTAGCTGATCTGCCACCGAAGAAGCTACGAACCGAGGCAGCCCCGAGGGGAGGAGTTCGGGAACAACCCAACCAAACCAAACTGACCCTCTCCAGAGGACGGCGCATGAAACCAAGGATACGAATCCCGCAGAGTCTCTCCAATGCAACACGTGGCGAGTGTCAAGTACAGAACCTACACCCACGCCTAATGATTGTAGCAAGCCTAGCATGTCAGGCTAGGCCTGCCAACGCCAGGAGCCACCCCACACACCCATGATTGGAAAGTTGTAGGCTGGCGTGTCTAGGTGGATCTGTCAAGCCCGGATCACATCACCACACTATACCACTACTGATTCAAGGCAAAGGTACGTCACATTACTCGCGCAACCCTTACCCACTTGTTGCCCGACCTCGGCCGACCTTACTTAGGCATCGGAAGGTTCCCTACCGCACTGCAGCTCCCCCCTCTTTGGCCTCCATTCTTTCCATGACTCACAGGGCCTAGAGACCGAAGGACGACCACGAGGCACTTGAAGCCGTTTCCAGCATCTCCCCAACCTCACCCGTTGCCACGAGAGAGAGAGAGAGAGAGAGAGAGAGAGAGAGAGTTTACGAGAGTTTAGAGTGAGAGAGAGAGAGAGCATTAGAATGTGGAAATGGTTTTCTTTCCGGGGGGTATGAGAATGGTTGTTAGAGTGCAAAAAGAATTTTGAAAAAAATATGACTGTTGGGCATTATGTCATCGCATGCTGTGTATGTGATGCCATAATCACATGCTCGACCACATACAAAAGTATTCCATCGCATATGCCATCAACCATGATGGCATATGCGATATTCCTAAACCATTTCACATATGTGATTGCATAATTGATTATGCAATCTCACTAGTCGTGGCAATTTATGATGTTCTCATTGTGGTCTTTCTAGCTACACCATAGATACATATTGGGATCTCACTCATAGGCTAGCTTGGCAAATCAAGTTCGATCTTCTAATGACAGTTCAGAGGGTTATGTCTCCAAGCCCATGTCAGCCCATTTCGAATCAAGTACCGCAAGTGATACAACTACATTGTCCAAGGATGAGTATGCTAAAATGCTAAAAGATCGTTCCACTCATAAGTCCTCTTCCACTACTACTCTTGTTTGATATAAAAGTGTTCATTGGGTCACTAATTCTGGAGCTTTAGACCATATGATTGGTAACATAGTGTTTTGTCTTAGTTAGATAAGTCTACACCCATTTCCTCTGTAATATTAACTGATGGCACTATAACCCGTGTGTTTGGATTGGGTACTGCCAATCCTACTCCATCTCTTCCATTGTCATCAGTGTTATGTATTCCTATATTTCCTTTTGAGTTTGTTGTCAATAGGTAAGCTAACCAAATCATTGAATTCGTTTGTTATATGTTATCATTTCTATTGTAAATTTCAGGGTCTAAAGACGGGGAGGATGGTTGACGGAGACATAAAGCGAATGGTCTTTACAAATATCTCACCTCATGAATAGCATTGCAAACTTGATCATCCTTCTTTGAGTAATTTAAAGAGTCTTTTCTATCATTGTCTTACGTGTTTAAGTTAGAGTGTGGAGCTTGCAAGTTAAGCATGGCATCTTAGAGTCTCGTTTCCACCGCTGGTAGACAAAAGAGTGATTGTCCTTTCTCGTCAGTACATAATGATTTTTAGAATCATGTTCATACTATTAATTTATTTGATTTCAAGTACTTTATTATTTTTGTAGACAATTATTCTTACATTACATGGTTATATTCAACGAAAGATCGCTCTGAAACATTTCTTGTTTTAAGGAATTTTGTATGCAAGTGCAAACACAATTCAATGCTGAGATGCGTATTCTATGTTCAGATAAATCCAAGGAATAGATATCACATGAATTTAAACTATATATCTCATCTCATGGCATTATTCATCAAACCTCTTATGCACATACGCCACAATAAAATTTAAAATTACGAACCAACATTCATTTGAAGTTGCTAGGGCATTGTATTAAATATGAATATTCCAAAGATGTTTTGAAGTGATGCAATCTTAACTGCATGCCATTTAATAAATAGGATGCATTCATCATCTATTTTAAATGATAAATCCCCTTTTCTTCTATTTTATGTCCTAATATTCTCACATTTTTTGTTCCTCCCAAAGTGTTCAATTATGTGTACTTTGTAAATTAGCTAGATCATGTTCTTGACAAGTTTGAACTGAAGGCCATCAAGTATATCTTCCTTGGATATTCACGTACCCAAAAGGATCAAACACTATAATCCATCTCCCATAAATGCTATATATTAGGTGATGTCACATTCTTTGAACATACTCGTTATTTTTCTGAAGATGGTAAGTCCATGGGGTTTGAAGAGATTTCTGCTACTATTCCCATTATGTCTAACACGGAACATTTGGTGGGTGAAATGCATATACGATGTTTAGCTCCACCTTTGCAGGTCTATTGCAGACATTTCAATCGTGATAATGAAAGTCATGCCATCGTGTTCCCACCAATCCTCCTGCTTCGTCAGAAGATCATCATCCTCTTGAATCTCCGTCCTTAGCACCTAATGAAGCTGATTTATCTTTCAAAAAAAGTTTAATATAGGCAATTTACCAATCGCTCTTCGCAAGGGTATATGTTCTTGAAATCAACATCATATTTCTCAGTTTGTTTCCTTTGTTGGTTTATCACATTTCTTTCAAAATTTTGCTTTGCCCTTGTCGTTTGTCTTTTCCTAACTCTTTCCAGGAAGCTTTAAGCCATGATGAATGACATGGGCTACGAAAGAAGAGATGGTTGCTCTGTCTTAGAATCAGACTTGGACTCTAACTGAATTACCTGCTAGAAAACATGCAGTTGGGTGTCAATGGGTTTATACAGTGAAGTACAACCTCAATGGGTTAAAAGCTCAATTGGTCTGAGAGTACCCTAGGCATTGATTATTCAAGGACATTTTCTCCTATGGCAAAGCCTAACTCTATATGAGTCGTTGTTTCCATTGCAGCAAATTTGAATTGCCCATATACCAACTTGATGTGAAGAATGTGTTTCTTCCTGGAATCATACCGAAGAAGTCTATATGGAGCAACCGCCCGACTTTGTCACCCATGGACAGTTAACTCTTAAGAAGACAATTTATGGCTTAAAACAATCTCCATGGGCTCAGTTTGACAAATTTAGTAACATGGTGTTTATCCAGACTCCTCTTCATGGGTGCGATGTAACACAGTGCATCAACAAAGTCTAGCATTAATTAAAAAATTAAGACAAGAAAAATACCAAATGATGAAAGAAATGAATAAAAAAGAAGGCGTCATGTTGCTGGCATATATGTGATCATGAATGCAATGAGAGTGGGAAGATTTACGGAGGAAGATAGAGAGGAAGCGATGGAGGTGACGGCGAGGGAAGGACCATGGCGTGAGGAAGAAGAAGGTGAGAGGGTTCTGGAGCAGACACCCTGACGCACGTTCCACACGCCTACCGTCTCGAGGGCAGGCGCGAGGATCAGCTTCCCTGAGCTGTCATAGCATATGTTCGACTCCAACGAACAAACCACCCCAAACACCGCCCCTGGTTCGTACCTCAGGTAAGCCTTCACCATTCTCTCTCTCTCTCTCTCTCTCCTTGTTCTTTTCGGAAGCGGTTCGGAAGCGGATTGCCGCTCTCAGTCTCTTTTTATTCTTTTAGGATGCGGATGGCGTATTAGGGCGCGGGGTTGGGTACTACCCCCGCCAATACCTAGCTAGAGACGGACGGCCACGTCAGGGGCTCTGCGGGGCCCACCGTAATGTATGTTTTTATCCAGGCCGTCCATCAATTTTGAAAGGCCATTTCAAGACATGATCCCAAAAATAAAGAAGATCTAAGAAACAAGTGGACCACACCACAGGAGGCAGTTGGGATTGAGCGCCTACCGTTGAAAATTTTCTAGGGCCTACCATGATGTTTATTTGCCATCCAACCTATTCATAAGGTCACATAGACCTGTACCAAGCTGATATGTAAATATCAGCTTGATCCGAAACCTCTGTGGCTCCTAAGAAGTTTTCAACAGTAGGATTTCAATTCCCACTACTTCTTGTCGTGTGGTTCACTTGAGCCTTCAATCTACTCCCTTTCTGGTATTAGACCTAAAATGATCTTTAAAAACGGATGGACGGTGTGGATAAAATATATACATCACGTTGGGCCCCACAGAGCCCCTGACACGACCGTCCGTCTCTAGTTAGGTCCTTGTGAGGGTAGTACCCAATCCGCGCGCTGGGTATTGAGTAACTAAGCACCCTAGTGTACTGAGTAAGCTCTGTGAGGTCCACCATGATTTATGTATTTTATCTACTCCGTCCATCCATTTTATCAGATAATTTCAGGGCTTCGTCCCAAAAATGAAGCATATTCAAATCTCAAATGGACCACACAACAAGAAATAGTGTGAATTGAATGTCTACCGTTTAAATGTTTGGGGGGCAACAGAAGGTTTTGATCCATCTGGAAATTTTATTTTCCCTTCATCCATGTCTTTGTGATCTTCTGAACAGGTTGGATGACAAATAAATATCATTATGGACCCTAGAAAGGTTTCAATGGTCAAAATCATTACTTCCACTGTGGTATGGTCCACTTGAGATTTGGATATGCTTCAATTTTTGGCACAACGCCTAAAAATAGCTGGAAAAACAGATGGACGGCGTGGATAAACCATATCATTCGAGATGGATACAACCAATCGTACTGAGTAACACAGGAAGCAATTGGATTTCATTCTTTTCTTCCTCTCTCTCTCACAACGTCTCTCGCAGCTTCAAAACTTTGCCACCTCTTCCTCCCACCTCTTCCTCCTTTTCTTTGCACTGACTTACGTGTGGTTTTATCTACCCTGCGCCTTCGGGTTCACGGAACCCCTGCCAAACTACGCTACATCAGGCATAGTGACAAACTCTTCATCGGTTCGGAAATTTCTCGCAAGATTTTCAAATCGAGGTTTTCTCGAAATACTATCAGGAAATCCTGACGAGTATAGAAATATTTAAAATTAATTTTCATCGTCTAATAGACTACTTGGTAAAACTTATTTTCACGCTATTAGACCGTTTGACAAATCACATAGATTAAAGTACTGAATTTGGATTTTTACTGAAAATTTAGTTTTTTTTTTTCGAGTTCTCTACTCCGAAGTTAACAAGAAATGTGGCAAAGTGCTTTTGATTCAAATATTTGGTGACTATAATACCCTTAATTTTTTTTTTGTAAATGACAAGTTTACCCTTTCATAAGTAACATTTTACCACACGAGCCAAAAAATGAAGTAAATCCAAAACTGAAGAGGACCATACTATGTAAAGACAGTGGGGACACTAACGTCCACCGTTGAAACTTTCCTAGGGACCACCATTAGGTTGATTTGCTGCAGTGTGGGCCACTTGAGCTTTGGATATACTTAATTTTTTGTCTCAAGCCATAAAATCATATGTTAAAATGGATGGACGAAGTTGATAAAATATACAAATCATGGTAGACCCCATAGAGTTTACTAGTATGCTAAGCGTCCTAAGTAACTCCGTTCACAATCCGCTTCCATAAAACACATACCTCACGGTAGGCCCCGCAGATCTTGTGCCACGGCTAGGCCTGCACACGGGTCGGGTTAGGGACGGGTTGGGCCCAACCCTGGACCGAACCTAAATATATTTAAAGGTCCGGGTTTCGGTCCGGGTCATGATCGGGTTGGGCTGACCCAACCCTAACCCTACCCTACTTGTAAAAGGGTTAACCCTAACCCTACCCTACCCTATATGCTAAACCGGGTGGGGTCGGGTGGGGTTAGGACAATATTTCTATGGTCTGGTCAACCTAAGATTTGAGTTAGCTTCATTTTTGGTATCATATCCTAAAATGATCTTTCAAAATAGTTGGACGGTGTGGATTTAAGACACGTAGTCAGGGGCCACCCACCTTGGTGGATGCTGGATGTCACCTAATCCGCTCCATGTGAGTGTGAGATGAGCGCAGCTAGGGTGAGAGTCGGTGAGACCCGAAACCAGCCATGTGGGTGAGACCCTAACCATGAGGCTCGCCTCGATGTATATATTGTAAATCCATGCCGTCCATCTACATTTCAAGATTATTATAGGACATAGTCCCAAAAAGGAAGCAAATAAAAGCTTTAGGTAGACCACACCACAAAAATCAGTGGTCATTGAACTCCCACCATTAAAAGATTCTAGAGTCCACCCTAATGTTTATTGACCATTCAACCTATTGATAATGATATATAAATATTTCTAAAAGCAATAAACTACTATAAATGGGGCAGTTCGGGTCAGGTGGAACGGGTCGAGATACACGGATCGGGGTACGGGTCGGGTCGGGCGGGTTTAACATGTACCCTAAACTATACCTAAATTAAAAACGGTCCGGCCACATCTACTCGGGACTGGACCATTTTGTCAACCGGGTCGGGACGGATCGGGGGGTCGGGTCGGGCGGGTTGGGCGGGTTAACGGGGCAGATGTGCAGCCTTAGCCACGGCCTCATGGATATCTTTGTTTTCAGTCAAAATAGCATTGGCTTTTTGTAAAATGATGAGAATAGCTCCTACCCTTGACTTTAATGATTGTAGCCTTTAACCTTTCTTTAGACCATTTTGCCCTTAAACTCTGGTGAGACACATGACACTCTGATGATACATATAGCTCTCCAATGAGATACATAGCTCTCTAATGAGACATTCTCATGGCTCTCCAATGATACACGTGGCTCTTCGATGAAACAATCTTATGGCACTCCGAAGAAACACAACTCTCCCTTGAGACAATCACATGGCACTCCAAGGAGACATATGGCTCTCCAATTACACATATGACACTTTGATGATGCATATGGTTCTTCAATGAGACACATGACTTGCCAATGAGATACATGGCTCTCTAATGAGACATATGGCTCGTCAACCTGGAAGTCATGGCTCACGGATGAGACATATGACCCTTTAAATTTTGAGAAACTCATTAGTATAAATAATAGGGGTAAAATGATTTAAAGAAAATCTAAAAAGGTATTAGGATTATAATTATTGTGACTGAGGGTAGGGGCCATTTTACTCATTTTACAAAAGTCACTACTATTTTGACCAAAAACCCGGGATATCTTTGTGCCGAGTGAAATGGGATTGAGATTAAACTCAATTGGCCCCACTGTTAATGTATGTGGATTATCCACGCCGTCCATCCATTTTTACAGCTCATTTTAGGGGTTGAGACCAAAATTGAAGCGTATCCAAAACTCATGTGGACCATACCACAAGAAAAAGTGGGAGGAATGATGTCCACTGTTCAAACTTTTCTAAGGCCCAACGGTGATGTTTATTTGTCATCCAACCTGTTCATAAGATCACACAGAAGAAAAATACAGTGATATTTATTTCTAGGGCCCACAGTTATGTTTATTTGTCATCCAACCTATTCATGAAGGAAAAATACAAATATCAGCTTGATCCAAAGCTTCTTTGACTCGCAAAAAATTTTCAACGGTTTCCTATCGTGTGGTCCACTTGAGCTTTAGACATGATTCATTTTTTGTATCAAGCCCTAAAATTATATGGTAAAATGGATGGAAAGAGTGGATTAAATACTTATATCAAGGTGGACCCCACAGAGTTTACTCAGGACGCAATCAGCTTCCGTGGCGGGTGCCGCAGACGATCGATTTCTCATTTCTATCCCTCTGATTTGTCCCCTTTCTTCGTTTTTTCAAATCTGAGTATCTGAAATGGCCGGAAAAGAAGAAGAAGGGAAAGGAGAATTCCAAACCCCAGAATTCGTCTACAGAATCAGCACAGCAAAGGAATGGGAAGTAATTCAGAAGGAGGGCAAAGTCTTCGGAGGAGATCTCGACAAGAATTCCGGTTTCATCCACCTCAGCAATCTCGATCAGGTTCTTTTCCCGCGTTTGTATGCACCATCCATTTGAATTCCAATAATTTTCGATCGCGTTCATTCGCATTCGTATTATGCTATTGAGGGTTTGGGTCCATACTGCACTTTGGGGAAGCGGATTGCGCACTGAGTAAACTCTGTGGGGCCTACCGTGATGTATATGTCTTATCCACGCTGTCCATCCGTTTTACTAGCTCATTTTAGGGCATGATCTCAGAGCTAGTAAAATTTGGGGAAGCGGATTGCGTACTGAGTAATTTAGCTTACCGAGTAAACTCTGTGGGGCCCACCGTGATGTATATGTCTTATCCACACCGTCCATCCGTTTTACTAGCTCATTTTAGGGCATGATTCCAGAATTGAAGCATATCCAAAGCTCAAGTGGACCACACTATAGGAAACGGTATGCCTAGCGTTGAGAACTTCTAAGGGGCCACATAATTTTTAAATCGAGCTGATATTTGTGTTTTCCCTTCATCCGTGTCTCTATGACCTTGTGAACAGCACTCTAAGCCCTATGAAGGTTTCAATGGTGGAAGTAATTATCCCCGCTGTTTCCTATGGTGTGGTCCACTTGAGATATGGTTCAATTTTGGGCTCATGCCATAAAATGATCACAGATCCTCTGTGGGCCCCACAGAGTTTACTCAGTATGCAGTCTACTTCCGCAATTTGGGGGGCACGAGTTAAGAGAAAAGCTTTGATGCTCTTGCAGTGTCTGATGGATGATACGCAGGCACTTATGAATTATGTAGAAATTGCACACGTAGCGTAGAAGTAAACTGTCCAAATTATAGTACCCAGTGGAGATGTATCAGGAACCAAAAGTTGGGATTATTTGATTATCTGACTATCAGATTGGTGGTGGTGGGCATTTATTGGACCATTAAAAATGAAAAATAATCCAATGGTTATATTTCCACAAACAAGTGTCCACGAACAACCAATCTGATATTGGGATGTAACTTGGCGATAGTGGGGCTGCACAATCTAGGTGGTTTTATTTGAGTTGTTATATACCACATGTACAATTTCTAGGTGTTTGCATATCAGGCATCACATGCAGCCTGAGGGGTCATTTGGATGCCTATAAAGTTTTTAGTTGTAAACACTTTACACTAGTAACTATTTTAAGGGATAAACTGTTTGCATGCTATTCAGTTTGGCGTCTGAGTGGAAAAGTGGTTATGGGTAAACAGATTATGTGTTTGGCTAAGCTGTAAAGTGTTTACAATATGTAAAGAAGGTATTCACACCACATAGAGCTTGGAACAGAAAATCCCGCCAAAATATGCAATCACGTAAAAAAGGGCTTGATTTTTTGGGGCCTTATGAGTGCATCAAAGTACGCATGCTTGATGGATTGGCTGGACATCCATCACAGTGGGCTTGCACACAATCTAGAAGGTTTTTAATGGTGGGAGTACTATCCCAAATGATCCCTCCTGTGTGGCCCTTCTGATGATCAATCAGGCTGTTTTTCAAGGCTGTAGGAGAGCATCAGGGGATGCACATGATGGGCAGATTGGATGTACTGTACATATATCAATGGGCCCCACCTAGCATGACTGTGTATTAACCATTGTGTTCTACTATGTATAATGTTTTTTCAATTGTAAAGCTTGTAATCGAAAACATACCTTTTTGCCTGGAAAAGAAAGGGGGAGTTCGCTGATGTGGGGGCATCTTGGTGCGACTCCAAGGATGCACCGTATCTCCACACTGGGGGTGGGGTGGCCCACAAGGTGGAGCCTATGAGATGTAGGATGGCCACGAGGTGAGACCCATTGTAGGATTGTGCGATTCGGGGACCCTTGTGACGCGGGGGTTGCTCGCGGGGAGGACTCGCCTGGGAGAGCCAGAATATAGGGATAAATCGGTACTCCCCCAACAACTCTAGAGCTTTGGTGTGTTGACCAGTTGTCCGCTATCAAAGTGGTATCAGAGCGGGAGCCTAGGGATCGAGTCTCCTCACCGATGTGGGTGGATGACGTGGGGGCATCTTGGTGTGCGATTCGAGGACTCGTGCGTTGCGGGGGTTGCCCACAGGGAGGCCTCGCCTGGGTTTTCCTAGGAGAGTCTTGGTTCTCCCCCAACAGCTTTGGAGCTTTTGGTGTATTTGTTGGTCGTCCGCTATCATTCACTATTGTAAACATTTTATAGGCAAATTGTGCCATCGTTACAACTTAAAATTTGGTCTCCACTGCACATGACCAAGCCATCTAGGTCCACTTCCCCTCATCTTGTTACCTATAATTGCTACTCTTAAATTCCCTTGAATGCATTCATTTCTCTTTGCTATTTGTAGCTTGCATTCATTCCATAGTGTGAAAGTAATTCAAAAAATAAAAAATAAAAAAAAATTCAGTTAGATCATAGGTCACCAATTTCTTTTCCTATTACCTCCACCCATGCCCTTTTGGGCCTTCCCCTTGCCTTTTTAGAGCCTCTAACTTGTATCATCTTACTCTTAATTGGCACAATGTTTGGTCTCCATTGCACATGACCAAACCATTTAGGTCTACTTTCCCTCATCTTATTACCTATTAGTGCTACTCCTATATTCCCTTGAATGCATTCATTCCTAATTCTATCCTTGTCTTGCCACTCATCAATTGCTACATCCTCATTCTAGCAACACTCATCTTATGAACATGTTGTTCCTTAACTAGCTAATTGCCCAACATTCTGCTCCATAAAGCATGGTTGGTCTCATTACTGTGAACAATAAATACATACCGGGGATCAAGATGTATTAGAGATAAAGATCTCCAACACATACTTTCTTCTAACTAAAATGAGGTGAATTCATTGTTAGGCATCTACCAAATGGGGCCTTAAACTTTTATTCCAAAAACTTAAACACAACTACTAAGGCTATATGCCTATATCTAATAAGAGATTTTCTTCCAAACTAATTAAAGATTTGGAAATTAAATCTAAGGGTAGATGCCTAAAAATGAGTTCATCTCATTTTAATTAATCATGTAATTATGTATTAGAGATAATATTCAAAGGAGGATACTTAAATTGTCATGTAGGAAAAGAAGTAGAGGATATGATTAACTAAAACTAGATGAACTAATTTTTAGGCATCTACTAAACAGGCGTCAAAACTTCTAAATCAAATAAGCATTTTCCAAATCCTGTAAAAAGGGCTCTTTATGCAACCATATGCATGATTGACCTGGTAGGGTCATTCCAGACTCTCTTAATGGTGATTTTGGGCTAGGATGCATCAAGAATCCAAACTTTCCATGCTATAAGTTGAGTGCCCCCTCCATGCTAGCAAATGGTTGCACGGTTAACAATTAGGGGTCATTTGGTGGTGTGTATTTGGTGTGAATCACAAAAAGTTAACAGCATTTAACAACGTGTATTTGGTGATAAATGGATTCCATTTACCACAAATTCATGTGTTTTAAAATCATCGCATTGAGGCGTGAATTCAAAGCCAATTACCATGGCTTCTACCAACCATAAAAATTCCGACCACTAGAAAGCAGGGTCTAGTTACGAACGATCGTTGTTAGGCGATGGCTCAGGTGGGCCTCACCGTGATGTTTATGTGAACTCCACCCAAACCACCATGTCCGTCACCCCATGTTAAGCCGATGGCCCAAAAATTATCCCATTGCCTAATTCAGGTGGGGCCATACCAAGGGAAACACTTAGCAGAGGGACACCCACCCTTAGTTTTTCAGGGCCCACTGTGATTATTATATAAAATCCACTCTAACTGTTAGATGCCGCACTAAAATTAGGCCTTGGGACAAAAAAAAAGGCCCATATGTTTAGGTGGAAGGGAAACATTTTGGAGGATGAGTGTTGCTCTGTAAACTGTTTCCAATCATGTGGTCGACCTGAATCACTAATGGGGTTAAATTTTGGGTCCTGGGCCTAACATGGTGTCACACACCTAGTAGAGTGGTCAGGGTGGATTTCACATAAACAAGAGGTATCGCACATTTGAGAATTTTTTAGCTCTAGATTTGGTTGACATCTTGACATTGGATGTCAGTTTCTGCATGAAAATCAGCCGTTTCACGTTCAAGAATTAGTGGGCCCCACCATGATGTTTATGTGAAATCCACCCCGACTACTAGGTTTATCACTACATGGCCCAAAATTTAACTCATTCCATGATCTAGGTGGGCTACACTAAAGGAAACAATTGGCAAAGTGATGCCCACCCTTGATTTTTACATGGCCCACTGTAATATTTATGTTAAATTCAATTTGACCATTAGATGAGTTATCTCAAGTTAGGCATACGAAAAAAAAAAAAAAACAAGTTGACCCATGATTGGGTCCTTACTCATGCGGCATGCCTCAGTGGTAGACTCACAAGAGTTTCAACACGAGGTCATAGGTTCGAGTACCCATTGTGGTGTAAAAAAGCCACTATGGTGTGAGTGCATGGTGTGTGCGGTGTGAGTGCGTGTGTATAAAAAAAAAAGTTGACCCATGATTCGGATGGGCACACCAAGGAAATAGTTGGGAGAGAGACATCCACCCTTGATTTTTTTTTTCAAGGCCCACCTTGATGATTATATGAAATCTACTCCAATCATTAGATGCCAAGCTAAAATTTATGTTTGGGGACAAAAAATCAAGCCCAAAAGTAATTCAAGTGCTGCCATACGAAGGGCAACAATTCTAAGTGTGAGTGTTGCCCTATACATTGTTTCCAATTGTGTGGTCCACTGGAATCACAGATGTGGTTGAATTTTGGGCCTTGGGCCTAACATGGGGTGAACTTGGGGGTCGGGTTAGATTTGACTTAGACATCATGGTGGGCTCGTTGAGAATTTGTAAAATCCATCTGATGTCCGCTTCGAAAATGACGCGGATTCACTCTATCTACCAAACATATTTTTTATTCCATCTACACGGTGCCAAACACAACTGAGGATTCCAATTCATACCAAATACTTGCTACCAAATGACCCCTTATGGATTATCCTTCCATTGGTTCCCATTGTGGATGGGCCACATGGCAATATACACACCATTTGGACAACATGGATGTCTGATGCAGGGGCATGTGATGACCTAACCCTAGATGCATGAATATTCAGTTGGAAGATTCAAATAATAAGATTACGAAACTAGCTACTTTCAATCAGAGGAAACTAACAAATCTCAACACGAAAATGAGGTTCGTCCGTCTGGATCATGCCCCTTCGCATAAAACCATGTAAAATCGTAAAACAGGGAGGATCTAGGGATATGAGAATATCTCAGATCTAGCATAGACCAGTCCACAGTCAAGTTTGGATCGGGTTATTGTGGCTAGGCATCCCTCTTTTCGATCGTACCCAAAAGGGGGGGGGGGGGTGTTTCAGAAAAGGACGAGGGATGTCGAAAAGCAATAGGTTCTCATGAAGTACGAATTATGAATCAAAAGAAGCTTCTATTTCCTCGCACCTTGAAGAAAAGGACGAGGGATGTCGAAAAGCAATAGGTTCTCATGAAGTACGAATTAGGAATCAAAAGAAGCTTACATTTCCTCACACCTTGAAGAAAGAGAGAAGAGAAAACGGAAACTCCGGGGTGGAATCCTCAAACCCCAAGGGCCAATCCTGAAACCCTAATCTCTCAACAAAGAGGAAGAAACTCACGAATTTTCTATTCATTCAATAAATAATCGAAATAGGGTTTCTCACAGTATATATAAGCTACGAAAATAAAAAGTGCACTAAAGTGCCTGAAAACCAAAGAAATAACATAAAAACACGTAAAGTAAATAACGACACTAAAGCGCCTAGAAATAAGGAAATAAACAAAAAAGCGCCTAAACGTAAATCCGCCCCATGGTCCAACGGTCATGATGCTTCTGCGCGATCCTGCATCTCGCGTACTCGTAACGCGTCAGAAAATGGGCCCAAGGGGCCTGGCGTCCATTCACATCAACTCGTCTGCTCCAACACTCGATTTGCGACGTCGCCTCCTCTGGTACACTCTAAAGGGTGCACCACTGATGTCCGCATCAATGTCTTATTTTTGTTGTGAAAATGGATGGTTACAGACAATGCAAGCAACAATCTACACTAGGGCCCACCTATCATCATATTTACGAACATTAATTGATTTTAATGATAGTTTACTTTCAAGGGAGCTAATGACTGTTGTGCAGGTAATAGGTACTCTGCGGAACTTTTTTCAGGGAAGGGAGGACCTGTACCTACTTCAAATTGACACAAAGAAGGTAGTAAAAGAACTCTCATTTATTTATTTTATTGAAAATTACCTATATTGTTTCTTAGATGTCATTATTCATTTCACATTGGACAACTATTCTCACATTAACTAGGGAAACGCCGAAGTAGGTAATGTAGTGTTCTTTTTGCTTTTTCTTTTTTCAAGAAGGTAAGTATGTCATTATTATACATAAAGCAAGTGGCATTTGGCCAATTTCACCCTGCAATTAGTCAGAGGAATTTTGATTTTAAATGGAAAATGGGATTTGTCTGGCCGTTCAACTGATGGTTTTTTGTCATTTCAAAATCATTTATGCGAGTAGTCCTCTCCTACCTCTCAATCTTTGTGTGTTGCTTGCACGGATGACATAGTACTAGGGAGCCCATGTGACAAAGGCTCTGTGGACCCACCACTATGAATGTGTAACTTCCACTGCATACATTTGTTATTTCGACTCATGTTAGGGACATTAGCAAAAAACTGTGGCAGATTTAAAGCTTGAGTGGGCCACAGCATTGGAAAGAGTAAGCATGGTTTGCCCACCTTTGAAACCATTCTAACACCTGCCTCTCACTGCATGTAGCCACACCTTTTCCCTGCTCCTCTCCCTCACTCTTTCCATGTGAATTGCACGTGCTATACCCCCTGTTTATAGTAAAAACCAAGAAGATGAGAGTTTCCAAAACACATAGATGGGCACGACCCAATTGAAGATAAAGCAACCACAAAGAGACTGCTGTCATGATACAACCAAGTAAACGAAATGTTCAGCCTAGGTGGGTGACGCGCTAATCTTGTTAACGAAGGAAAGACTCAGGAAAACAATCCTCCCCACAAGCCCAACTAATAACATCCCACTTCCTCTTAACCACCTCAACGAGCCGCTGATTAAAGTGAGATGGGTTTGCCTGTTTCCTATGGCGCAAGCACCAATGCCAAAGTAAGATTATCGGAGCCAACTGGCCCTATGAATGTTGCCATTATTTTACTTATATTGTCAATTAGGATCCTCTCTCCCCTACTTTGTTGCTTCCTTCATCTCTGGCTCCATCAAAAGAGAGACCACATACCTCACACTCGCTGCACAACTTCGTTCAAACACTTCGGCTTACTCCAAATTACTTCTCTCCATTGTTCAAAGTATCCCTGATATTACGATGTCCATATCTTCAAATCGGCGATGCCAATAACACTATTAGTATTAGAAATTTTAAGTATCAATGATATATCATTAAGTATCTCTGATGTATTGATATTGCCAATATTTTCGACTGTGTAAATTCCAAGAGTCACTTGTATTGTCGATGTATTAATATCGCCAATGTATTGCTAATATTTTCAATTGTGTAAATTCTAGGTGTCGCTTGTTTTGCCAATGTACTGGCAGTATTTCAATAATATCGCCAAAAAATTGTTTGGATGGATGGATGGTTGGATGGATAGATGGATAGATGGATGGTTCGATGGTTGGATCATATACATGTGTATTATGTTTATATGCTTATTTATGTATGGATATATAATGTATGAATGCATTATGCATGTTTGTTTGCTTGTTAATTGTTTAATGAGATTTAAGTGATTGTTGTGACAACACATACTTTTAGGTCCCATTAAATTTTAATTAATTATGTATGCATTTTTTTACAATTTTTTATTCCTAAATATGGAAATGCGTATTTTAATATCTCCTGAAGTTTCACTGAAAAATTCCATCGTTTTCCCAATGTTTTCCCGCATTCCTGGAAATCAATGATATTATTGGGTGATATCGCTATTGTTTTCAGTATCCCTTGACCAACGAAACTTATAGCGATATTGTAGATACCCCACCCAAGGGTTGACAAGCTGATCAGAGTACTATCAACCCAGTCGACCCGATCAAACCTAGTCAACCTAGTCATTCCGGTGAAATCCGGTCAACCTAGTTAGACCCAATCAAATCCAGTCGACCCAGTTAACCCAATTGGCTCAAAACCAGGCACAACTTCGAGCCCAAAACCAAGCCCAAACCTAGGCCCATTAGTACTTAGGACCACAATAAAGTAAAATTGAGTGAACCAGGGGGAATACACCGCCCTAGGAGCACTTTTGCAAAATTTTGGACCGATCCATGTGGTGGGTGGCACCCTTTGTGTCGCTTGCCACGTGGAATTTCACCAGATTTTACAGGGAGGTTAGGTGGGGTGATGACATCACCCTTGCAAAAGATGGGACCTGATCTTGTGGTAGGTGGCACCTTGGGTGCCGCTCACCACATGACAGCTCTCCTGCTTCCGCATGTGAGGGTGCTCCGAGTTCAACCACAAGCGTGTGGGAGAGGAAAAGACCATGTGATCCCTCCTCTTTGGCCCAAATTACCCTTTTACCCATCAATCCAACCGTTGAAATTTCGCCACGTGGCGATATCAAATCTTAGCCTTATAAGCCTTTTCACCCTCAGATTTCCCAGCAATTATAAAAAAAGGGGCCCAAGAGGCAAAAAATAGCCCCTTCCTCTTCATTTCAAAATCATTCAGAAAATCCCATCTCCTCCGGTAATCCTCCACACACCACTTTCCATCTCTCCTTCCATCCCTCCACCAAGGAGAAGAAGAGGCTTGGAAAGGAGTTCCAGCCCGAGTCCACTTAACCAAGTCTAGCCTTCAGCATCTGAGCCACTAAACCCCCCCGATCAAAGCCACTCGATCTGACACTTGCAACAAAACCGTTCACCTATCCGCCCAAACTGATCAATTTTATTCAAGCTTGCATTAACATTGTGCTACATCCATTCTCTTCTCAACCCCTGCTTAGCCCGTTAACATTACATCACATCCATTGCATTTGAGCACTCAGGGCCTATTTGTTTTGATGCAATTACATGTATTTTAGTGTATTTTGACATTTATTAATTACAAAATTAAATGTCAATTCACGACATTGACGTCTTTGCTTTTTGATAGGGCTTGGCTCAAAAAGCGAGGCAGGCTATGTGGGACCCATGTCCCATGTGATGTATCCATGTCGTCCATTCATCTTTTTGGATCATTTTAAGGCCTGAGCCAAAAAATGGGGCATATCCAAAGATCAAGTGGACCACATCATAGGAAACAGTGGGAATATTGACGCCACCATTGAAACCTCTGTTTTCTTTGGAGTGGTCCACTTGAGCTTTGGCTCTGCCCCATTTTTAGGCTCATGGGCTAATATGATATGAAAAAATGAATGGGTGGAGTGGATATAATGCATACATCATTGTGGAGCCCACAGAGTTCCCATAAGAAAATAACGTTGAGATGTGGTGTAAATCCTTGTTTCAAATAGAGGATGTACTTAATTATTATGCTTTTACACTACAAATACACATAATTACATCAAGACAAACAGGCCCTTAATCAACTCAAGTGTATGATATGTGGTTTGCCAAATTATCAGATCCCGCCCATAAAAAAACTCAAGTTGACCAGTTATCCTACCGCTTAGGCAAGTAGGTGAGTCAGGGTAGATTTATTTGACTCGGGCTATTGCTTGTCAGTGATGTTGCATTAACACAACATTACACACACTTTGCATCATTCAGTGCGCAAGAACTAAATCCAATCCCTAATAGTTCGTGTAATCCTTGAAGTAGAGATCATATAGTTGTACAGGCAGAGATGATGCCTAACACCTTTCCTCTTTATAACAATAGTTCTTTACCTCGAATCTCCGGTCGCAGATCAAGGAGTCATATTAGGACGGAGAACCTTTGGATTCTCCTTCCTAACGTTCCTGCAGGGTCAAGCCAACTGTGGAAGCAGAGTAACTGGCTAGTGATGACTCTAGTCAAACGTAATACCCCCTATACTTCAAACAGAGCACACACGGCCCTAAAAAAGTACATGTTAGTGCGATCCACCCGTGGTCCAGCGTCCACAGATACCTGATACTTCGAACACTGCTCTCCATTTGCTGGTGGTCTCTTCAACCAACAGCCCTTTAGAAGCCAGTGTGGCTCATCACCCACAAAACCAGATTCACCCAAATCCTCTGCGACTCTCTGCTTAGGTATTCCCTCATCCTAAAAAATCCTCCTGTTTCACTCTAGCCAAAAGCTCCCAGCACACAGCATTAGGAAAAAGTTTCCACAGAATTCTACCCCTTACATTTAAAAGTATGCATCCTCTAGCTTAGCGTACTTTTCTGATTGCTGCGAAATCATTGTTAGTGGGGCTTCTCAGGTGTATTCAACACGTTTGGTGTTTGAAGCGGTGCCGAAATCACAACCAACGTAAGCAGGCTTGGAGTGGGCTGTGAAGTTCACATTCAATGTGTTGGTGGTGAACATTCTATGAACAAGCAAACACATATCATCATCATCAGGCTATACTTCTGAAATGGATGAGCATCAAGTTTGGGAGTCAGATGAGAGAATGTGCAGTTCCCACTTCCACATCCTGGATGGTAAGCTGCACTATGGTTGCTAGTTCGTATTGAGTTCAATATACATGATTTATATAGTTCATTACATACTAAATTTCAGGCTATGGATGTTATATCATACCAGAATCTTGAAACCCTTGCACCACACCGTTATAGCTCAATGATGTTTATTGTGCTAAAGTGTGAATGAGTTAGATCCTTCCACACTTCAACAGCGTTCGATACCAGCTATACAGTTTTTGGGCAAACCAAGATAATTTCTGTATCCTTAATTCCTTATAACCTCTTCGAACCTGAGCATTGCCTCTTCTCTCTTTAGATCATTGGTTACGTGAGCCTAGAACTGACTGCCATTATTCGTTCTTTCTTTTTTAATCGATAACAAAGTGGCAAAAGATACAAAAATCCATTTAGGCAATGGATAAGAAGACCCAATAGACTGGCAATTCCGAAAGGCTCCTTCCTTTGCTAGAACATCAACAATGGAGTTGGCTTCTCTTGGAACATGACTTAAAGAGACCCTTAAAACCAAACATCTTTTTATAATACCATTTATAATAAAACCCCACTTGAAGGAGCCAAACTCTTTTCTGAAGCCCAAGCAATAGCATTTTTGGAGTCTCCTTCCATGACGAGGGGGCCTAGAAAACTCCTGGATGAAAAGGGATCCTCCCATCTTAATTGCCATCATTTATGCATCACAAAAGACTGAAGGACCAAAAAATAATAGCTTGATTTCCTTTTGATGACTACAGATAAAGATTCAAAAACCCAAAAACTCGACTTGACCCAATGTTCAGCCTGTTCGGGTTGACTCGAAGACTCGACCCAACTCAAATCAGTATTTAATTACTGTAAATTGAAGATACTAGGAATGTAAAAAATATTTAAAATAGTTAAACACATTAGTAATGTAAACCATAACTCAAACCAACAAAAGCACAGTTACTGCACTGGTTCATTGTGTTGCCGCCAACTTTTTTTTTTTCAAAGTAAAATCTCCTCCTCAGGAGGTGAGTTACTCCATTCAAATCAGTTTGAGTCGTGTCAAATAGATGAAACTATCAATTCAACGAGAGTCAGGCCCAGTACCGAGTTTCCCAATGACTCGGCTCGAAATTGAGTTGAACTGGCTCGGACCAGGTTCCTAGTTGAGGCAGTGAGTTTGGGAACTATGCCACGATCACGCTGCTGACCCCAGATAATCCAGGACTTCCTAAAGAACTATGCTCAGCTGACCTCAGATAATCCAAGAGTCTCCAAAGAACCATCTACATTCAGGTTTCCACCAATCCGGAGGAGAAACCCAGGAGGTCATTTGCCTCAGGCAACATCTTCTCCCTGAATAATCAAAGCTCCAGTGTTTTTGCAAATTGGATGGTCTCACTCCTTTGAATTCTTTAGCTGAGATATCCCGATTCAGCTAACTACTGAGGTCTGACTATGGCATTTGAATACCTACTACTATTTCTTTCTTCCCATATACCCCACAAAAATTCTGAAGGAAACAACCTCTATAATGTTCAAACTCGAGGCCCAAATGGACCACTTGCCCAGCCTTCCATGAGATCTGAACCATGAAGCACCCAACAAATGCTGAGTAAATCGAAGAAGAGACCAAATCTCACAAGGTGTCTGGGCGATGAATTAAAATGTGATCCACTGATTCCTTGTCTCTCCAACCCATGAAAATATTTTGGGAAGGGAGGAATTTCAGCTTTGGAGTTGATCCAGTGCGAGGTTCTTTTTCACTATAAGTCACAAATCATAGGGCGGTCTTCTCATTCCTCATAGAGCATAACTGCGATAATCTAGGAAGAATAATAAGCGGCTGCCATCTTTCCTCCTGTGCATGTGTATATTGGGTGGCTGCAACAGTGTAATAATCATCAGCAGGCTCTTGTCCCAGCTATTTGATTAAAACTGAAATTGGTGTTGGTCTGCCTATTCGTTAGAAGCAAGGGTGTGATTGACACAATGCAGCCGTGGATTCAAATCCCTTTTCTAGTGTAGGGCCTGTTTAGTCACCTTATTTCCAGCTCCAACTTAAGGGTGCGTTTGGTTGCACCAAATATAATGAAATGGCATGGTATTTCATTATTAATCAGTCTAATTTTGTGCATAGTATCTTGAAATTTCACAATGTTTGGTGCAACCAAACACACCCTGGTAAAAGAAAATAAGCTAGACAGAGCCCAAGTTTGTGACTGTAACGTTTTGTTTAATCTCTTTCCTGGATGGATTTTTGAATTTCTTTCTTCTATTACTATATCGATGTGTTCTGTTGCAGCTCGGGGAGGGATTGGTTTATGAAGCTGTCGATGGTTCCACATACTTCCCTCATTTCTATGGCCCGTCTCGGAGTTTTAGCCCACTCTCATTGGATGCTGTTGCCAAGGCAGAAAAATTGGAATTTGTAGGAGGTGAGTTCTCTTGTAGTTTGCTGACATAGGCAGTTTTAGTCATGAAGTTGATTCAGTCCCCAGCAATTTCTGCAGAGTTGCATGTAAAATAATGGATTGAGAAATCTAATCACATTGGGTTTAAAGACTATCGAAATGCATTGGAATATCATAATCTAAGGTCTGTTATAGTCGTTGACTGAACCAAATCAGCTTCTTTGCTTGAAAGTTATGTTATTTTGAATTTAGTAAAATATTTGCATTTAGGGTGCGTTTGGTTGCACCAAATTAGACTGATTAATCATGAAATTCAGTACAACCAAACGCACCCTTAATGATGTCTTATCTATTGGTAAGTTTTCTAGAAGGAAGCATGGTGCTGGTTTCTTGAGCTTTGCTAGTTCACTCGTCAGGTCGGCGACAGTTCGCGAACAAACGAATGGAAAAAAAAAAAAAAAAAAGGAAGTTTTTCTAGCCCTTCATCCTGTTTCATGCCACACTGTGGCCCACCTGAAGAATGGAATAGCCTGCTTTCTGTTTCCTTCCAAAATTTAGTGGTTGTTCATGTTTCTAATTCTGGTGGGCCGGTGATTGTCTGGTCATTTTCTAAATGAATGAAGGTGACCCCAATTTAGAAGATGACTTGGTGCAAGGATCAGTTCACTCATCAAGTGGGCCATTGCTGTGGGTCCTAACTCATGCATCGTTGCTAGACTCACAAGAGTTTCAACATGAGGTCATAGGTTCGAGTGCCCATTATGGTATAAAAAAGCCACGGTGGTGTGAGTGCGTGTGTAAAAAATTAAAAAGAAAAAAAGTGGGCCACTGCTGTATGGAAAGAATGAAGGGTTTAAAAGAAATCACCAGCGGCCATCGTCCAACATGCAGTTGTGCTACCTAGTCCATGGGCTTTATTTTTGCCCAATATCATCTTCAGGATGGGGCTGCCTTATGCGTGGCTCAGATGCCCTGCACAGTTGCCAGGTTGGCAGTGCGATGCTCATGGTATGTGCACATGAATGCATGAAGTCTACTCTAGTAGGGCTGTTAATGGGCTGGGCCCGGCCAAGCTATCTGTCCATGGCCAGACCGTCCAAATAGGCCAAGCCTAGCCCACGATGATTATGCACAGCCCCAGCCCGAGCCCTGTGGCAAGCATGAGCCAAGCAACCCACTCCTGCAAGATCCCGGCTGTTCAATTAGTTTTAGTTTTTGCTTCTTTTTCTTTGGAATATCAGCAGAAATATGATTACTTCTACGAAGGCTGTAGGCCGAAAGAACAAGATGAGCAAAGCTCAAAGAAAACAGAGTACCCACACGCAAGCCACCCAGAGCTAGGAGAAAATAGAAAAAAACAAGACCCACATCCCAGACAGAAGGTCCGTTTTACCAGATAATTGTAGGCTTGAGCGCAAAAATTAAGTATATCCAAAGCTCAGGTGGACCGAACCACAGGAATCAGTGTGAATTAATTTTTGTGGCGAAAGTGCATAAGTGTTTGGACATTTAAGGTCTGTTTGGATACTACCAAAGAAAACAGGTCCGCTGTGATATACCTCACATAATGAATACCTCATATTAATGTGGACCCATATAATGGATGGTTGATCAAAGGTCAGCCCATAATAATAAATAGCCCACGTTCAAAGAGGGCTGGCATGAGGGGTGAACATGGATACCACCAAATAAGTTACTCTTTTTTATTACAGTAGATAAGTAACTTGTCTGAGATAAGTAAGTTTGGTTTATGATCAATTATAAGCAACCTTTTTTATTTAAAAAAATAAATCAACGGTAAGAAATCCACGACTGATTAGTACTGTGGCACAACTGGTACACGATCTGAACCGTTCATCATGCAGGTGCCACAGTGGACTGCCACTATCAGCAAATTACCCTATAATGTACAATCTCTAACCCATGCAATTTGTGATCTCTTGCGATTTTACATACTTCTCTACCATTCATTTGCAGGTTAGATATTTGACAATTAGGATAATCTTTTAGGTGAGGTACCTCTATTGTGGCTGTTCCAGGGTGGTACCCATATTACGAACGGTCTGGATCATGAAACGTTGCAGCACAAATGTCCAACTTTCACTGGAGTTCATGATTAAGTAGAAGAGTTGGTGGAAAATATGACTTCGTGGGCTACGTTTGGATGGACAGATGAATTGAATTGCAAAGTAAATGCAATTTGGAGCCCAGACACTTAATCACTTCAATTTCATAAGTAGAAATCAAGATAAGCTACTTGCGGCATAAGTAGCTTATCTTTAAGTAACTTACGATCCAAACGCTCCCTTAATGGATGGTTAAAAATGAAAACATCCTGTGATTTTATTTCAACAAAAAAGTGTTGACTAATCAGAGTTTAGGATTCTGCAGACAATCGAGTTTCTGGACAGTGGATACTAATCAGAATTCACTACCGTGTGCAACGTATATACAATTAATGGGTGCCTGTGTATTAAAGTTCATACTCTACCAGAGTATCAAATGAACTCCCCCGCACATCATTCTCTAGAAAGAGGGACGCAGTTGTCCGCGCGTGTATTCAAATGAGAAATTCGACAAGTGGGGCCCATCATTCTCTAATCTAAACAATTGGTATGTTGAGTCCCACTGCGGATGCAATATATCTCAAAAAATATCCCAGATAGAAACATCTCACGAGCAGTACTTGAACATTTTCCAGTTGAGTTCTCTTCAGAACCGTCTATATGTAGGCCAAAGATCCAACGGGTAATATTGTTCTATCGAGGCTGGTTTTAAATGATGGTCCATCGATGGTGGGACACAACAGATCAGTGGCCTCGATTATCAAATCATGGCACTTTTTCTTTCAAAATAGAAAATTCGC
Source organism: Liriodendron chinense (assembly GCA_003013855.2). NCBI lineage: Eukaryota > Viridiplantae > Streptophyta > Magnoliopsida > Magnoliales > Magnoliaceae > Liriodendron > Liriodendron chinense. Next base: position 2,365,284 of record ML058484.1, on the reverse strand, counting down.
AAAGATGCAGGCCACGTATCATATAATTCCTCATTTCAAATTCAAATCAACAAGCTGGTAAGAATTCAAGCTCTGGAGCAGCGTCAAAATCTGCCAATGCTTGCAAAAATCATTTCCTATTAGAAGAAGGAAAAAAAATAATAAAAATCAGTTCAAATCCATCTGGGTGTCTCGATTTCTGCCCCATCGATGCGGTTTTCATCAATCCGCTGTCGGTCTTATTGCCATTCTGATTTCTTCTCTGCGAATTCTCGAATTTCTCAGTATGCCCGGCTTGGTGATATCGAAACTGCCAGGCGTGTGTTTGATGAAATGCCTCAGAAAAGTGTCGTTTCCTGGAATTCGATAATAGCTGGCTATTTCCAAAACCATCGACCCAAAGAAGCACGGCATCTGTTCGACAGGATGCCTGAGAGAAACACCGCGTCTTGGAACGGTATGATTTCTGGGTACGTTAAAAATGGAATGATAAGAGAGGCAAGAAGAATTTTTGATACGATGCCGGAGAGGAACATTGTTTCTTGGACTTCCATTGTTAGAGGTTATGTAAATGAAGGCGTGATTTCTGAAGCTGAGTCCCTTTTCCAGCAAATGTCTGAGAAGAATGTTGTTTCATGGACAGTGATGTTGGGTGGCTTGATTCAAGACCGTCGGATTGACGACGCTCGCCGGCTTTTTGATGAGATGCCGGAGAAGGATGTGGTTGCCAGGACTAACATGATTTCTGGGTATTGCCAGGTAGGACGCATGGATGAAGCCCGCATGCTCTTTGACGAAATGCCACGTCGGAATGTTATATCTTGGACAACAATGGTTTCGGGTTATGCCCAGAATTTACAAGTTGACATTGCGCGGAAGCTTTTTGAGGTGATGCCAGAGAAGAATGAGGTGTCTTGGACTGCGATGCTAACCGGCTACACTCATTGTGGGCGAATAGAAGAGGCCTCAGAGATTTTTAAGACAATGCCGGAGAAGTCAGTGACCGCTTGTAATGCAATGATTCTTGGGTTTGGCCAGAATGGCAAGGTAGTTGAGGCAAGACAGGTTTTTGATCAGATGGAGGAAAAGGATGATGGGTCATGGAGTGCAATGATCAAGGGATATGAACGAAATGGGTTGGAATTAGAAGTCCTTGATACATTTGCTTCAATGCAAAGGGTTGGAGTTCGTGCAAATTATCCATCTTTTATTAGTGTTCTTACTGTTTGTGCGAGCCTGGCGATTCTTGATCATGGTAGGCAGGTTCATGCCGACATCATGAAATCGCAGTTTGATTCTGATGTGTTTGTCGCTTCAGCTTTGGTTACGATGTACGTTAAGTGTGGAGATCTTGTTAAAGCTAAGAGGGTGTTTGATCGGTTCACTTCTAAGGATGTAGTGATGTGGAATTCAATGATCACCGGATATGCCCAGCATGGCTTAGGAGAGGAAGCTTTACGAATTTTTTATGAAATGAATTCGTCAGGCATGACGCCCGACGATGTTACATTAGTTGGAGTTCTTTCTGCTTGTAGCTATACAGGGAGAATTAAAGAAGGCACGGAACTTTTCAAATCAATGATATCAGATTATATGATTGAGCCAAAGGCTGAGCATTATGCTTGCATGGTCGATCTGCTTGGCCGAGCAGGCCATGTCCATGAGGCCATGGATTTGATCGAGAAGATGCCGGTTGAAGCCGATGCTGTTGTTTGGGGTGCTTTGTTAGGCGCATGTAGGACTCACATGAACTTGGAGTTAGCAGAGGTGGCAGCTAAGAAGCTTCTGCAGCTCGAGCCTAAAAATGCCGGGCCTTATATCTTGCTATCGAATATTTATGCATCAAGGGGGAGATGGGAAGATGTTGCAGAGCTGCGGAAGGTCATGAAGGTGAGGCGTGTGAGTAAGTCTCCCGGTTGTAGCTGGATTGAGGTTGAGAAGAAGGTGCATATGTTTACTGGGGGAGATGGTGTCGGACATCCTGAGCATGAGATGGTTGTTGGGATGTTGGAGAGACTGGGGGGTTTGATAAGAGAGGCAGGATATTGCCCCGATGGTAGTTTTGTGCTTCATGATGTGGATGAGGAGCAAAAGGTTCATAGCTTAGGCTACCACAGCGAGAAGCTAGCTGTGGCATTTGGGATTCTGAAGCTTCCAGAAGGAGTGCCGATTCGTATCATGAAGAACCTCCGGGTATGCGGGGATTGCCATTCTGCAATCAAGCTGATAGCAAAGGTTACCAGGCGAGAGATTATATTGAGGGATGCCAATAGGTTCCATCATTTTCAAGGCGGTTCATGTTCCTGCAAGGATTACTGGTGATGACTGAGTGTCTCCTCTGATTGTCAGTTGAGTGAAGAATCTGTTATTCCTCGTTGAGAATGAACTTCAACTGCAACCTGTGTTTGAAGTTTGGAGTTTTTACAGTTCTGATTCTTCTGAATGTGAACTTGCGGGTTTGGGGTTCCTCTAATTGGTGTCTGGCCAGGAAGTTCCTCACTGACAAAGACAAGCATCTAATATTAGCTTTGGTACCTAGAAAATGTAGCTTTTGTTAGATATTCGCTGGGCCATAAGACGTCTTGCTTTTTTTATGGACAGTAGAAACATCTCTTATCAGCAGAGGAAAGCCTCCATACACCATATAGCTCCAATATCTTGAAGTATGGCCTCATTTTTCAATTGTCTTGAGCCGTTGATACAATAGTCTTAAAATGGGCTGGGTGTGGGCCGAGAGAAATAAATTTTTGAATAGGCCTGGTCCAAACAATTCAAAATCCATACCCAAACCAGCCCAGGCTCAGCCATTACACCCTACTTTTGTGGCTCGCATCCATCACTGTTTTGGGCATTCAGGTATTTCAGTTTCCTTTTACCCTATGGCTTTATGTTTCATTCCCTTCGACTCTCTTCTGGTGCTGAAACTGCATCCGTGTTTGTTGTTGTTTGTCTCAGATGTATCAGAGAATGCATTTGGAGCCTCAAATGTTTATGCATCAAGGTGATCAGGTGAGCAAATTGTATTTATTTTGCGATGAATCTTTATTTTCAGAGCCTTCTTACTTGAATGGTCCCTCATCGGACAATACCATTTTGAGATTAGCGTAAAATACCACAGTATTGATTTTACAAGGAAAAATATGACTTTGAGGCATTATGAAGGCTAGAGAATGGAATATCTCATGTGAATGTAATTTGTTTCATCACATGTAATAGAAATATAGAATAGACAATCATCTTCTTTTGTTCTATGGAAGACTGAAATCGGTGTCCAGTACAATGTAATAGACTAGATCTTTTGCACAAATACCATGCTTTGTTGTTTTATTTATCTCAGATGTATCAGAAAGTGCATTTGGAGGAGTGAATGCATGTGCATTGAGGTAAGCAAATTTTATTTATTTCGTGATCGTTCTTATTTTCAGAACTTGAAACTTGAAGACAGTGGCCCCTCATCGGACAATGCCATTTTCAGATTAGTGTAAAATCCCACTGTAATGATTTCGGAAGGTGAAACATGACTCAAGACATTACGAAAGCTAGAGAGCAGAATGCCCCATGTGAATATAATATCCCTTGTGTGATCACATATGATAGACCAGACCATCTTGTTTTGTTCTAGCAGAAGACTGAAATCTGCTTTCTATATTACATCTAGTTAGAGACTAGAAATCCACTTTCTATACAATGTAATAGACTAGAAATCTGCTTTCTATTACCTCGCAATAGACTAGAAATCCATTTTCTATACAAGTACATAGTTTCAGACCTAAGGTTGGGGACTTGGCTAGCCTGTTGAGCCAAGGTTGTGTCCGAATCTTTAGCTAGCGGTCTGGGCAAGGCCTAGGCCCAGGTGTTTCAATCATGGATTGGGCTTGGAAGAGCCTAGGCCCCACACAACCGAGCCCATTTTGACACTTTTATCTGACCCCAAGGTGCATATACCTTGTGGGAACCAACCACCATCCTCACCTTCTCGAGTGATGTGCGTGTAACAGAGATATGCTTTGATGCCACCGAACTGCCCCTTCTATTCATGAAACAAGGTATTCCGTAACGGTAATGGTGGCCATAACGGCCACCACTGTTACCTTTATGATACGGGTAGTAACGGCTGTTACGCCCTCTGTAATGGCCGTTACGGTCTCTTTTTTTATTAAAAAAAAAAAAAAAAAAACTGAAAAACCTATATTTGCCCCGTAATGTTGAAAAAAAATCCAAAAAACCTGTATCTACCCCAAAACAGACTATTATAGGGTTGTTATGGCCTTTATAGGGGGCGTAATGGGCCGTTAACGGCGGATACAAATCATTTCTTCCATAACGGTTGTTATGACCCTGTAATGTATAACGGTCGCTACCGTTACCTTTACGTAATGGCCTTTATGGCACAACATGCTATGAACTCCTTGAGTTATCGGTAGGATACTAGGATTATCAGTGCCATAGTTCAAAAACTCTGCTAGATTCAATATCCAGTCAGGTCAGGTTGACGGGAAGACTCGATCCGACTCAAGATTTTAATGTTAAATTAAGAAGCATTTTACTGTAATATTAGATATTGCAGAACCTATGACTATATAAGATGGCTAAGTTAGACAGTAACATAGCAGATGGACTATTGGTAGATGTCAATCCTTCTTTTCCTCCAGGTTTTGGGTTCAAAGCTAATACCATGCTTTGTCTCCCTCCCTCTTTCTCTCTCTCTCTATTTATTTTAATTTTTTAATAACGAAAAAAACACACTCACTCAGTGAGTGACTCGCATTGAATTGACCATCTCAGCAATCCAACTTGATGAGTCTGGCCGAGTTGCTTGCTTTTCTGTGGGTTTCGGCTGGAAACCTCGTCGGTTTGAGTTGGCCAGTTTCAGAACTATGCCCAGCACCCTATCATAGATTTTATAAAAATATGCAAGCGACATGAAACTGGAATACAATGCTTTCAAAACATCTATATTTTAACCAGATGAGTTACTATTGGCCCCACCTGAGCCTCCATAAAGATTGGCCCCAACTTGAATATCATTGGGCACATACATCAGGCTAATCCAGTCATCAGGTGGGCATCGACGGTCAATACATACATGCTGTACATTTTTGGCCCACCTTATGAATGGATGGTTTGATTTTCGTGCCCGATGATCTTCAATGTGGGCATTTTCCTTCCCACCGGTTGGATGTTGTATGCAGTTGAGGCTGTATGTAGGGCTGCACAGCTGCCCCATTAACCCGCCCAACCTGCCCGACCCGGCCCGGTAGAAACCCGGTCCGTCCCGACCTGGCTAAGAAAACGATCCGGTCCCAAGTAGATGCGGCTGGACCGTTTTTAATTTAGGTACGATTTAGGGTACATGCCAAACCCGCCCGACCCGACCCATACCCCAACCCGTGTATCCCGACCAGTTCCACCCGACCCGAACCGGCCCGTTTATACTAGTTTATTGCTTTTAGAAATTTCTATATAGCATTATCAATAGGTTGAATGGTCAATAAACATTAGGGTGGACTCTAGAATCTTTTAATGGTGGGAGTTCAATGATCATTGATTTTTGTGGTGTGGTCTACCTAAAGCTTTTATCTGCTTCCTTTTTGGGACTATGTCCTATAATAATCTAGAAATGTAGATGGACGACTTGAATTTACAATATATACATCGAGGTGAGCCTCATGGTTAGGGTCTCACCCACATGGTTGGTTCGGGTCTCATCGAACTCTCACCCAAGCTGCGCTCATCTCACACTCATAGAGAGCGGATTAGGTGACATCCGGGATCCACCAAGGTGGGTGGCCCCTGACTATGTGTCTTAAATCCACACCGTCCAACTATTTTGAAAGATCATTTTAGGATATGATACCAAAAATGAAGCTGGCTAAAATCTTAGGTGGACCACGCCATACAAACATAGTTTTAGCCTGACCCGACCCGACCCGACCCGACCCGGTTTAGCATATAGGGTAGGGTAGGGTTAGGGTTAACCCTTTTACAATTAGGGTAGGGTTAGGGTTGGGTCAGCCCAACCCGGTCACGACCCGGGCCGAAACCGGACATTTAAATATATTTAGGTTCGGTCCAGGGTTGGGCCCAACCCGACCCTAACCCGACCCGTGTGCAGGCCTAGCTGTATGCACTCGATGATGGTAACTCTACTGTCCATTGAATTGGATCCAACCCTTCCATTAGATGGGCCCTTCTATGTAGTCAAAATTCAGCCCGACAGGTGGGCCACACCACAAAGAATGGTTGGGATGGAACACCCATCCGATAATACATTCCACATTGTTTGTGGAGCCCGCGATGATGTTTATATGCGATGCAATCTATTCATCAAATGCGCCCCCACAAGGATGAAGAGACGTGCCGAAAATAGGCCATTCCAAGGCTCTGGTGGGCCACACCACATGAATTTGGAAGTCCTAGGCATGATTCTATGCTGTTTCCTTTGATGTGGCCCACCCAACTATTGGAACCTTATCATGAGGTCGATAATATAGGATCTGACTGAGGGGTATGTATGTGCCATGTGCGTATCTATACACACACACACACATACACACACACACACACACACACACCTCTGTGATGTGCGTGTGTGGCAAGAGCACAGGCAACCATAGTTCAAAAACCCGATGACTCGATTTGTCGAGATTTTGATTCGAATCACCATGAAACTCTCTCATGAGCTCAACTTGGTTGGACTCAGACAGACTTATCGAGTCGACTCAGTATGACTCCTATGGAGTCACTCACTCCACAAGATTCAAACCCCTGATCTTTCTGAGAGAGTCAAGAGACTAGCAACAAGGTCAGTATAATAATTTGTCAATTTTTATATTCATAGCCTATTAAATAGGTCTTTGAGTCGAGTTAGGTAGAGTCGGGTCGAGTCTTCGAGTCTACCCAGCCCGGCTGGATATCGAGTTGAGTCGATTTTTGGGTTTTTGAACTATGTCGGCAAACCTCATTAGCCAATCTAAAAAAAGATGAAGAAAACTTACATCCAAAACAGGAGAATGTACTTTCATGGAATTCATGACCCAAGGTGTAGTAGCTTTCATGAATTTGTGTTTGGATTTCAAAATCTGCACACGGTAGTAGGAAATGATGTGGTCTGCTACAATCCTCTCTGTAGGGATGTTGATGGGGCCATCCTATCTAAAGGCCTATGTGGCTTGGCTCGACATGGGCGGCTTGAATTCGACCGCCCATCAAGCCTCTTGGGCTAATCCTGGCTAAGTTCATTGATAGACTGATCAAGCTCATGTTAGGTTTTGTGACTTTTTCTATCAGGTCTGGCTTGGTCTTGTGCATATATCTATTTATGGGTGCCATCGAGTGGACACGGTCTTTCGTGGTCCCACCCCAGTGCTAACCTGTCGGTTTGGCAGCCGTCACTATTTTGGGACGGACTGACCGAATTATGTGGAAGGCCAGTATTTTTGTCATTTTCTACTGTTTTCCTCCTTTCCTGCATTCTTTTGAAAGCATAGTTCAATAACCTGGAAAAACTCGAATCAATTTGGCTGAGTTGGCTCAGCTCGACTAGATCTCATTGAGACTTGGAAAAATTTCTGGTGAGTCCCAACTCAGTCAAGCTCAGCTCGACCCAGTTGAGCGGGGTTCTGAGTCGAGTTTTTGGGCTTTAAAACTGTGCTAAAGCATGGAATGCTCTCATCTTGTTGTGAACATGGTTTCAAGAGTTTGGGAGTCGGGACTGACTCGCTTGGTTTGGGGCTGAGTCGTGACTCGGCCATGTCGCCTGTGTTGAACTGGATTGGGTCCGAGTTGATTTGGATGAGGCGCACATGACTCGATTGGTTTCAAGCGTTCATTAGGTCTCATATAATTGTAATGTTGGGATCATCCGATCTGTCATTTTCGGCTTATGGCCCATCCATTGTGGGCCCTGCAAGTATGCAACAATTCTTGAACGCCCAAGTAAATTCATCAGAGAAGCTTCGATATCTTCATGTGCAGCTGGCACGTGTAGGACATCTAGGTCGTCCATCAGGAACTCTGATGGATCACATCAAAGGGACCAATGGGGACGCGGTTTGGCTGGTGACCTCAACACCAGCCAGCTACAGCCAGCTAGCTGATGTCAAAGCTCTGTGGCCCCCACCATGTTGTATTTGTTTTATCCACGCCGTCCATCCATTTTTTCCAGCTCAATTTAGGGCATACCCCCAAAAACGTGGCAGATTCAAATATGAGGTGGACCACACCATAGGAAAACTGCGTTGGTTGAATGTCCACCATTAAAACCTTCCTAAGGCCTAATGTAATGTTTATTTTCCATCCTAACTTGTTATTGAGGTCACACAGATCTGGATGAAGGGAAAACACAAATATTAGCTTGATCCAAAACTTCCATGGCCCCCAAGAAGTTTTCACCGGTAGGCATTCAATCCCCACTCTTTCTTATGGTGTGGTCCACCTGAGATTTGGCTGTTCCTCGTTTTTGGGATCATTCCCTAAAATGATCTGGAAAAATGGATGGACGGCATGGATAAAACACATACATCATAGTGGACCCCCCAAGAGCTTTGACACCAGATAGCTGTCTGGTGTTGGGTCAGCAGACAAACCGCGTCCGACGAATGGGGACATTAGGGAGAGGCAACTAAAGTAGAAACTTCCAGAGAGAATGTGTGGTCCACTATCATCCAACCCAGTCATCATGATGAAGAGACTGAAAACGAGATCCATCGAAGATTTAGGTGGGTCGCAGCAAATAAATACAAAAGGTTTTAGTCGTGATTCTACATTGTTCCTTGTGGTGTGTCCCACTCCCACGTGAGTCTTTGATAGATGCACATCAATGGTGGGTCCCACACAGCTCGTGAGGCCGGAGAAACACCGACTTCGGTGAGGCTGTGACCCTGGGGCCTACCTTGATGTGTGTGTTGTACATCCACACCGTCTGTTTTCTCAGCTCATTTCATGGCATGAACCTAAAAATGAAGCAGATCCAAATCTCAGGTGGACCACACCACAGGAATGCTTGTGGGTCACAAAAGTTTTGGATCAATTTGATATTTGTGGTTTACCTTCATCCAGTTCTGCCTGACCTTATCAACAGGTTGGATGGATAATAAACATTACGGTGGGCCCTAGGATATTTTTAATGGTGGGCATTTAAGCACCACTCTCTCCCGTGGTGTGGTCCACCTAAGATTTGGATATGCTTCATTTTTGTTACAATGCCCTAAAATGAGCTGAAAAAAACGGATGGACGGCGTGGACATACAACACATACATCAAGAATCGAAATTGCCAGGTTTTGGGACCAGCACACGTACATGCCGAGACCCATTTGATGCATGGCTAGGATATCCCACTCACGTAAGTGCCACGTGTACGGCCACATCAAAGCTCTCATTGGAAGGGAGGAGCATCCATACTTGTAGCCGAAAGTTGAGGAAGACTTCCACTGGAGCCACGGTGTGGGTCATGATCCCAAGTTATGGCTCCTTTGACCCAAACATTGTGTGTGGACCCCACCTTACATTCACTGAATCAGTACATGAGGTGGGCAACCGATCATAAAGCACATCACGACGCCACGTGGATTCTAATTAAGAAACCCACGTGGCATACTCATGGTCAGGAGATCTACGGTGGGGGCCCACCACGACGGTCGTTGACATTAGACTAGTGGATCTATACATTCAAGTAGTAGTGATCATTACTGTGGACGATGACCCCATGTGTCCTTTAGCTAAAAACGGACAACAAACGACACTGTGGTGTGCCACGTGGCATAGTTAAAATCCACAAAGAGACAAGATGAGTTGAAAGCACAGCCCTTTAAAAGGGGCTAACCCATCATCCATGTGTGGCCCCACCACTTAAGCCAGTGGCTAAGATCATCAGAATTATAGAATTCATGTGTGGCCCACCACTTAGTGTGAGGTAGGCCATTCAACATCTAAATGATTTGAGGGGTTGTGCGAGACAAAATCATTTGGGTTTGGACAACACAACCAAAAGCTAGTAGATGAGACTTCCAAGCCATGCTTTCTCTTCAACTTTAGACCATATGAATATTTCTATGATAATGGGCCTTTTTAAAAAAATAAAAGTCAGATTTGATGGTTCCATCCTGACCATCCATACATGGTCCCATGTGCCGTTATAGAACATGTGTGAGAGATCTGAGCTTTCCATCAGGTGGGCTGCACTGTTTAGATGTTTTGATATAAAGATCAAGCTATTTGGAAACAAATGGACGGGTTGGAAAGTTTGTTTTAACAGTAGGTTTGTTTTGTAAAGTGTGGCCCGCTGTTTTTCAACCAGATGGAAGGCTCACATGTGTTCTGTATTGGCACATAGGCGTGAGTTCAACCAGATGGCAGATCTCCTTGGAATTGGCAAATGTTTCGTATGCTGAGTTCACGAATAGTGTTCCGTTGATCGAGCTGCTCTCAATTTTGGATTTGTGATTTTCATCCTTAGACACTGCATATTATCAAAATGCAAGAAGTAGAATTAATCTTTAGAGTTAGTAAAATTATGTGAAGTAAAGACAATATTTTTATATAGGTGGAGCGGGTGTCTAACCTCTTCTCTTTTTATTATTGTGATCTTTATATCGAATCTTTAAACACTAATTAAGGAATTATTCTTATGATTAAAAATATTTGATTTCCTTGCTCTTAAGCATTTTTATAGAGTCTAAGTGATTATAGATTCGAAGTAATCAGTTCTTTTCATAGAGTCTTCTAATTTTGACACTTAGTTACAATTTGTCTTCTCTAGTATTTTAACGGTTTCTCTTGGTTGAGCTTGGCCTATTATTTTTCCTTGTATTAATACGACTAATTTAACTTTGGAGTTCAGACTATTCATGTTTGTGCTTTTGAACTGGCTCTGAAGAAACAATGAATCAGTAAAATTTTATTTGTCTTTGCGCTAACCTCCACTTACAAGATATAAAAGATCTCTTAGTACGTAAAAGACCCAAAGGCTCCTGGAAAAAATCTTGTCGTGGGCGTGACCGCGTGAGTGTTGTTGGACGGGGCTCCTGCAAGCGCGTGGAATTGGCAAATGTTTTGTAAACTGAGTTTGTTTTGCCTGATTGCGTTCGGTTGATTGGGGCGTCGATGTTGTGGACCCTATGCTATTGGGCCACCATAAGAATCTTGCGATGATTGGATGGTTGTGACCATTACTTTTCGTGATGAATTTAGAACCATGAAATGAAGATTCTCAACAACTTTAAAAATTGACGGTTGGGATCATTGCTGAAGCCGAGTCAACTCGGACGAGTCTTCAAATCATGGATGTGGCTTGGTAATGGAACTGAGTCTACTGACCAGAACATGAACGGTTCCACTCACAGGAACATCTCAGAATGTGGATGGGAATTGTCCGTACCCCACCAGAGAGGAGGAATTATGTGGGGTCCACCAAGATGCCCGTGAGAAATCCACTCCGTCCATCAATTTCTCAAGCTCACGGTAGAACGGAAGTCCAAAAATAGGCAGATCCAAAACTTAGTGGGCCGCACGACAAGAAACAGTGAGAATGGGAACTTCCACCATTGAAACTTTCCTGAAGCCGACAATGATTCTTAGATGCCATCCAAACCGTCCATGAGGTTATTGCCAATGGCGATCCTTCAATCCCCACTGTTTTGTGTTATAAGGTCTACCCGAGTTTCGGATCTACCTTATTTTTGGACTCCCGTCCTATTGTGAGCTTGAGAAACTGATGGACGGATTGGATTTCTCACGTGCATATCTGTGGGTCCCACATAGCTTCCAACGTCAGGAACTTCCTATGGGCAGGAGGCACAGGCAATTCGCGTCACACTATGGTTCCTCAGTCGCGACAGAGACAAACCCAACTCACGTACGCTAATGGACTGTTCTGTTGAAAATAAAAGGCAGGATTCGAGTGTGATGACAAAAGCTTTTCAAAGTGAAATCTTTGTCAGGATAGAAAAGTCAGTTTTGTGCACCTTTTTCTGGTGGACGGCTAAATCATAATGATGTTAAAATACATTTCATGCCCAATAATTCATCCTTCAAAACAAAGCTAACCTGCTGGCAAAGTAGTTCAAAGTATATTCCATTGATCCAACGGTTAGGATCTTCCATTCGGGAGGAACGCCCACCGCCATGGTGGCAGGACTCTGTGAGGCCCACCGTGACGTATGTGCTTTATCCATTCCGTCCATCCGTTTTTCCAGCTCATTTTAGGCCATGAGCACAAAATTGAAGCATATCCAAGGCTCAATTTTGACCACACCACAGGAAAAAGGTGGGGATTGAATGCCTACGGTTGAAAACTTCTTGGGGGCCACAGAAGTTTTGGATCAAGCTGATGCTGGTGTTTTCCCTTCATTCACGTCAGTGTGACCTTATGAACAGCTTGGATGATAAATAAACATAACTGTGGACCCTGTGAAGGTTTTAATGGTGGCCCACTTGAGCTTTGGATATACTTAATTTTGGGACGATGGACTAAAATGAGCTAGAAAAAAGGATGAACGGCGTGGATAGAAGAAATGAGCGGCATGGATAAAACACATACATCATGGTGGGGTCCCACAGAGTGCTGCCACCACCCAATCCACATCCACGTGGGACACCATACAGTATACGCAGTACGTTTATAGTAGACCCTTCTTTACTGAAAACTATCATAGACCACACGAGCTACATTCCACCGTACACGTGGTAGGGATGGTGGTGGGTGATCAGGACTTTCCATCTAATGGCCCATTTTTCTAAAACTGAAACGATCACAGATCCTAGCCATCTGTCTGCTTGCCTTCAGTTCAAATGGATCATAAATAGAACTGATTAATGGGCCACATTCAGTGGGAAAATCTGATGTGTTGGATCATCAGATCAGTGTACTTTTAGAAGCATGGATCATCCATGGAAGGGACTACCAGATGGCTGTCCTGATCCTCCTGATGACGTGCCACGTGTAAATTGGAAAGTAGGTTGTATAGGAGTTCCGGTAGAGACAGCTGTACTTGAAGCTAAAGTCTCGGGGATTTTTAGTATAATAGCCCCAGGTCTGCTCAATCCAATAAAAAGTTAAATTTCTTGTGAGGCTCATCTTTTCTAGCCACCACATTAGAAATTGCAAACTTTTGGCCGAAATGCTCTTTTTTTTTTGGTTAGTCATGCAACGCACCCACCCAGTCAATCACACAACACACCCACCTGCCCAATCATGCAACACACCCACTAGTGCTGTTAGCAGCATGGATTTTCACCACTGATGGGTTTCGAAACCAAAACCCTCTGTTGAAACTCTGCAAAGTCTACCAATGAGATAAGGCTTTAAACCCCGCTAAACCACCGGCCGGGCTACTCCCAAGTGAGATCCACTCAGGTGAATCCAACTCCTCAGGTGAGATTCATAGTGCTGGGGGCTCATAGTTCTCAAGAGAGATCAACATGCTCAAGAGGGATCCATAATGCTCGTAGGAGATTCACAGTGCAAAGGTGGTTAAAGGGACATTTTCGGTTAAAAAGTTTGCAATTTCTGCTGTGAGGGCTAAAAAAGATAAACTTCACGAGAAATTGAACTTTTTTTTTTGTTGTATTAAGCTGACCTGAGAGCTATTACACTAAAATCCCAAAGTCCTAACTAATTTCACATCCTACTATGTTTGCTTAACATACAACGCTTTTATTTTACACCTATGTGCCACGTCAGTGGAACATCTGAGCCGTTGAAAATGTCCATACCATGAAGATAAAATGGAATGAAAATTGAAGCAATCCATTCATCAAGTGGGTCACACAAATATGTTGTGCCAAACCATCGGCTATGAATTGATTTCAGTGGTGTAGCCTTGCCCCCAATCACAATACCGTATGGGGACATGTTTATACCTTGTGTTGCATCTTAGATGATGATCTGGACCGTTCATATTCTGGATTTTATGTGCCATCCTAAGAAACATTTATTGAACAGATGACTGTATATGAAGACACTCAAATTTAGAATCAAAGGCCAGGATCATCAATGAATCACGACTACAAGACCATAGTTTGTACAAGGCAGTAATGAGAACATGAACGGTTCCGATCATCATCTAAGATGTGACACGTGGCACCAAATCTTATCAAAACCGTGGGTATGAAACAAATGAATTATGAACATGAGTCGATAGTGTTAAAGAACTATAATGCACTGCTGGGTTTCATTTTCAGTTCTTGCAAGTGGGGCCCATGTTTCAGTGATCCAAACCGTTGATTGAAGGTAATACTATGAAATCTTGGGAAAATTCTCCAAAATGGAAAAACCCCAGAAAAGGAAAAAAAAAAAAAAAACAGCAAATTCTCCTATTCACCCAATAATAAAAGGCAAGTCCCATCATATCAACGCTTTAGATCAATAAACCATGGGCCCCACTTGTACAATGCGACGAACCTAAGGTATTGTACAATCTATGGGCCCAAGCATTATACATCATCGACTCTGGTATATCTAAAAGAAGATTCTTTCGAGTGTGGTGATACTTTTGAAAGACTACCTAAGCGCATACACGTGTGCAAGAAGGCTCAGGTATACGTCACACATGTGCCAGCATGTTAGATCTAATCCGTCCATCAGAACTACCCCACTATATCGATTTCCTAACCCAAGAATAAGGCCGATCCACTTATCAGGTGGGCCACAGTTAGCAAAACAAATGTACACCTTTAAAAAGCTTGGATGAAGTTTTTTAACCCATCCACCTGTTTCCAGTATTGGGTCCACATGCTGAATGAACCAGATTTTCCTTTTAGGGATACATGAAGAAGGCCAGACCAACATGATGGATGGAATGGATCTTGCACCTATGTGCCATGCTGTCACATGTGTAGGCATGTACATGAGCTTTATTTCACATGCGTGTTTGCTTAGCAAAGGTCTAAAAAAGTCTCATCCTTTCTTTATAGTTTCCTTAATCAGTTATTATTCAATGTACGGCCATGATCGAACAAAATGCCTCCTACACAACATATTTTAGCAATAGAATATTAATTGATGTTTTATCAGTTGAATGGGAGCTAGTGATGTATTTTCTATCTCGAAAAGTTCATAATTTTTGTCATTTGTAATATTTTTAGGTGAGGAAGATAACGTTTATGATTTAGATGGACGTTGATTGCCTACTGACCAGATTGTGGGAGGATTTGATGGGGTGGCGTGCTGTTGACTCACAAGAGTATGCAGCCTGATCAAATCCTGCCACAACTAGGTCAGCAAGCAATCTGCATCACAAGAACCCTATCTGTAACATCAGCACATGGCCCAATCAAATCTCATAGCGTTAGGTCATGCCTAGTGAGCACTACGCAATTCACTTCTAAATTAGGCAACTATAATTTGAGCCCCACTTATACAGCCAAAAACCCAAATTATACCATACAAATCTCTTAGCTTTGGGCGTTGTGTACTATCTTTTTCCCAATAAGATCATTACGGATGGTTTGTTTTTTTTATATTTTTTTAATTCTCTCTCTCTCTTATATGATATTAGGGTTTCAACTTGGGTAGGTCGGACTAGGTTAAAGGGCTAAATTGACATCAACCCAAATTAAGTTAGGTCAACCCATGGCTCAACCCAAACCAATGTAACTAATTCCCAACCTTGACCCATCTGGGGTTGAGTCAGGTCAGGTTGAGTTAGGTAGCACACTGCTAATATTAGTAATTTAGTATCTTGGGCCTGTTTGGGACAAAATTAGGTAGTATAGAATTGCATTTGATCCCAAGCAATTTTTATCTGTCGTTTAGAGAGGATTGGATTAATCCAAGTATCATATCATCCTAGGTCCCTAGTCATGGCTTAGTGGACTCACAAGAGTTTCAACACTAAGGTCATGAGTTTGAGTACCCATTGTGGTGTGTGGGTGTGATGAGGTGTGTGTAATAAAACATATGCATATCATCCAGTCCCAACAATAGATACTGCAGGATTTCATATGGATTTTGAAATCCACTACCTCGGTGGGCCCACATTGATGCATGTCTTATATCCACACTATCCATCCATATGTGCCCTTTACATGTGACATGCGTACAAGTGATTGGCATCAGTTGTGAATCTGGTCCATTGATTTCAATTTCATAGTCCACCGAAAGGAGGTTTTGGTTAATACAGCACTGACGAATTCCATCTCAAACTTGGTATTGGACGGTAAAAAAAACCATGATATTTCTAGGCAAGCAATCATTGTGCAATAATAGTGGTAATTCCATCTAATGCATTTCCATACCATTTAATCCGTGGAACCAAATAGGTGTACATTAAATATAATAATGTATGCATGATAAATACAGTCAGGTTGCCTGAACTCAGCCCAACCTGACCCAGGGCTGGGTTGGGGATTTTGAATCTGACTCCAGCTCAATTTCAACCCAACCCCAACCAACCTAACCCGACCAAAATTTCTAGCTGATCTAGCTGGGTTCGGGTTAAGCCCGACCTAAGTTGCACCCCTAGTTGATATATATTTTGCATATTTTGTCTTTTAATGGCTCCCGCCATATGTCATGAAAAAACATTATGATAGTGGTAGGGTTTTATTAGTTGTTAAGGTTTGCTAGAATACATGGGAACTATAGTTATGCTGGCACATGTGTGGTGTGTACATGGGCTTCATTTCACATGTGTGTGTGCTCAGCAAAGTTCCAAAAAAAGTCTCATCCTTTCTTTATAGTTTCCTTAATAAGCTATTATTCAATGTATGGCCATGATTGAAGAAGATGCCTCCGGCACCACATATTCTTGCAATAGAATATTTGTCTTTTGATCAGTTGAATGGGTGCTAGTGATGTATTTTCTTAGTCCTTGTTGTCTGTCCACTTATCTCGAAAAGTTCAAAGTTTTTGTCATTTGTAGTATTTTTAGTGAGGAAGATAACATTTATGATTTAGATGGACATGGATTGCCTGTTGACGCGGTTGTTTTAGGATTTGAACGGGCCACCTGCTACACAAAACATGTCTGAAAGGGGTCAGCTTGACAACCCTATCTCTCACAATATCACGTGACCCAATCAAATTCTACCACAATTAGGCCAGTAAGCAATCCGCATCACAATGATTCCATCTCTGACAATAGCATGGGGCCTAAACAAATCCTACCGTGTAGGTCATCCATCTCTCACAATAGCACGTGACCCAATCAAATTCTACCACAATCAGGTAAGCAAGCAATCCACATAACAATAATTCCATCTTTGACAATAACATGGGGCCTAATCAAATCCTACACTGTAGGTCATCCCTGGTGATAGGATCACCACAATCAAATCCTATGGTGTTAGGTCATCCATGGTGATAGGATCACCAGGCAATTCACTTCCAATAAGACATTATAAATTGGGCCCCACTTGAACAGCCAAAATCTCAAACTGTGCCATACAATTTCTTAGCTTCAACATTGTGTATTATCTTTTTCCGAACAAGATAATTAAAGTGTTAGGATTTATGTAGCCTAATCATTAAAGGTGTACTGTTCATCCAACCAACACTTTCGCAGGGTCAAGCTTTGTGCTGAGCTCGCTAGGCATCGCAGGGGTAGCACTCCCTTACTTGAAGGTCGGGGGTGCCTCTGATCCATAGGATAATTTCATAATTTCACATAAAGTTTTATGTAAACCTTAATTCGTTTGAGGTAATATATATTCTATCGAGAGAGAGAGAGAGAGCTCATTGTGGCAGAAGCTTTGTCTTCTTCTTTTTCTTCTTCTTCTTCTTCTTCTTCTTCTTCTTTTTTTTTGCCTTTTGAGCATAGTGGATTGGCATGAATCCATGTAGGTATCAAAAGAAAACTATATAAATCTATGTTGTGGCTTGTACCTTTTTACTACTTTCTTTTTATTCCAATATTGCTATGCATGTGGTTGAGAATGGATCTTTTTCCTGACATAATGATGAGTTTTTATCTTGAATGATATTAGGGTTTCGACTTTGGGTAGGTTGGGTTAGCTTAAAGGACTAAATTGACATCAACCTAAATCAAGTTAGGTAAATCCGTGGCTCAACCCAACCCTATGTAACTAATTCCCAATCCCAACCCATCTTGGGTTGAGCCAGGTCAGGTTGGGTCAGATGGTACATTACTAATATCAGTAATTTAGTATCTTAAACTACATGTACCTTAAATATTATAATGCATGCATAATAAATAGGGTCAGGTTGCCTGAGGCCTGAACTCAGGCGCCCAACCTGACCCGGGGCGGGTTGAGGATTTTGAGTGTGACTCCAACTCGATCTCAACCCAAACCAACCTGACCCAACTAAAATTTCTAGTAGGGTCAGTTGGGTTAGGGTTAAACCTGACCCAAGTTGCACCCTTGGTTGATGTATACTCTGAATATGTTGTCTTTTAATGGTTCCCACTCTGTGTCATGAATAAACATGATGATAGTGGTAGGGTTTACTAGTTCTTAAGGTATGCTAGAATACATTGGAACTGGGGTCAAGTTCAGTGGTCCAAACCGTTTATATAATGGACCTCATCGTGGATTGAGGATCTGCAATGAAGAAGCTCTCATGTTAAATTTTTTTTTTAGTTTTAAATCTTGGATCATTTAACTTTTTTTTTTTAATTTTTAATTTTTTTTTAATTTGGTTGATTATGGACTTCATAATTTTTGTTTGAGGCAGCCACATTCACCTATGTATTGCGATCAATGGTTTAGATCATCGAATATAGCTGTAGCGGCTAGCGATTGCAATGTACCATGATATATTCTAGCAAACCTCTTTTTTTTTTTAAAGCAAAAAAATAAGAAAAGAAAAAACATAAATAAATTAATTAAGTAAGAAGTCTCTCCACTAAATTCACTAAATAGAGATGATAAGCTCTGATTTAGCCTCCAACTAGTGGATGTATAATTTCAACCTCCTCACAAGTGTGTGACATGTTGTATTTAAAAAAAAAAAAAAGAATTTTAAAATATTTATTTCAAATTTTCCTTTGAAAATGATTTCCCTCCACAAGTTTGTTTTTGGAGTTTGTGCATTTTCTTTGTCCCACATCGGAAAGAACCAAAGAAAAAAGCAAGTATAAAAGTAGAGGCTTTGCACATGGGCTAGGCCCTCAGGGGGCAGGTGAATTTTGTGGTTTGTGGGGGGTTATGCACATTGAACCATACTATGCCAAAAACCACACACGCGCGCCCGCCGGCCGGCCGGCCGAGCCAAGCCGCGCCGTCCCGTCGCCGGTGCCGGGCTCGGGGTCGGGTCCGGGTCCGGGTCTACTGTGAGTATACTTGCGCACCTTCCTTTTGCTCCAACGGACACTGAAAATGTACTTGCACGAACGGTCTTTTGTTTTAAACGTCCAGAGAAGCGTCTGTTCGGATGGTCACATCAGTTGGGTTTAAACCCAACAGACCTAACCCAATTCAAAACGGTGCATTAAGCACCTAATCAAGTCTATATATAGATCTGATTAATCCGTTTTAAAAAGATTCGAAAATCATCTTCTCTCTCAACTTTATTAAAGCTCTGGACTCTGGTTTGATTTTCTGTTTTTTCTGACTCACTGAGTCACTGCATCTCGAGTTTGCGGTATACTTGCTGGTTCGAGCCCTGTACGGCGAGTGCACAGCCGGGACTAGGGTGATAGTCGTTGTATCCTGGAGGCCAACTGTCCGTGACTCCTGTTGCATTTGGAAAGCGGTCCAAGGAAGGCAGATTTGGTTTCAAGCCCAGTGACTCGTCACGCCTCGACTCAGTGTTCTTCAAATCAATAAGTTCTTTACATTCCTTTTAATTTTATTTTTTAATATCTGTCAGTTGTTTTC
This sequence comes from Liriodendron chinense, assembly GCA_003013855.2. Classification (NCBI taxonomy): domain Eukaryota; kingdom Viridiplantae; phylum Streptophyta; class Magnoliopsida; order Magnoliales; family Magnoliaceae; genus Liriodendron; species Liriodendron chinense. The sequence goes on along the minus strand of ML058484.1, from coordinate 2,345,524 downwards.
AACCTCTTATTAGACATGACATGCAACCCATCCAAAAGGTTGGGCCCCACCTGTAACGCCCCGGATTTTCACTAACTTGGAAATTGGAAGTCCTTGGGCATTACCTTCGGTGTGTCGGTTATAGGGCGTACCCGCACGTGTGTTCACATGTATTGGGGACTAAAATGAATGTTTTTACCAAAGAAATGATGGAATTAGTTTAGGAGTTGGAAGGTCACATGGTTCAGAAGAGTTTTCCGACAATTGAGTTGACTCGGGTATGTCGCTGTCTGTAGAGACTAAGTAAAGAACCCTGAATTATTAATCCACTCGTAGATCGACGAGACCATCATGAATATTTTACCGAACCTTGGTGTTTTAGCCTATTTGAGGTATTTCAGATTTTCTGAACGGTTTAGATTTGACAAAAACCCTCTCATTTAAAAGGCGCTATGTTTTGGAAATGCCAAAAAGTTGCGATTTGTACTTGGAGGGGAAAATCAAAATCTTTATTATTGGGATTTCAATTTTCTAGTATTTTTTATTGAATCCAAATGGGGGGTACTTCCTTATTTACATAAATAACTTAAAGTAAATGGAAACATAAATTAAAATATGACATTTACTTAAATGTTATTTTGTAAATAAGGCTGACAAGTAGCCTGGACTGTGTGAGAACTCACTGTGCGGGGAAGAAAGCTGAAATTTTCAGAGAAAATGGCCAAGGGACGACCGGCCGACCGGATTGACAACCGGCCGACCGGTTAGGCAGCCGGCCGACCGGTTGTGCTGCCTTATTTTGAAGAGAAAAACGGGTGGACAGCAGGATCCGGCCGACCGGATCTGCGACCGGCCGACCGGTCGCGGCTGGACGGTTATAAAATGGGGGTTGCAAACCCCATTCGAACCATCTCTCTCTCATTTCTCTCCTCCACTCTCTTCTCCCCTTTGTTCCTAAGCTCTCCTAGCTCTCTTTCTCCCTTCTTAAACCTCCTTTCTTCCTCAATCTTCCACGAACATCCTGGAAATCGCGGATTTCCGAGCTTACCCCGGCCATACGTGCGTCTCATGTCTTCTCCGGCCAAAATCCGACGGTTTTGGGTTGGATTCACCTCCCCATGCTAGGTAAGGTGTTCCTCTACCTCTTCTTCTATCTCTTCTTTCCATTTTCTTCCTTTTTATGTCATTCGGGCTAGAAACCCATTTGTTTCTGTCGAAACCCTAACCCTAGGGTTCCTCTTGCTAGGATTTGGGATCCCGGTCATCGACTGGGTGTGGCCCACGCTTTGTAGAAGCCGTAACCAAGCTCGACTCCGTTGGGATTCCGACGGTGCACCGAATTTGGGCCCCGATTCGTTGAATCGATTTGGAATTTTTCCAAATTCGAGATACCAAAACCCTAAACCCTAATTAAACATTTAATTAGATTAAACCTTAATTGATTAACGCTAAATTTGCGATTCATTGTAGGTAATTGAGGTATTCCCTAATTTCCGGCATTCGGACCGTATTTGGATCGCTCCGGCCTCATCCGAATCGAGTAATTTCGACTCCAAGGTGAAGATCTACCCTCAAGCTTACTCTCAACAAATCTTAATTAATGATTGCTTGAGTTTATATGTTAATTGTTGATGCGTGCATAACATGTTCGATGAAATGCCTCTATGGTTGTTTGATTCATAACATGCTCGATGAAATGCCTGAATGATGTAAATTTACAACATTGTAATATATTTATGCTTGTGGATGTATGTGGCGCCCTGTGTCATCCGGGCTATGTCATCCGGGTCCTTTGGATCGGTCGGGCTAGTCGGTCGGGCCAGGTGCTTGGATATGTTTATGATTAAGTATTTAATAACCTAAATTGTTATTATAATATGTTATGTGTTGCTTTGGATTAAGCTCTGAAAACCGTGGATATAGTGTACTGCCTGCCATTAGGTTGGCAGTCACGGACTTATTCGATCGACTAGGCGGGACACGGTCGACCGATAGTGGCCATTGTTGGTTTATCGTCGTCCTCTTGGGTCCATCGAATAAGCCCCATTCAGAGTTAATCATTCTTGTATTTCATTCTTGAATCACACTATATGGAATCTAGAATACCATCGTTCCCACTGTGAATAGTCCACTTAAAACCATATTGCGATTCGATCCACCAAGTCTCATGAGCCAGGCATGGTGGTATGGGACACCGTGTTTGAGCTGTCGGCCTACGCTGGGGTGGTGCCTCCCCGTAGTGACCAGTGAGCATTGACAGGGGTGACCGATTGTTGTTCGAATGGCCCTTATGACAAATGTAATCTTGGCCGATGTTTGCGTGCCTGTGCATCATTCGAACGACCCGGGCGTGCATTGGGATAATTCCGAGTGAAACGCCCGCACCTCTGAATAAATTAATCGTATTTGATATTTGGGATATGAGACCTTCCGCTTTGATTTGGTCGTGGCTGACGAGTCACGGTCGATCCAGGCTTTCATGGTAGGATAACTCAACTTTGGATCGAGGGGTTACTGGCGATGATTGGTTACGCATCACAGGGAGCCAGATAGTCCCAGTTAGACTTTACGATACGATATTGGTATTCTGGCTTCACCAATTTGCTGAATGAATTGGACTAATAAATACTTTAATTAATCATGCATACATGACATTGCATTTGAGGGGGACTCGTGTAGCCTGGTTGCTTGATGTGGCGCCAGCGCTACCTTGAGCACCTCATGTCATTTCTCTATGTCATCCGGGCTGTGTACTCAGTCACGACTTACGACCTGCTAGACAGGTGGACTGTGGATTCTGATACCAGTTGGTCGGGCCAGGGCTTGCCCGGGACATGCATTATGTTCGGAATCATGACATCCATGCATTTAATCAACTAGCCTAGGATGATGTATGATTTGTATGTGGACATTACCTTAACTTGATTGATTTGACAACATGCTTAAGAATTATATACACCTGTTTATAATTTAAATATCCCGAGTCTAACCTTGGGGTTATTTCTTCACTATGTTGGCGTTTTGACGCCTTCTATTTGACATATGCAGATGTCTCAAGAATAGGACCAGTTGGTGGCGCGCACGGGCGCCTTAGTAGTCTTCTAGCTTCGTCCCTCTGGGTAGTTGTATTTTTTCCTTCCTATTACATTGATTGTGATTCGTATAATTCTCATATGGGCTTACACTGCGATTGAATTGTTCATCTAGGGTGTTAGCCCTATATTTTTAGATTTAGTTACCTCTGCTTTGCTTATGATCCGCTAATTGAAATGCGTTACTCTGATTAATTGTGAATGGAATGAATATAAATCTGATTGAGGACACACGTGGGTGCATTTTCCACGTGTGGCATTCCTAAAATAGCATTTTATTTAGTTAACACTCGGGAACTCGGGATCAGAGTCTCCGTACTCGGGTGCCGAAATTTCGGGTTGTTACACCACCATAATGATCACATCACGCTGAAATTAGCCTGGTTCACTTATCAAGTAGACCATACGCGTACTTTCTTGCTCTATCAACGGCTATCCAATTTTTTGTGAAGCCTAATGAATGGTTAAGACTGATTTTTGCATGAGGTAGTCCTCATGGTGAGGTCAAGTTATTTAATGGGCTGGATGTGGAGCACAGGTTTTAACTATTGAGAGTTTTCAATACAAGGAAAGAGAAAAGAAAAAGGAGTAGGTTTTAACTATCCACTAATTTTTTTATTTTCTATGTACTATGTAAGAAAAGAGAAAGAAGAAAGGTGGAGAATAACCTTGGATAAAATCATTGAAGGATTTTCATGGGAGGCCAAAATGTGGTATAGAAATGGAAGTAGTATCCTCTACTTATACTATAAAAGTTGCATGTGGGGTCCACAGGGAACATGCACCCGTTTAGGGGGGTTGCTACCATGAAAGTGGGACATTTCAAAAATCAGTTTGATCCTAAAATGATGTGAAGGCCACCGTGCGAATTTGGAGAGTTTGGGGTGGTTGTCTATTGTTTTATATGGTGTACCAAGCAAATGATCAGACGGCCTGATTTCCGGCATCACATCAACATAGTGGGGCATGGTTTTTGTGCGGATTGGATGGCGCGCACCCAAAACGGTGGGCCCTTACACATACAGTTGAATAACTAATTTTACATGCATGTGAATTAATTTTGATGTAGGTGAATTACTGGTGGATCCAGGTGAATACATAGGAGTTGTAGAATAAACTTACTCTACCTTCTTTGTAGAGAGAATGGGCCATGAAACCACCATCTAGGACTTGATACCAATGCAAAAGATGGGAAATGATATAACCATTAGTATATGTAGACTTTTGTCTACAAACCTAATAGAGTGATGGATCTAGCAGGCTTTGTCATGGATGGCTTATATTTTAATCACACTTACTCGACACTAGAATTTGAATGGCTAGGATCATCTGAATCCATGATGGTAATTGTTGAAAAAGTGAAGTAGTACACAATGGAAAATAAAAGAAATTGAAGATGGAAATATTAGATCTTGCGCTTCTTGACTTAAATAGTCAGTGTCTCAAGTCAAATTTATTCTCCTCTTCTGAATGTATCAGTAGGAGAAAAAGAATTGGAGATGAAAAATTGTTTTCAGGAAACAATAAATTTACAGATCAAGAAATGGCACAGATTTCCACACCAAACTATTCAATAGATCTCTAGGAAATGACACTGATACACTTAGCGTTTCAATACAAGGTCATGGGTTCAAGTACCTATTGTGGTAAAATCCCGTTGTTGTGTGAGTGAGTGAGTGTGTGTGGGGTGTGAGTGTGAGTGCATGCGTAAAACATAAAAATAAGAACTTTCTTAAAAAACAAGTGCAACAGGGCAAGGATGAGAATGCAATATTTTTTATGACTTGATTTGGGAATTATATCCATCCTTGGACATTCCAGATATATAAAACCAGTAAGGAATAGTGCCGAGAGATGCTCTTGTGACTCTTTTAAGACATCAATATATTCATTCAGCTACCAAACTACTCTACCATAGATAGATATGATTGATTGATTTGTGGCAGTTATTTCTCTCTTTTGAACAAAGTAACTTATTTGATAATATAAAACTATTGTGCCAACAATGGAGATTTAACTCTAGGTTTTCCTAAGATAAAAATCTCTCCTTTTTTTTTTTTCCTTAACTCACAGCCTACACTCACCCACCCACCCCACACAATGGGTACTCGAACCCATGACCTCATGTTGAAACTGTTGTGAGTCTATCACCCGCAGCATCAGGACCTGACAAAAATCTCTCCTCATGTGTGTGTGTTATTTTAGAATTTATATTTCTTAAAAATACAAAAGTAATTTCTAGATGTACCAACCTAGTTAATAATTCACCCGGCCATGTGTGCCATGGATAAATGGCTCCACCTGTGCTATTATCTTTACGTGAAATGATGTCTCTTCTGTGCTTTCACCCAAAAACAGAAAATGTCTACTCTGGCATGTGAAAAGCTTGCTTGCTCTTCTCGTGAACACAGCCACTACACATGTGGCATGCATTTACCTCCGTCCAAACAGTCAAAATTATGGGCCCCACTGCAGATGTGATATAGACCCAAGATTAACCTAATTGAGATACATGTATGCCACGTAGAGGTGGGCACAAACCAAGCCAGCTCGAAAGCTTGGCTCGGATTTATTTGAAAAAACTTGGCTTGGATTGGCTCGAATTGAAGTTCAAACCAAACCAAGCCTCGGAGTCAATACCGTTTGAAAAAATAAACCAAGCTCAAACTAGGGTAGTATTGGTTCGGTTCGACTCGAAGCTCAGTTTGATTCAGCTCGATTTTGACTTAGCTTGATTCAGCTTGTAGATTGTAAGTAGACTGTTTCTTGTGGTGTGATCCACTTGAGCTTTGGATATGATTCCATTTTAGAATCGTGTCCTAAAATGATATGTAAAAATGGATGGATGGCATGGATAATACATATACATGATGACATGAATAATACATAATACATATACATGAATACATACTTTTTCCTTGCACTTGTAAAATTATGCTTGGGTACTTTTGTTTAGAAGAGACTTTTTCATGTTTATTTTGAAGTTGCACTCCTCCTTTGGAGGATATTAAACATCATGTAGTATGATACTTTTGTATTTTTTTTCTAACTTTTTAAATTCTTTTCTATTTAAATAAACAAATAAAAAAAGAGTCATCACCGGTTAAAACTTGGCATAACTTGGATTGAAATTTTTGACCAAACCAATCCTAACTTGAACCAGATTTTTTTAGAGCAAGCCAAACTAGAGCCACATGGGTTGGCCCAAAACCCAAATCGGGGTGGCAAAAAAATAAAGCCAAACCAAACTAGGGCTAACTCGACCCGCCCGGATGGTTGCCCACGTCTAATGCCATCGTATAGAAGCAAGCTATGTGCATGTATACCTACTACCATAGTCTGCAAACGTAACAAATCAGTCCTGTTTTTGTACGGTGATGTTTATTTGTTATCCACCTGTTCATAAGCTCACAAATGGATGAAGGGAAAACATAAATATTAGCTTGATCCAATAACTTCTGTTGCCCTAAGAATTTTTCGACAGTAGGTGTTCAATTCCCACTGTTTCGTCTGATGTGGTCCACTTGAGCTTTGGATATAGTTCAGTTTTGGGCTCATGCTCTAAAATGAGATGGAAAAATATATGAACAGCTGGATAAGATACATATATGATGGTGAGCTCCAAAGAGTTTTCTCAGTACACTGTATTGGAGTGTGCAATCAGCTCCCATGCATTAGAAGGGAGGTACTTGTAATAATCAAAATAAGAGGGCAGGTATTTACAATTATCTCCTTAATTTAGATCCTATGGCATGCATGGTACTTTCTCATCCTCATCCTTATCACCTGCAACGAACACAAGCCAAACACGACAGAGATGACACCATGACATCCATGGAAGTCATGTACATGTCTCTATTGTCCTCTCTAGGGTCCACATAGGCCAAGGGATTTAAAGACTATAGTGTAGGATAGGATAGCAATGATGTGAAAATGGTTTTGATAGAAAATGGGGCCCACTATCACAGCTCTCATGTAGGGTCTGATTTTCATGTAAAAAAGCACACATCAGAAATATCCCACATTGAATTTTTTACTTTAGGAATTGTTTTCAGCCGTTTATTTTTCTCATACAAGTTTGACATGCTTAATTATTCAATTAACATTATTTTTTTTGCTCACGGCCTGTCCATATTGTAACCAACCCGATGAATGGCCAAGATCCTAGATCCTGGACATGTGTAGCATCCAACGGCAATTTTTTCCCCTTCACATGGGCCTCACCCATCTAAAGAAACCTGCTTTGTATGGGGAAGCGACCTTTTGCTAGCTTTCCTTCTGTCACCTTAGTCTGTATGCCCACTTGGTATTGCCAACCAGAAGTGAAAAGAATCAATGCATATACTATGTTGCACGTGTGGTCCATGACTTTATGATTTATTTCTTTAGAGGAGACTTTGATACTCTGGCATGTTTGATGAATGATACGCAGGCTCTAAGAAAGTACATATATATCCTATGAACCAATAAAGTACATATATATCCTATGGACTTTTTTTTTTTTTTTTGAAATTTGAAAATTAGTGGGCATTTATTGGACGGCTAAAAATGAAAATATACATTGGCTGTATTTAAACAAGTGTCCACGAATAAATAAATCAGAGGTTAGGATTGTTCAAGCAATATAATTTCATGACCGTTATTGGACTAGGGTTAGGTTCCATAATTTAATTAGTAGGTTAACAATTGTTAATACCTGCATATCAAGCAGCATACACTTACATAGTATTAAAAGATTGTCCGTAACTTAAAAAGTAAATGAGAGTGCATGTCACGTGTATGTCTCTAAAGCCCCAGTACACTTGTTGTACACTTTAAAAAAAAAGGTGTGCAAGCAGTGAAGGATGGCTGTTGTCATTATTCAAAGGTACACCTTGGGTTAGGGTCAACCCGAACACTGCTGGCTCAACCGAAATTTTGGCTGGGTCTGGGTCAGGTCGGATTAGGTGGAGGTCATTACCTTCCCCCCTCTCTCATGGGAATAAATAGTTAATAATGACTTTGAGGGGTGTTTGTTTAAGAAGAATATAACTACTTGATTATGCGCCTGAAAATAGCATCAAATGTATGAAATCAAAGAGGGATCTATGCTGTCCATCCGTTTTATCATCTCATTTTGGGGCATAAGCCGAAAAATGAGCCAAATTGGAAGGTGAAGTGGACCACACCACAGGAAACAGGGGTTAATGATGTTCACTGATCAAAATTGAAATCTTCCTAGGGCCTACAAGGATGTGTATCTATCATCCAAGCCCATTCATAAGATCAAGCTAATATATAAGAAGGGTCTACAACAAATATCAGCTTAATCCAAAACTTCTGTCGGCACCAAGAAATTTTCAATGTTAGGTGTTTAATTCCTACCATTTCCTATGGTGTGGTCCACTTGAGCTTCAGATCTGCCTCATTTTTGGACTCATTCCTAACATGAGCTGGATAGTACGGCATGAATAAGATACAAACATCACGATGGGACCAGAACTTTTAGATATAGAAATTGTACTCATGTAATCTATGAAGTCTGAAAGGTAAACATTTGCATATGCACCCTTCCTTTTATCTATATAATAAGAAATCCCTCTCCTATTTTCATATTTATAAATAACTACATATTTTGAGGATGTACAAATTAATGGAGTTAGATTTAAGTTATTGGTGTGTTTAAATTATTAGTTTTACGTTATTCAACGGTACAACGTACATTACAAGATAGTAAAGCTTTATAAATATAAGACATGGTATTTTGGTGACATGCAACATGCAACTCACTGTGGCATTTGTACATGGAATATGGCTGTTCAATTGGTGGGTCCCACTTATTATTATTATTATTATTTTTTTTTGCATCAAACACCCTTTTTTGCATGTTTAATCATTACAAACCCCATGGTTGGCCCACAAATAGACGATTAAAAGAAATGAATGCAAAAGACGTACTTACCAACCCTTCAATCAATAGCCCACAAACATACAATTAAAAGAGAAGAACCCGAGCAGCAGCCCATCAATGGCCCACAAACATATGATTAAAAGAGAAGAACCCGAGCAGCAGGCCCACGAAATTCCGACCCAATGATTCATTTGTGTAGAGATCCTCGCGACATTTTTCGCCCATCCACAATTTTCAGCATACTTGAATTTTTCTAAGATTTCCAAAACTGTGATCAAGCAGAAAAGAGCCAGTGGGGCCACGCTACGCTTTAAATGGCCTAAAAATCAGGCCCACTAGCATATTTAATAATTGGCCCTTCAATTTGAGACCCAGTGGGCTTTTTATTGGGCTTGGGCGATGGATGGTGGACCACCCGAAGAGGGGCCGGTTGGTGGGCCACGGACCAGTCCTAGATCGCGAATGGGCTTATTCTCGGGCTTGATCGTACCTCATGGCCCAGCCCAATGGTCAATGGGGCCTCAAAATCCTGAACCTGGACCCACCCATTGCCAGCCGTACAGATCAAACACCCTAAGTTTGGTAGAGTGAGAATGAAGGCACCCTTTTCTTTTCCACCTGGGGATCTACCATAGCACATGACAACTAATGATTTTTAGTTGGTCAATGGTTTGTAAAATGGATGGTGGAGATATCATGTTTACATATAAAAACACTTAATCTTTTGAAAAAATATGTAAATGATTGAGTGGTCGCATAGCACTAAAAAATCTATACTGCCACTAATTGCTTCACATGCCACTTGGACAGCCTGATCGATCCATCCGACCGTCCATTTGTCCAGCACACATTTATGGGATATTATGAGAAAACCACATTGACCAATCCATTCTAAGCATCTGATCAATAGTTTATAAAATGGACGATCAAGATTTTTCACATAAAAATTGGCCCAAGCAACAACCTGAGCCATCTATTAGTCGGTAGCTTATGTTAAGTGCCTATTTGGAATGCATGATTAAATGATATTGAATTACATTACGTGGAAATATTAAGTAAAACCTATATTTGGTGGACCATGGAATTGTAATTAAGGGACTAGATTTGAAATGAGCATAAAAAATTTTGGGTCCCACAAAAATACATATTTTTCTCCCCAACAAGTGTTGACCATGGTGTAGGTGCCTATTAAATGCATACCAACGACTGGGATTAACATAATATTGTGGCCCACCCATGTATACAACTGGCCTGAATTTTCATTGGCATGCATTTTTTTTATACGGAGTTTGGTTAACGGCTTAGATTTTTAAATATGTTTAAAATACAAGCACATAAGGCGATCAATCAATACCTCACCAACAACATTAAAAAATAGAGTGCAGACTACTGATTTAATACAACATTAAAAAAAATAGAGGGTGGACAACTTATTTAAGGCAAAAATGTAAAATAGATGGCATCCAAACAGGCCTTAAATCCTGTTTGAGTGCCTCTTAAAAGTGAGCCCATCTCATGTTAGTTCATGATAATTGGGGTTTTGCTTGCTTTTAAGGTGAGTGAAATGACTAACATGCTTTTGTCTATTATTTTTCTAATAAAAGCAGTAAAGTCGAGCATTGTGGGGGGCCAATGTGGTGTGTTATAAAATCCAATTGATCCGACAGGTTCATCCCATCATGATTTACATATAATCAAGCTGATCGAATTATAAGGTAGGCTACACATAAAGTAGAAGGGTTTTTGGGTGGTGTATATTGTTCTGTGGCCCACTTGATGATTGGATTGACCTATTTTTGGTTTCTATGATCAGAATTGTAGATGCACCAATTGGCCTATTTTTGGTTGGTATGATGGGAATTGTAGGATGCAGCAGTTGGACAGGTGGGTCCCATACACACACCACAAGAACCAATGATATCGACTCTAACACCTTTTTTTTTTTTTAAAGAAGAATAATAATAGTATTTTAGTTATTTTACTCTCCTAAGATCAATCTACCTAAGGCTGTTAATGACTTGGACCTAGGGTTGGCTTTTCTACTTAGATTTTAAACTTTTTGAGTTGGGGATTTTGACAGTAAAGAATTAGATTTTACCAGATAAGACGAAATATTATGTTACTATCCTCCTCTTTTTTTCCTTTTCTTTACAAAGAAGTGGAAAAATCAAGAGTTGTAGGGCCCCCATTTCATGTATCTAACATCCAACCTGTCCAATAGATTCGCACCAATTTTCTTATTATGGGAGTGTTTGGATCGTAAGTTAAGTTACTTAAGCCTTAAGTAGCGTATCTTGATTTCTACTTATAACTGAAGCGATCAAGTAACTTAATTTTTTTTTTTTAAAGCTACTTATAATTGATGATAAACCAAACATGATTATTCCAAATAATGTTATAAGAAGAAAAAATAACTTATTTGGTGGTATCCAAACAGCCCTAAATGAACCAAAAATAAGCAAATCCAATCACAAGCCTTGCTAATAGAAGCACTCTTGTTAGGCAATTGTAAACATCCATACATGGCTTCAAAAATAGATGGCTACAGAAATAAAGCCAACCAAAGATGGATCATATCATCCTATCACTATGATTTTTGTATGGTAGCCTATGAAATTTGTTTTGGGCTTAACAAATAGTGAGCATTATAACTTATAATGCTCTGAGAGCATATAGCATCTTCATTAGAGATTATGATTGTTTGTTATCAAGATTTATTTTAATCCTTCCCTGAAAGAAATATGATCTCTAATACAATATTAGGGAAGGGCCCGCTTGGGCAAGAGATGTACATAATTGTGATTATGATTAACTCTAATGATGATTTTGGTGGACCCCATTCACCCTCCACCTTAAATTCACCCCCACTAAAGTGGCACTTTCCTCTATATAAAGGCAATTAAGGAAGTTCTAGAAAAAAAAAGGAAATGCAACTAATTGTGTTTATCAAGAGGAAAGTGCCGTTTTAGTGTTAGGGTCCCACATGGAGGATGTGGGGCCTGAGAAAATTGGAATGAGACTTAATCCCACTTATGCGGCATCCCTTCCCCAAATGGACGGTTAACAATTAATGAAAATGAAATGAACTCATCTTGGGTGGCACCCAAACAGGCCCATCTAGTACGGATTGCTGGACTCAGCCAAGTCCAACCTGATTTAGTATCACGAGTCACCTCTAAATATCCCCAACTCGACCTGACTCGAATAAGTTGAGCCCGATCCGGTTTAGTACCATGAGTCACTTCGAAATATCGCCAACTCGAGCCGACTCAAATGGGTTGAACTGGACGAGTAGGTCTGAGTCACCGAGTCAGAAAACCGCTTTAGCAGCACTTATTTTCTGACTAAACTACCTTTGCAGAAATAGAACTGAATATTCTCCTTTTTGGTTCCTTTGCATTTAAAAAACATACACATGAAATTGCATGTGATGTGAGCCTTTTGGGACTACAAAGCAAATGACTTTTCTTACTTTGGCAGGAAAGGTTTATGAGATAAAATCGGTATGGACGGTCACGATTTTAGACATGTTTGTGACTCATTCCTGGACATATGCCACAGGTGTATAGAATCTAGACCGTCCAAATCTGATGGGGCATGCTCCAAAAATCACGCAGAGAAAATGATTGAAACCTTCTGATTTTTCTCGCTGAATCAGAACCACTCACTGTTTTACTATAACCATCCATTTTATAGCCACCGTTTGGATGGCTAGGATTGCTTTATCAGCACCGTTTTGAAGCTATCGTCTATCTTCAATTTACCTCACAATTCGGATGGTGTAGATAGACGAACATGTGTTCCACACGTGAGAAAGATGAACTACCACCATTTTGGAAAAGGTGGTGAAGTGTACCGTAGGAGCATATGACCTAGACTCCTGTGTTAGTTCTATAGCATTTTAGAAAATGTGGTGACTATTCAAACGTACACAGGCATACTTGTACGGCAATCCAGACCGTCCAAACCTCTGACCTTGCTGTCAATCTAGTACAGAAAAAAAAGTTGTATTAACCATTGTTATTTCACCTTCCATTTGATACTCATTAATTGGATGGTTGAGATTTCTTGCTCAGTGTGATTTTATTTTAGATAAGAAATGCTTCGTCCACAGTGGGACCCACAAATCGGGCGGTCTGGATAGCTGTAATTAGTGCCACATTTGGGGATGAAACACCACCATTTTTTCAAACGGTATAGAACTATCATAGGAGTCTAGCCCTGGAATCGATAGGCCGCGGATTGACTGGAGACCACTCTGTGGGGTCCACCGTGATGTATTTATTTTATCCACGCCGTCCATCTGTTTTTCCAAGATCAATTTAGTTTATGATTCCAAAAATGAGGCGGATCCATAGCTCAAGTGGACCACACCATTGGAAAAAGTAGAGATAATGATGCAGCCGTCGACATCTTCTTAGGGCCCACCCAGATGTTTATTTGGCATCAAACCTGTTGATAAGGTCACAAAGATCTCGATCAAGGAAAAATATCAGCTTGATCCAAAATTTCTGTGGCCCCAGGAAGTTTTCAACGATAGGCATTCAATCCCCTATGCTTCCTGTGGTGTGGTCCACTTGAGCTTTTGATCTACCTCATTTTCGTTACATGCCCTAAAATAAGCTGAAAAATGGACGGCATGGATAAAACACATACATCACGGTGGGCCCCACAGAGTTGGGTAACTGGCAATCCGATTTCCGTCCGGGTCTGTAGACATTGCATGGGAAACTACAATGATGAGAACGCTTGCGGAACCGCGCGGAGTCATGCGCGAACATGACTATTCGATGATATGGATGGATGACTTCATATGGATCAGATCCACCCCGTCCATCAGGTGACTTATCGTGCTTTTAGACGGTTTAAAAAAAATCAGACCGATTCAAAACTTATTCGAGCTACATCACTGGGAACGTTTGAGATGGGAAATTCCACCATTAAAATCGTCCAATTTGTGTGTAACACTCCACCTTAGTGTCTATATAAAATCCAAGCCAATCATCTGACTATTCACACCATGATTAATGTATTAATTAAACAAATCATAAGCTTAAATGCTATTTTGAGCCACACGATGTGAATTTATAGTTTTGGGCATGAATTTTCACCATTCCTTATGGTGCTGCCCACCTAAGTGTTGAAATGAAATGATATTTTAGGATCCACGGTGAAAATGTGTCAACTCACCTGATGAATCGCGTGGATCTGATCTTAGCCTTTTTTTCGTTTCGGAATTACAAGCTAGTCGTGAGAGCCCACCTAAGAAACCAGCTTAACATAGGGGTAGTTTAGTAATTTCGTCGGCTTCTGATTTCTGAAGTGCGTCCCATTTTTTTTTTTTTATTATAGGGAAGCGGATCTCTTCCTGCCCCCGCCTGAACGGACTCGGTCCAGGCAGGGGTTCTGTGGAGCTCACAGCAATGTATTGGTTTTATCCACACCGTCCATAAATTTTTTCAGATCATTTTATGATATGATCCAAAAAGGAGACAGATCCAAAACTAAAGTAGACCATACAGTGGGGATTGAATTCCCACCATTAAAAATTTCTTGGGAGTGTAAGAATTTTTTATCAAGCTGATATTTGTGGTTTCACTTCTTCCAGGTCTATAAGACCTTATGAACAGGTTGGATGTCAAATGAACATCATGGTGGGCCCTAAGATGTTTTCAATGGTGGGCGCCATTATCACCACTTCTTCTTGTGGTGTGGTCCATCTGATTATTTTATTTTTATAATTTTTGAGATGATAAAATAAAATGATCTGAAAAAATGTATGGACGGTATGGATGATACATATAAATAACGGTTGGCCCCAAAGAGCTCTTGCATGGATCGAAGCTGTCTAAGAGGGAGTAGGACGCAATCCGCTTCCATTTTTTTTTTTTTATAGATTAACGGCCTTGCTTTATCTAAGATTCCACATGTAACTGATATTTACATTCATACCCTCCTCGTAAAAATTAATTTATATAAAAATATAACAAAATTTAAAAAATGGGATACTCTCCGAAGATTAGCCATTTTATTTTAAAATGGCGATGACTCATCCACCATATGCCTAATTGTACGGAAATCCAAACCGTCCAAAAATATCCACAGTGCCCCCATTTCATTTTTCTCATGAAATTTTTAACTGCACCCTGTTTTACTTTTAACCATCCATTTGATTAGACGCCAATTGGACGGTCACGATTGCTCTGTCACTGCACTTTTTTGGAGCTATGCTCCATCCACATGGCTAGAGACGGACGGTCCTGTCAGGGGCTTTGTGGGACAGGTTGGTTAGAAAATAAACATCCCGGTGGGCCTAGAAAGGTTTCAACGGTGGAGGTCATTGACACTGCTGATTATTGTGGTGTTGTCTACTCGATCTTTCGCTCTGTCTCCTTTTTGAGCTCATGCCCTAAAATGATCATTTAAAATGGATGGACGGCTTGGATTAAACACATATATCACAGTGGCCCCACTGATCTCCCCACATGACCATCTACTAGCCAGGGAGAATACCCAATCCGCCTGTGACTCCGGGCACAGAGGTGTATCTGGGGATGTCTGGAGCCCACAGAGATGTTTGTGACAAATCTACGCTATCCATATGTTTTAAAATACCACAATAGCATAGAAGGCTAAAAATCAGTTAGATCCAAAATTAAGGTGGGCCATACCTTCCTGGTGCTGACCACAGGGAGCTTTTTGGGTGGTTCCCTAGCTGTGGGGCTCACTGTGATGTATGTTCTTTACATCCACACCATCCATTCATTTTGACATCTCATTTAGGGCATGACCCAGAAAATGAAGCAGATCCAAAACTTAGGAGACCATACTATAGGAAACAGTCTTGATTGACTCCTCACCATTAAAAACTTCATGGGAGCCATCAGAATGTTTATTTTCCATCCAACCTGTTAATAAGATCACAAAGACCTGGATTAAGAGATCACACAAATATCATGTTGATTCAAAGCTTTTGGTCCTATCAGAAGTTTTTAATATTGGATTACCACTGTTTCCTCCTGTATTATGGTCCATCTGAAATTTGGATCTGGCTCATTTTTTTGCATAATTCCATAAAATGAGTTTTTAAAACATATGCATGACCCGGGTATAACGAACGTACATCATGGTAGACCCACATTCAGGGATCCACCCACCTCGGTGGATCCGGGGATCCACTGAAACCGCGCTCCTGACCATGATGTTTATATGCCATCCAAGCCGTTTCAACGGTAGAGGTTTCTGTTCCCACTGTTTCGTGTGGTATGGCCCACCTTAGTTTTGGATCCGCCTGATTTTTAGGCTCCCTATGCTATTTTGGTCTTTTAAAAGAGATGGACAGAGTAGATTTGTCACAAACATCTATGTGGGCCCCACATATCCCGGGGCACTGAGATATCTCTATGCCTTGGGTCACACCTAATCTGTTCCCATCGACAATATGAACATTACTTGGATGGTTAGGATTGGCTTGATCTCAAACCAAAATCACATTGAATAGATGTGAGTAGGCATCTAATTTTCCTGTTGATTTGGAGTGCTTACTATTTTAATTCTAACCATTCATTTGATAACCACAAATTGAATGGCTAATATTTGTTAATAAATGTGTTTTTCAAGCTATTCACCATCCATGTGTGGGCCCCACCATTATTTTCAAAATGGTGGTAAACTACTACACTGTAGCATTTTCCTCGAATAAAAAAAAAAAAAAAAAAAAAACAGTTGCAGAAGCTGCTTGGCTACTTCCAGCCAGCTTGGTATGTACTGGCATGCAATGCATGCGTCTCACACCATCATCATCCTTCTCTCTCTCTCCACAACCAGAAAAAATCCCTTTCTTTTCTTTCTTTTTTCCAATACAATGTAGTTTGTATTCTACCACATTTCCATTCCTTTGAATCTCCTGCTTTTGTCTTTTTTTTTCTTTCTTTTTTTTTTTTTGGTGCTTTGTGTTTTGGGTCTTCTCATTTTTCTATTCTTTTTTGCTTTGATGCGCTGACAGTGAAAGCTCTCTCATTCTCTTTTGACCTTTTTCATTACGAGTAGTACAAACAACATTGCTGTGATTCAAATCTACAGTCTCTCTCCTTTTCAACCCTTCCCTAAGCTTTATATATTTGGACCTTTCTTCCCATACATCTTACCTGTTCTTCTCTTCCCCCGTTGATTGGATTCCTTCAATGTGAGCAAAAGGGTTGTCTTCTTTTGAGTCTTATCATCCAAAGCTGTTGTCTTTTCTTAATTGGGTTTTGGGGTTGTTGGGTGTTTGGGTTTTGAAGCTTAGTTGTATTGTCTGAGCTCTGTTTGTTTTGTTAGTCTTTTTCTTTCAGCATTTTGGTTTTGGGTTTTGATGTTCTGTTGTGTTCTTGAACAAAACTCTAGTAATTTCTCATTTGGGTATCTGTCATTTTGATTTTTCTTTTGTTTCTTGTATGATGAGAAGCTTTTTAAGTACTGTTTGTTTGATTTTCGTTTGAATCTTTCTCAATCTGACCGACCAAAAGTTCTCAATTTGAGCATTGTTTGTGATCGATTCCTTTCAATTTGGTGCTCAAATCATGTAATGCATGTGTATGAATGTTAGATTTAAGATTGTTGTGACACAACGTTGATTTGTAAACAGTGTCGATGGCCCGACATCCCTAGGGCCCATTTCTTGATCATTTTCTTTGTGTTTTCCGCTGGTTTTCTTTCAAAACATGGAGGAGACTTTTGTGCCTTTCCGTGGAATCAAGAATGATCTTCGCGGTAGGTTGATGTGTTACAAGCAAGACTGGACGAGCGGTTTTAGTGCAGGAATCAGGTATTGATTTTCCTGCCCTGAAGAAACCTTCTTTATTTATGTCTGACTATTGGTGTGGGTCATAGAAATTCAACATTGTTGGATTTTCTTGAATGGTATTGTCCAATTAGGTGGTCTCTCATGTACAACTACCTTGATTTTTTTTTCTTTGTTTCATCTTCTGTTTAGGAATCTTTTATTGGTGAAATTTTGATATAAGATGATACTATCATAGTAATACACTTCCATTATTCAGGATTTTGGCTCCCACAACATATATATTTTTCGCCTCTGCAATCCCTGTCATATCGTTTGGCGAACAGCTGGAGAGAAATACAGGTAAACCAATTGTTAGAGTAGTTTTTCATTTCATTCCAAATAACAATTTTTGGGCGCAGTTGGATTCCGATTGCCCAGCTTGACTGAATCACAATGATTTGACTTAACATAGAGGAAACAGCCCAGAATGACAACAGCCCCGAATCACAATTCCATTTTTTGTATCGGACCTGAACTACCCGAATTGTTGTTTGGATTGCTAGTCTCTCATGATGAATGGGCAGGCTAGCAACACTTGGGTCATCCTACTAAATTGAATTATTGCATTTCAATGGAGCATCCAAACACAACCTTAACCTTGCAATTAGATGTTATCTGTGATCTGAAATGTTTGATGCTATATCATTTGAGTTGTTAGCTGCTCGGTGCAACATCCTTCTTTACAAAATGAAGGGCTTGTACGTATATTTCTAATTTGGGTGTATATATGTCACCTGGTCATGGCAGATGGGATCATAACTGCAGTTCAAACATTGGCATCCACAGCACTTTGTGGGATCATACACTCAATCATTGGCGGTCAGCCTTTGCTGATTCTCGGAGTAGCGGAGCCCACAGTACTTATGTACACCTTCATGTTTGACTTTGTGAAAGATAGACCGGATTTGGGACGAAAGCTGTTTCTAGCGTGGACTGGGTGGTATGCTATTTGCTTGTGTTCGATGGAAAAATAAGGATACTGAATTTCATGTTCATGATACATGGAAAATGAGTTTCCTTTCACTACAGCTACTTGTGTCAATGGGCAGGGTATGCGTGTGGACTGCATTGTTGCTGTTCTTATTCGCTATTTTGGGGGCGTGCTCCATTATCAATAGGTTTACCCGCATAGCGGGCGAACTGTTTGGTCTGCTTATCGCGATGCTCTTCATGCAACAGGCTATCAAAGTAAGGATTTTAATGCCTATTTTGGCAGGCTTCATGTATTATGATGCCTTTCAAGAAGACCCATAGGCCAATTTTTTCAAATATATTGATAACTATTTTCTACTATTGATGAGTTTGGCTAACTTTCAAATTAAGCTAAAACAGCATCATCAGAAATTAATGGAAAACAATAGAAATCACTTGTCTTAGTTGGAGATCCTTTTGTGGTTAAAATTGAATAAAATAACATTAAAACAAATCAAACGGGTTTCTTAGATTTGCATTGTTCTTTTCCACCTTCATTATACGAGGTTTTCAATCAAGCCAACATGAGAACATGCTTGAAAAATCTGATCCTAAGCAATTATTTTATTAAACTGTATCTTTCGTGTCAGTGCATCATTATGAGATGTAAGCAGTTACTCTTTTCATCAATTCAACCGATAGTGATGTTATCATTAATTCATGGATTGGCTGCTATATAGGGACTTGTGGATGAGTTTCGCATACCCAAACGAGAAAATCGAAATTCGATAGAATTCGTACCTTCATGGAGGTTTGCCAACGGGATGTTTGCTTTGGTCCTGTCATTTGGACTTCTAATCACAGCATTAAGAAGCCGAAAAGCACGATCATGGCGATACGGGGCTGGTAAGTATAGCTTCTAGATTCGAACATATCCTTTGAACTTGAGGGAGTCCCTTGATAATATACAGGAGATATGTTCATAATTAACGCATGTTTGGCCTGCTTAAATGGTTAAAACTCTCTTTTATATTCTACCTACAATATTTGAACTGGGGATTTTTTTGCAGGTTGGCTGCGAGGCTTCATTGCAGATTATGGAGTGCCCTTCATGGTTCTAGTCTGGACTGCCGTTTCTTACATACCTTCATCCAGTGTTCCGAGCAAGATCCCGAGGCGGCTTTTCAGCCCAAATCCGTGGTCACCTGGTGCATATGAGAACTGGACAGTCATCAAGGCATGCATTTAAATTTGGGTCGTTTCATCTTTGATTGAACTGCTTGATCTGATGCTTCTTCATTGGGAATATCTTAGGAGCTGTATTTCATTCTTGAAATTGCCTGTTACATGTATTGTAGCTGATGATAAGCATTTGAACTTGCAGGAAATGCTAGATGTGCCCATACTCTATATAGTCGGAGCTTTTATTCCAGCGACGATGATTGCCGTGCTTTATTATTTCGATCACAGTGTAGCATCTCAACTTGCTCAGCAAAAAGAGTTCAATCTGAGAAAGCCGCCTTCATTTCATTATGATTTACTACTCCTGGGGTTTATGGTATGCAAACTAGATCATCATCATCATCATCATCATCTAATAGCCTTATGCCAGCTAATTAGGATTGTGTCTCGCCTGCTTGCCCAGCTGGAAGACGCCTAGGCGTTTCAACAACAGGTCTCAGCTTCGAGTGCTAAGGAGGCACGCTACGCCCACTGGTGGGTGGGTGCATCGTGTGACTAACCGTGTGGGTGCGTTGCACAACTAACAGGGTGGGTGCGTTGCATGACTAACAAAAAAAAAATGCCAGCTAATTGGGGTCGGCTACATGAGTCTTGTTATATATATATATATATATATATATCACTTCCAGTAGGGGTTGGATGCTTGGTTGAATTGAGGCTGAATTTGTGTTTGGATCCTGGGGAAGGGTGGGAAATGAATTCCTATGGGAATCCAATCCCCAAAATTTGCTCCTTTTATGATTCTCATCTTTAAGATGGGTTGCCAGGTTTAGGAAATGGATTCCCATCCAATGGTCATATTTTTTTAAGTGATAAAAAGACCTATCCTCTCCTACCAACTCTTTCCCAGTATCCAAACACAAAAAACTGGATTCCTCATAATAGCTTTCCCAATACCTAAACACTTGACAATCTCTTTCACTTGCAATCTATTTCCCGGAAACAGATTCATGACCTAGGGAGCTAAATTACCCCTAAAGGAAATGACAAAAATGGAACTAGGATCATTTTAATTCATGACGACGAGCAACCTTTAATTACATTCAGTGCATATCAACTTGGACTTGACACGATTCGAATTGTTACTTGAGGAACACACCCTATTTGTTAGCCGCATGGGGCTAACCCCACTTTGGTTATTACTGCTTTATTCAATTGAATTGTCACAATGAAATCAAAGCAAGCATCCAAACACTGCCTAAATTTGGGCAACCACATATTACTAGACAAGGTTGTCCTGCTGACATGCAGAGTGACCCATCTATCTGTAGGAGCTTAGCATTAGAAGACAATGAGAATCACTGTATGGTTATATTGAATTTTGATGGTTGGTTTGTTCTATTATTTCTTATAAACGGCAACTCATCTCTAATTATTCTATTCAAACCCTCATTTCCTAATGTCAGGTCATTATATGTGGTCTTATTGGAATTCCTCCAGCCAATGGTGTCATCCCACAATCTCCAATGCACACGAAGAGCCTGGCTACTCTTAAGCATCAGGTAATCACATGCATGCCATCCATGCAACTCAATGAGCCATCGAATGTTCTAGTTCAACCTAAAAACTACTAATCCTGCAGCTGCTTCGCAATCGACTGGTAGCCACGGCACGTAAAAGTATGAGTAAGAATGCAAGCTTAGGACAGCTGTATGGAAATATGCAAGAAGCTTATCAACAGATGCAGACCCCATTGATCTATCAGGAGCCATCAGCTCAAGTATGAAATTTTCTCATTGTTAGTTTTCTTTCTTCTTTTTTTTCCCACCCTAAATTAAAAGATGAGTTTTTGAGCAGGGATTGAGAGAATTGAAAGATTCAACAATCCAATTGGCTTCGAGCATGGGGAATATCGATGCGCCGGTTGATGAGTCAGTGTTCGATGTTGAGAAGGAAATCGACGATCTTTTACCTGTCGAAGTCAAAGAACAGCGGTTGAGTAACTTGCTGCAGTCAGCAATGGTGGGGGGATGCGTTGCTGCAATGCCGATTCTTAGAAGGATTCCGACATCTGTGCTTTGGGGTTACTTCGCCTTCATGGCTATTGAAAGCCTACCCGGTAACCAGTTTTGGGAAAGGATACTGCTGCTTTTCACTGCCCCAAGCAGAAGATACAAGTAAACTCCATTTCTTCTCCTTCTCTTTCTATGCTTCTCTGCTCCTGCTTTTTCTTCACACAAACGACATCTGGAAGTACCTTGGGAAATGGGGTCAGGCAGAATGCTTTCTACCAAATATCTTTTGTGTTTCAAGTGGTGCTTGATACAAAAAAAGATACCATCTCTGGGATGGAAAACCGCAAAAATGATAACCTGCACATTTGGGGTTCTGTTTTTCTCCCACCGCCCAAATGCTTAGTAAGTTCAAATGCTAGTCATCCCACCAATATATTCTACCAAATGCTAATTTGGGGTACTTCCAAACATCAATTCATTCTCCAACATATGTTGTGTTTTTTCAGAAGTGGTTGCCGCATATCAATGCTCATTTGTTATTAACAACAATCTTTAATTTCCCAGAGTGCTCGAAGAGTATCACGCCACCTTTGTGGAAACGGTGCCTTTTAAGACGATCGCAGCTTTTACGGTCTTCCAGACAGCTTACTTGCTGATATGCTTCGGGATAACATGGATTCCTATAGCTGGGGTTCTGTTTCCTATGATGATCATGCTTTTAGTTCCCGTCCGACAATACATGCTACCCAAGTTCTTCAAGGGGGCACACCTTCAAGATTTAGATGCAGCAGAGTATGAAGAAGCACCAGCTTTACCTTTCAACTTAATAGCTGCTGTGAGTTTTGTTGTCTCATGCTCTCTAAAATAGAGTCTTTATGGTGGTTTTGGATTGTTTTTGCTGGACTGTATTACCATTCGGTATAAAGGTGTGTTTGGTTGCACCAAATTTCATGATATAATGAAAATTTACACCAAATTAGACTGATTAATCATGATATTTGGCGCAACCAATGCACCCCAGGGAAATGACCAAAATGCAAGTGGGGTCATGTTAATTCATATCAAATACTGGCCCCTTATTGCGATTCCATGCATTTCAAGTCGGACTTGAAACAATCGGAATCTCCATTTGGGGGCTTGTCCCTCATCATTAATGGAGTGGGCTGGCCCCACCTGTCAGTTTCCACGTTATTCAATTGATTACAATTCAAGCATGCATCCAAATGCACACTTAAAAATTAAATTATCGAAAGTGGGGTAGTAATCAGTACGTATGTTGGAGCATGTCGGACCACATGTTGGAAATTGTCTCTAGAACTCTCTTCCTACCTAATTGTTTAGTACACATTTTTTGGAAGTCTTAAATTCCTTTTTATCCTTTTCTTTTTCTTTTTTGTGACCCATCTAGCATGCATGTGGTCTGTGTTTTAACAATCACTCACCTCATGTGGCCCACCTGTGCCTGATCCAAGCCTCAGCAGAGTGGACCACCACTATCTATCATCAGGTGGGTGTCATGTATACAAAAGAAACTGACGGTTAAGAGAAATTGATGAACAGTCCATATTCAATGTGTGCACATATGCCCTGCTTGATGATCAGCTCAGCCTGATTTGCCAGAGAATCTTCTGAGTTTGATGCACATGAGAACCTGATCTGTTGAAATTTTAGACCGCCAAGAATGCGACATTTCCCCTTTTTGTTTCGCTAACAGTTCTGCTGATAGTCTTGCATTGCTACTCTATTTGGAGACGCCCATGAATGCAACTGAAATGGGTATTTTAGCTCATACTCACTAGACATTTCCTACATTCTCAGCAGGATGTAAACTCCGGTATGAGGGCTTCTTTCGCAGAGGATGGAGAGATCCTCGATGAGATAATTACTCGAAGCCGAGGAGAGTTTAGGCGTACGTGTAGTCCAAAAGTAACCAGTTCGACTGGAACCCCGGTTGCAGATTCAAAAGGCGTTCACAGCCCACGTCTTTCAGAGAAGGCATACAGCCCTCGTGTAACTGAGCTGAGACAAGAGCAAAGCCCTCGGGTTGGTGGAAGTGGGCCATACAGTCCAAGAACAGGTGAAGCAAGACCATCGAAATTGGGACTGGATTCTAAGAACTCAACTCCAAAGTAGAGAGGATACAGGTTGAATGCAAGGTTCTCGCAGCAGCTGTAGTTGCTTCCTTTGCTTTTTTTTTAATACATTGATATTCCGTTGGCGGTTTATGACAATGTAAATGATACGGTTTCGTCATTGTGGTTCTGCTGTTTGGGCTGTTGTTATCTAAAACTGTCTGTAGCCAAAATCTCCCTATTTCTCTCACAATATAGAATCAAAGGCTTGTATTGTAACCATTTAACTACATGAATAATAGAAGAAAGGCTAAGAAGATCGTTCTACATTGTCAAGCATTTGATTTTGTTGTTGGGTTTCCACTAGAAGCACTGCAACACATTGATTTATGACTTGTCCGAGTCGACTCAGACTCAGTCAGACAATCTGGTTTGACAATGTGAGTTGCCCAGACAGGTCACCCTGACTCGGGCGAGTCATGATTCAACTCGAGACCAGACAAGTCAGCCCAACTCACCCCATCTTAAATTAATCCTGCAACATAAATCCATCTAGCACAATGGAGCAGGTTTGGTCCTTACCAATGTCATTGAACCGATCGAATGCATGAATTGCAGCTATATAATGAATCATTGTCCTTTTTAATCATATGGTCTCAAGACAGCAAGGTGACAAGGAATATGTTCTTTGTAAGGCTTTGTTTGGATGTACAAGTGAACTGAATTGCAAACATTCAGTTTAATCAAGAAACAATGAAACTAATGATGTTTCTTAGGTACTATGGTATGCTATCCCACAATTAGGTAGTGGGCCCCATACCGTTTGTGTCGTGTTTGTGTTGCTAAAGTGACACTTTCTTTCCACTTAATCATGATTTTGGAATTTTCAGGAAAAAAAATCCTGAAGTTCATAATTAAGCAGAAGAAAGCACCACTTTAGTGACGCAAATCTGACATGGAGGTGATGCAGACATCAGTGGTGTATCCTTTAGAGTGTACCAGAGAAGGCGACGTCGCAGATCGAGTGTTGGAGCAGATAAGCTGATGTGGATGGACGTTAGGCCCATTGGACCCATTTTCTAACGCGTACGAGTATGCGGGTTGCAAGATCACGTATGAGCATTATGACCGCAGGATCATGGAACGGATTTACTTTTAGACGCTTTTCTGTTTATTTTCTTGTATCTAAGGCATTTTAGTATCGTTGTTTAGTTCTAGGCGGTTTTTTTTTTTTTTTTTTTTAATTTCCAGACGTTTTAGTGCACTTTTTTTACTTTCGTAGCTTATATATACTGGAGAAACCCTATTTCGAATTAATATTGAATGAATGAAAACAAGTACTTTCTTTCTCTTTCTTCTAAGAGACTAGGGTTTTAGGATTGGATCTTGGAGTGTTGAAGATTCCACCCGGAGTTCTTATTTTCTCTTCTCTATTTCTTCAAGGTACGTGAAAGGTAAGATTCTTTTGCTTTATAATCTATGTTTCCTATCAACCCATTATTGCTCAACCTTTTTCGTTCTTTTTTGAATCTTCCTCCCCCCCTCCCCTTTTGGTATGAACAAAAAAGAGGGATGACTAGCCATGAGAACCGGATCCAAACTGGACTGTGGACTGGTTTATACTAGATCTAAGGGGCATGATCCAGACGGATGGATCTCATCTCTATGTTAAAATTTGTTAATTCCTCTTATTGAAAGCAGTTGGTTTCGTAATTTTATTATTTGAATATCTTCCATCTGAATATACAAGCATCTAGGGTTAGGTCATCTCATGTTCCTACATCAGGAGAATATGGAGCACAAGGACTGATGACTCATCCGAGTCAACTCAAACTCGGTTGAGCCAGTCTTGTCGGCACCACGAGTTAGCACTGAAAATATGGGTGACTTAGCCCAACTCATCTGAGTCACCCCCAAACTTGACTCAAGATTGAGTGAGTTGGTCCCAAGTCATCCCGTCTTAAAACCATGATAGGCCTGCCAAAATCAAGAGTAGACTTAATTCGCTTTCCAGCAGGATCAACGACCCAAATGGTGCTTTAGCCATTATAATCAGTAGCAGCCCTCACCTTGTGGTTTTGTTACTTTTTAGGAGCAAAGTCCCTCAATATGAATTCTAAGTATTTCCACCTTTAAGACTAATTATTGTGATTCAATCTGATATTGTGATTCAATCTGATAGAGGATCCAAATATTGAGATTTTATAACAGAAATGTTAGGAGCCTTGCACATGCATCTTTTTTTTTTTTTTTTAACCTTTATTCAGAAGTGTTTGAATTTCATTTTTCTTGTAAATCTTTGTTTGCAAAAGTGAAACTCTTTGAAAATCTTTACTCCCATATTGCTTGGAGAGAAAAGGCCAGAGGAATTTATAAGCTTTGAGTTCTCTAATATTCTTACTTGGAGATTATAGAAAGAAAAAGTCTAGCTTGCATGTCCAAGTACAAAGCACTGAAACATGCTCAACATGATTAGTGAGGTTGTAGAGGCCCTGGTGGTGCACTTTGTACTTCGCTAACGTGATCTAGTGCAACTAGCCTAAACCGTTACTAAAACGATTAGTTCGGCCAATTTGAGTTAAGTCACGTCTCTTCGTTAATAGACATGACCGTTTTGAATAGTTATAAAATACTTGGTCATAAATTTCTTTTTACGAAAACGTATAATCTTTCGTTCTTTATAAAACCCAGTGAAAACGGAGAATTAAATACAATAACATAATCAGATCTTACATTGCTCTTTGCAAAGACAGAAATCCCCTATTTAGAATCTCCATCATTTTCTCATTACAAGCACTCAAAGTGGGTTGTCAGCTCACAATACACAATCTGCTAGAATTGCATAACTTCGTACCAGAGTTCCTATCTACGGTTTCTTCATGATTGTTACACAGAGAACCATCAAAGCTTCTTGTATCCTTGAAGTGTTTCACTAGCAACCCATCAACGATCTCATACCAATAGAGAGGGGCAAAAAACACTTTAAGAAAAACATATCTAATACGTGCTACAAGCTTGATTTGAAATTTATTTCTCAGTTTTGTTTATTTCGGTTTCCACTATAATTTTGCCAACACCAAAGGCATGTAACAATCCATTCTCTATCAAAATTCCTCTCATCAGCAATTATAAGAAATGAAGGAAACAAGCAAAATCTTTCAGTGTTTGTCTATCTTCACAAGCTCATCCCAGTCTCACCAACAGCTCATTTTCATTAAAGAGTCCTTGCTTAAAAATCTTCTCCGGATGTTCCTTGTATTCACATTGAATCAACGAAACATGATTCAATAGAGGCAAAACGAAAGAATCTGAAAACCACATGCATGCATTTTTGTTAAAGGATTCATCAGTGTGCATGTACACCACATCAATGGGCTTTAGGAAGTGTCACCGACTGTTTTCAGTTAGGAAGTTCCGAAGCTGTATATCAATGAAGAGTGATCTGATCTTATCAATGAGAATTACTCAAGCGTCGGCGTGGAAGTTGAAAGAAAGGCCATGTGACGCTGAATTTACAGCTCGACAGATTGTAACACTTAGTTTTTTACTCTGTTATTTTTTTTTCATGTGCCGCTCGGCGACATTTTATATCATTTTCATTCATTTGCTCAAAATTTCCTTGATCACCCAAAAATTATTATTTTTAAATGCACATCTAGATGAGAATTGGACTCATGGTGGCGGCCCGCTCACGGGAATCCGACTGTTCAAAAATGCTGAAGGCTCACACAATCTGTAACACAAACTATGGCTAGGGAAGACCCAAGTTAGCTGAAAAAATTCCAGCCATGGGAAAATGGATGGCTGTGATGCATGCCATATTCCATGAAAATGATGGGCGTGCCCCACCATCTTAGTCCCTAAGGTTTGTGGGTGTTGGTAGGAGTGTAGTTTTCACATCATTGACTTGTTTTTAGTGGGAACGTCCTCATTTATGAGGGTGGTGGCCCACCAATCAAATAATTTCAGCACCCAACACCCTTGCTTTTTCAAATACTAGTCTCCAAACACTATCATGTGGGTGGATCACATCAGTCTTTTTTTGGACATTGATTTTGGCTGATTTCAGTATATTTTGTGACAGATTAGTGGAAGTTGCATTCTTCTTTTGCATATGCTTTCTTTTATGTGTTTTGAATGTGATTTTACCTAAGTTGTTTCAATCATTTCGTTCAACGTTTGCTTGGTACGCCAACCTTCAGGCGCGGGGCCCACTTTTGGGGAATAAAATCAATGGAGTTGGGCTTTGATTAGCAGATCTGATCTCACACTAGTGTTCCCATTTCCTACTTGTGAGGATTACACAGTTTTTTGCACGTACTCCCTGTTCTAATAACATGAGGCTCCACCGGAAGAAGGGGCATTTAATGGTATGGTTGGGATCCAGTCTTCGTAAGCAGTTCACTTGGTGGGTCTTCCTATCTCCCCAATCAAACAATCCTCACCATCTGATGATAATGGGCAATGATAATCAATGGCCCACAATTTAGTAGGGACGTTAAGATAATCAATCCAATGGTGGAATTTTTCAGGTACCCCATTTTCGATAGGTTCAATCTGCATTTCAATGACAAGGCGCCTCCTCAACAGTTCACCTACTGAGTCTTCCAATCTCCCCAATCAAACGATCCTCACCATCTGATGAAAATGGACAATGATAATCAATGGCCCACATTTAATGGGGACATTAAGATAATCAATCCAATGGTGGAATTTTTCAGGCACCCCCATCTTCTGTGGGGCCCATCGCATAAACCATTCAAGAGTAAGCCTCTACTATGAACTTGATTTCTCTAAACCGTTGATTTATTTCAGTCTGATTTTAAGACATCACATCCACCAAGTACATCACCTGATGAGCAGTTCAGATCACAAATACACTTGCAAAGTTCCCTCTAGAATCTCTCATGCAAATTTCCATCTTGTTTAACTCTTTGGGAGTGTCTCGAGCTAGATTTATGTGAAATTCTCTTTTAAAATACTAGTCTTCCCGCCACTGAATAAGCATCCCTTGGCAAAATCTTAGCCTTAGATTACAACTTAGGGGCCGTTTGGCATCTCTAATAATAGGAGCTTATTTGCTTATTCTAAAAAAATAAACTTTTATTTTTAAAATAGATTATTTGGTAAAGCTTTAATATTAGAGCTGATGAGGGGTCTTGTTTGGCTTAAGTGGGTAGACTTTTTTAGTTAATTTTTTAACAAGTTTGTCCTTCAACTTTTGAAGTAATTCCCATCTTACCATCATCTCCTCTTTATAATCTCTCAATGGTGGACTCTCATGATGAGCAACATACATTGACGATGGGCTCTACATGATGAATGGTCCACATCAAGGTGGGCTCACATGATGCACAGTCACATCAAAGGAGGGCCCCACATGATGGATGCCCCACATCAAAGTATGGCCCCACATGATGGATGACCCACATCAAAAGTATGGATGGTGGACATTGAAGGTGGGACCACATAATAAAAGATTGACATCAAAGGTGGACCTACATGATGAACAACTCATATTGAGGGTTGGGTCCCACATGATGGACAGTCCACAGCAAAGGTAGGACCCACATGATGGATTGTGAACATCAAAGGTGGGTCCCACACATGATGGATGGCCCACATCAAAATATGGCCCCGCATGATAGACTATCTATATCAAGCGGGCCCACATGATGGATGGTCCATAGCAAAGGCGGGACTCATGTGATGGATGGTGGACATCAAAGGTGGGCCTGAATGATAAACAACCCATATTGAAGGTGCCCCCCACATGCTGAATGGTCCACATCAAGGTGGGCCCACATAACGCATGGTTCACATCAAAGGTGGACCCCACATGATGGATGACCAACATCAAAGTATGGCCAACATGATGGACCATCCATGTTAAGTGGCCTCTACTTGATGAACGGTCCACAGCAAAGGTGGGACCCACATGATGGCTAGTAAACATCAAAGGTGGGTCCCACATGATGGATGACCCACATCAAAGGTGGGGCCTACATGATGGATAGTAGACATCAAAGGTGGGCCCACATGATGAATGAGCTGCATTGAAGGGGGGGCCAACATAATGAATGGTCCACATCAAGGTGGCCCACATAACGGACGGAGTGGTGACACATGATGGATGGTGCACATCAAAGTGTGGACTGTCGTGATGGATACTCCATGTTAAGTAGGCCCCACCCATTGGATGGTCCACATCCAAGGTCTCGCATAATGGATGACCCATATCTAAAGTGGCACAATATGATGGATGATCCACATAGAAGGTGTGCCCCCACACAATGGATGATGGACATCAAAAGTGGGCTCCACGTGATGGACACAATGGATTTCACATGGTAGGTAGTGGACATTGATGTAATGGAGTTGTTGTAATCTTTAAAAATGACTTCAACCACCCCTAAAAAAGCTCTTATTTGAATGTTTTATTAAATGTACTTATTTCATATAAGAGCTTTTTTTAGTTTTAAAAATTGGATTTTACCAAAAAAGCTTCCTAGTAGTGAGAGTGGCATGACTGATTCGATTAGGGGGCCGTCCTATGAGATGTGGGAAAATGTACCGATGATCCAGGCCATTCATCGGGTGGGATGAACTGTGAACATGCATGCCATATACCACCTTTCAGGGTAGTACACTCTTCAAGTGAGCCACACATGAAGGTTGAATTTGGACTGTTGGACCTTTTGCTGTCACCACCCATTTTCTCATATGAGTTCGACCAGCCGATTTTTGGCCCATGGCATATTTAGTGTACCTGATTGAATGGTCCGGATCTCTTAACACATGCCAATCATATGGCACCATCTGGTGCCCCAGATTTTGAACTGTTTGGGCCGGGCCTATTGAAAATTTTGATTTAGCCTAGCCTGCGCACAGACAGCCCTAATCACCTCCCTGATTAGACTGAATGTTTGTGATTCAGTTCACTTGTGCATGCAAAATTAGCGTTTTAAACCATCCTTATCGAATCCAATTTGATGACAGAGCCACTACGAAATTTATTATTATACAAGGCAGCCTCCCTTACGCCTTTCTACTTTCACGCATAGCCACAGCATGGCTCCTCTATCATCATCCTATCCCACTAATGGTCCATACTGTTTAAATCAACCATGTTAATGCAAGAATCCCAAATGGGTTGGCGGCGTGTGCATCTGGATATGGCTGTTTGTGGCCATACATGCAAGGATACGATGCATGCAATGAATAATACATAATTGCAACGAACTGAATTGTGACTTCAGGGCAACAGATGTTCCTCATACTAGTTCGTCTCTTCGAAGTGGGGAATACATAATAATAATACCGCACTCACTGTGTTAGTAGCTTCGAGTCGCAGGCCACTATTTTCACCCTACCGACGTTTTCCTGGCTATCTTCATTCTTGAACGATGCATCCTGCAGGATAAACGTCCACACGTTGTCGCAGAACCTGTAGGTGTGCAGATGTCCCTGTAACAAAAGGAGGCAATGGAGGCCCCAAATCAACACTCAGATGTAAAAAGAGTAAATAACAGAAAAAGACAGGCTCAGACAAACAGATTAACCTCTAAACAAAACCTTTTACTGCAAATCCTCTATTGGTTTTTCATAAATGCTTATTTGGAAATAGATTTAGATTTTTTACTAAGTTCACAAGCACAAGTAACCCCGCCCATCCGCTTGCAGCCACACATGCAAATAAAGACAGATGTGCAAGACCTGACCTTGCCATCAGGTGGGAAACTCTGTTTAGATCTTATGCCCTAAATCATGTTGTTTTTACCCATGATTTTAAGACTCGGATGAGCCTGACGCGACTCATCCAAGTCAACCCAGACTTAATTGGACCCGACCAGTTCAATATTACGAGTCCTCCCCCCCCCCCCCCCCCCCCCCCCCCCCCCCCGAGTCACCCCAAATTCATGTGAGTCCCAACTCAAATCAGGCACGAACAAATCGGGTCAAGGCACCAAGTCTTCTAATCATGGTTTTACCCATCAGATGGGGGATAGAAATTTTTCTTTAAGCCATCAGATTGTGTTTACTCTGTGGCCCACCTGAGTAGTTTTAACAGGGAAATTTTTGAGCTGGAAGACCTAATCAGTGTCGCCCACCTGCCGGAAAGCTTGGATCTGGCACAAATCCCATATTGGCACGTGAATGGGTGCAGAAGGGCAAGGCCTCACACGCATGTGTGCTCAGGAAACTTCTATAGATCTACTCAAGCACATAATATGTTGAACACATCCATTGCTCAGAATAGCATAGAATTGAATGGAGGTGGTCATCCAAACGCTAAAGATACCCCAAATTCTTGAAACAAAATTTGGATCCATGATAGAAATCAAACACAGAGAACCTGAATAAATAGATGCATGGTAGAAATCAAACACATTTAAATTGAAAGGAAAGAAATCAGAGGTGTTTTAGGGGTATTTCTGGGAGCCCGCTGGGGGTTTTTTGTTGTGCTCGATCTTTTGTTTTTGAGTGGCAGGCAGCTCTCTTATAGGATGCTTTAGGAGGGTCACGGCCAGCCTCCTCGTTGCGCCAGGGGTTTTTGTTGTGTTTTGGGTTGTTTTCTCTTGCTTTCTCTTTTTCTTGTTTGTTTTCTTTCGGCTTCGGCTGCGTTTTTAATAAATTATCATCCTTTAAAAATAAAAATAAAAAGCCAAATGCTACTATTTAAGTTCATGATATGGGAAAATGCGACTAATTGATCAGTTTATTGAGATAGCGATCATAGATTTATACCTCATTCAACACCCATTAGTTCCACCCTTTCTGTGCCACCATAAATGGTGCATCAACAAGTCAGCCCAATCCCCCTCCCACAATCAACTGTCTCAGGCCATGCCGCCTTCCACCGCTTTTACCCCACCTTCAAGATAAAACCATGCTCGGTAGATCTGGCAGCACTGTGGAGTTCTTCACTCAAACCTCTCAATATCATCTATCCTGCTGCAGTGAAGGCATTCAATACCACTATCACCGCCACTAGGATGATTTCTTTGGCTGTTGCTCATCTAAAGTTAAGAGTTTGAACGGGATGGAGGTGTGAAGTTTGGGTGGGGAAAATGTCGAGGGAATGGGGTTATGATGGAGGACTGACTGATGGCGGTGTTGCTTCGAATTCTTAAAGGGGTGGAGTTGGTCGGGCTAGGGAGAGTGTGAGACTATTTGACTCCCCCTTTTTTTTTCTATCAGTGGTTAGTTTCCTAGTGGGCTACTCAAATGAGGTGCTCAGATCACAAGATGTGCCAACAAATGAGGAGGCCATACTACCACACTTATCAACACCTCCCTGCTGAGCACTAGGGCCGACTTTATTAACATGTCATAAGGTTTTGTCCCACTTAGCTAAGGATGCACCCTTTACCAACATATCTCTGAACATGAGCTTTTCGTCTTCTTCTTTTTCTCATTTGTGAATACTGAATACACCACCCATGACTAAACAAACAAGGACCAACTACCTCTACAGCCTACTTCAGCAACATGTCATATGGTTTTCTTCTACTTACTGATGGATGTAGCCTTTATGACCATATTGCCAAACATAAGGTTTTTTTACCCACATTTTGGATACACCACTCATGACTAACAAACAAGCGCATTGGTATTCACAGACTTAAACATCCATAAAAACATCACGCCTAAATGCTTTAAAATAATTCATCAATTATATCCTTCATCAAAGGATCGACTATAATATCTTTTGTATCTAATTAACTAGATGTTTGCCCTTCTCAACAAACTGAATATAATGACATTGTACTCCCATGTGTTTACACTTTGAGCTAGTAGTTCCACTTTCTATTAATCCACTTGCAGCATGCTTAACACAAAACATATGAACTAGCTTGTTGGCCTATGTCAAGCTTCATATACCTGATGAAGCATTTTATCCATAACTTACAATATGACCTACATAAGTAAAAAAAAAAATTTAAAATGGCACATTCGGCGGCAAGAAACATTTAACCAAAAAGTGATATATCTTGCAAAGGTTGGAAAAGGGGCACTTTGAGGCCTTCAACCTTGATAGCTCATGAAGAATCCAGATGATGTGCCACTATGAATGATTAAAAAAATGTTCCTAAGAAGAACTATTTAATTGGTGCCACTATTTAATCGTGATCCCTTGCAGCTGAGGGGTGTGCTGCCCATATATTGATGTCAAAACTGAAGAAGCTGAAAGGATTAACCCAAGAAAGGAAGGACCACTTCAGCATTCTAGAGAATGTTAAATTAAAGATTCTATTTTTCAAGGCATTGGAAGGAAGAAGAAGAGAGACTCCCTCAAACTAGACTTTGAAAGAAAAGGTGCACTGAGGAGAGATTAAGAAATGTCAAATATAGAGGGCAACTTGGCTCAAGGGATTGCAAATGCAAGGAGAAGACAAAACAGGATTCACAGCTTAATCGCTGACAGGAGGAGTGGGAGGGGAAAAAAAAACGCCTTTAATGTTGTAGAGGAATTCTGTGCTAAACCTTTAACTGATGAAGAGTGGATTCATCCTAGCATTTCTAACTTGCAGTTTGACCAGATTAGTGATGTATCAGGGCCATCCATTACCACAGATGGAGCCGCTTTGATTGTGGGCTGGCTGCGTACTCAAGGTATTTCGTTATTTTAGGAGATCTTTCTTGGAGAATCTTAGGATCTTATTTGCATTAAGTCATTAGAACATTTCTGTTTTGGGAAGATCTTTTAGATTTATAAGCTTTTAGTTGTTATTTTACTTTCGGATTATGAAGTTAGGTGTCCATCTTTAGGATATGATTTAGATCAAAATTAGTAAAGTCTATATTTGAAAGATCTCTATCTTTTGTATTTAGGTATATATAAAGACCTCCAAGGCCATTCCTTTCAAGAAAGACCTCCAAGGCCAATTGATGAACGCATATTAGAATAAAAAAGTGAAGTTCTGGAAGAAAAAAATATATATACTCTCTTGCAGATGGATAACTAATGCAGGGGCATTTTTCATAGTCTGGGCTCAAGTGGGGCAGCCTGTGCGACTCAGGGGCACACTTGGGGTGGGCCGCTTGTGTGGGGTGGGTGGCCCGTGCGACTCAGGCCCCACCCGCGCGAGTGGCCCGTGCGACTCGGGCCCCACCCGTGCGACTTGGGTAGCTCGTGTGACTCGACCCATGCGACTTGGGGCCCATGTAGGAGGGTTCGACCTAGGGGCCTGGCCTAGCCTGAGCTCTGAGATAAAAGGATATTTTGTGCCTCCCCCATCAGCTCTAGAGCTTTTGGTAAGTTGGTCGGATATCCTGCATAATAACCCTAAAAAATCAACCTCTTTTAATTGTGTGGTATGTTGCCACAAAAAAAACACTCTTTTCCTCTTCTCAGCTCTCCTTCCCATCCATACTACATCAATTATGGTAGAAGAGGCAGATTGGTTGGAATGGGCAATTGGGGAGGAGGAGGTTAAGAAGGCTGCCTTCGATCTAGGGAGCACCATGACACCCAGCTCAGATGGCTTTGCTCTTCCAGACATTAAAATCAAGCTAATGGACTTTATCTTTGACATTCATTATAGAGGAAGGCTTCCTAAAGAATTGGGAGCCTTGTGTATTGCCTTATCCCAAAGAAGGGATGGAAAGTTCAAGGGCTACAAGCTACATTAGTCTCATCCCCTTATAAGATCTTGTCTAAAGCCTGGTTTGGTAGACACCTATAAAGGAATTTATCTCATTTTAGTTAACAGTATGATGTATTAGAGATATTGATCTCTGATATATAATAAGAGTTAACATGAACTCATTATGTATCAGAGATCAAGATCTCTTACATAATTACTATTAACTAAAATGAGGTGAACTAATTTTTAGGTGTCTACCAAATAGGGCCTAAGGTGCTAGTTGGATGGCTGGGAATAGTGTTGGGAGGAGTCATATCCATGTGTCGGGATACTTTTCTTCATGGCAGACAAATCATGGATGGCACTTCGATTACTTGTGAATGCATGACTCTAGACACAGAGGGCAAACCTGAGTTAATTTGAAAATGGATATCGATAAAGCGTATGATTGTGTGAATTGGGACTTTCTTTGGTACAAGTCGAGATTTGGGGTGAGATGGGAGGCAATGGATATCCAAATGTGTTGCTTCTGTCCATCACTCAGGTATGGTAAATGGATCTTTGAAAGGCTTCCCAGGGGAATAGAATTACTCTGTAGGGTGATCCCTAGTCCCCATTATTACTCATTATTCATTTTTTGTGACTGAGGATCTGAGCAGGATGATAACTAAGCTACCAAGAGAGGCTCGTGCACCAGTTTTAAAGTAGGTTGGGCATCCCACCTTCAGTTCTTTTGTGAAGATAACAAAAATCAGACTCATTAGATTTACTAAACTTTCATTCTCTCTCGTTAGACTTAGTAACCTTTTGATACTGTTCAAATGAAACTATTCGATTCATCCAAACAATGGCTATTCAATTCCTTGCGACTTGTCATATGTGTTCTCCAAAACAATATGCAAATGGGTTAGCATTCATGTCAACTGCTTCATGGGCTAGGAGTTCATTGTTGAACATCAGACAAACTTTGTAAAAGCCTATTCAACTAAGCGTAAATAGCCTATGGATGATTATATTTAGGTTGTGTGACAAATTTTGACTAGGATTTTATATATATTGCCTTGAAGCCTCATGCATCACAAGGAATTGGAAGTTACAACAGACCCCTGGAATCATGGAAATCAAGGCATAAGTTGGATTCTATATACCTGCCTTTTTTTTTTCCTTTTTTTTTTTTTTTAGAATAGTAACTTCATCATAGGAAAGGCAAAAGCATTAAAACTATAAACAACAAGGAAAAGGGAGAGCAAAAGCTGCAAACATCAAGCCATCATCCAAACACAGAATTACAAAAGAAAAGGATCCATATTTGCACCATCCATTGGTGCAAAAAATTCTTTACTTCAAAGTTCATGAAAATTTTGCAAACCTACCACCAAGCTAATGAAGTACCCGAGGGTCTGGATACTGCCAAATGGGTACCATTGAGGCACAACCAGGCCATTAGAATCCCCAATATCATAGAGCAAAATGATTTCACCAAGAATATTCCATCCTCTCAAGAATCCACCACCATGCCCCTTCCCCCAAGCTCAAAATATAACTGTTCAAGCACTTCATTGGGCTGAAAAATTCCTCAATTTCTTCGTCGTTTAGGGATCTTCAGAAAATTGGCAACCACGAAATGTCCCAAAGCAATGACCTATCCTAATATAAACCTGAGAAACCGTTATCTCTTTCTCACTACCTACCTAGTCAAACTTGGGATAGACTTTGAAAAAAACATGGTTATCACTCCATGCATTGTCCAGAATTGGAACCAAACACTGTCTCCAATACTCCCCAAAATGGCATTTGAAAACATGTTCTCACCTCTACAAAATCCCTTGGCCCTATATAGGGAAGTGGCTTTAGAATACCACCCCCAGGTTGGGTCCCATATTTGCAGGAGATAACTTGCTTCCACATACTATCTTCCTGTCCTAGATCTCCAGAGCCATTTTCCAGGCCATCCAATATTCATCTGTCTCAACAGTCCAATCCCACCCTCCTTGACTTTCAGCGTACGGACTTTCCCCCATTCAACTAGATGAAACTTGCACTTCTCTTCTGCTTCTCGCCAAAGGAAATCCCTTTCGATCTCCAACCACCAGTGTTTTAAATAGCTATGCTATGTAGTGTAGCTTAGCCTAAACGCTACGTAGCTCATGAAAATAGCTTAAGTTGCATGTAGCCTACACCACATGATTAATTTGGATATGCTACATGCTAAATAGACTACGCTAAATGCTACATATCTCACATTACAAGTCATTTTGCACTATAAAATTAAAATCAATAATGTTTTTAATGATTTGTTACATTTTTCTATTTCAATGAAAATTCATTAGACTTATCAATGCTTTTAGTAAAATAATATAAGAAACAGTTTTAAATCAGTTTTGTCGCTCTTTCTTCACTTTCATACTTAATAATCACCCCTTGCTATTACTTTAGATTGCATTTGGTTGCATCAAATATCATGAAAATTTGTTAAATTTTATTATTAATCATCTAATTTGGTGCAACCAAGTGCAAACTTGATTAAAAATCTAAGTAGCATGTAGCTTACGCTACACGCTATGTAGCTTACGCCTCACGCTTCAGAGGGGTGAAGGCTACGCTACACGCTATTCGCTATTTAAAACACTGCCAACCACTAAATTGCACTCACAGGGGAACTGAATACAAGGGCTGAATACAAGGGCTGAAATCGACTGGCATATAGGCTACGACTGAGTTGGTGAGAGTGGTTCTACCCCAAACGAAAAATGTTTCCTTTGCCAACAATTGACCATGAGGAACAGGAACATGGTCATTACTGATTACAAATGTTTGTATTTTAGCAATTTGGAATGAGGAGAGACGGTGTACCATCTATTCTTAAACTATGAGTTCTCATGAGTCGCTTGGGGCAAATTCTCCAGCCTCTTCAGGGTGGGTGGATCCATGAACTCCTCCAAACAATCGATAAAATGTCTTTTTGGTATTTAGGAGGACGAAATCTTTGTGGCACCTCTCTACTCGTGTTCCTGTGGTCGATATGAAAGGAGTCCAACTATCATGTTCCATAATAGCGTGGAGCCCAGAGACGTTCCCTTCGAAGGGCTAGGAGCAGGGTTCTTTGCAAAGCATCAGGGCACAAAGCATTCCAAGGTTCCTCCAAGGAACAGTTACAAGGATTTTTGGAAGTGGGTCCCTTGTAAGATTAGGGGTGTCAATGGGCCGGGCTCAGACCTGCAAAATTGAAATTTGAATAGGGTCAGCCCGACGGCCTGGCCCGATACAGTTCAAAATCCGGGCTGAGACCAACCCCAGGCCCGGCCCATTGACAGCCCTATGTAAGATGATTTCTCATCATCTTTGTTATTATTTTTTTCTTGGCTCTTTGAGCTCCCATTAATAAAAATTTTGCTCCCTTTCAAAGAAATCCAAACATGCAACTTCATAAAACTGCATAGTAATGAGCAGAATGACCATTACAAGAGTGTGGTGTGTGTGAATGATCCAAGGTTCAATCCTGCTATTGTACCTTTCAAAAAAAAAAACGAGCAGAATGGCCATTTGAATGCTTCTCCAAAAACATCCTATGTCCCAAACAACAATATAAAAGTTGGTGCGATGGACAAAACTCAAGCTAGTGAGCCATCTCATCCAGAGGGCAATAGAAATGTTATGAATATCTAGAAATAGCCTCAAAATAATTAACATGAAGGCTCACACCTAAAAACATGGTGGCAGGCCTCACTACAAATCCATTGATAATCTCAATCCAACAAAAAGAAATAAGAACAAACTGTTCCTCAATTGGAGAAGTGTCGTTGATTGTTTTAGAACTAACCCCACTCAAATGTGGAATGAAGTACTACCTAAGCAGGAGGAAGCTTAATATCAATTGGATCTCTAAAGGCAATAGAGGGTATATTGGATATTAAGGGATGATGAAGGTCTCATCAAGCTCTCCTTTTTAGGGATGGTGGGTTCTAGAAAGCTCAAACAAGAGAATTGGAAGCAACCAAAATAGACATTGAGACTTTTGTCAGTAAGGTCAACGGCCCTGTAATAGTGAAGGGTGATTCTTCGAATGCAATAGCTTAGGCATTTACGAAATGCCCCCTTGGGATATAATGCTCATTTGCAACAGTATTAGGCTTTTTGGTGATCCCTGGATATATCCTTTTCATCATACACCTAGGAGGATACTTGCATTGCCAATTCTCTAGCCAAGGAAAGGAAACTTAGACTGCCTGATAAGGGAGTCCTATCTATTACCTTGATGGATTTTTGTTGTTTCTCGCCTATTCAGCAATAATGAATATCTTCTTATTGATATAAAAATAAAAATAAAATAATTATAAAAAATCAGTCCAACCAAAATAAACAATTCTTTCCACAAAATGTTTTGAAACTGGGAGGAATGTCAACTGCTGAAAGGCTTGAGCGTGTTCATTTTCTTTTGGAAGTCAGCGAACTAACAATGTTGATAGTCAAAGCCAATGATTTCCAGTTGATCCAAATGCTCTCTATCAAAAAGTTATTATTTATGTGACAGTGTGGCACGAAATCTGTCATCGCTAATTTTAAGACCTGAACCAGACCCAATCACTTAAACAGTTTGACATTAAAAGCCCTTTGGGGAAACAAACAATTCAAATCATCCAGTCTAGTGATCCTGATCAAGCCATAATTATATTCATTTATGATGTCGCGAATCAGATTGACCAAATCACCCAAAAGATGGATAAACTGCCCAGGTTCAAGCCTTTATTTTATTGTTTTGTGCGTCATGGTGACATTATGGATCAGACCGACCAGACAGTTTTGTCCAAACCACTCACAAAAATGGCTATCAGACTGGCATCATCTGGGTTTTAAGTTATTAGTTATCATAGAGGTGACACCCATCAAAACATGCAATCCTCTACATTTAAGATGGCTGTTGGTAAAAATCATATAACTGCACCTCTACTTTTCCTGAGAAAAGGTGAACTATGTGCATTGCATCACGCACACACCATGTGGGCACTCGATCCCATGATCTCAGTGTTGAAACAGTTGTCTACCACTGAGTCATGGAGCCGGGCCCGTGCATTGCATGTTACACATGAAATTTGGGTAAAAGACCCAAACAAATAAATTCTGCACAACACTCATGTTTCCCACAAGTAGAACATAATTTCATGGACCACAGTGGTAAAGGCAGGCAAGGCCAGCCTTTTGTTGATCTAAGCCAGTCTGCTCAGGCCACCATGCTTTGTTCATGACATAAGATCTTCCCCGACCTTGTGAGATTATTCTAGTCGTCTGACCAGTGGCTTGTAAATGGGCAATACAACCAATGGTAGACATTTAATGTAGTAAATCAGACATCTTTTCAAGGTCTATCCCATCTATGAATGGCACATCATCTGCACAATTTGGAACACAAAATGAGTCCAACATGTACAGTTCGTTCAGCTGAGCAGATTGCTCAACTGCCCACTTTGATAATACACATGAACAGACGATAACACATAAGAATTCAAGCAAACACACCGACAAGAGATAAATAATCATAGAATCAAAACAGAATCCAAAGAAAAGAAACTCAGAAAACTTACCTTGATCGTGACTTTGCTCTTCACTTGTGTTTCCAGCGCTTCCGTCATTGACTGCGATCCGTAACCCAACAAAAAACCAGTCATCTATCATGAAAATTTCAAATTCTCAGCAATCGACAACCGGATCCATCCTCACCTTGTCGAATTGCACAAGAACTTGGATCGCGAGCTCTGGACTCAGAGTCCCGTTTGAGACCATCTCGTCTAGGGTTTCTGTCAAACACATGCCGATCGTCGACCGTCGGTACAATTCAAACGTCGCCATTACTCAGCAAAATCTGTCGATTTCTTGAGATCAGAGCCGTCGATCGGATCCAAACCGCGGTCAATTGAGAAATCAAAACCCTAGAAATTCCAAGAGAGCGAGAGAGAGGAGCTTGGGAGATGAAATTACCTCAAGATTTGGAGTTTTTTTATCTGATGATTGTCTGAAGGAGGAGAAGATGGGATTTCTCTCCTCGCCTTTTCCTGTCTGCTTGAATTTGAGCTCCTTATATATCAGCCAGAATTTTCCGCCTTCACGGCTTATGAAGGGGAGGAGATGGGCTGGCTCACGTGCGACGCATACGTGTCGCGTGAAGGTTGTATTCGCCACGTGGGTACGGACTGGAATCTGTACAACCACTGTTGTACACAGTGAATAAAACACGCAAGCGTTTAGGGTTCACCATGTTGTGTATGAAAAATCCATCCGTCCATCAGGGTCTGTTCTTGATGTTAGATGCTTATATCAAATATTAGATGTATACGAAACTTAAATGGGCCATACCATGTGGAGAAATTGATATGGGATGCTAACCATAGGTTTGACTTTGGGGCCAAAAATGTGTTAATATTTCATCTAACCTGTTAATTAGATGTAAAGCATCAGGATGTAGAGATTATATCAAAATATTTTGATAAAAGAACTCAAGTGGACCACACAGTATGAACTTAGTGATTTTACGAGAAATTTTATATTGCTTTCCCATTAATATGGACCATTTGAGTTTATAATCGGTATAATCTTCTACCTATACGGTCAAAACATGTTTCTCAGTTGATGGACGGAGTGGATTTAGATACACAACATGGTGGAGCCCACAGGGCTTGGGTGTTATAAAAAATGATTCTAGTCCCGTGAGGAGAATGGAGATGGATGATAGCGATTTCGGAGGAAATCATACGCGTTGCATCTTTATACAGTATACATGCGTTTTCAATTCTGGCGAGTGGGGCCCATTTTTATGAAATCCAGACCATTCGTTTGTTGAATTACACTGTAAATAAAAAAAAATACATAATTTTTTTTATCATATCATGAGATTCAAGAGAAATAATATTATCATATTTTCATTTGAACGTGAAATGTTGTTGTATTTTCCATTCTTAACCGTCCATCTGCTGATGCAAAATACAAAAGTCGAGATCATTTTATGAAATGTAATACTGCTGACCAATGGTCTGGATCAGAAAAGGAAGGTACTTTTTGGAAAATAAAAATACGTGTAAAGTGATAAAAGATGCAGGGCACGTATCATATATCCTCGGAAGCGGATCGTGTTCTGTCCCCGCCTGAACGGACTCAGTCCAGGCAGTGCTCTTTGGGGCCCACCGTGATGTATGGCTTTTATCAACACCGTTCATCCATTTTTACAGATAATTTTAGGATATGATTCCAAAACTGAGGAAGATCCAAGATCAAATGGACCACACACTAGGGATTTAACTCTCACCATTAACAAGAAGGGAGCCACATAAGCTTTGGATTAAGCTGAAATTTGTGTTTTCCCTTCATCCACGTTTATATGACCTTATGAACAAGTTGAATAAACATCAGAATGGGCCCTAGGAAGGTTTCAACGGTACATTCATTACCATTGCTACTTCCTGTTGTGTGGTTCGTTTGAGCCTTGGATCTGCCTCATGTTTTGTTTTTTTACTTAAAATTATCTGAAAAAATGGATGGACGGAGTGGATGAAACCAATAAGTAAAGGTGGTCCATACAGAGCCCCTGCCTGGACCGAGGCCGTCCAGGCGGTGGTAGGACGGGGTATTATACTATAAAAACTTGAATACTCTGGCGGACTGTGATGCTTGGTACTCCTGCACAATGAAATTGTAAATATAACGTCCATGTAAATCAAGTTAAACTGTCCAATTTGTTTGGACCTCTTAGGATAGATCATTTTATCAAAAATTACGCTGAACTAATAATCTAACTAACGGAATAATGGACACCTATTGGACGGTTCATAGGAGAAATACACATTGAACCGTATTCAACGTAGACATGTCCATCAAGAGGGTTGGGTCGTTGAGCAAGGTTGGTTTGGCCGGTTGGGCTTAGGTTGGGCACCTCAGGTTAGAATTCAGGTGTGGTTAATGTTGCAATTGGGTCCTCTTGAAGTCAGTTTGACATTGACCAAACCTGCCCGAGTTGCACCCTTGGCCTGAGCTACACCCCAAAGAGAAGGTGGGGCTACTCCATGAAAAAATAAAAATCTACACCTTTCACTAACAGGAAGCAGAGTAAAATCTGAACCATCCATTGATAAGTACATCGGCTTTTAAAATTCCTTAATTAACCTCACGTATACAAGAAATATCTTCCTATGTCCTAATAAATCTCAAACTTCAGGCCTCTCTTAAAACTAATTGCATGGGTAAAATTGCCCTTGTCATGCATAGTAGAGATTTGCATTTATAACCAAAGGCCTGTTTGGATGTCACTTCAAACCATTTTGATTTGAGTCTATAGAGCTTTGATTATTAAGGTAAAAAAAATGGGGTATCCAATTTATTTTTATTTATTTTTAATTTTAAATGAGTCAAAGAGGCATGACATCATTTA
The DNA here is from genome assembly GCA_003013855.2 of Liriodendron chinense. Lineage (NCBI taxonomy): Eukaryota > Viridiplantae > Streptophyta > Magnoliopsida > Magnoliales > Magnoliaceae > Liriodendron > Liriodendron chinense. Next base: position 2,301,554 of record ML058484.1, on the reverse strand, counting down.
ACTAGATCGCCGCTTGTGCCAAATATACATGTGTTTGAAAAATCTAACCGTTCATCTAAACCACATTGGCTTAAAACCTCAATTCCCTTAAAATCAGCCCCATCTGAAATTTAGGTGGGCCACAATATGAGAATCGACTCTAAGCATTGGTTTTTTTAGCAAAAGACATTGGCAATTGCAGGAGGGCCTTGGGCTAGCAATTAGTTCAATTTATTTTTCAACGGCACTCATACAGGCTCTAAATTTTGTATAAGTAGGTTTTGAATTCCTAAAAGTCATCAATCCATTGAAAGACACGGGAAGAAGGAAGGGCATTTAGGTAATTTAATAAGCTAAAGCTAGGGTTAAAATTTTTTTAAAAATCTCAAATACCTACATTAAATTACAATTATAGTGCTAATAGCATATGATTATATTTTAATCAAATGTCTAATTAGGGTTCTAGGTTTAGATACCTCGGATTTGGAAAAACCCTAAATCATTTCGACGAGTCGGACTCGAAATTGGCGTACAAAAGCATCCCCACGCGGCCACGCTTAAATATAGCTTCTGCAATAGCGTGCATCGCTCCTTGTCGATTGTTGAGACCCTAATTCCTAGCATGAACAAACCCTAAAATTAGGGTTTTCGATAAACGACGGAAACGAAAGGGGTTTCCAACCATAATTGCTCAGAAAGGGAAAAAATGAAGAGAAGATGTTGAAAGACAGGCAGAGAACCTTTTACCTAGTAAAGAGTGAAGAATCTAACTCAAAATCGATGAATTTTGGTTGTGAATGATGCGAAACCGAGTGTAGAGGCCGAAGAAAACCTAAAAATTTGATAATCACAAGGGTTTGTGGAGGATTTGAAAGAAAATAGAGGTTTAGGAAGATAGGAGGAAGGTTAGATGGATTTTAGGGGATTTGGGAGTGCTTAGGGTAGAAAGGAGAAGGAAAGGAATGAGAGAGAGAATGGTTCGAATGGAAGCCCCACTTGAAAACAAAATTCGTCGAGTTCGGTGCACCAAAGTCCTCTTCGATGCACCGAAGACCCAAAAATCCCAAAAATTCAAAGTTGGACAAAGTCCATTGGCTCGGGCTGAAGGCCTCTGGATAAGTCCTTCAGCAAACCAAAGACAATCTTCGGTGTGCTGAAGACCTTATATCCAACCCTTTTTCTGCACACTCTCGTCGATCGGCCCAAAAGTAAATGTCATATTTATCTTTACTTTTTCATTTACTTTAAGTTATTTTATGTAAATAAGGAAGTATCCCATTTCCTAATAATAAATATTTTAATTTTCCATTCATAGTACAAATTATGACTTTTTAGCATCATTTGAAAAGTAGCGCCTTTTAATTATAAGATATTTTGCAAATTATAACCGTTCATAAATTTTAATAAATCAAAATTATGTTAAAACACCAAAGTTCGATAAAAATAACATTTTGAATTTATGGTTGATGCATAGTGTTGTACACGAGCCAGAAAGATCAGTCGAAAGACTCTTCGATTCACTAACTCATTGATCTAGAAATACTCAAGACTGCGATTTCTCATACCTCTATCCCAAAATATCTAATTTTCAAATTTGCGAAAATTCAAGACCTTACATAAGTTGAAGTGATTAAGTCCTTTCAACTAGAAAAGCTACTTATAATTGATCTTAAACCAAACTTATCTCAAATCAGTTATTTATCTACTATCGTAAGTAGAAGTCTACTGTCGTAAGTAGAAAAAGTAACCTATTTAGTGGAATCAAAACGGGCCCTAATTGCCTTAAGAATGTATTGCCTACAATTAATCCTTAAACTAAAGGACGTGTGGGGAATTAAGGTCACGATTATATGTACTTTAGCTTGCTTTACGATGTTATCATGTAGCCAACAAAAGTCGGTCTAGTTGGTCGCATCCATCAAGGTCAATTGGGACTCACATGAGCCAATAAGAGATTCATTGGGTTTTTTACGAACTCACTTATAGGTTGGATATTGAAAATCAGATATTCATTAAGTGATTTTTTCACTAAGCTCAACACTCAAAAGATTTTTAAAGATTTTACGAATATTCTCAACCGTTAAACTTTTATTTTAACTGTTAAAATGATTTTGATCATACTTGATAAAAATCTAATGGCTTAGACCACTTGATTTTCATCAATATTGAGTCAATGATGGATGGTCATAATAGTGAAAATATTAAATTAATTTAAGTATATGAAATAAGACAAAATTAGAAATTTTCAATATAGTGAAGCACATAGAAGACGGCAGAGTATAGAGTTTCATAACTAGTCTCCCTAACACCTTAAATTTTTTCTCTTATATATAGATCATATCTTAAGGGACTGTTTGATTTTTCATTTCCGTAGTAGATACAAAGGAAATAAGTCATTATTACTCATTGCTTCTATTTGAGAGCACATGAGGATCTCTATCTAGAAAATTGGTATGAAAAGTGTTGTCTTAAATTTGTATGATCCACCGTGATGTATGTGGCATATCCACGCCGCCCATCTATTTTATCAGAATATTTAGAGCATGAGCTAAAAAATGAGGCAGATCTAAAGCTCAATTGGCCCATATCACAAGAAACAACTACCATAAAACTTGGACCATTGAAAGGTCTTTTCTCATCTAACCCATTCATAAGGTCACACAAGCATGGAGAAAGGGGAAACCCAAATATTAGCTTGATACAAAACTTCTGAGGGCCATAAGAGGTTTTCAATGATAGGTCTTCAATTCCCATTATTTCCTTTGGTGTGGCCCACTTGAGCTTTGGATCTGCCTCTTTTTTTGCTAATACCCTAAAATCATTTAGCAAAACTAATGAATAGCATGGATAAGGCATAGATATCACAGTGGGCCCCACCTGAAATTCACACTCCTCCTCGCACTTCAATATCGTAATGAGCAATGTTGGAATTACTACGGTAAATAATTATTACATATGTCCTTCGTATTTATCATAAGAATTAAAAAACAAACACCCCTTAAAGGAAATGAAGTCACAGATGACTGAGAGAAAAGAGAGTCGTAGACATCCTCCCCTCAAAGAGAAAAAGGGAGGAGGAGAAGAAGAAGAGAGATTTTCGTCTCTCTTTCCTCATACATGACATGTTCCATACGTGTGAGGTCCACTTGCATGCATAGTTCTAATATCAGTATCTCTCTTGACCCTAATCTAAAGGCTAATATGTAGCTCTCATCCTTTCTTTTATTTATTAGAATTAATCAAGAAAAAATCTTTTAATTAAAGGAATGGCTATGACAAATTAACAATTCATCGACAACATCAATAAAGTAAATCTTCACCTTAGGTAATGATTTCTTTTATTTCTAAAATTCTAAAAATATTTTAACGAGTATGATAGAAGTACAAAATTAAAATTGAGTTCCCCCCCCCCCCCCCCGGAAAAATCTAATATACATGTGGGGCTAAACTCAAATCCGGCCTCTTAGCCAGTAGGTAGATTGTAAATGTATTATACCTACTTAAAACTAAGCCTATGATTAGATGGGCGGAACAGCACATAAGCAATCCAAATTCAACAAATGTTCATTAATGAAGGGTTAATATTTTTTTCTCATCAATTTAATTTGATTTGAGGTAAATGCTTCTTGATCCAAACCATTCATTTGATGGGTCTCACCATGGATGGGAATTATTCTAAGTATAATATCTCCCATATTAGAATATTTCAATGCTTTGATGATTTGACTCTCTTTATCTTAGAACATAGATGCAATGTGAAATTTAAATAATTACTCCAGACGAGTTATTTTAAATATTTTTATGGATTGAAATATTTCAACCTTTGATGATTTTAATTTTTTTCTTGAAAATTTAAATAACCCAAGGTTTTAAATATTGCAATCTCCATCTATGGTGCCCATCTTATAAATAGTTTAGGACCTTAAAAAAGGTCCCTGATCCAATGGCTGAAGGCACAAAGGTGGATCATTCAACACACAGGTTGGCCACTTTGAATTTTTTTTTTTTTTTTTTTATTTTTTTTTTTTTTATACCTAAAACGTTAGGCCCACCTGAGTTTTGCAATATTGTAGCTGTTGGGTGATACTTTCATCTGTTAGAGACATGAAATGAATGGATTGGATGACATATAGAAACTATGGTGGGTCATAAACAAAACTAATGGTAAAAATTCCATCTTGACTGTTTCGTCTGGTGTGGCCTACATGCATTTTGGATGATCGTGATTTTTCGATTCAGTAGTTAAAATGAGGCAGCTCACCTGATGAACGGCGTGGATCTCATGAAAGTTCAATACACGTGGCTCTCTTTGTGCGAAAGTAACCTACCGCGAGTTACCCAAGCGCGTCTCATTTGAGAACGTCCGGCGCTTTGCCAGCGCACGTTGGCTTATTGTTATTAGGATACGCCGCGACCGTAGCTGTTGGATCTGGGGTCAGGATTCAATGATTTAAACCGTTTATCTGATGGGGCTCACTGCGGATGGGGGATTCCCATATTTCAGCTCTCCTCCTTTGGATTCAGGCCGTTTCCTCAACCGTTGTTTTTTGGTCCACTGATGGAAGATCTACACTCTAGATCATCCGATCTTGAAGACTTTCGACTCAGACGCCACCAACTGTGTATCCGGACAGATCAACGGTTTGGATCATCTAACATGACCCCCAGTCCCCTTGAGGCATCGTAAACATAAATTCTCCACCGTCCATGTTATCCTAGAAAACACAAATTCATTGATGGGTCTGACCATGATTGTTGGGAGAGTGAGGCCCACCTGCTTTAACTTTTTAGACGGTGATGGGACTGAGTGGGCACCGAATCTCATGACTATCCTATTTCCAACCCTAGTCTTTAAAGCAGTTGATGAGATCCAGTGACCACCACATCTCTTTCTGACGTGTCGCTCGCTGATTTTGACGGTCGTGATTGCACTCCACCAGCTTTCTTCCGTGCTTAATTTTAAGGGGAATGATCACATGCGTTTGGGCCCACCGTGCTGCTTGAGCGCCATCCAACCCTCCATTAGATGCGGAACCGTGTTAGGAGGTGGACGGTAGCCATAGAAACTTCCAGATGGAATGTGGGGTCCACCGTGTGTACATGTCATCAACCATTAATCAGGGGAACCCTACCATGCGAAAGGGACCCACTAAAACTCGGTCCATTCCAAAAGCTAGGTGGGCCACAACAAGTGAGTGTATAGGTTTAAGGTGTGATCGCACATTGATCCATGTGGTGTGCCGCACCTGATTTTTGGATCGGGATTATAATCGGGATGTACGGTTAACATGAGAGGTGCATCAGATGAACGGTATGGATTCCACATAGACATCTTAGGTGGGCCCCACAGAGCTCGTACGGGATCATTCCACGCCTGCATGAATCGCATTATTGACAGGTACACGATTAGACAAGGATGAGGTGTGGGTCTACACATCCGATCACCTCTTATAAAAGTGGGCCCCACGTATGGGGGGAGTGGATTCGGTCAGACCGGGTAACACCGAGTTCGGTCATACGTGGGCCCCACCTTACTGTATGTGCTGTATATCCACACCGTCCACCCGCTTTTTCAGTTCATTTTAGTGCCTGGTCCAAAAAATAAAGAAGATTCAATTCTCAGGTGGACCACACGACAGGAAATATTGGTAATTGAACGTCCACCGTTAAAAACTTCCTGTGGGACATAAAAGTTTTAGATTAAGCTGAAATTTGTGTTTTCCCTTCATCGAGGTCTGTGCGATCTTACCAACAAGATGGATGGCAAATAAACATTACGGTGGGCTCTAAAAAGTTTCTATTGACGGCATTCAAATACCATTATTTCTTATAGTGTGGTACACCTGAGGTTTTGATCTACTTCATTTTTTGCCTCATGCCCTAAAATAAGCTTGGAAAATGGATGGACGGCATAGATATACATAACTTACATCCAGGTGGACCCCACGGTCCCGGCCCAGATTTTTTTATATGCTTCCCAGGGGCGTGGGATTGGGTACTACCCCCACCCGTACATAGCCAGAGACGTCCTGTCACGGTATTTTTGGGGCCACTATGTATATATTTTATCCACGCCCATCACATACAGCAGTGGGAACTGAGCTACGATTGTTGAAAACATTTTAGGGCCACAGGAGTATGGTAAGCTTATATGGTTGGATGGCAAATAAACATCACAATACGCCGCACCATAGGAAGTCGTGAGTATTGAATTCTTACTGTTGAAAACTTCTTAGGGCTACTGTGATATTTATTTGCCATCCAACCTGTTCACAAGGTCACACGGGACCTGTATGAAGGGAAAATATTAATATCAGCTTGATTCAAAACTCCTGTGGCCTCAGGAAGTTTTCACTAATGGAAACTCAATTCCCACGGGTGCCTGTGGTGTGGCTTACCTGAGCCTTCAATCTGCTTCTTTTTTTTAGCTCATGCCCTAAAACGATCTGTCAAAGTGGATGGTCAGCGTGGATAAAACATATAAATTACGGTGAGCCCCAAAAAATCCTTACTGGACCGTCCATCTCTGTCTAGGTCGTGGTGGGTGTAGTACCAATCCGTCCCCTTCCACAGGATCACTCCCTTCGCCAAGTGGGGGACATAGAAGTTTTGGATCAAGCTGATATTTGTGTTTTCCCTTCATCCATGTCCATGTGATGTTATGAACAGGTTCGATGACAAATAAACATTACTGTGGGGCCTGTGAAGGTTTCAACGGTGGAAATCATTATTCCCACTGTTTCCTGTGGCATGGTCCACTTGAGATTTGGATATGCTTAAATTTTGGGCTCAACCCCTAAAATGAGCTGGAAAAACATATGGACGGAATAGATGAAGCACATACATTCTAGGTGGGCCCAACAGAGTTTACTCCGCACGATAAGAGCGTGCGGTTTCTCATCTTACCGTCCAACAGACGGTGATGATTTGATGTAGCCTAGCATACGTCGTTATTGAGGTGGGCCCCACATCAGCCCTCATCAAAACATGATGACGTTTGAACGGTGTAACTGCAGCCATTGATTAGATAAGTATCATTAGAAGTCGTAATGATCGGACATGCATGCACACCATACATTCGTTTGTTTAAGTGCGCCTGTCGTTATCACACACTGTCATCAGTTAAAGATACAGTAGAGCCGATAGCACCGAAATATGGTGGACCCACCACTCCACTGTACGCGTGGCGTGGTGATGTGTTAATCAGGACAGTACACCTTATCCGGCTACTCATAGATGGCCCATTTTTCAAGAACCATGCCTGTCAGACAATCCTATCGGTCTGTTGTTTTCACTCTTGGGTGGACGAATGTCAACCATTAATCACATTTGTTTTTACTCTTTCTTTGGAGGCCATTGATCGGATGGCTAGGATTATCCGATCTACATGTCATTTGAAATATTTCCCACTCGCAGTTGGGCAAACCTGATGGACCGTGAATAATGGTAAGCTACGCTGGCAAGTGTCCACACGTTCTACAAGGACGTGGATTGGGTGAGTGGACCTTCACCTGAGCACTTTTGAGAAATCAACTCCGTCCATCTGTTTTTTCAGGATCGTGATAGGCCATGGCAGAAAATGAGGCAGATCCAAAACTCAAATGGGCTGCACGAGAGTAGGCAATACGGATTAAACGCCCACTCCATCCATCTGTTTTTTCAGGATCCTGTTAGGACATGGCCTAAAATGAGGCAGATCCAAGACTCATATCGGCTGCACGACAAGAGACAATGAGGATTAAACGTCCACCATTGAAACATTTGTGGGGCACCGAAGTTTTGGATCCACCTAATATTTCATCTCAACATGAAATACCTTATAAATAAACATTACAATGGGCCCTGAGAGATTTCAACTATTGACATTTTCCTTCCCACTTTTTCCCCTTGTGTGGCCCACTCGATTCTTTGAGTTGCCTTATTTTTAGGCCCATGTTCAAACATGATTTTAAAAAAAAAAAAGAAAAAACAAAATGCACGGGTTAAATTTCTCACAAATATCATGGTGGGCCCCACCTAGATTTTTGTTATAGGAAGTTCCTGCCGTGGTCTAGCAACATAAGGCTCATCCAGCAAATCTCATTGTGTCATTTCACTACCAAGATTCTAATCTTTTCACCTCATTCAATAAAATTGCTCTAGTGGCAATGGGTCAAGTCGAGTTCGGATCGAGTCAAGTTCGGGTCGGGTCAGGTCGTATTGTTTTCACTCAACCCTAACCTGACCCAAATTGAATTCGGGTTGGAATTTCCCAACCCTTACCCAACCCAAATTAAATCGGGGTTGAGTCGGGTCAGGTTGACCAGTATTTTAATGATCAACTAACTAATTTGTATATTAAATTAGATGCAAAATGGCTTCTCCACAGTAGCTTCCTCTCTTTCTCTCTCTATCTCATGCGGCTGAAAGAAGTACTCTCTTTGCAACCTTTGATTGGGGTTTTCCAAAGAGAATTTATAATGACTTTTTTAAATGCATCGACAGAGAATGGTGCTTGATGCTCCTGCATGTGAACTTTTTGAAATTGACATTTAATATTTCATTTGAACCATCCAATTAATGTCTAACAATTCTATTTTTATTTTTTTGACCATTAGATCAAATCAACAAGACCATTTGATATTTAATTTTTTAAATAGTTAAATTGTAGACACAATTATTGAAATGGAACCATTCAATCCTTTCATTCTAACTATACAATAAATTCCTATTAACAATCAAATAAATATAACCATTAAAATAATTTTATTAATTTATTTTATGGACTATTAGCTACCATTTCAGTTCTCCAATAAATGAGCACCAAAAATTAAAAAAAAAATCTTATAATATTTTAGTTCTACATGTCATAAAATGTGATTATTAGTGTGCACATGTTTATTTAATTGATAGACATGTGGACCGTTCCCAACAAGGTGTGTGAGAAAAAAAACTATGCATCATTTAACTAATAAAAAAATCAATATATAATAGTCTACTTGACCCCTGTATAATTCGGGTCAGGTCACCTTTAACCCTAACTTAACCTATAAAAATTCAGGTCAAATTGGGTCAACCCAACAATTGAATTCGGGTCAAATTTCTAACCCTAAACCGGAAAAAATCGAGTCGGGTCGGGTCCGGTCGGGTTGAATTTTGCTAAGTCTAAGTACATGCTTTACTAAATCTACACCGGCGTCCCTCACTATACTGGTAGCTATCACACTTGGGAGCAACTCAACTCACACAATCCGATTTGATTAACCTCAAGAGGAGTGTCGAAAGCCCAACTCTGAATAAGCCTAACCAAATTATTAAATACTAAACCCTCTTAACTCAATTTGAATTGGGTTGGGCCAAGTTAAGACCTTTAACTAGTAGATTAATATATAAAATTTGACATTTAACCATCAATGATGCATTTCATATGTATTCTTGTTGTTAGATTTTGTGTAGCCTATGAAATCATTATTGACATTTATTGCCTATTTATTGGATTTTATCCAGATTTTCTTATGTTTGAATGTATGGATGTGATCGTTTCACAATATATGTTCTTGTTGTAAGGTTTTGTGCGATCCATTGTATCATTATTGACATAATATTTATTTATTAAATTATATTAAGATTTTTTTATATTTAAGTTTATATGCATACATGTGATTGTGATGATGATGATGATGATGATGTGTGTGTGTGTGTTCACATTGGCCTTCTTAATAAAGCGTAGCCAACCTTCGTCAATCAAAGGCTTAGTTAGTCCACTTTTTACATGTTGTAGACCATTGTGCAGAAATACATAGTAGGAGTGACATTTATGAGATGATCGGGGTGAAATTTCACAAACATATGATCAATCGACTCTATAATGAATTAGATTTTGTAAGTCTATATATTGGAGTGGTGATGGACTAATGATCGGATGGATTGGGTGATGATTGCATGCATAAACGATGAACGCTTGATTACTCACAATGTATGACTTGAGTTACACGTGCTATGAGAATAATTATTTATAAGCGATGGATCCATTATAGCTAGTTATTATAAAAGTATGTTAGTTATGTAGGTGATTGTTGTGTCCTTATCACTCAAATGCTATGGAAAGGTCGCCATGAGGTGACAATGCTCTAGTGTGGATTCTTAAGATCACATGCACAAATTCAATTAGGTCAGAAAGCATGTCGGAAATCAGCCGAGTCAAGATTGAGTTATGGAGATGGATTATAGGAAGATCGTATATAATTTCATAATAGTGATGATGCACACACGACTTCACTAAGTCTCCCGATCTAATGGACGGTCAGATTTTATTATGAACTGTTTTTGAAAAAAATATTTATATAATTATATTAATATTTTAATGAGCTTCGATCAATGAAGTTTGTCAAAATAAAATTTATCTAATTTTAAAAATAGATAACTGTGAGTCACATTTAGAGCATTGAGATTTGTCGCATACACATATGGAATCAAATATGTTCAATCGAGTGTGGTCAAATTAATAGTCTAAGATGAGCATTTGAAGATTGGGATGAATTATTTCTAATCTACTTGTGTGTTTGGTATAGTCACTCCCTCCAAGGAAGATCATAGTCTCAAATATCTAAAGCTGAATCTACCTAGGTAGAGGGTGTAGATTAGGTTTTCTTATTGTGAAAAAATGTAATAATTCAGTACACCTTATTACCACAATAACTTAAAGATTTGAGAGTTAATCTATCATTGAAATTTACATACGATGGATGTTTATAAATAAAGATACAGGATTTTAGTTTGAGATGCTTCTCTTACTCCTTTCTAACTTGAACTCCGGATAAATTCTTTACATCCTATAAACTCATTATATCCTATCTAAAGATCCCATTGAATGTATGATGTTCCTTTTCATTGTGGTTGCTTATAACATCTCTAGTAGGCTATTTATTATCTTTGTGTGTGTTTTTATGCAATAAAGAAAACTTTTTGTAGCTGAGCATTTAAGATAATTTTGTTCATGAAAATTTTAGAATTGATATATTTTGTTAGCTTGTCTGCTTTCATTTGTTATTATTGACAATAAACTATCTTTTTATAATCAAAATTCATTGATAATTCTCAATTTTGAATTTTAGAGTGAAATGCAAGTTATTGAAACTTTTCTTTTTAATTAACAAAATTACTCTCAACCAGCATATCAAGAGAAAACATGAAATGTTTTCCATGGTGGCAATTAATCCTCACTTTTTTCAGTGTTACAGCCCATTCGAGTTTTAAAATCTTCCTTTTACTTCTGGATGTATGAGCATATGGTGATATAATAGATATATTGAGAGATTCATACCTTCATCATGGTGAGTTTTCCATAGCCTTTGTTGTACAACTCTACTAGCACTGTGGTAGAGAGGTTGAATGAAATAAATAAATAAATAAATAAACATTTGCTTGTATAAAACATAAAAACATTTGCTCGTATAAAAGCATTCACCATAGGTAAAATCTAAGCTATTTAAACATTTTTCAGTTCTCCAAAGACCCATGATTTCCCTTAGAAGGTATACATGGGCCTTTTAACATTCAAACTTCTTTTCTGGATGAAAACTATTTACAAGGACAAAGATACTAAAGGGCTAGCAGCATTATATACATTATATACTAACCCATATGTTTATGTTTGTATTATGAAGATTTACAAAGATTGGAGGATGAGATCGTTGCCAATAAAAAGATTTTGCACTTTGAAATCGAATATTTTCTCTCTTTATTGTATGAGATATGTGGCTATCATGGATCCTTATAAATGTCTCCTTTTATAGATGCTGGAATCCTACCTGCTTTGGGTTCTATATCTTTTAATGTATGGAAGCCATGGATTTTCGTCTGTTATAAGAAGAGATTTGGGAGTTTCATTAAGTACGAAATAAAGCCATATGGTCGGATGTTCCAACATAATGCATGTAGGATCAGATGCAGTTGGGTAAAGCCCAGTCCAGCTTGGTTGGATGGATGATTTTCAAGCCAACCTCAACCCAACCCTTCAGATGAGCCCATATGTATGCTGAGCAGATAAACGCCATCTGATGGACGGCAGCATGTGTGTTAGATTGGCACATGTGTGTGCGTGTAGAGCGGCAAAGGAGAGTAGGAAGTGTTCTCGGAAGTGTGCAGACAAGAAGATTAGAAAGATGACGAAAGATGACGGAAGAGAAGAAATTTCATCTTAAATACTACATATTCTCTCTTTCACTCTCTCGAAATCTGTCCCTTCGATACAAAACAAGGCGGGATTGGCTAATTTTCTGAGGTAAACAAGCAGAGAATTCCATGAAGTTTTGTTTTCTAGAATGTAGATTTTCAATCCAGTTTGTCTTGCTACTTCACTCTCTCTTTATTTTTTCTGCAGTGGGAATTTTGGGTCTTGAATTATGTGATCTTTTGAGGGCTACATCTGCTCTTCATACTCAGTTTCCTTTTCTTCCAAATGGGTTTTATGATCTTGACTTGATTGTGGTTTTTCCCTTTTCTTTTTTGAATATGGGGTTTGGGTTTTGATTTTTGTGATCATTTGTGGGATTTGATTAGCTAATCTTCTATAATTCCCTTTGATTCCAGTTGGGCTTTTGTTGTTTTGCTTGCTTTTGATATTTGCTAATGGGATTTTGGGTATTAATTTTGTGATCATATGTGGGATTTGATACGCTAATCTTCTTTAATTCCCTTTAATTCCAATTGGGTTTTCGTCGATTCACTTTTTTGTTTTTTGCTAATGGGGTTTTGGGTTTTGGTTTCTGTGATCATTCGTGGGATTTGATGGGCCAATCTTCTCTAATTCCCTTCAATTCCAATTGGGTTTTTGTCGTTTTGCTTGCTGTTGATATTTGCTAACGGGGTTTTGGGTTCTGATTTTTGTGATCATTTGTGGGCTCTGATAGGCTAATTTTCTGTAATTCTGTTTAATTCCAATTGGGTTTTCATCATTTTGGTTGTTTATATATTTGCTAATATGATATGTGTGTGTAGTGGGCCTTTGGTTTCGACCATGAAAGTTCTTTTATTTGATATTCAATAGCTTATTTATTCTTATAAAAAATAAAAATAAAAATTCGGGAGTGTGGTTATGCTCAGTTTCAGCAGATTTTATCATATTTTTTGGTTTTGTTATGATATGCTGGAAGTAGGCTTTCTTTGTTTTGTTTTTGGAGGATTTTCCTAGCCTTTCATGTTTAGGGGGCGTTTGGTCACACCAAATTTCATGATATTTTGCACCGAATACAGTTGATTATTCATAGAATATCATGATATTTGGTGCAACTTTTAATTATCTTACCATTCGGTGTAATATCATGATTTTGATCACACCCTTAATTATCTTATTGTTTGTAGAAATTATTAGGATTATGACTATTTAGGTTGGGGAATGATGCTATGTATACGTGGCTTTACATCATCCAATGTCATGTCCAGTGCATGTGACAGTTTTATTATGGTCAGAGCTATCCATCGCACGGCCCACCATGGATTGTCCATTTTGACCAGCAATCGCCTTGATCAGACAATCCAAACCATCCAATAGGTGAAAATTCCCCCCATTGAACGTCAACCATTGAGAATATTTGCCTTCCTGAGTCTTCCACCCCCCCCCCCCCCCCCCCCCCCCCCCCCTTTGCAAACAATTAGATGGCTAGGATTGCTCCTCCAGTGTGCCTTGTGGTGTGTGTCCCATTCATAGTCTGACCAACTGAATGATTGGTCCATGTTGTTTATGCTCACCATGTGCTCGGTTTAGAACTTTCAATGGTGTTTCTTCTTCTTGACTACGTTACATCGAATTATTCCTTATCTAGATTACTGGCTTGGGAGGAATTTTTCTATTTTCTTTTAGTGCACTTCTGTCAACAATCCAAATTTGGCCCATGGAAAAGAAGGTTCATGATAAATGAGATAAAAAAGAAAGGAAATGGAAAATCATTCCTGCTGTTATCCATTTGGTTTCTTACCATTCCTAGAGAAACCTCTTTTATTGTGGATTGCAATGGCGTCTCATGCCTCTCCCTTTCCAGTAATATGAGCATCCATTACTTTAACTAATATTAGTTTGTATTTTGTTTCCTCTTTTCTTTAAGTTCCAATCCATGAGCACTATTTTCCCTTGGATTCCAAAATTGAAGGTCTTGTTTGGATGACAAATGAAAATTCCATATTTGTGAGACAATGGTCACATAGTTTCTCATGATACTATGGAAAAGTATAATGATTGCTATGTGGAGTCCTCCATTTTCTTTTATTAATCCAAACACCCCAAAATATCACGTCAATAGAAAACATTCTCTGTCCTTTCTTTTCCCTTGGATTCCATGTATCCAACATGCCCTTAGGGTGCTATTGTTTTGTGAGTTTTCCCGGCTCTTCAAAGGGGAAATAATTCCTAGAGAAAGCCGAGAAAATCAGATCCTTGAGATATAAAAGAACCAGGAAAGGAATGTGGCCGAATATACTTTTTTCCGGGAAAAGTTGAGATTTTGTTTCTAGACACAAAAATATAAAAAGAAAGAAAGAAACCAAATAGGCAATTTTAAAATTTTAATGCATTCATTGTTTCTAATTGTTTTGCTCAATTCTGATGAATGGATTTATTTCCTTTTCTTCTTTTTTGAGGCAGATAATGGGACATTAAGAACAATACTTCCGCCGCAACAAATTGGTTATTTGTATGTTTTTATTTAAATGGGGTCAGAGGGGCCATCAATTGTAACAGTTCATGTGACTGGGTTTAAGAAATTTCATGGCGTTGCTGAGAATCCAACAGAAACAATTGTCAGTAATCTAAAAGAGTTTATGCAGAAAAAGGGATTGCCTAAGGGCTTCGTACTTGGGAGTTGCAATGTTCTTGAGACTGCCGGAAATGGGGCACTAGCTCCCCTGTATCAAATCTTGGAATCCGCAGTGGCTGCATCAGATTCTGAATCTTCAAATGTCGGACGGGTTATTTGGGTCAGTTGTGCTTCTTCTCTCTTTTTTACTTGGAGTAAAATCTCATGTAAGTTCGTTGATTTTGAGAAGGTGAGGGGACGGTGTCGAGTGTGTTTGAAGGGCTATTTATTTAAACAATGAGAATATTGAAATGTTTTATTTTGTTACACATGCCAACCAGATTTGCTTAAATTCAGTTCCACATCTTTGAATGTTGTGTTTGAATTAGAGAAAAAAAAAAAAAAAAAAAAAAAACTTTGATACTTGGGTAGGGTATGATGGATTATACTTGGGCACTCAGAAATTGCACATTTAGCATATGTGCAACTTGAATTAAACCATCCAGATTTTGGGACCCGCTTTGGATGGTTTATGAAACAGCAACTAAACTGAATTGATGCCTTTACTGGTTGATTAGTTGATATCTAATGGACGGTCAACATTGGGGGGAAAAAAAAAAGGAATCAATGGTTAAAACTCAAACAAGCAAATTTTCGTAAATCAGAGACTAAAATAATCGAATTAATAATTTTTTTTAGTTTATAACCTATCTACAATGAGTTCCATGATTTGGATGGTTTAGTTTGAGTTACAAATATGCCATGCATACAAATGCAAGATCCTGTGTATCATCCATCATACTCCGCTAGAGTATCAAATGGGCTCCCCTTCGTCTTATGGGTGGCTACCATTTGCTTTCTGCTAGATGCTCCAACAAAAAATTGTATCCAATTAGGTATTGATATTTCACTATAATTTTATTCTTGGAAGCCCTCAAATATCTAAGAATTCGTCTACTCGTTTTACTTTTAGGAGGATGAACGCCTTTATCCTTACCAATTCAATCACATTAACAATGTGATGTAGCATGTTATCCTTGAAGTTCTATCAAACCATGGATTTCCAACATTCAATGTTCGTAGATTTGATTGTTAGAAACCTTTAGATCAGTTTGGATGCACCAGTGAATTGAATTCTGATTATTAGTCCAATGAAGTGGAAACGATCGACTTGTTTTACCTTCTGCATCAGTAGGTTGATCTCTGCTTGATGCCTGTCCTTCTGATGATTCATTGGAAACCAATCTGTAGCTTAGTTGCACAATCCTTATAAATAGATTCCGCTCTTGCTTCAAATTGCACTCCCGCTCCCACTTCCTAGCTTTTTATACTTGCGAACATTTTGAAGTAGATGGTTCCCCACTCCCGCAACCAAATCCGCCGCTGCTTCACTTCACGCTCTGTGCATTGATACTATGGAGTTGCCAAATCACAGACAGATGATGGGTTTGCCCTAGTCGACTGATGATAATGACCTATGAAAGTTGGTCTGATAAGAGGCAAGCTTCCTAGAGTCTCTTCACATACATGGCTGTGATGAAGCTCCTCAAACAACCACTTATACATCATCACTACCTCGTAAAAATCACTAGAGTAGACACAAACCCTTGGGATTTGATTTGGATGGTCTTCCTTTGGAAGGGATTCGAATGTCCTTGGAACTGGCTGCAGCACAAGGGTCATTACAAAAGCCATAGCAACCTTGTTTCCAACTGAAGATGGGAGATTGTGGGAGGGTAGGTCTTTGGATGGCAAGGGTCCCAGGCTGCTTCTCCAGGTGAAATGAACCTGGACTATTTAAGGGTGACTCTTGGGGCAATGGCAACCCTTAGAAATTCTTCTTGCGATATGAGTCAAGGAAGAGGGTCTGCACCAGTGAGTGTCGGTTGCCTACATGGAGCACCATCATACAGTAATGTTGAGGGATTGAGTTCCAAGTTGCAATGACATTACTTTTAAACTGGATTCGAAAGGGATGTAACTGTAATTCGTGGGTGTAAACTGATATTTCTCCTTGTTTAAACTGATAGCTAGCAATTCAGTTCACTATTGCATCCAAAAGCAGCATAAGTTCATTTTCCTCCAATTCACTATCATAGCTATTCTGGTTTTGTGCATGTTTTAACAGCTTTCTTTTCAGCTCCACTTGGGTGTCAATAGCGGGGCGACAAGGTTTGCGATCGAGCATCAGGCAGCTAATGAAGCTACTTTCCGCTGTCCCGACGAACTGGGATGGAAGCCTCAGGTTAGAATTAGTCTCGTAGGTTTCTTGAATAGCTTTTGAAACCCCCATCAACTCAAAATCTCTCAGAGTTGCTTACTAATCGATCAGTATTTCTTGTCCGCTTTCTTTGTAGAAAATTCCCATTATCTCTTCAGATGGAGGCATTTCACGAACACGAGAGGTACTCTATTCATGCTTCATTTGTTCTCAAAAACTGCATGACTGGCATACTGGGGAAAAAAAAACACTGCACTTGCTTCTTTTTTTTTAGAGAGAGAATGAAACTTTTATTGAGGAAAACAAAACAAAGCTACAAAAGGAGAGGGACACCAAGGAGGCGATTGGGAAACTACCCAAGAAAATCAAAATTACAATCCCTCAATTTAGGAGAAAAAGAGGCCCATTTGATAATAAACAACCTCACCCTATGGTATGTAGCCTCCACCGATTTCCTGGCATTGTTGAAACATCTAGCATTTCTTTCTTCCCACAGAGCCCACTAAATAGCAATCAATGCCATCCTACGTAACATGGCCTTCACTTTTCCAAGCCCCATCCTGTGCCACGCAAGCAAAAAGGAATCAACCGAACCCAGGGAAGACCAAGAGGCATTGAACTAGCCCAAGAGGTCCACCCATAACAGCCCCACAGAAGGGCAATCCACGAAAATATGATCCACCATCTCCTCATCATGCATGCACATGATACAAATAGACCTTTTTCTGAAGATTGTCAATGGTGAGGACTTCCTTCCAACTAGCCAGCTGAATGCCGCAAACTTTGGAGGGATGTTATAGAGCCACACAACCTTTTTAACCCTGGCCTTGGGTTGGATGCTATCACTGCCGATGATGGAGTAGAGGGATTTAACCGAAAACAAACCCAAGCCATCAGTCTTCCACATAATCTTGTCTGAATCAACACTAGACAGAGCATAGAGATGGTTGTGATCTAAGAAGGCCGCAAACTCATCGACCTCCTCATCACAAAGAAGCTACCTACAAGGAGGTTTCCAAAATAATCGCTCCAAGTGGGAAAAGTAGTCTGCCACCAAGACAAAAGGGTCACGAGCCAAATTGTAGATTCTAGGAAACTTGGTTTTTAATGTAGAGGTCCCCCACCTACACATCTTCCCAAAACCGAATTCTTTCAGCATTCCCTAATGAGAAACCAACACTTTCTGAGAACACCAACTTCACGAAAGATACCCCTTTCCACAAGGCCGAAGCTCTATAGGCTGACGATTCCCTATTCTGCCAATCCCCTTCCGAACACCCGTATTTGCTTTTGATCACTGCCTTCCAAAGCGCTCATCTTCCTCACTGAATCTCCAAAACCATTTTCCAAGCAAAGTTGAGTTCATAGATTTAAGATCCTTTATGCCCACTCCTCCCTCTCCATATAACTTGCATACCTCGTTCCAACTTAACAATTGGGATTTCTTCTTATCCTCCTCTCCTTGCCACAAGAAGTCCTGCCTCAATTTTTCATATGACTTGCACTCACTTTGTTCTGGGAAAAAAAAAAAAAACATTTGGGAGAGGCAGCGGTGCTTTCCCACCTCCTACACACATGCAAATATGTGCCACATATAAGAGATCCAAACTGTTCACAGGACACGGCATTACAAGAAATGAATCCTTTGAAAAATCATTCCATGTTGGGCAAATAGTTGGGCCACAGTCATGGACACAATCTTAACCATTGATACAAGTTCCGAACAATGCTGGCCAAATAGGCCTACTTGACCAGTTCAAAACACACGCCTAAACCAATGTCAGGCCCACCAGTTTCTAGGCCCTGTGCTAAGATTATCGGAGAAGAACTCCTTAAACCCATGTGTAGGTGGGACCCAAGCATGCTCTTAAGTGCATTGATGTGTGCAAAAAAATCATTGTCGTCATCACTCTTCTATTTCATCATCATAATAGACTTCTCCCAGCCATCTGGAATCAGATTGACAGTAAAAATGGATGGTAGAATTAATTGACCAAAGATTCACAGTCATCCAACAAATGTGGCCCATCTGTTTATCAGTAAAAAAAAAAAAAAAACCTTCTTTTGGGTACATGACAGGGTGCGATGAACAACCATGTGCATTTTGTGGAGGTGGAGCATTTGGCACATCCTACAAAATGCCAAGAATGGGATGCACTAATCTGTGCACTTTATGTGATCCAGATCAGTAGTTTGAACGGTTGAAGTTGCCCAGATCTTTAATCTGGATGGTTGGATCTGTCAGTTCTTTGATCAAGACCCTTTGATGGGCAGATATTGGCCCAATATATAACCCGATGGACTGAACTTTGATCACTCAGATGTGGCAGCATCTGGGACCATCTGATGATTATGTCTGCCATGGGTGCATCAATGTCAAATGCACAACACCGTGCATTTAGCATTTGTCGACAGCTGGAGATAGTTTTTAAATGTTTTACAGCTTTGGAGTTTCATTGGAGTACTTGTATCAAAGCCAAGTTATTGGCCGGACCCGATCAGATTCAACACCATGAGTCAGAACTCAAAATAGGGGATGACTCAGCCCGAGTCGGCAAGATCACGACTTGACTCGGGACCAAATGAGTTGGTTTGACTCGCTGAGTTACAAAACCATGTTCAAATTTTCTTGTTGTTGGGCTTGTTTTCTAGCTTGTTGCCATAGGAGTTATCCCATGAAATGTATACACAGACTTCTCTTCCTGTCGATGAGATTACCAAGGCATTGGCGAAGATGGGTTATGAAGTGATGTCTTCCGATGACGCTGGTCGATTTGTATGCAATTACGTCTACTACCATTCTCTCCGGTTTGCAGAACAACATGGTATCAAATCTCTCTTTGTACATGTCCCCCTCTTCTCAACCATAGACGAAGAGACCCAAATGCAGTTCATTGCTTCCCTGTTGGAGATACTCGCTACCTCAAATTAGTACCCATTTCGAGCTTTTTGAGTCCCCATGCGAAAGTGCTTTTTTCCTGGAGGACTGTTAAGCGCGCTGCACAGATCAAAGCGTAAGCATTTTTTTTAGCAGGTAATCATGCATGTGTGATATCATCTGCACGGCAGATACAAGTTCATACCTGCGATGTCAGTATCTTTGTGTTTGAACATACCTTTTGTTCATGTATGTGTAAATGGGTGCATAAGCACATTCATGCATGTATGCATGTATTTGTGGATTGACTGATGGACTTGTGATGAATAAATTAATAAATTAGCTATGAGGGGATTTCAAGGTTTTCTCTATTTGTTCAACGTTTGAGGAGCTAGAAAAGTTTTGATACTCTGGTAGAGTGGTATGGATGATATGCAGGCACATATAAATTTCTTAAAAATTGCAGGTGGAGAACAAATATTTCAATTTGAACTCTCCAAACTGTGGGCCCTAGTTTAGATGTATCATAAACTAAAAATTATTCTTATTTAATTAGTTGACTGTGATTGGTGGACATTTATTAGACAGTTAAAATGAAAATATCCACAGGTCCTCTTTCCACAAACAAGACCACCAATCAGTGCTTATGGTTGTTCGACCAGTCCGATTTCAGGGCTGTGACTTTGTGATGGTGTGAGTCTCACAATTTGGTTTAATTTGAGTGCATGCACATCAAGCATCATATAAAGCCAGAGTATCAAACGACTCCCCTGAGGAACAGCTCTTCTTGATACATCCAGAGTTGGGTCTCATGGATTTCTGACTCGTCTGAGTTGGCTCGGATGGGACTGGTATGGGCTGGTACCAGGGACGGCAAACAACTAAACCACTGCTTGGACATTCAAGCAGGCTCACTTCGGTTAATGAAACAGGCGTTAGCAATCTACCTGATTCGATTCTTCTAGCCTACGGTTCCATAGCAGTCTGCCCACGTCGCATCCAGACGACGATGTCTGCCCACTATTCAGATTAGACCCGGGGTGGAAACATGCCCTCTGGCAAGGTGGGCCGATTTAACCCTGACTCAGGTGAGTTGCGACTTGAATTGAACCCGAACGAGCCCGGAGTTGAGTCAGGTTGGTATGCCATCTGTTTACTGTACTTAATATGTTTGTATGATCTTAAATCCCAATCTCGGGATGCTTGGCGTTTCAAATGCTGGTCTCGGGTTCGAAACCCACTAACCCCACCAGTGGGTGGGAGCATCGTGTGACTGACTGGGTGGGTGCGTTGCGCATCTAACAGGGTGTGTGTGTTGCATGACTAATCCAAAAAAAAAAATCCCAATCGTCTTCTTTGTACTTGCAACGACTTAACCAGCAGGAAGTTATGCTGAGTACACATTCACTTGGATATCAGAGCTGTCCATCAGGTGGGCCCCACTGTTTAGATGACCAGTCCAGTCATTGCTCGAGCCACACGGGTATCTGAAAGTAGACCATGAAAACTTAGCCATTCCTCTCTTAAATGGGCTCGTTTTAGCTCTGTCGTGACTAGGGATCCTGCGTGTCACTGCCCATGTGCTGAGATGGTCCGAAGATTTGAACCGTCCATTTTCTCAGTGGTGAACCTATCCTTTGATTTTTTATTTATTTATTTTTATACAGTTGAATACAAGCTATTGAAAGTTTTCTTTGTGGGTCAGTCATGCAACCCACCCACCGGTGCTGTCAGCAGTGTGAATTTTCACCACGGATGGATTTCGAAACCGAGACCCCCTTATTGAAACTACCAACGAGGCAAGGCTCCGAACCCCATTTTAACATGAGTTGAAGAGTCACCACCATTTTAACATGAGAATCTGCTTGGCCCACCTACTATGTAATAGAAAATCTAGATTAAAAGTACTAGCAGTGGGGTGTGTGGTGTGTACTAACCCAAAAAAAAAGATTAAAATGTTATCATATTCGCCACTTGCGTGTCCGTGTGGCTATATGGCCGATGGCTAGGTGATCCCAACCGTTAATAACCGGTTATATTCTATAATCCGGCTTCACGGTATGACCCACACCCAATGAATGGTTTGGATCACTCCCACAAGCAACAGATTGACACGTGTGCAGACCGGCGGATGATCCTCTCAGCGTAACTGCATTCCACCCGTCCCCGACTTCGGTACGGGCTAGGCTCTGAGGGCCACCGTGATGTATGGATTTTATCCACACCGTCCATGAATTTTGCCATATCATTCTAGATTATAATCCCAAAAATGAAGCAGATCCAATCCTCAAATGGACCACACCACAGGAAGCAGCAGTGCTAATGATACCTATCGTTGAAACCTTTCGAGGGCCTACCGTGATGTTTATTTGAAATCCAACCTGTTCATAAGGTTATAGAGACCTGGATAAAGGGAGAAATAAATATAAAAAAAAATTAATTAATTAATCAGCTTGATCCAAAACTCGTGTAGCACCCAGGAAGTTTTCAAGGGTAAGCATTTAATCCCCATTTCGTGGTCCCCCATCACGGTGGCCCTCAGTGCCCTAGCCTGTCCCGAGCGGGGGAAGTACCCCAATCCGCGCCCGACTTCGAATGCTTTTCAGATTTAGCATATCCATTACTGTCCACCAGGGACCAATATTCTTATTACAGTTTAGTTTAACTTGTATGCCACGTATATAATTTCTAAATATATAGGCACCTGTGTATCATCTATCACACTTCGCCAGAGTAGCAAAGTTTTTCACGTAGTAAAAGGCGATCATCGAACGGTGGTAAGTTTGAATGAGGCCGTATGTAGCTTCTTCAAGCCAGATTCCAGAGGGTTCATAGAAAAGATCCTCGTTGAGGACACAGGCAATGCCACAGTGCGGCCATATGACCTGATCTAAGAATGTTTCACGGCCGTCAAGGGGCCATGCCTGGAGTCCACCTAGATGCGGATTGAACTGGTTGGAGAAGCCCTATGGCTTTGGCCAGAGACCCATGTGTAATCCAGATTCAATGCCCATAAAAAAATCTGATCGAATTCAGTGCGGTAAGAACACTTAAAGACCAGATCATTAATCAGCTGCATAATACTTCAACCATACATGGTATTTCCACATCCATCTTACCATGGAGAACCATTGGTGGACAATTTGATCAGATATTCCAGTTTAATTCTTGATACATGGCTCAGTGGTAGACACTCTGCATTTCAACACTGAAGTATTGGGTTCGAGTGCACACATCAAAACGCATTGTGAGGGCTAAACTCGTAATATAAAAAAAAAGATATTACGAGTTTAACTCTCACAATGCGTTTCAATACACCAATGAATTGATTTGCCCTCAATCATCACAATCTTCTTTTTTCTTTCCCTTTCTCCTTTCCAATTTTTTGAGTATCATGAGGAAAAAGAAGAAAGAAAAAAAAGAGGGGAACTACAGGCAATTTGGTTATTTTATCAGAGACAAATGCAATCCAACTCAATAGTGCATCCAAACACCCTTGGATTTTACACACGCACAAGGCAGTATAGTGTTACAATAATCTCCATTAAAAACAGCAAAACCACCTGCACATGTGCGGCGAATTTACTCAGAGCATTCTCAAAGCCATCTGATTTCAATCCAACACGACTGTCAATGCCCGGTGCAACAATCATGGTCAGACGGTGATTGCCCACAGTCAATGGTGAAAACACTGCACACAGCAAAGCTCCCAACCCATTCAAATCCCTTCTTTGCAGCTACTCCTGTACCCTTTGTTACCAGCGGTAAAGCAAGAGTACAAAGGCTTGCACTATTGCACTACCAAAAGTAGATGCATCTATCATATATGGAGAGTTTAAATAACAATTCCCTAACTTAAAAGTCACATGAAGAGAAAAACCCAATCTCTCTGTTCTATGTAATGTTACAATCTGTGGTTTGGAAACAACAGGGGTTGGCGAACCCCATTTGAGTTTTTGGGAGGTTAGCAGATCCCTCTCAATCTGCTATTACCAAACAAGGCTATGACGAACAACAAAGGACGGAGGAAGAAAAAAGAAACAAGGTTTTGTGGGATCGTAGGAAACTGCGGCACTAACTCTTGAGCTGGAACTTCCATGGCAGATGGACATATATGGCCTACTAGTAGGGGTGGCAATAATAATTCATAAACGAGTATGCAGACCTCATCATAAACCAAGGAAGGCGCATTGCTTTCTTGCATGCTCCGGGATCAACTTCAACAACATCTCCATTGGTAGCCCCTTCAGTTCTGATTGTCGTTGTCGCCACATCAAACAGGAAAAAAGGGTCAATTCCTTTGAATCGTGCGTCGAGGTGCCAATGTCATTGGTGATAACCAGTTGTTATTTAGATTATACATACCATGAGGCTTGAAGTTGAAAAGCGGAGGCAGAAAACGTCCATTTGGTAGGCGGGTATTTGGATCCCGAAGCTCATCGAAGAATGGATGAATCAATGCTTCCAACTGTATCACATTAGGCATTAGATGTTCAATGTTACTATTGAGAGGAGAAAAATAGGAATGCAGAGCAGAAGAAAAAGTAAGCAAGAAAACCAGTAAATCTGCATTGAGTAGGTCACTGGGAATGTTTGGGTGAGGGATTTGCAAAAACCACAGATTTAAAATCTCCTCTATTCGTTTTTCATTGGGGACTTCCCAAACCCTGGATCCCGAATACTTACCCCATAAATTCATGGCTTTGGGTCAAATCCAAATCTCCCCGGCCGAAAAATGACGCAAATCCAAAGCTCAAGTGGACCACACGAAAGCAAACAGTGGAATTTGATCGCCTACTGTTGAAAACTTCTTGGGAGCCACAAAACCATTGTACATGAGCTTCGGATCTGTCTCATTTTTTGGCCCATGCCCTAAAATGTTATGGTAAAACGGATGGGCAGCGTGGATAAGTCATGTACATCATGGTGAGACCCACAAATTTAAGTCAGCCATGTCCAGACCGATTTTCAAGGAAATACTCACTTATCTCCATATCTTGGCAAACATTTGTAAAAAGTAATAATAACTTATTTCCTTGCATTTATGGAGGGATTTGAAAAATCAAACACCCCCTTGAAGGATTTGAATCCTACAGAAAAAAGCCAATAGGGCAATCTTGATCTATCCAAAACCACCAGGGAAAAGAACCAGAAACAAATTAAAAGTGCCTACTTTTCTCAATTCATTTGCTTTCATCTCTCCCTGCTGGAAACATAACAGTAAGGACTATCCTATCTGATCTGATCTGCAGGTTCCCCACAAACAACCACACACCAAGATGGAGCTTATACGCATACTCACCGCAGTGCACCGTAGGTTTGGGGAGTACTGAAGAAGTCTTGAGACAAGATCCACTGCTTCAGGCGGCATACGCTTGTGAAATATCTGACGAGAAATTAATAGTGAAAACAACTTCCTTTAGTTGCTAAGGAGGGAAAAGGAACTATTAGAGGACAAATAGAAACTGATCGGGTACCTTATGCCATGGATGAGCTTTAATTTGTGGGAATTTGAACTCTGTATAGTTAGGATTCATGCATTTGATTTCCTCTCTTGTTGGTGTACCCAAAACCTGCAATGGAACGATATAACATGTGAAGATATAAGGTAATGAAAGAGACATCACAGGATTCTTCTGGACAGGCTCGGATTCAAGCACGACCACACATGACAACATGTTTGCAAGAACCAGTTGTCTATCAGGTGGCCTCACTGTGCAGGTGGCATGGCCCACAAATCAGGCCAGTCCAACCATCAGACGTGTGTATGCACTGAACGTGATCACTGGCCAATTTCTTTGTACCTATCCATTTTTTTCTGTACAGTGGCCCACATGATAACTGGACCATCCTGATTCTTGGAGCCAGGTAAGTGTGGGTCTGAGCACATCCTAACAAATGTGGGCTTTGCAGAATCCCTCGTATCAAATACATTAATACCACTGTCTATTGGCTAAAACATTAAGCAAGCTTATCACACCTTGATAATTTCAACCAGCTGGTCGACTCCACTCTCGCCAGGAAAAAGAGGCTGTTCAAAAATAGAAGAGCAAAAGGAAAAACTTATAGCTTGCTTTATTACCAAGGATTGAATTTTAAATGTGTGAAGCAAGAACCCAGTCAAGGACTGTTACCTGTCCGAGGAGGAGTTCAGCTAGAACACAGCCAGCAGACCAGATGTCAATGGCCGTAGTGTACTCGGTTGCTCCAAAAATAAGCTCTGGAGCTCTGTAATACCTAGAGCAGATGTATGATATGTTCGGCTCCCCCTTTACCTATACAAGATGAAAGGTGGATTAGGATCATCAGAAGTTTCCAAAGCAAATAATGATTATTCCAGGATGCAAAAACATACCAGGACTTTTGCGCTTCCAAAGTCGCATAGTTTTAGCTGGTGTGTGTGAGGATTGACCTGTTACAGACGACTTTTGAGTTGTATTATTTCGTTAAAAACAGTTAAGTAATTATGCAGACATGACTTTCATAACAAATAGATCAATCTTTTACAGCAGAACACAAGATATTCCAAAGTATTCAAAATATTAAAGTAAGCTCCAGAGAATTATGTCTGCTAGTTTTAAAAAATGGTCCACTTTCCTGTGGCTTTGGGTTAGTACTGAGAAGTAACTCGGGGAATACGGCAGGGAGGCGCACTTTTCCCCCTAAAATAATTTTTTTCTGTTTCAAGTATCAGTTGGGAAGTATGAAACATTATTTCTGTGATCGATAGGCATAAACACAATACCTTCCTGTTTTCGGTTTCATTTTATACTGTGGCCCAAACGAGCAGTCAGTTCGAAACAAAGTCACTCCACCAACAGATTCTCATTTTTTGGGAAACTAATTCCAAATGCTGCCTTGACTACAGCATATCAAAAGTACTTTTGCATGGTGAAGAAAGGTCTTTGGTTTATGAGAACATTGACAATCATGGCAAAATCAAGACAATCATGTAACGCCCGGATTTTCACCAACTTGGATTTCAAAAATCCTCGGAAAATTTTTGGCTAAAATTGTTCTATTTTATCACTTAGTGATCTTTAATGCTTGATCCTAGTCTATACGCGGGTGTTACATGCAAAGAATAGCACAATTTCAATTAATCAACCGTAGGGAACTAACGAATATGCCCGATCACCAAAATCTTGGGGATAACCTTGTGAGCTATTCATTTAGGGCCTAGATTTAGACAACCCGCTATTAATTAATCAAGATAACCGTAACTTAACGAAGATCTACCTACAACCAACACAACTGACGGTTTGGATTACGTGCATGGCCTGAATTAACCAAATGATCGTATAACTTAGAAATCAATGGTTGATGATGAATTAGGCTAAACAACCATTTCCACTAACTTTCTAACGACCAAATCTTAAACATAAGTCGATCCGACCCTACACATAATACATATGAAATCTCACCTTCTACTTCATACTGAAAATAGCCAAAATTGCCAAACAAGCTTAGGACCACTCGTTAGTGAGCCATTAACCTCGAAACTAAGTAAAACCATTCGTCTTAGCGGGCTTGACGTCCCTCGTGGAACGTTGAGCTAAGACTATGCACTAAAATGCTCAACTTTGAGTTTAGAGGGTAGCACATGTAATATATGATTCTGCCCAAAAATTTCCTAGAACTTGAGTGAATTCTGCCCACTCGAACTTATATAAAGTAATGGTTTTCAAGCCGTTAGATTTCGATGGAACTTAGGATCCCAGTATCAAACATTTTCTCGCAAGTATCCCTAAAGCCGCAGCTTCGATCGATGATCAGTGACCTTTAAATGAACATTGCGTCATAACCGTGGAATCGCCATGTCCTACTCGCAGGGAGATCATAGCCTTAGGTGGATCTCCACTTATTACAATTATCCCATGGATTAGATTGACCCGGATAGACCCAAGTGGGGCCCAAATGCTAAAATCAATCTCCCATAGGGTTAGATAGCTAACAACCAAGCTTTTAGGACCATTTGCACCACATCTGGGATCTATCACTATAAATAGAGCCCATTTGGGCATTTCTCCCCCAAATCCGAATTTTGGAGATTTGGGGGAGGGAGAGAGAGAGAGAGAGAGAGAGAGAGAGAGAGAGAGAGTTTGGTGCTTGCATTGGTGTTCGACACCTTGCGGGTGCAAGACGTTCCGGCGTGTCGCTGATTCTTTCGTCTTCTTCGTCTCCCCTTGCGATCGGAGGTAAGAAACACCTCCTACCCTTCAATCTTAGCTTTCTTGATAGTAAAATCCTATGAATCTCTGCTTTTCAAAAATAAAACCTATGAATCTCATTTGAGATATTTCAAATGATGTAGGGATCACTGATTTCCTTAAAAACCCTAACTCTAGGTGCTCGGAAATTGAGAAACCCTTCTACATAGGTGTGGACTATCCTTCTATGTTTCCTTTTATCAACCCTTGAAGGTTTTAGATAATGATTTTTAGTCATTGAATTAGCCGTTGGTGTTTAACTTGCTCTATTGTTACAACTCTTATGATGCTTATAATTTGTAGTCAACGTGTTTGATGAAATGCATTAATGATGTGAATTCCTAATGTTAGAACTCTTTATGCCCCTTGTTAGTGTGTTATGGTGCATTTGATTCCATCAGTATAAATTGAGTTGTACGGGTTCATATGTATGTTGCTATTGATATACCCCGGTGTGGTGTTATTTTGAGTATTGATATACATTGGATTACACTAATTTGCACAAGTGTTTTGTTGAAATATCCTAGTGGGTTATTTATTTATTTATTTGCTTCGAGATTTTGATTATGTGTTTGATAATCTAAATTTTAGTTGTAGAGGATCAAGCTTCGCAAATTGAGTAAATACGTGGGCGATCAACCTTGGGTTTGGAAACACCAAGCTTATCCAATCGACCAAGGTTGAACACGAACGACCGACAGTAGTGGGAACTACACGGGACGCTTTGCTCCCAATGTCGGTTTTCCCAAGGTTCTCCTTGTCAATCAGATCCGTCTAATGCCTGACTTTGTTGATTGATATTCATTGTTGTGTCACACTCTATGGAAACTGAAATACCACCGTTGCTAGTGGAAAAGAGTCACTTATAATTGTTAGTACGATACAATCCCACCAAAGTCTCATGAGTCGAGCATGGTGGTATGGGACACCGTGTTTGAACTGTCGGCCTACGCCGGGGTGACAAGCCTCCCCGTAGTGTCATTCAAGCATCCATGAGGGTGACGAGCCCTATTTGTGTTAATTGAATTGGCTGACGAGCCCTTGTGTATGAAGTGTTATTTGAATTAAATATACAAATGTGGAAGTCGAAATAGGGATTTGGGAGTTACTGACGATGATTGACGATGCACCGTAAGGAGCCAAATGATCCAGTTAAGACTCGTAATATAAAGGCAGTA
Source organism: Liriodendron chinense (assembly GCA_003013855.2). Taxonomy (NCBI): domain Eukaryota; kingdom Viridiplantae; phylum Streptophyta; class Magnoliopsida; order Magnoliales; family Magnoliaceae; genus Liriodendron; species Liriodendron chinense. The sequence continues at coordinate 2,272,320 of ML058484.1, read as the reverse complement.
TCACAGCTTCGTCAATACTGTTGTATGCGAAATGATTAATAAAGGTTGAACTAATCATGCATACATAGCATGAGCGTTCCAAGTAATTGTCTAACTGTTAAAGGTCAATATACTAAAGAACGACCCTCATACTTGCATTTGTATGGTGGCTGATTGACTGTTAAAGATCAACGCATCATTTACTTTTATGTTGTTCTTTGCCCGGGACATGCATTATATTTATCTGCCATGACATCCATGCACATAAACAACTACTTAGGCAATTGTTTGTTTTGTATGCTATCATTACCTATGCCTGATTGATTGATAACATGTGTAACTTAGAATGATAGTACCATTGAGTTAGCTACTCACTCTCACCTGGGACGGTGTTTTAAAACACCAACCAGCTCTCTTGATGTAGGTTTTACTGAGGCCGTGGTGATTGATGATCTTCATAGTGTTTTTTTTTTTTTAATTCTTTATTCATTATGTACTTGTATGTGGAGCTCCATGGATTTGATGGCGAGTATTGTGGTTGGTATAATCCTCATCTGGGCAGATACTACCTTTTTGAATTGTACATTATATATATTTGTTGTATACCTCTGGGTTTAATTATCTCTACTTAACTGTTGATGCCGTTTATTTAAGCTACTCTGATTATTTGGCCATGATTGGACGTTTATCGATCTATGTGGGCACATGGGAACTCACCTACATATATTTTTCTTAAATTAACACCCGACAAATCGGGGGTACCCGACTCCCGATTTTTCGGGGCATTACAAATCATCTTCATCTAAAGCTCCTTGGTTTATGAGAACAATGACAATCATGGCAAAATCAGGATAATTATCTTCATCTTACCATAAAGTATACATGAACAAAACAGTGAAACCAGTCAGCAGTCAGGGCCAGAGCTCCTGTTCAAAATATTTACACTACTTGCACAAATAACATACATTCGACATTTTTTGGACCTCTAAAAGATTACAGACATTTCACCCTTTTTGTTAAATGATGATGAAATCTGGTAAATCTTAAAGTTGGAAAACATAATCTGCACTTCCCACTTCTCTATTTGTTAATGCAATATAGAATTACGTGGTAAGTTCAGCATTAAAGCTGCATGTAACCCAAGAGGAGAAGCAATAATGGACTTCGTTATACGTACCAGAAGATTTTGTGGCTTGATGTCTCTGTGGCATACTCCAATACTACCATGAATGTAAGCCAATGCCCTACATATCTACAAAATACCAACCCAGAAGTCAGAATATTTCCCATTACAAAACATCTCATACAGTTTCTTGTCAGAAAATGAATCAACATAATGCCACCAACTCAAAAACCATGAAAATTAATTAACGATAACTTGCATTGGAAATTTAAAAGCCGGCCCTAAAGGAGCATTCTTCCGGAAGAGTGACCGTAACAAAATATAGAGAGAGATTTGAATATAATGTAATAAACGGAAATCCATGATCATGAAAGGACGAAGAGAAATGGCAAAGTCCTCTGCCAAACTCATCAAAATGTTGATGAAAGATAAAACATTGTGGCAAAATCACATGCAACCAGCAATACAATGCCACAGAACCATCTTCTTTCAGGGTAAAAATGGCAAATAACCATAAATGACCACAAAATGGAATGATTCTCATCTGAATACACTAATCTGGGACAAAATCATGTCATACCAAATTTCTGTCAAATTCTTAGATACTGCAATAATAGAGAAACAAAGATAGATGCACACACCTGGTAAGTATAAAGTTTCACGTATATCAGCGGCATCCGTTGATTCATCTTGTTGTAGTGTTTGATCACACGGTGAACAGTCTCAGGGACATATTCCAGCACCAAGTTAAGATAAAGCTCATCCTTTTCAGTTGTTGAAAAGAAACAGTGCTTCAGTGACACCACATTTGGGTGGTCCAGAAGACGCATGGTTTGCAGCTCACGGTTCTTGTACCGCTTGTCTTGTAGAACCTTTTTTATTGCTACTGCTTCACCTGTCTCTAGGCATTTAGCCTGTCATTCCACCAAAAAACAATAACAGATCTAGTGTTACCTTCATTCATTAAATTGTGATCCTCGGCACCAGATGGAACCCAACCATACACACAGAAATACTGATAGAAGGGGTGGCTGTTCAATAACCAATGTATTCGTAGGCTGGCAATGAGCTGAAGCAGGGCTGAGCAAAAGCAGAATTTGGATAGGCCCGCTCCTAAGCCCAACACCTGTAGTTCAAAAGAGGGGCCTGGAAAGGTATCAGGCCCCAGAATTGCTGTCCCTATTATCAGCATGCATGGAAACAAAACACTCATCTACGCATGCCCGAGGACAGGGATGTTTGACTGCAGGCACGCATGCCAAAGCAAATCCTTTCCGCAGTTAAAAGTGGAGAAGCTTACCTGGAAAACAATTCCAAATGATCCATGCCCTACAACACGCTCAGCCATGTAGCTTATTGTCTGCCACCAAAATGCACAAGGTTTATCAGATAAACCATGTGCGATTAATAAAAACATCAAACACATGATAATAACAGTACCAGATGCTAAAGGTCATAAATGGAAACACACATAATGACATTTATCACTCATCAAGCACCAAAAAAAGACATGGCAATCTATATTTCCACGTACTAATGCTACTGAATATGAAAATTCCTAAAATAATTATGTAACAACTCAGAGAAATAAAAGCAAATCCTATTTGCCCTACAAACTATCCAATTCTTCAACACTTCATTCAACTTAAAAAGATTAACTCCTTGTGATTACCTGCTTTGGTTGGCCATTTCTACCCCCAATAGTTGTCACGATTATATGACCCGTCTCTGTACCATTTCCATCAACCACAGTAGCTTCCATTTCCTATTTTCAGGTTATAAGAATTAGCGGCTTTGCTTACATCATGAATCAGATTATAGAGAAGGCTACTAGGCTATCAATCAGAAATAAGATTATATTAAAACCTACCTTGTCATCCCTTATCTTCATATCATTCATTTCTTCAGGCAACCTATCCATACTGATAGCATTTCCACTTGTGTTTCTTAATCCAGACGCAGGCACCACACTAGCTGATGCCATTTGCTGCAAATGGGGAACCAAACAGATCTAGTTCCAATCTGTTGCAGAATCACTGTTTTTCCTCAATAACACCCAATCCTTCACCTGCTTTAAAAAAATGCAGAGGACCATTTCAGTAAACAAAACAAGCGACAAAAAAAAAAAGAAAACAGTGGATTCTTCAGGCTAATCCCTCCCCATTATACAAAAATATACAAGGAAAGAATCTGAGTCTTGCAATGGAAGTCCCATGAATGGACCAAGGCACTCTGGTAGATGACCATAACTCAGCCAGCCAACGTAATGTAGTGTTTTGAGGAACCTTGACCAACATTTTTTAGGGCTCGTTTGGCTGATGCATTGGAATCCAAATAATAACCACACTGGAATCAAAGTTTATTTGGAATCTTCAGTTGTGTTTGGCTGCCTGTAATTGAAATCTCGTAGAATCCAAAAATTGTATCCAGCAGCCTAGATTTTGGTTAAGGGGAATTCTGTAATATATTCACAGGATGATGAATTGATGAAGTAAATCATCTTTACTACCCCAAAATGACATACATGTGTGACATGTTAGATAATCTATGGAATAAGCCCATTGAAAGAAATACTTTGGCTAAAAATTGAGAAATACTTTGGCTAAAGAAATACTCTGAGCCTTAGACAGGCCCACTACTTTTATAGTTGTAGCAAAACCCCGTAAAAGGTAGGGGCCCATGGTTTAGCAATCCAAACCATAGATCTATTGCAACCCACTATAGATGGAGAACTGGATGGAAATATCCCTGCAAGATACTCCGCTGTTGGGACCTTTTCTCAGTTGAACATCGATTGTCGGTGTATTTCTTTTCCTAACGTCGGCTAAAATTTAAAGGGTATAATCATCCTATCAAGAAGTTTTTTGTGGCATTGTCCATCAACAGTGGGGCAGGACATATCAGTGGCCAAAAACCATGGCCCATGAATCCCAACTTATCAGAATTGAGAACCCATGGAATCAATTGGATCCCACTTCCAAAATTCAACTACCAAATCAACCCAATTGTAAAACCAATCAAGTTATTAAAAATAATAAAAAAAAATCGTCCAACAAAAAATTTATAAAAAAAATCACAAAAGAATAAAAGAAGTCCATAGATTCCAAATAACCCATCAATCCGCAATCACCCAACAAACCCAGAAAACAAAATTCATCAAACAAAACCCAAAAGACAGGAATAAAAAAGGCAAAAACTCCAATAACTCACAAAGCCAAACACTAAAAGATGAAGAAGAAGAAAATCAAGCACTTGAAAAACCAATTTCATCCCATGAAAAAACTGGGAAAAAAAAAACAAAAGAATTTAAAATAACCCCAGAAATCAAATAAAGTGCTGAAAATCCAAATAACCCCAGAAATCAAATAAAATGCTGAAAATCCAAATAACCCCAGAAATCAAATAAAATGCTGAAAATCCAAATAACCCCAGAAATCAAATAAAATGCTGAAAATCCAATAATTACCGCAACGAGGAGGAAGGCAACAATTTTTCTCTGCCGAATACAAATTAAATTAAAAACGCCCATTCTTCCTGCTAGAAACAACCCCAGAAATCAAATAAAATACTGAAAATCCATAACCAGCTTCGCTTCCAGTAATAAAATGGAGCAGATGTGAGGGGGGAAGCTAGATTTGAAAACAACGAAAAATACAACATCCTCGATGCAAGAAAGGGAGCAATTAGGATGCAGAATAAATGCTAAAAAAATAAAAGCAAATGGAGATGAAATAGACATTAACGAGGAGAGGATCGAGATCAGATTGCAGAGAAATGTGTGCATGTGATGGGAAGAAAACCCTAGCAGGGAGGGAGGGAGGGAGGGAGTACCCAGGGCTTGCAACGGTGGAAAAATGACTGTTGGAGAGGAATTGATGGGATTCAGGTTCCGATTTCTCAACTCATGCGCTTGCATTTTAAAAAACGGATGAAAACAGGGTTTTGGATTACACTCGAATCCAAATACACCCAATTCAGAGCTCCCAAACAACCAACTCTCCCTCAAATACCTCTGATTCCATGCCGTTAAGATTCAACAAAAATGACAGCCCATACCAAGTGGGTCTCTTTTTAGTACTTCTATTGTCAACCAAAAAACGGTTTGAGTTTGTCATAAAGACATGGAAAATCAATCAATAATTTGATACCCTTTGCCAATTGCAATAAATAGCATTGATAAGCACTTATATACAGCTATTTGGCATAGCCTCACAAGGCTCTTAATTATTGACGTCTATATTTTATCATCTATTTCCTAAGTTGAATTTGGCTTGGACAAAAAAATAATCACAATTTTTAGCATTCCTACACTTGCTAGAATACCAAAACAGATTTTTTCAGGACTCACTACAAGAGGAAATTCTGAAATAAAAAATAATTATTTTTCTTTGCTCCTGAAATTGACATGAGCCAAGCATAGCCCAAATTCATTATATAAGCATTTTCATATATCAGTGGATGCAGATCAGTCAAGCACAACGAATCTGATAACACTCAAACACTGCAGTAAATGCAAGATCCTCTATAATCCTAGCAATCGATATTCAACAATCTCTCTGGACTGGTTTCAGCATTTTTTATGAACCCATCATCAATCTTCATTGGAAAAATCATTACATCATCTTCTATTTCTTCCAAAATTCGCGCCCCTTTACAGCTTCAACAAAAACCAAAGTCGAGTCTCAAGACCAGGAAAGAGCGACTCATTTTTTTAAAGAATCCTACCTCTTACAAGTGACAAAACAGAAACGATATCGCAGAATCGAGAAACAAACAGCATAGACATTTCATCCAGCATTAAAAGCAAAAAGCATCTCAACCATCCAATCTCAGTTAAGCTCTTTCATAAAAAAATCGATTCAAGTCCTTCCCATACATGTTTTCTATAAAAATATCACCAAGAAAACACAATTTTTTCAATAACTACCAGTTTCAATCACAATGAAAAATCCACAAACTCATCGCAATACCTAATGTAAAAAAGCAAGCTCGCGAACAAAGAAATATACAATATATAAATATAAAAAATAGCTTCCACTTGGTAAATCGCCAAGAAAATGTCTCATTTTCTTCTACAAAACGATAATTAGGAAAATTAAAAGACAGAAAAAAAAAATGCAAATAAAAAGAGGAGACGAGATCAGCTTCCCGGACAGTCTGAAAACCCAAAAGATGCATTTTTTTACATCATAAAACATTGAAGAAAAAAATGCAAAATTTCTACCAAAAGTAATGAACTAGAACAAAAACGAGGGAAAAAAAAAAACACAGCAAAAACCCTAAAAACTGTCTTTTTCCCAAAAATCTACATCTAAAAACCTCGATCAACAGCAAAAAGTGGAAGATCGACGGATGAACATGAGGGGAAAAAAAAACCCTAGAAGACCTTTCAAATTTTTGCAAAAAAACGCCAATCCGCTTCATCTCGCGAGACGAAATCGCTGCATTCGAGAAACAAAAAGATCCGTAATGAAATTGAAAAAAAAAAAAAAGAAAAAAAAAAAGAGGGTAAGAAAAAGGTAATGAAGAGGATCGTCCGGTCCGATAGCATAAAAGGCTGAAGATGGGATCAGATAGAGAAAATCATAGCAAAATAAGATTAAAAAAATCAACAGAATCGATCTTTCAAGAAAATGAATGATCTGCGAAGAGAAATATACCGATCGAGACGAGATTTCCCCGATATCACGTAGGCCTTTCTCATAACCGGTGGCGCTTGCAGCACCATAATCCCTAGATCGATCGAGATCGAAAAATCGAGATTGAGATCGACAGAGAGCGAGTCTTCGATCTGCTTTTCTAATGTTTTGGAGAGGAGAGACGGAAGAGAAGGCTTTCCTTTTCTTTTCTTTTCTTTTCTTTTTTTTTTTAATTTTCTTCGGGTTTCGATATTGATGAAAGAAGAGAAATGATAAGATGAGCGGACAGGAATCGTCTACAACACACCTGTATTACCACTCACCTGTATTGCCACTCCGTCCTATATTTCAAATCTGTGCGACCTCCAATTACTATATTTCAAATCCACTCTGTCCATCAGGTGAAAAAAATTACTTTAACCGTAAATACATAAAATAATTTATCTTAAATACTCATATGGGCCACACTAAAAAGAACAATGTAAAATTACTACCAAAACCATTAAATTCACATGGTGTGAACAGAGTGAATTTTTTATCAGGATTATTTTGTATATTGTCTTCATCCTTGTTATTTACACCTTATTAATGGGTTTGATGAAAGATATACATCCTGGTGGCCCCAAAAAATAACCTACGGTTGGAATCGCAATCCCAATTTTCCCAGACGGTGTAGCCCATTTGAAGTCCGGTCAGGATGATATTCGTCTGTAGGATCTATCATCGAATGCATAACCTGATAGACGGACTGGATTTTACATATAAAGCTTGGTAGGTCCCAAACAGACTTGGGTGTACAACGCACTGCGTAGAACAGGTGTTGCAGTGGTTTCCAGCCGCAGATGGGCGCGGTGATTTGTTTTGGGGGAGTTATTTGATACTCCGGCGGCGGCAACACTTGATACGCAGGCACTTGGGAAATGTACACGTAGTATACATTAACTCAGATTAAACCGGCTAAATTTTAAATCGTGCTGTTTGAATAATCTGAGCCTCTGATTTGTGACACGTGTTAATTGAAATAGGAGCGTTGGATATTTTTCACTTTAAACCGTCCAATAAATGCCCAGTAGACCGATAATCCGATGGTCAAAATAAGTTATCAGGAAATAACTTTTTATTTCACGATACATCTAAACTGGGAATGTAATTTGGACAGTTTAATTTGAATTATTTCATTCTGTGTGTAATTTCTAAGAACTCTCTAAGTAATTTCAGAGTCTCTGAGTATCATCGGCGTACTCAACCAGAGTAGCTAAAGTTCCTCTGTTTATTTTTGGGGGAGCAACGTACGATACTCGATGCACAGGTATAAATGGCTTATATTAACTAAAATTAAACGGCTATATTTTGTATCTCCCTGTATTTAAATCATAACCCCAAAAGTCAGATTATTTGAACAATTCCGTACCCTTGGACATTTGTTTGTTGATATTTAACCGTTGGATATTCTCATCTGACCGCTCGATGAATCTCCACCAATCCCATAGTCAAGTAGCTAAGTCACTGTAATTTTACACCCGACCGCCCAAGTGGTAGACCAGTTAAGATAGCCTCGTTTCAACACTGAGGTCGTGGTATGGATCCCCAAAGTGGGGGTGGCTAACATTGGGTGGCTTTGGGAATTGGTAGTTGGTACCAAAGCCTGAGTGTTCGATGAGGCTATCTTGACTTGGTCTATCACTTTTGTTATGAATTTGGGTGTCATCTAGGTCAGTGTTTGCAAGTTAAAGTGCCTCCCTGTCGTCCATCCATTACATTTATGGACCCCGCTTGACTGGTGACCCAAACACCAGCTAGCTAGCTGATGTCAAAGCTTTGTGAGAACCACATGTGTTTTATACATGATGTCCATCCATTTTTCCACCTACCATGATGTATGTGTTTTATTCACACTGTTCATTCATTTTTCCATCTCAATCTAGAGCATTAGCCCAAAAATGAGGCAGCTCCAAAGCTGAAGTGGATCACATCACAAGAAACATGAAACAATAAAAGGAGAATAAAGTCCACCATTGAAATCACTGTATGTATGGTGACATTAATTTATCATCTAACTTGGTCATAACATCATACAAACCTTGATGAAGGAACACACAGATATTAGCTTCATCCAAAACCTTGTGGGTCCCAAAAAACCTCTTAATAAAGTGTTCAATCTCCACTTTTTTCATTATGCCTACTCCACTTTGAGTTTTGAATCCTTCTCATTTTTTTCGCCCATATTATCTTAAAATGAATTGAAAAACTAGACAGGCAACATGGATAAAATGCATATTTGACATATCGATGTGGGTTTGATAGCCTTGACACCAGCTGGATGGTTGGCTTTGGGGTTGAGTCCATTTTAAGACTTGAGCTAAAAAATTAAGTAAATTAAAATCCTAGATGGACCACACAACATGAAACATTAGTAACTGAAGGGTCCACCATAAAAAACTTCCTAGGCTCACCATAATGTTTTGGTAATGTTTATTTGCCATCCAATTTATAGATAAGGCCAATAAGATCTGGATGAAGAGAAAATATAAAGATATGTACGATCTAAAACTCTTATGACTTATAAAAAGTTTTTAATGATACTTCGCTACTATTTTATGTGGTGTGTTCTACCTAGATTTGTACCTTCTTGAATTTTGTAGTCACAAGTGAAATAATGTGAAAAAAATGGATGGACAGCTTGTATATGAAATAAATGTTGGGATTGGACGCCTTAAATCTTCATATATAAAGGTCACCGACCGATCGTTTGACAAATCGGTCACGACAGAGACAAGACAGCAACTTTCTGTGAAGATTATGGGCATTGTCGACCTATTGGCACGGGTCATCAACCGGTTGATCGACCGATCAACAAGTTTCCCTTTTTAAGTTGAGTTTCTTGCGCGGTTTTATGCAATGAGTTTTTAATCTCGGCTTTCTCATATTTAAGGGGATGTAATGCGGGATTAGGGTTGCCACCAATGAGCTAAGGTTTCCTAGAAGAATTGAGAGAGTTTCAGGGCATGAGAAAGAGCTACGAGGAAGCTTATAGTTATTTGAGATGAGGGAAATGGTTATGTTTGTCTTTCTCATGTGAGAATAAGCTTTGGGTAGCTTAGAATTTTTCTTGTGGGCTGTGATCTAGGTTATATTTCTACTATATATTGTAACTTTTAATATCATGGTGGATTGGTGTAACTTTGTATGATAGTTTTTTTTACACGTGTGGGGTTTTTCCACGTAACATTGAGATTTATTTCTCGCCTGCTTTAATTGCTTCCAGTGCGGCTCAAACAATACATTCATCAATGTAGCCCCCACATGATCACGGTAACACCTTAGGTTAACAACTAATCCGCTTCCCACCACACGCACAAGGAAGATGATGGCCAACCGGAATACGGTAGGAGCATCTCTACTGTCTACGTGGCAAGCTGATGCATCAATAGGAAATTTCCATCCCACCCACCGTGAATGTTTGTGGCTTATCCACGCCGTCCATCCGTTTTTTCATGTCATTTAAGTGGTTGAGTCCAAAATTGAATCATATCCAAAGATCAAATGGACCACACCACAAGAAACAGTTGGAATTATGATTTCCATAGTTGAAGGCTTTCTAAGGCCCATGGTGACGTTTATTTGTCATCCAACCTCTTCGTAAGATTACACAGACATTGAAGAAGGGAAAATACAAATATTTTGTTTCTTCTTTTCACTCTCTAACACCTAATACCGTCCGTTGATTATTTTGGTGATTTCGAGGACACTGTATTTAGAACCGTTTGATTTGTGTATTTTTCAAATGGTTTTTTCATCACTCTGTTGTATACTAGATGAACGGTCTCGATTGATCCATCACTTCATGATAAACGTGAGTTGGACAGACGTCTCTAATGTTCCCCTTCTGCAGGCTGCAACTGATGACCCTCTTTTTTGACCGTTCAAAACTGAGTGTCCCACTTGAAGTCTTCCCAGCAGGAAGAATGTTAAGTCCACACGCCTCACGAGTGGAAACAAAGAAACACTAGTAAAATATCTGAGCCGCTGATCAGGAAATTCCAACGTTGGTTAGATGCCATGTATCAAAACTCATGAGATTTTATTACGAGGTGGGCTGAATCGAATAAATTAAAATCAACGGCTACAAAATACGGAGATTCGGAGGCGGATTAGGTACCTGACCGCTTCAGTAGCGAGATTTGCCATTGATGTATGTGTTGTATCCACACCGTTCATCCATTTGGAGAGACCCTTTTAGGACATGAGCCAAAGAATGAGGCAGGTCGAAAGCTCAAGTGACCCCACCACAGAAAAAAGTGGGGACATAACGCCCACCGTTGAAAACTTAATAACGCTCACCGTTGAAAACTTATCAGCTTGATTTCTGTGCCCCCAGAAGTTATTAATGGTAGGCGTTCAATTCCCACTATTTTCTGTTGTGGGGTCCACTTGAGCTTTGGTATGTCTCTGGCTCATGGCCTGAAATGATTTCTCCAAATGGATGGACGGTGTGGATACAATACATACATCATGACTTGGTGACGTCACTTCAGTAGCGAATCTCGCTGCTGAGCCGGTCAGTAGCTAATCCGCGTCCCGATCGGTTCTTTGTACATGGGTGGCCCACTCGATAACCCGATTGGCCTGATCTTCGACATCTGGCATCTACCTAGTGGGAATCGCGTAAAGAACGGCTCCGATCTCGCTTGTATTCATCGTTTCCACGTGTGAGGCGAGTGACTCTCAAAGGATTTTCAAGCCCGTTTATCTTGGGGCTTACCCACCGTACGCGTGGCATACATGGAATCAGCCAGACCATTATGGTTAACATTGTGGATGGAGCGCAGGCCGAAATTTCACTGATCACGACCTTTCAATTTCCAACTACGAAATGGACAGTCAGAAAATGACTTGGTCAACAACTGGCTCAGATCGTCAACCACTGTGATTTTTTTCAGCAATGATCCTGCCAAAAGGGGCCCATGATTTGGACGGTCTGGATTGTCGTATATGCAGGCCACTTGCATGGTGGTTGAGTCGCCATCATCTGATAAATGTTGGCGAACTATCACCGAAGTCAGCCCATTTTGGAATATGTGTAAAGCGTGGCCCACCTCAGAGTGTTATTGGGCCAACGCGTATCATGAGGTCCCCTCTTCTACGCAAGTTATGGTAGCCGTTCATCATGCTGACGAAATATATCTATGCCAAATCCAGACCGTCCAAAACTATTGTATCCCATTTTGGACAGTGCAGAATCCAGCTATCTCAACTCAAAAGAAGATTCTAACTGTCAATTGGTGGCCACTGAAAGAACGGCTAGAGAGAAAATAATCAACGTTCCAGATTTCACTATAAAAAATCGATGGTTAATAACGGTATGACCAGTATAATTTCATCCTATGCTCTATTCTCGGTTGGGCCCACTGTTTGGACAGATTTGATTGGGATGGATATGTGCCACGTGTACAGTACACGAGTTACCACAAGTCGGCGAATTATGGTAAACTCACACTGCAGCCATAAAATGTTCGTACCTTGCGAATATTCCATCCCGCGCCTTTTACCGCTCCGAGACTCGGCCTCACATGGGAGCGGATTAGGTGCGGCCCCTGCCGTAACAAAGACGGTGCGTCCCTTTTTGTGGGGCCTACTTGATGAATGTATTTTAAATCCAAACAGGTCCATAAGTTTTTCAGATCATTTTATGATATGATAAAAAAAACTAAGCATATAAAAAAACCAATATGGACCATATCATTGGAAACAGAGGTGATTGAACGGTTTACCATTAAAAATTTCCTAGGGACTACTGTAAAGTTTGTGTAGCGCTTATTTTCCATCCAACCTATTGAAAAAGTCACATAAAACTGGAATAAGGTAAAAAAAAAAAAAAAAAACAGCTTGATACAAAACTTTTGTGGCTCATTAATGGAAAATCAACACTGTTTCCCATGGCATGTTCCACCTGCCAAATAGGGCTATTTCATTTTTGATTCGTGCCCTAAAATAATCTAAAAAACGGATGGACGGCGTGGATATAGAACACATGCATCAAGGTGGGCCCCACGTCAAGGGCCCCACTGTCTCGGGTGAGGCCGGGGCCGCACCTAATCCTGGGGTGTCAATGGGCCGGGCTCGGGCTTGAAATTCAACATTTTGAATAGAAAGGCCCGAAGACCCGGCCCTAAAGAGTGCAAAATCGGGGACGAGACCTACTCGGCCCGGACCGGCCCGGCCCATTGACGGCTCACATCTTTGGATGATTATATGCTTCGAGGGTGCACGGATACAAGGTACATATCCGTCTTCGGTTCTAAGTATTAGGCTATTGGTTTGTAATCCAGACCGTTGATCTGTTCATTATCCCCGTTTATGAAACATAAATTAGCAAGTTTATATAGGATGATCTTAATCTTTAGATTTAAGGTTTACAGATATGCGGTTAGGAATAGAATTACGACTATGATTCACATTCCATTGGAAAGTCCGGATATTGACGGTTGAGATCGTCCTATCTGAAATATTTTTATAGTTTGCTCCAACCATGACAGGACACAATAGACCAATGGCCTGGATTACCGAAAACCAGCTTGTCAGAGCTGGAAACCGTCGTATGGACGCGGACTTCCTGCCAAAGGCTTTCAGGAAGTTCCTGCGCTGGGAACCCAGGTGGGGCCCACCGTGATGTTTGTGAGAAATCCACCCCGTCCATCCGTATTTTAAGCTCATTTTAGGACATCAGAACAAAAATGAGCTGTACCAAGACTCAAGTGGTCCGCAGAAAGGAAAAGGTAGGTGGGGAAATTACTACCTTGAAACCTACCTGGGTTCCACAATAATGTTTCTATTCCATCCATACTGTTCATAACATCATTACTACTTAGATGAACTAAAAACAGAAATATTAGCCTTATTCAAAACCTCGTATAGCTCCACAAATATTTCAACTGTGGACGTTCAATCCTCACATTTTCAGCCCAAGAATTCGGCTCATTTTTTGTGACATCTAATTAAAATGAGCTCACAAAACGGATGGATGGGGGTGGACTTCTCACAAACATCACCGTAGGCCTCAAAAGATCATTTTAAGCCATGGTCTCAAAAATGAAGCAAATCTAAATCTCAGGTTTTGGATCATTTCATAAGTAATGGTCGTGATTGACCATTAAAAAATTTCATGGGCCCACAATAGTTTTGGATCCAGGTTTTTGTGACCTTATCAACGGTACGGATGAAAAATATCTAGATTTGCTTCATTTTTTGGACCATTCCATAACATATTCGTAAAAAACGAATAAACGGCATGGATATAAAAAAAATACATCAAGGTGGGCCACAAGGTAAGGACCTCACGTAATCTGCACCCTCCTGTTTAATAGGCAGACAAGTGGTTAATATTTACGGAAATGCCACCACTATTGACTATAATCTTTCACAAGCATGATTCTTCAATTACACATGGCGTTCAAACCATCCAAATGGTGGGACCCACTGTTAACACTGAGACTCCTTTTAATATCCTAGCCTATGATTAACTGCCATTTATTTATTAATATAAAATTTGACTATTTTTCTATGCCGTCCATTAGGTATGGACCAATCAACGAATGGGAGCATCAATTATCAATTGGGTCTATTTGTTTTTATCCATGGTTGGTATGAAGTGAGGCCGAGTATCAATGTATATTCCACGTGTAACAATTTTTGAATGCATGCTTATGAATAATCACACTCAACGAAATATCAAAGCTTTTATTGTCGGCGAATTCCTGATGTGGCCTACTGGCTTGATTGAGATAGGTACGCTGATAACGTCAGTGCAACAAACGGCTTCAAATGCCTTTGTGTGCAGCTCAAGCAATTAGATTTGATTGGACTAAAAAAACACATGAAGTTTATGAATGACTAAGCAAAACAGATGATTTAAACTCGACCCATAAAGAAAATAACACAAATAACAATGAGAAGAAGGCTTTTTACCTCGCCCAAGGAAGTGGATCTGCATCCTGCTCCGCCCTGAGGATAATCCGTTCAGGCAGACCCACCTTGATGTATGGGTTTTATCTATGCCTTCCATCAATTTTTCAAAATTATTTTACGGTGTGAACCGAAGGTGTTTCATAACGATAACGATGGTCGTAACGGCCACCATTATTACTATTATGATATAGGTTGTCTTGTAACAGTCGTTATGGTATTTTTTGTAATTTTTTTGAACTGCCCGCAACGAGTTATGGCCGTTACCGAACACCGCATAGAGCAATAGTGACAATGACACCTACTGTTGAAACCTTCCTTAGGGGCCACCGTAATGTTTATTTGCCATCCAACCTTTTCATAAGGTGATATAAACTAGGATAAAAGAACAACATAGGTATCAGGTTGATCCAAAACTTCTATGGCTCATAAAAAGATTTTAAGGTGATGGTTTAGTTCCCACTGTGTGGTTCACTTGAGCTTTGAACAGCCTCGTTTTTTGGTTCATGCCTTAAAATGATTTGGCAAAATGAGTTAACCGCATAGATCAAAAAAAAAAAAAACCATACACCATAGTAGCCCCCGAGACCTACCTAGATGGATCCAAACAGGGCCAGGATGCAATCGCTTCCCAGTCACAATGTGACTTAAATAGAGTATCATCCACTATACTTAATTTGAGTACCAAAATCCTTTTCATTGATTAATTGATGGGCAGGTTAGCTGCAAATTATATTTAGTAAACAATGACATGGTGTATCCAATCCAGGCCAGTTGAACAAACATCTCAAAGGACACAGTGCTTCATTTTCAAACTTGGATCATGGGTTTCATCCCAAATCATCTTCTAAAACTAAAGGCCATATAGTCACTTATGCTAACTTTTCATTTCACACACATATACATAGTAAAATGCTCACCAGCACACCAGATTCTTCTTAGAGAACTCATCTCTATATATATATAATGAAATGCTCACTTGCATACCAATTTTCACACTAGAACTAATAAGAACTTTTTGAGAACTCATGTCATATGGTATGAGCACAAAATTTGTATGGTCCACGTGATGCATCACCCATGAAACTTTCTGAGCTAACTTTGACTGAAATTCAAAACTTTAGTGGGCCATGACAAAAGGAAACAATTCCTTCCCTTAATTCGCATCTCTCTTTACTATGGCTCACTCAAGTTTTGGACCAAGTTGAAAGTTAGGCCTTAGGGTTTCATAAGGTGCCCCATCACATGGACGATTCAACTTTTGTGCCCATGATGAGGTGAGCATCTCTCTCTCTCTCTTTCTCTCTCTCTCTCTCTCTTCACACACACACACATACCACCATTAGCTTTGCACATTATCCTTGCATTTAGTCATCACAGCATTTTTTAAGAATGGGTAAATGGGTTCTAAAAATATAGATTTTGGTGGTAAATGATCAAGATTTTAGCATACTACGGCTGATATATTTTGCAATTGTTTCGATTCACTTTTTTCTGTGCAATGCATACCAACCTTTGTTGTTATGTGCATGTAGCCTACATGGAGTATCTAATTATCAAAATTGTGTCGCGAAAGTTATACAAGACCATACTAACAATGGTATGGATATCACCATCTAAAAAATTAAGTGAAGCCCTGATTTGGGTGTGCTACTTAAAAGAAAATGGTGAGGTGGGTTGCCTACCATTTTTTTGTTTGGTTCTTTTACTATGGCATAGCCCCCCCACCTTATCATTTTATCATCCATTCCCTTTAGGTTACATACATGAAGCATGTGCCATATCCTCACAACCTATACAATGGGATTCCCTCATGTAGTACTAGTATTGAGCTATTATTTTGCCACATTGTGAGCGTATGACATCCAACCCGTCCAATAGCTGTTCCCCACCATGATGGAAAGTTAATCTAAAAATCAGATCTATCCAACCATTAAATGGGCCACAACATAGAAAACCATGTAAGATTGCCCAAAACCTACAAATTTAAGTTGTTGGGCCAACATAATGAGCAGATTTCCCTATTTTTTTAGTTATTTCATGTCCATGGTGGGGTGCACCTATTGGACGGGTTGAATGTCATATACAAATCATCACATGGACCCACTCAATCAATGGTCTGGATCATATCTTGAGACCTATGCACCAAATGGATAGCCTCTACCATCAACTACTGTATTGAATTTGGAGGGTTTGAGTGGTTATGCATTATTTTCAATGGCATGGCCCACCTGATGACCAGATTGGCCTAATTTTTGTCTCAAAATTAGGTAAATCTGTTGGATGCGTAGGATGCTATTTGTAAACTACGTGGACCCCACAATAACTCACCATCACTGCCAATAAGAGGGGTACCAATTCCATGTGAGTCGTTCCCAATATATATTTGCCATGTGCCAGTTCTACCGAGTTGACTGGAAAGAGAGACGTCAACATCCAGCGGGTTGGACAAGGAGTTCTGTACATCAGTGAATAACTTTCAACACGTTGGGTGCATGAAGCATCCAAAACGTTCATGGGCTTGAACCACATCATGAGGAGAAATAATGTAAAAATCAGTGCCATCCATTCATCAGGTGAACCAAAATTATATTATGTTTTTTATCCATGGGTATAAATTATTTTCTATTGTTGAGCCCACCCGACGAATAGATGGTACTGATTGCTTGAATATTAGTGGGTCCTACCTATTGGATGGGGTAGATTTCTCACAAACATGATAGGTTGGAATTATTCGTTTGATGAATAATAACTTATTGTCCAACCGACTGAATGTGATCGTCCATCGACTAGATGAAATGCACAAATGCCGAGCCCTACAGGAGCTACCAAGTGTCGCCAACCTGGCCTATACGGAAAGCATCCAAGCCGTACATTCTCGCCCTTATCATCTAGATGGACGTTTCCCCAAAAATCAAGAGGGATCAACTTATCAGGAAGACTACACGTGTATGAAAAATAATAACCAGTGGATTAGCCTAATTTAAAAGCCAGGTAATCCGTACGGTGTGGCCCACCTGGTGAATGGTTTGGATGTCCCAGTCCTGAACCAGGTCGGCACGTCTGTGTGATTGTATTGGTGGATGTGGACTTAGCTAATCTCTTGCCTTTTCGTACGGTCTACAATTATTTGATTTTATTTTCCTCTGGAGTTGGTAAGGTGGGCCCCGAATCTGACACGTTAGGTTTGAGCTGATGAATGAAGTGTTGTCTGATCTTACAAATAATCAACGGCTTATATTCGAAAACTGACAATGACCAGTCAGTCAACGTCCCACCGTTTTTTTTTTACTTTTTTTCGCCGCCCTCTTTTTATTGGCCGGTCCTCTACAAGCTTGTTACATAAACCGCGCGCGGATTGCCTGCGAAAGCCTTTCGCAGGCATCTCCTGGACAAGGAATCTGGGTGGGGCCCACCGTGAGTTTTGTGAGAAATCTATGCCGTCCAACCGTTTTTTGAGATCATTTCAGGCGTTGCGACCAAAATTGAACAGGATCCAAGACTTAAGTGGGCCGAAAACATGAAGATTGAACTTTCGCAGTTGAAATATTTGTGGGGCCACAGAAGTTTCGAATCAGGATAATATTTGTGTTTAAAGTTCATCTCAGTAGGAATGACATTATGAACGGTATGGATGGCATATAAACATCACTGTGGACCCCATAGAGGTTTCAACGGTAATAATTTCCCTACACAACTTTTGCTTTAGTGCGGCCCACTTGAGTTTTGGATTCCGTTCATTTTTGGTCGCAACGCCTAAAATAATCTCACAAAACGGTTGGACGGTGTAGATTTCTAAAAAACCTCACGGTGGGCCCCACCTAGATTCCTTGTAGCAGGAGATGCCTGCGAAAGGCTTTCGCAGGCAATCCGCGCCCACATAAACCTCGTTTGTGGGGCCCACCATGATGTACGGACCATATACAATCCGTCCATTAGCTAATCACTTTTTGTATATGCGAACCAAATTCAGAGGATTCCCTCAGCCAGTGAGAATGGACACATAAAAAAATCAGGCTACTCCGAATCTAAGGTGGGCCTCACCACGTGATTTTTATTTTACACGTTGTGGCCAAGATTATTTGTAGATCGTTCTGATTCTGAGGCTCCATGGAGAAGGTTCGTGTGATGGACGGATTGGATGTCATGCACACAGCATACACACCGTTGGTGGACATTTTCGAGCCATCTAATTTTCTCTTACGCTTGTGAATACCTGAGAAATCGCTTACGGACGTGGATGGACGGTCCTGTCATGGGCTTTGTGGGGCCGACTGTGAAGTATATGTTTTATCCACACCGTCCATCTATTTTGACAGAATTTTAGGGCGTGGGCCCATGAAGGACGTAGATGAATGGCTCAAGTAGGGATAATGGTGGGCCCTAGTAAGTTTTTAATGGTAAGGAGTTAAATAACTACTGTTTCCTGTGGTATGGTCCACCTGAGATTTGGATCCAAAAAATGATCTCTCAAAACAAATGGGCTGCATGGATATAGAATATATACGTCAAGGTGGGCCCCACATTAAGTGCCACACCTAATCCGCTCCTATTTGTCAATGACACGTCCCTAACCATGTGATTGGCTGGTCCCACCTTGACCACAAAATCAGGTAAATGAATTGGGGGACTTGGATTTGGTGGTGATCACAATCCCACTTGGCTTGGTGGTGGTAGGTTTCAGTGGGATTTGATTAGGCCACCTGCCGTTGCTAGGTGAGCCTATGAAGGTTAGTATTGAATCAGCGTCCCAGCAAATGACCATCCTTGATGGAGATGGGATTGAGTGGTGACCCCAACACTGTCTAGTTATGAGTCCCACCAAGGTGTATTTGTTTTATATCCGCGTCGTTCATCCGTTTTGCATGCTCATTTAGGAAATAAGCAAAAAAATGAAGCATATTAGAAACTCAAGTAGACCAGTAGGGCTCTCAATGAAGCAGGTTAGATCTAAGATTTGATTCACTTTAAATTTGTGTAAGGCGGATTTAGATCTTAAAATAGGTTCCATTAATTAAATGGAGCAGATTTGGATTCACAAAAATAGTTCCAAATACTATCTAAATCCATCTATAAGTTTTCCATCTATAAGTTTTAGGACTGTGAGCTAGATCCAACTGAATCTGATCAAAACTCATTGTCACCTTACGGTATATGTTATATCCATGCAAGCTATCTGTTTTCTATATTATCTTAGGCCCATCTCAAAACTGAGACATTCCAATCTCTGGTCAACCATATCACAGTAAATAGTAGGATTCGTCACTAAATTAAATATATTATATCATATATTTTTTACATTTGTGATGGAGTGGATTATCTTATAGTTATATGGATTTTGGATTAAAAATAATGGATTTTGTTATTTATAAATCGATTGGATATGGATATCACCTTTTGGATCTGAATATGATCTGAATTTGTCTACGGATAACTTTGGATCCGATCTAGATCAGACCCATCGACAGCCCTATGGACCACACCATAAGAATAAATAGAGATAATGATACCCACTGTTAAAACCTAGAGCCCGCCATCATGCATATTCATCATCCAACCTATTAATAAGGTCACTCAAACTCAGATGAAGGGAAAACAAAAATATCAGCTTCATCCAAAACTTTTATAGTCCTAAAGAAGTTTTCAACGGCGGACGTTCAATCCCAATTGTCTCCTCGGTGTGGTCCACTTAAGCTTTGGATCTACTTCATTTTTGGCTCATGCCCTAAAATAAGCGGGGAAAATGGAAGGATGGTGCGGGCAAAACACATACATCACAGTGGGCCCCACAACGCCCAACATCACCCAGCTGGGAGTTGCTCGTGTAAAAACTCTGATACTCTGTCGGACTCTGATGGATTATACGCACGCGCATAGGGAATGCATGCGTGGCAAACAATCGAATCAAATCAAACAATAATGTTTATGAATTTAAATGCTTCATACAGTAAAAATTACACTTCCCATTGGATTGTCCTAACTTTATTAGAACCTCAAAAATGAAAAGTTCCAAGGATTTTTCGGTTCCACAATTTAGTAGTCTTAACTTGAATTAATGCTTGCAATTTCTGAGCATCTGCTAATGGAGCGCATGTAGGATACGAGCCATTCATTACGTGGGGTCCACTATGCAAGACTGCCAAAAAGTAGAAAAAATGGTTCATCAATTCATCCACCAGGCCGCACTTGTATAAGAAAGTGGACAGTCAGAGAAAATGAAATTGAAATTTCTCTTTATTAATAGAATTCAGCGAAGCCCCAGCGACAAACATGCTTTGTCCAGCTTCATCTCAATGCACGCTTAGCTTGTAAGTCTAATTCACATGGAATCTGGATAATCTGCTCCAATGTAATAGGGGATCCTGTTTGCGGAGCACCTCATTGGTCCGGCTTAGCAAGCGTCAGCTCTGCAAGTGTTGAACTGGACCAATCAGTACTCGGCAAACATAATTTTCTTGTTAAAAACCAGCAGACGATCTCAATCCAATTCACATGGATTCCATGAAGAGCCTATTGTAGGCGTTGGACTTGACTGTAGGGCCCACCTCAATGCATGCATTTATATACTTGGGCTGTGTTGGAAACGGACGCCACAAATCTTCAATGCACAAGGGCTACCGGCCGATCACAATGAAGTTGGGCAGCAAATCTGCTGGAGCAAAAATAAGCCATTTGGCTGGCTGGCCGGACGACCGGTCGATAGTGTCCTATTGCAACACGGTTTCTTGCGTAGTGTCGCACAAGAAGGCTTCTAAATTCATTTTTTCTGCCTATTTAAGGCGTAATACGAGATTAGAGGATTCTAAGGTTACAAAGGGGATTGAGGGAGCTTCTAGGTGAGAGAAATAGCTTGAAGAATAGGGTTTTCTTCTTGGGTAAGCTTGGGATTTCTCTTGTGGGCTTGGATTTTTGGTCTTGGATTCCATCTCTTGTAACTTCTAATATTATAGTGGATTGGTGTCGCTTTGTGTCGTGGTTTTTTACCTGTGATGGTCTAAATGGTGGTAAACACCACAACTTAAGGTGGTTAGTTTCTAAAGATAAGCTTGACCACTTTGAGGTGAGATTAAATCATGACCGTTGAGTGTTGTGTGAAGTGGTCCGCACCATTGGTTAGAATGTTCATGGATTGAATAATGGACCGTTGGGTCGATGAATCTCTTATTGGTTTAAGAGTAATTGATAAAAAAATGTGATGGACGGTGAACACACATTGGTTCAAGATTCTGAAAACATAGAGACGTGAGCCATCTTAGAAAACCTAAAAGACACAAAATCTAAACACAAACCGACATCCATACATAAAGATGGACGGTCCACAACAAAGATAGAAATCTCTCCGTACCAAGGACGCTACGATGGAATCTAATTAAATAGATCACCTAAGCATATGAAAAAGGTCGTCCATGAGTGATTCACCTTGATTGGTGGTCCACATGGTCCTACACAGTAAATCTTCGATTAAATAGTCTTGGAAGATCATCTGGTGATGAAATTTCACATGAACGGCTAAAATGCTATAACAAAGATGTGGAGAAAATCCTATAGCTAACTGACACACCAATTGAATAAATCACTGGGGTTCACTTTTACCACTGGTTTGGTGCTAGGACAATCTTTAACGGCTTAATCGAAGTCCGATGAGAATTTCAACGGTTACAAATGTTCTTTTAAGGATACTCCATGATTCCAACGGAACCAAACTCGGTTTGATTAGTTCAATAGGCCACAGTGATCAAAATAAGGATGAATGGTCCCGATAGAAAGATTTACGATTAGATCTGGATCAATCGGACTATATTATTGAATTCTACATGATTTAATATATCATTTTATGGCTTAGATCAATTCCACAGATATTATAAATAATTTAAAATGAATTACTAAAATTTATGTATATGGAATATGGTTTATACTTTCACTTTTCTACCCAATTATTCCATGAGAAACATACATCAAACATGTTCTCAACTTATACGCATTAAATTATTATTATTTTAATTTCATAAATTCTAATCCAAGTTTTAAATTAAATAATAAATCATAAAAATCACAGATATTACAAGAATTTCGTCCCCGAAATTCAATCTAACGTACTAAACTCACGAATGTAGAGTCTACTATACAGTATTTATATCCCACTGGTCCTAAGTTGAAGTGTTCACAAGTGTGTATATAATCACTTACGAGAATTTGGGTTCTTACAGGTGTAATAGAAATTCGAATATGAGACAAGCGCATGTCATAGAGCATGAGGTTCAACATAGAGAAGTATTCAGAGAAAAATAATTTTGAACTTTGAAAGGTGAAAATAAAAGACCTTCTAGTTCAGCAAGGATTGCAAGATGCGCTCCTTAGAAAGCGATCAGAAGCTATGAAAGAAGGAGAGTGGAAGAAGATTGATGAAATGCCAATGTCTCAATCCAGTTGTGTCTGGCAGATGAGGTCTTATATAACGTCATGAAAGAGAAGACTGAGGCTGCAACATGAGCGAAGTTGGAGAATATCTATGCGAAGAAATCTCTGAAAAATTGCATATACTTGAAGCTTCGGTTGTACAATTTGAGGATGGCGGAGGGGGCCGATGTCGAGAGCCACATCAGCAATTTCAATGAGTGTATTTGCAAGTTGATGGATGTAGATGAACCGATGAAGGACGGGGATCGAGGATCATGCGTTTATCCTGTTAAATTCTCTTCCGGAATCATATGAGTCGCTTGAGGACTCTTTGTACGCAGGTAGGGAGACTATTGACATAGAAACTATTATCTCAGCCTTTTAGGCGAAGGCGATGAGAAGGAAAATCGATGGCGTGGGTCTCTCTACTAATGAAGCATTGGTTATAAGGGGGCGGAATTCTGAGCGGGGTGGAGGATCTCCTTCATCGAGATCTAAATTAAAGGGCAAGTGGAGGTATAAGGTGAGATGCTAGAATTGTAGGGAAGAGGGGCATGTGAAGAGGGATTGTTGGAATCCCGAAAAAAGGTAGGAGAAATCTAGATATTCTTCTAGGGAAGGAACCAATACCGTAGAGGACGGTGGTGACGGTTGTGATGTGTTGATTGTATCTGGCATAGAGTCTTTTGGTGGAGAGTGACTCTTGGATTCAGGTGCATCATATCATGTATGTCCTGACCGGAGTTCATTCATGTCATACAAGGAGTACGATAGTAGATCGGTATTTGTGAGTGATGGTTACGCTTGCAATGTGGTGGGGATTGGTTCGATGCGCATTAGGATGTTCGATGAAGTTGAACGAATCCTTAAAAGTATGAAGCATGTCCCTGAGATGAAGAGGAATGTCATATCTCTTGTTGCACTCGAGGCGAAAGGGTGCATGTTCATTGGCTGCGATCAATATTGTAAAATGGTGAAGGGAGCACTCGTGGTGATCAAGGCACGGAGGTGCGATAATCTTTACAAGGTGATCGGGAGCACAATTCATGGTGGAGCTGCGAGATCGGCAACGGGATCTACAGTTGCTCGTGTGTGGCAAGAGAAAAATGGCCACATGGGAAGAGCAACAAGGCGTGAGGGCATGAGAAGCGACGAGACTATAATGATGACGACGAAGTAGAGGTGGAGATTGTGTGATGCAAGGTGGTGCATGATGATTTGAGTCGTGGTGGAGTTTGTTGGAAACAAACGCCAGAAATCTTCAATGCATAGGGGCCACCGGCCAGTTAAAATGAAGTTGGGCAGCAAAGCTGCTGGAGCAAAAATAGGCCATCCGGCCGGCCGATAGGGGGGTCTAGCCGGCTAGACGACCGGTCGGCAGTGTCCTATTGCAACACGGTTTCTCGCGTAGTGTTGCGCAAGAAGGCTTCTAAATCCGTTTTTTTCTGTCTATTTAAGGGATAATACGGGATTAGAGGGTTATAAGGTTGCAAAGAGGATTGAGGGAACTTCTAGGTGAGAGAAAGAGCTTGAATAATAGGGTTTTCTTCTTAAGTAAGCTTTGGATTTCTCTTATGGGCTTGAGTTTTTAGTCATGGGTTCCATCTCTTGTAATTTCTGATATTATAGTGGATTGGTGTCGCTTTGTGCTGTAATTTTTTACCCGTGAGGGGTTTTTCCACGTTAAATTCGGATTGTCTATGTGTGGGTGATTGCATGCATTATGATTGCATTGTGTTGCTTATTTGATTCAATTTGCTTTTTGTGTTCGGATTTGCTTCTGCTGCCGGCCCTCCTATCCCAGTCGACTATCCATCTATTTTGCGAGGTACTCAAAAATACCTTTTATATGCTACAAAAGTTTCAGATAAAGTTGATATTTGATTTTTTTTTTTACTTTCATCCAGGTATGTGTGACCTCTGGAAAATTTTTTATAGTGAGCGTTCAACGAATACTGTTTTCTAAGGTGTGGTCCACTTAAATTCGCACATGTTTCATTTTTTGAACCATGGCCTAAAAGAAAGCTGTCAAAACGGATAGATGGATGTAAAGTTCGTTTATCAAGGTGAGCCCTAAGGTCAGGGCCCCACCCACATGGCTTGTTCCGGGATAGCAGCGAAGTCGTGCTTCATGCAAATAGGTTGCTGCACGGATATGCTTGCATCATGGGGTTTTTGGGGGGAGTAATCACATATGCATTCAAGCTGTGTGGGCCCACCTTCCACGTGCATGCGGAATCGGAACTGTGCATCTGGTGCTCCTCCTCTTATTCACCGTACATTCCCAGAACAGTCACATCACATGCAGTAATGTACAATCACACCTACAATGTATATGTACTTGTGGTGGGCCCACCTGAGATTTGGAATGGCCTGATTTTTGGCGTATCTCACCTTATGACTGGGAACATAAGCAGTACAGCGGACTGTTCGTTTCCACTGGAAGTTTGTAAGTGGAAGTTGAGCGCGGTTTCGGTGGATCAAGTGGGGTCCACCGTGATGTATGATCCTTATATCCAGACCATCTATCTGATTTGAAAACTCATTTTAGGGCATTATACAAAAACTGAAGCAGATCCAAATCTCAGGCGGAGACCTTAATACAGGAAACAATGGTAATCAGCCATTAAAAGCATCCCATGGGATACAAAAGCTTTGGATCACCTGATATTTTTGTTGTCTCTTCATCCAGGTCTTTGTGACCTTACCAACAGGTTGGATGGAAAATAAACATTCTGGTGGTCCACCTGGAATATGAATCAGGTTGGATTTTGGACCCTAGGTCTAACTGTGTGTGGGGGCCATCTCATGGACGTGCTCGATGGAACTCAGATATCCGGGCGGACCCACACAAGTCTTAACGTGTGGTAACTACCATGTTCCACGTGTCGCCTTCATATCCCACATATCAAAGCCATGGCCTGCAATGCAGTGCAATCATGTCCACAAACATGCGATGTGGCAACCATTAGTGCCACGTGGAACCTTTCTCACCTGTCCGTTTCTGGGCTGTCAATGGTCCGGGCCTGGGTAGGTCTCGGCCCGGATTTTGCACTATTTAGTGCCGCGCCATCGGGCCGACACTGTGTAAAATTCTGATTTTTTAAGCCTAAGCCCGGCCCATGGACACCCCTACTTCTGATAGTATGAGTCGTCGGAAAAAACACTATAGAGTGAGACACGTATAGCATACGTACACATCAATAACAGTAGATGTGCCAACTTCTAATGCTTGTACAACATCAGAACCGTCCAAAGGAGGGCCCTGCTGTGAGTGTCACTTGCCACGAAATCTCAGGCCGGTCCAGTCATCAGGTGACCCACACGAGTGCGTTGGATCTGACCGCCAGCCATCAGTTGTGGCTTGCCTGATGAATTGAGTGGCCTTATCTGACCACTTGGAGAGATCCCTGACAAGGGGACTCGCACATGTATGAGAAATAGACCGTTCATCAGGCATCTGCCTATAAATCAGCCAGACCAACCGACAGAAAAATGGAGGGTTTAAAATGTGTGTGACCAACGGTTTGTATTCAACGGACATGAATGGCCCACTTAATGAAAGCCCAAACTAGCAAAGTCAAAGAAAACCAAAAGTCCAAAACATGTCCTTCGTAGTTATCCATCAAGTGATTTCGTGTAATCCAAAAGAGATTATCCTAGACGTAGACGGTGATCATGGAAGCAAGATGGAGGCTTGTGATGGCTCCACGTGGCAGTCTTTATTTTTCATGGGAAAGTAAAGATAGGTTAGTGACGTGTACCTTGTTTTATATGTACTAGAGTTTCCTACGTGGCCCGCACAATAAAAAACTGTCGGGCCCACGTGAGACATCCACTCCGTCCTTCGAGTCAAACCAGCTCATCTTTTGACGTGATCTCGAAATCAAGCATAGTCAAAATTCAAGTGGGCCACACCATTGGAAACAACGGAATAGGGACACCCACCGTGGAAACTTTCTTAGGGCCCATCGAAGTATTGGATCAGCCTAATATTTGTGTTTTCCCTTCATCTAGATGTGAATGACCTTATGAACGGATCTGATGGTATATAAGCATCACGGTGGGTCCCAGTAGGTTTCAATGGTGGGCGTCTATATTTACACTGTTTCATATTGTGTGGCTCACTTGAGTTTTAGATTTGCATTATTTCGGAGTTTGCATCCTAACATGATATAGCACAACTGATGCATCGAGTGGATTCCACCCAAACATCACGGTGGACCCCATAGCTTTTTGTTGCAGTGGCTCATTGCAGATAGAGTTGTACAGCAGCCTAGTTAGCTTGCTTGACTTGATTTGAATGATCTCGATTCAGCTTGGTTCAAAGGTTGGGTTAACTAAGCTGAGACTTTTTCCAAGCTTGAAAAGATTTTTAAGTCAAGGTTGAGGTAACTCAAGCTCAATTTGGCTCGGCTCAAGTTCAGCTCCATCACAGCTTAATTCAGTGTATATATATATATATATATATATATATATATATATATATATATATATATATATATAGCTTTAGCTCAAATTCAACTTGAGAGCTTGACCGGTCGAAGCTGAGCCTACTAATTCAACTCAAAGGTAAAGCCAAACCGAGTTCGAGTCAGGGTTGCTTGTTGGCCAAGTTGAGCTAATATTCGATTCGGCTGGGTGTACAGCTCTACCTGCAACAAGTGCGGTAGGAAATTTGCGATCCATTTTATCTTGGACCCGATAACTAGCCGGGTCAGCCCATAATGCCTGAAGCCCAGCACGTAGTCTTGACAATGGGCCTTGAACTGTTCGAGTCAGATCTATTCAAAGCGTTGATTTTACTAGGCCTAGGTGCCAACCATTTCCAGCCTTGCCAGCACTCTCTACCTATGGACTGGGCTGGGTCTTTACTTATTGGGCCTCAGCCTTAAATGGGCGGGACCTGCACTTCATATCCTTTTAGCCGCTTCCCTTAATACATGGCCCGTAAAGGGCTAACCCATGCTTAAAGGACTCGAACCCACTAGTAAGTTATAATCAACACATATTTCTACATCGTATGTCCTCCTCACAAGTGGCATTGATTTATAGCTATTAAACCATCTACATCGTGTGTCCCATTCTTGATGGATCATATATCTAAAATCACATTCATCAAGTAATCCCAACCATCCAATTAATGGCTATCAAATGAATGGTCAAAAGTAAAATAGTGAGATGTCCAAATTTGAAGGGGAAGAAAAAAAAAATCAGATGCTTAATGCTATATCCTCAGTTAATTTTTTCGATTATGCTTCATCCACAGTTGGCTCAGTTATTCGGACGGTCTGGATTGCCACAGGAGTATATGCCATGTGCATTGACTGCGAGTCAGCGCCATTTTTAAACGGTGCAGGACTAACAAAGTAGTCAATCCGTAACATATGCATGCGATGCTGGCTGGCAATGAGCCTAGTAGGCCCGATGGGTATATGAACTGGGCCTAAAACGGGCCAGGTGTGGGAGTAACTAATAATCGGGTCGCGTGTAAGTATGCCCTGCTCATACCCGAACCCGATTATAATAAAAGTATTATTATTGAGAGAAATACTCTAGTTTCTCAAGAGCACTATAAGTTACAGTGCTCCTAGTTGTACTGGTTCACTTGGAGAGTCCATTCGATCGATCTAAACTGTCCATTAAGTCCAAAACACATTTAATAGGCCGCCAATTAAAATTCTTAATGATTGGACGGTCCAATCCATCTTTGATGTGGCCTTATTTTCCACAGACGTCCATTTTCAAAGCCTTGGATGTGATATTTAAAATTTCCCAACAAGAGTAATTTTTTAGAATCATGAGCAATCCGTGACATGCCCTAACAAATTGATGGATCAAATTGTTGATTGACCTACTTTTGTATAAACTATCTCAACCGTCCATGTTAAGGACCATTGATCAAATGGTTCATATTCGTGAGATCTGTGTATTCTTACATGATAGCCAATGAATTTGCGTTGAACCTAATGAACAGTCTAGATCAATGGATTGGATTCTCTAAGTAGCCCACTGCAACTAGGAGCACTGGAGTAACTCCGATAGTTTCTGTAGGGGAGGTCTTTGGTCCAACCGGTTAGACTACAAGTTAAAATCCACCCAGTTAATAACTTCTACCCCCAGTAAGTTCATGTGACATCTGATCCATCCAATAGGTTGGCACCATCATGAGTCTTGTCTATTGTAGAAATCAGCCTCATGCACTCAGCATGTCCGCCACACGATAGAAAACAATATCCAGCCATTGATATATAATAAATACAATTTTGGTCCACTCTATGAATGGATGTGGACAATTTTTACCTTAAGTGAGCATCATGATGGGGCCAACCTATTGGACGGTTGAATGTCGACAAACATGAACGATTGGGAATTATTTGCTAGGTGGACCATAACTTAGTCCATCGGGTTGGACTTAGACCTTCTCATTTGTATATGTGTGTCATTATACATATACCCAAATCTCCCATTAATTTATAATAATAACAATGATTATCACCTTTTCAATTCACAAAACTACAAGAATGATACCTGTAAAGCATTGCAGGGTAAGCTTATTCTATACGCCTTCTCATGTGTGGTCCACATGGTGTGTATAGGGCTGTCAACGGGCCGGGCTTGGGGTAGGTCTCTGGATTTTGAACTGTTTCGTGCTGGGCCTATTCGAAATTCTGATTTTCAGGCCTCATCATGATGCATGTGTTTTATCCACTCTGTCTATCTATTTTGCCAACTCATTTTAAGGCATATGTCAAAAACAGAGGCAAATCCAAAGCTCAAGTGTACCACGCCACAGAAAATTACGGGAAGAATGATGTCCACTGCTGAAACCTTCCTAGGGCTCACCGTGATAGTTATTTGTCAGCCAACCTGTTCATAAGGTTAAACAAACCTGGATGAAAGGAAAACACAAATATCAGCTTGATCCAAAACTTTCGTGGCCACGAGAAGATTTCAAATGTTAAATTCAATCCTCACTATTTCATGTGGTAGAGTCCACTTGAGCTTTGGATTTGCCTCATCTTTTGCTCATGCCCTAAAATAAGCTGGCCAAACCCAACAACCACGGCCCATTACTTGGTTCAACCGAGCCCATTGCCACCCATGTTGGTATATGTGAAAGTCCACATACATCCCATATGCGCAACCACACACCGACACACGACTCGTCTGCGGATGTGACTTGTCCCAATGGACTTAGATCTTGCCGAGTCTTATCTACTTCATCAGCATGAGTCAACATAAAAGTATGGGTGACTGAGCCCGCCTCGGTTGACTCACCCGACTTGGTGGTCGAGTCACACTCAACTCAAGACTAGCGAGTTGATCTGAGTCTTCAAGTCTTAAAACCATGCATGTAGGTGTTCATTTGATCATTTGAAAATCATTAGTAAAGGTCTATCGAAGTAGGTTCATCCTGCTTTATTTTAGTTATATACTAGTTAGAGTATCAAGTCAGGCCTTAACTTTCCATGTCTCCATCACAAATAACACATAGGATGTGATCTTACATCACAATAATGATAATCCCAGCGATAAACCCAAACAAGTAGAAGAAACAATCTGCCACCGCTGACGAGGAGGCGACCCATGTAGGGCGGTGGGCAAAGACGGTCAGTGAGGGTGACAGCTGCCGCTGGCGGGCATGAGAGAGAGAGAGAGAGGCTCAGATAGCATGAAGGGAGGAAAATTAGAATTAGGATTTTAGGCCACCCTCTTCTGCATTTATAAAATAATTGTTAGAGCATTTAACATGTATGTCCAACTATATATATGTGTGTGTGTGTGTTATTAGGATTTCTATAGATTTTCCTCCTCTTCTTGGTGGTACTTGAACCCATAACCTAGTGTTTAAACTCTTGTGAATCTACCATTGAGGTAGGAGTAAGGACCCATTAATTTTTTTTTTTTTTTATGGATTAGTACACACACTCCACTATTAGTGTACACCCAACCCCTATTAGTCACACAGCAATGTTAGCCACCCCCTTAGGAATTGATACCACGACCTCAAGTGTTGAAATGAGTATACATAATTATAAATAGTTATGTCAATAAATTCATATATTTTTATTAGAATTTCTTCTGATCTCTGTTAAATTCTAATTTTCCTGAGTGCAATCATTTTGAATTACTAATAATAAATGGTATTGTAGGACATTAGACTACCTCAAAAGTTACACCCACACCTTAAAATCAGTGTAGTTGTCGCAATGCGTCTAATTAACCGGCTGCAATTCAGTTTCCTTGGAAAGAAATCAAAAGAAAATTCACAGCTATAAGCATTAAAGTGATGATTATGAAGGGCACTTTGAAAAGGTACCTAGTCAATCTCCACCGAGTTTGAGTTTATCCTACTTCATTAGAAAGAAGGTTCAATAGCTAAGTGAATCAGATAGGCCCAGGGTATTAACTCATGCCTCAGTGGTAGACTCACACAACACGAGGTTATTGGTTCGTGTACCTATTATGGTGAAATCTCACTGTGCTAAAAGAAGTTCAATCTGGTCATGACTCAGTCAAAACTTGAGAAAACCGCAGCTCGACTGAATTTTTGAGTCGACTAGACTCGACTTGGTTCCGAGCTGAGTCCCGGGTTTTGGCGTTTTTAAATTAGGGACTTGAGTCCTTGTTTAACTAAAACGTTCCAGATTGAGATTGGCATGTGACAGAAACGGTTACTTGGATGTTTTCGACGTTTATCTCTGGTATTTTGATGTGAAGTCAAAGGAAATACCAGACATGATTTTGTAACTTTAAATGCTAGCCACTCGAAGTGCTCCGTATCATTAAGACTTTAACCGTTTAAATAATAAATATGGATGGATTGGATGGAATGCCGACTCAGGTTCAGTACGGACATTGGTGCTGGAAAAGGTCTGTGGGCCCACCATGATAGATACGTTTTATCCACACCAACTATCCATTTTGTCAGATCATGTTAGGGCATGAGCCCAAAAATGAAGTGGATACAAAGTTCAAGTGGACCACACCACAGGAAGTTGTGGGAACAATTACGCCCACGGGTTGGTCAGAAACTTGTGCAGCCCTCAAGAAAATTTTAATGGTGGGTATTCAATCTCCACTCCCATGGTCCACTTGAGCTTTGGATCTATCTTTTTTGTGGGCTCATATCTGGCAAAATACATGGACGGCATGGACAAAAAAACATATACATCATAGTGGGGCGACTGAACTAGGTCCTCCAAGGGGCTCTGTGGGGCCCACAGTTATGCATGTATTTTATCCACGCCATCCATTCATTTTAACATATCATTCTAAGGAGTGAGCCAAAAAAAGAGGAAGATCCAAGGGCTGAAGTGGCCCACACCACATGAAACAGTGAGGATTAAATGCTTACCGTTGAAAACTGCTTAGAGGCCACAGAAGTTTTTGATCAATCTGGTATTTGTGTTTTCCTTTCATCCAGTTCTATGTGAACTTGTGAACAAGTTGGATGAAAAATAAACATCAAGGTGGGGTGGGCCCTAAAAAGGTTTCAACGGTGGCCTCATCGTCACCATTGCTTCCTGTGGTGTGGCCCACTTAAGCCTTGGATCTGTCTCCTTTTAAAATGATATGTTAAAATGGATGTACAGCGTGGATGAAACACATACATCAGTCTGGCCCCCACAGAGACCCTGACAGCACCGAGACCGTCCACTCAGGGTCGGTGCTGGTCAATTTCTGTCTTTAAAATAGAAAAAGAAAAGAAAAAAAGTAAAAATCTGACCATAGAAAACTCCCTAGGATTCCACGAATCTGGACTGTCCAAAATGTGGGCCCCACTGTAGGATGGCCTTGCTTCATGAATATTTCTTTTCAATCCATCATCTTTATTCTATTTACATTATCCCTTTCTTTTGTCTTGAAAATGTGGGCCCCAGTCTGGGTGCTGGTATCTATCTGCCACCGTCCATGACGGTGGGTGTCATTTTAAAATACACTTCTTTTTGTCCCCCTTCGGCCTATGATCTAGCATGTGTCGCGACCCATCAGGACCCACATGCTGAATGGTCTATTGATCAGAACCGTCGATACCGGGATGGCTGTGATCATCACTGCCGGTGGATGCAATTAGAATGCAGAAAAGAAAATTTTCAATGGCTAGGATTTGACTCTGAAAATCAAAGGTTGGGATCATTATTGGAGTGTGATTACGAAAAAAGAAGCTTATTTGTGATAGTAACAAAAATATGGACCGTTCAAATCATTAGGACATCGTGATGGACGGTCGGCAGAAGCGAAATGCCTGTGCCCCTGCCAACAGGAAGTTCCGTAAGGCGGAAGCTATGTGGGCCAGCCGCATTGTTCGTGAGAAATCCACTCCGTCCATCTGCCTCTTCTTCGGCATGAGGCAGTGAGAATGAAAAGTCCCACCGTTGACACCTCTGTGGGCCACAAAAGTTTTGGATCAGGCTAATATTTGTTTTCTCAGTTCATCCCAGTGGGAATAACCTTATGGACGGCTTGGATGAGAAAGACGGAGTGGATGCCTCACATAATCTCGGTGGGCCCCACATAGCTTCGATACAGGAACTTCCTGTGGGCGGGGGTAAAGGTAGTTCGCGTCCATGAACGGCAACATGGTGGTGGATTATGGTCTTCCAACTTTATGAGGAAAGAGCTACCCTCTTCGTTAGATGACACCATTAGAAATGTTGGTGAATTGTCGTCTTTCAACTGGCAGAAATGTACCACTAGTAAATAGTGGGTGGTCCAAAATTATGGACAAAGGTCGGATGGTTATATTACCATCTTAGTGAAATTTATCAGTTATGCTCCATTCATGGTTTGTTTAGCAATTGAACGGTCTAGATTGCTGTGCAACTACTCCATGTGGGATGCTGATTGCTTAGTAGGGCTCTCAATGGATCTGGATTGGACCTAGTTGGATCCAGCTCCAAGTTTGAATATATGCTCCTGGATTTGGGTTGGATTTAGATTCAACTCGGTCCATAAGGTAATATCGGCATCCTATTTACTTATAAATAGATAGATCCACTTTCGATCCAAATATCTATATAGCCATTAGATTTGGGCCCAATCTAAGTCTAAATCCACCCCTTTACAAATTTAAAAAATATATGATATAATATATTTAATTTACCAGCAAAATGATGCAAATCCCACTATGAGATGAAGAGTCTTTGTCTATATGAACGAAGAGTCTTTGTCTATATAAACGGTTTAGACTAGCATACACATGTATGTAAAAGCATGCTCTTTCCATGTTCTCTAACTATTTAAATAAAATGCTTTATATCTTTGAGGTCATATTTAATAGTTTAAATTTTCAATTATAATTATAAATGTTTGGAAATAGGTAATGATTACTCATTGTTATAATAGTAATGTGACATTGCTTATAATTGACTTCAATGAGGGTTTGACTACCCTTGTTTGTTTTAAGAAGGTAGAAAGATATTATTATAAAAATGATAATTTTATAACGTGTAAATATAATGATTACAATTTTATTTACTACAATTAATAATAGAGCCTACCATGATATGTGTGCCTTATATCCATGCCGTCCATCTATATTGAAAACCCATTTTAAGACATGATTCATAAAATGAAGCAAATTCAAATCTTAGGTAAATCAAAAGGTTTCGATCAAGTTGATATTTGTATGATATCTTCATTTAGATGGAAAATATGCATTCCGATGGCTACCATGAAGTTTTTAATGGTGGGAATTTGATTGCCATTATTCTATGTGGTATAGTCCACCTAAGATTTAGATCTGTTTCATTTTTTGAAACATGCCTAAAATGTGCTGTCAAAGATGCATGCATAATGTGAATGTATAGCACACACGGGCGCTACTTGCGTGAGACCCGAACCAGCTATGTGGGTGGGGCCCTGAGCCTAGGGAGCACCCGGATGTATCCCGGATGTATTCTTTATAGATCCATGCTGTCCATCTGTTTCTTAGTATTATTTTAGGATGCAGTCCCAAAAATAAAAGAGATGAAAAATTTAGGTGGACCACACCCCAAGAAACAGTTATCGTTCATCTTTGACCATTAAAAACTTCTTGGAGTCCACCGTAATGTTTATTGACCATCCAATCTGTTGATAAGGTCACGTAGACAGGGATGAAAGCAAAAAGAAAATATTAGGTTGATAGAAAAATTTTGTGGCTCACAAAAGGTTCTTAATGGTCATTAACCAGTGTTTCTTATGTTGTGGTCCACCCCAAATTTTAATCTTCTTCATTTTTGGTAACATAGTACAAAATAATCTAAAAAAGCAGGTTAACGGCATGGATCTACAAGGAATACATCCAGGTGGGCCCTAGGTTCAGAGTCCCACCCACATCGCTGGTTCCGGGTCTCACCCAAGTCGCGCCCAGCGCATTCATCATAGCGGGCCAGGGTCGATCCAGGTGTCCATTCAAACCGCGTACACCTTTACGGAACTATTTCAACCGTCATAAATGTGACACATGCTGTGATTTTGAAAGCATTAAATGATGAATGAAATATCATCTGGAAATGATTTTATTTTTATATTTAAAATTAAAAAATACGTACAACATGGAAATGAATAATTTAAACACGAAGAACACGTGAAATTTTCAGGTCACCAGCTTACACGTGATGGATTTGGGTGCGACTTTTTTTTGGTATGTGCCTTAAATCCACACCGTCCAACCATTTTGACAGCTTATTTCAGAGAATGATCTGAAAAATGTAGCTGACCCTAATCTTAGGTGCACCACACCACAGGAAATAGTCGTGATTGAATTCTCACCATTAAAAACTTCATCGATTCCGCTAGAATGTTTATTTGCCATCCAACCTGTTGATAAGGTCATGAAGACCTAGATGAAGAGGCCGCACAAATATCATCTTGATCCAAAGCTTTTGTAGCCCACAAGAAGTATTTAATGGTCAATTAGCACTGTTTCCTTTCCCATGGTCCATCTTAGATTTGGATCTGCTTCATTTTTCGAATCATACCTAAAGTACGGCATGGATGTAGTCGCAAACGTCACGGTGGGCCGCACCTGGTGGATTCAGAAAGCATTAAGATTTTTCTTTTTTATTTCTCTGTTGTTTTTTTAAGGTGGAAATAATCAACTACAGGAAAGGTACCGGAACTTGTGATACCGTGCCAGCATAAAGCTCACCTGGCACACAAATCAGGGCCATTGTTAGGTGGGCCCCACTACTTTTGTTAATTCAGCATGTCCAGTCATCATGTCACTATTTCCTGTGGCGTAGCCCACTTCAGTTTTGGATCTTCCTCAATTTTTTTTTCCTCATGCTTTAAAATAATTAAAAAAAAAAACATGGGTGACATCCGTAAAACACATTTCAACGTACTTAGGAAGTTTTTACTGTGCACGTAAAATCAACACTGAGTGGTCCACCTGAGTTTTGGATCTACCTTTACTTCTGTGTTCCTGCCCTGAAATGATATAGAAAAATGCATTGACCGCGTGGATAAAACGCATACATCGATGGTGGGGCCCACGGAGCTTTGACACCAGATAGCCTGCTGGCGTTGGGGGTCACCAGCCAAACCGCGTCCCTTCAGCGCGGATTTCTGCAAAAGCTTGGCGCTCTGGACCTAATTGGGACCTACAGTGATGTTTTTGGTAAATCCACCCTGTCAAATCACTTTGGGAGATCATTCGACAAAAAAAAAAAAAAAAACCCGATCCAAGACTCAAGTGGGCCGAAAACGTGAGGATTGAACGTCCCTAGTTGAAATATTTATGGGCCAGCAGTATAGATGTCATCTAAACAACAGTGGATCCAAGGAGGTTTAAACGGTAGTAATTTCCCTGCCCACCTCTTTCCTTTAGGGCCTACTTTAGTCTTGGATCCGTCTCGTTTTTGGTCTAATGGCCTAAAATGACCTCAGAAGACGGATAGACGGGGTGGATTTATCAAAAACATCACTGTGGACCCCACCTAGGCTCCCAGTGCAGAAACTTACTGCGCAAGGCTTTCACAGGAAATCCGCGTCCAGCGTGATGGCAGTGTTGCATATGATCCGTCGTGGAGAGGACGTTCGACGTGTAGATTATGAACCAAATGATTCATATTCATGTGAAATGGGACCCATCGCTCCGGAAAACATGGCCTACCATGATCAGCAATTTCTAGTAGAGATGATCCTAGCCGACCAATGTTTTTTTATCGAGTGAATTCTTAAAAGGACAACAACTTTCGAAATGGACTATAAATATCTCTATTAATCAGATATTTTATTATGAAATAAAATCTGGTAAAAATGTCATGACTCATTTAAAGTGGGATCCACAACCTAGACGGATGGATTGAGGTAGATATTTTCCACGTGTGCAGAGACAAGGTGAATGCTTATAGACAATGATACACTGCCAGAGTATCAAATGATCGAATCGTAAATAAAAGGAGAGGACAGAGAAATGACAGGTGAGAACGTCATGTCTTTTCGTCAGCAATGATGCAACCCAGAAATGCCCCTTCGGCAATGATGCAACCCAGAAATGCCTCTAAAACCTTCGAAAATCACAAAAAAACCTTCTTCTAGAAACACTCGCCCGCCTTTGTGTGTTCAAAGAAGGTAAATTACCATAACACCCTTCCACTCGACGGGTAACCGACAGACCCGACACGATTTTTCTGGCTCCGTTCAAAATTTTGGAGTGGATTAGCTGTTACCCGGGTAACGCCTTAGTGGGTGTTACCCTTACCGTGTGGAGCCCACCTTGACGATTTTTCTGTATATCCACGCCGTCCATCCGGTTTTTCAGTTTATTTCGTGATGTTATGCCAAAAATTAAGCAGATCCAAACCTCGGGTGGACCACACTTATGTAAAAAGTGATGAATGACCATTAAAAGGATTTTAGTAGGCCCAGAAGTTTTGGATCAAGCTGATCTTTGTATTTTCCCTTCATCCAGATCTGTTTGACCTTATCAAGGGGTTGAATGGCAAATAAACATTACATATTTTCTTATGATGGCCCTGAGAAGTTTTTAATGTCATATTTTCTTATGGTGGCCTGAGAAGTTTTTAATGTGATCATTCAATCACCACTGTAATGTGGTCCACCTGAGATTTGATCTTCTTAAAATTTGAAACCATGGACTAAATGAGGTGTTCGCAATGTCCCTAAATTTTTTAATAATATGTAAGGAAACATAACATTCAATGTGAACGGTTCATTCAACGCTCAATGATAGCGTTGAGAGCAAGTGTAAGGCCTAAAATATAGTAATAATAATAAATAATAACAAACAAAATCTATGACACAAATGGCGCAAGAGTCACACTAGTTAGATGATCCACACACCTATAAAGTGAGGAAAATTTATTACAACCATCTATTTTTACACGTCATAGATTATATGGTCTTACTTTCAAATTTAATAAATGTTTCAAAAACAATTTTTGGATTTGCCTATTGATTAGTCATTTGGGATAACTCAATTCGTGTGATATTTGTACAATGACTTGCCCAAAGTTGTATAAATGTACGGATGATTCAAACCAACGGTTGGTGTCCCACGTGTCATTTAAGAGCATTAGAGATGTTAATGTTCTATGAATGAGGAGATTTTAATATTTTATTTAAATACATAATAATATTTTAACAATCTATTTGAGATTACTCTAATATTAGAGTGTGTTCTTAATTAATAAATAATAAAAAATATATTTATAATTTAGAAACATTTTGTGTATACGAGTGGGAGACGTGTGTGATATGATTCATCTATATGTGTGAGGCGAACAGTGTAGTTGTCCTTACTTAGGTGGGCTTAACACAGGGTTGACCCAAACCTAACTTGAAATCAAGGTCCAAAAACTCATAGGTATTAGAGTGGTATCTGAATATTCATGACCCGGGTCCAAAAATAAGAAATAGACCCGAAAGGAGCCAAACCCGGGAACTTTGAGACTGGTCAACACGGATTCGAGAACGTTCGCTCCGGGAGTCAACTACTTCTAAAAAATAAGCTCTCTAGCGGCTACGCGGAAGCGTATTCCAGTTAGTATGTTCAAAACTAGATGGCACTGCCGTAATTAAAAATTCGGAGTAAGGGTACTTTCTAGAATTATTCCCGTCCACGCAAGAGCTCGTTTTCCGTCTGTCGCGGCATAGGGAGCAGCGCAGGTGTTGCCACAAACAGGGGCCACACGCTGAGTTTTTTGAAGATCATAACCGTCCACATCGTTGGATCTATTCCATTTGGACCATAATTAGAAATTAAAATAGAAATAATAACATAGACAATGGAAATAGAATTTCCAATAACAGTCATTTCTCTATAAAAATTAACAGTCAGGATTATAACCTTTCATAATGGAATAATAGCTTACTTACAGTAGTATCCAGAAAATGGACGGTCCACAGAATCGGAAGTTTTCAGCTTGTGGGCACCAGTGGGTGGCGATGCAGTGAATTGTCAGTGGCGACGGAGGAAAAACGTCCACGCAACAACCTTCTCGTGTCTTCAGAAGACACAAACTCTACACGTGTCAGAACCTACGCCTCATCGCGTGGAGGAGAAAAGCATCCAATCGGAGATGCTAGAAAAGGACACGTGTCGGTCACTGGATAGATATCACCGGTTGCTTCCGGTTACACGGCACCTGCTTTCAACCCAGGCCTATAAAGACTCCTTCCCTCTCCCATTTTCCACGTTTTCTCACTCAAGCGAGACGAAATCGCTCGAAAGATCTTAAAAATTCCGAATTTCCATCTCCTGCAACGAAAAGCTTCGAATCTCCCCCATTTTTTTGCAGAGAAAAGCTTCGAATTGCCGCCATTACTGCACAGAAAAGCTTCCAATTCCGTTATCTGGTTATATCTGAGAAAAACACGTTCAGAAACCTTAATTTCTATCTTCTGCGACAAAAAAAGCTTCGAATTCTCGCCATTACTTCACAGAAAATCTTCGAATCCTGCCTTTTTCCTGTGATGATCATTGATTCGAGGTGTAAGATATGGTAGTCGGAGCAGAGGTTTGTCATCAGAGCATCCCGATCTTGGATGTTCCGTACAGATGCAGCATCGCGAAGGGGAGCGATTTTCAGAAGATCGAGGGGATTGTCGGCGTCGATGCACCTCCGTCGCCGGTTTTTCGTCAGATTCGAGCTTCAGATGCAGTTTCAGTCGAGATCTCGGGGTCTCATATGGTGAGAATCTGTTTCTTTTAGTTGTTTCGGGAGATTTTGAGGTTGGTGTTGCGGATTAGGTCTTACAATTTCTTGATTTTTTTATGAGAAATCGATGGAATGAATTTATTTTCAGCAGAAGTGTAGTGGATTGTGCTTTCTATGTAGAAAATTAATCACAGAAGATTTTCTAGTATTTTCCATGGGGTGATTCAGATCTTTTGGGGTTTTTTTCCCGAGATGATTAAGATTTAGGAAGGAACTGCATTTTCTGTTTTTTTCTACTTTTTTGAAAGAGAATGAGGGTAGGCAATGAAATAAGCTATTGATCATAGATTTTTATTTTATTTTATTTGTTCACTGTACCTACAAGTGCCAACCTGGCAATCTGTAGGACATCAAAGCCGTGTATCAGGTGGGACCGTTGTTCGACGACACGGATTAAAGGACGAGCGCTTTTATTATTATTATTATTATTATTATTATTATTATTGTAGTTGGAGATCTTGATTCTTGAGTTTCGGGCGACATAATCTGTTCAGCTGGTCCATCATGCAGTTTGTCACGTGTTACTTGCCTAAACACGTGCATATGGACGGAGTTGCGACGGCCGAGGTGTGGGTCAATGGGCCGGGCTGGCCCGTAGAGCTGGGTCCATATGGAGTAGCAGGCCCGAGGGCCTGGCTTGGGCTTAAAAATTCATACCCGTTTCCCAACGGGCCGGGTTTTGGACCGTGTACAAACAGCCCGGCCCGGAAAGGCTCAATTTTGTTAACCGCACCAACTCTTGGGCTCATGCATAGCATAAATATTTTGGGCTGGGCTCAGGATGGACTATTTTGGCTGGTCACGGGCCTTGGCTAGGCTTGGGCTGATGTTGAACAATGCGGGCCAAGCTTGGACAGAACTCGGCCGAGCCATTTACACCTGGGCTAGGAAACCTCTACTGTGTTTGTACGGATTCCTTTTGTCTGAAGTAACTGAAGTTGGCCTTCATTATTTATTTTTTTAAAGTGACATTTTCCGGTTCTTTTTTTTCCTTGTACTTTTGTGAAAGGGGATTGGAGGTAGGTAATGGATAAGGGTTCATGATGTTTGTTTCTTTCGAATTTTTGAATGTAGAGATGAGAAAATTGGGTGTGGTTATTATGGGAATGGAATGGGTTTTGGTAAACTAAAATGTTCTGTATATTTGCTTTCCTTTTAACCAAGGAGGGTTATTGGTACTCTGGCAGCATATATGGCGCTTGATATGCAGGCCCTCACAGATTGTAAACATGGCATATATTAACTTGTATTAGACCAACTAAATTCTATAAGTTAATGGCACTAAGTCAAGTCTCAAAATCATATTGCTTGAACAACTATAACTTCTGATTCCTAGATAGCTGTTTGTTGAAATAGAACCACTAGAAATTTTCAATTTTAACTGTACGTTAGATAGGAGTGAAAATGAGGAATTAGTTAAGATTGTTGACCAAGATGTTTCCCAAAAATGACCACCTTCAATACCTCGGGTCAATAATTCATGAGAGGTGAGTTTGAGAAGGATATGGTTGTTCTGGCTGTTGCATAACCATTTTGGAATACCTTGGCTTTTAGGGTTTTATGTGTTGTCGTGTACCTCTCAAACTGAAAGGAAATTTGATAGGATAGCTGTGAGTCCAGCCATGCTTCATGAGAATAGAATGTTGAGCAGTTAAGAAACATGTTCATAGGATGAGTGTAGCTGAAATGAGGGTGTTGAGATGGATGAGGAGCAAGATTTGGAAGGATAGAATTAGAAATAAATGCGTTCGAGGGAACTTAATTGTAGCACCAGTTGGTAATTCCCTCTTAGGAGTAGTATCAATAGGTTGTAAGATGAGTGAAAATACACTTAGATGGTTTGGTCATGTGCAACAGAGACCAAGTACCTCATGGGTTTAGAATGAATGAATTATTACAACTTAAAAGCTCTAAAAGGGCAGGAGGAAGGCTCAAAAGGACATGGATGGAGGTATAAGAAAAGACTTGATGACCTATGGTCTAATTGAAGGTCTGATCCCTTGATGGAGTGGAATGGCAGAACAAGATTCATGTAGTTGACTCCAGTTATTTGGGATAAGGCTTATGACGATGACGATGACGATGACGATGAATCATCCACTAAATACCCACTTATTAGATAGTTAGATAATCAAATAGGAGAAATTTTTGGTTCATGATACATCTAAACTGTGACCTATAATTAGGGAAGTTTGAATTACTTGTATGCCACATATCCAATTTTTTTAGAAATTTCAAAGTGCCTGTGTATCAAGAGTAATCGAAGTTGGTTTCTTGATTCTACCTTTTTAATCGTTGGCATGGTTGAGATAATTAGTTTTTTTTTTTTAGCAAATTGGGATGGATATTCTGTTATTTTACTTGGAAGGTGATTGAAGGGTATATAATTTGGGAGATCCCTTCATTCGAGGCTACCATACCCCCCCCCCCCCCCCCCCCCCCCCCCCCCCTTCATTTTTGGGTGGGAGTTGAGTGAGATTTTGGTGAACTAAAAGCTGGAGAAGGGGAGAATGAACTCCAAGGTCAACCTGAGAGGTCTAAAATCAGTTGGACGGCTATTGATATGATTTTCTAATAAGAAACCATATGTGGATGATGAATCTTCAGCTTCTGC
Organism: Liriodendron chinense; assembly: GCA_003013855.2. Lineage (NCBI taxonomy): Eukaryota > Viridiplantae > Streptophyta > Magnoliopsida > Magnoliales > Magnoliaceae > Liriodendron > Liriodendron chinense. The sequence goes on along the minus strand of ML058484.1, from coordinate 2,229,429 downwards.
TTTCTGTTTCTTAGATCTATTTGTTGGTCTGTGGCCTTGAATTGCATGCGATGATTACTAATTCTAAATTAGCATTCCCAATTTAAGTAAGAAAGCTGACTGTAACTCATATTAGTTGGTTAAAACAATGGTATCTTTTGTGGGAAGTGGGTAATTTCCTGTTAAAAGCAAAAGCAACCATTGCAATGTTTTTATAAAAGCAGAGATTTGAAAGCATGAAACACCCATCCATTGAAATGGAAAATCCAAAGTTTGGGAACAAAGGGAAAAAAAATCATTCTGTTTACCTGAGAATGGTAAAAACTTTTGGTGCGGATGGATTTGATTTGGCTGATAACTGAGAAACTAGTGCAGACTGATTTCTATGAATATCCATTCTATTCTGGAAGTACTTATTTCTGTGTTCCCTTGTTTATTCAGGATTTGAGAACCCCCGATGCCACATCAGATAATGCCCTTGAATCTGTAATTCTCCAGTTCGTCCCAAGCATTAGGTCCGGCAGCTTTGCTGACATTGGGCACCGGAGATCCATGGAAGATGAACACATAAGGATCGACGATCTCTCCACGCATTTAGGGCCTCCATTCAGGTTCCCTACACCAAGTGCCTTTTTTGGGGTAAGAACTGTCGAACTGAAAAGCCCATCTTCAATCCAGCCTCTGATATTTACTTGTTTGCTCTGCGTTACTGAAAGGATTACCGATGATTGCTTCAGGTCTTTGATGGTCATGGAGGCCCTGATGCTGCTGCATACATTAAAGAGAACGCAATTCGGTTATTCTTTGGAGATGCTGATTTCCCGCAAGCATTTCAGGCAGGTGATGTTTTGCTAGAAGAGCTTGAGAATTACATTCGTAGAGCATTTCTTCTAGCAGACTTTGCCTTAGCTGATGACGGCACCATAAGCAGCTCTTGTGGGACAACAGCGATCACTGCTCTGATATTGGGGAGGTTAGATTTTAAAAATCTTAGAATGCTGTGTGAGCCGCACCTGGTGTTTGATCCTGCTCCTAACTGTGATTTCTCTGTTTTGATCTTTTGTAGGCTACTTCTGGTAGCTAATGCAGGTGACTGCCGAGCAGTTCTCTGCCGGAATGGCAAGGCGGTTGAGATGTCTCAAGATCACAAGCCCATGCATGAAGCCGAGCGTAGGAGGGTCGAGGAGTCTGGCGGGTACGTCGAAGATATCTACCTCAATGGCGTCCTATCTGTCAGCCGAGCACTGGGAGACTGGGACATGAAGCTACCCCGTGGCTCCCTTTCGCCACTTACTGCTGAACCTGAATTCCAGCAGGCCATCCTCACCGAGGCCGATGAGTTCCTGATAATTGGCTGTGATGGCATCTGGGACGTGATGTCAAGCCAGCATGCGGTGAGCGTGGTCCGCCGGGGGCTGCGGCGGCACGATGACCCAGAGCAGTGCGCGAGGGATCTCGTCATGGAGGCATTGAGGCTTAACACCCTCGATAACCTCACTGTCATTGTCGTCTGTTTCTCAGATGCCATGCAGGCGTGACAGCTCAGAGCTTCCGAGAATGAGGTGTTGCAGTATCTCTGCAGAAGCTCTATGTAGCCTGAGAAGCTTGCTGGAAGACGGTGGCCGCTGAATGTAAAAATTAAAAGAGAGCAATAAAAACCCCCCCTTTGGATGGTTGGGGTTTTAATAAAGCAGCCAGCAGTTTTGTAGGGGGGGTGTGGGGGTGTGTGTTATGTAAATGCTGCCGTTGGTAATTGGGTTGCGGCGATGGATGGATTCTATCATGGACAGTGAACTGATTTACTTTCCTTCTGTAGATACTTTTCGGTTAGATTAAAAAAAATAACCAGAGTCTACATTTTCACGTACATGTGTGGCCCACTTCATGATCGGACTACGATTTATGGCCAGCCTGATGCCTTTTTAGCCCAATGAGAGCTAGGCCCAGAGCTTAAGGGGGGCAAGGACTGGGCTATAGGGCCCAACCCGCCTGGCCCTAACTCAGTTGATTCGTACCTGGCTGACCCGTCGAAGCATTAATTATACACGTGGCACAAACATGGATAAAATTAGACCTAATCAATTTTTATTTATTTTTAATCATATGAAGACCCATTCATAGTGGTTCCCCCAATTAGGGCAATTCAAATAGGGTTGGAATCAAAGCAGTAATGATGATTAACAATCCCAAATGGCAGAGAGACAAAGCTGTTGATATTTTATTATAAACAAAAAGCCAAATTCATCATGTAATGTGCTTTTGAAAAACAAGATCAGAGGACTAACCCAGTCAAAGTGGGTCGCAGGGGTAACTTAGGGTTTAACCTACTTCAAAAACTTGAGAACATTGATATTTAATAATTAAATAAACATATAACAACAATAGAAAGCATAGTAAGCGGGTTCAAGGCCTTGGGCTCTCTGAGCAAAGGTAGGTGTTTGAATGCCGGCTTGAAAATTTTATTAACAAAAGTTACAAATATACACAAAAGAAAGATAACTACAACTAAAGCCAACCAACAGGAAACTGCTCAACCACCACCTTAAAGACTCTATCGCCCATTCCACAACTCAAGCCAACAAACAGGAAACTGCTCAACTTCCTTGGACATTATTGCCCATTCCATAACATTTGATTTAGCTCTCTATTAAACACTTCCGTGATCTACCCCACCCGATTCATGAAGCACTCCTTTCTAGCCATAAAATCCAAATCCCAGCAAGCAAGCACAAACACCGTACTTTTTTTTTTCTGCCTTTTTACCAATAACACCATCGTACCACATGAAGAACTGAGCAATGGACTCCTTGTGACTAGGCTCTAGTCACATCACTCTTCACTGAAACTTGGCTGAGTCAAACTTGAGAGCGAGTTTCTCACTGACTCTGCTTGAAATTTCAGCAGTTAAAGAGTGTGACCCGAGTTTTAGAACTATGGGGATGCACTCATCTCTGGCACTGATCCTTCAAACTTGAAAAGCTGGCTGGCAGACGTTTAGATACATAATCCCTCAAATTTTATCCTAAAATTGCTAATCCACAAAGCAGTCCAACTAGCAGTTTATAGGTCACTCCACTTGCATCTATTTTCCGAGTGAACTATACAGCTTACATCACAGCTTTCTGTCAGAAGAGGATTAATCATCCTGTCTGGTTAAGCAATGGTTCTGTATCAGCACAAGAGCCAAATTAGAGAAATGGTTTTTGAGGAACGTACAAAGACAACACTTTAAACAAAGGGAGAAAACTCCCTTCAAAGAATGCAAAGGGTACATCTACGCTCAAACTACGCATTTATTAGTCATGACAGCATTTTCGCTTTGAGTACGGCCAGTTTTAAGGAAAAATGGGACATCATGAAATGCAGCTTCAGGGCATGTCCCACAATAAATACATGGTCATGTACAGTTCCAGCCATAACTAGCTGAATCCCAGGCTAACAACGAACATGGCTTCAGACCTGTGTTCTTGGACGACCTTTAACCGCCGCTCTGAACGGAGAATTCAGGTAGCCGACCGAGCGGGATAAGAAGGCCTTTCATGACCTCATACTCCTCCCCACTTACTTGAGCAGCATCAAGTACCTGCTTCACCCAAAAAAAGGAGCATTATCCACTAATGCTGGTTGCTTAGAGAATCAACAGCCATAATAGAATCATTCAATCATTTACATGTTGATGTTTCAAAGTAAAACTGAATATTGTGACGAAAGCTAATGTCTTAAAGAGTCCACAAAGCTGGATCCAGGTGTGACTGTTAATAACATAAAATATTATGATTTTTTGCCCCAGGCTATCATCTTCATCGTCATCATCAACACTAAATGTTGAATTCCTTTTTCAGGAGTCGAGTTGGGAAACAGAGTTATAAATCTAACAAGGAATAAACAATTGTCAACACATGCATGGCCTGTATATGACGTTCACCTTGTGTAGTAGCATCCTCCTGCTTGCCATATGTTGAGAAAGCACTGGAAGTCTACGAACTGAGAGAGCGTCAATGAACAAAAGAACAATCACATGCCATTGTTTCGTCTTGAAGGGTGGCAGTGCATCAACAAAAGACATCGTATCCAATAAATGCCCCTGAAGGGTTAAAAAAAATCCTTAGCAAAATATAGCATTAAGCAAATCATGTAGCTATCAGCACAGCACAAGGCAAGCTAACTACGTGAAGAAATTAGTAACAAGTGAATAAATTTTTTTCCAGTAGAAACAGTGGTAGCTGATACAAACTGCTAAAATCCAATACGACTTGGGAAAGAACGAGAAGGTTCAAGATTACAGATGATTAGGATGCTAATGTTTAATAGCTTCCGGAAAAAGTCCACACATGTAAATAGAGGTGAGCAATTTCCGTATCATAAGGGTGACCACTTCTCCATCTTTTTGTTCTTCCTCCTTTTTTCCCCTACTTGATTATGACCCCCAGATGTCTTAATTACATTTTGCTAAGAGTGCATTAGTGCGGGGATGTTGGAATCTACAACATGTCTGTATCCCCAAATCCCTGCTCAAACCAAGTCAAGACTTTTGAAAGGTACTTCTACAAGCCAGGTTAAAAGGGTTGTTCGATGTGAAATCATTGCCCCTATTAACTCCTCCACCCTGACATTCTTTGATTTTCTGTTGATTACACCCAAAAAAGCATTAGCACCCCTAACCCAGCTGACCACTATTTTTTTTTTCATTGTTACTGGCAGACCACTTTCCATCTTGCCTGTGCCATTATACAATTCTGCGGTTGTTACTTAACCGTCCTATTGTTGCATTCGTTTCATATCAACCACAACCTAACAAGGAGAGATGCCATATAGTTTTAATCCATCACCACTGGCTTCTGTGCAAATGTCGCATATGGATGAAAGGCTCAACCGTCCTTGGCATTGGAAAGGATCGAGTCAAGATTAGCAAGTGCAATATCTTATCTATCGTATGGGCGCAGCATACATCTCCACATCCCTTGGGTCATTTGATTATTAAAATAAAGTTCAGTTACTCCTGTTATTGGGGGTAGTCTGCTAGAACCAGGATTGTCAAGCAACGACAACACCCAGCCCCAACAAATCGTAATAAAATCTCGCTAGTCTAATAAAAATGAAACTCAACAATACATGTGACAAAAAGAATTGCAGGAGCCCATAGATTTGAGTATTGTTTTGTTTCACTAATAGTAAATTCTAGGGATAATTGAAAACAATTTGATAAATCATAATAGATCTGCAGCTGAGTTTGGACAGAAGACATTACGAATAAGGATCTACTAAATCCCGATTCTGGCAGGCCCATCACCTGCCATGTGGGAAAAGGCTTCTCATTTTTGCAGCGACTGTGACACAAGCCAAGTCCAACTATACGCGTGACTAGTCCCTAAAGTACACCCATATATCTGATGTGTTTGGCTATACATACCCATGTGTATGGTGTTCTAGTAGAAAGCCCACCAACTGTACTGCTTGCCACATGTTTCTGTATACATGCCAATAATAAAGTCCAAATGTACTGCTCTTGGGCCACATGTTTATGCATTCATGCCAATAATAAAGCCCTACACATGGTATGTTATGTATAGCTGAGCTATTTGCTTTTTATAAGATCTACTTTAGCAATTTGGTAGTATTGGACTCTTTCCTCGCCTTTTTTTTTTCTTTTTTCTTTTTTTCAGTTTGTTTAGAATTCCAAATTCTGTTAAAATTTTCCAAGTACTTCCACTTGCCAAACGAGACCTATCTACAGGTCCTCTATAATTACTTTAAATTTATAATTCCAAATTCTCTATAATTACTTTAAATTTATAATTCCAAACGAGACCAAACGAGACCTATCTACCAAGGTGTTCCATAACGGTAATGGTGGCCGTAACGGCCACCACCGTTACCGTTACGATACGGGCTGTAACGGCCGTTACGGACCCCGTATCGGCCGATATGGCCCCTTTTTATTTTCTGAAAAAAAAAAACAGTTACATGACCGTTACGGGACCGTTATGGGGATGTAACGGTCCGTTACGGGGCCATAACGGTCCCGTAACGGTCCGTTACGGGGCCATAACGGTCCCGTAACGGCCTGTTTTTTCTGTAACGGCCGTTACGACCCCGTAAAGCGTAACGGCCACCACCGTTTCCTATAAGTATCGGCCGATACGGCCGTATCGTAACCGTTTTGGGATACCATGCTATCTACAGGTTCTCTATAATTCCAAATTCTGTTAAATTTATTTTTTATTTTTGGGAGGGGGGATTTTTGAGATAATTACTTGATGTTGGATTATAGTTTCCACACTAAGATTTTATTGGGTTTTCTTATTGTTTAAAGCTATGAATCTGGGATGTGTTATCCAAAGTTAAAAAAAAAAAGTAAAAAAATTCCGGGATTTATTATTCAATTTCTACAAATAGTTCCATCAGTTCCTAGCTTGCATTAGACAGCTCCCACAAAATGATGACATTTCACACCGCGTTTCATAAAAAAAATCGTGAATTGACTTTTCCACCTTCGCCATTTTGCAGGGCTTCTCCTGCAAAACAACGAGCTGATTCGAACATGGTGCACGCATGACCCACCTCAGTTGGAAGTTTAATTAAACAACCGTATCCCTTTTTCCTTCTGTCCAAGCATAGCCAAGTTTAATCTCAAAGAAAACTATCAATTTTTTTAACAAAAGAAACATGAGGGACAGATAGTGCCTTTTTATTTCGATCTGGACAAGATAGTGACCGCTTTTTGGTAAACATTAGTTACTGAACATTGGTTTTTGCACCTTACGAATACATGCTGCAGTTGTGCGAACTATTCAACATTACTAGAAAGTCTGCATCATTAATTGTTCCATCAATACTCTTAAACTCATTTTACACACTCCAAGGAATGTATGTGCTGGTGCCTGGTTGTGAAGAAAACAAATATTCTAAAGCATAAAACCACTGGAAGTCCTTCAGGTATCTATCATATTCTGTGACACAGGAGGGAATGGTGGACAGATTAAGGAAGATCATCCAGTGCTTTGAGTCGTTCAGGGTTTAAGGGTTAATATTTCAAAGAGTGAAATGCTGGGATTTCGCACATCTAAGGAGGAGGTAGTGGCTATGGTAAGGAAGGGAAGGTTTTGCGGAGGCTTTCCTTGTTGGCAGACCCATGGTCCACATGGGGTGAATGAAAAATCGGTGTTTCAGGGAAAAAGGCAGGACAGTATCAAGGACGGTTGAGCAGGCTAAGGCAGATGTAAAAGACTGGGCTTCTAATTTGTATATTGATGTAGAGTGGTTCTCTTTGCCTTTTTCAGGGCGTCTCCTTATTGTTGGTGCCGCCCCTGGCACTCTTTTAATAAAATTCTCATCATCTTTCCTGGCACTCTTTTAATAAAATTCTCATCATCTTTCAAAAGCAAGAAATGAAGTAAAAAGCCTTTTTTTTTTGAAGGATTGTAAAAAGCCATTATCAGACACGCAATTCACTTACCAGTGCTTGCTCCAGCGAAGAAATTGGTGTTGGCAGTCTGAGATTTGTAACAACTGCTGGCAAAGCACGAGCAATGCAACCGGATAGCGTTTGCTTGATTTCAGAAGATCTGCCATCACTCAATACAATCTTGCATGGGTATTCCCTCCCATCAACACATAAAAATTCATCTTGAGAACTTTCATCGTGTCCATATATATAAGCCAGAGAAGAAGCCGATACCCATCCAAAGAGTGCACTCCACATCGTTGCAAATGGTGATAACTGAAAAATGTTGGATCTTCTAAAAATTCAGGCATGTTAAGGAATAATGATAAATGATCATGTTGACCTTTCAATGAGAACAATGAATTTTAAGCATTCGTCAACGTATGGATAAAAAATAAAAAACTCACATTTAAACTAAACCCCTCTGGTGGTGTGTCACGCCAGGAATCCTCCGAATCAATTACATCAGAGTCAAGCAACACAGGCTTTCTTGGCCACTTGACATGACCCCGCTCTGATTCAGGCAAATCCACATCCTCAGGAGAGTTCCCTTCATCACCATCATGTGGATGAGGCAAGATAACAATGCCAGCTTCAGACACTGCAGATTGAAAAGAAAGCAAGATAACGATAGAGAAACAAAGAGAACTTCATTTCAGGCTACTTAAAAGTAAAGAACAACAAAGCACTTCCAAAGGGAGAGCAACTTACCAGCATCCAAGGCATCAGATTCACCAGACACAACAGCCTCTGCTGCCTCGCTCAAGGCAATTGCACAAGCTTCAGCTGAAATGAAACGTAAAGAACTCTTAACATCCTCCACATCTGAAACACCAGAGCTCCCTAGCCTTGCAGATTTATCTTCAATCCCTTGAATATCACAGAGATCACCACCATCCAAATTCTCATCAGCCCATGTTACACTGTGGTTCAATGACTTTGATCCTGAAGACTTCAAGGCAGATTTCAACTGAGTTTTATTTGAATCAGCCGTTTTCTCTATAGAATCTTCTCCTTGCAATTTTTTAACTGTTGTATCAAAAATATTTTCCTCCTTAGCAGGAGATGCTTTTAGAATGCCAGATTGATCCTCGACAATTATGGTACTTGTAAAACCTGTCCCAGTAACTGGCTTTCCTCCAGAAGACTTCAAGGCAGATTTCAACTGAGTTTCATTTGACTCAGCTGTCTTCTCTACAGAAATTTCTCCTTGTGATTTTTTAACTCTTCCGTTGGAAGATTTTTTCTTGCTAGTGGAAGATGCTTTTGGAGTGCCACGTTGATCCTCGACAATTATGGTACTTCTAAAACCTGTCTCGGTTAATGCCTTTTCTCCAGAAGACTTCAAGGGAGATTTCAACAGTTTTTCATTTGATGCAGCTGTCTTCTCTACAGAAACTTCTCCTCGTGATTTTTTAACTCTTGTGTAAGAAGTATTTTTCTTATGAGCGGAAGATGCTTTTGCAGTGCTAGATTGATCTGTGATAATTATAGCACTTGTAAAACCTGTCTCGTTTCCTACTATGTCTTCATCCTCTTCTGAACCAGCCTGTTTAAGTTTAGACCCTGCAATAGACAATGCAAGCTCACTTCTGTGTGCACAGAGGAAAGCCGCAACAGACCACACAGATGGAAACCAGCATTTCCAACAAATAAAAAATGAACATGACAAGAACATAAAGGGTCCATAAATTGCCACATCCATTGATGTGGAAACTGGGAACAAAAAAACACTAAACTAAAACAGTGGTAGGGACATGTTTGGTAGTCCACAAATCACAATACCAGTCAACTTGGTGGTTTGCCCCAATCTCCAGTTTACATGTGTGGCCCTGGAGCAGTGATCAGAACATTCATTGAAATGATTGTCCACAGTGCAAAAATGGCACCAATCAGAAATCCTAAATGCATAAACAATAGCCGGTTAGCAGGCTGTCAAAGAAAAACATGGCCTATAGTTCACATTGAAATAAAAAAAATCCATTGTCATGATGGTTAGGAGCGTCTGATTGATGGGTCCGTGTCCTGTTCACACTGGGGTCCCCTGGATGAACACTGGCAAATCACTCAAGTGATGAAATCTCCCCCACCAACCAACAATTACTGATTACAAGCATTGAGAAAAAAGAGTTCACAAGAATTTCAGCAATCGGACTCTCCAAGCAGTTCAATTAGGTTACCTTGCAGATGGAGGATTTAAACAAAAATCGCCTATGGTCCACATTAGGCAGGAAAAACCCATAGATAAAATGGTCAAGGTTATCTGATAAGTGCCATTTTGGACTGCAGTGGGACCCACAGATGAATATTGGGGTGAACCACCAATTTCGGTGATGCAATATTTTCTTCCCCAGCAATAAAGAAAAAGAAAAAAGAATTGTGCAGACAGATTACATAAATCATATAAAACAATTAGAAGAATGCTCAGAAAGAATTATGAGCAAAAACCACACCTTTTTCACTGTTTTTCGAACTTGATGAAGGCAACTGGTTTTGGTGGCGTTGGGGAACATATCCTTCGATCGCGCTTGATGGTCCAATCCAGTCCTCCAACGCCACCTCCCCGGCCACCGTATCTGTCTTCTCCTGGATGATCAAATTCCCAAACCCTAAATCCCCACTCTTTCCTAAACCACCATTTTCCTTCTTTTCCTTCTCCCCTCGCAAACCCAATTCCCCAAACAACCTAAAAACCTCCAAAACCTTCCCTGAATCCAATTCCGAGAGCCTCTCATCCTCCAAACTACCAGCGAAAGCCCGTGAATTTACGACACAGCCCGGTGAGCAGTACATGTGTGTTTCCTTGAGATCGTACACCTTATGCTCCTTGAGGGAGATGCGGTAGTGGCCCTTTCGGGCCGGGTGATCAGATGGCAGGCTGTTGGGACAGAGGGGGTATCCGCAGAGATTGGCAATAGACCGCTCAATGACGACGTCTTGGTAATCGGATTTGGAGATGATGGAACCGACAGCAATGAGCTGGGATTCTTGGGAAATTCCGTCAAGGAGGGAGAGCTGGAGCTTGTAAACCGCGTCTTTGACGGAGACCGGAGGAGATGAAGATTTCCCCATTGGAGTATGGTTTGGATTAAGACCGAGGGAAAAACACTAGAAATTCAAAAGGGTTTTAGGTTTTCTTTTTTCTTCAGAAACCCTAGAAAATGGGGTTTTTGCTCTCTCTCTCTCTCTCTCTCTCTCTCTCTGAAGTTCGGAATGCAGTTTTCAAGTGAAAATTGCGGGTATAGGGGTATATATAGTACTCGGATTGCCTGGTGTAGATACGTGGCAAAGCTCTGTGGGCCCCACAATAATGTATATGTTTGATCCATACCGTCCATCTATTTGTTTCAGTTTATTTTAAGTACATTAGTCCAAAAAATAAGGCAGATTCAAATCTCAGGTGGACCGCACCACAGGAAACAGTGGTGATTGAACGCATACCGTTAAAAATTTCTTAGTGACCACAAAAGCTTTGGATTAAGCTTATATCTTTTTTCACTTTACCAGGTCTATGTGATCTAATCAACAGGTTGGATGGAAAATACACATATCAGTGAGCCATGAGAAGTTTTTAATGGTGGCCGTTCAATCACCAACCTTTACCTACAGTGTGTTACACGTGAGATTTGGATCTGCCTCGTTTTTTGCTTAGTTAGCTAAAATGAGCTGTAAAAATGGATGGACGGCATCGATAAAACACATACATCATGGTGGGGCCCACAGTACTACTGGAGGGTCACTACCGAATTCGAGTCCGCGTGTTTTTATATGAGTTCTTTCGCCTATGTCGCAACTGAGGTTTGCCACCATGTATCGTCCCTTTTAGGGACTAAATACAGAAATAGACCTGTGATTACAACCGTCAATTATTTTTGTGATGACAATAGTGAGTTAGGGTGGAAAAAAATACTAGAAAAAAAAACAAATGAATGTTGATTTTTAGAGTTGAATGTGAACCATTGAAAATGTTATTTTGAATTTTTTACATTCACCTATACGTGATGATTGTCGGATTTATGCGCTCAGAGTAAGGCTTTTCACTGTGATCCATGTGGGGTAGTATCCATAAATGAACGGTTCTGATCTTAGAAATTCTCTGCACGTGGGCCCCAATAGGGCGATGCACTTTTGCCATGCTGAGTCGCGATGTAGGTAGACGAACTCGCGTGTACCCCGCGAGTCTGGACCATTTTAAACCGCCAACAACCTGGCTAAACGACAGCGCCCCACACGTGTCGCTCGTGCGATTAAGATCTACAGTTGAAAGAGACGTGGAAAGACGTGTCTAGCGATCTGGACTGTTAATCAGATGGGCCGGTTGATGGTCTATGAACGAAGTATCAGAAACAGTGATTAGATGATATTGACCGTCGATTTGTAAATTCTGGCTATTGCTGATCTTGGAGCGTTGCTGAAACTGTCCTTTTTGGTGCATTATGGACCGTATACGTCATGACCGAGCTTCAGATATAATATCTACTCCGTCCATCAGGTGCGGCCCACGTATAAGGTCTATGGGAAAAATATTTCATCGCATCCCACAAGTCAGATGGGCCACGCCAAAGCTAACGGTTGGAAGGCCACGACAATCACACGTCCAAGTGTAGGCCCACCATGGTGTCTCCATTCCACGCAGCCCGTTGTGTTTTGGAATGTGGAGTGAACATGAGAAGGCCCACCTGATAAACGGACTGGATTCACACTCACAACACGGAGGGCCCACAGAGCTCGGGCTCTGTACCCGCTGCGTTCATACGGTGTTGTAGAAGATTCCAGTCAATCGAGTTCTGATTTGATAAGGGTGCAAATGATCTTGATGGGCCAGGATAGGGTTTTTCCGTGACTAGGCCAAGATCCAACACGTCCATCAGGTGCAAAACTCCGTGTGTGGCTATGATGCCACAAGTCACTTAGATCCAAAACTCAGGTGGATCACACCACAGGGAAAAGTTGGGATGAGGGCGCCCACTACAAACCTTCCCCATTGTATGTGGGACCCACGATGGTTTTTGTATAGCATCCTATCCACTCATCGGACTTGATACAGAAGGATGAAGGCAGGATTTAAGCTTCAATCCATGTTTCCTATCAAGTGGGCCACACTGTAGGGAAGAGTTGCGATGGGAACTCCCACCATTAAAATCTTCTACATTTGTGTGAGAGTCCCACCATAGAGTTGGATATAGAATCCGATCCATTCATCTGATTTTCCTCAGTGGGAGCAAGGGAGCCCCAAAGAAAATCCATCTCAAAGCTCAGGTGGGCCATGAATTATTAATTTACATGTTTCAGCCGTAATTTTACATTGTTTGCTAACGTGTGGCCCAGATGAGTTTAGATCGGCCTCAATTTCGGAAATCTACGGTGATTTTGAGGTAGCTCACCTGATAGACGGGTTGGATCCCACTCAAGTTCCCCTGGCTCGGTCAGTGCAAGTCACGGCCGTGTACACCCGCGCTAGCGTGACTCGCACTCCCCAGCCGCCTTGGTCCGTCGCGAGTTGCGAGTAAGAATCAAGCGTGCGGCACCTCCCACTAGGGACCACATTCCTAGTGGTCTGATGATCAGAACCGTTTATGTTGTTGAATAACGAAAAACTTACGAAGCTACTCTAAACCGATGATTGCGGCCATCGCTATCTCTAGATGAATTTAAAACAATGAAATGAACAATTTCAATGGATATAATTCAACTCAAACAATCAAAGGCCAGGATCAACATTGAAGCTTGATCATGGTGAAATAGCTTATTTATGGTAGTAAGTAGAATAACGAACGGTTAAAATCACTGGAGGTCTCACCGTGTGGACCCTCTAGTGGGTCGCGACAGACACTCAATCCTACGTCGCGACAGAAGCAAAACGAACCCAACAAAGAAATGCCAGTCCTCTTCCAAATCAGCAGACCTTTACTTCCTTTCTCTCAAAGCTATGGCAATGGCTGTCTTCTGCAAGCGAAAGTCCGTTCTCCTCTACACAAACGTGTGCAAAACTCACATCCTAAGATACTCCTTCCATCTCTCTCCTTCCTCTTCTAGAAGCTTCTCCTCCTCAGGATCGGAAGAAAATGATGTGGTCGTCATCGGGGGTGGCCCAGGAGGCTACGTGGCAGCCATCAAAGCCGCTCAGCTGGGCCTCAAAACGACCTGCATCGAGAAGAGAGGGGCCCTCGGTGGTACGTGCCTCAACGTCGGATGCATCCCTTCCAAGGTATGTACATTTACATCCATCCCTTGTGATTTCCAATACAATCCATTTTCCATTTCTGGAATCGGAATGGTGCAATTCTCTCAAAACAGATGAAGAATGGTGTATTTAAAACAAAAAGTGGGTGTGGATGTCAATTTCCCTTCCTTTCTGAGTTGTTTCTCTTTGGAGCGAGTTTCGACCGGGTTAGGGTTTTTAGTGGTCTCTGATCTGTGTTTGTGTGGTCGACATCGGTTTGTTGTTCGACATCCGATTCATTCTTTGAATTTGATTTAGACACTGCAATTAGTATTGGATTTTTTCTTAGTCATCTGATAAGTTGTGGCGTGTTTGGATGCACTATCGAATTGAATTGCAATAATCAGTCTAATAAGCAGATAATTGGTGTAATAATGTGAGTGCACCCAAATTGAAAATTCCTTGATTCGTGCCAGATTTCAATCAGGGGTCATAATGGGCCGCGTTTGAGCCGGGCCAAGCTAGGTCTGGATCTGCCCGTCACTATAATGCCCAAGGTCCGAACCTGGCATGGGCCTAGCACAACAGGTTGAAACCTTAGATGGGAAAGAAACGGTTGAGCTAAGGCCCGACACAGCTTGGAAATTGATTAGAATCCGTATTTCCCATCTGAATGTTTCAAATCCGTTCATTGATCAAGTGGGCAGCACATACACAAAGAAACAGAGATTTAGAAGAATGAAACCAACGGTCTACATGCAAGATGCATGTGCTGCCTATCTGAGGATTGGAATGACATGTTTTGGGATGGAATAGATGTATATATGAAGTTGGGTGGGGTTGGGTTACCACAGGCCAAGCTAATAGGCCGAAGCCTGGTTCAGAGCTGGGCCAGGTGGTCACCCAGACCATTGCTGCCCCTAATTGCGATTACTTTAACTTTCTAGTTGGAGTTGAAAGAAATGTAATGGTTACAAGCAGCTACTTCCTACTTATGAATGCTAGGAAGCATCACTAGGTTTTGTCATTTTGCCTTATCTGTATGTTCACAATTCAATTCACAACGGTCTCAGTCTTAGTTTTAGTTGCAGTGGTTTTATTGATAACGAAATTTTATTAAAAAAAGAGCACCAAAGAAAAAACTCAGACGCAAAAAGGTACAGCCCAAACAAGAGTGACAAATTGCAATCATGAAGAGCCTTTAGATAAGGGGTCCATTCATAACATCTAGTTTTGCCCTACTGAATATCTCTGCCACCGATCCACTCTTATCTCAAAAGCACCAACTGCTCCTTTCCTCCCAAATAGCCGATAACACTGCCATCAAGACTAGCTACTATACTACCCTTACCTCCTCCCCAATCCCTCCTCCATGCCAAGACAAGAGGTGATCTTCAATTGTCCCCAGCATCGCCCACGGAACTTTGAAGAGATTAAGATTCCTCTCCCACACCCTTTGACAAAAGGACAATGAATGAAGAGATGATTAATTGATTCCACATTTTCCATGCACATCATGCAAAGGTTGGGTAGGTCCTTATGCTTATTCCATACCATCGTATTCCTCTCCCCAGAGATAGGGAGAAGCACTGAAGATGTTCTTAAAGCCTTAAAAACTCATCCAACAAATTCCTTTGGCAAGGGGGAGACCAAATAACTACATCTCCACACAAAGAGAAGTATCAAGCAATCAAAATATTTCTTTTTGGAGAAAGTCAGGCTAACCTTGAAAACTCAGTTTGAATCATATTCTCTCCAAGCCACATCCTTCCGAAAGCAAATCCTCTTCTCATTACTAAGAGGAGATGATGCGGACATCAGTGGTACACCCTTTAGAGTGTACCAGAGAAGGCGACGTCGCAGGTTGAGTGTTGGAGCAGATGGGCTGATGTGGATAGACGCCAGGCCCTTTGGCGTCATTTTCTGACGCTTGACGAGTACGCGAGTTGCAGGATCATACAGGAGCATCATGACCGCAGGACCGTGGAGCGGATTTACTTTTAGGCGCTTTTCTGTTTATTTTCTTGTTTCTAGGCGTTTTACTGTCGTTGTTTTGTTCAGGCGTTTTTATGTTTTTTTTTTTGTTTTCAGGCACTATAGTGCGCTTTTTATTTTTGTAGCTTTATCCACTGTGAGAAACCCTATTTCAAAATTATTAAATGAATAAAAAAATGAGTGTTTTTTTCCTCTTTCTTCTAAGAGACTAGGGTTTCAGGATTGGCCATTGGGGTGTTGAGGATTCCACTTGGAGTTCTTATTTTCTCTTCTTTTATTATTCAAGGTGCATGGGAGGTAAGATTCTTTTGTTTCATAATCCGTACTTCCTGTCAACTCATTGTTTCTCGACCTCTTTCGTCATTTTTCTAAATCCCCCCTCCCCCTTTTGGTACGATTGGAAAAGAGGGATGCCTAGCCATGAAAACCGAATCCAAACTTGATTGTGGACTGGTCTATGCTAGATCTGGGATATCCTCATATCCCTAGATCCTCTATATTTTACTGTTTTACATGATTCTTATGCTAAGGGGCATGATCCAGACGGATGGATCTCATTTCTGTGTTGAGATTTGTTAGCTTCCTTTGATTGAAAACAGTTAGTTGTTAATTTTATTATCTGAATATCTTCCAACTTAATATACATTCATCTAGGGTTGGGTCATCGCATGCCCTTGCATCAGGAGAAAATCCTTTCTCTGAACTCGACAGCTGTTGGCGGAACATTAAATAACGGAAGAAAGACATGCTTCTTGGAATTTAAAACCATTTTATTTTTTGGAGTTTATACCTACTCCTTCCCTAATTGATAGCAACACCCTTTCTTTTTACCTTTGATGGTACACTACTCCAAGGGCATGTTTGGTTATTGGGGAATTCATCCCATGTTTTTATGTTTACCAGGGAATATTAGAGTTCCCTAGTATTTCCTGGGGAATGATTAAATTTTGTTTTGTTGATACGCTGGGTTTCTGGGGAAAACTTGGGAAAGGTCTAAATTTCTGTTTATTCTCTTTCCATTCCCCAACTAAAAGATGGGGCAAGTTTTTTAACAAAAAGCTAGGGAATTGATGTCAAGAAATATAAATCTTTTTTTTTTTGTTGTAAAAACCAGGAAATTACTAGGCCAAGAAATATAAAACCAGCAACTAAACATCCTCTAGCTTTTACAATTGTACTACCAAGAGTAGAAAGACAAGGGTTCCACAATCAACCATGGTGATTTGCTTCTTTTGTTTTTCCTATCCCGCCTTCTATATTCCATGAGAACCTAAGCCTGATCCTGCACTATGACTCTAGGAACCAACAGGTACCTAAACTTGATTGGATTTGGGCCTGATAACTTGATGCAGGACGCCCTAATTATGATGCATGCTCATGAACACATATAATCCAGCGGAAATAAAAGACAATAATAATCTAGAAATTCAACATCAACCATCATAAACTAAGAAAACTACAAAGAGACATGCAATGGAGCAGTCTATCATCACAACCACGAAGTGTGAAATTCAATTATTGCTTAGGTTGGATCCGGCGAGGGATGGAACTTTCCGATCTTGCATGGTTATAACTCAAATGCCCAATGGGAATCACTAGTCCGAGAGATCAAGGATTTTCTCGGATTAGGGATTTGAAAACTCAAGAATTTAGGGTTTTGAGTTAATTCTCAGATTTTAAGATTCAAAGAATGGAGATAATGGAAGTAGAGAAAGAAGGGAGAATAACTTACCTTAGAAGAATGTTGGAGGAGCATAAGAAGAAAAGAGAAGAAGAGGATTGGAGAAGAAGATGAAGTTCCAAGAGAGAGAGAGAGAGAGAGAGAGAGGGGGGGGGGGGGGGGGGGGGGCACCAAAAATGTTTTCTTTTATTAATCAATAGCACAATGAAAAAAAGGTTTAGGGCAATACTCTTATAAAATTCGGAATTAACATAATTACCAAAATACCCCTACTAACAAAATTAAAAAAAAAAGACATTCGCACGAAAAAAACGTACATATACTAACCCAAAACTCAAATAAGTAAAAGTGCATAAAATAAAATCAAATCTAAGATGCCCGATGGCCTCCGATGATGGTACGATGAAAGTGAGCCATAACGAACCAACGGTCCGATCACATCATCATCGCGATCCAACGGTCCAATCATCTCCTCCAAGCAACTTTCACATGTCCTCCCAATGTGGGGTCTTCTCAAATGTCTCGAATCACATGTGTAAGGTCTTCGATGCTCCTCAAGTCGTCACGAACAATCTAAGCCCTTCATCTGGCCAAAGAGATGCATGCGTCGCTCGCATGATAAACCTTAAAGGGATTGATGTCCGCATCACAACTTGAATGTGGTATCCCTGAAACCCACCCTTCAGGCGAAGCCAGTACTCGACTTGTTGATCACCCTAATATTGGATAGATTAAAGGATGACAAGTCATAAATGGAAAGAATTAATGAAGGTAATGTTTTTGGTTGCACCAAATTTCATGAAATAACATGATATTTTGCACTAAATTAGGCTGGTTAATCATGAAATTTCATGATATTTGGTGCAACCAAATGCACTTGTAGCCAAAAAGGCCATGAAATTGGTCAATAGCAATTATCCATAGAAAGAAAACGGTCAATAGAAGTTTGCTAACCTTTCCATTCAATGCAAGTACACATGCTAGCATGGCACGTTCAAGATCTGGGCTTTTCATCAGGTGGGCGGCATTATTTAGATGTTTTGGCCAACAAATCAGACCAGTTCACTCCTTAGGTAGGTTCAAGCCTTCTTGCATCATTGCCATCGGTCCTTGTTGGCCTTAGTTTAGGAAGCACTTGGATATCTACCCAATGCCTAGTGGGATAGATGCTTTTCCTCCCAGATTGCCTGGCAGCCCACCTGTTTTTTTTCACCACTTGAATTTGGGGGAGAAAAGCTCCCTTTTACTGCTCAAATGGATGCTTATCCGGGAAGAAGCGCTCCCCAAACTCAATGCAATGGATGCTGCACAATCCTTCCAACCACAAGCTGCTTCCCACTTCGAATCATGCTCTTGCTTCCGTTTCCTAGCTGTTTATACTCATTAGCATTACGAAACATATGCTTCCCGGCTCCTACACCCACATTGTTACCGCTTCACTTCATGCTTCAGGCAACTATATCTGGTACATCCAAACACGACCCTCGGCGTATCCAAAGAAACAGAAATGTGAAATAGAAACAAGCTGCATTAGCAGTTGAAGGGAAGGTGAAAACCCCTTCCCTCGCTTTTCTTTGATTGTTTCTTTCCACCATAGATGCTCATTATTATTTATCATCTCCATTTCCAGGCCCTGCTTCATTCCTCTCACATGTACCATGAAGCCAAGCATGCATTCCCCAGCCACGGTGTCAAGTTCTCACAGCTGGAGATCGATCTGCCTGCCATGATGGCCCAGAAAGACAAAGCCGTCACTAACCTCACCCGAGGCATTGAGGGTCTCTTCAAGAAGAACAAAGTAAACTATGTCAAGGGCTTTGGTAAGTTCGTCTCCCCTTCCGAAGTCACCGTTGATACTCTTGAAGGTGACAGCACTACAGTCAAAGGCAAGAACATCATAATTGCCACCGGTTCTGACGTAAAATCCCTCCCTGGGATTACCATTGATGAGAAGAAGATTGTATCGTCGACTGGAGCTCTAGCATTGACGGAAATCCCAAAGAAGCTAGTTGTCATTGGGGCGGGCTACATTGGTTTGGAGATGGGATCTGTTTGGGGCCGGCTGGGCTCTGAGGTGACCGTTGTTGAGTTTGCACCGGACATTGTCCCAAGCATGGACTCCGAGGTCCGCAAACAGTTCCAACGCATGCTTGAGAAGCAGAAGATGAAGTTCATGCTCAAGACCAAGGTGGTTGGGGTTGACATGTCTGGGGAAGGCGTGAAGCTGACGGTTGAGCCAGCAGCTGGGGGTGAGCAGACCACTCTTGAAGCCGATGTTGTCCTTGTCTCAGCGGGCCGGATTCCATTCACGGCTGGGCTTGGGCTTGAGACGATTGGCGTGAATACCGACAAGGCTGGCCGGATCACGGTCAACGGACGGTTTGGGACCAGTGTACCTGGCGTGTTTGCCATTGGGGACGTGATACCGGGTCCCATGCTTGCTCACAAGGCGGAGGAGGATGGGGTTGCCTGCGTGGAGTTCATAGCAGGCAAGGAAGGCCATGTGGACTATGACATGGTGCCTGGGGTGGTGTACACACACCCTGAGGTGGCGTCAGTTGGGAAGACTGAGGAGCAGGTGAAAGCATCCGGCGTTGAATACCGGGTGGGCAAGTTTCCTTTCATGGCAAACAGCCGTGCTAAGGCGATTGACGATGCCGAAGGGCTGGTGAAGATACTGGCAGAGAAGGAGACGGATAAGATACTTGGAGTCCACATTATGGCCCCCAATGCAGGGGAGATCATACATGAGGCTGTCCTTGCCTTGTCATATGGAGCGTCCAGTGAGGACATAGCACGCACATGCCATGCTCATCCAACCATGAGCGAGGCTGTGAAGGAAGCCGCTATGGCCACCTACGATAAGCCGATTCACATTTAGAGGGTGCACTTGTTTTTGTGCTTTCTCTCTGTGTTGGATGAGGTTTTGGAATAATTTTAGTATTACTCCGCAAGAGGTCTCTTCAATTCTCCATTCTCTTCTTCCTTGTTTTGTACTAATGCTATTGAAATCATATGTGCATTGCAGTTTGTTGGCTTTTAGAGTCTAGCTTGCAAAAATTGACAATTGCCTTTGCCCAAATGGCTACTTGGGTTCATATCTCAATAGCAATTTGTGGCGGAAGAAGCGGGAAAATGGGAATCCAACACGGTTTATGCAGCATAGTTTAAAAAACCCGAAAACTAAAACTCAGTATGCAGCCAGGTTGGGTCGACGTGAAGATGACTCAGACTAGATATTTAATAATGAAACCAAGAAAGCTTTTGACTAGTGGTAGACCCTTTGAAGTAGGTGAGTATAAAAATCAGCCAAGCAAAATACAAATTTGGTCCGTGGTTTGCTGGTAGAATCTCACCATGCACTTTCACCTCTCTTTTAGAAAAGAATCACTCAGTGACTCTGTTCGAGTCATGCAGAGTTGACTGAGTTGGCAAGCCAACTTCAGGAGTCTTGCGAAGTCACATTGATTGAGTCAAGTTGACTCACTGATTTCGGGTTGAGTCACTGGGTTTTAGAACTGTGGAATTGGCTTCATGAAGTTTTTGTGGAGCCCGGAACTAAAGAGGATGTGTTTCCATGCTCTCAAATGGGCCATCATTTTTTTTTTTACATGCACCCCATGCCCACCCGTGCACACACACTCTCACACTAACGCCGTAGTGGGATTTCACCTATGGGAACTCAAAACCCCAACCGGGTGTTGAAACTCCTGGGAGTCTACCACCGAGGCAAGGACTCGAACCCAAATGGGCCATCATGTTTACTTTTGAACCATCTCAAGATTCGACCTTGTTTTTAGTCATTCACTGGTGTTCTCTTGACAAGGCTGATTTGTGATATCAGTAGCAATTGCGCCTGCCGGTGCATCCAAAGGAGGTGGGAATCTAAATTTTGCCAAGCTGCCGTGAGAATTCCCATTTAGATATTTGGTGAAACAACATTCATAAAGCTGACCCAAAATGCGTAAAGCCAGCCCGGCCCAACCACGGGCCACTCCAAGGTTTGAGTTGGGCTTGTTGCCTCTAAGGCAAATGGGTTAGACGTGGGTTTTGACTGTCCAGTATCTTTCAAATTTACAGTGTTTGGGTGTACAGCCAAATTCTAGTTGGCAGAACATCAGGCAAACAAAGGGCTGCATGGAAAACAGAATCCTAGATTAAGAAAGATTCCTGGCAATTCCATTCTAGCCCATTGTATTTGGCCTGGGAAGAGGGAAGATAGCCATGGGTATGGATCAACTCCGCACAGTTTTAAGACTTTGTGGCTTGGACCTACTCAGTTCAGTCCCGAGCCAAGTCATGACTCAGCTGAGTCAGGCCTATTTTCACTGCTGAATCGCGGTGCTAAACAGGATAGGACTTGTCCGAGTCGACTTGGATGAGTTGTCAATCCATGGTTCACATATGTGGGAGGGGAATTAGTAGGAAAACAAAAACCCTCAGAATCTCAAATACCTCCCTCTGGATAAAAGTTCAAAGACAAGCACAAGAACCTATTCAGGTTTGGTTCTTAAGGAATTCATTTCAATCACTCAACAATTCACCCAACAAATCTTGTAGTTTCTTCATACCATTTTGGATCGATACTGTCATTGATTCAAATGTATGGCTTCTTGTTGGTAACGGCCCACCCATCAAAACATTCTAGTAGAAATACAACCAGTGAATCATTTCAAATGGGATTCGAGTTGAAAATGTAATAAAATGCAATTTGTGGGGCATCGCTCCCTCTTTACTCATAAATCCATATCTTTCATTGGAGGATTTGATTTTCACAAGATACATTACACAAAGATAAGGTGCCCCTCTTGAATGTGACAAATACTTGGAGAAGGAAAACATCTTCGGAGATTTGTGAGTCCTTGACCATGACGAAATAAGGTGACAATGTATTTACGATCTCTTTATGAATTTGGATGCCGAGGAGAGTCTGCTTTATAGTTTTTTGCCACTGCTGCAAATCGCTCCAAACCACCCAAAAGCAAGCCTTCGAGAAAGGGTCTCAATGCCTGGAAAAAACACAATAAATAAATAAATAATCGAATTCCATGAACATGAAAGCTTTGCTAGAACCTTAAAATATCTAAGAAATGGCTCTGAATGCTCCTTTTAACAACATTATGATAGCTGCTACTTACTGATGCAACTGGATTTAAAATTTGAGGAACTTCGTATGAGACAGTAAGCTGACATGGAAGACAATCACCATTAATAACAGAAAATAAAGAACGGAATTGACATTTAGGCCTACTCTTTTTAATAGATACACCTGTTTTTTCTTCTTCTGATAACGCAACAGAAAACCCATATTTCTACTTTGTACTGTTGAATTACCAAAGTAAAAAATATATGTATGTATAAAAATAAAAAAAGGTGCATCTATCAAGTCGGGTGGATTTAAATGGTGACCACCTAATAAAAAAAATCAGATGGAACAAAAGAGTCGGATCATATCAAGCATTCTCACTTCTATTAAGCATGATGATGGGCCTTTGGGGTAAAATCGCACGGCTCCTCTGCAAATGCGAAACCAACAAAGTTCATCAAAATCTAACTTGCAACTAATTCTGAAAACATAAAAGAAACAGTAAATCATAAGGTTTCAAAATATCTTATGTATAATTTTCATTGGATGAATCTTCCATCCCAGCCAAAAATTCACAAGGTTTTCTAGCCCCACAGCACCCCTCCCTAGATGCACCTTCCACAAAGCCAGCATGCTAAACATCCAAACAGTGCATAAGGTGGCAATCACCATAAAGATGACAGAACAAAAAAATAAGACCAGTCCACTCATTAGGCAGACTACACATGTTAGTTATGAAGGCTGTATTTGAATTGAGAAAGCAGCTTCAAATTGCATTACGGAGTTTTCCTTTAGATGATATTTGCCTCCATTATGGATGATTCTGAGTCTGCAATCCAGGTTACTGGCAATCTGATCCTGTCTCCAGGATATAATGAAGCCCGGATCTCTTTGTCGATCTTTAGCCAGCATTGGTAGTCGATTGACCCCAAACACTTCTAGCAACGAATGAGACTAGAAAACCAGTCACTGTTATTTGTTTCTGCAGTGAGGGAATAAGAAGAGCCTGAAAACAATAGAAAATTTGCACAGGAAATTGAGAACAAAAATAGAATTTGTATAGAAGAATGGGTTTGGAGTGTGCAAAACCCCTTTCACAGACCCTGTATATATAGAGGTTTAGGAGTCTGTTTGAGTGGGCTCTGTTTTGAATGGACACATCATCATCTTCGTCTAAACCCTATCCCAACTAACTGGGGATGGCTATACATGAACCCATTTCCACTATTCTACTCTATCAAAAACCTATCCTCAGTTGTTTTGAACAGATATGATTGCTGGAAACACCCTTTGAGCCTTTTAGCAACCGCTTTAACCATTGGCCAAACGGTCAAATCTCTTTGCCATGTCACCCCGTCCAAGTGGCCAATGGTGCTCATAACCGCCACCCAGGAACCACTACATCACCAAACAAACCATCCACCGAGGCACCAAGTCATTGGGTCAGCCAACCTGGTCAAGCCACTCATCAGAACCGCATCGAGCGACAGGTCAAACACATTGTTCGGACCATGGCTAGATCCAGGTCTAGGTGGCTTTGGAAAAAGTTTTAAGATTCATCGAGTCCTTGCAAGGATGGGCATGTGCAAAGTGCAAAGTGCAAAGTACCCCAAAGGCGCCCAAGTAGCCTACTGACCACGCACCATGCCATGTGTACATGTGTGCGAGCATAGACAGTGCTTCATACCATTCTTGTAAGTCAAAAACCCCATCTAGCCAACTTTCCTTTTGCATCGTTTTGGTAGGAAATGCTTTTCTTTTTCAAAACACACAAGGAATCTTTATGAAAGGCTTTTCAAAAAAGGTAAGTTCTGAAGGGAAATTAGATTTTCACTTCAAAAACAATTTTTACAATTTTGAAAATTATACACCTGTTTTTTATAGATAACCCCCCAAAACCATTTGATTTTTGAAAATATCACCAACAACACCTGTACGCGGAATGAGCCTTTGGCAACATTTTGTAAGACATACATTTTTTTCAAAATAGGGTTTGACCACCTGGTGAGTGGACCAGCCTGATTTTATTGTATGGTCTTCTTCTCAGATGGGCCACCTATCCACCACTCAGGAGTCAGACTGCCTGCAAAGGAGTGTTCTGGCTAGCAAACCTCAACTTCTATATGGCAGGCAAAGGTATCTTTCCCTCGGGAAGAGAACTACACTAAAAAAGTACATTGCAGGTCAGATATGGTAAGGGAGAAGAGTTCACAGCACACTCATTTAGGTTAATTTGTCTTTGATGCCAAAAACATGAGATATATTAACATGGTATATAATGTACATAAACAGGAAGAAAATTATAAACCACTGTAATTTCCACAAAGGCCTTTAAATGGGAGGAAAATGTAGGTTTTAAACGAAATTCAGCTCAGTCAAACAGCCAGTAACTAGAGCTGTCAATGGACCGGATCTTGGTCCGGATCCGCTCCGATTTTACCAGATTCGGATCAACGTTTCGGATCAGCGGGTCGGGTTTGGATCTTGTTAATCAGATTCGTTAAAATTTCGGGTCAGATGCGGATCACCTTGGATCCGCTCCGTTTAAAATCCGATCCGAATTTAAAATGAATTAAATAATATAATATATTTTATATGTAAATACATATAAACAAAAAACGACATATATTTTATCTCAAGTGGACCACAGTATTTACCATCCAAGTATCCACATGTATTTGGATTGGGTCGGATTGGAGTCGGATCAGCCGAATCTCAATCAGGTTGGGTTTCGGATCAAATGTTTAGAGATCCGTCGGATTTCGGGTCGAAGTCGGATCATCCGGATCACAAATCGGGTTGGATTCGGATCAGCCCCAATCCACTCCAAATCTGATCCGTTGACAGCCCTACCAGTAACAGCCCATTTGGGACTTCTTGGATTATTACCATTGGGTGGAATGGCCATTTTTGTCCAAATAGCCATTGTGCTTGTTTTATTGAATTACAAGAATTATCTCAATTGAAATTTTGGGCTCGTTTGATGGAAGAAGTCTATTCCATCCAATGCGAAATGCAGTAACATTTCCCAAATGCTGCACCTTTCAAAAGACACATTGGTACAATGGATATTGGACTGGATGGCCATTTGGGCACTTCTCCATGTGCACTCCAAATCTTCAGGTAGAAAAAGGAAAAAAGAAAAGAAACAAAAAAGTCAATTTCAAGATTCAATGAAAGAGTTCTGCAATGGTTCAAGTCCTACAAGAAATTATACTTACTTGTTAGGGAGACCTTCTAGAGACCGCCAATGGATTTTCTGATTTGGGATAGGCTGAAAATTAAGAGAGCATGCAGAAGGAAGAGTTACTGGAGCATTTATATGAACTTCAGAGAAAACAAAGAAAAGAAAAGAAAAGGGAAGAGGAAATATTTCATGATCTCACCTGCATATTTCGGGCCAGCCATGAAAATTCAAGATTGCGACCAAATGCTTCATACTTCAATGACCAACGTGAAAGGTCGGGCTTATCTTCTACAATCTATTAATTAACATGTCGTATCAAATTTCCTGGATCAAATGTGCTTATTGTAGAACTCCAATAGTTTAAGAAGGAAAGTAAACTAAAAAAATGATTATGTTGGTCCAAAAACATAACAAATATGACCGACTAATTTCACTTTGGATTAAATGAACCTCAAAGGGCTTTGGAATTTTCCAAGTCCCGAGTTACTGGAGTGTACCCTGAAGCGATGGCTTTGGTATCAAAGATCCAGAGAAGCTAGAGTACTTTCCAGAAGTTGGAAAGAGACTAGTTATCTAAGTTTGACTTGCCCTGGAATTTGAAGTTCAGCATACCCTTTGTTCATGTTGCATTATGAATCTCAAAGGCTTGAATTTTCCAAGTCCAGAGTTATTGGAGCATAACCCAACAAAAGATGTAGGGAAGCTAAAGTACTTTCTTGGAATTGAAATTGAATCACTGTAAAGAAACTAGTTATCTTGCCAAGAAAGTTTGACTTGCCTTGGAATTTGAAAATTTCAAATTCCCTTTTGTTCATGCTTATATGAAAAATGATGAACAAAGTGCTCCGAGTGACGGAAAAAAATAACACTGAAGTGCCATAGGAGGAAAGCCTCAAAACCAACGTTTTACAAAACTGGACAGGACGTCAAACTACTGAAGCAATCAGTTCGGTCCAAAGTGGTTAGAGAACGGAATTTTTATTGAGAAAATAAACAAAGCAAAAACAGCAACAACAGAACAGCAAAACAAGAAGGCAGGGACGCCAAGGAGGCGACCCAATTACATCCCAAGAAAATCAAGATTATAACACAAAATTTGGCGCGTAAGAAGCCCATTCGACTAAAAGCAACCTTGGCCTTTGGGAAGTTCCCTCCATCGACTTTCTCTCATTTCTAAAACATCTCGCATCTGCTGGTAGCCAGTTTGATGTCATAAATTACATAAATTAGATTCTTATTACAACCATTTGCCACACCAGGCCAACCACAGGTTCGTAGCAGTTTTGACTTGGTTCCATCTGGTTTGGGTGTTTTTTAGACGTCAAACAGTTTGAATCAAATTGAACCTGAGGGATTCGTCAAACCAGGTTAGACTGGATGGTCCAATCCAGTTTCAAAAACTGCTCAAAATGGCTCATCTTTTGTTTTTGAAAAATTAACACCTCTGCTCTTCCATTTTGGCCCAAGTGTGCTTGGAGAGGAGAAGCAGACAAAGGAAAATATGCACTCACGGGCATTTTCTCCTCAATCTAGGCAGATTACACTGAGTCATGAAAGAAATCAAATGTCCAGAATACATCTTTTCGTGACTCCTGTTGGGGGTACTCAACCAAGGAAGGGAAGCTTAAGTATTTGAGAGGACAGGTCAAATACAGGCAAACCATTTTATCAGGAAACAGTTACCATTAGCCCCACCATCTAAACTTTGCGGGATGAACAATGGCTCCGCCTTTGTAAAACGCACATGGATCCGCTCTCACGCCATTCAACTCGCATTCTGGGGTACTCCAAACAGGCCCTTAGGCTCTTTGGATCAAATAGGACTCAAGAATGATATATTCTCAATAAGCCAATTACAACTCAAAATTAGGCCTAGAGAAACATCTCGCAACAGCTTCCCATTCTCTTTCTTACCATAATGTCACAAGATATTTCTATCTGCATGTAAAACTTTCATTTCTAAGACCGAATGTTGTATCACATGCCATGAACTAATCTTTATGAAACTTTCATCACATAAGAGGCAACAAGCACCTTTATTAAGGGTGAATTTGGTTGCACCTAATATCATGATGTTTTAAAATATCATGAAAAGTTATGCTATTTGGAGCAGCCAAACACATCCTAGAAGATAGCATAGAACAATACTTGACAGATATTAGTGAGCACCTTTACAGATGATATGAACGGCATCCACTCTGGAATGGCTTCACGATCGGAATAACAATCATAGGCAACCTTACAAGGAACGTCGACTTCGATCTTTGCCCTGCATTCAAGTTTGTCTAATTAGAAGAAGTAACCTCTGCGAGCCTTTACATTCAAACTTTATGCAGCTAATGCCACCATATTTTTATGGCAAGTTCAAATCAAAAGTTTCACATACTAAGCCATGTTTGCATGCACAAGTGAATTGAATTGCGAACATTCTGTTCAATCAAGAGAAAAGGACTAGTAGCCCTCAAATTGCAGTTACAGTCCAAGTCGTCCAAGAAAGTAATGCAATTGCTAATGAAGAAAATTTCAGATGGGTTATTTCTGCTTCATCAGACTAAAAATTGCAGTTCAATTTGATAGTGCATCCAAACATACCATAAGAAAAATGTGGGGTTGGAAATTAGAACCTAGCCATCTATAAACTAGCATGTAATCATTTCCATACAAATTAGAAAACACAAAAACATATGGGGTAAGTTTCTCAAGCAGAAAATCTTAGTTCTGAAATAATTCCAACCATTTGATTTGTGAGCACTAGCACAATCAAATTGTGAAAGAACAACTGCTGATATTGGTGAAACGGCATGCACCATTCTCTCGTTGCATGAGAAAATCAGTCATTGCTCCACAAGCTGTGATACAGCTCATCAAAATATCAGCCAATTGGATGATGCTTTGCTCAGATCAAACCAGTGTTTTAAAACCAGACCCGACCAGACGATTGGATCAGTATGGACTGGACCCTGCAGCTAAAAATGGGTCGGTCACGAAGAACCTTTTGAACCATCTGGATCAAGTGGTCCAATTGTCTGGGGCAAATGGTCAAATCCTTAGACTGTTCACCCCCCAAATGATCAAATCCTTATTTATTCATTCTATTCATTCATGACTCCATAGTGATATCATGGGTCAGACTGGTTTGGATCAAACTGCCCAAGAAAAGGGGGTTCGGGTTTGGATCAGGATTTTAAAACATTGGATCAAGAAATAGTTGCATGGAACTTCTCCTAGGGTGCCGCTTTTTGGGTCCTAAAATAGCTTAGCTAGATTGTCTGATTGCCTTACCACCTCCGCACCTGCTCCCACTTCCATTCATTTCTGTTTTAAGTTTTAACCAAGGATTCAAAACATCATCAAAATCCCCATCTCACACTTGCATTAACTGGTTGAGTATGCAAAGGAAAACTTGGTGCACTGAGCAGCAACATTCAGCGAGAAAAGTCCATTGTCATGATCCATGGATGAGTTCAACCATGTCATGTAGACACCACAAATGAGCTGTTCCACAATACACACACGCCCCCATACACCGACACGTGCAATGCTGTATATCCAATCTAAGTGAATAGAACACTGAGCATGGCCACAGTTCTCCCCTCGAGGTCCTACATAGGTTGTTTATTTTTTATGCTCGAATGCATACAAGAGTTGGAATACTAATGGAATGCATATCTAGAAGGAATTTTAGGATCCTCAAACCCAAGGCTCAGTACAGCATACACGGGTTTCCAGTTTTGACAAGTGGGACCTATGGATCAGTGATTGAGACCATTGGTCTTCTGGACCCCACCATGGATGCACTATACCCCAAAAATCTCCTAGACAGGACAACCTTAACCTTCTGACTTGTGCACTGCAAAAAACAGAGTTGAAAAGAGAAATACAACAGTGGTCCACAATCAATTGAGAAAAGGCCCAAGATTAATGGCTAGAATATTTTGATCTAGGGGAGTTTTGGGGCACAACAGACAAATGTTCATGGTCGCTGAGCCATGGGCCCCACTGAGTACCCAATATATTGGGCAAAGCCTCGGGCTGAGGATCCTGTAATTCCTCTATTGGAAGAACGGTTGCAAGTCCTACTATTAGGAAGTTTGAAGACATCTGCCAGCGTCACATAGCAATGTCGCAAAGCAAACTCATATTTCTCAAGAATGCATGTTATCCAACACAGTACAGGCTTAGCAGCAAACATGGCCCTGTGTGTCTGAAGCTGAACTCTGATCATAGGAATAAAGGCATCCCAAGGCCTGCTTGATATGGGTGCTTGCGATGACTCTTTTCAGAGCGGAAGTAAGCTGGGGTGATTTGGGGTGTGCAACTATGTTCATCGTGCACATTGTTTACAATTAAAACTGAAGTATCTCTCAGTTATAGACCGTTTTTTGGTATGAGCAATAGTTTGAGATTTTTGCAGCTTTTTTTCCTCAACATAACCTAGTCAACTTGGTTTTGATGGAGAACAAAAGAAGCTGCCCCACTGAAAGATGCGCACATCTGACTAAGTTGGGACAAGTCAAAGTGAGTCATATCGGTCTCTGTACCTGTGAGAGTCACACTCTGAAACTAATATTTTAAAACTACTGATTTGCTAAAACCATCGAGTCATATAGGCTTGTTCATTGAGAGACTGTTAATTATTAATGGTCTGTAAGACTTAGAACTCACTTAGTTTGATCTTGCTTGGATCTTATGTAGTTACTATGACTCGGAAAACCATGGATGACAATATGACTTGGATTTGTATTTGGTATGTTTTGGTCCTACAGCACTAATTAAGCAGCTGGGTTTCCTAGTGCATTAGATTTATAGCTTTCTGTATTTCCCAAAGATTATGTAATTTATATTAACTTTTGGGGAATGTGGTAATGGTTACCCAATTTATAATCTCCTTGCATAATGCTTTGATATAGAGCCTTCCGAACAAGCTACTAAGTGGCTTATATTCAAGACAGTCAATAGACAACTAAAAACATAAAATTAAGTGTGTGCGTGTGAAGGTTAAAACATAGAAATGATGATCCATATATGAAAATGTATGTGAGATAGGAAGATTTTGGCTAGAAATAGAATTAAAATGAGAATTGCATTTATCTGATCATTCACAAGAATCCTTAAAGATCTCTCTCTCTCTCTCTCTCTCTCTCTCTCTCTCTCTCTCTCTCTCTCTCTCTCTCTTCTTTTTTTTTTTTGTTGAAGGATTGAAGATCAGATATCAGCATTCTACTTTTTCATTTGTCCTAAACAACCTCATTTCAGTACAAAGACTCCTGACACAAGCCTAGTAAAAGTAGAACAGAGTCTACAATTCAAACACACAAAAGAGAAGGGACAAATTACGGCTCATATATGTGTTTGTGTTCGTATAAATGGAGTTTCATTGCATAAATTTGAAAAAGGCTTATAGATGGATATACGATTGCAGATGACTGTCGAAAATTTATGTGAGCAGGAGGATTTCGTCTCTGAGTCGAAGAACTGATTGAATGATCCTAACCATTGGATCAGTGTTCATCAAATTGACAGGTAGAAAGAAGATGTCAACTGTCCAAATTTAATAGCCAAAATATGGCAGTGAAGATGCCCTACTAGTGTGATTAGGCTACAGCCACTTCACAGTGGGACCCATGGTTAGCTGGGCCACACAAGTGTGATACAGCCCATTCCACTGTACCCATGGCATACATGCACCAATTTTTCAACTTCCCAAATTGCGGGCCGCAATGTGGATGGAGGAGCATAGCCTGAAAATCAATGACTGGACTATCTTAACCATCCAATTTCATCTGTTAAATTTGCACCATTGACTGTCTTCATTTGAACCATTGAACCATCTACTTGATCGTCACAATTGGATGGTTAGGATTGTCTGATCAGGACAACATTCACACCATGCTTAATCCACTTCAGGGCCCACAATTTGCACGGTCCGAATCGGCATAAGCGAATGGCGAATGCCGTGTAGATCAGATAAGTTTATTACCATAAATTGGGCCAGACCATTAGCTGTCCAGCGATTTCCATGGTGTAGCCCACCTGATGAGTGGACCATCCTGGTTTACGCCACAGGTGATCTTTACAGCATGGCCCACCTTTTGCACGGCCCGGATGTTCTCCAAAATAACATGTTATAGTATGTGAATCCATACAAATTAGATATCAAAATCACACTCTTTCTTTGATTCTACACACAACCCATTTCACTTCAACTACTAAAAAAAAGCACTACGCAAGGAAATACGATTATGTGCCATCTAAACATGAAAAACAAAAGGGGAAACGATTGGAAATCGAAATGGGTGAAGAAAATGCATCAACGATTGGAAATCGAAATGGGTGAAGAAAATGCATCTGGGTATTGATTGTTACATGCAATCCTGCCATTCCATGACAGGGGAGAAGGGTCTGATGCCAGTGGAGATTGAATTTCGATTCACCCCAGTTGGGTTTTTGAAGAAGAGTTCGTTGAGGTGCGGCTTTGAAGAGATCCTGCCATTGAAAATGGGCTTGAAGAAGGGTCCATTTCTAGCACTTTTGAAGTGGGCCACTGAGGTTAGGCCCGAAAGGAAAGCTGCCGCTGCAGACATAGCTCTGAGAGAGAGAGAGAGAGAGAGAGAGAGAGAGAGCAAACAACAGCGAAAGACGACCAATCTTCAAAAAACGCAGCGGAAGCAGAAGAACCGGAATTATAAAGATATACGCGATTTTCTGTACTCGGGTTTTAATTCTGACAAGTGGACCCCATTTTTGGTAATCCGTACAGTTTGTCTGTTGCATACTACCGTGGATGGACTGCTTCCAAAAAAAATTTGAATGTGTAGAACAGTTTTAACCGTTAAAGTTGTGACCTGAAGATAAATGGTTAGAAGAGAAATTGATCGACGGTCCAGATTCAACGGAAGAAGAGTTTCAACTTGGTCTCCAGGGTCTTCCAATATGTTCAATTTTGGGGCATGGCCCACTCAGAGTGGGACTTAACTGACCATTGGTCTGGATTAGCTAACGTTGGCCCCACTTATCAGAATCTGAAACCCGTGTAGGTTGTGCAAACAGGGTCGTGTATCATATAATTCCTCGAGAATCCTTGACCACAGCTTTGCTCATGATACTCATGTTTTCAGTTCTGACAAGTGGGATCCAGTGGTTCTGTAATCCAGACCATTGATCTGTTGCATCTTGCGGTGAATGGACTGTGGCCAGAAATATCCTGGATGGGACAATCCCAAGTGGACTCAAATATGGGAAGCGGATTGGCTGGTGAACCAATCCATTGGACGTGGCGGACGCAGGCGAGATACGTGGCAGACGCAGGCGACAACATCAGAACTCGAGTAATTCAGGTACATTTCAAAAAAGACGTATTTAATATATCACACCGTCGATCTTGACAAGATCATTTTAGTACATGATCCAAAATATGAGTCATATCAAAACTCAAGTTAACCACAGCACAATAAGATAAGCAGTGGGTAGAATAATTCTCACCATTAAAGTATTTTTACGCCTACCATGATATTTATTTTCCATCCAAACTGTTGGTAAGATCACGCGTACCTTAGATAAAGCGTACAAACAAATATAAGATTGATACAAAACTTATGTGACCTTGAAGAAGGTTTCAATAATATGCCCTCAAAATCCACTGCTTTCTGCAGTGTGGTCTACTTGAGCTTTGGATCCATCTAATTTTTGGTATAAAGCTTTAAAATGATCTCGAAAAATTCACATATAGTCTAGATATGATACATACCTTTTTGTCGGGCCATGTAATTTGCTGACGTCAATACACCAGCCACGTCCACGCAATCCACTTCCAACAGCGAATTCACATCCGTAAATATGAAATTTAGACTCATGTGACAAGCCAAGGCCCTAAAAGAATCACTAACGAAATACCGCATTTAGAAGCTCATTTACTCTGCAATTTAGGCAAAAATGGAATTGTAATGCTGGGATCTTGGATAGAAACAGGTAATATTTTAGTAGGTAAATTAATGCCATGGCGCGGATTGCCTGCGAAAGCCTTCCTGCGCAAGGAATTTGGGTGGGGCCTGTTGATGCTGAAAATTGGTCAACAGACGAGGTGATAGGATTTATATACGGAGG
Organism: Liriodendron chinense; assembly: GCA_003013855.2. Taxonomy (NCBI): domain Eukaryota; kingdom Viridiplantae; phylum Streptophyta; class Magnoliopsida; order Magnoliales; family Magnoliaceae; genus Liriodendron; species Liriodendron chinense. Next base: position 2,195,791 of record ML058484.1, on the reverse strand, counting down.
AACGACCGTCGCCGCAGATATACTTCGTTAGAGTTGAAGGAGGTGCTCGAACCAGAGGCTCGGCTTTGAATCTGTAAAACACCACAGAAAACAGTAAAGGGGGGTGGCTGGGATCCAGTCGTGAACCCTCCGATGCCTAAATCAGTGATGGCTTTTGAGAATTGTGAGACTATTTTTTAATAGAGATTATTGTGTACCTATAATCGATGTATCTCTTCTTACTTTATAAGCGTTGATAGAGATTTTATGGGCTGAGATCACGGCGGATATCTTGCCCGGGAATCTGGGCGAAAATCTTGGGCCGTTCGGATACTTCGGACTGTTCCGATCTTGAAGGAACGCGCCCTTATTTCAGGCCGCTGTGAGGAGGAGATGAGGTCGGCTTCTGTCTACCCGTCAGATTGAGTCCGATCCGATCTGACCTTAGAGAAGGCGAAGTCATCAGCTCAAACCTTCAGCTTGCTATATTATTCCGAGGTCTTTTATCCTCGGATTTGTTACGAGAAATTATCCCATAACAGGGCCCACCGTGATTTTTGTGAGAAATCTATGCCATCCAACCGTTTTGTGAGATCATTTTTGGCGTTGCAACCAAAATTGAACAGGATCCAAGACTTAAGTGGGCCGAAAACATGACGATTGAACTTCCACAGTTGAAATATTCGTGGGGCCACAAAAGTTTCGAATCAGGATAATATTTGTGTTTTCATTTCATCTCAGTAGGAATGACATTATGAACGGTATGGATGGCATATAAACATCACTGTGGACCCATAGAGGTTTCAACTGTAAGAATTTCCCTACACACCTTTTGCTTTAGTGCGGCCCACTTGAGTTTTGGATCCAATTCAGTTTTGGTCGCAACCCTAAAATGATATCACAAAATGGTTGGATAGCATAGATTTCTCACAAACTGCACGGTGGGCCCCACCCAGATTCCTTGCCCAGGAGATGCCTGAGGGCGCGGATAGCCTGCGTCCTGCGCAAGGAATCTAGGTGGGGCCCACCGTGAGTTTTGTGAGAAATCTACGCCGTCCAACCATTTTGTGATATCATTTTAGGCGTTGCAACCAAAATTGAACAGGATCCAAGACTTAAGTGGGCCAAAAACATGACGATTGAACTTCCACAATTGAAATATTCGTGGGGCCACAGAAGTTTCGAATCAGGATAATATTTGTGTTTTCAGTTCATCTCAGTAGGAATGACATTATGAACGGTATGGATGGCATATAAACATCACTGTGGACCCCATAGAGGTTTCAAGGGTAAGAATTTCCCTACACACCTTTTGCTTTAGTGTGGCCCACTTGAGTTTTGGATCCAATTCAGTTTTGGTGGCAATGCCTAAAATGATGACACAAAACGGCCGTCAATTTTGGTGGCAATGCCTAAAATGATGTCACAAAACAGTTGGACAGCTTAGATTTCTCACAAACTGTACGGTGGCCCCCACCCAGATTCCTTGAGCAGGAGATGCCTGCGAAAGGCTTTCGCAGGCTATCCGCGCCCGAAGTCCATACTGTGGCGCGTAGTGGCGCGGATTTCCTACAAAAGCCTTGTGCAGGAATTTCCTGCGTTGGGAACCAAGGTGGGCCCACAGTGAAGGTTTTTGATAAATCCACCCCGTCCATCCGTTTTGGGAGCTCATTTTAGGACTCTTAAACAAAATTGAACCGGATCCAAGACTCAATTGGCCCTCAATAAAGGAAAAGGTAGGTAGGTAAATTACTACCGTTGAAACCTCCCTGGGGTCCACAGTGATGTTTATATGACATCCATACCGTTCATAACGTCACTACTACTGGGATGAACTGAAAACACAAATATTATCCTGATTCAAGACTACTGTGGCTCCACAAATATTTCAACTGTGGACGTTCAAATCTCACGTTTTCGGCCCACTTCAGTCTTGGATCTGGTTCATTTTTGTTTTTATATCCTAAAATGAGCTCCCAAAACGGATGGACGGGGTGGATTTATCAAAAAACATCACTGTGGGCCCCACCTTGGTTCCCAGCGCAGGAAATCCGCGCCCGGCGCGTAGCACACAGCAGCGACATCCGTACTGTGTACTGGTGGAGGAAGCGGGAGCGGATTAGGTGAGACCCGGATCCACCGAGGTGAGTGGACCCCTGACGGTGGGGCCACTGTGATGTATGTGACTACATCCACGCCATACATCCGCATTGAAAGATCATTTTAGGGCATGATCCGAAAAATGAAGCAGCTCCAAATTTGAGATGGGCCATAGTACAAGACACAGTGATGATTGACCATTAAAAGCTTCATGTGGCCACAAAAGCTTTGGATCAAGATGATATTTAAGTGGTCTCTTCATCTAGGTGTTTGTGACCTTATCAACAGGTTGGATGGAAAATAAATATTCCGGTGGAATCTACTGAAAATCCATGAGATTTTCAATGGTAAAGATTCAATCCTGACTGTTTTTGTGGTGTGGTCCACCTAAGATTAGATTTAGATTCAGTTTTGGTGTCATATCTTAAAATAAGCTTTTCAAAATGGTTGGACCGTATGGATTTAATACAAATACATCACTGTAAGCCCCACAGTCAGGGTCCCACCCACCTCGATGGATCCGGGGTCTCACCTAATCCGCTCCCAGCGGAAGCGGATTGCGTGGTGTACTACACACCACGAACTTGGCCGGCCCTCATTCAAGACAGTGCGGCCCTTATCGTGGGTTACTGCAGAGCCCACCTTGATGAATGTATTACATATCCACACCCTTCATCCATTTTTTCAAATCAGTTTAGGGGATTATACCAAAAAGGAAGCAGATCTAATCATCAGGTGGACCATAACATAGGAAACAGTGTTGATTGACCATTAATGGGCCACAAAAGTTTTGGTTGAAGTTGATATTTGTTTTTTCCCTTCATCCAGGCTCATGTGACCTTATCAACCGATTAGATGGTAAATAAACACCATGAAAACATGAAAGTCTGTCCTAAGAAGTTTTTAATGGTCAGATGGTCAATCCTCACTGTTTCTTATGGTATCGTCCACCTGATAATTGTCTTTGCTTCATTTTTGAGATAATGCCCTAAGATGATTTTGAAAAATGAATGGACGGAATGGATATATAATACATACATCAAGGTGGGCCCATGGTAAGGGCCGCACCATCTTAGGTGAGCTCGGGGTCTCACCTAATCCGCTCTCATGTGTTATATCCCAACCGTCTGTTCATTTTACCAAATCGTGATATATACATATAAGAAGAAGAAGAAGAAGAGATGGATCCAAAGTTTAAGTGGGCCACACTGTAGAAAGCAGTGGAGAGTAAACGTCTACCATTGAAACCTTCCTGGGGTCACAGAAGTTTTGTATCAATCTGATATTTGTTTTTACTCTTCATCTAGGTCCATGTGACCTTATGAACAGTGGATGGAAAAATAAGCATCATGGTGGACCCTAGGGATGTTTTAACGGTGTGGCCTACTTGAGCTTTGGATATGACTCACTTGGGTATCATGCCCTAAAATGACCTAGTGAACGGTGTGTATATACAAAATACATCATTGTAGGGTCCAAACCTTAATCCTCACACGTACCCTACCCATACAAGCAACGTCCCTGGTGTAGGATACAACAGCCAATCCGCCTCCAAGGTAGACCCAATGAAGTATTTATTTTATCGATTACTTTCATTCATTCATTAATTATTACTTATTTATTTATTTTATTTTTTTCTTTCAGGGCATGAGCTTAAAATTGAGGGAGATTTAGATTTTAGGTTGACCATACCATAAGAAACAGTGGTGATGGGACGCCTACCATTAAAAGCTACTTATGAGCTACAAAAGTTTTGGATCAAGCTGATGTTTATGTTTCACTTCATCTAAGTCTGTGTGACCTGATCAACAAGTTAGATGGCAAATAAACATTATAGTGGGCCTAGGAAGCTTTTAATGGTGGGCGTTTGATCACCACTGTTTACTATGGTGTGGTTTACCTGATATTTAGATTTGCGTCATTTTTTGTGCTCATGCTCTAAAATGAAATGGAAAAATGGGTATACAGCGTGGATAAAACACATACATCATGGTGGAGCCCAATTAGCTTTTCCAGCAGCACACAGTACATACTTCAGTGCTGTGTGCTACACTACGCAATCCGGCCCTGATAAATGGAGAAATACACAAATGGTCCATAATCAATCGAAAAACTGTTCCAAGATTGATGGATGCGATCTTCCGGTCTAGAGATTTTTGGGAAATGGCCCACCCTCAAGTGCATTGAAGCAGACAGACTGTCTAGATTACCTCACGTGAAGGGACCGGAACCTTTTCCAACGTTTGTAGAATAACGACGTGAGTGGGGCCCACTATGATGTGTGAATAAAATCCACTGTCCTTCGTGTTCCTCCCCCACATGACCATCATGTGATGTGGCCCACTTGAGTTTTGTGATGGACTGGATTTTATTCGTCCATGCATGCTGGTGGGCTATATCTTACTAATGGATTGGATGGCATATAAAAAGCACGGTCGGCCCCACACAAAACCTGGATGATTTTAGTGGTGGCTGTCCCCAGTCCCTATTCCAACTGTTCCATGTGTATTTTGGATCCGTTTGATTTTTCTGAATACAGTAATTAAACAGAATTACCTTATGAACGGATTGGATATGAGCAGTGCATCAAGGTGGGCCCCATGAATACTGTGGCAACGGGCTGGGCCCGGCCCTAACCGGACTAAGAAGACCTCACGCCATTCATGAACTTTCCATAATGTTTGTGAGAAATCCACCCCATTCATCCGTTTTACCGGATCATTTTAGGGGCAAGGTACAAATAGTGGGTAGGGAAATGCTCACTGTTAAAACCTCCCAGTGCACACCATGATGTTTATATGCCATCCATGCTGTTCATAAGGTCATTCCTAGTGGGATGAACTGACAACAAAAAAAATTAGCCTGATCCAAAATTCCGTGGCCCAACGAATGTTTCAACAGTGGATGTTCAATTCCCACTATTTCTTGTCATGCAGCCCACTTGAGTTTTGGATCTGTCTTATTTTCGGTCCTATTTCCTAAAATGATCGGCAAAAAGGATGGACGGGATGGATTTCTCACAAACATCATGTAGCTTTTCCACCGTTGGAACTTCCTGCCTAAGGCTTTGGCAGGCAATCTATCCACAGCGAACTCATAGGACTGACTTTGATCATTGAAATATGACCCGAATTCGAGAGTGATTTTAAATTACACATGTATGGTGGGTCCCACCTGATAATTCATCCGGGGCAACTATTCGGGCCAGCCATTCATCATTGGCCGTGCCCTCTCCCAACCTAAACAGCGGCCCAGATATCAAGACTGGTCTGGCCCTTGGGCTAAGCTTGGGGCCCATGGCCCGTCTTACAGGGTGGGCCGCCGAGTCGGGCTAGGACAGGCCCAGTATAAGTGGGCTTATGCTGTTTGGAAGCAGGCTGCGTACTGAGAAATCTCCGTGGAGCCCACCGTGTTGTATGCGTCTTATCCACGCCGTCGATCCATTTTTCAAGCTCATTTTATAGCATGAGCTCAAACTTGAAGCATATCGAAAGGTCAAGTGGACCACACCACAGGAAACAGTAGGGATAATGACGTCCACCTTTGAAACCTTCATAGTGCCCACATTGATGTTAATTTGTCATCCAACCTGTTCATAGGGTCCCACAAACGTTGATGAAGGGAAAACACAAATATCAGTAGGCATTCAATTCCCACTGCTTCTTGTGGTGTGGCTCACTTGCACTTTTGATGTGCTTCAATTTTGGGCTCATGCCCTGAAATGAGCTCGAAAATTGGTTGGATGGTCCGGATAAGACACATACATCATGGTGGTCCCCCAGAGTTTACTTTGCAGGCTATAGCATGCTTAGTCAATACGCAATCCTCTATGCTTTTTTTTTTTTCCTACACGGACTCACACCACACACACTCATCCACCCCCACACACTACATGGGCACTCAATCCCATGATCTCAGTGTTAAAATGAAGTCCCTCTACACCCGACCATGGAATTGGACTCAAATCCCTGTCCGTACCATTTGCGCATGTGCAAGTAAAGAGGATAGTGGCCCATCTGCCACCACATGGCACTCATGTGCGGTGTCAGGCATGTTCATTAAGTGAGCCTCATGGCTCCAAGAGCAGGCCAGCATATCATGTGGCTAAGCATGTTTTAAAGAGAGGCCATACCTGAGCAATTACCTTCCATGTACATCCTGATCAATTACTTTCCATGCACATGTTTTAAAGAGAGGTGTAGAACATAGCACCCAGATCAGTACTACGTTGGCACGGCAGAGTTTTATAGGCCCACCATGATGTATGTGTTATATACACACTGTCCATTCATTTTTTCAAATTATTTTATGGCATGATCCCAAAATTGATGCAGATCCAAAGCTCAAGTAGACCACATCACAGAAAGCAATGGGGCCAATGGCGCCTACCATTGAAACCTTCCTAAGGCCCACCATGATGTTTGTTTGCTCATAAGGTTACACAGACCTGGATGGATGAAGGGAAAACCCAAATATCAGGTTGATCCAAAACTTCTGTGCCCTCAAGAAGTTTTCAATGGTAGGTTTTCAATTCCCACAGTTTCATGTGGTGTGGTCCAGTTGAGATTTGGATCCGTCTCATTTTAGGGCATCTGATGGCAAAATTGATGGACAGTGAATATAACAGACATCATGGTGGGGCCACAGAGCTTTGCCATGTCAACACAGGACCAACTTCAGTGCCCTGTTCTACACCATGCAATTCGAGTCCACACTTGTGGACTGGCCTACTTTCAGAGGGATCCACTGTGATTGTCCTGGGAGTCCCAAAGCGTCTCTTCTGCGCACATGTTGGCCGCTTGTAGCATTCCTCATCGGATGAGTCCGTGTCTACGAGCTAAGTACACCATCCACCACTTATGACGTAGATCATGGCCATTAAGTATGGTGACGTAACTGTGTCTAGCCTGCTAACCCAGCGGGAAGTGGCGTTGACGTTTCAACAGCAGGTCTTATATTCAAATACTAATGAGACACACTAACTGCATCAGTTGGGTGTATTGTGTGATGCTAATGAGACACTGCATTGGTGTGCATTGTGTGACCTAACATGTGGGTGCGTTGCCCCGCTAACAGGGTGGGTGCATTGCATGATTAACAAAAAGAATAAGAAAAAAAAAATGGTGACATGACTCATCCATAGCATCCATTGCACGATCTCAAAATTGTGACTGTCCAATTCTTACATTGGGAATGCCAAATCCTTTTATAGCTAGATGGAGAGACCATGAGCCGCCGTCTATAATCAAGAATTGTCAGTTGTCTATTTAACCACCTATGAAATCAGGTAATTTGTGAATGAGAGAGTTCATCATTCTAATGACTTATTTTTTCCTTTCAGCTAAAATGACTTTCTCTTACGGTGTTAGTAGAGATGATTGTAATGTGAGAGTAAAAGCTAACTCAATTACATTAATTGAAATGAAAATAAAAAACTTACAAAAATATCCCTCAATGACCTAGTGATACGGTGTAGACAATAAGACTTTAGATTTAAGTCTTCCTTAGCACAGCGGTCTAGACATAAACAAGGGAACTTACATTATTAAAAGGAAAAAGAAGAAGAAGAAGTATTCTTTGTGATCAAAATAGATGGAAGTGAATTACACTAGTTTTAATCTAGGTCGGTCCAGCATAGCAATGTAATCGGATGGAATTACACTACTATACTAAAGCAGATCCAATATAGTAGCATATACAGGCTGTCCTAGCCTAAAATAAACTAAGATAAGATAAAATAAAAAGATAGAGAGTGTTGCTTTATAGATTTGATTTGTGCTGTATTAGCCAGGGCCTATAGTTACTAATGTGAAAATAACCGTCGGAGCTTAGTCAACTTAGATGTGTAGGTGTATGGGCTGAATTCATCACCTGTCGTGCCTATGTGAAATCCAGTCTTTCCATCAGTTTGGACGTATGCGACAAAATCATGGAGATCCAAAAACTCAAGTGGCCACACTACAGGAAGAAGTGGGAATGGGGACATCCACCACTGAAACCTTCTTGTGGCCATCAGAAGTTTTGGATCAGCCTGATGTTTGTGTTTTCTGTGAAAACTGAACACTTAATGCGGAATAATCGGATCATCTATGCATCGAATAATGGGGATTCCATACTATAATCTTAAAGCCATACCTGATTGGGAAGACATTCCCGATGCCGCCGTGTTGCCGAGAAGAACTCTTGGTCTTCTGCACCTAACACCTTTAGGAGAACCTCTCAATGGGGACTAGGGTTTTCTCTTGTGTGTTGGTGAGGGGACCAAGACATATATTTATAGGAAAGAGGGCCAGAGAAGCTTACCCATCACACTTCTCTCCTCTAGGGTCTCCACACCGTAGGTTTCCATATCTGGCTTAATAACCGCGCATAGGGGCCACGGTTCAAGCGTCCCGCCCCAAACCTATTATCAATGATCAGAACTGTAGTGGGGGCCCACTGAATCGCTCAATCTGAATAATCCAACGGTCATGATCTAAACCGATGATCATGTGTGGCCCACTTAATGGAGTCTTACATTCTCCCACTTGGGCTACACTGATCTCTGAAAGAAAACAAAACACTTTATTTTATTTTGTGAAAAGCATTTCATAAAACATGTTTGTTTCAAAAGTTCCTAATGGGCGCCCTACTGATTTCAAAACAATACCGTTGGATGATTATGAGCAACGCTTGTCAGATTCGGTCCATCAAGACCATTGATATTGAATCATGGTAGTCAACACAACATTTCATATTTTCGAAGTGTGACGAATCACGATCACAAATACCAATAGCCTTAACGACATGGATCAATGATATGGGGTGTGGTATGAAGATTACACGTCTCATGTGATCATACGTGTTTATCTTCAAGTGGTCCTACTGAACGTGTCTCCAAGACACAAACCAAAGTCTTGCTTACTCAAACCTGAATGCGCACACTGAAGGACAAGCAAGATATAAACTGAAAAACAGAATCATCAATGCATAATAGATATCTAAAAAATGTCTGGACATAATCGGATCATACATGAAAACTCCCACTACTGAAATACATCCTTGGGATCAACAACTCCCATAGATGTCACATGCTCCTTAAAGAGCGTGATAGGAAGGCCTTTAGTGAGAGGATCCGCTATCATCTGCCTTGTGCCGATGAGTTCCACAGACACTTGACGATTCTGAACTCTCTCCTTCACAACAAGATATTTGATGTCAATGTGCTTTGACCTCGATGAATGCTTGTTGTTGTTGGAGAAGTTAACTGCAGCTGAACTATCACAATAGATTTTCAATGGTTTCGGGATCATCTGCACAACCCGTAAACCAGAGAAAAAACTCTGAAGCCAGACCGCCTGATTCGTGGCTTCATGACAAGCTACATACTCTGCTTCCATGGTAGATGATGCCGTAATTGACTGTTTCACGCTTTTCCATGATACGGCTCCACCAACCATCATGAATACATAGCCCGAGGTGGACTTCTTGCTGTCGAGACAACCAGCAAAATCTGCATCTGTATATCCTACCAACTCCAAATGGTCGGATCTCCTGTATGTGAGTTCGAAGTCCTTTGTCCTTTGCAGGTAGCGCAACACTTTCTTTACAGCTATCCAATGATTCATTCCTGAATTGCTAAGGTACCTGCCCAACATTCCAACCACAAAAGCAATATCTGGACGCGTACAGACCTGAGCATACATGATGCTCCCTACTGCTGACGCATACGGAATAGCTTTCATTTTGTCCTTCTCTAGGTCATTCTTAGGACACTGAAATTGACCAAACTTGTCACCTTTTACAATAGGCGCTTGGCCAGGAGCACAACCTTGCATGCCAAACCTTTCGAGAACCCTATCAATATACGCCTTCTGCGACAAGCCAAGTAGTCCACGTGATCTGTCCCGGCTAATCTGAATGCCGATGACAAAGGAAGCATCACCAAGATCTTTCATCTCAAAATTTTGAGATAGGAATTTCTTAGTCTCACGTAACAATCCAATATCACTACTGGCCAATAAAATGTCGTCAACATACAAGACCAAAATGATAAACTTACTCCCACTGATTTTCACATATATGCACTCATCCGCAGTGTTTTCAATGAAACCATATGAGAAAACAACTTCATGAAACTTTAGGTACCACTATCGTGATGCCTGTTTCAACCCATAAATGGACTTCTTAAGTTTGCAGACTAGATGTTCTGAGCTTTTGGCTTTAAAACCTTCTGGCTGCAACATATATACGTTCTCCATTAGATCTCCATTGAGAAACGCAGTTTTTACGTCCATTTGATGTAGCTCTAAATCCATATGAGCCACAAGAGCCATAATGATCCTAAAGGAGTCTTTCTTAGATACAGGTGAGAAAGTCTCCTTAAAGTCAATGCCCTCACGCTGAGTGAAACCCTTTGCAACTAGCCTGGCTTTATACCTTTCGATATTGCCCTTAGAGTCCCGTTTGGTTTTAAATACCCATTTGCAACCAATCGGCCTAATCCCTTCAGGCAATTCAACAAGGTCCCAAACTTTGTTGTCCTTCATGGATTTCAATTCATCCTTCATGGCATCGAACCAATGAGAAGAATCAGCACTTTGTTCGACCTGTGAAAGGGATACAGGATCCTTTTCAACCCCAATGTCAAACTCATGCTCCTGCAAATAGACGACGTAATCGTCTGATATTGCAGATCTTCTCTCTCTGTGTGATCGTCTTAATGGCTCATTATTCTGAATTGGGTTTTCCATTTCCTCATCAGTGGGTTGTATTTGAGGTTGTACATGGTCGTCCATAGGGATCTCAGGGTCCACTGTTGGACGGACAACCATGCTACTCTGAATGATTGTGGTGGGAATCACAATCCGCTCTTCCTCAAATACAATATCTCTTATATTTGTGCTCCCACTATCTTCAGTGTTCTCAATAAACCTAGCATTCCCAGTCTCAATGACTCTCATGGAATGTGATGGACAATAAAATCTGAATCCTTTTGACCTTTCTGGGTATCCAATAAAGAAGCAACTAACAGTTCTAGGGTCAAGTTTTCTTTCATGCGGGTTATACGGTTTGGCTTCTGCAGGACAACCCCATACATGAAAATATCGTAGACTAGGCTTTCGCCCTGTCCAAATTCATATGGAGTTTTCATTACAGCCTTACTTGGGACCCTATTAAGGATATGCACAGCTGTTTTCAACGCATCACCCCACAAAGATTCTGGCAACGTAGAATTACTAATCATAGATCGCACCATGTCCTTTAGGGTGCGATTACGCCTTTCCGCTACACCATTCTGCTCTGGAGTACCAGTCATGGTGTACTGGGCGACGATGCCACAATCTTGTAGGTATCTAGTGAATGGACCTGGATTACGCCCAGATTCGTCATACCTTCCGTAGTACTCACCACCACGGTCGGATCCAACGACTTTGATCTTCCTGTCGAGTTGATTCTCGACTTCAGCCTTATAGATCTTAAATGTATCCAGGGCGTCTGATTTTTCGTTAATAAGGTATAAGTACCCATAACGAGAGTAGTCATCTATAAAAGTGATAAAATACTTCTGCCCGTTCCAGGATGCTGTAGGGAACGGTCCGCAGATGTCTGTATGAATCACTTCTAAGAGTCCTACGCTCCTAGTGGCACCCTTTTTTCTTATTCTAGTCTGTTTACCTTTAATGCAATCAATACAAACCCCAAGGTCTGAGAAGTCTAGGGAGTGAAGAATTCCTTCACGTACAAGCCTTTCCAATCTCTCACGAGAGATATGGCCTAATCGCCTGTGCCATAGCATGGAGGAATTCTCACAATCTAAACTTCGTTTGATGCCTTTAGTGTTTCCATGTGATGAGTTAATGCTGTATACATGTGAAACATCCAAATCTAGCTGATAAAGGTTATTAACTAAAGTGCCAGAACCAATCACAACTGAATCATAGTAAATGCTTAATTTTCCATTTGCAAATTTAAACTCATAACCAAATTTGTCCAAACGAGAAATGGAAACCAAATTGCGCCTTATAGAAGGCACACAAACAGTATCTACTAGATCAAGAAAGTGTCCTGACGATAACCTAAGCCTATAGACTCCAATAGCTTCCACGTTTGCCCTAATGCCGTTCCCCATATAGACTGATCTCTCTGCATCAGTTGGCGTCCGGCTTTGGAGCATATCCTGCATGGAATTACAAATGTGAATAGTAGCACCAGAATCTATCCACCAGGAGTCTGTGGACATATCAGCTAAATTTGATTCAAAACAGACTAAAATATGGTCTTTACCCTTAGAAACGAGCCATGCTTTAAAATCTTCACAATCCTTTTTCTGATGACCAGGTTTCTTGCAGAAGAAGCAGCCATCATTAGGACCCTTCTTTTTCTTCTTAAATGTCTTTCCAGACTTAGGCTGATTGCCACCCGCAGTACCCGTAGAACCTTTTCCTGAAGTTTGCTTTCTTTTCTTATTTCCTTTTCGTCCCTGACCAGATGTCACTAGGTGTGCACTTTGTGTCTTGCTCGACCTTCTGAGTCTCTCTTCCTCCTGAACGCACTGAGATATCAGTTCGTTCAATGTCCACTTTTCCTTTTGAGTATTATAGCTGATTTGGAATTGACTGAATTGTGGAGGGAGGGAGTTCAGAACCAAGAAAATCAGGAGTTCATCCTCAATCTTAAGGTCTAATGCGCGGATTTTAGCCACCACATCAGACAATCCACCAATGTACTCCCTGATATTTCCTTGACCGTTATAGGTGGCTTGAGTCAATTTATGTAAAAGTGAACTCAGCTCAGCTTTATCCGATTTCTGAAATCGTTTTCCTATTTCAGTCAGGAAATCTTTAGCTTTCTCAGTGTCGGGCATGACACCCTGCATGGTCTCAGAAATCGAGTTCTTTATGATCTTGAGACACATCTTATTTGACTTGGTCCAGGCCTTGTAGTGAGCTTTTGCTGAATCCGTACTAGAATCAGTTGGAGTAGGAGGCTCTACTTCCTCCAGGGCCAAGTCCAAGTCCATGCAACCTAGGACTATTTCAACGGACGACTTCCATTTGGAATAGTTGGACCCAGTAAGCAAAGGTATGGAATTGAATTGTGTTGGAATATTGGAAACAGTCATAGCTGGACATTCAAAGCATAAAACTCACATTAATAATCAAGTCCCATATAACAATGCACAAACATAAACCACAAATATCATGCATGTATATTCATTCGATTGATTTGGGCCTTCAATCGAATGACCCAGAATGATGATGGGCCATAATCATCAAAATCTGGCAAGAGCCCAGCGTATCATCACGATTCCTCCTTTGGGCGAAATTGTAACATACAAGAGGCTCTTATGAACATGAAGCTGACCAATGTTGGTGAAATAAATCTAAGACGCCCATCACCTTTGGGTGAAATGAATTTCTCAGACCTATATCACCATCACCAACCACTTCATCCCGCTCACATCCAGCCAAACGATGATACTTCTTTGTTCTGACCACCGCTCGCCTGAATATGAACGCAACTGAATGCAATCCTATAATGGAGGGTCACTGAATTCCATATACTGAAGTTTAGAAGTAGAAATCTTTGCCAGTTGAGGTCACTTTGGTGGCTAACACAACCAGCTCCAACCCACTTCCAAACTCAAGGATTGCTGCATGGTCCTGCCCAAAATGGACCATTCTGTAAGAGTTCTGATTTGGCCCAAAACACAACTGACGTTGACCGCCCGTAGGCTCAAAACATATTCCAAAAGAATGGTTGGTTTAATTTCTTAATGGTCAACAACTAAATGTCAATCTCAAACACATGGGTAATGGCCCCATTTTAGGCCAAATTTGAACTTAATATTAAATAACCATCTTCAGTGAAGTACTTAGGCCATTTGTGGAATGAATTTCCTGTTATTTTAGGCCCAATAATAAGCCCAACATTGGGCGTACAACTAGTATACCCATAGCCTAGCCAAATTACCTCCTTTAGTAGGTCCACAAAATTTATATGAAAAGGCCCAAAATTAGGCCCATAGCCTGCTGGAAACGGGCCAAAAATTATTGTGGTTTGGACCCAATAGACAGGCCCAATGGTCCAATTCATAGGTCCACAGTATGCTAAAAATGGACCTGGCAATTAGACTGGGCCTGTAGACATGGGCCAGACTGAAGTGGGCCGAGCGCTGGACATGGGCCACATGATCGTGGGCTAGCTCGTGTTAGAATTGGGCCCACCAGATGAGGACCAGATGTTTTAGGAACGTCCAAAAAAAGGACTGACCACGGCCCTCTCAACACAACAGCAGCTACCCGCTGCTACACGCAACGCCCAAAATCCAGCTTCTCTCCAAAACCCTAGCAGCCTCCAGCAACCGGATGAAAATGGCCGCTGTCTTCTCCATCAGCGCCGACAACGACGCTGAGGACGCAGCACAGGGCAACTGTAAGGGTCCACCATCGCCAGGAGGTTTGCCGCTGGAGTGGCAGCCATTAATGGCTGCTCGCAAATCCTCTACCTTCTTCTCTATCCAAACAATCATCTGACATCGGCGTCGCAGCAATCTACCGCCCGTTTTGAAACAGTTTCGAGCAGTAGTCATCGCGCATCCAGATTCGAGCGATGGTTCATACAGATTCGCGCAGATCAGATCATATGTTCTTTTGAAGGTGGGTTTACACTCGAGCAGCGGCCATGGAAGACATGGGTTTTACCGCTGCTGTCGACGGCTATGGCTTGCTGCTGCTGATCTTAAAAAAACAGGTGCGTGCGCCGCTGTTGGCTATTACCGCCGGCAGCGGAAAATCCTTTTTTTTTTTTTTTTTTTTTTAAATCTGAATGGCAGCGATGGGTGTTAACCCTCGATGCAACCATTGCAGGCGACCGGATCTCAAGGATAGGGCGGAGACCGGCTGTAAGTGGCCAGCGATTTCGGATGGGGTGATCGCTACTGTCGATCTCCATAAACAGGAACTCTGTTTGCAACTGGCTGGCATTGGCACAGAGGCGGCAACAGCCGGTATGCCAGAATCCAAGGCCGACTCCCAATCGCCGCTGTTGCTGCTGATTGGCAGCCATCGATGATCAGCAATCCATTCATCTGATTCCATGTTGCCCAGATCTGATTGTCCAGATTGGGTCCACACGGATCTGATGTTTCAGTATATCTTTTATCTTTGAATCTCCAAGATCAATGCATAGGATGCTCTGATACCAACTGTGAAAACTGAACACTTAATGCGGAATAATCGGATCGTCTATGCATTGAATAATGGGGATTCCATACTATAATCTTAAAGCCATACCTGATTGGGAAGACATTCCCGATGCCGCCGTGTTGCCGAGAAGAACTCTTGGTCTTCTGCACCTAACACCTTTAGGAGAACCTCTCAATGGGGACTAGGGTTTTCTCTTGTGTGTTGGTGAGGGGACCAAGACATATATTTATAGGAAAGAGGGCCAAAGAAGCTTACCCATCACACTTCTCTCCTCTAGGGTCTCCACACCGTAGGTTTCCATATCTGGCTTAATAACCGCGCATAGGGGCCACGGTTCAAGCATCCCGCCCCAAACCTATTAGCAATGATCAGAACTGTAGTGGGGGCCCACTGAATCGCTCAATCTGAATAATCCAACGGTCATGATCTAAACTGATGATCATGTGTGGCCCACTTAATGGAGTCTTACATTTTCCTTCATCCTAATGGGATCATCCACCTTACGAACGGGTTGGATTGAAATAAAAGTCACGGTATGCTCCAGGAAGGTGTCACTGGTAGGCATTCCATCTTCACTGTTTCCTTTGGTGTTTCCCACTTCGATTCCTGCGTCTCCCTCGTTTTGGGCTGACGACCTAACATTAGTTGGTAGAACTGATGGACGGAGCGAATGGCACACAACATCATAATGCGGCCCACAGATCTTTATGCTGCACGGGCTCCCGACAACAAGAAATTGACACCACACGTCGTAGTGATCTCACATGGTCTTTTTGCACGTGCAATGAAGTTCACGTACACGCCCCACATGTGCCAGCATGGCATGAAAAATCTGAATTAATCCAATCCGTCCATTTAGAATGACACCACTATATTTATGCCCTAGCTAAGAATCAAGTTGATCCACAACTCAGGTGGGCCTCAGTTTTCAAAACAGAGGTACGGCTATGAAAAAATTGGCGATGCTTTCTAACCTATCCACCTGTTTCCAATATTGGGTCCACATGCTGAGTGGGAAAAGATTGGACCAAACTTATGGGTGGATTAGATCTCCTAACGACGTGCCATGGTATGGCATGTGCATGAGGGTTTTTTTTTTTTTTTTTTTAAGGCCAGGGCACATACCCAAATTGTTAGTCACCCCGCAATGACCCCCACGTTTGGGAATCGATACCGGACCTTAGTATTGAAACGAGGTGACGAGATTATCTTCGCTCAGTCTACCACTATCCCAAAAGGGGGGGGGGGGGGGGGGGGGGGGGGGGGGGGGGGGGGGGGGTATGCATGAGCTTTATTATACATGTGTGGTGCTTTGCAAAACTCTCACATATAATATTATTGCAACTAGACTCAACCCTACTCACATCATGGTGGGCCCCACGTTAAGGGCCGCACAATCATCAATACAGTTCCCTCCCATCAGAGGCGCGGCTTTGGTGGATCCCCATATCTACTGAGGTGGGGCTGAAAGTGATGTATGTGCCTTATATCCACCCAGTATTCATTTTAAAAATTTATTTTAGGGCATGATCCAAAAAATGAAGCCAATCCAAATCTAAGGTGGACCATAATGTTGGAAACAGTAGTAAGCAACCATTAAAAACTTCCTGTGAGCCACAAAAGTTTTAGATAAAGATGATATTTATGTGGTTTCTTCATCGAGGTTGTTGTCATTGAAAATTGAACAACAAATGAGATGATTTGATCACCACCATCGGACGTGAAGATGCCTCTGGTCTCCTTTGAATGAGCAAACTGGATCTAGACTTTGAGTCTATGGGAGCCTGTATAACACATAACAAGCTAAGGGGGTGGCCAGGATCTGACCATTAGCCATCCAATTCCTAAGTTAGTTTCAGGTAAGAGAGTATAGAGGCAAGTTGTTGTGTGGATTTGTGTGTATCTTAGGCTGTAGGTGAGAACCACTATATATAGGACTTATCGGAGAGCAGTAGTGGGCCATGATCGTGGCTTCGATCATGGGTGTTATGCTTGCTAAGGGCGGTGTGATTCTCAGAGACGTGAATCACGCTTGTAACGTTTGAAGACGTGTTCGTCTTCTTAAGGCTCGTCCCTGTACTTTTGCGAGCCTCTATGGCGGTCATGGCCCAAGTCGACTTGGTAGTAATATAGGCCGAGGCCGAGCTCTTTGCTCATAGGCCATGTTAGTAGAATAACTTAGTTTGGACTGTTTTGATATATCCAAAATGACTTTTGTAAAGGCTGATCTGTCATCACGTCGATTTCGGTCTTCAACTCTTGTCTTGTCATATTTGGCTGTTTTCTAGCTGACAACAATGTGTGATCCTAAGGACCTGTACCTTAGGCCCATGGGCTTATGGGCTTTCCTCATAACCTGAGGTCAGCTTATCAATCACAAATGTGACTTATCAACGGGTGGGATGGCAAATAAACATTATGGGGGACCATGAAGTTTTTAATGGTAGGATTCAATCACAAATGTTTCTTGTGGTATAGTCCGCCTAAGATTTGGATTTGTTTCATTTTTGGGATCATGCTCTAAATTAAGCTGTCAAAATCTATCCACACAACACCCTCCAATAAGACTCATATTCTGGAGTAAATATAGTCTAATGCTTAGAACTAGAAAAGCTCTATTGGCCCCACCATGATATATGTGTTTATATGTGTTTTATCAGACGGGTCAAAAAAGAGAATATTTCATCGGTAAACCTCAAGTTTGACCGACCAGCCAAAATAGGCCTCTAAAAACTTTACTTTCTCATTCTAAACTAAAATACCCTTAGAGCATTTGGTGAACTTCACCCTGTGATCGGTCAATTGACTTTGAATTCGGTGGAATTTGACCGGTCACTTGGGAAAATTCACCAAGTGTATTTTGATCCGAAAAAGCATGTCCATACATATGAAGTTTAGAATGGAAAGGTAAAGTTTTCATAGATCTATTTTGGCTGGTCGGTCAAAACAAAGGTTTACATATGGAAATTTCTCATCAGAAAATGAGACAGATCCAAAGCCGAAGTGCACTCTACCACAAGAAGCAATGCCATAATGATGCCCATGTTAAAACATTCCTAGGGCCCACCCCAATGTGTATTTGCCATCCAACCTATTCATAAAGTCAAATAAACCTAGATGAAGGGAAAAATACAAAATTCACCTAGATATAAAACTTATGTGTCCCACAAGAACTTTTCATTGGTAGGTGTTCACTGCTTCCTGTGGCATGGTCCACTTGAGCTTTAGATCTACCTCATTTTAGGATCATACCCTAAAATGAGCTAGAAAATTGATGGAAAGAAGGGATGAAAAACATACATCATGGTAGGCCCCACAGAGCTTTGACCAGTACTGAGCTCGGTATAGTGGAGGGGTCACTACAGAATTCAAGTCCACTTCAATCCAACTCCCGGATCACACTTTCAAAAACGGGTACCTGGGCCACCAAAATCGGGTCGGGTCTATCTTGAACCCGTTGAGATCCCTGGTTCTTCCTTGCGGCCGAACTGGCGGAGACCGATACATCTCATCTCATGCCAAGAAAACAAAGACAAAATCGGGTCTTGAACCCGTTGATGGTTCTTCCTTGTGGCCAGGATCGACTGAGTCCGAGACATGTCATGCCAAGAATACAAAGACAAAACAGTGAAACCAATCTCCAATCGAAACAACGGCATGGATTCAACAACAGCCGGCATCAACGATGGAATAAAAGAAAAAAACAAAAAGGGGCAGAAGAAGGCAGTAGTCCTCGGACTACAGAAGTGAATTGAATTTCACCAGCTGGACCATGTGGATTGACCCACTTCAAAAGGCAGGCCCCAAAGGGTCCTATCCATTCATAAAACAAATTGAATATAAACCGTTGAACATTCTAGGATGTATATCTGTGCGTAGTTCAAACGGAAAGGATTGTTTTTGGTCACGCATGCTAACTATTGAACGGTTCAGATCATCTGTATGCATGGCCCAACTAGCACTCTAGATTTCAATTCAGTAGTCCGCGGACTACAAGACGGGACGGGGGCATCCAATTCCAAAACACTCGCTGAAAGAAGACGCAGCTTCGGTGGATCCCCGGATCCACCAAGGTCGGTGGATCGCTGAATGTGGGGCCTACTGTGATGTATGTTACTTACATCCAATCCATCCATCAGTTTTAAAAGTTCCTTTTAGGACACGATTCAAAAACAGAAGCAAATAAAATCTTAAGTGGAACACACCACTGGAAAAAAGTGGTGATTGAATACCCATCATTAAAAAAAATTTATGGGCCACCGAAAATTTTATTTTCCATCCAAAGTTTCTATAAGGTAAAAAATACATGGATGAAGGTACCACACAAATATCAGCTTGATCCAAAACTTTCGTGGCCCACAAGAAATTTTTAACTGTAAACCACTACTCTTTCCTCTGGTGTGGTCTATATAAAATTTGGATATGATTCATTTTTGTAATAATGCTCTGAAATAATCTTTCAAAACTGATTGACGGATTGGATGTAAGTAAAGTACATTAATGTGGGCTCCATAGTCAGAGATCCACTGTCCACGGTGGATTCGGTGGGGGATCCACCGAAGCCGCCTCCGGGAATTTTACTGCAATAGCCTACTGAAAAAAACTATAAAAGGCCATCCTCTTTCGAAACCTTGTATCTAAGATCATACCAGGTGGCTCATTTTCCATCATCATCATCATCATCATCATCATGTCTAAGCCAAGGTGAACTTCTTTTCCTCCTACAACCGTAGATTTGAGATTTTCCAGCCCAAACATGCCCAGGTGGGCCACACATGTACGATTGAACGTGGACCATTAGCAAAAGTTCATCTAAACCGTCCACTGTCTTTGTGGTCCATTCCTGAGCTGCCAATCCGATGATTCAACTGGCCTGATTAGTAGGCCGGTTGATCTACACGGTGGGGCCCACCTGATGCAGGCTCAGCTGGTATGCTGCGTCGTGTGAAAGGGGATTGATGGACTCAAGAAAGAAACCTCCTACAGATTTCTCTGAATTTCATATCTTTCTATTCCTACCCAAATGGTCATGCATGTGCAAGATCCTAGCCGTCCAACAAGTGGGCCTGCGAAGACCAAAATAGACCCAGCGCGGTCGCACGTGCATATTGACCGTTGGCCACTCATCAATCTTTTCAATGGGGGTCCACAGATGAACGGCTGGATCTCTTTCCTACATTACCTAACATCTGAAACCCTTGTATGCATTTCAGATTGGATGGTAAAGTGGCCATAATCACAGGTGCAGCCAGCGGGATCGGTGAAGCCACTGCAAGGCTATTCGCTGAAAATGGAGCGTTCATCATAATCGCGGACGTCCAAGATGAACTGGGCCATCAGGTTGTGGCATCCATCGGCTCAGATAAATCCTCTTACAAACACTGCGATGTAACGGATGAGAATCAAGTGAAGGAGACGGTGGGCCACACCGTAGAGAAATATGGCCGGCTGGATATCTTGTTCAGCAACGCTGGGATCTTGGGCACATCCTGCAGCATTTTGGAGATGGATATGGGTGACGTGGACCGCACGATGTCCGTTAATATGCGTGGGGCCGCTGCCTTTATAAAGCATGCGGCTCGTGTGATGGTGGCCAATCAGATACGTGGGTCCATCATATGTACGGCTAGCATTGCATCGACCATAGGTGGGGCGGGCCCACACTCGTATACAATCTCTAAGCATGCATTACTGGGGCTGGTCCGATCAGCTTCTTGTGAGCTGGGAAAGCATGGGATTAGAGTCAATTGCGTCTCTCCGTTCGCTGTCCCTACTAGGATGTCGTTCCAAGTGGACGGTTGGGATCCGAAGACGGAAGAGAAGATGAGGGAAATGAACAATCTGAAAGGAATTCTGTTGACGTCGGCGCATGTTGCTGAGGCTGCTTTGTTCCTGGCGTCGGATGAATCGTGCTTCATCAGTGGACACAACCTCGTTCTTGATGGAGCGTTTTCAGTCGTTAATCATGGTTTCTCTGTCTTTCGATGATGCTTACTGGAATAAAAGTGGGCCGTGATCTTGTCCATGTTAGCGATGTATGGGCCGCTCGTTCGTGTGGATGTTGAAAAGCTGTGGCTGGGATCCTTCGCATGTGTGCATGTGTGTGCGAGTGACTGTTCGCATGTGTACAATGAGTTAGTGTGAGGGTTCTGTGTATCTTGGGAAATTTGTAACCAGTTCTTGGTTGAGAAAACATTGGATTACTGTTTGGCTCGACCATGGATCCGGTCCGGTTCAATATCATCAATTCATCAGTCACACCTGACTCAGGCGAGGAGGTGTGATTCAACCCTGACTCGGGCAATTTCTGACTTGACTCGGGACAGAACGAGTTGTTAGTGATGCAACGCACACACTCTGTTAGATGAGCAACGCACCCACCTGATCAGTCACACGATGCTCCTACCCACTGGTGGGGTTAGTGGGTTTCGAACCCGAGACCAGCAGTTGACACGCCTAGGCATCTATCAGCTTGGCTAGCGGGTGATCCCCTAGGTTGGTTAGGGTTCAGTCCAACCTAACCCGTTGTCAAGCGGTCCACGTTTCGGTTTAGCTTGGCCCAACTAGGGCCATAAGACTGAGATGAGACTCGTTCGAGTCAACTAGGGCTTGGAAGGACCCTATCTGGTTTGGTAAACTGAGTCACACCAGACCTAGGTAAGTTGGACTCACTCAGCCCTGACTCCACTCTGGAATAGACACGTCGGACTGAGTTGCTGGGTCTTCTAAACATGTGCCCAACCCATTGTGTGGTTACTCGGGCAGGTCGGGTTGGTTAGTGCTCAACTCTAACCTAGGCTTGGACTGAACCCTCAAAAGAAACGGGTTGGGCCAGCTGACCCCAGTTGGGCATGTCTGGCTAGGCCCAGTCTGGCCTAACTCATCCTATTCGATGAGGCCTTCGGGCCAAACCCACCCGTAGGAACGGTTCGGGCCTGTATAAGTGGGCTTGTTTTGCATAAGCTTTAGGCCCATTTACATCTGTCATGAGCCAGGCTTCGGCCTAATATCCAGACTAGGGACATTTTGTGGGCCCCAGAATGAATGACCCATGGCGTAAAAAAAAAAAAAAAAAAAAAAGACAAAAAAAATGCAATCTTAGCCGTTCAATTTGTGACCTTAGAATGAAGGGTGGAAATAAAATCATACGGCTATGATTTTTCTGCCCAAGGGATCTGAGATCTGCTCCGTTAATCAGGTGGGCCACACCATGTTATGCCCCACCTCAGGGCATTCTTGTTCTCCCGTCAGAAAACAGTTGGTCAGCACTCGTTAGGCGAAAATGTGTGGTTAAAGCAAGCCCATTAATTTGGGCCACCGACTGGCTTGATCTTTCTTGCTTGGACATGTTGATGGTGGGCCCACCTGTCACCACCCCCACTTCCTCTGGGAAGTCCAGTTGGCATTTCTCTGATTTCTTCTATGATTCTGTTTCCACATTTATTTTAGGTGGGCCATTCTACGCCTCCATTTAAAACTAGTTAGGTACGGTACTCCAATGGACGTGACGTGGTGGGCACCACAGCTTAGTTGAGCTTTGATGGCCGTTCTTGCTTTTGCAGTTTTATAATGAGAAATGTTCCGGGGCTCTCATTGCGTTGTAAGTTACTGTGCTCCTAGTCGCATTGGGACACTTAAGACAGTCCAATCGGTCGATCTATACCGTCGGTTAGGTCCAAAGTACAATTCATAGGCTACCATGAAAAATCATAATAATATGATGAATATTAGCCATTTGATTAGTGGCATGAAATATGGACGGTCAGGATCATTTATATAAAACAGGTGTAATCAATAATTTGATACATTGTAACGCCCCAAATCTCGAGACCCGATTATGACGTCAGGCCTCGGTATTTTGGGTATTACGATCGATTGCTTTGCGGAAGTGTGCTGTTTGTAAAACGTTCTTGGCATCCCTGTGCCATTGTAGAACCAACCATAAGCAATGCATAATAACAAGTAAATAGTAATAAGGTGTTATTCCAACTACAGAACATCATCATCCAAAAGATGAGGCCCCTACATCACGGGTGACCCCAACCAATCCAAAAGGAAAAGTTACAATGTATAATAATTTATTCCACAACCCGGAGCCACTGCTCCCAAAATGAGGCCGTGTGGGCCTGATCCTCCATCTAGATCTGATCGTCAGCTAGCTGAAAGTAAGATGACTCGACAAAGTCCTCGAATTCGGCCTGTAGCATCTCCTCCTCCACTTGACCTGCATCTATTATAATTTCATTTGGGGGTGTGTCATAACACCGACTAGGTGTGGGTGTGAGTAATCAATTCAGTGAGAATTATATTTCGAAGTTTAACATGTTATCAAATGAAGCAACTTGGCATTGACCACAATCAAAACAGAGACTTCTATTCTAGTGGATTAGTGCATGAATGACATGAGTTCAAACCACATGAACGTTCCGGATGACCATGAGGAACACGAGATAGCCTGGAGCCACATCAAGCAACCGGGCACCCCAGAACCTTTAATATGGAAATGTGAGTGGATCATCCTTCGGTATCCTGGCCTTTAATAGTAGGACAGTTACCTAGGTGATCCGTGACTTGCATGCATGATTTTAGTCTTGTATCATTATTAGTCTCCATTTTAAACAGCAGATTGGGGAATTCAAGGTACCTGGTCCAATCACATGTCCAAACCTGAGCCACCTGACTCTGACGGTGCGTCATCAATCATCGCCGATAGCCCATGTATCCCCCTTTTTCTCAACATACAATTTAGGGTTCCCTTCACCCTCATTAGCACGGAGTCCTCCCAACTGTCTCGATCATACCGATACAGTGGGCATCCTCCAGCTTTGCTCTAAGGACACTATGGGGAGGTGCACCACCCCCGCATAGGCTGACAACTCAGACACAGTGTTCCATACCGCCATGACCGGCCTAAGAGACTTGTCAGGATATTGTTGCACGTTTAGTTCTCGATGGACCTAACACCTCTTAGACCCCTGGGTACTCTGAATTTGTAGGACTATGTTACACAATCATCAGTCATCCACGTTGCCATCTTTAGGCATAACCGATTGATACTCGAGCTTCCGTTTGGTCCGACGTGGGCAGCTGAAACCCGTGTAGCAAAACTACCGTCAACCATCCATTTTCCCTGTCCAATCGGATTCGCCTTGGGTGACCAACCCACTCGGGTTACCCATCTCAGAAGGTGGGGCCACAAAATTCACATCATGACTCAACCAACAATTGATGGAAATTCCACACAATGACCCTTAATAAAATACTAATAAGTTGAATGTGCAGACTTAATTTAATTCAAATTACAGGGGAGCATGTTCCACAACAGAATTCACAACAGGGCAGCTATGAGATCAATTAATTCATTCAAGCATTTTATCAAACATATGGAATGCACAAATTTGATAGACAGTATAATTTGCAATAAACCCTAACTCCAGATGTTCAACAATGCTGCGTCCTAGATCTAGCAGACATGTCAATCCTAAGCTGACGGCATTTGATGAAAGCAAACCTAGAAACATAATCCCGCACCTTAAGGTTCAGGGTTTTCGTATGATTTCGCAATACTAGGTTAGGGCTGACGGAATATGATCCTGCGAGCACGAATATGGTAGGGTTAGGGTGGGCAACCACCATTTACAATTGTTGGGACATGAGAGACGAAGCTTGTTACTTACCGACACTCGGCCGGTGGTTGAAGTAATCGTTGGCGGCTCAACGCAATAGAGAAGATAAGTAGCAGGTGGGATCTCGAGTCTGAAAACCCTATCTCATCCCCACCACTCCGAATCTCAACTCCACTAAGTGACCTAACTCTCAAGACTTCTCTCCAAGCAAAGGGTGAGTGAGTGTTGAAGGCAAATGCCTCAACATTTCCTATTTATAGGCCCAGAAAGATCTGGATAGCCTACAACTTGTAATAATTGGAATTCAGTCCTTTGGAGGGCTGTTTTGTTTAGTAAGGCCCATTGGGTCCCACACACTCCAACCCTAACCGGGCATAAGATCGGCTAAGTGGAGATCTACCCTGGGCCGACATATCTCGCGGATCAGATATGGCGATCAACTGCCCTGGTGTGATACGCGATTAACGGTCATCGTGCCCCGATCAGGTGAGCGGCCATAGGTAATAGCTTATAAATGTATTTGTGATAGGGGGCCCAAATCTCACGGTGTTTCAACGGTTCGGATTCCATTCTGTGGAAGATGAGCAAAGGAGCATACACAGAATCCCTATTCTCGGTCACTTACACGACTCATGTGCAACACATTCGGAACTTAAATTGAGGGATTTCGCCCCTCGGTTTGGCTTATCGTCCGCGTGGGTTGGCAAGCCCACTAAGACGACGGGCCACGTACATTTTGTGTCAATTCGTGATCAATTAAGGATCTTACGGACGATTGGAATCCTCAGGGCCCTACCATGGGACCGTGGAGTCTGGTAACAGACAGGTTCGAAACGAAGCACAGCTATACGTATAGCCCTTATGACGTCACCGCCCGTAGGTGAATTTTTAGGTTGTTACATTCATCTATTTCTTAGAGACCATCATAAATCGCTTATGAGTAGAGGTGGCCAATGATCTGGGCCATGCTAAGTTAGCCTTAGTTTGGGTTTGGCCTGTTTTTGTGCCACCCCAACTTGTGAATCAGCTGGGTTTAGATTTCAGGTTGACCCATGTAGCTCGTAGCTCGAGCGAGAAAATTTAGTCAAATAGGTAGTAACTCTTTTTCTACTGTTTGTTTAAATAGAAAAAAATTAAAAAGGTTAAAAATAACAACAACAAAAAAAAAAATACAAAAATACAAAAGTATTTGACTATAGGATGTTTAACATCCTCACCGGGTGAAGAGAGCCTTGTTTCAACATTGTGGTCATGGTATTGATTCCCTCATTCCCATTGGGAGGGTGGCTAACATTTTGATGTGGCTAATAGGGTGGGTGGGTGTACTAACAACAGAGTGTGTGAACTAACCCATTAAAAAAAAAAAAAAAATCCTCCAAAAGAGGAGTGCATCTACCAAATAGACATGTAAGAACCTTTTAAAAGGATGTTGTTTAGGTTTTTATTATTATTATTTTTAAATATTTAATATCCTACAGACGGGCCAGGGTCAGCCGCGCTCCAAGAGATTGGGTTCAATCTGTTTATCAAACGAGCCGCGCTAGGGTGGCTCTAGCTCAAACTCTACTTCAAACGAGGCTGCCCGGAGCTCAACTTATGAGTATAAAGAATCAAGTTTGTTAGGCAATCGTAAGCATCCCATGCATCACTTGGAGAAAGGACGGCTATAGAAAATAAGGAAAAATTCAGATGGATTGGATCATCCGATCAGTGCTATTTTTTCCTGGGAATCCATAAAATGTTTTTGGAACTTAATGAACGGCTCAGATCGATTGGTTTAGGTTTCCAAGCGAACCAATATAACTAGCACTATAACTTATAGTGTACTGAGAGCACCGGAGCATTTCATTTCTCTATTATAATAAATTATAATGAGCCTTGCTAAGCTTTAACTCGTGCAGAAGTCAGCTAATAAAGCATACGCCACCAAATCTGCCAGCGTGGAAGATAGGTGCGAAATCCAAGCCATCCATCAGAAGGGCACGACGATGGAGATTCATCATTCCAAGAATCAGATCTTTTCAATAGCCAGATTTGCCAAAATTAACTGAAAAAAATGTATAGCTATGAAAAATCAGCACATGTTTTCTAATCCGTCCGATTATTTGTAATATCATGGCACATCTACTGAGCCGACCACCTTATTATTTAGGTTATAGAATCAACACGGTGTGATCCACACGATGGGCGGCTTGGATTTTGAACTTATATGCCATGCTAGAATATGTGGCCGTGTGTGCATTCGCTCACTTGCGAACGCATGTGGGCTTACCAAAGCTTAAATCTGAGTAGACACCAACCATATATTTTAACTTTTTAAAATGTTTTAATTAAAATATTTTATCATGTCTTTCAAATATTTAAGTATGACGGTGCACTTGCTTTATATAAAATAGATATAAGGATAAGACAAAAGATTTATATTTTAGAAGTGTCAGAACCTGTTTGGGTGATTGTATTTGGAATGCATTAGATTCCAAATTTACTAGCCAAAGTGATTCTGAATCCTCAATCTTGTTTGTTGGGCAACTGTTGATTAGACGCATTCAAATCTAAAAATAAAAATGTGTCCAAATGTTGTAGCATTTAGCTGCATTTGATTTTTTTTTTTTTTTTTTTCTTGTTTGTCATGCTACGCACCACCCTTTAGTTGGGCAACGCACCCACACCGTTAGTCACAAGTGTCTTGTTAACACTTGAACCTGAGACCTAGTGTTGAAACACTTAGGCATCTTCTAGCTGGGCTACCGGTATTTGAATTTGATTACCAAATCAACTTTAATAACTTTAATTAGTGTACCAATCTAACATTTAACAAAATATTGTATTAAGTACATTATAATATATATTTTGGCTAAAAATGATGAAATTCTAAGCCTTGGGTGGGCCACAAGAATATGATCACAAATGAGAAACTCACCAAAATCTAATGAGAAATGAGAAATGTTTAGACAGTTTAGATCATTCTATTAATATAATTTTAATGATGTAATTAATATTTTGATTGGTCCGGTACCTCCATTATAGCACATATATAATAGAATAAAATTCATGAAGTTGTTTCTTAAAGAAATCATGCAACAAAAAGATATTGGGAACCTACCAAGAGATGTGTCAAACCCACTCCATCCATTGGTTGTGACATCTCTTGTCAAGACACGTGTCTCAAAAATAAGGTAGATCCGGAGGTAAAGTGGGTCACACTATAGGAAACAATATATAGGAATGGGAATGCCCATAATGGAAAACATCTTCAGCTGAGATTTGGATCACGCAGATGTTTCTATTTAACGGACACCCTTGTGGGGCCAGCTATAAAAGAGTTGGATGGCGCGTAAACATTATGATAATTTTGAAAAATGCTTCTGGGCATTCCATCTTTACTTTTCCTGTACCTTTGAAAACATGGTTGCCGTATATAGTCCAGTTTTAAATGTGTAAATTTTAGGCTGACATCTAAAATGATCAGACACAACCCAACCTGTAGATGGAGTGGATGTTGGTGGTCCCATATAGCATTTTGTTTCATGGACTCCCACCAACAAGTTTTGTAGGAAATTCACAATTTTCTCTTTTATCATATCTAAAGACAACGGTGTATATTCACCACAACTCATTAAACCCAGTCAACTCTCAGCTACGTACACACTAGACACGGACTGTGGCTGGATCTGAGGATACCAAAATGGTCCAACTATCAATCCAGACTGTCTGAATCGAAGACCCATCATGACCAGAAAAATACGGCCAGTTATTCAATTTCACTAGTGAAATCAGATGAGTTGGGTTATGCTCCATCAGCATGGGCTCCACAGTTTGGATGGTCTAGCTTGGCATGCATATGTGGCACATGTACGATGGATCATTACGGTTTGCAAGTTGTGACAAACGCACATTGTAGTCTAGACCTAGCAATGAAGATGGCCAACGGCCAACCTCTTCTCCCGTACCATGCAGGCCATCCCTCTCTTAACTCACTAGCCTCATGGTCTCTATTTTTTAGTGCATGATTGGATTCTTACCAACGTTGTACAATTTAATAATAATAATAATGGATTTTTATGGTAAAATTCCTCACAAATTAGAATTTAATCAAATAATGCCTCTACAGCCCCAAATTTTTGAAATTGTATTTTTGAGTAATGAAATTATTATGATATCAACAGTACACCTTTTTGTGGAAAGTGGTAAGTGAAGAAATGTGAAGCTTACGTGATATTTTTATGATATTCAACCCATCCAATGACAGTCATCCATTATACTGTTTAGAAGAACAAATAACTTAGTTAATCTGAGCAGTATAAGGTGAGCCACTATATAAAAAAATAATATACACCATTTAAAAGCAACAAAATGCATGTGGTGTATTTGAAAAAATATTTAATCCGGTGTGATTATTATGGTTGGGGTGCATATGTTTGATAGACTAAATGTCATACACATACCATGTAAAATTGGAATTTATAAGGATTTTTTTTGTAAAAATCCTGAACAATAATGATAGTTTTAATTTCTACAGTATATAGTGTGAGTAGCAGTGGAAATTTTTACCCCTGCAATTGTTCACTACCCAATGAACAGCCTAGATCTCTCACATGTGCAACATCCACCCAAATCTACGATGCCTGTTCCACCCGCTCACATAAGGGACTGCATGTATATATTCATACTCCACCAAACACCCAATTAACCATTCATCATCTTTGTTAACTCCTATTTAGATCTAATTCCTAAAATTGAGTTTGGATAGTCTGCTTAGCTTTAACATGATTTTTCTGTTTGCTGTTGACCGATTAGTCCAGCTCAGAACACGTCAGCAGTGCTGAGTGCTGACAATGTCAGTGCTGAGCTGGACCAATCAGGTGGTCGGCAAATAGAAAAATCCTGTTCCGAGCAGATGATCCAGACTCCCTAAAATTAGACTGATCCAAAACTCAGGTGGGCCAACGATCCGATCGAGTGGGTGTGTTCGAACAATGTTCGAACAAACATTCGAACATGATGGCTTTGTTCGGACTCAATTTGGTCTAGCCCAATCATGTTCGAACATATGAATTTCGAACAATTTTTACGAGTTCGAACAAGTTTGAACAATTTCGCTTTTTTCGCTTGAAAATATTTTTTCTACTACTGAATAGTAAATATCGATTTTTTCGTTCTGTGTGTCCCACCATGATGTATTTGTTTTATCCACTCCGTCCATCCATTTGTACAGCTTATTTTAAGGCATTAAATAAGAAATGAGGCAGATACAAAACTCAAATGGACCACACCACAAGAAACAATGAGGAGAATGATGTCCACCGTTGAAACTTTCCTGAGCTCAAAGTCACTTTTATTTGTCATCCACCCTCTCTCTCTCTCTCTCTCTCTCTCTCTCTCTATATATATATATATATATATATATATATATATATATATATATATATATATATATATATATATATATATATATAATATCGAGTCGAACGAACGAGTCGAGTCGAGTCGATCAATATTCGAGTCGAGTTCGAGTTTGAGTCGAGTCGAACAGGACTGTGTTTGAAATTGAATTGAATTTTTTTTCGAACACACTATGTGTGTTCGAACAAAGTTCGAACAATAAGACTTTCTGTTCGAATAGGGTTTTACCAAGTCGATCCGAATCGATCCAAACGGTTAAACTCAGTTCATGTCCAGCTCTAGGGAACAATTAACTAAATTCACTCCACTAGACGCTTAAATATCCTCCCCTCATTGTTTAAGGCACTGCAACCATGTGGACATGTGACCATGACTACACATATGGGTTGTGCTGACTATTACAGGACTTATAAGCATGAAATTCAATCGTCCATCAGGTGTGCTGACCACTTGACATGATCCTGAAATTAGACTGATCGAAAGCTCAGGTGGGGCCAAACGATAGGGACCATTTAAATGTATGTATATAATCACTAAATTCACTCCACCAAACACCTAAATACCCTTCATTGTTTAAGGCACTGCAAAATCCTTTTGACTTAGGCATGACCCCACATATGGGCTGTGCCGACCATTAAAGCAGGGGAATTACATATGAGCGTGAAATTCAACCATCGAAATTATGAGTGACTGCATGTTTCCATTAAGGGTACATATTAAGTTCGCACCGCCTCCCCAAGAAGGTACAACCCTTAACAATTAGGATGTGTGAAGCCTGATCATCATTAGAGGTGTATTGGTCATTAGTCATTACTTTTGCAGGTTGAGTTTCATGCTAAGCTCTCTGGGGTCGTGGGGGAGCAGTGCCTCCTTGCTTAGGGGGTTTGAGGGCATAGCCTGGATACGGATTAGTCGCTATCTTGTTTCTCAAGTGCGGAACCTAGTTTTGTGGGCCCCATCCTGATGTATGTGTTGTATCCACACCGTTCATCCATTTGGAGAGATTATTTTAGGGCATGAGCCAAAGAATGAGGCAATCCAAAGCTCAAATAAACCCCACCACAAAAAAAAAAAAAAAAAAAAACAGTGGGGATTGAACTTGGGGGCCACTAAAGTTTTTGTTCAAACTAATATTTGTGTTTCCTTTTGCCTAAGTTTGTGTGAACTTATGAACAAGTTGGTTCTCAAATAAATATCATGATGGGCCTTAGGAAGGTTTCAATGGTGGCCATTACTGTCCCCCACTATTTTCTGTGGAGTGTACACTTGAGCTTTGGATTTGCCTGCCTCATTCTTTGGCTCATGCCCTAAAATGATCTCTCCAAATGGATGGACGGTGTGAATATAACAAATACATCATGGTGGGGCCCACATAGCTTGGTAACGTCACTTTAGTAGCGAGATAATTACTGAAGTCGTTAGTAGCTAATTTGCACTGCATGGCCCCAACTGGGGGGCAATTTCATAATTTCATATGAAATTTGTATGTAAACCCTAGTCTGGGGTATTATATATTATGTAGAGAGAGAGAGAGAGAGAGAGAGAGAGAGAGAGCCATTACTGTATTGAGAATTGCTATTTGGTTTTTTGCGTTTAAGCATAATAGATCAATGGGAATCTATGAAAATATAAAAAGAAACCAAGTAAATCTCTCTATATGTTGTGGTTTGACTCTTTTTTTGTACTTTAATTCTTTTGATTATAATATTGTTGTGTGCGGTAAAAAGGGGATTTTTAGTATTTATTCTATATCCAAAATGTCCAACCATTTTGACAAATCATACTAGGTCATGAGCCTAGAAAGTGAATCATATCTAAATCCCAGGTATACCATGCTATAGGAAATAATGGTGATTAAACAGTCCACCATTAAAAACTTCTTGGGAAGGTTAATGTTTATTTGCTATCCAACTCCTTGGTAAGGTCACATAAACCTCGATCAAGGAAACAAATAAACATCAGCTTGATTTAAACTTTCTTAGCCTTGAAGAAGTTTTTAATGGTCAATCACCACTGTTCCTATGTATGGCTACCTAAGATTTGGATCTGATTCATTTTTAGGCTACGGCAAAAATGATGAACAGCGTGGACGGTGTGGATATAGAATACAAATGCCAAGGTGGGCCCCATGGTAAGGGCCGCACCTAATCTGCTCCCTTCCATTACATATAAAGCCTGAGGTTTGATGATCCGAACCATTGATCCGATGGACAGTAGCATGGATGGGAGAACCCCAGGAAAAATCTGGGAGATAATAAGGTCATTAACCCTTGAATATTTAAAGATTAGAAGATCTTAATATTCGAATATTTAGCCTTTCTTTAGCATTGAATGTGGAATTTTACTGTATTTTCCTGTTGATGTCTATTTGTAGGCTACCCTACCGAACGGATGGATCCTCAAATCCACTATGAGCCCATTGTACCAACGGCTTGGATTAGAAAACCATGGCCTCCACACGTATTGAGTCCTGAAATAAAAAAAAAAATCCCATGTACTTCTACCAGAACGGATGGCTTAGGTTTTTAAAAAAAAAACCCATTTGACAATCTTATCCATTAATTTTTCTTCAGATTATCCTGACCGTTAGCTGTTTTTTGCTTTTCATCATATTGATGACCACAGTTTGGATGGATAGGATTTTCTAATAAGTGTGATTTATTGAGACTTAGACCATGTATATCATCTGGCCAGGTGGGCTGTAGAGAAAGTGTTGAGAAATTTCTGATCTTTAAAAATAAATAAATTGGAAAAACCGAGAATAAGGACAGGCTGAAGCACGTGAAAAACACGCTGTCCTTAAAGCGTAATTCGCCCCTACTCAAATTATTTTGAGTCTGCTGATAGGTTGCAGGCGGATTGCTTCCAGGATACGACGAGCCTTATGTGGTTCTGTGTTCAGCAAAAAACGAAGAAACCACTATGGAACTCAGTAACACACTTTGGCAGATGAAGAAAAGAAAGAGAGAACAAGAATGGAGGTCTTTTTC
Organism: Liriodendron chinense; assembly: GCA_003013855.2. NCBI lineage: Eukaryota > Viridiplantae > Streptophyta > Magnoliopsida > Magnoliales > Magnoliaceae > Liriodendron > Liriodendron chinense. Next base: position 2,162,503 of record ML058484.1, on the reverse strand, counting down.
TTATAGCAGTAGACCACTACACTGGTCTAAGTGGCTTGGTTTTAGTTAACCAAACCAAGAGGCTAATCGTTTCAGATGGGTGCTGCTTCAGTAGTGATAGTTGTGTTTTTAGTTGTTGTGTTGGAATGAATCAGACCTGTCCGATTTATATAGGTAAGGGTGGCTGGCAGTTTTGGTCCAGAGCCATAATGGCACTAGCCGTTTTCTGGCTGTTGTGAGAAACTAGCCGTTTATGGCAGTTTCTGACTGTTGTGCATGTGGGAGTTATGCACCTGCATGCTGACCGTTTAGACTCAATGGCTAGCCATTTCTGACTGTTGGGCTAGCCACATGCAGCTGTTACTGCATGGTCTGGACCGTTACTGCATGAGCAGTTACACAAGTCCCTCTAATTGGCCCTGCAGCTCTTTATAAAAAGCAGAGAGGTCTCTCTGTCAGACCTCCCACCCACAACACCTCCTCTGTTCCGAACCCAGCCACCTGACTTATTACCTAGCCTCTGTCTGCGACACGATGCGCACGTGCGAAGTGCCAAGTGCGCCACTAGCGCCTCTACAGCCACACTGCCTAACGTGCCCACGCCCTCGCACCGAGCCCGAGCCCGTGCCCGTGCCCGAGCCCGAGACCGAGCCCGTGCGCGGTGTTCCAGTGCTTCACCATTCTCCCTCTCTTCCACCATAAATAAGTAAAGTGTACAACACCCTACTTATAAAGAGGTAAAAATCCTTTCTCCCATCCGATATGGGACAAAAACAAAACTCCATTTTTTTCTTTTAAAGTTATTTTTCAAAACAAACTTTTCAACAGAAAGATGGCCCTAACATATACTGGTTCTTGTAATGTCAGCTCATTATCTCCCTACCTGCCAACGGCCTCTTGTCAACACCACCAAGTAACTTTCAAACGACATGGATTGTTTGGCACGATGTTGTGGGGTTTGTTGGGAAGCCACACACTTTTTTTTTTTTTAATGCCTATAAATTAATTGGATTAATAATAAAAAAGAGTAATGGATGATAATCATTTATAACACATGCATGGAAATCAGACACGCCGAGATTTTTTAGATGGCCAGCTAACTACTACTAACAGGTTGAGCAGCGAGACTCACTAATAAAGTTATGTCATTATGTTTGTGAGCCCCACCATGATATATGTGTTGTATCCACACTTGTCCATCCATTTGGAAAAATAATTTTAAGACATGAACCAAAGAATGAGTCAGATCCAAAAGCTGGAGTGGACCTCACCACAGCAAACAATTGAAATTGAATGCCTAGCTACCACTAAAACCTTCTAGGGGCAATAGAAGTACCCAATGTACGCAGACTAGCATGAATTAGGTGTTACCCTGGGAATAGTTTAGTGGGTGTTACCCTAACCATGAGGGGCTTATATTGATGTATTTTTTATAAATGGATGCGGTCTATCAGTTTTTTCATGTCATTTTAAGATGTGATCCAAAACCCTAAGAAGATGGTCTATCTGTTTTTTCATATCATTTTAGGATGTGATCCAAAACCTTAAGAAGATCCAAATCTCAAGTGGACCATGCCACTAGAAACAGTGATGAATAACCATTAAAAACGTTTTGTGGTCCCCAAAAGTTTTGGATCAATATTATCTTTTTATTTTCCCTTCACTAAGACCTTATTGACATTATCAAGAGCTTGTATTGCAAATAAACATTACCAGGCTCTTTGGAAATTTTAATGGTAGAACACTCAATCACATTTTTTCTAGTGGTATGATCCACTTGAGATTTGGATCTGCATAAATTTTTGGCACCTCAACCTAAAATGGGCTAGAGAAATGGATAGACAGTGTGGATATACAAAATATCATCCATGTGGGCCATATAGTAGGGGAAATAAGGTAGATCCAAGGGTCAAGTGAACCACACGGTGGGGATTAAACGCTCGCCATTAAAAGCTTCTTCATAGAGGCAGAAGTTTCTATCAAGCTTGCATTTATGTTTTTTCTCCATGCGAAGTGTCTCAACTGGTGGAAGATGCATAGGTGTTTCAACAGCATGTCTCCGGTTCAAAATGCTGAGGAGACTAACAAAAAGAGAAATAGACAAATACATAACCTTCCTTAGGAAGGTTTCAACGGTGAATGATGTTACAAAAATTACGTAGATCTAAATTTCAAGTGGACCATACCACTAGAAACAGTGTAATTGAGTGCTCCACCACTAAAAATTCCAAAGAGCCTATTGTAATGTTTTTATAATTTTTATTTTCAATCCAAGCTCTTGATAATGTTAATAATGTCTTGATGAAGGAAAAATATAAAGATCAGATTGATCCAAAAATTTTTAATCCACAAAACGTTTTTAATGGTTATTCATCACTGTTTCTACTGTTATGGTCCACCTGAGATTTGGATCTTTTTAATCTTTTGGATCACATCCTAAAATGATGTTAAAAAACATACAGACGGCCTAGATATATAAAAAATACATCAAGATGGGCCTCACACAGTTAGAGTAACACCCACTAAGCTGTTTCCAGGGTAACACCTAATTCGCGCCCCTGCCAGGAGGACTCAATCCGCATCCCTTTTCAAACATGAAAAGCATGGTCCATCCCTGACACATACGTGGTCCAATCAAGTCCCGCCGCGTCTGTGTTTAGGTGAACCAAATCAAAGCGATTTGATACTGTCTCATACGTCCATACATACAATGCACCGCATAAATGCAACTCAAATGAAACGTCCCAAGCTATAGGACCAATGTAAATAGATCATAACCACCAGTAAGATTCGTTGGACGGTCCAACCACTGATTAACTAGCATTTATGTCTTCAAACCATGTTTCCAATTCTAACCGTCCATTAGATGTCACCCATCAGTTAGTTACAACATAGGTCCAACAAAAATTCTTGTTTGGGTACCCCTCTAAAAATGGGCCCCACTGACTGAGAGTATCATCTAAGATTTGATGTATTCCATACATTCCACGTATGCAATTTATGAGTGCATACCTACGTACCTTCAAACACTGCCAGATGGACGCGGATTACGTGCTGAATAAATCACGTGGGGCCCACTGTAAGTATGTGTCTTATCCATGCCGTCCATTTGTTTTAAAAGCTCATTTTATTATACGATATCAAATTGAAGCATATCCGAAGCTCAAGCAGACCACGCCACAGAAAAAAAGTGGGTAGAATGACGTCCACCGTTGAAACCTTCCTCGGGACAAGAGTGATGTTTATTTGTTATCCAACATGTTCATAAGGTCACAAAGACCTAGATGAAGGGAAAACACAGGTATCAGTTTGATACACAACTTATGTGGCCCTCAATAAGTTTTCAACCGTAACTTTTAAATTCCCATTGTTTCCTGTGGTGTGGTCCAGTTGAGATTTGACTATGCTTTAATTTTGGTTTCACGCCTTAAAACGATCTTATAAAGTGGATGAACGGCGTGGATAATACATATGAATCAAGGTGGGCCCCACAAACTTTACTAAGTACGCTATACATCATACCTTTTCCTCGGTCAAATCGCGACCGATTTGCTTTTTGCCAAGCTCGCGACTGATCTTACCATCGTACAATTATTTTGTAATTTGAGGATTAGTTTTTAATCGTTCAATCCACCAACCCAATATTCAGCTAATCAAATAACCGTAATTTTTGTTTCAGTATTAAATTTTTAAGGGCCTGCGTATCATCCATCTGCCAGAGTAACAGAGCTTTTCTCGCTTCTGAAAGGTTATATAAGAGCGAGCACCCTCAGACAAGGAAATGTGCAGTGCTCTCTCTTTCAGTTGGAATCACAGCTTGTCGAGAAATCACCACCGTCCATGTCTCAGCTCAGGTATGCTATCTTCTTCCTAGGGCCATTACTTCGTACCATCTCCCCCATGTCGCCTAATCACCGTTCATTTTACATGATAGGTTGGAAGGCAAGGTGGCTATCATCACAGGGGCGGCCTCCGGGATCGGTGAGGCCGCCGCGAGGTTATTTGCCGAGAACGGTGCACTCGTCATCATCGCCGACGTCCAAGATGAACTGGGCCATAAGGTCGTGGCCTCTATCGGTCCGGATCGATCCTGCTATGTACATTGTGACGTGAGTGACGAGAAGCAAGTGCAGGGAGCCGTTGATCTTGCTATAGAGAAGTATGAACGGCTGGATGTGATGTTCAGCAATGCGGGGATCGGTGGCCCACTCAGTGGCATCATGGAACTGGACATGGGTGCTCTGGACAATGCCATGACCATCAATGTACGTGGGATGGTCGCGTCGATCAAGCATGCCGCACGTGCAATGGTTGCCAGGAAGACACGTGGCTCGATCATATGCACCGCGAGCGTGTCTGCGGTCTTGGGTGGGGCCGCTCCGCACGCGTACACGATATCTAAGCATGCGCTGGTGGGCCTCGTGAGATCAACGGCTGCGGAGCTTGGAAAGTATGGGATCAAAGTCAATTGCATCTCACCGTTCGCTCTGGCCACGCCGATGACGTGTACGGGTCGGGACCCGATTAAGATGGAGGAGCATTACGAATCCTTGTCTAACATGAAGGGGATCGTGTTGAAGCCGAGGCACGTGGCCCAGGCAGCTCTCTTCCTCGCTTCTGATGAATCACCGTTCGTTAGCGGCCATAATCTCGTTCTGGACGGTGGATTTAGTGTTGTTAATAACTGTTTCTCATTTGAATAAGAGAAGTTGCCACACGTGCCTGTGTTAGAGATCGCAGCCGTTCATCAGGTTCCCCCTCGTGAAAAAATCGAGCCGGACGTTTGAGATGTACGGTTAAGAATCCTGAGGGACAGTTTTTGTGGGAGCCAACTACCTGATAGGATGACCGGTTGGTTTTTTAGCCACGGGATTCTTAGACCGTACGTGTGGCCTACCTGATGAGCGGCTGGGATCTTAAGCATTGGCGTGTGTGGTGGCAAGTGTACTAGTTCAGCATTTCCTTTCGAGTAGAGATGGTATTGTAGAAGTTCGTGTATGCCAGTGCATGTAGTAGGTGTGTCTTCGCACGTACGAGTTTGCACGTGCGCATGTGTAGGTGGGAAAGGATAATGTCAGCTTGGAATTTTATAAATTAATCTGTCGGTAGGTTACCGTTGTATTGTTACTCTAGCAATGTGATGGATGATACTCAGGCGCTTGAAATTACCTAGAAATTGCATACGTGGCATACATGTTATTCAAATTAAACCGTCCAAATTATGGGTCCAGGTCTAGCTATGTCATGAATGGAATATTACGCTTATTTTATTATCTGATCATCAGATTGTTGGGGCATTTATCGGACGGTTAAAAATGAAAATATCTACTTATCAGTTGGGTTGCACATGTAAATCGAACTTAGGCTGTTGGTGATTTCATTCTAACCGTCCATTTTCGTCATATGAATGTGGCCCATATGATGATCGGACAAGATATCGCACGCTTATACCACGTCAGCATGTGTGCCGCGGTCCATATCTTGGATCCTCTATGCATTTATGAGATTTGATTCAGGTCAAGATTTGAAAAGTGGCCCACGTACTTCTACGTGCTACCATAAATGCACATGTACGTGATATTGTCATGTGATTTAAATTCCACCCTTCATTAATGCCTCAACCCCACCTACCAGATGGGCACTAATAAAGGGGCGCGACTTGCATGATACCCCGGAACCAGCGATATGGGTGGGACCCTGAATCTAGGGCCCACCTGGATGTATTCCTTGTAGATCCATGCCGTCCATCTGTTTCTTCATATTAATTTAGGGTGTAGTCCCAAAAATGAAGCACATGCAAATTTTAGATGGACCACACTCCAAGAAACAATTCTCATTCAACTGTGACCATTAAAAACTTACTGGAGTCCACCGTAATGATTATTGGCCATCCATTGATAAGGTCACGTAGACAGGGATGAAAGGAAAAAACAAATATCAGGTTGATAGAAAGCTTTTATGGCTCACAAAATGTTTTTAGTAATCATTAACCAGTGTTTCTTATGTTGTAGTCCACCTAAAAAATACATCTTATTCATTTTTGGTTCCATAGTACAAAATAATCCGGAAAAGCAGATTAACGGAATGGATCTACAAGGAATACATTCAGGTGGGCCCTAGGTTCAGGGTCCCACCCACATCGCTGGTTCCGGGGTCTCATCCTAATAAAGTATGAAACTAGTGGTTTATTTCAACGACATCCCGACCATTCATCATGCAGGCCTCATCATGGACGGTCCATCCAACGGCCCACATTCAAGGGTGTTGACCATATATTTTTTTATCTGTGAACCATCATCATAGCACTCCGTATTGAATTATCTAATTCGTGCCTGGGGAACGATTACATGCGTTTGAATTGAGGCCCACCTGTGATATGTATGTAGAATCCAAACCTTGAATCTGGGGCATCTACTCATGAGAGCCGTACATCCATCCCTATCATAAACTTAGGTGGGACACTCCAGAGAGCAAGGTGCAATCACACCTGAAACCTATATATTTCCTTGCTGTGGCCCACCTAAATTTTGACTGAATTAGTTCCGTTGTGCCCCTCGCCTGATGAATGGATTGGATGACATATGCACAATGGACGGATTGCATGTGCCCTGGGGCACAAGGATATAGATGTGCCGGGGGCTGTGTGGGGTCCACAGAGATGTCCGTGACAAATCCATTCCGTCCGTCTGTTTTTGAAGACCACAATAGTACTGGATTCTAAAAATCAGGAATATCCAAAACTCATTTCCATCACAGGCACAGCTCCGTCCTGATTTGGAAAGTAAAGGCCCACCACTCAAATCTCGCCCCATCACCACACACCAATGGAAGAGCATGCACTCGGCTCATTTCCGATCACCTGCAGCCCCACCAATCAAATTTTGCCACATCACCACACCACTGCCGCTGGGGAGCGGATTAGGTGGCTACCCCGGGCGCGGGCATCTCCTGCTCAAGGATTCTGGGTGGGGCCCACCGTGAGGTTAGTGAGAAATCTACGCTGTCCAACCGTTTTGTGAGATCAGTTTAGGCGTTGCGACCAAAATTGAACAGGATCCAAGACTTAAGTGGGCCGAAAAATGACGATTGAACTTCCACAGTAGAAATATTCGTGGGGCCACAGAAGTTTCGAATCAGGATAATATTTGTGTTTTCAGTTCATCTCAGTAGGAATGACATTATGAACGGTATGGTGGCATATAAACATCACTGTGGACCCCATAGAGGTTTCAACGGTAAAAATTTCCCTACACACCTTTTGCTTAAGTGCGGCCCACTTGAGTTTTGGATCCAGTTCATTTTTTATCACAACGCCTAAAATGATCTCACAAAACGGTTGGACGGTGTAGATTTCTCACAAACCTCACAGTGGGCCGCGCCCAGATTCCTTACGCAGGAGATGCCTCTTTTCGCAGGCAATCCGCGCCCAGCTACACCTTTGTGGGAGTTACCACACCTTAGGAAACAGTGGCACCCACACCTTAGGAAACAGTGGTCTAATAGGTAGTCACGAGATATGGACAAGGGCGACCCACGAGCATTACTGGTCCAAATCCCAACTGCCCATTGATGATGGGCTGGGCTGGGCTGGGCAAGGACAGGTCTGTCCTTTCCCATCCCGAAAGTAAAAACATAGGCCTGCGACCTGACTGGGCCAAAAGAAACAGATTCATGCCTGGACCGTAATAATTATATACCATGCAAGCCGGAGCTCAGCTACCGACTTTTGTGCAAGATACGTTCATTACGGGTGGCCCACCATACATGATATATGACTAAAGGTGTGTTTCAAACCTTAAAGGGGCTGTGGCCAGGGCCGATGTACAGACCGGTCCCTGCAAAGTGCAGCTAGGCCCACATCAGGACGGAGCTGAAACAAACAGACCCATGTGGGGCCCATAGTAATTATACACCATCCAAGCTCCAGCATGGCTATACACTTATGTACAAGATGTGATCTGTTCATTACATGTGGCCCAGCACACAGTAAACATCGGACCAAGCCCAATAAATCCTGGCCCTGACCTAACTAATAAATGGGCTTATGTTTTAGGTCAGGCTCGTCCCATATGTTGGAGTTTTGTTTTCAATCTTGGACACCAGGGGGTGTTAGGCGCCCGACAGGTTCGGGTCAAGTGCTGGCTTGAGGTTATACGGGCTGGTTTCTGAAATCTGAAATTGCTAAACTGTTTTTGGGCTGTAGGAGGCTCGAAATTGACTGAATTTATGTTGGACCTCTCTGGACAGAATTTGGTTCTATTGAGTAAGGCACCTCACGGTCATGGACTAAAAAGTTGGTTGCGCAAGTTTTGCATGAGATTTGTTTCCAATCTCATTTTTTTTCTCTTTATTTAAGGAGTGTAATACAAGAATTAGGTATCCTAGGTGGGTTGAAAGAGTTTCCTAGGTGAGAGAAAGAGCTTCAGAGAAAGGGCTACGTTGGTTTTCCTCTTGGAGAGCTTGGAGTTTCTCTTGTGGGCTTGGGATCCACGGTAAGGTTTCTTCATGCTCTTGTAACTTCTGATTAATAGTGGGTTATTCACTTTGTGCCGTGGTTTTTTACATATAGATGGGTTTTTCCACGTTAAAATTGAATTGCCTCTTGTGTGTGTTGATTTACTTGGTTGATTGTTATTGTGATTGTTCATTATTAAATTTGTCGCTCGCTTCTGCCATGGGGCCGATCGGCTATATCCCAACACCATAAACCTACCATTTCAGTCTATGCTCCGTCTAAAGCGGACCAGGCCTAAAAGCTCCACGAGCCAGCTTCATTCAAGCCCTACTTTCATATCCATGGTTAGCTTCATTCAAGCCCTACTTTCATATCCATGCTTCTTTGACTCGGACCAGTCTCACGACTTGTCTGAGTCAACTCAATTTCAGTACTACCTGATCTGGTTTGATAGCGAGTCACAACTTGACTTGAGACCGAACGAGTCGATCAAGTCGCCGAGTCTACAAACCTTGTTTAGATCCCATCAACGAATGGGCCATTTTGTGGGCCAGCCTGAAGTGGGCCCATTTGGGCCATTTCCATCCGTACTCATATTATAAGACTCTGAACATGATTCCATCACCAAGCAGTCAAAACTACCAGCACCATGTGTGACTACCACCTAAAATTCTATATCAACAAACACACTAGAGAAATACCACAAATGCACATCCGATCAGCTGATCATCTCCCTCTCTAGCTCTAATCACCACCCATCCGGAGGACCATGGCACTAGTGGTTTATTGGTACGACTTCATCTGTTTCGGCATAGTCGCCGGTGCGATCTTCGGTTCCTTGTGGGTGCTCCGGCGAAGGGAGGCCGCCGGTAAGTTGGACGGCGGCACCAAGTACGAGAGCTTGTTGGTGGATCGAACGGATGGAGATGGTGTCGTGGGCCACACACCGAGTGGCCACTTGGGGTCCACTCAGCTGTGGATGACTTGCTGGAGTGGGGTCCACCCTGCATGGCTCATGGTGACTCGCGGAGCCTCCTGCATCGTGATGGTCGGGTTTTTGGCTTGGGACATCTTACGCTACGATACGAGCATCTTTGTCTACTACACCGAGTACGTTATTTCGATCATCTTAGCCGTAGATTTCTTTATGGGGAATGATCGCATGCGTTCAAGCTGTATGGGACCCACCGTGATGTGTGAGTGCCATCCGACACGTTCATTACATGATCCACCCCATTTTAGGTCTAGATCTCAAAATATAGGCTGATGCATAGCTTGAGTGGGCCACTAGGAAGGGAACAATGCCGTCCTACACATTGATCAGGTGCTGCCCCAACAAGTGAAAAGAAGGATTTGTACATATATCCCTTTGGTGTGACCCACCTGAGTTTTTGATTGGGATGGTTCTGGGATTGTACGGTGAAGATGAGGAGCAGCAGATTCATAGTTTGGATTCCACATACACATTACTAGTGGGCCCCACACAGCTTGAATGTAGGGTGATTACGATCCATTCCAAGGTATGGGATCATTGCTCCTTTCTCCTGAGTCTATTGATGGTAGATAATCTCACTCCGTCTCTTAAAAGGAACATGATTGAGATCTATGGTGCAGATTTTTGTACTTCTTATCTGGCCCACTAACGCTAGCTTATGATCCACCTACACCATTGGATAGGTGAACCCGCTGTGGATGGCACATGACCCAAATAACCATTTTTCAGGCCCTTATTTGAACGGTAGTGATTATCTGATCGGGGTTGATATTGGGGGCAACGTGCAATCCATGATGGATCCACCTGATGAGTGGCCTGGATTTCTGTCACGTGTACCTAAAATTGCCTTTTCAGTCTCTCGTGCGAGAATCGCACCACTTGGACACTGACACGAGTGAAACTATCAAGCACGAAAACTTCGATACTCCGGCAGTGTTGTGGAGAATACTCCGACAAGTAATGTTTCCTATTTTTAAGTAATATTCTGACTAGTAATGTTTTCCTATTTTAAGTGCACCGTAGACCAAAAAAATATGCTTATCTGATTATCTGACCATCGGATTGGTGGGCATTCATCATACGGCTAAGAACGAAAGATATCCTATGGTCCTAATTTAATAAAAAAGTGTCCACTAATCAGAGGTTTGGAATTTTTAAACGTATTTATGCTTGATCAATTGCGTTAGATTCAACGACTCAAATGATGATGGAATGTTACAATGGAATTTCAATAAGAAAAAAAAGAAAATTTTCTTAACCATTACCAATACTTAACAGCTCTAGAAAAGGTCTCATCCATATATATAATAAGAGCAAAACATGCGCACAACTAATAAGTAACCCATGACAAACAATTTGTATATGTGGTGTCGTTTAAGAGACCACAATTATCTTTAAGTCTAGATAGTTATCTCTACATTGAAGGACTCTCTCCATACAATATCTCAAAATTCTACAAATAAGAGGAAAATTGAACAGCTCTGGACACTTGCAAACCCATACATCAAATCAAATCTACAACACAAGGTTGTTCATCTTAGCATGCGGTATCCTGTTTACATTGCTATGTTGAAATGACTTTAGCTTAGGAATAGTGTAATCCTGTTTGCCTATATTACTATGTTGGACCAACCTAAATTAAGAGTAGTGTAATTCTCTTTTCATCTACATTGAGCATTGGATTTCAATAAATGCAATTTTCATTCGCCCTAATGTTTCTTTTCCATCCAACCCATTGATGCCTGGATGAAGCGAAAATCCAAAACATTTGTCTACCACGGAAAGCTTTCGATTGTCATTCACCACTGTTTCCAATGGTGTGGTCCACATGAGATCTAGATCTGCTTAATCTTTTGGATCACTTCAAAAAATGATCTATAAAAACGGATGGACAGTGTGGATGTACAAAAATTTATCAAGGTGGGCTCCACACGGTAAGCATAATACCCACTAAGGTTTTACCATTTACCAACACCAAATCAGCTCCCCCAACAATCACGTGTCTGCTTGGCTGTTCACCTCCAATCTCCGTATCTACGGGTCAACTGCCGCCTGCCGCACACCATTTGTGACCAAAATACCCCTACGAAACACGCAAGTCCACCCCTCCCTTCGGGGTCATTTCTGTCCATCTACAAATTTGTAAGAAGGAGCCCATTTCTGTCATTTCACACCCCAAGATACGAAGGTTAGTTATTCGGTATTTCCTTGATTGTCCGGTGCCGAAATACGGTAGAGCCATTTCTTCACGAGTACACGTGGATGATTAAATGATAATCTAGACCGTCCATTTTTGTATCCCTTCTATGGATGGAATTTTTTTTTTTCAAAGTAAAAGTAGATGAAGTAATTTTATTCATCTGATCAGTGTCCTTCAAAAACAAAGTCAGAAAATCAACTATTAACGGTCCTGATTAATTTGGTAAATTATATAAAATTGACTAACCTCAGTATTTAAGTAAGTTTATATTTTTAGAAAACCACTCATCCATTACATGGCCCACAAGATGAACAGACCTGATTGATATTAAATTGCCACGTGTACGGTAGAAAGATGGCTTTACGATATTTCCTGCAGCAGTCACCAACGGAGAAGCCGTACGCAAGATTGTGAAATGACGATTTTGCCCTTTCTATTGTGGGTTCAATCCCCACTGTTTCCCATGGTGTGGTCCACTTGAGCTTTGGACATACTTCAATTTTGGGATCATGCCGTAAAATGAGCGGACAAAACGGATGGACGGCGTGGATAAAAAATACATCACGGTGGGCCCCACAGAGTCCTGACACTACGTAGAGACGGCAATGGATTTTTCCTGACACAGAGATCACGGCTTCCCTCCTAATTAGGAATTTTCCTTCCGTCGATGGATTTCTGGGGTTTATAATCTCATCGAAATGGACGGTTCTGAGGACGAAGGATTCGGGTATTGGATCCGATGGCAGGTTCCTGTCTGCGGTCTGATCTTCATCGTTCCTACGACGATATCGATGGTCCTGATTTCCAGACGGAAGAGAGATCGGTTGAACGGCCTAGATCTCTGGATTCCATGCTGGAGAAAGCTCCATCCTCTATGGCTTCTGATCTACCGGGCCGTGGCTTTCGTTTTCATGTCGTGGTTGCTTTATCAGATGGTCGGCGTCGATGGAGCTTTCGCCTTCTATTTCTACACGCAGTGAGATTGATTCCCGCTATCTTGCTTTGGAATTAGAGATTCTGGGCTTGAATTTCTGGAGTTCCTCCCTTTCAGGCAGTCATTTGGACTGTTCATCAGGCGGGGTCCACTGTAAATGGACGATGCTGCAGAAAATTTCCTAATTGGACAGTCCTAGCGATCTGCGGCATGAAAAGTTCACCAATCAGATGGATGGGATTACTCGACGAGGAGAGTTTCGGTACATAATCCATCCATGGTGTGACCCGCCAGATGAACGGTCTGGATGACCAGAAAGGTGGAACCCACCTGCAAATGTATGTGCTATCCAATGAAACTGCCGTTGCATAACGAGGAGGTGGTTGTCTTCGCCAAGTGGCTACACAGTCATATGATCTGAACCGTCCATTTTATCATCTCTGTTATCAATGGTCGACTAGAGAAATATCAGACTGATCGAATGGATAAGATCGTTCAACCAATGTACTACTTACAGTGTAGTTACCCATACACTGTGCTTCCTATCAGATGGACGCTCCACATCATCCTTCCATTAAGCCATGTGGGTCCATCAGCTACGGATCCTCCAGTACTGTGGGTGAATGGCTTGAAAATAAGTGCATTTGAAAAATAAGTGCATTTGATGTGTTTGATACAATGACATCCATAAATGGAAGAGTAAGAGATTCTTAAATACTGCATTGTTGTTGGCTACCACGATGCTTATAATAGATATCTGTGCTCTGGTTTACAATCTAATGAAGAGTAGATTCTTGCGAATGCTATATACAGAAGCAGTTTAGAAAATGCATGAGATGCATACTCAGTAACCTAAAAATTACGGAAAGGTTCTTGAAGTGTAGTGTATTTTTTGATGCGCAATAATATATTTTTCTTGCAGTATAGTGTATTTTTTTCGACTATTATGTGTATATATTTCTTTTATTTTTATATCAAATGGAACTAAATTCAAAGTCAGATGCTTTGTAGATAAGGATCTTCTCCTAATTTAGTGATAACTGATCTGCAGGTGGACTTTTGCGTTAGTCATTGTCTATTTTGCGGTATGTCTCGCTCTTCATTCTCTTTGTTCTGTAAGAGTATGCATTCAATCGGGCCTTTTTCAAAAAAAAATTTCTAGTAGCATTGCGATATTCATAGGTATTTATCATCTAGATAATAGAATGGATTTGTATGTGCAATATCTATTTCTAAAATGGTAAATGAATTCAATTGAAGCTGACTACAATTTTCAAGGCATTTTAGCTTTACATGTACTATTGTTGTTTGTAGCTTGGCACTGTGATATCTGCTCATGGATGCTGGATGTACTCAAACCATCTCATGGAGAATGAGGAAAGCGGTGGATTCTTGAAAACAGATTCAGAAAGTAAATTGACAGCTGCAATTTTCAGGACAAATAAAATCAGGGGAACCATCAAACTGCAAAGCCGTCATGAGCAAGAGGAGATCGACCAAAGAGCTGGGTTTTGGGGCTATCTGATGCAATCTATATATCAGGTTTGTTGGTCCAAACTGTTTGATATTGTCTCCAAAGTTCTCTGGGCTCAACGCAGGGCGTTCACAGCGACAGAAATAGATTGTTGTCATCGCTGCTTTAATTTTAGTTCCTGATAGTTTCTATCATGTACGTGTTTTCATTTATTTGATTTCTTATGGAATGCATTGCTGCAAAGTGCACAATTAGTAAGTGTTCCTTGCCACCTGTGATATAGTCTTGTTTATCATTTGGGTGCTGTTAGGTGAGATTTCTGGTGAATTTGGCTTGAACTTGCATACTGAAGTCAATCTGTTCATTTGAAAGACTTGTGCAGGTGCTGTGATGCTAACGGACATCGTTTTCTGGGGTCTTATAGTTCCATTTCTCTCAATCGATCATTTCAGCTTGAATCTGGTGAGCTTTCTGTTCTCTTCATTCCTTTGGTTTTTCTAAAAGCTTAAGTACTTGGTCATGAATTGGTTTGGCTTCATCTACACCTATCTTAAGTACGGAAAATTATAACTACTGAATTGTCAGTATTTCGCCTTTCCATAACTAGATAGTAGAAATTTGTAAGTGGCTAATTACAAGTGCGAATGTGTTGGGTTCACTTGACCTGACAGTAAGTGGGTCTGGGTCCGAAATTTGGACCCATGGAGCAGGTCTGAGTCCAAAAGTTCAATCCAAGGGCCTGTTTAGAATGTGGGATTAGGTGGTATGGAATTGCATTTGGTCCAATGTAAATTCCATCCTGCATTTGGAATCAATGGGAAGGATTGGATTAATGCAGGTATCATATCATCCAGTCCCAAAAGGAGATATGGTGGGATTTCTGGTGGAATCAGAAATCTACTACACCTGTGGGCTCCACATTGATGCGCGTGTTTTATCTACGCCGTCCATCCATATGCGCCCTTTACACGTGACATTCGTTGCATATGCATATAGGTGACTTGCATGTTGTGAAATCTGGTCCTTTGATTACAATTCCATAGTCCACCAAACGCTGGTTTCACTTAATAAAATGTTCTTCCCAAAGGAAGAATTTGATCCCAAGCATGGGATTGGACGGTCAAAATTCCATGGTATTTCCAAACATATAATCATTGTGTGATAATGGTGTTAACTTCACTTAATGCAATTCAATACCACCTAATCCTGCTTTCCGAACAGGCCCTAAATGGGTTGGGACAGATGCCTCTGAAAATCAAACCAGCCTAAGCCTGAACCGAACCTAAACCGAAGAAGAGTAGTTAATCAATGTAACTATAGGGAAGTATAATGTTGGTTTCATTGATTAATATTGCCTAGTACAAGTGGAAGATTAGGAACCCTTTGATGAGATCAATGTTCAATACCAAACCCATCTAAGTTGAAAATTGAAATAGGCATTTTAGGTTTTAGAGAAAATTATGTTGGAACATTATTTGTATGAAAACTCACTTGTAATTTTTATGCCTAACCCAGACCTGGCCCATTTACATAAAGGGGTTTTTGCACATTCTCACGTCAATAATGGGAATTTGCGAAGACCATGTAAAAACATACATGGTTTGAAAATAACCACATTTTTAATTTTCCGTTATTGCAAATACCCATATTCTGCTAGTTTTTCATAACTTCCATTAGGAACTGTTGGAAAATGACGAAAATGCCCATATGGGGCATACCACAAAATTCTCCTCCATGAGAAGAACATAAACCCTTTAATTTGTGGCCTTCAAATGTTAAAAAAAGAAAAAAGAAAAAAAGAATTATAGCATCGGTTTTCTTTGAAAAATCAAAACATGGATGGCTAGGATTCTCCAATCTTGGAATTTTTCATCCATGGTTCATACTCTGTGAGGCCCAACAAATTGACGGCCCGGATTGCTAAATGATTAACCCTTGACACGATAATTCCAACCTGAATGTCCGAAACCCAGGTTTTCAGTTTGGATGACACTATCAAATTGACAGTGAGGATTTGCATGGATGAGCCTAAAAAATAATTCCCCCAAATCTGGAGGGAGAGACAAAAATTAAAAAAAAAAAAAAAGAATGAAAAAATCACTTTCCTTTAAATCTGAATGGAGATTGACGGCGATGGAGAAAGAAGATTGAGAGATGGAGAGGGCAAATGGGGCTTAGGGTTTTAGGTGTTTTTTTTTTTATTATTATTTTTTTTTTAAAGTTGGAGAGAGAGAGAGAGAGAGAGAGAGAGAGAGAGAGAGAGAGAGAGGTATGTGCAATTACCCTATTGTTTAGGTGGGTATTTGTAAGACCCCTTAAATAAATGGGTCATTTTTTTTTTTACTTGGACCCGATCCAAACCCAAGTCGATTTTTAATGGTTTGGGTCTTGGGCCAAAATTCTAACCCGATTACTAAATGGGTCAGGTCTGAGACCCCCTCTACCTAGCCCCACCCATTTGCACCCTATGCCCAATGCAGTTTCTATTAAACATAGCTAAGAGTAGCTTCATCTAACTCAGAAAGACAAGATCGAGCTGTTTTACACCATCACCTGCCATTTTGATCTCAAAATGTAAAATGGTCTTGTAATTCACCATGAGCAAAAAAGTCTTTCTTTACATCAAGATGGTTGTGGAGCAAGCTATGGCAGTTATAGATCCTAGGAAGTTGGTTCATTCGTAGCCTTCAAATTGCTCAATTGTTCAGTAGTCTATTTCCGTCCAACTTCATACGACATTATGCAATCCCAAGGGAGCTTTTGGATGCACGATTGGATTGAGTTGCAATTACTAGTCTTATGAAGTGGAAATAACCAAATTGTAATTTCCTCAGAATTCGTATCCTCAAATACATTAATTTCAAGTTGGACCTGAAAGGATGTGGTGGTAATATGAGCAGAACTAGCTGATTATGACTTAGGAAATGTTAATAGCTTTTGTCATGTCCTCTTGATTGAGCCGAATGTTGACAATTCAATGCACTTCAGCACCCAAAAACATTCCAAGTGTATTTCTCTAAAATCTGTGATTGTTTTGCGGATGAATTCTTTCTTACCGAAGCTATGTTCTAGCTTCTGTGAAGCTTTCAGATTCTTCAATGGATGATGATGCAAACATGAAATATGATATGATTATAAGAGAAAGCATAGCAAAAACTACTTTCCACAAATAGAGGAAATAAAGCTTATCTCAACCTTGCTTGAAGTTATTGTTTTGTGTCTTTGGTAGAAGTCACAGGTTTTTTTTTTTCCCCTGTTGTCATGTTGTTTCATTCCTTTCCACATCCCTTGAATTTTACTCATGTCCTTTGATGTAGTGATGATTCCTATTTGACAGTTAATGGGGTGCATGCATTTTCTCAATGCTTTTTTTCTTCTCCTCGACACAGCTCTCAATAGCATGGTAAGAATTGCACCAGTAACAACCAGTTCATGTATAGTAATCATATTTCTCATTGGATCTATAGTCTAAAACCACTTCTTGGTTTTAGCCATTCCCATGGTTTCGGTTGGCGTACTTTGTTCTCTGGAGCTGTTCCTATGTCATTTTCCAATGGATTCTTCATGCGTGCGGTTTCACATGGTAAGCATTTTATGTTCTTATGAGATAGATGGTGCTTCTCTACATCTCCATAACCCAATGAGTGGATTTCCACTCACTTTTCTGAGTTTAATGTCGTGTGATCTATTGATGCTTCTCGTAGGTGGCCTTACCCTTTTCTTGAGCTCTCGACTCCTTGGGCACCTCTATGGTAAATACAAGTCCCCTTATTTTCAGTTCGTTTCTACTTTCAAGGCTGTTTGGCTAGTTGGAATCCACGGAAAGGACAACATTTTCCTTGACGTTTTCTTCTATTTAGATGCAAAGAAAACCATGGATTTTACTTCATGATCATTAACTTTATCCATTCCATAGTAAGCTTTCTCTGGCCAAAGATATGAGGTGACTGTTGCAAGGTATTCCGTAATGGTAATCGTGGCCGTAATGGCCACCATCATTACCTTTACGATACGGGCCGTAACGGCCGTTATGGTCTCTTTCTTTCTTTTTTTAATCCAAAAAAAAAAACCCAAAAAACCTATATTGGCCCATAATGGACTGTTACAGGGCTGTTACGGCCTTTATGAGGGGTGTAATGGGCTGGTACGGGAGCTGTAATGGCCGTTATGGGTTGTTTTTTCCCCTAACGGCTGTACTCCATAATGTGTAACGGTTACCATTACCTTTACGTAATGGCCTTCACGATCCCGTAGCGGCTATTACGGCACACCATGGGCTGCTATTTAATGATTGGGAATTTGGGATTACCACTTGCTATCCAAGCTGTACCCTAAAAATAGAACCCAGAGATGTACATTGTTAGAAAAGTAATCAGTATGGTTCCATATCCCCACCTTAGATTCCTTGATCACCTTAACAGATAATCGAACTTGTACCATTCTTTCAGGTATTTTTGCTTGGCTTTGGTACACATCCCTTGTTATGGTTTGTACGCAATTATTGTAAAGGTGAAGAACTCAACCTTCCCAAGATTGTTTCCCCATGCATATATAAGGTCATATTAGCATCTTGATCTGATTTTCATGTCTTTTAAATATATAATTCAGTTGCATTAGGTTGTGAGAATGTCTGTGTATATAGGAGGGAGGATAGGTGCTTACCGCCACTTCCTCCATTAATATGCAGTTAAATAACTTGAGATTTGAGATTAGTACTGAAGCTTGTATATGCCAATATCTCAAATGGATGATAACAGAAAAACCCAAATGAAGATTTCGTCTGTATCAGTTTGATTTTAATGCTTTTGATCTTTTCTTTGTCTTTAGGTAATTGCATTTGAAGATTTCGTCTGTATCAGTTTGATTTTAATGTGTTCGATCTTTTCTTTATCTGTAGATGATTGTATCATTGCTTGTGTGTTCAAAACCTGAGCTTGGAATGGTGATTTGTTGGGCAGAACCGATATATCTTTCTTTTATTAGTGGCTTGTGTTATATACTAAAAAACAAGAGAACACTGACCTTCATTGCATTTGCACCAAAAAAGCACTTTATCTGGCCCACCGAAGTGAGGCAGGATGTTTCAAAATGTTCATCAAAGGCCACAAACTGGATGGCTTGGATTTTTTGTTCGAAGCAATGGTTTGGTCAAAACAATTTTTTTGGCTTGGCTAACACATACATAATTTGGAAAGCCGAAAATTCAACTTGACTTGATGTTCAGCTGCCTGACACGACTTGATATTTAATAATTATAATTAAAAATATTATTTATATTTATAGATAGATAAAATAGTTAGAACTATTAATAAGTAATATAAAATTGAAGAATTGTCATGAAACTGCAGCTTGATGTGTTTACTCTCTGCGTGTGTGGTTGCAGTACCTTTTACCAGTAAGACAATCGTGACTCACCAGGTAACTCGATCCACGTCGGGTCGACTCAACGAGTCTTCCAGAGTCAAGATCGAGTCAGACCTATAGCCGAGTTTCCAAGAGACTCATCTCAAAATTTTGCCGAGTCGAGTTGACTCGACTGAGTTTCAAGTTAATTCAGTGAGTTTTAGGATTATGAACACGCCAGATCATCTTGTCATGTATAGCCTTGAGCAATGCTTCTTGTAAAGGTACCATGACAGGGTGTTCTAATAATGGTTTTAACACTCGGTGACTCAGGACCGACTTGTTTGGTCCTGAGTCGAGTTGTGACCCGGCCTGGTCGAGGGTGACTCAGATCAGCAAGTCACCCTATTTTCGATTCTGACTCATTGTGCTGATCCCGATTGGATCGGAGTCGGCAAGTGTTCAATCCATGGTTGGAATGGTATAGTGGTGCAATGCAATGTTCAGGTCATGAGATAACACTGTGGGCTCATGTTATCAGTTTCTACAGGTGAGCCTATGGACCAATGATCTGAAACATTCATATGAGGGGACCCCTGATTGGAAGATCCTAGCCATTGCATATGTAGCTTTTATTGGTTGGATAAAAACCCTTGCTGTATTATCTTAGTGGTTTCTGGCAGTCCGCCTATTGAAAGGTTAGGATTTTTCCATCAGGGATGTTTTTTGGTGCATAGATCAATCCACGACCCCAATTTGAATTGATCCAACAATCCAACCATCCAATTGGTGGGCCTCAAAGGGATTGTTGAAACATAACCTGTATCTGATGTGTGCCATGAATGGGAGTCGCTAACCAGTAACGGCCGCCCACTTGATGATTGGACCAGGCCAACAGGCCAGGCAGGGATTTATCATTGGCCCGACCTGGACACCAGTCACCAGGCCTAGATTTCAAGCCTGGCCCTGGCCCTTGGGCCAAAGTGGCCCAAGCCCTTTCCCTATAGGGATAGGCTAGACGGCCCATTGCCATCTGTACCATTGAAACCTTTTTGACCCTCTTGAAGCTTTGGATTTGGCTGATATTTGTTTCTGGGAATTTCACCAAAACCTGCCTACTTGTGCCTTTTCCAGAAAGGTCCTGGATAAGCTAACTACTATTAATTTGAGTAATTATCAATGGAGCATCTACCGTTGGATTTCTTAAAGGAAGTTGGGGTGGGCCATGCAAGCAAAGGGATCTGCAGCTCGGGTGGGCCCCCACCAATATGTTTATGTAAAATCCTCCCCAAACACTAGGTGCATCACTCCATGTTGGGCTCATGGTAAAAAAATCAGCCCCATCCTACAATTCAGGTGGACTACATGATTGGAAACATTTTACAGGACAATCCTCCCCGTCCAAATTGTTTCCCTTGGTGTGGCTGACCTGAATTAGTCAGGAGAGAGATGTCTACTCTTGATTGGGCCACCATAATGATTATATAAAATCCATTCTGACCATTATATGCCACACCAAACTTTTGGCCTTGTGCCCAAACATCAAGCCCATCCGTGATTCAAGCGGGCAAAACCAAGGGAAAAAATTTGGAGGATTCAGGTTGTCACACACTGTTTCTAATGGTGTGGTCCACTTGAATCATGAAAGGAGCTGATCTTTAACCTTTAGTTCTAACATAGGGTGACACACCTAGTTGTCAAGGTGGATTTCATGTAAAAATCAAGGTGGGGCTCACCAGCGCAGCAAACCCCTTTTGCCCGCAAGTCCACCTTAATTTTCTATATTGAGTAGGTAGTTTTTTGTTTTCTTACTTTTTTTTTGTTTCACACTTTCCAAGTTGCTACAGTAAGAAGCTAGGTGAGGCCCTACCATAATGTTTGTGAGAAATCCACCCGTCCATCCGTTTTGCCAGCTCATATGAGAGCATGAGCCAAACAACAGTCAGATCCAAAAATCAAGTGGGCTGCACGGCAGGAAACAGTGAGGATTGAACTTCCAAAGCTGAAACATTCACGGGCCATAGGAGTTATGGATCAGTCTAGTACTTTCGTATCTTCAGCTCATCCTACTAGGAATGACCTTATGACCCGTTTGGATACCAGTGAGGTACCAACGGTAGCTCACTTGAGTTTAGGATCAAGGCATGTTATATATCAAGGTGGGACTCAAGAGTGTTTCAACGGTGGTGGGCATGGAAGTGGATTAGGTACTTCCTGAGCTTTTGCAGGGCTTGAGAAAGGCTATTACACTTGCACATGCATATTGGTGGAGAGCAGATGTGACAGGTTTGTGTCAGGCTTGGTGACATGGCAGGTCTCTTTTGACAACATGCTCTCCGGTATAGATGTGATATGCATGTGCCACGAACCTGTCCCCAAGTCTGCACAAGCTTAGGTATCCGCACCCCACCGGGCATTATTCTGTGCTGTGGCCCACTTGAGTTTTGGGTTTGACTGGCGGTTGGGCTTACATCCTCAAATGATCCATGGAGTGGGTGTCACGGACGACACATCATGGTGGGTCCCACCGATTTTTGTTGTTGGAGTACCAGAGATTCTTGTCCTAAAGGAATGCACTCACAAAATTTCCAGAAGTGTACAGGTCCACCCCTATAATTAATGCCAAATGGCAACTAGCAACGGACGGCTTTCCTTAAAATATTCTTAAATGAGGAGCTAGTCCACATGGGCTGACGTGGGGTGCTTGGATGGATGATCTTCGTTGTTCATCTGATGGACCATGCAGTAGATGGTCAGCTATGCAAATATCAGATTGGTGGGAGAATCCTATTCGTGTGATGAATGATCTTCAAATGGACGGTTAAGAGAAAGCCGGTCAGTGGTCTACATTCAACAGCACTAAGTCAGCCTGGTTTCCCATGAGTAAAATATTCTTTTGTCGTACCTATCATCAATATGGCCCCTCACATGGACGCCCTGTCAGGGATTATCCAACTATATAGTTTTTTGGCTCCAAATCAGTTGTGTGCACTGTGCTAGGTATGCCAAAGTTATATGCGGCTCTATTGGAGCTGAACTCCTTTGACACCATGCGTCCAAATAGATCGTTCGATTGAGAACCAGTAGATCGGCCATCTATTTAGCCACCCATCACGACGGATCATGTAATTCAGAAGGGAAGATTCATCCTTCAAATGAGTTTTTTTTTACTTTAGGTTAAAATTCAATAAGAACGTTAGCCACTTTAATTTAACCATAGTACAAAAGAAATGGAAGATACAAACAGTATAAAAGCTTCATGATGTGTGTTGTATACACACTATCGATCCATTTGGAGAGATTATTACTGTGAGGCAGATTCAAAGCTCAAGTAGACCCCACCACAGAAAATAATGAGGATTAAACACCTACTATTAGAAACTTCTCAGGGGCTACAAAAGTTTTGGATCCAACTGACATTTGTGTTTTCCCTTCCTGATGTCTATGCTAACTTACGAACAGGTTAGATCTCAGAGAAACATCATGGCGAGCCTTAGTAAGGTTTCAACAGTGGGTGGCGTCACTATCCCCACTGTTTTTTGTGGTGGGGTCCACTTGAGCTTTGTACCTGCCTCATTCTTTGGCTCATGCCTTCAAAATGATCTCTCCAAATGGAAGGAAAGTGTGGATACAACACATACATCAGGGTGGGGCCCACCACGTTCTCTAATGCTGAGTAATTTTTGTTGGCTTCTCATATTTTGTCATACATCAATGTCAGCTATCATCAATTAGCCGTTCACTATTGCATATACTTTTATGCTGACTGTAATCTCTTATGTTTCACCACGTAATGATTCGGTTATTTGTTCCAGTTCCCCTTGGAGGGGAGTGGATTAGGTGAGACCCCGGATCCACCGAGGTGGGTGGGACCCCTGACTGTGGGGCCCACCTTGATGTATCTGACTACATCCACGTGGTCCATCCGTATTGGAATTTTAGGGCATGATCCCAAAAAAATGAAACACATCCAAATGGCAGATGGACCATAGTACTGGAAATAATGGTGACCATTAAAAACTTCTTGTAGGCGACAAAAGCTTTGGATCAAGATTTTATTTGTGCGGTCTCTTCATCTTGGTGGCAAATAAACATTTCGGTGGAATCCATGAAATTTTTAATGGTGGAGATTCAATCACGATTGTTTCCTGTGGTGTGGTCCACCTGAGAGTTGAGTCAGCTTCATTTTTGGATCATGTGGTCCCCCTTGGACTCTCTTTCCCAACGGCAGTAATGATCCCGTGTGCCAGCTTTCCACCCCTCAAATGTTAGATGGGGTAAACAGTAACTTAATGCTTTTGAAAACCGGTGGCAACCCATCCATGTACGTCAATCCAGACCGTCTAATTCATCAGCCCTATCATGGATGGACACTTTGCAGAAGAACAAACTAATCCATGATGTTGGCCGTACAACCACTGACTTTCAAATGGATGATCGACGGTCCATCTTCGGAGGACAGAATCAAGTGCTTAAGATCGCCTTATGAGTATCCGGGGCTATGCTCCATCTACCCGAGGGGTAGGGCCCACGACTAGCACCTGATTTGAAGAATCAAACGCCACGTGTACGGTGGAGTACTCTGCTGGCACTGTTTGGATTTTCATCCGCACCAAAAATGCCCCTCTACGACACCTTGCCACATCTCCGCCGTATAACAACTTTTATTTATTTATTTATTTATTTATTTTTGCTTAAAAAGGCCTTTTGAGGATTAGGTGTGGGCCAAACAAAATTGGCTATTGGGGTCATCCCTTGATCGATCTTATCCGTTCACTTTAACCAGAGAGCTGTGAATCCATAAGACTGTCATTTCAAAAAACGATTTTGGAGCTTTTTGTGGCCCACACCTACGTTAACACTATAAGTTAATTCCGAACTGTTTCCTCCGATGTGGTCCATTCATGATGAGTTTTGCCCTCAAACTTGGATAAACGGTATGAAATTAAAATTCCTTTCATGTGGATGGCTTGAATCTGCTCCAAGACTATTTAGTGGACCCCACATAAGATATGGGATAGGTTCAATAGATAAGTCCCTTGTGCGGAAAAGGTTAATTGTTCTTTTCCTTCTTTTCTTCTTCTTTTTATTTTGAGAGGGGATTATTTGGATATTAGGATCGTTGCCACCTCTATGGGACTCACTTCGATGAGCTTTCGACTTGCATCCGGTGTCATTCTATCCATTCAAGCGAGCTTCTGTGTGTTTTTTGGAGTGAATTGTCATATAACCCCATATAGGTTGTAGATCCCATAAAATTGAGCCTAATTTTAAGCAATCAAATGGTGTCCAAATGAGATGATTCTAAATCCATATGAAATTTTATTAAATTATCTTTATAACAAGTACACGATCATTCAAATCGAACATGTAACGAGAGAGTTATTATCATTTTTGTCGGATCTGCGAACGACGGAGTATTGACGAATGATAGTGACTTTAGGCCCACATTTGGAAAATCAAGTGGGGTCCAAATGAGGTGATTCCAAAGTCATCTAAAAGCTTATTAAATTACTTTTCCAACAAGTATAAGATCATCCAAATCAAACATGTAACGAGGGAATTATAATCGTTTTCGTCAGATCATTGAAGGACAAAGTATCGACAAACGACGGTGACTTTGGGCCTACTTTTGGGCAATTAAGTGGCGTCCAAATGAGATGATTCAAAAGTTATTTGAAATTTCATTAAATTAGCTTTCTAACAAGTACAAAATCACCCAAATCAAACATGTAATGAAGGAGTTATGACCGTTTTCGCCGACAGATACTATCTATCATCGATACCGCATTGTCAATCACCAATACTTGGGGTAGGTTATGCTGTTTGTCACTATCTTTTGCTTAAAGTGTCAGTAACTTGATTTTTTGTGCACATGGAACACTTGCATGAGATTTGAGCCTCTCCTTTTTTTCTTTTTTCTTTTTTTTCCATTTTTTCCTCCACTAATACGTGATAATATGAAGAGCAAACATCCAGTAGTTCATCCACTCATACAACCTTCACAGAGCCCACCCTGATGGTTAGCTCAGATCACTTGGGTATCTCCGATGCCTTTAATGTTGTGGGTGTTTGCTTTTTCGCTGTTTGAACTCCTCAGTAGCATATATCTTGGATAGAACATACCTAAGAATCACAATAATCTAACAATCCTAACCAATTTGCTGGATGAATTTTGTGGGAAGAAAATCGATATTTATGAAAATTGACTAAAGTCTGGCTGACCATTTTTTTGTTTCAAAATTCATTCAATCCAAGGGCTAGGATTGTCTACTCTATGCAAATATTGAGATGTGGGTCATTTTTTAATCCAAGGGCTAGGATTGTGATCTACTCTATGCAAATAATGAGATGTGGGTTCAATGCAAGGGCTAGGATCGTCTCCCCTCCTAGTAAGTATAAAAAACTGTAGTAGGTGGTAGGCTTTACGTACAGGCCACACCATCCAACCGGCCGGGAATAAGTGTGAGAATAGTAACGGCCTAGATCGGTTATTTTTATTAAAGGCAAGGGTATTAAAGAGACAGGCATTGTACGTGTCCCACGTGGAATATATGCTCTTATCACCTAACGATATTCCATGTCCCACATGGAATATAGGCTCTCTATCTCTTTTTCTTGTTTGTGTGCACATTAGGTTGGGATAATGAAAAGCGATGAAGATTTGGAGATTGATTGAGGGACAATCAAATACACGAATTGGGTTCAGTTTCTAAAAGCATTGATTGTAAAATGGGCTCAGTTTCTACCGCAGACTGTTATGGGTAAAACCCGAGCTGGTTTCCTGAGGCTCAAAGGCATGTTTGAATCTGCAGGTCCGCAAGCCCAGGCAGAAAGTCCTCAGGCTCGACTACTGTAATTGCCCGTCTCGACGGGGTGAAGACAGAAACAAAGTCGAGGATAGTAGCCGAGCCAGCGATAGATTGGCCCCGGTGATAGTCAACTTGGATATATCAAAGATAGAAGCAGCTGGTTATACCGACCTGACTCAAGGATGAACCTCGGCCATATAACGATAGCCCGGCCGCTCTCAGAAAGATGGAGATATGTGGCCTTCCCTGACGGAGGCAGGCATGTTCCCAACCGTTACTTGCATGCTTCGCGCTCTTCAAGGTTTATGCCATCATCAAGTCTCACTCCCGTAATCCTGGCCACGATATTGGCCCACGATCACTCCTCCAATAGATGTAAACAAGGACCTTAACTCTCATTGGGAGGTACGCAACACTTGAGGCTAAAGACTACTCCCTCTCTGAGAGAATCTCCAATTTGACTTAGGTATCGAAGGACTAACGGTTGGTCTCGGCTACCTCTTAGCCTTTATTGTATTGTGCATGATCATCCTCAAGGATCCAAGCCGCTCATCACTCTCAAGATCAAGTTACGATTCTCTCCTAGGTGATTTATCCCACCTCATCTGCTATTCAGAAATCGGTAACAACAAAGACCGTCAATGCTTTCTAAATTTCCCAAACTAGAAGAATCAAATATGTCTGTACTTATCCAACAAAAAGACTATTGGATAAGAAAATACAGCAACGGTTCATATCCAACCAGAACAAGCTGAAGATTTCTACTCCTAACCTTAGTTGACTAGTGGTGTATGGGCCATCTGACGCAGGGAGGACGTGGTAGGTCGATCACCGTCTCCCTAACCGATGGTTTCTCGAATCCACGAGAAGAAATAAAAGATAAAAGGAGGAATTTAATTACAAATAATTGCTTTATTGATGATTGAATCAATCAAAACGAAATTACAATGCATATAAATAGGAAACTAAACCCTATGCTAAGTATCAGACTCCAACTCCAACTTAAACTCGTAGAAAACGTAACTTACTATAAATAGTAAACTTACTATTTATAGAAGTCGTTCAATCCTACTAGAACTCTTGGTTTTCGGCCAAAAATAGAAAGTTATCAAACGGCCTCAACCACGTTGTTCTATGAAATATTCTAAGCCCTTTTCATGTTGGGCACTAACTCTAAAACCCTACAAATGCAAAGTTATGATCGAATTAAAACTACTATAAATAGTAAAACTGAAAATAAACTAGCCTAATGACCGTCGATACGGTTGATTCTCGCGATTCCGGCTTGGGCAACCCGGCGTAGCAGGGTTGGTTGGCTAAAGTAGCTCGAGCTACCCCAAATTGATATATTATACGTCCCGTAACTCATTCTGGATTATGAGATACGACCGATTTACGGTCCTGACGGTCCGGATCACTTTCGACCCCGTCCGGTCTTCTTTTGCTCCATCTGGGCCATGAAATAATCAGCGACCCATTCTACATCAGTCTCCTCCACTTCGAAAGAACTTGACCCCAAGTTCTCGTCCTGCTTTGGTTCATGATATTCGTACAGATCTGCCACGTTGAAAGTCCTTGAAATCTCCATGTCATCCGGAAGATCTACAACGTAGGCATTGTCATTGATCTTGCGAATGATCGGTACCGGTCCAATCTTCTTGTGTTCTAACTTGTTGTAGGTCCCGGTAGGAAATCGCTCTTTACGTACGTGGACCATCACCTAATCACCTATTTCGAACACTTTGGCGCGTTGATGCTTGTCGGCCGCTTCTTTGTACTTCTCGTTCGAAGTCTGTAGTTTGTTGCGCACGTCTGCATGTATGTCCATGATTCGGTCTGCCATATGTTCAGCTGTAACGCTCATGCCCGGAAGCTTGGGCAGGGGAACCAAATTGAGTGTGTGACGAGGCACGCACCCATAAAACAATCTGGAACGAAGATTTTCCTGTCGATCGGTTTACCTGTGTTGAACGCAAACTCTGCTTGAGCCAGGGCCATGTCCCCACTGCTTCGGTTGTCACCTGAAAGGGCACTGGATGAGATTCCCCAATGTGCGGTTACGACCTCAGTCTGCCCATCTGTTTGTGGCTGATAAGCACTGCTGAAGGAGTCTGTTGGCCATCTGATCTGTGTCGTATCGATCTGATAATCGATTGGTCTGAACGGAATCGGTCGGATACGGATATCCAAAGATGATCCGTTTAATATTCGGGTCGGATTCGGATCAACCTTGATCCGGCCCGTTAACGATCCGACCCGATAAAAAAATAATAATAAAATAAAATAAAATAAAATAAAAACATAGGATAATCTCTCTTTCTCCTCTCTTTCTCTCTCTCTCTCGGATATCCGGTTGGATATCGGGTCGGATCATAATCGGATCGGAAACGGATTTCGAAAAATTTAATCGGGTCGGGTTCGGATCATATACTTGCGATCCGAATCGGATTCGGGTCGGATTCGGGTCGGATATATTCTTAATCGGGTCGGATTCGGATCATCACTGATCCGGCCCGTATCCGACCAGTTGACAGCCCTACGTGTACCGAACCGATTCCACAAGGCTCGCCAAAAGTGGCTAACGAACTTTGTGTCCCGGTCTGAAGTGATCGTCTTCGGAATCCCATGTAGACGCACAACCTCTCTGAAGAAAAGGTTCGCAACGTGTACCGCATCAAAGGTCTTCTTGCACGGAATGAAGTGTGCCATCTTGGAGAATAGGCCTACCACCACGAACACTGAGTCCATGCCGCGTTGTGTTCGTGGGAGCCCTAATACAAAATCCATAGATAAATCCTCCCAAGGGGCATCTGGCACGGGTAATGGCGTGTAAAGACCTGTATTTTGAGATTGCCCCTTAGCGGTTTGACAAATATGACATCGTTGTACCGCCTTGCTAACATCACGAGCAAGCTGCGGCCAGTAATACCGCTCTTCCACCATCGCTCGAGTCTTATCTCGTCCTAGATGACCGTCGAGGCCACCGCCATGCAGCTCGATAATAATTTTGTCCCGTAACGAACTCTACGGAATGCAAAGTCGATTTCCTTTGAAGAGGAAACCATCTTGAATTAGAAGGTCACTCGGGTGACCCTCTTGGCACTTTTTCCATGCATCTGTAAAATCCTCGTCGTCGGCATAAAGTTCCTTGAGATAGTCGAATCCGATCACCTCACTGCTCACTGTAATAAGAAGGGATGCATGTCGGCTTAGTGCATCTGCCACCTTGTTCTGCTGCCCTGACTTGTGTTTCAGAACGAACGTAAATTTCTGTAAAAATGAAATCCATCTAGCATGCATACGATTCACATTAGTCTGAGTATTGACAAATTTTAAGGCCTAATGATCAGTGTACAATATAAATTCCCTTTGAATAAGATAATGGCGCCAATGGCGCAGTGCCTGAGCCACTGCATATAATTCAAGTTCATAGGTCGACCACTTCTGTCGTGCGTCGCTGAGTTTCTCACTGTAAAAGGCAACCGGCCTGCCCTCCTGAGAAAGGACTCCCCCAATGTCGAAAATAGATGTGTCGCATTCTACCTCAAATAACTTATCGAAATTAGGGAGTACCAGGACCGGAGTAGTGGACAACCGATGTTTAATTTCTGCAAAACTCTTTCAGCCCATTCGGTCCATTGAAACGGACCCTTCTTCATACAGTCGGTAATCGGCGCGACAATACTGTTGAAGTTCCGCACAAATCGACGATAAAAGGTCGCCAACCCATGAAAACTTTGTACCTCATGAATGTTCGTCGGAGTCGGCCAATCCCGAATAGCTCGAACTTTTTTTTCGTCCACTCGAATACCCGTGGACGATACAATGAACCCTAGAAACAATAATTTATCAGTTAAGAAGCTACACTTTTTCAAATTTAAGTATAGCTTGTTGTCGGCCAACACTTGTAGCACTTTTCTGATGTGGGTCATGTGCTCCGTTTCATCCTGACTGTATATTAGAATGTCGTCAAAGTAAACGACAACGAAATGGCCAATGAACAGCTTCAACACTTGGTTCATTAAACGCATGAAGGTGCTTGGTGCGTTGGTCAAACCGAAGGGCATAACCAGCCACTCATATAGCCCTTCCTTGGTCTTAAAGGCCATTTTCCACTCGTCACCTGGCCTAATACGGATTTGATGGTAACCACTCCGTAAGTCCAGTTTTGAGAACACCTTAGAGCCATCGAGCATGTCATCCAACCAGCGGTATTGGAAATCAATATTTAACTGTTATTTTATTGATCGCGCGGCTATCGATACACATGCGCCAAGTTCCGTCTTTCTTTGGGGTAAGGAGTGTCAGAACGGCACACAGGCTCATGCTCTCTTTGATGAGACCCTTACGAATCAATTCCTCCACTTGTTTCTGTAAAATTTCACACTCTTTCGGACTCATCTGATAGTGCGGTCGGTTGGGCAAACTGGACCCTGGGACAAGGTCGATGTGATGTTGTATGTCTCGCATGGGAGGCAACTCATCAGGTAACTCTCCAGGCTCCAGGCCAAGTACTTCGAAATTCTTCTAGCAGCGGTTTAAGGCGTTGAGGAATATTAGAGGATCCTAGCTCATCGCCTTTTACCATAACGGCGTATATTTCGCCCGTTTCCTTTGACTCCTTAACAAACTCGCGAATGGTAAGGAGAGAGTTCCCCTCCACTTTAGAAGCTTCGGGGTGTTTCTCTGGTGTCATAGGAGCCAAAATAATTTTTCGACCATCCTTAGTGAACATGTATATATGTTCCCGTCCACTGTGTGTCACATCTCGATCCGATTGCCATGGCCGCCCGAGTAACATGTAGCAGGCTTCCATGTCAATCACATCACAGAGGACCTCGTCCTTATAACTTTTACCAATGGAAAACGAGATAATACATTGATGAGTTACCTTTGTCTCGTTCACCTTCTTGATCCAACTGATCGAGTAAGGGGTAGGGTGCTTCGTCATAGGCAGATGTAACTTATCCACCATAATCTTCGAGAAGATATTTTCGCTACTCCCACTATCTATGATCACAAAATAGATTTTGCCCTACACTGTGCACTTTGTGCGAAAAATATTATGTCGTTGTGGGTGCACTTCCTTCCTGGGAGCGTAAAGTAGTCGTCTTACTACTAGCGATTCCCCATGATCTTCAATCAGCCAATCGACATCTTCTGTGTCCCCCTCTTCGGTCCTGTTCCAATTCAGGGTTGTCTTCTGTTGATTCACCTTCCACGCCGCCTTCATTCGTAGTTAAGTGTGCTTTGCAGGGCGTTGAGGGCAAGCGTTCGACCAGTGACCTGGTTGGCCACAACGGAGACAATGGTCTGGTCTTGGCCGACCATATGGGTTGGGGATCCTGCTGGGACCCGCTGTAGTGGGAGCTGCACGTTGAGGTCTTGAGGAACCGCTTCCCCAGTCCCGGTTCGTGACCGTAGGAGGTTGAGGACGCCCTCCTATAGGCTCCTTGCCTTTGGCCAACGTTGTATCTTGAGTGGGTCCGATGTTGGGATTTCGTGTTGCCGGATAGGGTCGAGCAGGGGGCCGTGACAACTGTGTTTCTGCTCAAGTGGCCAATTGGTTGGCCTCACTCAACGTCCAGACTGGATGCATTTGGACTCGATCTTAGATTGCAAATCGCAACCCACCAATGAATCGTGATACTTGTTGTGCCTCTGATTCTGATAAATTATTCAGTGTAGCCAATCGTTGGAATTCTTCAAGATATTCGGCTACGGTTCGATTTCCCTGACGACAATTTTGGTATTGTTGAAACAAAATTTGTTAATAGTCGCTAGGGAGGAATCGAGCTCTAAGAAGTTGTCTCATCCTAGGCCATGTTCGGATGGGTGTCTTATTCTGACGGGTGCGGGAAACCTGTAGGTTTTCCCACCATGCTGAAGCACCGGATTTAAATTTATAAGCAATTAGTTTTACCTTCTTGTCGTCCGGCACTTCCATATAGTCGAAGTATCGCTCGACCTCTGCCAGCCAGTCGAGGAACTCCTCTATTCAAAGTAGGCCATTAAAGCTGGGAAGATCAGCTTTGCCCCGATAATCTCGTTCTGCTCGTTCCACACGCTCATTCCCTAGCGCAGGTCGTCGTACCAAAATGTCTTCGACCTCGTCATCGCTTGGTTCTGATTCGTCTGGTATAGCCCTACGATTATCCACCTGGGGTGCTCTACGGACAACATGATGGTCCCGTATAGCAACGGTTGGTGGTTGTTGGTCGCCTTGGGCTCGAAGCGGAGCTAGCGATGCTGCAATCTGGTCGAGGGTCGCCTGTATACCTTGCAGGATCAACCGGTTCTCCCGTTGCGCTGCTTCGAAAGCTATCGCCGTTAGATAGTCCCTTGGAGCATCGTCCTTAGGATGAGGATCCAACCCTTCATTAGAGGTCATCGTCATGAGGAAGAAACCTCGCTCTGATACCAATGACGTAGGGAGGACGTGGTAAGTCGATCACCGTCTCCCTAACCGATAGTTTCTCGAATCCACGAGAAGAAATAAAAGATAAAAGGAGGAATTTAATTCAAAATAATTGCTTTATTGATGATTGAATCAATCAAAACGAAATTACAATGCATATAAATAGGAAACTAAATCCTATGCAAAGTATCAGACTCCAACTCCAACTTAAACTCGTAGAAAACGTAACTTACTATAAATAGTAAACTTACTATTTATAGAAGTCGTTCAATCCTATTAGAACTCTTGGTTTTCGGCCAAAAATAGAAAGTTATCAAACGGCCTCAACCACGTTGTTCTACGAAATATTCTAAGCCCTTTTCATGTTGGGCACTAACTCTAAAACCCTACAGATGCAAAGTTATGATCGAATTAAAACTTACTATAAATAGTAAAACTGAAAATAAACTAGCCTAATGACCGTCGATACGGTTGATTCTCGCGATTTCGGCTTGGGCAACCCGGCGTAGCAGGGTTGGTTGGCTAAAGTAGCTCGAGCTACCTCAAATTGATATATTATACGTCCCGTAACTCGTTCCGGATTATGAGATACGACCGATTTACGGTCCTGACGGTCCGAATCACTTTCGACCCCGTCCGGTCTTCTTTTGCTCCATCTGGGCCATGAAATAATCAGCGATCCGTTCTACATCACCATTAGTGATGAGATTCATCAAATCAACGGTATGGATCGCTGAACCGTCGATCCTAATTTTTTTTTTTTTTTAGTCTTGCAACGCACCCACCTTGTTAGTTGGGCAACACACCCACTCAATTAGTCACACGATGTTCCCACCTACCAGTGGGTAGCGGTGGTTAATGAACCAAACTATTCGTGAATAATTTGAGTTCAGTTCGATTAAAGCTCGTTTGAGTTCGTTTGATTAGTAAACAAACCAAACTCAAACCTTGTTTTTGGGTTTGATTAGTAATCAAACCGAACTCAAACAAGCATGAGTTCGGCTCGGTCAGGCTCGATTGGGTTCGTTTATAGCTAAAAAAACATTGTTTCTTATGATATGGTCCACTTGAGATTTGGATTTGCTTCATTTTTAAATTCCTGCCATGAAATGATTTGATGAAATGTATGAATGGAGTGAATATGGAATATATGCATCAAGGTGGGCCCCACAGTAAGAACTTCACCATCTTGACTTCTTTTTATATGGAATATATGTTGTTTCCTCTTGTGTGTGCCGCTTGAGTTTTAGATCCTCATCAATTTTGATCTGTTGTCCTACAAATGAGCTGACAAGGTGGATGGATGGGTGGATTTTTCACAAATATCACAATGGGCCCCACTTATAAAGCCAGCATAAGCAAGCCATGTCCATTTTGAAATTGGATTGCGTCCTGAGTTATCCAGTACACTCTTATCATATTGAGTAAACTCAGTTGGGCCCACCATGAATGTATGTGGTTTATCCATGCCGTCCATCCATTTTTACAACTCATTTTATGGGTTGAGCCCAAAATTGAAGCATATCCAAAGCTTGAGTGGACCGTGCCACAGGAAATTGTGGGAATAATGATTTCCACCATTGAAACCTTCATAGGGCCAACAATGATGTTACTTGTAATCCAACCTGTTCATAAGTTGACACACACATGGATGAAGGGAAAAAAATATATATATAAGCTTGATCCAAAACTTCTGTGGTCCAAAAGAAATTTTCAATGGTAGATGTTCAATTCGCATTGTTTCCTATGGTGTGATGTACTTGAGCTTTAGATATGCATAATTTTTGGGATCAAGCTGTAAAATTATCTAGTAAAATGGATAGACGGAGTGGATAATATACGTATATCATGGTGGGCCCCCACAAAGTTTACTCAGTATGCAATCTGCTTCCGTTCATTCCATAGCAACATTGCACCAGACGCTCCCAGTTTGCTAAGAAAAGGGTTGTAATTTATAGGGGTGGTTAATGAACCAAACTATTTGTAAATGGTTTGAGTTTGGTTGGTTTAAAGCTCGTTTGAGTTTGTTTGATTAGCAAACAAACTAAACCAAACTCTAATTTGAGTTTTGGTTATCAAAGTCAAACTAAACACTATGGTATTCAGCTTGGTTCGATTCGTTTACACATCTACCAATGGGTTAGTGTGTCTCCTTAGGGGATGTTTGGCGCATGGCATTAATAGGGATGGAATAGTATTAGGTGGGATTAATATTATTTATTGCATAATGATTACATGTTTGGTAATAACATAATATTTTCACCATTCAATGACGAATCCCGATCCTTTGTTGAATCCGAGTAGAGAAACTCTGCTGATGATCTGATTGGTTCAGCTCATCTTGATTATGTCAGAGCATTTCAGCTATGACACAGTTAGGCTGACTTGGATCAATCAGAGAAGCGACGAGCAGGATTTCTCTGCCGGGTTTCAACAGAGGATCCGGACTCTTCAATGACATATTTGGAATCGATTTCTTACTGCGGGGAAAACATTGGATTAAGCAAAATTCTATTTGGTGGATTATAGAATTGTGACCAATGAACCAAGTTCACGTAGGGATGTCAATCACTTGTACATGTATATAACCATGATAATATCACGTGTAAAGGGCTTGTATGAATGGACAGCATGTTGGCATTAATGTGGGGCCCAGTTGATTCCACGATTTATCGATTTATACCATTTCTGGGTGCATGCGCATCAAGTGTAATCCCTAGAGTATCAAATAACTCCACATGGAATCGTGCAACGCTAAAGTCAGGCACGTGGGACTGACTCAGCCGAGTCTATCAGTCAAAGTCGACTATTCGGAGTACAAGAAGCTTCTACTCCTTTGAAAGGCGGGAAGCACTTTCTGGCCTTACCATTCAGACTCTTCCGTCCGACGCGAAAAATGGCTATGCAAGGAACCGTCGTCTTCTCCACCATAGGACGCCCCTTCTACGGCTTTGACATCTTCTCCGTCACTCTCCCGTCAAAACTCCACGCCGTTAATGAGTTAACGGAGCGCCGTCTGACAGACGGAAAGTCTGTTAACTTTAATGGTCAGTTCCTCGACGAGTCTGAAACGGCCGTTTTCGTCTCGGAGCGAACCGGTGCCCCCCGGTTTTACCTCACGCAGGCCGGAAATCCCATCCCTTCGCCGATCTCGACCGTTCCCGAGAGTCTATTTCTCGACCGTCCGATCATCAAAGACGGACGGTTGTACTTCGTGTCAGGTCACGAGAAGGCCGAGAAGCTGACGAACAGCTGGACGGCTGTTTACACGGCCGGGCTCGAGGACGGGAAGATCACTCGCCTCACGCCGTACGGAGCCTCCGACTACAGTCCGGCGGTCTCCGGAACCGGAAAGTTCGTTGCCGTCGCGTCGTACGGACACCGACCGTGGGGCGAGGAGATCCAAGAGCTCGACACGGACATCGTCGTTTTCAGGCCGTCCGATCCGGAGAGACGGACGGTGATCTGCAAGCATGGAGGGTGGCCCACGTGGTCCGGCGACTCGACGGTCTTCTTCCACCGGAAATCTGAGGACGGGTGGTGGAGTGTCTTCCGAGCGGATCTGCCGGAAAATC
This sequence comes from Liriodendron chinense, assembly GCA_003013855.2. Lineage (NCBI taxonomy): Eukaryota > Viridiplantae > Streptophyta > Magnoliopsida > Magnoliales > Magnoliaceae > Liriodendron > Liriodendron chinense. The sequence goes on along the minus strand of ML058484.1, from coordinate 2,126,319 downwards.
TCGCTGGCAAACCCGTCGAACCGCGACGGATAACGCCGCCGGGAGTCCACGCCTTCACACCGGCGGCGTCGAACGACGGTAGAATGATTGCCGTCGCGACGCGGCGGCCGGGGACGGAATTCCGGCACGTCGAGATCTTCGATCTGGAGACGGAGTCGTTCTACCGAGTCACCGAGTTGCTGAACCCCGAGTTCCACCATTACAACCCGTTCTTTTCTCCTGAATCGGGGTTTTTGGGCTACCACCGGTTCCGAGGCGAGTCTGACTCGGGCGAGTCGACGATTCCACATCTCGAACCGGTGATTTCTCCCGCTAAAGATCTGAGGCTGCTTCGCTTGAACGGAGATTGTGCTTCTTTCTCTCCCGATGGAAAGTTCATCGCCTTCAACCCGGATTTCGATACCGGATTCGATCGGAATTCGGGCGTGCGGATTGTGAGATCGGACGGTTCCAAGCGTTGGACCGTCTTGAAGAACCGAATCGCATTCTCCACGGCATGGAGCCCAACTGAGAAGGGCGTAATCTTCACATCTCTGGGGTTGATCTTTCAGACCATTACATCAACGGTTCAGATCGCGCGGATCTCCTTCAATCTTGCCCATCTGGACGATGATCATGACGAGATCGCAGCCGATGTGAAGATCCTAACACGAGAAGAGACTGGCAATAACGCGTTCCCGTCCGTCTCGCCGGACGGGAAGCACGTAGTGTTTCGATCAGGAAGGAGCGGCCACAAGAACATCTACATCATCGACGCCGTTGATGGGGAATTCAACGGTGGGATCCGTCAGCTGACTGATGGACCGTGGATCGATACGATGCCGAGCTGGTCGCCGGATGGGAAACTCATCGCATTCTCGTCCAACAGACACAACGCCGAGAATACCGAGTGTTTCAGCATCTATCTAATGAGTCCGGATGGGACGGACGTTCGTCGCGTCCACGTAGGCGGGCCCTGAGGGGTCTGATGAGGCGGACAGGGAGAGGAACAACCACGTGTCGTTCAGTGCGGACTCCACGTGGCTGATCTTCTCCGGCAACATGGCGGCCTGTGTCTGCGGAGCCGATTTCAATGACGCATCAGTTCCAGCCGTTTGGGGACATCTACGTGTCGCGGCTGGACGGGAGTGGGCTGGAAAGGCTGACGTGGACGGCGTACGAGAACGGTGTGCCAGCGTGGCATCCTGATGGAGAGGCGGAGATGGGGCCCATATGTTTGGACGCTGCGGATGTGGACAAGCTGTGTGGCCAGTTTGAGGAGACCAAATGGATTCTCTGATTCTCTCGCGCATGACAAAACACGTACTTCCGACAGAACTGGGAGGGGATTGGGTGAGAAGGACTGCTGACTGTGGGGCCCACTGATTTATTTGGCTACATCCACGCCGTCCATCCCTACTGAAAGCTCATTTTAGGAAATGATATAAAAAATGAAGCAGATCGAAATCTCAGGAAACAGTGATAATCGACCATTAAAAACTTCTCACGGGCCACACAAGTTTTGGATCAAGCTGATATTTGTGTGTTCTCTTCATCCAGATCTTTGTGACCTTATCAACAGGTTGGATGGAAAATAAACACTCCGGTGGCACGCATGAAGTTTTTAATGGTGGTGATTTAATCGCTACTGTTTGCTGTGGTATGGTTTACATAAAATTTGGATCTGCTTTATTTTTTGGATCATGCCCTAAAATGAGCTTTCAAAACGGTTGGACGGTGTGGATTCAAGGAACATAGATCACTGTGAGCCCCACAGTCAGGGTTCCTGGCCCACCTCGGTGGACCGGGTTCTCACCTAATCCGCTTTACAAAAGCTTACACGCGCGAGGAGCCCTGCCCGCCATCACGTGCTGATTTGCCGCACGAGTGCAAGAGATCTAATATTTTCATCAGTCTATAAGAGAATTTGTTTTATCCGTCCGTTTTGTTTTGAAATTCTATATTTCCCACCATACGAGTGAGACAGCCTGATAGTTTCTAGTGTGCATCACCTGATGGAAAGCTCAAATCTCTCCCGTTTTGTGCCACGTGTTTGGCTTTTATCTGTTTTGCGCTTGGCCCAACTTATGGACGGTGTGTATTCGCTTCTAGGCTTGACTGTGGTTTCATAGCGCTGACTGGTCTCTTGGTGGTTTGCTAAAATTTCCTTCCTTTCTGAAGGAGGGAGCGGATTAGGGGCGTTCCCCTTACCGTGGGCCCCACCTTGATGATGTGTTGTATTTCTCCAGCCCATCTATCCATCTCTCCAGCCTATTTTAGGAAGTGGTCCAAAAAATTAAGCAAATCCAAATTACAGGTGGACCATACCACAGGAAATAGTGGTGATTGAGTCCCTCACCATTAAAAATTGCCCATCGTAAGATTTTTATAATGTTTATTTTTCATCCAACCTGTTGATAATATAAAAAAGGCTGGGATGAAGGGAAAATACATCACTGTTTCTGGTGGTTTGGTCCACATGAGATTTGAATCTTTTTAAGGTTTGTGATCAGTCCTAAAATGAGATGGAAAAATAGATGAACAATATAAATATATAAATATGTGCGCTAGTGCACATAAGTCTTGAAGCTGGCTTCAAAACGACCCTAGCCATCGATTTTGAGTGCTCTTGAAAATCACAAATGGTGGGTTGGAAAAAACCCACCAACAGCTAATATTATATGATAGAAAGCAACCATCATTTGAATAATGTGACCTATTCACAGTGGGCCACAACGTATAAGTGTCGTATGTTAACACGTGAATGATGATTGTGATGGTAAAAAGTGCAAATCATAAAATAATAGTTTTGTAGTCTCTTAGCTTCATCTTTTTTTCTATTCTTTTATTGAGAAATTATATGATAGTCAGAGCTGACGACACATCACAGCACCTCTGCCTTGCATGAAAAAAAAAAAAAAAATGATCATCCAAGCTCATGAATGCCCAAAAATGGGAGCGCATTAGGTGAGACCCAGGATCCACCAAGGTGGTGGGACCCTGACTGTGGGGCTTACAGTGATATATGTGCCTTAAGTCCACACCATCCAACCATTTTGAAAGCTCATTTTAGGGCATGATCCCAAAATGAAGCTGATTCAAATCTTAAGTGGACCATACCACAAGAAACAGTCATGATTGAATCCTCACCGTTAAAAACTTCAAGGATTCCACTGGAATGTTTATTTGTCATCCAACCTATTGATAAGGTCACAAAGACCTAGATGAAGAGACCACACAAACATAATCTTGATCCAAAACTTTTGCGGCCCACAAGAAGTTTTGAATGGTCAATCACCACTATTATATATAGCCCATCTGGGATTTGAAACTGCTGTATTTTTTGGATCATGACCTAAAATGAGCTTCCAATACAGATGGATGGATGGAGTGGATGTACTCAGATACATCACGGTGGGCCCAAAGTCAGGGGTCCCACCCACCTTGGTGGTTCCGGGGTCTCACCTAATCCGCTCCCCCCAAAAATAGGGCAATCTGTATCACTCATGGATGATAAAAAGGAGGCCAGGCAAGCAGATGTGGATATTTCAAGCATTTCATAATCTTTTATTTATTTATTTATTTATATATATCAGGCTTGGGCTAGTGCTCAGGCTGGGACCTATAGAAATAAGCTAGGCTGGGCTTCGGCTGCACCAGTTTGGCCGTCACAGTTTCCGGCTAGATTTTGGTTGGGGTTGAAAAACACAGACCGGGCTTGGATAGAGCTAGGCCCGGCCCATTGACACCCTTAATACAAATAAGTGAGGGGAGTGTGTACAATACAATTCAGAATGTTAGTTTATACAAATGTTGTTATGGTCCACTAATCCAAACCGTTGATATCGCAGGATTTAATGTAGACTGTCCATGCTTTCTAAAAATTCCCAAATTAGAAGAATCGAATATGTTTGTACTTATTAAACAGAAAGACCGTTGGGTAAGAAAATACGGCAACGGTTCACATTCAACCAGAAAAAACCGAAAATTTCTATCTCTGATCTTAGTTGACTAGCGGTGTACAGTCCATCAATGGTGAGGTTCATCAAATCAACGGTATGGATCACTGAAGCATCGGTTCTACAAATTAAAAACAGGAGAATCCGACGGTACAGTATAAAGTTTGATACTCGTGCAGAGTGATGGATCACACGCAGGCACTGAAAAATGGGCGCGGATTAGGTACTTCCCCGCCAGTCCCAAGCTCAGGACAAGCTAGGGATCTGAGGGTCACCCTGATGTATGGATCTTATCCACACCGTTCATTCATTTTTCCATGTCATTTTAGGTCATTAGTCTAAAAATTGGGCAAATCCAAGCTCTCCACAAAAATAGGTATATGAAATTGAAGATAAGCATAAATGCGTTTACATCATCGTCATCTATTATAATTTACGGACAAACCGATACTATGTCATTCGACATGTACATAACCTTCATTGTAACATTATATTCCTTAGGCATTGTGTTCATAAACTTGTGCACACCTCCTATATCTAATTTCGTCGCTCACCATTACTATCTTGTTCCCGTCATCCGTGTAATTTCATTTTTCTTGTTCATGTACCATCTTTCCACCATAATAAAATCATATGTGTTGCTGAGCCGTGTTGAGCAACTTTTATTTATTGTCCCTATAGAGAAAAGGGCTTCCGTTATAAGCCCTGGAGATAAAGATGGCTAGTAGACACTGTTAATCGACGATTGGCAATGTTTATTAAAGATCAACTGGTCTGCCTCACTATGCTCTAACGAACTCTGTCTTGCATACACATTACCCCACCCCTGCACAATAAATAAATAAATAAAATGACTTGCTAGAATCTCACCGAAATGGATGTAATGACACCAGATGCACGCGTCAACAAGTCTGAGTAGGTGAAATGTGGTGGCGGCAACGGTTCTAACTACCATCTAGGGTAGTGGTCCCCTCTCTCCAAAATAACTTCTGTAGTAATTCACATGGGCCCATCTTGTCCCACACGCACCTTCCCCGATCATTCTTTTAAGGCTTATAGTGGATCTTCATTGAAATTGACACCGACCATTATCTTATGAAAATAATTTCAGGGCATGACTCAAAGACTAAGCATAGAAGACATCATGATTGTCCTACACCAGAGGAAACAATACAAAATGCCTGCCCACATATATCTATATTGCAAGGTGATAGTCAAAAACGACAAAATCAATGCCCCGAATGCCTGTCTCGTGATCCTTCGAAACAGCTTAACGGATTAGATCAAGCAATGACTAGATGGCTTTGAGGACCCGAAATCATAGTATCGGCCTCTTGCTGGTCCCCTTCAAGTTCGTCTACAAGTTACTGAAAACATCGAAGAAAGAGAGAGAGGCCAACAAAGGCCTTTTTGCGCCCATGAGACCTACATTGGGAATCCATTCACGTGTTATGTGGGGTCCACTGAATAGTACCAGAGGAGATCTAAGTCGTCCACGCACCATGTGTTGTGATTTCAGGTTATGTGATGAAATTTAAGTGTAGAAGTCATCTCTAGTGACTACATAAGTGGGAACGGTCTGAATTAATGCACAGTTGATTGAGTGCCTCACATCTCTAATGGTAGGCGTTCAATCACTGATGTTTCTTGTGGTGTGGTCCCCCTGAGATTCAGATCTGGTTAAATTTTCCGAACACTTCCTAAAATGGGCTGGAAAAAGGATGGACGGTGTGGATATGCGACCATCAATGTCTGTTCCCAATTATATGACAGCATGAGCTGACAACACATCATGGCATATCTGGATTACATAAAAACGTGATCAACCAAGCCATCAATGAGCTTACCCTACACGATTAGCAAGTGGATTAGGTGCAGCCTTTAGTGTGAGGCCCACCTTGACGTATGTATTCTATATCCATGTCATTCATCCTTTTTTTTTTTTTTTCATGTCAGTTTAGGAAATGAGCCCAGAAATGGAGCAGATCCAATTCTCAGGTGGACCATACTGTATGAAAAAGTGGTGATTGATGATCAACGGGCTACACAAGTTTCAGATCAAGCTGATATTTGTTTTTCTTTTTTTTTCCCTTCATCCACGTTTATGTGACCTTATCAACAGGGTGGATGGGTAATAAACATTACCAAAACATTACATTGGGCCTTAGGAAGTTTTTAATGGTAGGGTGTTCAATTACCACCGTTCTCTAGAGTATGGTCCACCTGAGATTTGGATCTTCTTCATTTTTGGGCTTATGCCATAAAATTAACTGGTAAAATGGATTTACGGCATGGATATAAATATAATTCAATTATATTGCTTATGTGAAATCCATGTGCACCATTATATCATTTCACATTGGGCAAAAGGCTCAATAATCAGCTACATTTATGATTTAGGTGCAGACAACACAAGCAAAAATAATATGCAAGCAGTTGCCCTTCCAAACTGTTTCACTTTGTGTGGCCCTTTTCGTGTGGCAGCTGACAGATGAATTCGATTTCACATCAGCATCATGGTGCATGGGTCCTGAAAAAAGCCAACGGTGGATGTCCCTCTCTGGACTTTTTCCTTTGGTGTGGCACATCTGAATCCCGGGTCAATCTATTTTTGGGACCTAGAATAACAATGGATGAAGCAGCTGATAGTTGCAGTGGATTGTACATAAACATCAGTTTACTGGTATAAATCAAGACTTGGGCCTTTCTTTCCAACAGTTTTTCTTGGTGTGGCCCACCTGAAACACAAATCTGCTTGGATTTTAGACCTAGGCCATCTAATAGTTGGAATAGATTTTGGAAACAAATTACAGTGGGCCCACCCCAGGACCTAATCCATTTGACGTCTAGTTGGTAGGAGACTGCCGTCACATGGACATACGTGTGGTCAGACAAGACAAACGTTCCTTTGAACGAGCATTCCAGGCATATATTCTCTTGCCATATGCATCCAGAGACAGATAACCCACATTTAGACAAGACAAACGTTCCTCTAAACGTAAGGAGCATTTTGTTGGGAAACCAGCCGAAGGATACGGTAGAATCAAACTGATAATCCACACAACAAACAAGCAATCACACAGTAGATAATTTGATTTTACTTGAAAAAATTCTTATGAAAAAAAATCAAGATACAAAGCGAATTTCACTATGATTTATAAAAGTTACCAGAGATGATCAACCTAAAACAAAACTTCCCAGAGAAAACTCAAACTCTCTCTCACCAAAATTCTCTCTAGAACCTTAATTTTCAATTATAGAACCCTTAGATATCATAATTTTGGATTAACCCGCTTATATAAGCCACAATCGAAAATAGAAACAATTTAAGCAAAATTGTGCAAAGTCATGGAAATTGTCGATTCATCAGTCAGTCGCCTAAGACCGCCCGAATGAACTTCGATCACCCAACGATCAGGAGTTCGATTGCCTGAACCATCTAAAAAAAGACCAGAGAATTTTGCCATTATTTTAAAAATTCATCAATCGCTCGAGCCCCAAGTTCGGTTATCCGAACTTGTCGAAAAATGTCTAGAGGTCAATCTGCTATATTCGGCCAATTTCGATCGCTTCTCATACACATATGTCTTCATTTTGTCTCCACCCATCTCAGAGAAGTTGCGCAAAACTTAAACTTCTCTATAGGAACTACCTTGGTGAGTATGTCCATTGGATTCACGTTGGTGTGAATCTTCTCTAGAGTCACATCGCCTTTCTCAAGCACTTGTTAGATAAAATGGTTAGCGCATATCAATACATTTAGTACGAGAGTGATAAATTGAGTTCTTAGCCAAATTGATAGTACTAGACCTATGACGATTAACAGACATAACCTCCTATTAAAGCCCTAACTGATTTATCATGCCCCTCAACTAAACAGTCTTCTTGAATGCTTCTAACACTATCATATACTCCACTTTAGTAGTGGAAAGAGTCACAACCGACTGAAGCTTGGACATCCAACTAATTGATCTACCCGCTAGCACAAACAAGTACCCGAAGTTGATCTCATACAATCCACACTACCTGCATAATTTGAATCAACGTACCCAACCAACTTGTTTACTGACTTTTCGAATGTCAAGACGTAGTCCCGTGTACCTCAAATGTATTGAAGTAACCATTTCGCAGCCTCCTAATGTTGCTTGCTAGTGTTTGACATGAATTTACTCACAACACCCACCGCATATGAAATATCAGGTCTCGTACAAACCATAGCAAACATCAAGCTGCTTACAACGCTCAAATAAATCACACGAGACATAACCTATTTTTCTTCATTAGACTTAAGATATTATTCTGAATAAAGCTTGAAGTGGGCTGCGTGGGGAACTCTAACCGGTTTTACCTTATCCATTCTAAACTTTACCAATACTTTTCCAAAGTATTTAGCCTGAGACAACCACAACTCGCTCCTCTTCTTGTCTCTATGTATATCAATACCAAGAACCCTCTTTCCTGCCCTTAGATCATTCATCTCAAATATTTCTGAAAGTTGAGTCTTCAATACATCGATAGTAGGCATGTTATGACTGAGAATAAGCATGTCATCAACGTAAAGCACCATTATGATGAACTTTTCATCACTCAGTATCTTGAAGTAAACACAGTGATCATATTCACTCCTGGTAAAACACTGACTTATCATAAAGGAATCAAATTTTTTGTATCACTAATTATGTGACTGTTTAAGGCCATATAACGACTTCCTTAACCTATAAATTTTATTCTCTACCCCTTGTACTATATAACCTTCTGGTCGCGTCATGTAAATCTGCTCATCCAATTCTCCATGCACGAAATCAGTTTGCATCTATTTGTTCTGGCTCGAGGTTATATTGGGCAACCAGAGCTAATACGAACTTGATAGATACTTGCTTTCACAATTGGCGCAAAGATCTCACTGAAGTTCAATCCTTCTCACTGATTATATCACTTTGTCACCAACCTCGCCTTGTATCTATCCTGTTCATTTCGAAAAATTCATTTGCAACCTATCGCTTTTCGGCCCATGAGAAGGTTTACTAGCTCTCACGTCTCATTCTTGTAAAGGAAGTCTATCTCGTCCTGCATTATCGCCTTCTACTTTTCAACATCTACATCATCAAGTGCTTCTTGAAAAGTAGACGGATCCCCCTAATCCGTATTAAGGGTGAATGCAACACTCGAGTTATCCATATACTTCACCAGTAACCTATGATCTCTAGGTGGATTTTTTCGTACAGGTGGCTACTCCACCTAATCTTGTATCTCTATTTGCGTCTTAGTCTCGCCCGTGTCTCATCTCTGTCAATCTGAATGTCAACAATCTTCGATTTTATCAGTTCCTTTGGCACATCCTTTTGAAAGAAGTACCCCTCATCAAATCTAATATCGCGACTCAAAGTGATCTTCCGTATGATCGGGTCATGTAACTTGTACCCCTTTACACCATCACCGTAGTCCATAAAACTGATGGACGACATGGATAAAATACATACATAACGATGACCCCAGTGGAATATCCTGTGGCGACTGCCACAGGCAACCGCACCCTATACCAATCACAACTGGATGTACAGTACGGTTCATAATGTTAATTTATACAAATGTAGAGCAATCAAATATGTCCATACTTAACAAACCGACATAATGTCAGAAAAGAAATACGGCAATAGCTTACATTCAACCAAAATAAAGCGTAATTCTCTACTTCTGATCTTAGTTGACTAGTGGTGTATGAGCCTTCAATGGCGAGGTCCATCAAATCAACAACATAGATCGCGGAACCATTGGTACCGTTTATATAAAGTAAAAAACGGGAGAACCTGATATTTAGGGGTGTTAATGGGCCTGGGTTAGCTGAGTTCTTAGCCAGATTGATGGTACTATAGCTATCACAATTAACCGGCACGAAATCTTGTTAAAGCCCCAACTGATTTATCATGCCCTTCAACTAAACAACCTCCTTGAATGTTTCTATTATTGTCATATACTCCGCTTCGGTAGTAGAAAGAGCCACAACCGACTGAAGCTTGGACATCTAACTAATTGTTCCACCCACTAGCACAAATGAGCACCCTGAAATCAATCTCCTACAATCCACACTGTCTGTATAATCTGAATCAACGTACCCAACTAACTTGTTCCCTGACTTTTCAAATGTCAAGACATAGTTCCACATACCTCAAATGTATTGAAGTAACCATTTTGTAGCCTCTCAAAATTGCTTGCTGGAGTTTGACATGAATCTACTCACAACATCCACCGCATGTGAAATACAACCATTAGTCCCATTTGTATAAAATAAAAATGGGGTAACCCAACGTCAAGGAGAAACCGACGGCATTGACAAAGTTTGATACTACGGCAGACTATAATGGAAGATACGCAAGCACTGAAAAGTTAGTTAACTCAACAATTTATCGATTTAATTCTGAGTTAGTGTATGCTAACATATACAGTTTCCTAGATCTTGCGTATGAGGTATCATACTTTACCAGAGTATTAAATCCACATAGAACAATACTGTATCGGTAAGTTGGCACGTGGGACAGAGCCAACGGTAGTGGATTAGCTGCGGCCCTTTCTGTGGGGCCCACCTTGATGCATGTATTCTATATCCACACTGCCCATCCGTCTCGCGAGATCGTTTTAGGGCATGAGCTGACTGATCGTTAACAACTTCTTGTGGGCCACAAAACTTTTAGATCAAGCTTACATTTGTTTTTTCACTTCATCTAGGATTTCCTGAACTTATAAAAAGGTTGGATGGAAAAATAATTTTACAGAAACATTACGGTGGACCCTCCACCACCACTAGTATGGTCCACCTTACATTTGGATCTTCTTCGTTTTTGGGATAATATCATAAAATGATCTAGGAAAATGGATGGACGGTATGGATATAGAATACATACATCAAGATGGGCCACACGAAAACGATCACACCTTCTTGGGTGTGGCCGGGGCGGCACCTAATCCCCTCGTGGAGTCTACTCAGTCTATAGTTCGAAGTGGACTACAAGAAGTTAACTCCCCTTACTATCAGTCTCAGACACTTCCTTCCGACGCGAAAAATGGCTTTGCATGGAACCGTCGTCTTCTCCACCATCGGACGCCCTTTTTTTCGGCTTCGACATCTTCTCCGTCACAGGGAGACTAACAAACACGTGGCATTCAGTGCGGACTCCACGTGGTTGACATTCTCGGGCAACATGGCTGCTGTGTCTGCGGAGCTGATTTCAATGCCGCAACAGTTCCAGCCGTCTCGCTGACGTGGACGACGTACGAGAATGGGGTGCCAGCGTGGCATCCTCATGGGGAGGCGGAGATGTGGCCTACCTCGTACGCTGCGGATGCAGACAAGCTGCGTGGCCAGTTTGAGGAGACCAAATGGCTTCTGGACGCGGATTAGCTACTGAACTTAGACTCGCCACTGAAGTGACGTCACCACATTCTGTGGGCCCCACCATGATGTATGTGTTATATCTACACCGTTCATCCATTTGGAGGCGTGATCCAAATAATGATGCACATCGAAAGTTCAAGTAGACCCACCAAAGAAAACAGTGGTGGGGGATTGAACGCCTACCATTAAAAACTTATATTTGGTCTACAGAAGTGTTAGATGATATTTGTGTTTTCCCTTATTCCATGTCTTCGTTAACTTATAAACAGGTTGAATCTCAAATAAACATTACAGTGGGTCCATGAAGATTTCAGTGGCGGGCGTCATTGTCCCACTGTTTTGTGTAGTGGGGTTCACTTGAATTTTGGATATGCCTGTGGATGGTGCATATCTCAAAAATTACATTGATCATAGTGATCTGACAATCCAATTGGTGGCGACCGAATGGATGGTCTGAATCCAATGGGTTCGATGGTCTCTATCATTCGACGTCGTGGTTGACAATATGGACGGTCTAGATTGCCGCAGGACATCTCAAGTCAACTACACAGGGGTTAAAAAACGGTGGTGAACCATCACCCAATAGTAACCCAAGGTTTACATTCATTCCACATCTCAAAAGCTAAGGACTTTAAGAGAAAAGAGGACCCTCCACGGCCTATCCATGGTGGGCCCCACTTCCTGAAGTGGGTCTTAATCGGATCCACATGGCCCAATCGGAGACTATGATTTCACCTTACCAACCTGTGGGTCACCTCCCTCCGCTTCCACAAGTTCGATTGATAACATTCATATCCGGAGAAATGGATATAGTTAGCTATTTGTTTCTTCTTTTGTGTCATCAATCCATTCTTATACATGTGATACATACATACATGATCTGAACCGTTCATCCAGTTGGCCTATGGACTGACCAAATTTTTCAAAAAATAAAAAAATTAAAATTAAAAAAGAAAAATCAGACAAGCTCAAACCCTTCCTCATTAGGTCAGCAAGTAAAATCAACTTGACTTGGAATTTCCAAGCTCTTTGCTGCCCCCGATACCAAGGCAGGCCAGCTCAAATGAGTGGATGGCTACCCTTATGACTGTATCTATGAAGCATAGGGTGAGGAACACACACACACACACAAGGAAGAGATGGCTGCAATTATAAGTTAAGAGGATTAAGAACCACCTTGATGATTATAATATTTAGTGTTTTACAAGGAAAATTGGCAGTCCTCTTCATATCATACATGTATTAATTTGCACTTTTATCTTTTCATATTTGAAAAAAAAAAAAAAAGGAAGCCCTTGAATCTAAGCCGTTCATCATGTGAGATACACTTACAGGTGTGGTGGAATCCAATTAGCTTTGTCGAGGGCCTGAGGCCTTGATCCCTGAATCCAAGATTGGCGTAATTGGATGGTTACAGTTCAGTTTGTTGTAGGCAAAAGCACACTCATCTGCTTCACCTTCTACTCAAGTCGAACCATCGCTCGGTGCATTTTCTTCATCTCCCATCTATAGGAAACAGGCAATTGTGTTATCATTCGGTCCAACCAGGGACAAAGATGACTTAATGAATAATAAGGAACAACCTAGGGTCCTTGCTCATGGCTTAGTGGTAGACTCACAGGAGTTTCAACACTAAGGTCATGGATTTGAGTACCCATTGTCGTGTGTGTGGGTGTGTGCGTAAATAAATAAATAAATAACGAAAAAAAAAAGGAACAATGAATGCTTAGGGCTGCAACTTGGGTTCAGGCTTGACCCAACCGAAGTTCGGGTTGGGTTAGGTCCACGGTATTCAAAATCAGGTTTTGCGTAATGGTTGTAACCGTTACACATTAGGGGCCAAAACGGCTGTTACACATTAGGGGGGGGTGGGGGGTAGGGGACGTTATGGAACATGCTAGTTTGGTTGGGTTAGGGTTGGAAAGCACCAACCCTAACCCGGTTTTGAAATCAGGTTAGGTTCAGGTTGAGCAAATTCAGGTCTGGTTAGGTTGGGCTGGGAATAATTACGCGTATCTTGGTCAGGTTGGGTTGGGTCAGCCTGGTTTTCTTAAGGTCAGGTTGACCTTCGACCCAACCCAACCTGACCCTCCTGAGTTGCACCCCTATGAATGCTAGTATCACACGCTGAATGCCACCCAACCCATGGGGGCATGTTGTGTGCCTGAAGGCAATCTGGACAACTCATCCAGCAGGCCCCGCCTTGGACAGGCGACAGCCTCAAATGGAGTGTTTTTGTCCATTGAATGGGAATCGTTGATTAGATCTTTTAGCTGTCCTTATTCCCGGACAAAAGTCCAGCAGAATGGATAGTAGTAACGATCGATCATCCAACCATTCTGACTTATTGGACTATATGGCTAAATCCATGAAGGGGCATGCTTGATGAGCAGTCCAGATCCTCTATCGCATTTCCCTTTTCCAGTGAGTAAGCAAATCAACCAAAACAAGACTAATTGATGGAGAGAACAACTAAATCAAACCTGTAAGAAAAATGCACAAGATCTCAACATCAGCCACAGGTAGGAGTTAAGGGGCGATCATGCATGATTAGCATAAGAGTTTTTTTTTTTTTTTTTTTTTTTTTTTTTTTTTAACACACACACTCACACCCCACACACACTCACACCACAGTGGGATTTCACCACAATGGGTACTCGAACCCAAGATCTCGTGTTGAAACTCTTGTGAGTCTACCACCGAGGCATGAGAGCTTGAATATAAGCAAAATGGCCACATTACTCTGACACAAGTCAATAAGAGGTGCAGAATCACCTTTTGATTTTTGGGGATCCGCTGCCATGAGTCTCATGTACTGATCACGTGCTTCTCGGTAGTGAACCATGGATTGGACTCTTGCCAGAGCTTTCTCTACGCCAGCCAGTTTCTGTGCACGACCAACATGCAGATACTCGTATTCATCAGTCTCCTCCCCAGTCTCCAGTTCCACATTTCCAATCAATCCTCCAGCTCGGAAGCCTCGCAGTCCAGCTCTTTTCCGCCTCCAACGCAATATAGCCTTTTCGACAATACTAACAGACCAGACAACCTTTTTGTATTGCTTATGAACTTGATGCCCCCCCACGTGTGCCTGAGACATAATGGTCAGTGGATTGAATGAAATACAACCATACAGGAGCATTTTGCTCGGATTAGGTGCTTAAGGCTTGTACAAGAAACGAAAAGAAGGGAAGGGTTGCCCATTTTAATAAGGCAAGTCACCACACCATAGATAATAGAAATAAGAGCTTTGCTAAGCCCACACACATGTGCTATAAAACTCATGTGCATGCCAAACATGTGCCAGCAAAGCACGATATGTACGAGATCCAATCCACAGAAAGGCACCACCATATTGATGCCATAGGCCAAGAATCAGGTTGATCCACTGGTCAGATGGACCACATTTTGCAAAAATAAATAAATAAAGTATGGCTCTAAAAAACTTGGCTGAAGTTTTCAAACCCATCCACCTGTTCCCAGTATTGGGGCCCGCATGCTGAGTGGACCAGATTTATTTTTGGGAAAACATGTCAAAGGTCAGACCAACCTGATGGATGGATTGGATCTCAGATCTATGTGCCATGGGCACATGTCTGGCATGTACATCAGTACATGAGCTTTATTACACTCGTGCCTATGCTTAGCAAAGCTCTACAAATAATTTCTTTGATCTTCAAGATCATGAACTGATTATTAAAGAAGACAGAGGAAGAGCTTTTATAAAGCATAGTAGGATTAGAAAAAAATCTGTCCAGCCATATTATAAATGCATGGAATGTCTAAAACTAATACATGACAATCAATTAAGGCTAGAGCATACAAAGAAAAGATGCCTTGTTGGATGGTTAGATGTTTGCATTATCTCTACTGGGTGGCTTATCAGAGAAAAATGAGAACAGTACTTGAGAGAAGCACGGACAAGATGAGATTCAGAAGAAGGTGCACATATGGCAAATGCATCCGTAGCTCTAAAACCTGGTGAATCAACTTGAAACTCGGTTGAGTCAACTAAACAAGAAATCGAGCTGAGTCACCGTGAAATTTGTGGGCGAGGTCGACTCAGTTCAAACAACGGATGACTCATCAAGTTGGCCCGCCTACTCAGTCGACTCAACACAACTCGGCAGGACTCAAACCAAGTCACTGGCTGAGTGAATTATTTATAACAGATATATGCAATTGATGGGATTCAAACACCCAACCCCAGGCAAGGGAGATCATGTCTGCCAGCAAGCCATGCAATTGTGGTGATGTTGTTCACATTTTTTTTTTTTTATAATGGTACTGTTTTAGGCATCTATTATTTGTGAAATATTAACCCTAGTTTAATATTTAAATATCATCTGTCTAGTGGAGTCTTCAAGTCAAACCAACTTGGATGGTTATCGAGTCGAGACGAGTTGAGTTTTCAAGTATTTAAACTATGTCATCTACCCTTCCGAAGATACCCAATAAAATATATAGCATGGATTTGAACTAAATCTCAGAAGAGGAAGCACCAAAATCAAGAGGCTTTGGATGCTGACACCTGATATTGAGAGTTCCAATTGATCATCCCACAAGTTAGTTGGAATCAGAACATCTGCTTAAATCATTTGCTTCTGAAGGTATTACAAGTTTTATACTACTGATGTAACATGGAAATATAGTGAACAATAGCAAAACTTCACTGAAAGAAGAAACAGTGATTTCATTTTTAGCCTAAAATGCCTAGGATGGTCAGGACACCGGCGATATCTGTCGACTTCCATCATCCATCTTCACCAGGGAGGGAATAATCCATCCTGTTCAGTGAAAAGCCTTCACTGGCCTGCGCTGTGAAAAAGTATACTTCTTCCAAGTAGAGCAGCCAATAAAATAAGAGATGCGATGGAGGAATACTTGTAGCAGATGCTTGTCATAAAGCTTTTCTAAGGAATTGTGTTGGGGATGATTTTGGCTTGTTAATAGAAAATAGGAATTGTGAGTCTTTAGCACATAAAAGGAAGTTTCAAAATTTCCAGGTTTGTTTGAAATCTTCAATAATTTAATCCATGATAAGTTCCGTCCTTTATTTGCCACTCTGTGCGCTTCATTATTATTTGGTGCTGCAGTTGCTAAAACCTCTCATTTTCCCCTTTATGTGTGGTTACCTGATGACATGGATGGGCCTCCTACATCGGTTCTTATCCATGGTATTCACAAACAGTTACATAACGACCGTAACAGCTCTTACGTAATGGTAAGAGTGCAACCTTATGTGATATGGGTTCATAAGCTATTCTGATAAAAAAAAAAATTTAATTAAATTAAAAAAAGAAGATGAAGAAGAAGAAGAGGAAATGACCCGTAATGACCGTTACAGGCTCATAATGGGTTGATATGGAGCTGATACATTTCCTTCCTTAAAAAAAAAAAAAAAAAAATTGACCATTACAAGGCCATAACAGTGGTGACCATTATCGTTATTGAATACCTTGCTTATATTTGTGGCTCCCATGGTAGCAGTGGAGTCTTTCTTTTCCATCAGCTTATTCCTCATTTGACAGTCATGCCTTGCATAGATATCTCATTTCTTTGGTGGTGTGATAATGGTACCATAAGCCATTAGGAGCTACTTTGCCTCATGTGCAAAGAGACTATAAGAGAAGTTCAGCTTGTAATGTTCTAATTCCATGGATTGCATTGAAGTACCAATGTACCATGTCTCCTATATTAGCACCTAGCAGTTTCATTACCTTATCTGCATGTAGAATAATAATAATAATAAAATAAAAAAACAACCTTTTAATTGGAAAAATTGTCAGCATTGGGCACAGACAGTAGGCAGATGAATAGACAATGCAAGGGCATACAAGTAGGAATCATAAGTTTGCGGCTTGCAACAAGTGTGATTGCCATCGTCAAGCAGCTACCACAAGCTAGTGTCACCAATTCACTGAAATTAGCAAATTGTTCTGACGGAAGTCCTGCGACTAAGGCAATATCACAAACAATTCTCTCCCTTTTCAGATCAGTGAGCTGAAGACCAGGTTTTCAAGAATTCAACATTCAAGAAATAACTTCTTGAGAACAATCTTGATCAACCAGGGAACAGGTTACAAGGTATATAACTCAGTGCTGTAACAATAAAACACCAAAAACAAACACATACCTGAATTTTCACAATACGGTTGCGTATCTTTAAAAACTCTTTTCTTCCCTTCCAACCACGATATTTCTGTTGGATTCCTACGGCTGCAGCATGCAAGGAATCACAGAAGTGATCCAACTTTTGAGCCTTGCTCACAGAAGCAAGTGCCATTAGTTCACTTGAAATTTCAGAATCTTCGTCACTGCTCTTACTTAACTGCCTTTGGCGGTATGAGTGAACATGGAATGCAGCTTGAATTCGAGCAGCCGCTTGAGCAGAACTCCTCACAGCAGCAAGAGGCCCCCTCAGAGATAGCCATTCCTCATTCTCTCCACCCATAGGGATGATGCTTTGCTCCTGTACAGTCTTCACGGCTTTATCTCCAGCAAGAGTCGCGGAGACAGTGTCCATGACACTTTCTTTGAGTTCCAATGAAGAAAGTTGACTGATCAAATCTGCTTTGGCCAAATACCCAGCAATCCCTTTATGGCCTCTACTAGATGCTAAATCAGCAGCTGTCTGTCCTTCAGGAAATTTTGATGTTGGATCCTCAACTGCACCAGGGGCAGCACCCAGTATAACAAGTGTCACAGCTGTTTCCTCTCTGACCAATAAGCATTAATAATATTTTTTAGCATTGTTAGACCAGAAGAATGCAACGGCAGAAAAAAGATGGAAAAAAAAAATACGTGCACTGAAATATAAGTTTATGAAGCTCATCATGCTGTCTGACTAGCCCCCATGGGAGAGGACTAGAGTGGACCCTTCACTTTTGAATATGTACAATACAATAGATTATAACCTCTAAAACAAGGCTTATGTCCCCTTAACCTTAGCCTACCCAAACAGGGTTGCTTAAAATACTGAAAAATACCCCTATAATATGGTTTGGCAGGGCTGCCACCACAGTAATGCACGTTCAAGTAGACTGACTCATCTATGCAAGTAAATGGACAACAACAAGTGTAGCAAAGAACAGTAGATTCTAATGAACAATCGCCAAATGAAAATGAAGAAGCCTGCATGACTTTCTATGATGAAATGGTTCTTTTCTTCTTCTTGTGGTGAAAAGCAAATTTCATTACAAAAGGGGTCCGTCTAAAAGATCCTTTGGCAAGAAAACATCAGCTAAGTAATTGACATCATGGCTATTTCATTTATTTATAGGAATGGTATTCACGTCGTAGCTATGGCTAAGAGAAATCTCCTAATGGCTACCTAAACATCCATGGGACTATTCTCCAACACCCATGCTATGACCTTCAATGAAGAATCCAGCATGATTTTCTATGATAAAATGGTTCTCTTTTTTTTTCTCATGGTGAAAAGCAAATTTCATTACAAAAAGGGTCTGCCTAAAAGCTCTATTGGCAAGAAAACATCAGCTAAGTTATTGACATCTTAAATTGCATGGGTAGTCTAACGTGATACCGACATGCTATGCGTTTGCAGAAGCTTGGCAGAGCTACTAGAATCACGGCTTAGTCCTAGAAGGGGGAGGGTGGTGATTAGGACATTTCTAAATTCTTTTCGTCTGCTTAAATTAATCTTCCAATTTAAGCAATCACATAGGCTACAAAAGATGAATCACTAAAGCAACTAGCCTATTAGTGAAAATACATCTTGTGTGTGAATCTACCTATTAAGTGCATAGCATACATTCCAATTAAGCATCCATAATTCAACAATTAAATATATAATGCATAAATAGAAATGTGCTCAAATCAAATACAAACACAAGCATGTATAGTGGTTCGACTACTTGTCTACTTCGCTCCAAGATGTCGTACCCAACCCATGAATACATCGGATTTCACTACGGAAGTTTTAAATCGTGTTTACCTTACAACTTAGGAGCCTTAAATAAGTTCCTCCCAACCTTTACAATCCTACACAAGAATTGGGTCTTACATCCAGTCTTAAATAAGAACCTACACGTATGCACCCGTGTTGGTGGACCACGTATGCACCCGTGTCGGTGGCTCCCCTTGGAGACTTAGTTGAATTTCTAAAGGCTAACCAACAACCTCGGTCCTACTCAAGAACCTTACGTACACTCCCGTCGGAGGCTCCCATTGGAGACTTGATTTGACCCTACACACGGGCCTAGGTCCTACAACCGAACCTATCGAGTTTGGGTTACAAACTCTTACACTTAAATCCTACACAAGGAAAGAGTATATGGACTCTAAATTGACAACCTTACTAGTCGGATGTGAGCCCCGTTGATTCGCCGTTCTTGAATCGTTTCTTCTAGCTCTTTCGTGCTTGAATCAGCTCCTCATGCTCCCCTGATATTGTTGCCGATGCTTTGCCAATGCTTCAGCTCCAACAATCAATCACCTTGCATGTAATCCTTCTTGAGGTGACCAAGGTGATAAGAGGGTGGTTAAATTCTCTACAACTAGTAGGAAGGTTGTTGCTTAGAGGAATTCACCTAATAGGTTACTCTAACAAGTTTTGACAATGATTTGCTTATCAACTTTGAGTTTAACTTATTAGAGGAAGAGAGAGATTAAGTTCATCTCCATTAGAGCTTTGAATGCTCAAGCTTATGATGAATCACAATGGATTATGACTTGAATCTCCTAGGATTAGAGAGCCTATGGATATGGAGAGTGGCTTCTAATGCTCTAAAAACCCATCATTTTGCCCAAAGACTAAGTCCCCTTTAAATAGCCACAGAGTTCTAATGGCTATAAAATGGGCAGAAAACAGTCTCTTCGATAGAATCGAAGGCCCCTTCAATGGGATTGGCGTCTCAATCAATGGCATCGAAGATCTGTCCAAAGAGTTTAGAAGGTTGCTGGACAGTTTGTTCGATGGCATTGAACATGCCTTCGATAGGATCGAAGAAGTGTCCAGATAGTTCAGACAGTTGCTAGACATCATGTTCGATGACATCGACCAGGGCTTCAATAGGATCGAAGTCCTATTGAAACGTACTTCGATGGGATCGAAGTCCAATCGAAAACTGTTGTTTGGGCCGTTTGATTTATAGCAGCTTGGACCTTCTTATTAGCCTAACTTATCATGTCTTTCTAAGTGTTCCAAGGCTAATTATGATGATTAATGGTTTTCCTATCAAGTCCAAGTCATTTAGAGGTTTAGAATTGTTTTGGTTCTAAGCTCAGGATCAGTAAGGTTCCTCATTTATATGTATCTTCCTCCTTGATGCTTCTTGTCCACTTGAATTTTGGTCTTCAGGTTGCCAAGACTCAACCGACATTAAGACACATGGACGCACGTGATTGACAAATAAGGTGCACTAGTATGCCACAAATAAGTGCACTAACAACATCATGGCTATTTCATTTATTTACTTTTTGGAATGCTATTCATGTCATAGCTATGGCTAAGAGAAATCTCCTAACAACTACCTAAACATTCACGGGACTATTCTCCAACACCCATGCTGTAACCTTCGACAAACAAGATCATCATCATCATTTAAGCCTTCTCCCAATTAATTGGGGTTGGGTACATGAATTCTGTTTTCCATGCCTCTCTATCGAGGGCCAAACCTTCAATTAGACCATAGGTCTTTCAAATCTTTTCTTACTATCTCCATCCACATCCTTTTGGGCCTTCTCCTTCCCCTTTTAGAGCCTTCAACTTGTATCAACTCACTCCTAACCAGCGTGGTTCTTGTCTCTGTTGCACATGACCAAACCATCTTATAACCTTCAAGAAGCAAGATGGGCCAACAAATTTTTTACCTTCTAGAAGTGTTCGGGACTCGGCTTCATTTAGAGTCTTTGATTCCTATGGAGTTCCATTTTTCCAGGCCATTTATTTACGTTTCCTATCAACCATCTTCCACATGGATATGCTCACATCATCAAAATTCGACTTTCAAAATCATACTATAGATGGAAAATGGAACCATTCACCACAGTATCTTCATTTTCCTTGAACGGTCCTGAACCCATCTCTTGAAGACTTCCCCCTACTTATTTTGGAATTCCATGACATTGCTTAAAGAGCAAGGCGTGACTCCCATAAAGTTTTCAGAATATCACAATAGATGAATAGATAATGGACTGATTCTTCATCCTTTTTGTGAATAAAACAAATGCCAGAAAAACTATGATGCCAACTTTTCAAAAGATTGAGCATAAGGATCTTATCTGCCGTATCTGTCTAAGCAAAAGCCTCGACCTATGGAGGGAACAAAGATCCCTGCATTGACATGGAAAGGGGTGAGTCCTGAGTCCCGATTCAAGGTCAAGAATCAAGACTCTGAAAAAGGACCAAGCAAAGATTTTTCCATTAGCCACCATTTCCAGGCTCTAGCATAATCACGACATTTAGGAGTACACCCCTCTTCCAAAAGCTCCAATTTTAGAAATTCATCCTTCTCCCCCTCTCTTAGCGTCCTTCCAAAGATGATATTCCACACAACTTACCACCCAATTCCTCATAGGACTCAAGGATTGATGAAACTTTATCCTTCGCAACCCTATAGAACGTTGGAAACTTTGAGGCAAGTGGGACCTCTCCACAAGAAATCAACCTTCCTCTTTTAATCCGGTTCTAGGAACGGGCAATATTGCAAAGGCTCATTGTTTCTAGTTTCCAATGCTAGATCAAAATTTAACTATATACTCGAAAACTCCACTGCAATCATCCCGAAAAATCAACATTATTATTGATCTTTCCCTTTATCTTCAAAGCAAAGAACGCCTTGGCTCTAATTGTATTCTAGGTAAAGGACCAAATGTTCCCTTTAACTATGGGAGCCAACTTCCTCTAGCTTTAATTTTTGTTCCAGCAACTGCGCTTGTTTGGTGAACCAGCATAAAACACCCCCCTCCCATCAAAAGAAAAGTTCATCCGTGGGCTTGAGTATTTTTTTTCTGACCTTCTTCAAAGAGGTTCACCAGGTCCTCATGCTGTCATGCTACTCTACCAGTGACAATCTCAAAGGTTCAGAGCCTGGGAGATGCATGGGACACCCATAACATTCAACTATGCATCAGGTGGGCCCCACCATGAAGACAACCTGGCCCAGAAATCAGGTCCATCCATTCATCAAGCACGCCATACGTGCACGTTGTATTTGAAACACTGCCAAATTTTTTAAATTGTCCATTGTTTCCATAAATGTGGGCTGCCACTTGACAAGGCAAGTCATCTAGGCAGTTGGCCCAGATGACTCACCGCTTGGATGCATCCCCCAAAGTAGGCACATGTATACACGTTGCGTCTAGGTGTGGCTTAGTGAAACACTACTTAAAAAAATCAAGTAATACTGTAACATTTGCTTAAGTACATATGCACCTTTAAATGTTGACGCGTGCCAATATTGCATGTGTATGGGACATCTGAGCCATGCATCATCTGAGCCTAACACCTAGAATGCCTAACTAAAGATCAGGCTGCCCAATGATTAGGCAGAGCGCATGAGTTCGTGAATGAGGACCACTGGCAAGTTTCAATCTGTCCATTTCTTTTCATATGTATGTGGCCCGCATGATGAGTTAACTGGCCTCATTTCGTGTCAGAACATTTATGCCACAGGTCCTACAGGATTCAAGCTTGGGTGTTCCACTCATATACCAATTTGGAAAGTGGTAGGGGCACATACAAACTGAGCAAAACAATTAAAAATATACTGGAAATGCTAGATTTAGGTGATAATTCACAACTGTCTTAAAAATGTGGTGAGGCACCAACTGCACACAGAAAAATATATACATCAATCCAGATTGTCCAAGTAGTAGGCCCATCTGGGAAGGATCATACCCTTAAAAGTTGCACTACTTGGACAATCCTACTATCCAATTGATAGGTTATCAAAAGGATGTTTAAATAATATGATCAACAGTTAAAATTCAAAGGATGGAATTAGATTGCTAAGATTGTCCAAAAAGTGACTTTTGAGCCATGATCCATCCACAACGAGCCCTAGATTTGGATGGTGGAGGATTCACCGTCACTCTCTTTTTTCTTTCTTCTTCTTCTTTTTTTTTTAATAGTGGTGAAATATCACCATGAGCCATTCAAGGATTCCCTCATACTCATGTGAGATTCACCATCACTCTCTTTTTTTAAATAGTGGTGAAATATCACCATGAGCCATCAGGGATACCCTCCCACTCATGTAAGCAAATAGAGGGTTCTAGTATGTGGTATCATAGAGGGGCATGAAACAAAAGATAACAATAATAATAATAAAACTATTAAGCGGAGCCTTATCGCTTGACATCAAGGGGCATTTAAGGGGGTTTTGCAAACAAGGGGATCAATTATAGCTTTGCATTTGAGGGTTTCTTTAGTCCTCTTCCCTGTATTCTATTTTCTATTATCCACTCTCCTAATCTTACAAAAAGATGGCAAGGGAGAGGATTCTCCATAGTTTCAGACAGTGTTTTAAATAGCGAATAGCGTGTAGCGTAGCGTTCACCCCTCTGAAGCGTAAGGGCTGTGTAGCGTAAGCTACACGTTACTTCTAGATTTTTAATTAAGGTTGTTCTTGGTTGCACTAATTCCATGATATTCACCAAATTAGACTGATTAATAATGAAATTCAACAAATTTTCATGATATTTTGGTGAAACCAAACATGACTTAAAGTAATAGGTAAGGGTAATCACCAAGTATAAAGGAAAAAGAAAGAGCAACAAAACTAATATAATACTATTACTTATATCATTTTACCAAAAGCATTAAATATTGAAAATAAAAAAATGTAACCAATCATCAAAAATATTATTTGATTTTAATGTTGTAATAAAAAATAACTTGTAATGTAAGGCATGTAGCGTGTAGCCTAGTTTATGTAGTGTGTCGCGTATGCAAATTATCATGTAGCGTAGGCTACATGTGACTTAACGTAGCGTTAAGGCTAAGCTAGGCTACATGTGACTTAACGTAGCGTTAAGGCTAAGCTAGGCTACATGTGACTTAACGTAGCATAGGCTACATGTGACTTAACGTAGCATAGGCTACATGTGACTTAACGTAGCCTTGAGCTACGTAGCGTTAAGGCTAAGCTACGCTACGTAGCGTAAGCTACACGCTACATAGCGTAGCTATTTAAAACACTGGTGTCAGATTGCTAATACCAACTAGTTCCCTCAATAATCTTTATAATAAATTCACTATTTTCTTATTGGTATATTAAATTCACTAATTTAGACAAATAATTTGAAGAAATAAGAATCTCCAGTTCCTCCATCAAATAAAAGATGCATAGAAGTGTTGAGGTTGTCTTCAATCTTAGAACACCGACAAGAGTTGTCGGGTGCCCGAGGTCACTTAGGCAAGCTTCTGGAATCTAAAAGTGTTGCTGGACAGGAATGGTCGGTCACCCGACGGGGTCGGGTCGGGCGCCCGAAATTCCTCCAGATTTATGCTGGAACTCGCTGGACAGATTTTTTATCTGTCGGGTGCGCTCGACAGTGCGCAGACTGCAAAGTCAGTTGCGATAGTTTTGCGTGAAATTTGTTTCTAATCTCGATTTCTCCTTATTTAAAGGGGTGTAATGCGGGATTAGGGTAACACAAGGAGTCCTAGACGTGTTCGTGTGGCTTGAGAGAGTTCTAGGGTGAGAGAATAAGCTTGGGGAAGGGTTACATTGGTCTTTCTCTAAGAAAGCTTGATTTCTCTGTGGGGCTTTGGGATCCTCGTAAGTTTTCTTTTGTATTCTCTTGTAACTTCTGATTCATAGTGGATTGTTCGCTTTGTGCCATGGTTTTTTACCCGTGAGGGGTTTTTCCACGTTAAATTCGGATTGCCTTCTCTTGGATTGTCGATTTGCTTGATCATTGCATTGTGGTTTGCCTGGTGTGATTCGCTTCTGCTGCCAGTTCTTCCTAACAAGTGGAATCAAAGCGAACGTTGGGAGGCAAAAAGAATCTAAGACGAGGCATCAAGGGGGTCTAGCATGAGATTCAATGTAGAGAAGTATTTAGGGAAAAACAACTTTGAACTTTAGAAGATCAAGATGAAGGGCCTCCTGGCTCGACAAGGATTGGAAGCACTCCTTGGAGAGCGACCGGAATCCATAAAAGAAGTAGAGTAAAAGAAGATGGATCGGAAAGCCATGATCTCAATCCAGTTGTGCCTAACAGATGAGGTCCTGTATAACATCATGAGGGAGAAGACAACGGTTAATACATGGGCGAAGTTAGAGAATATCTATGCGAACAAATCTGATGCAGGATGCCTTAATTGTGATGCATGTTCATGAACACGATTAATCCAGCGGAATAATAAAAGAATAACAATAAAAACTTCAGCATCTATCATCATAACCTAAGACAATCAGAAGGATCACATGCAATAATGTGGGCCATCATCACAACCACGAAGTATAGATTTCAAGTATTACGTGGATTGGATCCAGCGAGGGATAAAACCTCCTGATCTTGCATGGTTAAGATCCAAACGAGCAATGAGGATCACTAGTCCGAAGAATCGAAGGATTTCTCAGATTAGATGATCAAAATCTAAGAATTAGGGTTTTGGAACCTAATTTCAGATTTAGGGTTGTAGAAAATGGAGAAAGTTAGGTTAAAAGGAAGAGAGAAGAAGAAGAGTACCTTTGAAGAATGTTGGCAGGGAAAGGAAAAAGAAAGAAGAAGATTGGAAGAGAGAGAGAGAGAGAGAGAGAGAGAGAGAGCAGACGAGGCAACCATAGTTGTTCTTTTCATTCAATAATCAAGCTAAATTCGTAATTAGGGCTACACCATCTTAAATAAACACAAAGAAAAAAGAAAAAGACTAAAATACCCCTAAACTTAAGTAAAAATGACTTTAAAAAAAATAGTTCGCACGGGCATCGGGCGCTCGGTCGGGCGCCCGATCGGTCGCCCGAAGGTGGCAAAAAACATCCAGCGACCAAATCATGAAAATGGATGAATTTCGGGCGCTCGGTCGGGCGCCCGATGAATAGTGGTCGGGTGCCCGAAGACAGTGAAAACTGTCTAATCGGGTCTTCATCATCCTACACACGTGTCTTCCCATTGTAAGGTCTTATACATACCAAATCACATGCGTAGGGCCTTCAATGCTCCTCATATCGTCACGAATGATCCAAGTACTTCATTGGGCCAAAGAGATGCATGCGTCACTCGCATGATAAACCCTAAAGGAATTAATGTCCACATCATTCTCCTCGGCTGAGAAAAGCTCGACTCCGTCGAAATAAAGCACTTGTAGCTCTCTAGAAAGTCTAGATCAATTCTTTGCAATTCGACTTCTGTCAACCATGTAGATTCCGATGGTAGTTTATTCTTCCATTTAACAAGATATCTCTGGAAACCTCCATCTCTCGCGGAAATTGTCTCTTCATCCACGATCCCTTCAATTTCTTCCTTTCGAGTAATAGGGTGAGGAAGGGGTGGAGTAGGTTGTGAGGCAAATTCAGAGTATGGCCACGAAAGAGAAGAAGGATCAATGGTAGGATTAGGAGAGAGGACTAGATCTTCTACATTAGACATTGAATTAATGCTCAATTCAGGTGGAAGGTCTATCCTATACATGTTGGACCCAATTCTTTGCAATACTTTGAATAGTCCAGCACTACAAACTTCTAATTTCTTAGCGGTATCCTGTGAGAACTGCTTTGGCCTTATCATCACCATTACATAATCTCCTTCTTGAAAATCTTGTGATCTACTATGCGAGTCAGGTGAACATTTATAACCATCATTGCTTCTATTAATCCGCTATCTAATATATGTATGCAATTCATGAATGTGTCGTGGAAATGCATTGGCTGACTCTGAAGACCTTTGGGTGATAGACATGGGTGAAACTAAAGGACACGCTGAAAAAGCAACAGACTTGAAATAAACAATCCTATGAAAATAAACAACCCTATGATCTAGAACTTGAAAAACTGTAACAAAAGGAAACTTCCCATGGGTGGTACATAATTTCTCATTATAAGTGTTATAAACAAGGATGATGTTCAGGTATCCCAACACTTGAGAATACAAACTATTGATGCCAAGTCTTAAATAGATCTAGACATTGACCATAAAGATCGACGTATCATCAACATGCGAGATGGGGGCTCTGACCATCATGCCGTGATTACATCACACAAAGATTTTATGGACAATCAGAATGTGCCCACATGTGCGCCACATGCCATTGTTCTTGGGAGTGAAAAGGGCAGGCAGGGCACACAGAATAAAACACCAACTCAAACCTTCCTTATTGAATTCTTCCCCGAGAAGTTTATCAAATTGACGCTGCATTTCTGTATTTTCTTCAGGGTTCACCTGGTATGGAGGAAAGCTTGACATGACGACCTAGGGACAAGATCGATTGTGTGCTGAATGTCCCATTTGGGTGAAAATTTATCCCATAAATCATCTAGTGGGATATAACAAGTCATGGGGGTGTCTACCATCATATCCTCACTAGTCTCATTTTCAAATTCATTCGTGTGCATTATGGTACGAGACTTAGATTGGGACTCTACATCACTCAAGTCACGTATGACATCTGAAAGTGGTGCGGTCTCAATCTCTTCAACATTTTCATCACTAGCACACACTTCGTCATTCTCAACGATGGTGAGCGATGCCTTAATTTCTTTCATTTCATCACTACTGATGTCAGGCACGTACTCTTCCACTTCATAAACAACATGTTTGGACCCTTCCAACTTGCCATTCACCATGGTATTATCTCGCTCCCAAGGAAATATAATTGGTGTTAAACAGTCCTCAACTTGTTCAAAAGCCGAGATTTCCATAATGACGGGTCGGACCACTTTACAAGGAGGTGGTAGCTATATGGGCTCTCTTTCTGGATGGGAAGGTGGGACAACTCTCTTCTGAGCCAAGGGCTTTTGACAATAAGAGATGGGAATATATTTTTCTTTCAAACGCTTTTTCATCTCGTCCCATTGTGAGATCGAAGCCTCACCTCTCCGCTCAATTTGTCGCTCCAAATCTGTCCAAAACAATTTGGCTTGGCCCACCAATTTTCACTTGGCAAACCTCACTCGACTGCTATTCGACATATCATACCAATAAAAAAAGTAGTCCAAGTCTTCAAGCCAATCAAAGAATGTTTATGGGTCCACGTGACCATTAAAATAGGCCAACTCATCGAAGTTCGGCTTTCCATTGGGTCTCGAGGGCCACACGACAACACTTAATGGCCCTAAAGATCTCAAACACCTATACTTCATTCACTACGGGGAGACTCACAATATGGATGATATGATCCTAATCCTATGAAGATGCATAACTGACGAACTTTCTAACCTTAGACTCACTAAACCAGAATTTTCTAATTCAAGAAATTTCCTAAATTTGGAAACTTTCCAAAAATGGAAAAAATTCTAAAAATAACAAATTTAAAAAATCAGACTTTCTATTTTTAGAAACTTTCTAAATCTGAAAATTTTCTAAAACTGACCTAAAGTGAAACCCTAATTTGTTAACTCGATCTAAACAAAACCATGCAAACTCTAAGCTTTAATACCAAAATTGGATGTAGGATGCCCTAATTATGATGCATGTTCATGAACACAATTAATCCAGTGGAATAATAAAATAATAACAATAAAAACTTCAGCATCTATCATCATAACCTAAGAAAATCAGAAGGATCACATGCAATAATGTGGGCTATCATCACAAACACTAAGTATAGATTTCAAGTATTGCGTGGATTGAATCCGGCGAGAGATAAAACCTCCCGATCTTGCATGGTTAAGATCCAAACGAGCAATGAGGATTACTAGTCCGGGGAATCGAAGGATTTCTCGGATTAGATGATCAAAATCTGAGAATTAGGGTTTTGGAACCTAATTTCAGATTTAGGGTTGTAAAGAATGGAGAAAGTTAGGTTAAAAGGAAGAGAGAAGAAGAAGAGTACCTTTGAAGAATGTTGGAGAGGAAAGGAAGAAGAAAGAAGAAGATTGGAAGAGAAAAGATGAAGTCTAAAGAGAGAGAGGGGGAAGGAGGTAACCAAAGTTGTTTTTTTCATTCAATAATCAAGCTAAATTCATAATTAGGGCTAAACTCTCTTGAATAAACACTAAGAAAAAAGAACAAGACTAAAATACCCCTAAACTTAAGTAAAAACGACTTACAAAAATAGTTTGTGCAGGCGTCGGGCGCTCAGTCGGGCGCCAGAAGGTGGCCAAAAACTTCCAGCGACTAAATCATGAAAATGGATGAATTTCGGGCGCTCGGTCAGACGCCCGATGAATAGTGGTCGGGCGCTCAAAGACAGTGAAAATTGTCCAGTCAAGTCTTCATCATCCTACACACGTCTTCCCATTGTGAGGTCTTATATGTGCCAAATCACATGCGTAGGGCCTTCAATGCTCCTTATGTCGTCACGAATGATCCAAGCCCTTCATCCGGCCAAAGAGATGCATGCGTTGCTCGCATGATAAACCCTAAAGGGATTGATATCTGCATCAAAATCTCTTGAAAATTGTTTGTATCTGATGATGCAGTTGTTTAATCTGAGGATGGCGGAGGAAACTGATGTTGGGAGCCACACTAGCAACTTTGATAGGCTCGTTTGCAAGTTGTTGGATGTAGATGAACAAATAAATGACAAATATCAAGCATGCAACCTGTTGAATTCTCTTTTGGATTCATATTAGTCGTTCAAGGACTCGTTGTGCACAGGTAGGGAGTCCATTAGCTTGGAGACCGTTATCTCAGCCCTCCAGGTGAAGGCGATGAGAAGGAGAAGTGGTGGCGTAGGTTCTTCTATGAAGGAGGCACTATTGTGTGGGGAAGAAATTCTTAGCGAGATGGAGGATCGTCGCAATCTAGATTTAAATCCAAGGGCAAAAGGAAGAGCAAGGCGAGGTGTTGGAATTGTGTGGAAGAAGGGCGCATGAAAAGAGATTGTCCGAATCCTAGAAAAAGGCAAGAGAAATCTGAAGATTCTTCAAAGGGGGTTAATACCACGAAATCCACGGAGGATGAGTGCGATGTTTGTGATGTATTGACTATGTTCGGTAAGGGTCTCTTGGCGGAGAGTGGCCTTTTGGATTTAGGTGCATCATGTCACGTATGTCCTAACCAGAGTTCATTCATGACATATAGGGCGTTTAATGGTGGATCGGTGCTTTTAGGCGATGGTTACACCCGCAAGGTGGTGGGTATTGATACGGTGCACATTAGGATGTTCAATGGGATCAAACGAGTCTTGGAAGGTGTGAGGCATGTCCCTAGGTTGAAGAAGAATGTGATATCTCTTAGTACACTTGAGGCTACGGGGTGCAGGTTCATCGACCGCGATCGGCACTGTAAAGTGACAAAAGGGGCACTCGTGATGATGAAGGCATGGAGGTGTAGCCATCTTTACAAGTTTATCAGGGGCACTTCTCACGGTGGAGTTGCGGGATCGGCAGCGAGATCTACGGTTGCTCGTGTGTGGTGTACGCGCAAGGGCCACATGAGTGAGCTAGTTGTGAAGGTTTGAGAATAAGTCGGTGGAAGCATGAGAAGTGATAGAACTATGAAGGAAACGAAGTAGAGATGAAGATTGGAGCAGTAGAATGATTGAAGATTGAAGCCATGGTGGAGATTGTTGAGATTATCTTCAATCTTAGAACACTAACAGGAGTTGTCAGGCACCCGAGGTCACCCGGGTAGGCTTCTGGAATCTAAAAGTGTTGCTAGACCGGAATGGTCGGTTGCCCAACGAGGTCGGGTCGTGCGGGCGCCCGAAATTCCTCCGAATTTATGTTGGAACTCGCTGAACAGATTTTTTTATCTGTTGGGTGCCCGACAGTGCACGGATTGCAAAGTCGGTTGCGCTAGTTTTGCACGGAATTTGTTTCTAATCTTAGTTTCAAAGTATTTAAAGGGGTGTAATGCGAGATTAGGGTAACACAAGGAGTCCTAGACGTGTTCATTTGGGTTGAGAGAGTTCTAGGGTGAGAGAATAAGCTTGAGGAAGGGCTACGTTGGTCTTTCTCTAAAAAAGCTTGGATTTCTCTGTGGGGCTTTGGGATTCGAGTAAGTTTTCTTCTGTAATCTCTTGTAACTTCTAATTCATAGTGGATTGTTCGCTTTGTGCCGTGGTTTTTTACCCGTGAGGGGTTTTTCCACGTTAAATTTGGATTGCCTTCTCTTAGATTGTTGATTTGCTTGATTGTTGCATTGTGAATTACCTGGTGTGATTCGCTTCTGCTGTCAGTTCTTCCCAACAGGAAGGGCATTCAACAAACACTTGATCTGATTCTAACCCATACAATCCGTAAGAATGGGATGAAAACATGTTTTTCTAGGACCTAATGAGTGATAAACTCCTAGATATGGCCATTTCCCCTGAGAGCGGATCAGGTGAGACCCCGGGCTCACCCAAGACGGTGCGGCCCTTACCGTGGGGTTACCATGGGGCCCACATTGAGGTATTTATTATGCATCCATGCCGTCCTTCCGTTTTTTCATATCATTTTATGACATTATCCTGAAAAATGAAGCAAATCTAATTATTAGGTGGACCATACCATAGGAAACAGTGTTGATCGACCATTAACGGGCCACAAAAGTTTTGGATCAATCTAATATTCATTTTCTACCTTCATCCAAGCTTATGTGACCTTATCAACAGATTGGATGGTAAATAAACACGACGGAAACATTAACGTGTTCCCTAAGAAGTTTTTAATGGTAGGACCAGATTCACCACTGTTGCTTATGTTATGGTCCACCTAAATATTGAATCTGCTTAATTTTTAGGATAATGCCCTAAAATGATTTGTAGAAACGGATGGACGGCGTGGATACGTAATACATTCATCAAGGTGGACCCCACGATAACCCCACGGTAAGGGCCGCACCGTCTTGGGTGAGGCCGGGGTCTCACCTAATCCACTCTCATTTCCCCTCGAGGGAAAACCAACATTTTGCTATAATAGCAGTCTCTCACCATCCATGGTTATAGGTTAGCTATTTGGTTAGGCGACTGCCTCTAACATAACTTGTAATGTCCTAAACAAGGGTTGTCATGCCATTGGACACCACCTATACTGTTTGAGACAGACATGGCCCTTTCCTCCAGTAGTGCTAAATTAGATGTGAATCCCAGAAGAACAGGAGCGTCCAAAATTTGATAAAAATGCATGAAAGATAATGAGTAATGACCCATTTGGGTAAGAGAAATTCCATAGTAAAAGAAATCGATTCTGCAATGATTACAATTTCTTTTTCCACCATGTAATAAATGTCCCAGATTCCCTTTTCCTAGAATCCAGCATATTGGTTGCAATCCAGAAGGAGGAGAATTGTAATCATATCACTTATCATTTGATTTTATTACAGAAATCTCTTTATCCAAACTGGTTGCCCGTTTGGATAAGAGAATTTAATGGTAAAAGAAGAACAAAAAAAATCTACAATGCTTAAAAAATTCCTTTCTGAAATGTCTTGAATTCCCTTTTTCTGGAATCCAAGTCATTGCAGTCCAAACAAAGGAGAATTGTAATCATATCACTTGTGATTTAATTTACCATGGAAATCTCTTGTCCAAATTGACCCTAAGTCACACTGCTGTGGTGCTAAAGGATACGGTTGCCTATTACTTCAATTTTTCCACAACTTGACAATGAAAAATAAAATGTTAAAACAAGGAAACACTAACCTGCCAAAATATGCAGCCCAGTGAAGCCCTGTCCTGCCACGAGCATCCCTGAAACTGGGACTGACACCAGCAGCAACTATGAGAGACATTGCCCATTCGTACCCAAGAGCAGCTGCCAAGTGAATGACTCCTTGGCCTTCATCATCTAACACATTTTGTCCTTTCCCGTCTTCATGAGCTTTGCAAACTAGCCACTCATGCAACCTGTCTTTCAGCAACTTCTGCAATAATGCGTCTCTAGGATTCTCGCAATTTATGTCTAAGGCCTTCAAAGCCCTCTCTATCCTGCCCCACTCGTTTTCGTCATCATTTCTCTTTGAAGATTTATCATCATCTAGGCTGCATTTCTCACATTTCTCCTTAGAACAATCCAACCATTTCCTTCCCACTCCAAGGAATAGCATCTTTGCAAGACGTATTTGAAGACGCATTTCATCTTCAGGTTTGCTTTTAGTGGCTATAGAAAACGTAGGATTATCACGATATTCAAACTCCCGGACCTCACTGCAGGCCAACCTATCGCTGCAGGTGATATAAAATGGGACCCGTCCAGGGGCATGCACAGGAGCTTGACATCGAAGGACGCTAGTTATCAAAACTTCAGCTGGAACCTCAACTTCACCAAACATACAACACGACTTGACGCTGCTAGGATGCTTGATGCCTTGCAAAAATGTACCTGAGATCAAAACCTGATAAAAACAACCATTAATTTATTGCAAACAGCAAAATTCAATGTAAATTTAAGGGAGTTTTTATGAAATGCCACCCTTTTTTGGCCTAATTAGACAACAAAATTTATTTAGATGTCAGCACCCATATTTTGTGGGGTCTCTTTATTTTACCAGTTCCCGTCAAATCCGACAAACGGCCATTGGCCTACTTATGAAAATGATGAAAATACTCCTAAGAAGTGGTACCATTCAAGAGTATGTGACGAATATCTTACTGTTCCATGACCATGGACAATGATCTAATCCGTTCAACAATAGGTGGTCTGCAATTTGGACCGTTCCAAGATAGTGGGCGGTGATCTAGACCATTCAAGAAGAGGTGAACGGAGATATGGACCGTTCCAAGATGGTAGAGAACAATCTGGACTGATTTTTCCATAGATGTATGCAAGGATATGACCGCTTCTTAGGGGTATTTCATCATTTCAGAATAGGCTAACAGCAATTACTTGGATATGACAAAAAATGGTAAAATAAAGAGACCCCTCAATATGTGGGTTCTGACGTCTAAATGAAATTTTGTTGGGCGGTTCTATCTAATTAGACCAAAAAGGGGATGATGTTTGATACAAATACCTACATTTAACTACCAGTTTCATCAATGACTTGAAGCATTGCCCATGTGCATGTTTGCTCAGAATTTTTTTTGCAGGGTTTCCATGAAACAATTCAGAGGGCATACCTTTGTTTCAGTGCCGGAATAAGCCCAATCTGGTGAGAAATCAAGAATGCTAAATAGCTGATCTTGGGAAAGGGAAGGGCCCATTGAATCGACATCCAACTGCACATGATGCAATAAGCTGGAGACTTCTTTGTTGTCATTATTGCTATCAAGTGTACTCCAGTAACTGCAGGAGTCTGAAGCCATCAGTGAGTCATTACAGTCCCAACCAATTTCTTTATTCATCCATCTTCCAAAGCTGTCAAGTTTCGTCAGCTCCCTGACTTCATCATCATGCAAACTACTCTCCATAGCATTCTTTGAAGTTGGGCAGTCTTCATTTTCAAATCCCAATGATTGGTTATTTACAGCAACATTCATGTGGGGCCCATATTGAGCCGCTAAATCAAAATTGCTATTGTGCGGCACCTCATTTATGCGATTTGTATAATTTTCTTTGTTATTGTGTATGGGAAAATTATCTACATGGTTATCATTCACATCTTTCAGATGTACCTGCATGATATGAGCTAAATCTTCAGTTCTAGCATAGGATGACAATAAGAAAGTCCAATGCTGTTGCTACTACGAGTAGAGAGTGTGTAAGAAGGTACAAGACATGTATGCATGCATATGCATGTTGTATGCAGAGTTCGAAGTTTCAGTATCGCTACAAGTTTCGCTAGCCAGGGATATAGAAACAATATCGATATCGCCGATAATATCGCTGATAACAAAAAATGCGAGGAAAATGGGGAAAACAGTGGAATTTTTCAGTGAAACCTCAGGAGATGCTAAAATACACATATTTGCATATTTAGGAATAAAAAAATTGTTAAAAGAATGCATACATAATACGTTTCTATTTAATGGGGTCCTAAAAGCATGTGCTGCTGTAAGAAATCAGTCCAACCATCTCATCCATCCCATCTATTCACCCATCCAATATCTGACCTTCCATCCAAACATCCATTGATATTTCAAAATATTGTCAACATGTGATACTTCCCAACAAATCGCCAACAACTGAAAAAGAAACTAAAGATTGTGGTCTTGTTATTGCCATGTTGCAATAATGATACTATTATGATATTATCAATATTAGTGTTGACAAATTGAATGTTGCATTCAACCATACGCCCATAAAAAATGAAATGGGAATTTTTTTAATATATAGATTTTTGGAAATATTGATACATTGGCGATATCATCGAAATATTGTAGATACATTGATGATACAAGCGACACCTGGAATTTACATAGTAAAAAATATTGGCGATACACCAGTGGTATCAATGCATTGGCAATACAAACGACACCTAGAATTTATGCAGTTGAAAATATTGACGATATCGATACATTGGCGATATTTAGTGATACATCGCCGATACCTAGAATTTTTTACTGTCAGTGTTATCGGTATCGCTGAGCTAGAGATAGAGATAATATCGGGGATATTTCAATAATATCGGAGATAATTCGAACACTGGTTGTATGTATACTTTTTAAATCCATTGTTGCATGTGTATTCTTGTACATATAATGCATCCACATATGGATGTCTGTGGATCTATTCTGCAATTCAAACTACAAATTATGCAGTCAAGAACGTCCACCCATGGGAATGGTTCACCGCATCAAAGCCATGTGTCCTCCTAGAATTAACACACACACACACACACACACACACACACACACACACACACACACACACACAGACCAACACACACACTTATTATTATATAGACCAACACACACACACACCCAAATGTCTTGCTCACTCTCTCAATAATACATCGCAGAGCTTTGTTAAGCCCACATGGGTGAAGAACTCAGCTAATGCATACCACCACCACATATGCCAGCATGGCAGACAGGTGAAATATCCAAACCATCCACCATAAGGCTACCACTATGTACATTCCCCATCGCAAGGTTCTGGTTGGTCCAGTTGTCAGGTAGGCCACCACAATTAACTGCAGAAATGTACGGTTGTGAAAATATCACCCTAAGTTTTCTAAACCGTCTGCTTGTTTCTAATATCATGGCACATCTACAGAGTGGACCACCTTTTCTCTTCCAGCAGTAGCATTTACATTTTATTCACATGTAGGCTTTCAAGCATGTATCTGTTAGTAACTTGAAATGAAGAAGATGAGGAAATATGGGCAATTATGCATTGATTACAGTCCATGAAACTGAAAGTAAAGGAACATATGAACTTCAAAGTTTCCATGGATGTCTTCAAATTGGAAATCGGAGAGTTATCAAAGAGAAGAAAATATGACACAAAGCAAATCACCTGAAGAGCATGAATCGCAAATGTCTGCAGATGTGCATTAGGAGAAGTCCTATATCCACCATCTAGGCTGTCCCTGACTACATTATAAGGATCTAATGTAGAGCCTGTCGACTTTCTAGTCATAACACCAGTGTCATTAGGCTCATTAAAGGAAATCTTCTGCTTGGACACGCTGTTGACATTTCTGTTTGAGCTAAGACTTACAGACTGCATCAACAAACCAGCATGGTGACCAGAACTAACTCCACAACATAACCCTGAATTGAGATGTTTCTTAAACTCAGAAAAACCTGGAAAACAGAAAAGATAAGGCCCCCTCATATCTTTTGAAGATTGTAGAATAGATTTCCAGAAAAAAAAAAAGGTATAAAAAAAGGAATTGCAGGATTTAAATCTTAGAAAATGACATTTTGTTTATAAATAACAAATACATTATTGCTCAGAGCAAAGTACAACTAGGTAAGGGTCGATTTCAGAGCATATTACCATCTGCTTGACGGTCCTCATTTGATATAAGATTTGAAGTCTCTGCTTGATTAACATAAAAAGTATTGCTGGATCCACTATTAATCTCTATAGCATCTGTCGACCACCTTATGTAAGGCAAGGTACCTCCGCACCCCAATGTACTTTTGTCTGCCATGTCATTTGCACATAAAGAAGCAACTGAATAACCAAAAGAAGAGATTGGATCAGAAACAGAAGAGACTCCAAAACCATCCCTGAAATCAACATCCTCAAATTCAGAGGATGGCATCTTTCCATTCCAGTTGGTTGTACTGGAGCTCGGTGCGTAAGGTGTCTGAGCTGCAAGAGCAGGAGAGTTTTCCTGTACAGAAAAAGGTGCTGTATGAGCATTTCCAGTGTGATTTGGTGTTCCTGTATCTGTATTTGACAAGGTGGAGATCCCACACCTATTCCTCTAGAGTTAAATCAGTCGGTCATACAATATAGCATGTCTTTTCTCTTGTTAATAGTAGTATAAAAAAATGTCATCTAGGTAAGTTTATTAAATAGCATGAAGACAAGAAAATCGCAAATTAAAATTTCAAGATGTTCTCTGACACAGGGCAGCAAGTAACATGTAAGTCCTCCAACATATCAACAGTTGACAATTGCAAGAAAACGTCTTTTTTCTAAAGAATAGAAAGCGACCTAATCAATAGTAAAAAAAGAATTAATTATGAACAGAAAAGAGTTTCATAAATAAAACTTCCATGTGAAACAGGTAGCTTCCAAATGATGTAGCATGTTTGAACTCTTACTTTTTTTCCATCAAGAGATAACCCAGATGAGGAGCATTTTAACTATGTGAAAGGGGATACTTATTTCTAATAGATGTACTTTAGGCTTTATACATCCTGTGCGTGCCCATAAGCTCGGCTATGAACAGCATTTTCATTTTCTATCATGTACAATATTTCCTTAGGGAGCCATTGGATTCAAGTGATTTTAGGGCCACTAGTCTATGGAATGTAAGGAGAAAATGTAAAGACTGTACCTCTTTGATCTCTCTGTAATGTATAAGAACAATATGCTGCAACTGCCTGAAACGTCAAGAACCGATTGATGAGAACTGAATATACAAACATCCAGACGTGCTGGGAGTAAAAGGGGGTGCTATTAAGAACCCAAAACACACACACACACACACACACACACACACACACACACACACACACACACACACACAATGCAAAAATATACAGAAATGATTTTTTTAAAGGATGAATACAGAAATGATATCTGAAGTTATTACCTTCATGCATGAACCCTTATTTTATGACGCTCTCTACAATAATCTTACAAAAAAGTATAGTTCTAGGGGCCAAAAGTTGACAAGGGGATGTCTACATCTAAATGTAGGATCTCGGACTCTGTATCTGTGTGTATGCATATGTAAATATCATGCCTGTATGCATGTTTAATGTCTTCTAATTTTTCAAACTAAACAAAACGTCTATTTTGATCTTTCTTTTTCACCAAACTAAATGTCTATTTTGATCTTTCTTTTTCACCAAGAGATTCCCTCCCTCCCTCTGTGTTCCTTTTTGGGGTTGTGCAGAAGCTTTGAGCAGGATGTTGGAGAAAGGAAGGGTGGAGGGTGTGATACTTTGATCACTGATTTCAGAGAGGCAAATTCAGATATCTGTGTGCCTTACTTGCAGTTCTTTGATGATACACTCTTTTGTGATGCAAATGTGGTCCAAGTAAACAATTTGAGGAAGGTTCTGAGATGCTTTGAAGCTGTGTCAAGGCAAAAGCTTAATCTTCAGAACAGTGAGTTGTTGTGGCTTGTGGGTGACATTGGAGGGAAGGGCAGTTGCTAGCCTGGCAGAGATGTTCGGTTGTAGTGTCAGTAAGCTCCCATCAATCTATCTTAGCCAGCTGCTATGTTTAGGCAAGCCAGCAAAATCCCTTTTGGAATGTGGTTGAGGAAAGAGTGTAAAGGAAGCTTTCAGTATTGAAGAACTATACTTTTTGTGTGTGTGTGTGTGTGTGTGTGTGTGTGTCCAAAGATATTTATTTAGATAGGATATAAGGAAAGACAAAAAATTCATCCATGGCTTGGGTTAGTTGTTCTCCCAAAAAGATCAAGTTGGGGAAGGATTAGATCAATGAGAATGATGAACTATGTGCTCATGGGAAGTGGTTATGGCGATTGGAGACAGAGGATGGCATTAGGAAGGAAGCGGTTTCACACGACACGTATGGCCTGACATAAGGAGGATGGTAAACTCCTCAAGAGTATCGAGATTTTGGAAAATGTATTTTAATTAGAGACACACTTTGTGAAGGGGGTGTTTTTTAATATTGGGGATGGGGTCGTATGCAGTTTTTGGAGGATATGTTGTGGGGGGATAATCCATGTTCCCTTTATTACATTAGACTTTATAGGGTGGCTTCAGAGAAGGCACCATGATTGCCTAAAGCTATTGGATCCTCAGCGAGGAGGACATTTGGCTACAAACATTCAGTAGAAATCTGATTGATGACGAAACATAGTTCTTAAATATGGTGGGCCATCACAAGAACTATAAGCCACTTCTAGGCAAAAGCAACCTTTGGAGGTGGTCCCTCAAAAACTCAGGAAAGTTTTCCATCAAATACTAATATTTTTTACAAAGGGAGTCGATAGCAGGTGCAAAAGGGCCCCTGCTGCAGCAATTAGGTCCTTCCATGGACCTCCTCGGGTGAATGCATTGATTGGACTGTGGACTGGGATAAGGTCCTCGCAATGAATCATCCAAGGAGTAGGAACACCAACGTCTGCCTGTTATGACTTCAGGACTACAGAATCAGGTGGACCACTTGTTCATGCATTGCCAATTTTCAACATCTATTTGGTGGAGGTTATTTAACCACTTTGGTCTGGCATGGAAGATGCAAGAATCTATTGGTGACTACTTCAAAGCGTGGAGCTGAGGCTGCCAAGGCAAGAGGAGTTGTTTGTGGGAGTTAGTGATGTTAGCGGGTCTTTGGCTATTTCAAAGCAGTGCAAAATAGGATTTCCTTAGTATTTCTAGACAGGTAGATGAGGTCTTATACGGGACATGTAGAAATGCTATTTCATGGGCTAAAGGGGAGTCAGCACTGGCCAGATCAAATTCAGTTTTGATAAACAATTTGTGGTGCTCTGTTGGGCCAATCTTGGGGTGATGACCTCTCGCTGTAATGTTAATTGTCGCCTGATCGTCAGGTTGTTGTTTTGTTTTCCCTGTTTTCATTAATAAAATTTCATTATCTTTCAAAATATTAATAAAGGTGCTAATAAAATCACCAATCAACTGATTTAGCAAGTAATTTCAGGAGATTCCATATCCTAGGCCAGGCTAACCCACAACCAATTACAAATTCTGAGAACACTAACTGGAGGATATATTGCTAGGCCAAATACAGTATAGGTCATAAAATTCAAATGGCTTTTCTTAGAGAAATGCTACTTTGCAGCAGGTGCAGCATACACTGCTGCTCTAACCATTTCTTTTGCAGGTCAATTATTGGATGGCTACGACATCCACTCCCCAAGATGATGGATATGGCCTATCCACGTGATGTCCCACCAGAACAACAGTTGCAATCACCACCACATTTTTTTCACTTGACACTATGATGAGGGTACTACGTAGAAATTTTATGCAGCACACTAGGCATACTAGCATTGTTCCACAAGTTTGCCTGTCAATACATTCAACACCCATATATCACTTGCATTCCTCAAATTACCATCTAAAGCAATCAGAAGGCCATTATCCCAGCCATG
This sequence comes from Liriodendron chinense, assembly GCA_003013855.2. NCBI lineage: Eukaryota > Viridiplantae > Streptophyta > Magnoliopsida > Magnoliales > Magnoliaceae > Liriodendron > Liriodendron chinense. The sequence goes on along the minus strand of ML058484.1, from coordinate 2,085,327 downwards.
CAACAAATTCTCCAATTGTGCATATGATGCATTTTCAGATGCAAGTATGCATGGGCACATGGTACAAGTGCAGATAGTCGAAACATTAATCCATAAGAAAGAACCAATGCTCACCTATCAAGCATCCAGTAAATTCGTCTCTGGAAATTCTCATTTTCCTCGCCATAGGCATAGTAGCAGTGAAGAAAGTCCACGCTACCAACCTACATAAACAGATCATGTTACAAAGAAGAAATAAATTAATACGAAATATATGTGCAACTAAATATCAGTGTGCTACAGTCACATACAAGATATTTCATCCAGTGGTCTAAAATCCTTTCATCTTCAATAAAAAGGATGCTTGTAAAACAATAAATATCATGTCCAAAGAGACAATAACCTCTTCATTGCCGTGGTAACAAATTCAGTAACCTCTGAAAAGAAAATGTGGAATCAGAAGAATTCTAATCTACCACATTGCCCATGCACTATTTAAGTTTTAAGTTAGGGCTTTAACAGAGGACAATTACAACCATGCCAATGGTTGTTCAAACATGAAAGGGCAGAATACTTTGCCAAATAAAAAAAATGTATAAACAACCAATGGAGTTCCAAAATCAAACCAGCCATCATATATAGTTGCTGACTGATACAAATAATGGCATATTGGCCAACTGGCCGTCAAGATTCAACATTTTTCCTTATAACTAAACCTTTTAATAAATCGAAAAATCTTATAATCCATCATGAAAGGGGCAATAGATAACCTACACACTTTCTTTGCTAGGTCATCAGCTTTTTTTTTTAACAGAAAATTTTATTAGAAGGAAAGGCAAAGAGAAACAGAGCAGACCCAACTCCCCTGAAAAGCCTCTAAAGGGCCGCCCACGAAAGCTTTATCAGCTCTAGATCAATCCATCACCAACCAGTTAGCTTTTATGGAACACCTGATTTGGAGATGAAGCCTTGTCATTAAAGGTCCTGGAGTTGCGTTCAAGCCAAATTACAATGTTTCGAGTATTGCTATCATTACCTGTATCAATGACTAAGAATATGGAAACATGTATCGGTATCCGCCGATACATGGAAAACTATTATTTTTTTTAGGGGGGCATTGGGAAGATGTTAAGAAAATGGTGGAATTTTTCAGTGAAATTTCATGAGATGTTAAAAGACATATTTAAGCATTTAGGAATCAAAATATTGCAAAAACAGCTATACATGATAAGTTTCCATTTTATAGGGGCCTAAACCAAATAAATATATAAAACTTATAGCCAATCAATAGATCCACCAGCACTCATCAATATATAAAATTTCCACAATGATTAATAGCGATAAACACATATTTTCCAATCAATAAATCCACCAGCACTCATCAATATATAAAATTTCCACAATGATTAATAGTGATAAACACATATTTTCCAATATAAAAATGGCCAAATTAAGATTTCCCCAATTTCCCAATTTTCCATTTAAATGTTAATTTTTCCACCACAAATCCATGTCAATGCATAAAAATAATGTACGAACATGGTTTTCCAATGCAATGCATGCTAACATTTGAAAAAATAATAATAATAATTAGTTTCTATGGAGTTTTTGTCACCTTTGAGTTTTGGCCCATCTTCTCTTTGAGTCGAAATTTCTCCCTCGAATCCAAACTTTGATTCAATAAAAGCTAAGAGTAATTGAAATCACCTAGAAACAAAAATAAATAAATAAATAATATAATACAAAATGAGATTTTTTAGGTTTGGGGATTTTCTTCCCAATTGTTTGTTGATTTTCAACTACTTACGGATGTTTCCCTGGCCTTGGGGATATTAACGCTAGTATTGCCAATACCAAGGAACTTTTATAAGAAATTCTTCTAAAAATATTATTGGTATTGATCATCATTATCATCATCTAAGCCTTATCCCAGTTAACACTAGTATCAATAATATCACTAAATATCTCTGATATTATTGAAAATATTCACGACATTTGGAAATTTTTATACTGCCAGCAGTTTCAGTATCACTGACCTACCCATTTTGATAATATCGCCAATGGTATCAATAATATTGCCGATATTTGGAACACTAAGCCAAACCGACCATACGATGGATAAAGAACCAATCGTCATAATGTCGTTTTCTTCTTTCCGCTTCTTGCAACATGCCACATGGACAACAATTTCCCAAACTATCGAGGCATGACCCATTGGGCCTCCAGCAATGTGAAGAACCCTTTCCCACACTTTTCTAGAGAATGGGCAACACATTAGAAGATGATCCAAATTTTCCTCATCTTAAAGAAATAGAATACACCCATTGGGAATTATCATCTTCCATTTCCTAAAATTATCCAATGTAAGAATCTTGCTTTTTCCCTGCTAGCCATCCAAATGCAACCACCCTACTAGGTTTTGGATACCTCCATATTTGACTAGTTGGATCCTTATCCTGTTGCAACTGAGGTTCTTGAAGAATCGAGTAGAAGGATTTGACTGTGACAGCTCCAGTTTGGCTCAATTTCCAAACCCAACTATCCCTTGCGAGAGAAGGTTATCCATGGTTATGTAATAACTCCATCATCCTAACATACTCGTTAATTTCTCCTTGTCAAGAAGATCACTTCTAAATGTAAAATTTCATATTGAATGCTCCCCTGTCCCTGTGATGCATTGAACAATGTGAACATGTCTCTGACTCGCCACCCGGTATAAATGAGGAAAAACTGCACTTAAGGCTTTCTCACCACACAATATGTCTTCCCAAAACCTGATGTGAGATCCATTTCCCTGAATGAAGCAGATATCCTCTCTAAATGAGTTTGCCACTTTAAGGATTTCCTTCCAGATACCTAAGGCTCTATATTGGGATGATACAACCATAAACCAACGTCCATTTTCCTCAACATATTTACATAACAGCTCCTTATTCCACAAACTATCCTCTTTTCCTCCTCAAACCTCCACAGCCACTTGGCAAGAAAAGCTAAATTGAACAATTCAGAAATCTTATAAGAAGTAAATAAATAAATAAAATAAAATAAAATAAAAGTCCCCCTTTCTCCTGTGACTTGCAAATCTCAATCCAATTCACGAGGTGGAACTTCTTCTTCCCTTCCACACCCCCCCAGAGGAACTCACTTTTAATTCTTTCTAACCCCTCCAAAGGAACTTCCTTTCAGCGATTTCATTTGCTTCTCTCCTTGGGTGACAAAGTGAAGTTCTAAACTCATCAACAACGAATGATAATTTCCACAGTTCAGTTTTTTCTAAGTGATGCCATTTTGATGATCCGACTGGTCCAGATATATACTGACTTGATAATCCCGGCATCATCACTAAATGCACACCCCTCGGCACTCCAGAAGTACTTAGATCCCCATCAAGCTACTGTAAAAAAATTATAATAAAAAAAAGGCAAGAAAAAAACAAAAGGAAAGGAAAGAAGGAAAAATCCAATGCCCAATCAGGTATCCTTTCAATTGACATTCTATTTTCCCTGCTCAATATGTCTGTTACCTTCTTCCAATCTCATACAAAGTCAAGATTCAACATTTAGAGAAACAGGGGAAAAAAGGGGAAGGGAAGAGGAAGAGGAAAAGGAAAAGGGATCCAAGTATCCATACAAATGGGAAATTGTAAAAAAGCTTCAAGCAAAAAAGGAACTAATATACTGAACTATCTGGGGCTGTGTTGATTGAATTTTCTGGTCTGACCGGGATCAGTGATTCAACTATTGCTGAAGCAGCTGCCCTTTTGCAAGCTGTTAAGATTTCAGCAGAGCTGCATCTCTTCCAATTGCCTTTGAAGGAGACCTCATGATACTATCTCCTGGGTAGCTGATTTTCTGAAGTGCTAGATCCATGTGACAATCAGCTGGCCAGTTTTGAGCATGTTCCCAGAGAGGCTAATTCCTTGGTCTATAGTCTTGCTAAAGCCAGTGCTACCTCCTTGGCCCTTCAATTGGGTGAAGTCTCATTCTGAGTTATGTTTTTGTACCCACTGGGGGCAGTCATGCATTGTTCTTCCTTTTCTGGTTTCTTTGTTGCTGCTCTCTCATGGCTGCTTGTCCATTTTTTTGGTATTTCTGAACTTTTTTTGGCCACTTCTGTAGCAATAAATCCACCACCACTCTATATGAGTGTGTGTGTGTGTGTGTGTGTGTGTGTGTGTGTGTGTGTGTCGTTGGATCTGTCTTACCGAGAAGGTTTACGGATCGAGTCTGTATACCCTATGCATTTTCCCACTCTACAACTAAATGTTTAGATTTGATAGAAGGCAGAGAAAATTATTTTTTCAAGTGATCTCGCTAATAGGAAGTGCTATGTGCTAGGCCATATTTAGACAGCAATGACCAAAGCCAGAAGTAGGAGGGGGTCCAGAGCAGAAGTTCATGAGCTTTTTTTATTATTATTTTAAGAGAAAAGTTATAAGTTTGTGATTTGTGTCTAATAACATATGAATCAACAACCAAAGTGAACTCTGAATCCATATAAATGAAAAACCTATTACTCAACTAGCAAAAAGTATTTCATAATGCCCAAATTTTCGTAATTTGATTGAAAAGAAACTAGAATAGCATCATCAACTCTTCAATACTCAAATAAAAAAGTTAACTTCCAAAAAACAGAATGACATTACACCTTAAAACTAGAATGACACCATGGGCATCTTCAAAAGGCACAAGAAAATGAAAAAGAGGAAGTTACTGGCTTATTGCTCAAAGATAGAACTAGCTGAGAATAGAATGATAGCTCACCTTTAGCTTCTCATGATGTTCCTGGACAATTTTCCCATCTTTCTTCTTTCTCCAATCGTGACCGTCTTTACGGAAATCTCGAAGTGCTCTTTGATCAAACAAGAACAACGAACCACCTACAGAACAAGCAGCCTTACACTACCTTTGGGTAGAATTTGCATGTGGCACGAAAAAAATGCATGGTGGCCACCTTTATAGCAAGATCAAAGTGATTTTTGCTCAAACAAGTAAAAAGAACCAACTAATAAATAAGGCAATCTAATACAACTATTTGTAAGCTTTTGATACCACCAGTTGCTTTGAACACATGCAACAGTACAATCATCGATATGTATGGCTCATTCATTCAGCCAGTTCTTGGCAGCTGATAATGCAAGAATTACACAAATCAGGTGATCCTAAATAGTGTTTGAAATATCGGTATCACATTACATGTCACATCCTTGGGATACAGATACGTATCGATTATCGCACGAGATATATTGTTTGCATCGGGTAATTTATCGCACTTTTTGGGAAACATGGGGAAATATTGGGCAATTAGTTGAATTCAATGAAACTTTAGGGATTGTTAGAAAAGACCTTAATACACACTTTTAAATCATAACATCTCAAAAAAGAAGTGCACATGATAGGTTTCCTTTGTATAGGGCCCTAAGTTATGCATTGTCTGAATGAACAAATGCAACTATATTCAAATTGAATGCATAGCATTTAGAGTATATGTGATGATTATTTCATCAAACAATCCTAAATACTTCAAAAATACTCTCAATTGACGGTTGGTTGAAGGGAAATTTCGAAAAAAAAATATTTTATTAATTTTTAATTAAAAATGATTTTTATTTTCCAAAAATTGACAAGGACTAAACAAATCAGTAGATCAGCCCTCATACATGCTTGATTTCATGTTTGGAGTGCAACATTGCAAGCAATTTGGGAGAAATTGGGGAAATGTCAAATTTTCCCCAAATCGGACCTCCTACACTCAAATTTCGAAATTAGAGTGTATGTGATGATCATTTCATTAAGTACTCTTAAATACTTCGAAATTAGTCTCAATTGACAGCTAGTCAAAGGAAATTTTTGAAAAAAACATGGAGAACATGAAGAATCAATAGATATCAAAATCAAACATTCAACTCCATGATTTTTCATTCAAAACATGAAGAACCAATGGATTTGTAACCATTTGACACTGATTTAACATAATTTCAACAAAAAAAAAGGGATCGGAAATTGAAAATGCTCACCAGATCGAACATGTGAGATTCATCGGCACTACCTTTGCGTTTCGTATTGTATAGGTGGGATACAAGATATATTGTAGGATCTATCGGCTAATATCATTGATATTTAAAACATTGATCCTAACCATCTGTCCAATGGTATAAGAAATGAATGGGTAAGATCAAATAGAGAAAAAAGGGGCCCAATCATTAACTTTAAAATCTTATTGAATAGGATCCACATTGGATTGCTCGTGATTAATGCAAACAACAAAAGGGAATGCAAATAGATCAAAGAAAAGAAGAAAGAGATTGTGGGAAAGAACCCAACAACCCTCTAGTCAAATGCAAGAGACTGGGAGAAAACCCCTCGCCAAATCTTCTACCGCATAGAACTAAAGAAAGAAACCTGAAAACTGAACTTGGATTCCATAAACATAACAATAATCCTTTACACCTTCATAACATAGCCTTATAGATTTAAACTAAGTAGAGAAGCCCTAATAATAGACAATGACCAAATTGCCTCCCGTCACTATCATATGGGCAATATGTAATGTGTCATATGACTCATAACTCACACTCAAATGGTGTCAAAATTGCATGATCTTAGGCTCATTTTAAACCTAACTCAATGGGCTATCAAACAAGACAAATTTCACATCAATCCGACATAGTTTGGTGCCCCAAAAATGGCCCACCTAACAAAATACAAAGTGAAAATTATTAACTACTCCATTTAACCCTAATAACAAATGAAAACAAATAAATCCTAGAAATATAATGACCAACCGATTGATCCTCTCAGTCGTACAATGTAATCTGACCGTTGATTACATCAAATTGATCATTATACCACGGACCTAGTCTAGATCATCAATCAAAACAATTTGAACTATTGGATTCTTTAAATCTTGATCAATTGGCTCATGTGGCTATTTGGTTGCATCAATGACTCTAAAGAAACGCTTTGATCAGATGGTGCTAACCATTTGATCTATGGCTTGTAAGTTGTAAAAGAGATGGTTATAACACAAGTGGCCAACATCCAAAGGGTCAAGCTCATATGTTCCGTGTGATTTTTTTCAGTGTCCTATCAATATTTGGCTGGAAGTAATGAACCACATAGCACGATGATAAGAGAATGATGCATGTAATGCAGCAAGTTGTACCATTAGCCTACTATACAACTAGTTGCATAAGATTAGTTATTAATGTAAAGCATTTATTACCAAAATTAAAAAATTATTAGGGCATAAGCGGAAGAAATAAGCACAAGTATAGAGTTCAGAAAGAATTTCAATTAACGAAGAACATCCAACAAATAATTTTAAAAATTGTAGACATTCAAATCCATTACGCTTGAATCACTAAACTAAAACCAGGGGGAAAAAACATAAATAAAGGGGAATGATGGCTTCGAGCTGTGTGGGCCTCACCAAGATGCGTGCAAGACGTCCACTCCATCCTTCATGTGTTGCCCCTTATGTTCACCCTAGAGCCAAAAAATCAAGCAGATCCAAAACTCAAGTAGGCCACACAACAAAGAACAATGTAAAATCATGCCTACAACCTCTAAATTCTCGTGGTGTGGCCTGCACGAGTTTTGGAAGGCCTGGTTTTTGGGGCGTCCATTCATCTTGGTGCACCACATCTTATGACTAGATTCCACGGGATATAAACCCACGGTGAAGGTTTTAATGGTCGGCATCACCTTCCAACTGTTCACTATGGTATGACCCAACAGAGTTTTGGATCAGCAAAATTTTTGGGCTCCAGGCCAAAGATGGGAGGGTGCAACTTATGTGGATGTCATGCATACAACATGGTGGGTCCCAATTTGCTTGACACTATCATAAGTTACAGTTATTTTGCCACTAGAGGATCAGCTACAATAGTGTCAATACCATAGGATCATACATCTGCATACATACATGTATCCATGCATATAAACATACATCGATCGAGACATACATATATATGCATACCATACATCCATCCATCCATCACACCCACAAATGGATGCCCACAAAATTATGATTTTTTTATTTTTTATTTTTTTTGTGACGTTAGGGTGTCCCTGCCCCATTTTAAGGCGAGACTATTCCTGTGGATGCACGCAATCACCAGCAAACCATGTGCATCGGGCAATCCTGGGGAGGGCAATCGAACTCACGTCTATGGGGAGCACACCCACAATGCTTGCCATTCACCCAAACCCCGTGCGGGTCCCACAAAAATATGATAGCCCCAGTATAATACTAATGTTATACCCCAAATTACCGTTTTCCTCGACATCATTTCAGAAATATCTTGTATTTGAAAATGTGAACATTTTTTTTTTAAGAAATGAAAAAAAAAAAAAAAATAGAGTGGTGATTAAAATGTTATTGGGAATGTCAAAACCAAAACTCGTGCTCGTTAAGTACCAAACATGCTAGTCTAATCAAAGATATGACCAACACATTTATATATATCAAGAAAAATAACATTTTCTACGACAAAACACCTTACATCTAATATTTAGCACTGGTACAGTCACACTGATACCACATGCAAATTCGACTAATAAAAATTTTATGAAATTCACTCTTTATAATGTATTAAAATGCCTCGAGAAATTTAAGTTCATCCATTGAAAAATGCCACAAAGAGACATACCAGGAGGCTTGTAAGGCAGATCATGAGTCAAGGAAAACTTTTGGTAGTTACAAAGAATATAGCAAACTTCACTAGGACGGAGCCAGCGGTTTTGTGCATCTAACCGCATCTTTGGAATATCTGCTAAGAACCCAATCAATCCATGTGGTTAGAAAACTTATATATCCTAACTTGAGGAAAACTTTCAGAGCCAGCTTATGAACCATACAATTGGCACCACTAGAGAAAACAAAACCCGCATTCCACAATACAATTTCAAAAGAGCATGACCCATGTGTTCCAAATGGTTAGTGAGACAAGCATGCTAAGACCTTCCAACATTGATTGCTAGTGGTGTGAATCCAACAAACATTTAAACTAGCACTTCAACTAACTTCTCAAAAAGTGGGAGGAAGCAAATTTTGAATATGTATAGGAATTTCATAACACTTTTCAAAAAACTGTGAAATACATGGTGCTAAGGGTGAGAGAGAAGTTCCCAAGCCTCCAGGTCATGGTGTGATGTAACAGCCATCAAGGGGCCATAAAAGCCGTTACATAAAGGTAACATTAGCAACCGTTACATGTGACAGGGTCGTAACGCCCGTAAAGGCCGTTATGGAAAAAATTACCTGTAACTGTTACAACCCCTGTAATGGTTAGGGCTGTAAATGGGTCAGTGGACCCGATGGGGTACCCGGACCCAACCCATTTAGACCCGACCCAGACCCGACCCATTTGTTAAATGGTACGGGTCTAGGTCCAAGAATAGACCCATTTGTTAAACGGGTTTGGGTCTGGTTTCCTTTATATTAGGCCCGACCCGACCCGACCCGACCCAAACCCATTTAGTAAGTGGGCGGGTTTGGTCTATGTTACAAGGGACCCGTCCAACCCAGACCCGTCCAGACCGGTTTTAAGCCTTGTAAAATGCTTGCATACTTGATCCAGACCCGGACCCATTAGACCGGGCCCATTTATAAATGGGTCTGGGTGGATCTCCCTCTACCAGACCCGGACCCATTTATAAATGGGTCTGATGGGCTGACTCAAACCCGACCCGGACCCGCCCATTTAGTAAAAGGGTCTGGGTCTAAAATTTGGACCCAGACCCGTTTAGTAAATGGGCGGGTCTGGTTTTGGCTAAACCCGCCCCGAACCCGACCATTTACAGCCCTAGTAATGGTACGTAACGCCCGTGAAGGCCGTTATGGAAAAAATGACCCGTAACGGTTTCAACCCCTGTAATGGTACGTTACACCCCTGTAATGGTGTGTTACAGGGTAGATGCAGGTTTTTTGGAGAGAGAGAGAGAGAGAGAGAGAGAGAGCATATCGGCCGTTGGCCCGTTATGGCCCATGTCATAAAGGTAACAATGGTGGCCGTTACAGCCACCGTTACCATTATGGAACACCTTGCTCTAGGTACCTACATTAGGAGCATGTACAATCAATATGATGGTTTTGCCTTACTTTTCTTCTTTTTTTCTTTTTCTTTTTTCTTTTTAAAGGTGGGTTTTGCCTTGATTTAGTATTTTCTCTTTTACATAGATTCTTTTGTATTGCCTTTTGTCTCAGACATGGCCCACCTCACCTCATCTAAGTCAACTTAGACTCAGAGTATAACGCCCCGTAAAATCGCCTTTTCTAAGATATGAACACACTTTGGCCGGACCTTCACCACTAGTTCATTCTGTCAGCCCTAAAAGTGAGTTAGGAGTAAATCCTTCAACCCCCATCAGCCTCTCTTAAGTTCCATCATCAATTCTCTAACATGTAGCCCTCATTTTGCAGGATTTCTTGAAAATAACCAAGAGATTTAAGGTGCGGATCGTTTACCTCTAGGTTGCCTAGCACCAAATGCCTTCAAATGTAGTTAATGTTCAAATTTTTTATTAATTTTGCTGTCATTGTTGTTGAGATGTTAGAAGCATGCCTATATGATGACTATATGCTAAAATTTGCTTGCGTAGAACTCTTTAAGGCTATCATGCATGCTAGAATCACTTGTACGTTCATATTTATATCTCATGCTCTTAAATTATGCTTGATGTATGCAACAATTTGCTGTGATGAAGTGTTTTCCTATGATTTGTCTAACTCGGCAAATGGATGAGAATTAGGGGCGGCTGCATGAGGCCGATTGCCCCTTTGGGACTGAAACCGTCGATGGAGGTAGAATGCGGGTGACCGGCTGTGGTGTGAGGACCACGCGGGCCACGGGCGCCTAAGGCCGACTCCCCGTCTTCGTCTCAGTCGGAGGTGTCGGCCCGACTCGGGGTTGGGCGTGTTGTGTGTAACCTGTCGCTTTTATTCGAACCTAAGTACCATTGTTACCACTGGATGGGCCCACTTAAAATTGTACGGCGATCGATCCCCAAGTCTCATGAGCCGGGGATGGTGGTATGGGACCTATGCCCGAGCTGTCGGCCTACGCTAGGGTGGTGCCTCCCCGTAGTGACCATTGAGCACAGGGTTGTTCGAGCTGCCCTATCAAATACCCGACCGATTGTTTCGTGCCAGAGCCCCGCTTGAACGACCAGGGCATTATTGTTAATTTGAATAACAAGCCCACACTTCTGAATTAATTATTTATATTAGTGGTTGGGTGACGACCATTCTGCTTTGGCTTGGGCATGGCTGACGGGCCACTGTCTAACCATACTTGGATCGAGGGGTTACTGGCGATGAGATGCATTCGCCCCGCAGGGAGCCAGATGGTCCCAGTTTGGCCTGGTGATAGAATAATGGTACGGTGGTTTCGCCAACCGGCTGGATGTTAAACCGGAATAACTAATAACTCGGCTAATCATACATAGTTCGGCATGGCATGCATTGTCTGTGCGGGTGAGGTGGTGGTGCCACTCACTGGCGGCTGTGACTAAAAACCGGTGTCCGGGCATGCATTTGCACTTCATGCATTCATGCATTAAGATTATAAGATGTGATTGTGCGACTGGTGGGGTGGTGCCCCATTCATTGGTGACTTGAGTCTGTGCAGGTGAGTGGTGGTGCCACTCACTGTCGGTTGTGACTAGAAAGGCTCTATGTTTATGCTTTTGACTGCTATGTATGAATGTTCGTTTTATTACATACTACGCTTATGACTACTGTATACGTATGTTGCTTCATTACCTACGTTTGATTACATTTGTGCTTTGAGTAACTTAGGGAAATGGAACCACTGAGTTGATGACTCACTCCCACTTTGGGACGGTGTTCTAAAACACCATCCAGGCACTTTCATTGGTGCAGGTCCCTCTTGAGCTAGCAAGCTAGAAGAGGCCCGATCAGACAGGTTGAGTGGATCCCTTCGTACATTGCTGTTTAACTTACTTATTTGCTGGTACGTCCCTATTTCATTTCCTAGCTTGGCCTATCACTATGATTTGATGCCATATTGGCCAAACACTTGAATGACACGCATTGCATATGCATTAGTAACTCCCGGGATACCGGGGATCGAGTTTGTACTCGACCCTTGGGGTTTCGGGGCGTTACACGGAGGCACCTTGGGGATAGGCTCAGTCAGGCCCACTCATCCGACAACCATATGTCTGAGTCTTGCCGAGTCAACCTTGCTTGATTGATTCCATGGTTGCAAAGGGATCATTCATTGCCCCTTTACAAGGAAGTTGTGGGAAAACTTTCTCAGTTGCTTTGGGATGATGCGAGTGATCCTCGATTCTATCAAGTCTTTTATATCCTCATGGAGTGGTGGAGTCGTGAGGATGAAGGGCAGAAAATGCTGGAGAATGGCTTGTTGGTATCAGGGCATTATGAGGGGAACAAAATAATCTTTACTTCCATAATATTAGTGGGGGAGTCCTAAAGGTTATTAGGAGGGCTAATTTGGATGTTAAAGAATGGGTGTCGACCTCAAGTGGAAGTGTTGATAGGTAATTTCCTTTCTGTTAATTGTGTTTTTTGGTTGTAATTCTTTGGGCACTTTGCTCCTTTATCAATAAAAGCATAAACATTCAAAAAAAGAAAACCCTAGGTTTGCATAGATCTTCCATTCAATAATCCAAAATCAATTCTTGCACTAACATTTTTCATTAAGCTCTCAATTTTTTTTCATTGTACCTTAGTGCCACATGACAGCCTCTCATCGCATAAATCAATTGCAAACATGGGGCCACAACAGCCACCTCAAAAAGAGGCTATTTGGATTCCCAACCCAAATTTCCTACAACCCCTTACAGGAAGCCCAAGTGACAAAAGCTATGCAGGGCCCACCGCAATGCCTTTGTGACGGATCCACTCTGTTCATCATTTTTGCAAGCTCGTGTCCTAACATGAGCCCAAAATGAGGCAAATCAAAGGCCAAGCCCCAGGAAATACTGGGGACGGAAATGCCCACCACTGAAATCTTCCTAGGACCCACCATGATGGTTATGTATGCCATCCAACCCGTCCATAAGGTCATGCACAGCAAGATGAAGGAAAACACAAATATCATTCTAATGCAGAACTTCTGTGGGCCCACGGATATTTATATGCCATCCAACCCATTCATAAAGTCACGCCCACCAAGACAAAGTATAACACAAATATCATCCTGATACAGGGCTTCTATGGACCCCAAGAAGGTTTCAATGGTGGGCATTCAATCCCATGTTTCTTGTGGTGTGTGGCCCACTTGAGTATTGAATGTGCCTGATTTTTTAGGCTTCATGGACAGTAGACATACACATACATCCCGATGGACCCCAAGTTGCCTAAATTGAAAGATAGGAGGCAAATCATCCAGTTCAGACCCAACTCATTCAGGTCGACTCGACGCAGGACCGAATGAGTCCATCCGAACACCGTCTTTTAACCATGGGCACAGCATCTGTTGGAGCTGCGTACCAACTAGTGGAACAATCTTTTCCCAGTACTCACTAGAAAACATTACCATCTTGAAGGGCCCACATCAGTAGACCTTGGGCACATTGATGCTCTTAATGTCACTGGTGCTTTTCGAAGCATGGATCGTCAAATCGTGATCCTGATCATCCATCAAGTTCATCTAACCGTTAGGTGGGCCACAGACACCTCCAAACTCAAGTGGGGCCCACCTGGTAGTTGGATCAGCTTGATTTTCCAGGCATCCCAGTTTCATGGTGGGTGACCCTGCTGGACAGTTTGGATGTAATGCAACCATCATGGTGGACCCCACACACAACTAAACTAGCTGGCCGAACTTCTCATACACAACTTGTTGCTTCTGAGAACTTCTCTTTTTCAAGTGTACTGTTTCAATTCACAAAATGGAAAATGGGTGTATGCTAATCCATAGAAGTGGGTGAATATATCCATTATCCAAGATGGAAATCGATTTTTAATAGTACGAAAACGCAGTTTGTACGCGGTTTCATGGACGAATTCAAATCCAAATGCTCCAACGAAACCCAAATTCCAAGCATCCAAACGCGGTTTCTTCGATGAATTCAAATCCAGATTCTTCCAAACAGGCAAAAGATTCAAAGAAATGACGAAATTCACCTAATGGAGAATGCAAACTACATCTGTTGTCGGCCATCCTCCAGCAGAACCCCGTCTCATCAGCTGAAATTCAAGCAGGATTGAGAGATCCGGAGGAGAGATGAGGTTGAAGTTCTTCAGTCAATCGCGTCGACCGGAAGGCGGACGGATGGAGAGGAGATGCCGGTCGAGAATCGACGGTCGAGATGAATCAGCCAGCGTCAGAGAGAATACGAGTTTGAAAAGGGACGACTGGAAGAGACTCGGGATTTTTTAAAACCCTTTGGAGGGTGGCCCTCAACTGAGAGGGGAGAGGATTAGGTGTTACCCGGGTAACACTTAACGTGGGGCCCACCTTGATGATGTATTGTATATCCACACCGTCCATCCGTTTTTACAGCTAATCTAATACGTGAATCCAAAGATTAAACAGATCCAAATCTCAGGCGGACTGTAATAAAGGAAGCAGTGGTAATTGAACTCTCACCATTAAAAACTTCCTATGGCCCACCGTAATGTTTATTTTCCATCCAACCTGTTGATAAGGTCAAAAATACTTGTATTAAGTGAAAATACAAGGATCAGATTGATCCAAAACTTTTGTGGCCCACAAAAATTTGTTAATGGTCATTCACCACTGTTTCCAGTGTTGTAGTCCACATGAAATTTGGGTCTACTTGATTTTTGTAATTACGGCCTAAAATGAGCTGGAAAAATGGATGGACGGTGTGGATATACAACATATTCATCAATGTGGGCCCCACACGGTCAGAGGGTGTTACCCGGGTAACACCTAGTCCGCCCCAACTGGTAGAGAGCGAGGGAGGTGTCTTCCTTCCATGGAGTTATAACGTACTCTGCAGGATGACTATATATTATACGCATTCGAACATTTTGTGTCCATTTGGAAGAAATATAATTCCATCTAAACCGTTAAAATTGTGAAATATACTTTTTTCATCATAAACCATAAAAAAAATCTATTTATCTTTTTTTGTTTCTATATTTGAAACTTTGATTATGGATATGAAATGGATGTTTAGAAATGTATTTCTGCACAAAGTTTTGAAATGGACCATAAATCTAATAGAGAGGAACAATTTAGACGGTGTGGATTGAGGTAAATTCATACAATTTGTACGAAGGGTATGTGCACTCAGATGATGTACTATAGTATGACTGTATGACGGAAAAATCGCTCTGTGCGACTGTGAAGCAATGCAAAACCACGAAAGTGCTGAGGGGAGAGGGAGAAAGTCAAGGATCCTTTCCACACCATGTGCCGTTTTTGGTTTGAGTTCGTTTCGCCTCTGTCGCGACACTCAGGAGCCAACCTGAGTCGCTTCCCAATGGGCCCACGTGATAATATTTTATCATGATTTTAACCGTTCATATTCGTCCATAATTTCTTTTTAAAATGATCCTCACCTTTGATTTTTAGATTTCATTGGGACGAATTGAAAGTTTCATTTCGTTTTTTTTTAATTCGTATACAGATAGTTATGTGACAGTCATCCTCTCAAGATAAATTCGTAGTATATGTAGTAATTTTCAGCCAAATGGACGGTTAGGATCATTGTAACTCTAATCATCTTGGTCCCGGCAGGCTGCGATGGACACTGCTTTACGATTCGCAATGGAGGAATACAAACTCGACTTTGGGATTTTTACTGCAATAGCCCTGAGGTGTGGCTATTTTTACTAAAAGTTCAATTTCTTGTCCGGCTCATCTTTTTTGGCCTTTTGAGGAGAAATTGAAAATTTTACGGTCGAGAATGCCATTGGGAATCCACCGTGCCCCCGGAGGAATCATATTGCCCGGGGGGATCGGTCGGAGGGGCATTTTTTACCATAAATTTTTAATTTCTCATCAAAAGGCTAAAAAGGATGAACTAGATGAAAAGTTAGACTTTTAGTAAAACCAGCCACACCTCAGGGTTATTGCAATAAAAATCCCCACCTTGCCTTTGGGTTCCGCTCCCGGACGCCGATCTGGTACTACGCTGCCTGACTATGAACGGACAGGGGCTCTGAGGGGCCACCGTTATGTATGACGTTTATCCGCACCGTCCATCCATTTTTCCATATCATTTTAGTACAAGCCCAAAAATATGGCAGATCCAAGGCTCAAGTGGACCACACCACAGGAAGCAGTGGTCATAATGACGCCCACTATCACATTCCTAGGGCCCATGGTGATGGCATGCCATCTAACCTGTTCATAAGGTCGCATAGACCTGGATGAAGGAAAAATATAAATATCAGCTTGATCCAAAACTTCTGTGACCCTAGAAAAGTTTTCAACGGTAGGTATTTAATCTCCACTTTGTAATCCACTTGAGCCTTTGATCTGCCTAATTGTCGAGCTTTGTAACCTAAAATGATATGGAAAAATACATGGACGGTGTGGATAAAACCCATACATCACAATGGCCTATCAGAGCCCCTGAACGTTCCTAGCTAGGGACCAATTCGCATCCTCCTCTGCCTCCCTAGGCATTGTAAGCCCGCTCGCTCGAGGACGCTTCGAAAATCTGCCTAATTTCAACAGTTCCATTTGAATCACTTGTAAGCCTCACAAGTAATTTCTAAGTTCCTGAGTATCAACCATCACACTCTGCCAGAGTATCAAAGTTTCTCTCTTTAACATATTAATATCAGATAAGTAGAGGTGAGCACGAGCTGAGCTGAGCCCTGTTCAAGCTAGGCTCATTGAATGACCACCCTAGCTCGTGTTCGGCTTGGCCTTCGAATTGCACTGACATGTTCAAGCTAGCTCGACCGAGCTTTCAAGCAAGTTCGAGTCGGTAGAAAACAAAATTTTAAATAGGCACAGCCCAAAAGCTGAGCTTAAAATCATTTAAAATTGGGCCCAAAGGCAGCCCAAAGCCCATTGACACCCCTTACTTACTTTTATAGAGAGTTTCATCTCTCTTTGTTCACCTCCGATGCAAGACTAAAAAATATATTTTTAGTTTTTTACAAGTGAGTCAGTTGAGGCGAGTCGAGCTGAGCCAAATTGAGCATCAATTGAGCCGAACTTTGAACCGAGCCGAATCGAGTTGGTTTGAGCTGAATCAAGCGAGCCAACCAAGCTGGCTTGGCTGGTGCTCATCTCTAATCAGATGTTAGATTAAGCCATCTGGACATTGGTCAATGCCAATCATCAACAATCCAACCGTCCATCCTAGGGTTCTTCCCACGAATGCCCTAAATGTTAGAAGTCCTAATTACCTTAGGATGGGCTTTTGACCGTTGATTTGGATTTGTGGCTATGAGACACGATAGTTTTCAAATATTGGAATGGAACTGCATTAAATTCAATGACAATGATAGTGTTGTATTTGTCAAATGGTCCCCCCTTCCTAGCTTGATAAGATATTGCTAAGGCTGTGAAATTCCTACTATCGTTGTAGAACCCATGCAATGAAAAGCTCCATGGAATTTCGGGGGAGATCTCATTCCATCCATCATTTTCACCCGCTCTAGATAGGAAGTGAATTAAAATATCAAGCCAATAAAAAACTCAAGTGGGCCACACCACCAAAAAAGTGGGATGCAAACAGCTACTAAGTAGGCTACAACATAAGAAAGTTGGGTGTTTATTGAAGTTTTCAATCATGTTGGTTTTAGGTTCTCCATATCCTAGTGGGACACACCTCATGAGCATGTTGGATGGCATATAAACATCATGGTAAACCGCATGGAGGTTTCAATGTGGGTGTTCTCATCACCATCATGGTGAATTGCATGGAGTTTTTAAATTGCACGTTTTTTGGCTCACTTGCCAACATGGTTTGGAGCAAATGAGGAAAGCAGTGGATGACAAACCCTTGTCATAGTGGGTCTTACAAATCTTGTATGCAACCATGATTTGGTAATCCACACCATTGGTTTGTTGAATGTTGCAACATCATGTAAGAAGAAAATATAACAGTGGCCACATATTGTTGTACCCTATTTTTTATTGTTCTTGGAAGAAACAATCAGAAGAGGACACGTGTCATTATATGAGAAGTATGCAACACGCATGCGATCTGCTAAGATATGTGGAGCATATTTTGTAGTGATAATAGATGGTGCTAATCGAGTGGTACACGTTATCTAGAGATGAATCGTAATCAAGCAAAGAGGAGGGTTTAAAAGATCAAAGTGTGCTAGACAGTTGATGTAACTAACGAACGTAGGGCGTATCTAGATGGTTCTCTCCGAGAAGTCTATCAATAATAAAGAATTCGACAGAGCAAAAGGTCTCATACTAACCAAATTAAACAAATCAATTATCAAACTTAATTATCTTCTTTGTAGTGGAGCTGCATAGAACACTTGGTACACCAAAAGACCATCGAATATACATTTGATGGGCGTGGGAGTAGCTAAGAAACATAGAGAGAAATCCACCCAATTTAATCAAATAATGATTGAAATCCAAAGGAAAGGCAACCCTTTTTACGAAGATCTAAAATATGACGGTCCTAAGCATATCTTAACGAAATATTTGTCATAACCTTTACGTTTACTGCACATTTTGATGGTACTCGGCCATCTAAACACGGCCTAAAATAAGAAGAGGGGCTTTTTTTTATACACTTAAAAAATAGTTCAAATTTTTTTTGTCAGTCATGCAACGCACCTACTCTATTAGTTGTGCAACACATCCACACGGTTAGTCACACAATGCACCCACCCACCAGTGGAGTTAATGTGTCTCCTTAACACTCGAACCTGAGGCCTATTGTTGAAACACTTAGGCGTCTTCTAGCTGAACTAGCAAGCAAGAGACTAGTTCAACCTATTACAACTACTCTTCTTTTAAAGTTCTCACGTGTTCATATCTCCAAAGCATTGTGCATATGTAATAGAGTCGTAGCACACTATCCCTCACATATTTGAATTGACCATAACTACCATAAGTCTACTAGTATGCTCGGTTCAAATAATCTAAGAGTTAGTTCGAAAACAATCAATCATGACGCACATTAATAAAAGTTTTACAACATTCCAATATAAGATATTCCACACTAAATAGAAGTTTTACAATAGACCAATGTAAGATATTCTTGGGGCATCGTACATCACATTGGTACTGAACCAATTGATGGTCCATGGCCTACTTGTTGAATTGAAAATCCATTTATGCTGTGCAAGATGCGCTCCGCGTATGGCATAAATCATTATTTGAACCCATCAAATCACGTGAGCTCACAAGTGTAAATTTACGTGTGGTAGGATTCCTTAAACCTTCTCGACTTGTCTATAGAGGGAATTATAACAAACGCTCAGCCTAGCCTTCCAAAGCGTACACGGGTTTTGATTTCTGATATGTGGGGCCCATATTTCTGTTATCCAGACCATTCATCATATCATCAACACCATAGCTGAAAAATGCCCTGTAAGTCTCCTTGATGGGAAAATCGTAGCCGTTCAGTTTGCCGCTTACAAATAGACGGTTAAGAAGAGAAATGAAGCAATGGACGGTGATCAAATGAAAAAGGTCCTAAAATTGATGTCTGTGATCTTCAATTGGATGGTCCATCCCTTGCACAATGCAACATGCCACCAACTATCTGGATTTCTAAGCATGGGCCCACTTATTAGAACTGAAAACCCGAGAATACTTTTCAAAGCCTCTAGATCTTGAGAGAGAGAGAGAGAGAGAGAGAGAGAGAGTATGCAAAGGGATAAGGTGAGGTGGTGAGGTGGGGTCCACCGGGTTGAGAGATTCACTCTATTTTTCAAACGACCCATCTTGAGTATTTTTGAAAGGTCCACACAAATCGCCGGTCTAGAATCATGTGTACCTAGATGCTGATCTCAGGCGTAAGATTTTCTTGTTTGCGACCAATAGGGAAATTATATGTTGCACCATGTTTGTACACGGTGGGACCCATGGCTGGTTTATCCAAGCCATTAATCGGATGGCTTCCATCATGGATGGATCATGCCAGAAAAAGATCTCAAATTGTAAGATTCTAACCATCTTTTATATTTTCTCCATCGAATGTGAACTTTAGGTGCATTTCTTCTTAGCCTGATATTTACATGACAAAAATGGAGGAGTTAGATTCGACCAAATGAAGATAATTTTTTGTCATAATCCATTCATGGTAGGGGCCACCAGATCCATGGCTTGGATAAACCAGCCATGGGCGCAGGGCGCCACACGTACAGATCCAGTGCGAAAAGTCCCATGTTCCGCACGGACAGGGAACTCCCCTCCTTTAAGGGCGCGGATTTCCTGCGAAAGCCTTGCTCAGGAATTTCCTGCGCTGGGAACCAAGGTGGGCCCACAGTGATTTTTTTGATAAATCCACCCCGTCCATCCGTTTTGGGAGCTCATTTTAGTATGTAGAAACAAAAATGAACCGGATCCAAGACTGAAGTGGGCCGAAAACGTGAGATTTGAACGTCCACAGTTGAAATATTTGTGGAGCCACAGTAGTCTTGAATCAGGATAATATTTGTGTTTTCAGTTCATCCCAGGAGTAGTGACGTTATGAACGGTATGGATGTCATATAAACATCACTGTGGACCCCAGGCAGGTTTCAACGGTAGTAATTTACCTACCCACCTTTTTCCTTTATTGAGGGCCAATTGAGTCTTGGATCCGGTTCATTTTTGTTTTAGTGTCCTAAAATAAGCTCCCAAAACGGATGGACGGGGTGGATTTATCAAAAAACATCACTGTGGGCCCCACCTTTGTTCCCAGCGGAGGAAATTCCTGCGCAAGGCTTTCGCAGGAAATCCGCGCCCGTGACTGTGATGCATATGTTTTATCTACGCCGTCCGTCCGTTTTTCTAGCTCATTTTAGCTAATCAAGTCCAAAATTGAAGTATATCCAAAGCTCAAGTGAACCATACCACAGGAAACAATAGAGATAGTGATGCCCTTCAATGAAAATGCCAACATACCGTATAAAGAACAGGACAAATTTAAGAGAGAATTTTGGTTCAATATTTCTCAAAAAAATAAGAATATATATGCAATTCACATAAGGTAAAATGTTATCGATTTCATTAATATTTAGAAATAATGTCCATTACAATAAACAAGTTGTGAAACAACCAAATGAATAATAAAAAAAAAAGGAAAAAATAAATACTTGATGTGTCTATTCTAATATTCGATCGAGGTGATTGTGATCATCTAAATTGGAACTTAGATGATCACGGTCCTACAATTAAAGGTTGTAGAAATCTACTTTTACTCCTAATTATGTACTGTAGTGGGAGCTGTTAGGCAGTAGCTATGTAAAACTAGGATAGATTAGGCTATGCTAAGAAAGATAACTTGACAGATAATCTAAAAGGTAGATTGATGCATTTGGTGTAAGGCTTCTAGCTCTTCTACAATTGCTCATTTTATAGATTGTTGAGGCGGTGAAACCTTCGCTAGGATTTCCTTGCTAATCTTGGATCTTTCACTCTCATGTCGCAAGATTTCCAGATAAAGGTATCTCCTTAGCAGATTTAGAATCTTATAACCAAGGTATCCGAGAAGTCTGATGTTACCGGATTTCAATTTTTCACTCCTATATGTAGGTGCACTCCTATAGGATTCTTCTTATTCGATTAAGGGAGCATCCCTGCTGATTTCAGAGTCAAGGTTGATCATGGTCATTTATCCGAGTGGTTTGGTGTAGATCGCTCAGTTCTGAACCATAGGAGTGTGATTTGACACCAGATACCAATATTTTATCGAAGATGGGCCGGATATGCTACATCAAAATCTCGCATTCTTTTTATTTCAATGAAGTCTCGACCATCGGATTGGATCATCAAGTGGGGCATCTGGAGGGATCTCTGTGTCTTTTTTAATCTCCTTAATGAGTGGCCCAAATCTATCTGATACTCCTCCACTTCGGACAGATCATATCCTCCTTCGGGCCCACTTCGCGTTCTCTTTATTCCGATCGAGGCATAGTTTCAATTCCAACCAGGCCGATACATTTGTTTCTCTTTATCTGGGTCCGAACCATGGCTAGTTTCACTTGGATATCGGTCTGATCTTTGAATCTTCAGAATCTTTTCAAATGCTACAGCCACTCTAAATGTCTCTGGGAAAGTCTCCCATTTTGGAAGGGTTGTGGGAGATAGCCCCACCGAGAATATCATGGCCAGATTCGTGATAAATCTGTTCTCTCAATGAGTCTCTTATAAACGTGTTAGGTACATTACCTCACTAATGGACACGATAAACGTTACCATGTAGCATGTGTTGAGTCATTCTCTTAAAGGCGGGTGTAAGGGTTCATGCCTTCGCATTTATAACTGAATGTTTATTGCCAAAGGAGGATCAAACAATGATACTCTCAAATGAGAGTAGGTTTCATGTCAGTTGTGGTCACGTAGTATCGACACGTGACGACCTTTAATTGGTCTATGTCAGGGCGCCGAAAATTAGTATAAGATCTTTCTAACTAGGCGTCACTTCCTCTTTGAATTACGCTTTAAGATCTCGCTCTAGCTCCCACTTCCTACCTATTTATACCTGTTTATGTGTTTGAAACAAATGATTCCCCACTCCTACAATCAAATCTCTTCCTACTAGCTTTACGCTTCATGCAACTATGGGTAGAAATTTATTTTCTAGTCAAGCTTGAGCACCATTACTACCCCAATTCTCGAATGAGATGATTCATTGATTGGCCAATTTGTGTACTGGTGGGCCGCTAAAAAGAGCCTTAAATTTTTAATGAAAGCAGGTTGCATGGTGTATTGATGTCACCAAGTTCTGTGGGTCCCACTAAGATGTATGTGTTATATCCACACCGTTCATCCATTTTACAAGATCATTTTAGGGAACGGCTAGGAAAATGAGGTAGATCCAAGTCTCAAGTGGACCACACAACAAAAGGCTATGGGGATTGAACTCCTACCAATAAAAACTTCCTAAGGGCTACAAAAGTTTTGGATCAAGATGATACATTTGTTTTCCCTTCATCCAAGTATGTGAGACCTTATGAATAGGTTGTGTTGTATGTAATTCCAAGCTAGTCCCACTAGCTATGGAAAAGGCCCACAAGCCCAGGAGGCCCACCTATGAGTAGTTGGCTAAGCCTTAAGCTGAAAGGTTAATGGGTCGAGCTCTCGAGCTACGAGCTTTAATACGAGGTCAGCAACTACTAGATGTACTACGAACGCCATCTGTGGGAGCACGAGCCAGTGCAAAGCCTACAGCCTTGGCCTCCGTCTGGATGGAAGCCGAGGTGGCATCTACGGGTACGCCCCTTGGGCTAACGAGATACAATTGATGTCCTGAGGTGAACCAATGATGATGAAAACAACTTTGTACCATAAGAAGAACCTATAGCACAACAAAAACACGTAAGGAAAGAGCTCGGGCACTGAGCCCTGCAAATCGAGCCGACTCGGTCGATTACCGCCAAGAAGGTGCGTGACAAGTCTGGGGCTGATCCGCCTGATTTGATCCAGATAGACATCCGGCCCTATCTTAGCTAGATCTCTCCTACCATTATGGGACATCACTCCCACCCAATCATGTCCCACCCAGTCATGACTCTCCTAACATATTCTAGATTAACTCCACCTCTTAGGGGATAATCAAATCATATAAATGGGGACACCCTCTTCATGAGGACCAGGTATGCAATTTTACAAACTCAGCATCCTTTATGTTTGCCCTACCTACCTGTCTTAAGCATTAAGATTCCACTACTGGAAACCGGCACCTCTCCTTTGCCCTTGCCTTGCTACTCTATGCAAGTTCGACAATCGCCATTAGAATACAAATCCACTTCACCTTGAGGGAGACGAATGTACTAGAGGGACCATCAGGAAGGTCTAAGTCGACATCATCCATTTGTTGGAGTAGCCTTCAAACTGTGCAAATTTCGAGTGCTCAGACCGGTCAGGTGACCGGTCGATGGTGAGGCAGATATGCGAATTCTGTATATTTTCCTCTGGAAAGTTTTTGTGTTATCTTTGACCGGTCGAGCAACTAGTCGGCTGCTCACGTGTTTTCTTATGCTGTTACACAATTATGCGTAAGATGTTTCTATTTTTGAGATGATATATATATGACATGAATCCGAACTTAGATATAATCCTAAGGTGTCCAAGGTTTCCTAAGTGTGTTAGGAAGATGGGAGAGTGTCCTGAGTGAGAGAGAGAGAGAGAGAGAGAGAGAGAGAGAGAGAGAGAGATAGGAGCTTGGGTTTTATCTGTTTTTTCTTGTGGGCTGTCAATCTCTATAATCTTCTGGAATCATAGCGGATTGCTTTGTGCCATAGTTTTTTACCCGTTGGGGGGTTTTTTCATGTAAAATCAGATTGTCTCTTATGGTTGAATGCTTGTGTGGTGTGATTGCATTGTGTTTCTCGATTGATCATATATTTTGCTATGTGTGTTGTTAGGCTTGTGCTTCCACTACTGGCGTCCTTATTCCCAACACCGTTGTCCAAATCTGAGCGATAATAGGTTGGATAGCCAATGAACATCGTGGTGGGCCGTAAAAATTTTATTTCACCTTTTGTGGTTTTAGCCAAAGAAAGTACAAGATTTCAAATATCAATCTGATTGGTTTTTCACCAAATGTCGCTTGTGGTACCCTCTTTGCAGTGGATAATCGGTCCAAATGGGTCTTAAGTTTTTTAGAATTATGATTAGCTTAATCATTTGGAAATAATCATAAATGGTTAGGCCATTGCCAGCCGTGTAAAGAAAAGATTTAAATGATCAATGGTTGAAATTAGTTCAATATTAAAATTTTCTAAGGACACCATTTAAACCATGTCTCATTAAATAAACGGTTCAGATCATGAAAATACAATCTGAATTTAAAAATTATCTTTAAACTATTCATTCTTTTATAGCAACATCATTAACGGGAACTAATAGCCTTAGTCTAGCCGTTCTTCATCAGATTGGGCTCGGTTTAGCTCGGAATTTGAGCTTAGATTTCAATAAAGGCCCGAACCCAAGCTCAACAGGGGCGGACTGCCCAGCCTATTCCACCCTTAGTTGGGGAGCGGATTAGGTGAGACACCGGATCCACGGAGGTGGGTGGGATCCCTAACTGTGGGGCTCACAATGATGTATGTACCTTAAATCCACACCGTCCAACCATTTTGAAAGCTCATTCTAGGGCATGATCCCAAAAATGAAGCTACCTCAAATCTTAGGTGGATCACACTGCAGTAAACAGTAGTGATTGAATCCCCACCATTAAAAACTTCTTGGATTCCGCCAGAATGTTTGTTTGCCATCCAACAGGTTGGTGAGGTTGCAAACATCTAGATGAAGAGACCACACAATTGTCAACTTGATCCAAAACTTTTGTGGCCAACAAGAAGTTTTAAATGGTCAATCACCATTGTTTCCTATACTATGGTCCATCCATCTGGAACTGCTTCATTTTTTGGATCATGCCAAAAAAATGAGCTTTCAATATGGATGGACGGCGTGGATGTAGTCACATACATCACAGTGGGCCCCACAGTCAGGGATCCACCGAGGTGAGACCCTGGGTCCACCTAGGGGGTGGGACCCCTGACAGTGGGGCTCACAGTGATGTATGTACCTTAAATCCGCACCGTCCAACCATTTTGAAAGCCTATTTTAGGGCATGGTCCCAAAAATGAAACTGCCTCAGATCTTAGGTGGACCACACCACAGGAAAACATTGTGATTGAATCCACACCATTAAAAATTCATGGATTCGGCTGGAATGTTTATTTGCCATCCAACCTGTTGATAAGGTCACAAACACCTAGATGAAGAGACCACACAAATGCCATCTCGATTCAAAACTTTTGTGGCCCACAAGAAGTTTTTAATGGTCAATCACTACTGTTTCTTATACTCTGATCCATCAGGGATTTGGAACTTCTTCATTTTTTGAATCATGCCAAGATGTAGTCACATACATCACAGTGAGCCCCACAGTCAGGGTCCCTCGACCCACTTCGGTGGATCCGGAGTAGAGCGGTACCTATAAAATAACATGGTTGGATGATCTTAGCCACTGATTGAAGGAATTCTGATTGGATGTTCCTAGCGGTACAGTGTGTATTTGTGCTGCCTCCAATCAATCAACATTATGATCTTCGTGGCCCATAAAAAGAAGGGCCCAAGATGATCTGCTCAGGTGCCTCGGCTGGAAACTGTTAATGAATATTTCATTGAGCCATTGACTCGCCCGAGTTTTCTTTCGAGTCACCGAGTTCAGAATTATGCTTTGGCCATATTGATAGATGGACAGGATGGAGTGCCCTTGGAGACATGGGGAGGTACTTCGCCTCAATGTCATTGCTGCACACGTGGCTTAAATGAACTAGATCCAACCGTTAGTTTAAAAGGTCAAAAAGGGGGCAATGGGCCATATACGAAAAGCAGTGTTTGGATGTATTATAGCCGTTTAATCGGTAGCATACAAATGGACACTAAAGATGGCCCGATCAGTGCAATTTATTAGGTGAGAGCAGATTTTTACTAATCAACAGCAGGCCCCCAAGGTGGCCGATTTGGAGACATTTATTGGATTGGCTAAAAAACAAAATATCCAGTGGTCCTATATAGGGCTGTCAACGGGCCGGGCTTGGGGTTGGCTTTGGCCCGGATTTTCAACTATTTGAGATAGACCATCGGGCTGGCTTGTTTAAATTTTTTATTTTGGCCGGCCCGATCCCGGCCCGTTGACAGCCTATTTCAAATTAAGACTCTAAAGTGTCCACAAATCAGAAGCAGATTGCGTCTCACTCCCGCTGGATAATAATCCATTCATATTGGAGCTCCTGTGGAACCCACCATGATGTATCTATTTATTGGCGCTGTCCATCCATTTTCTTAAATCATTTTTAAGGTATGAGCCCAAAAATGAGACAGATCCTACAGCTCAAGTGAACCATACCAAATAGTGAACTTGGGTTGTATTAAATGCAAGAGTCATCTCTAGTGTGGTCCACTTGAGTTGGATTTGCCTCGTTTTTGGGCTCATATCTTAAAATGATATGATAAAATGGATGAATGGCATGGATAAACAGATACATCACGATGGCCCAACAGGAACCCCTATGTGGATGAATTATTGTCCGGGTAGAGTTGGACGCAATCCGCTTCCCTACAAATCAAAGGTTGGCATTGCCCAACCAATCTAATTTTAGGATCATGACTCAGCGATGATGAGTTCCACAATTTTAGTCCCATGAATTTGAGTGATCGTGCACGAGGCCAGCCTTGGGCTGGAGTATGAGGTCAAGGTCAGGCTTAAAATATAGGCCCGTTTCTCGGTTTAGCCGGGTTTGGCTGTGTACAAGAGCCTGTCTGCCCGACCTGAATCCAGGACCCAGCCCATTAGTGTTTGCAATCTATTGTGCAGTTTATATATATATATATATATATATATATATATATATATATATATATATATATATATAGCTTGGACCAGGTTTGGGCTCGGGCCTAGCACAAGCATTTCAAGCTGGGCTTGGGCCTATGCAGAACAATATGGGCTGACCCAAAGAAGCTTCTAAATTCTAATAGTAGGCGTTCAATCACCACTTTTTCATATGGTGTGGTCCACTTATATTAAAATCAACCTCATTTTTTGGCTCATGCCCTAAAATGATCTAGTAAAATAGATGGATGATGTGTATAAAATACATACATCATGGTGGGGTCCATACTACGTTTCTAGCATCGATGTGAGTACTGGAGGGGTCACTACCTAATTCGACTCTGATGAGGTGGGGTACCGGGCTTCCATGGCTTGCATGGGGTGTGCACAATCCAGGTCCAAGTAATACTTAAATTATAGGATAAAAGTAGTCCAGTTGAGGTGGTCCACCATATATTTTTAAGATCCACTCTAACCAGCAGGTGAGTGACCCAATTTTAAGACTAGCAATGAAATGCGACCCCCATCTATGATTATGGTGGACCACATTGGAAACATTGTACAGGTAACACTCACCCTCCAAATTGTTTCCTTTGGTCTGGCCGACTTAAATCATGGACTGGCATGATTTTCGCATCTTAGGCCTAACTTGGCCTATGTATCTAATGTCCGAAATAAAGTTCACATAAACATCACGGTGGGCCCACCTCCACTAGTCAATGCACGAGACCGTAAATTGCTTATTTACTGTCCGGCTATATGTGTGTGTGTGTGTCTGTGTGTGTGAGAGAGATACTATTAGGTCGACCTCATGTAAGCTTCTCATGAAGTAATTCAGCTGTGTGGGCCCCAATGTGATCTATGTAATTTTTTATTATTCTCACCCAAACCCATACCATCAACTATTTTAAGTAGATGTAGTTTTGGATCTCACATTTTATGTTAGGAAATGAGAGGCTTATATACAGCATTCATTCGTGTGGGCCCATTGTGGTTTGTGGATGGCACCAGTGGCCCGTCGAGTAGGATCTCCCCACCGTGAAAGTGGGGTGCCCAAAAATAACATAAGTCTAACCATCATGTGGGCCATCATGCAGCGGTGTTGTCTATTATATTATATGGTGTGGCCATTGTAGCACGAAAGCTAGAGTAGTGTGATTTTTATGTCATAGGCTGCCAACAGAGTTATAAAACAAATGGACCATCTTAACCAAATTACCCCAATTTGGATGAACATGACTGAAATGATCATCCAAATTACACCAATGGTGTAGAACATCCGAATTTGTAATGCACGGATGATTTGGTTGGATGATGCTATCATGCCGTGAGTGACTTGTAAGAAATGGATGGTTAAGAGTGTTGTGGGGCCACATCAACTGTGCATCAGAATCACTTTATCCATTGGATAGGCCACATCACAAGGAGTAGGGACACCCAACCAATAAAATATTCCCCATTGTTTGTGGGACCTTTTGTTGCCAATTTAATCAAATAAGGCCACACGTGTGAACGATAGCCTATATTTGGTTATCGGATATAGTATGATGCACGGGCATGCTAGATTCTACTCAACTCAAAGTTTGACTAAATTGTTAGTGTTCCCTTGAGACAGACATATTGGAGACTGGACATAAGATCCAATTATCCCCCAAACCAACAATTGCACTCAAGGTTTAGGTGATTCTTGAAAGGGTGAGGGTTAGTCATTTCGAATGGATTCTTTTTTGCCCTGTGGCAATAGATGTAAATCTACTAACTTAAGGACTTATTCTTTCACTAATACTTTTAGCTCAATATTTCTCAAAGGGATAAGAGTGTACGGATAAATAAAAAAATGTTAAATAATGTCAATTTAATTAATATTTGAATGTATGACCCAGTACAATCAACAAGGTATCAAACAACCAAAGAAATAAACAAAAAAGAAAGATAAACACATGATTCGACAATTGAGGTGGGTAATTAGCAAGATGTAACCAGATGTGTATGATCAACTAAATCAGAACTTAGTTAATCATGATCATATATATATATATATATATATATATATATATATATATATATATATATATTGGTCAGTCATGCAACCCACTCACCCAGTCAATTATGCAACACACCCACCCAGTTAGTCATGCAACGCACCCACCAGTGTTGCCAGTAGCGTGGATATTACAACTTAAGGTTGCAGATATTTACTTCTACTCCTAGGGCACGGTAGCGGAAGCCGCTAAGCAATAGCGATGTATGTTAGAACTAGGTTAGGCTACGCTAAGATAGACAAATTGGAGAGATAAATTGAAAAGTAGATGTGTTTGGTATAGGGCCCCGATCTCTTCTTCATGTGTTTCTTTTATATTGTCGAGGGGGTAAAACCGTCATTAGGTTTCCTTACTAATCTTAAATCCTTCTCATCTACGACGTGCTTCCTGGATAAGAGAATCTATTAGATGGATTCAGAACTATTGGCTTCTAGGATACTGTTGGGGCTCAAAATTTCACCCATGATAGAAGGGTGAATGATGGCTCAAAATGAATGGTTTGGATCGGTTCAAGACCCGAAAAATAGCCATAAAAGCGATAAAACACCTTCCATACATGTAATACACATAGAACTCATGCAAGAGAATAGTGCGTATGGCTATGCATACCTAAAGCCCGCATGAGCACATGCAATCGTAAGCTAAGCCATCACGTGCATGCAACTAACTCATGCATACTATGCATAACCACACATGCCACACACATGTACCTTGTTTTGCATGCCATGAATGCAACCCATACAGCCCATGCGTGCTACCCATGTATGAAGCCCATGAAGGCACTGAGTATAAATGTAACTCTCATATATGCCCATGCATATATCTCAAACATACATACATTCACACCATGCAAGAACACTATTCTCATGTAATCCATTCATACATGCATGCATAACACATATAAACCATGGACCATGCCTAAGACTCATGTATGAAACACACGTGTCATCCATGCAACAAATGCATACACGCCACAAACTACATGTTCACATACATATGCAATGCATGCACGGCTTGAACACCACCAACATATCATGTGCACACATAAAACCACAATATGTACATACGTTCACATTGCCCATGTTAACATTCCCACCGGATGTTGTTCTCTATACCCCACCATGGATTATATACTTGATCTAAGCCGATCATCTGTTTCACCAACCCATTTTACCCCTTGGGACAAAAAATGAAGAAGGTCTGAGTCCTAGAGAGACTACACCAGGAGAAACATTGGAGGAAGAATTGTCCATGGTTGGAAGTTGGTAACATACATAAAGGATGTGAAACTCACACTTTAAACTTCTGAATTTGTGAAAAACACAACTTTATGAGCTTATTGCTGTGGGCCCCCATCGTGATGCATAAGGGAAATCCAAACCTCTCAGACATCTTGATAGCTTATTTTAACCATTGGGACTAAGTATGAGGCATGTCTGAAGCTCAGGTGGGACACACCACAGGAAGATCAACGCTCACCATTATAACTCCCAAAATGAGTGATCACCGGTTAAACCTCTCTAGTGGCCCACCACAATATTGTTTTCCAAGATCTGGACCGACCAGAGTATCCTAGGGGGTTCACACAAATGGAACATTTAAATGGTTGATCGACCTAATATCTGTGTGGCCCCCAAATATCATTCAACGGCAAAACAACGGTGACACTATTTCATGTGGTATGGTCCACATGAACATCTGATTTGCCTCAAATTTGGGCCCACCCCCTAGAATAACACTCCCGAGCTAATGGACAGCTTTGATCCTACACCCATAGACTATAAATGGGACCCACCTAAAAGTTTGTCAAACACGTGAAAGCATGCAAACATGGAAAAAGTCACTGGGTAAAGACATGCGCCCAAGCGTTGTTGAAAATTGGTTATTGATTGAAAACATGTGTGGGGCCACCATGGTGCCCTTTAGACCATCTGAACCGTTCATAGAGTCACAAGGGCCCACACGTGTCATATGCATGAAAACTAGCTTGATCTGATACTTCTATGACTCCACATGAGTCTTCAACGGTGATTGAACGGTGGAACTGTTTCCTCTCGTATGGCCCACCTGGAACTTGGATTTAGATGAAACTTGAGGCCACCTCCTAGAATGGCAACCCTGAACTAATGAACTGCTTAGATTTGGGGCCCACGAACTACAAAGGAGACCCACTAACGAGTTTTCTAGCAGACGTACGAAACCATGCAAACTCATGGTACATACGTATTGTCAACATCAACCAACGTCCAACGCCTCTAAGAGCCCACCATCTGAGTGATTTGGAGACTCTGACCTGTTCACAAGATCAGTGTGGTCCACACATGCCAGAGTACGCAAGATTAACCTGATCCAAGTTTCAAGTGGACCACATCATAAGAGGATATATATGAACCGTTACAATTCCCAAACCAACAACTATATAAAGGGGTTGCGTGAGTGGCATTCAAGAAGAAGAGAAAAGGAGAGAGAAGAGGAGAGAGGAGGGGAGGATGAGATTGGGAGTTTTTCACATGCGCCCACCCTTTTGAGGTGGGAGATATGCGCCTGGATGCATGCACCCGTCATTCCAAGGTGAGAGACTTGCGCTTGGATGCATTCCCCAATGGAGGGATACATGCGCCCGTCCTTCTAAGGAGGGACACATGCGCCCACTATCCAACTACCAAAAAACCATAAAAATGCACTAGGTGCAAGGGGGACATGCGCCCAAACTTTGTTGGCCAGAGTGGTGAAGCCACATGCGCCCATCTCCACCCACCAGGCGCATGTGCAGAGCCACATGCGCCCGGAAGAAATCGTCTCTCTCTCTCGTCTTGTATGTTGGTCACGTGCGCCCACTCCATGTCACATGCGCCCACCACCCTACTACATGCGCTCACTCTCATAGACATGCGCCAGCCCTCTTCCAACATGCGCCTGGACTGGTCACACTGGAACTGCACTGCACATCTCTCTGCACTGCACTGCACATCTCTCTACACTGCCTGCACTTGCACTACACACTGCACACCTTATTTACATAAAAATGTTTAAGTAAATGGTTTCCATTTACTTTAAGTTATTTATGTAAATAAGGAAGTATCCCCCATTTGGATTCAATAAAAAATACTAAAAAAATAAATTCCCAACAATGAAGATTTTGATTTTCCGAAGTACAAATTGCAACTTTTTGGCACTTCCCAAAAAGTTCGCCTTTTGATTGAAGGGGTTTTCTTCAAATCTAAACCGTCCTAAAAAATTTGAAATACCCTAATTATGCTAAAACACCAAAGTCCGGTGAAATATTCATGATATTTTATGGTCGATCTGTAGATATATCAAAAATCCATATTTTTACTTAGAATTTTCAGGCAGCGAAATGACCAGAATATCGTTTTAATGCAAATTTCTACAGAAATGGAGTTATGACTAAATAATATTGATTGCTTCATGCATTAACACCTATCTTGCTTAATCTAGCATTCATTCACGCTTAATCTAGTTGCTTAATCCAGCACTCGTCTCTGCTTAATCTAGCACTCATCTTTGCTTAATCTAGCATTCATCTAACTCGACATGTACTCAACTTCACATGGCATATATACTATTGTGTTCTCATATACATGCATTCTCATATGACATACCTTCTGTTGTATTCATCAAATACAATCAATCTCATATGATATACATTCAATTACATTTATTGTACATTGAAAATCCCTTATCTCGTTACAATGCCCTACACATTTATGCACGTGTGAGCAGGTTCTCTTCTTATCTCTCGTTGCGTATTAGCTATCAACGAAGGTACGAGGTCGAGATCACTTCTGAAGATAAGTCGACAGACTCCAACCTTACTCGACAACTGATTATAGGAACTTTGTATCGATCATGTTCATTGCACAATTAGGATTCAGCTCGGATTGAGGCTCAAGACTAACCAAAAGGGACTATGGTTATCACAAGAAACCACAAACAAAAGTTCTAACTAAGCTTGAAACATCCTACTATGGATTGCCATTATGAAAAAGACAGTCGATGCCCTACCCATCAACAACGGGACCGTCGGTTAAGCTGATGAGGCAATTGCGGACTGCTTTCCTAGGGTCACTTGTTCACAGTAACAGGCGCGGGCTTTAGGTTATGCCGACCAACATTTCGATGTTCGTGTATTCCAGCGGTCACCTGTTCACAGTAACAGGCGCGGGCCCAGAGTTGCACCACTCGAATCCTGACAGTCTCTCAACCCGGACAATCCGAAAGAAAATGGGACATAGACATCCGGCTTGTCTAAGAAATATGGCTCAATCGGTAACAAGAAAATAAATAGGTCTCTACGACCATGAACTCAAAGACGATAGTCCCCGATGACTTAGTCACCTGCTCGATCTATCCGGGCCTTGTCTTGAATACTCCATCTATTGTACAAACATTACTCATAGTGGAGCTCTGTCGCTTTGTGCCGTGGTTTTTTCCCGCAAGGGTTTCCACGTAAAAAATCTTTGTGTTCTCTATAGCGTGCATGATTTACATTGATATTTCCTCATTTGCTTTGTTTAATCTATCTATAATATATGCATTCATTTACTTTTATCTTTTAATCAAGGGTGACCAACCATTGATGTAATTAACGGCTCGTGACAAATATCACAGCCTGGAATGTAAAAGATCTCAGAATCTCTGGAATAAAATTCGCCTTGTGATATCTCTCTTGCGTACACTTTGGGATTGCTTATGATTGTCTATGAATGTCTTGATACTCAAAATTCCTCCAGAATAATGAAACATGAGAAAAAACTGCCTTGTGCGATTTTTCTAGTTCTAACAAACTGGCGACTCTACTGGGGAATTCAAATAATACCAGAATCTATGGTTATTTCTGAGTAAATGAACATTCTAAGATAAATCATTTGCAGATACTGATGTGTACGTAAGAAAGGTTACCGCAAGGAGAAATGTTCGGCGCCTTCACGGGCGCCAAACTGGCGACTCTCAACGGGAACGTTCTTCCCTTCATCTTTAAGGCAAAAGCATCTAAAATCGAAGTTTTCAAAACTTTCAAAAATCCTAAAGTTTTAAAAGATAATAGAAGCATGTGTATTCTTGTTGCGCATTTAGTTTTATGTCTAACTTTTATTGCGACTGGTAAGGTCGTGCACTTTCTATATCTAGTTGTAGAATGCTCTGATGACATGTGATTGTGTAGTGAAAGTTAGCAAAAAGACTAACCTTAAGAACATGAGAAATGTCGTATGTACTTATCTTTTTAGTGACTAGAGGATTTCGCTTCTCGCATTCCACTATAACAATACCAACCACTTCTAAGTCCGGCTACAACTGACTCGAAGTCGCAAACAGTCGAAGGAAATGAAGAAAACAACGATGAAGGCTCTATATTAGAAGACCATTGTGGTCAAGGCATGCCGCACCATAAAAAAAAAAAAAAAAAGGCAGTGGCAACTAAAACAAGTTAGCAGCGCTTCCACTGCTAACCAGACTACCGCAATGAGGCCACAAAAGTTCATATGCTCAGTTGGTAGCTTCCCAGCTCTCTTGGAAGTGAACCACCTAGACAGGGGGCAGATCAAGCCGACTATGACAGTCACAAAACCAAGAGAGGGGATTGTCATTGAGACCATTCAGATGAAATCAAGGCCGATTCGTGAGGAGCAGCTAGCACAGGTCGTGATGGTGTAGATAATTGAAGGCGAAGGGCCGATCAAACAAGATGTTGAACCGCTAACAACTCAGGAGCAGATCAACTAATTGACCGAAGCTCAGTTATCGAGGTGAGTGAAGGGGATCCAAGATGCCTTAGCCACCCCAATTACACAGAGAATAGCCCGTAGTGCCGCTTCACTACTAGACAGCCGGCAAAAGAATCACATGGGGCAGATCAGGCCATTTATACAGAAAACAGTTGAAGAGACAGTAGAAACGTTTGTCATCAAAGTCATTTTGACAAAGCAGAAGTTGACACGTGAGGGGCGATTAATGCAGGACACGGTGGTTTAGGTGGCCCAAGATGAAGAATTGTTTGAACAAACTAATTAACCGCCAGCAATCGAAGAACAAATTGATGAGCTAGTTCAAGATTCAAAATGACTTAGCAAAGTAGTCGAAGGACATTCATGATGCTTTGGCAATCCTAATAGCGTAGGGGGCCACTCAAAACATCATTTTCGCCCAAGATATCACAGGGGGCAAGTAACGGGTTTCCTCATCAAGCAAATGAGCCAGTGAAGTGGCGGTCAATCTCATGGCCAGAGAAGTAGCCAAAGCAGCTGTCAACTTGACAATCAAAGTAACAATCAAAGCAGCTACCGACTTAAAAATTAAAAGAGCGGAAGGAAAATGAAATTGCTAGCCGACTCAGCAGGTTTCTGTAAGTGTCGTAGCGTTATGGGTAATCCCTATTGAGTCTACAACCTCGCCGAACTCTGTATAGGCACAAAGTTGCCTGCATAACCGCGAACCTCGCCGAACTCTGTATAGGTACAAAGTCACTGAACTCTACATATGTACAAATATACCCTTGCACTCCGGATCTAAACGAGTTGAGAAACAAATATACCCTTGCGCTCCGGGTCTAAACGAGTTGAGAAAATACTCCAGGCTACGAGAATAAACTGAACCACACAATCTCCAGGCTACGAGGATAAACTGAACCACACAATCTCCAGGCTACGAAGATAAACTGAACCATACAATCTCCAGGCTACGAGGATAAACTGAACCAGATCCCTCCAGGTTATGAGGTGAAACTGAACCAGATCCCTCCAGGTTATGAGGTGAAACTGAACCAGATCCCTCCAGGGTATGAGGCTAAACTACACCAGATCCTTCTAGAGTATGAGGTTAAACTGAACCACATGAATATCAATTAATCGATCAAATCAAATATGAAAGATCCATATAAATACGAAACCCCCATATGGGAACGAAATCTTTGCATCAATTAGATTGAAATGAAATCACCATATCATCAAGCAAGATCCTAACATCATGTGAATCAAATATCCACATCATCGGATCAAAGATAAATCTCTGCATCACTCCGATTGATTATGAATTCGAGATGTTCAATCATAATCATTGATCATAATCATATCTTCAGAATTTTCAGATCAATGCAGTCCGATAAGAGGGTGGTATTCTATAGAGAATCTGCATGAGATGTAATGTCTTCATATTGTTATTTCATCATGGTCTTTTTGTTATCATTATGACATTCTGGCGTTCTTCTACTTTATATGAGAGCAATTAATAGTTGTTGGTCTTTTATATATGGTTTCATATGAAGAGGGGTGGAGCATTTTACTATATGTCACTTCACATCAGAGCATTTATGACTTTCTCTTATGAATGGTTTCGCAATGAGAGTATGTGATTGAGGACTATGGTTAGACGACCTTCTATATGGATTTCTAGGGCATGAAAGTGTTCTTCACTAAGATATCTTTATAAATTCAAGTCTTTGTATGCGATGATTATTCCTTTCCCGGTTCCCTGGAGAACACTACTTTGCAAGACTATGAGTCAGATACACTGGGGGCAAGCTCGACACATGGTGAGAAGCCCAATTATAGAGAAGAAATTATCGGGGGCAAGCCAGCAATCCCAATATAATGCTCCATGTCACGAGCTTAAACTGAATCCCATATAATACTCCACGTCATGAGTCTAAACTGAATTTAATCTCTCAAGAAATGATTGATTATGATTAAACTACGATACTCCATGTCATGAGTATAAACTGAATCTTATGTTGTCAAGATGTGGGACTTGATATTACATCCCTAGAGGCGAGCGTAGAGCATAATAAGCTTATATATTTGTAACGCCCCGAATTTTTCTCGACCCGAGTTCCAGACCCGTGTTTGAAGACCCGGGCGTTAGCCTATGAAGAAAACCCACATTTCAGTCCATTTTCAACTGTCATTCCAAGAAGGGTATTCACTGCGGAAGAAACAAACCATGCATATAGGAAAGATACAACAAATATTGCAGAGTGGTGCCCATAAGGCTTATACAAACCGAATATCTCAAATTTAATTCAGAAGACACTAATAAACAATTACAATTATATACAAAATTTAAAGCAGCAACCATGAAACACGGCTCTTCGATCTATGACATCAGCATAACCTGAGCATCCTGCTCTATTCCAGTATAACCTGTACATTATTCAAATCACCTGCACCAACTGT
The DNA here is from genome assembly GCA_003013855.2 of Liriodendron chinense. NCBI lineage: Eukaryota > Viridiplantae > Streptophyta > Magnoliopsida > Magnoliales > Magnoliaceae > Liriodendron > Liriodendron chinense. The sequence goes on along the minus strand of ML058484.1, from coordinate 2,047,659 downwards.
ACGGTTGGAATTTAACAGCATGAGTGGCCAGCTCAGTGTGAGGTCCCCTCAAGATTACACACTAACACATTAATCAAGAATAAAAAAAAATGTACAAAACATCTATGATACAATCTTTCTTAAATGCATGAATGCATGCACATGTCCCTCAGCCTGGGGATGCACATCCAGCTGGAAAATGTGGTCTGGAAGTCCCTAAGGACACACATCAGCCCCACAATGCAAATCCATCAATTGGTGATCCGGAAGTCACTAAGGACACACATCGGCCCATAATATCACGAGTGGTCATCACCAGCGAAAATACCAAAGGTACATGCTCTCAGTGAATGACACACTCTATGGTGGTCTAGAGCCAGCGAAAATACCTCGAGGGTACGTGCTCTCAGCAACCAGACCACCCGACGGTAATATGGCTCGTCACCACATGTCCCGTCTGTGCCATGATATGCATGATTAAACCAACCATTATTATTCCAATTTACAACCAAACCAATTATGACATTCCCTTACAACTAGTGGCCTTTCATCACAATAATTCTCCAAAATATTTCCACATGAGTCCAACTAGGGACATAATCAATAATTTATCTCACAGGACCATTAGTCCATCAAGTCCATCGGGAATCCCAACCACTCATCTCAATAGGACATTCAGCCCAACAAGTCCATATAAGGACGCCATCAAAAATATTTCCATACTAGTCCAGCTAGGGGCATAATAAAGATCTCATCTCATTTAACATTTAGTCCAACACTTCCATCTAAGGACACCATCAGGAATCTTTCCAATAAATCGCTTCCAAAGGCCACCAGTTTAAGGTCCCATCAAATATAGGTGATCGCAACCATTCAAATTCATATTCCACTTTCATATTCCAAACATGAAGAATGAAAATGACAATTCCAAAATTCATAAATAATTCACAGTTATAAAGAAATTCATGTATAACAAGATTAAACATATGATTTATGACAAAATCAAACAACGTAGGTAATCATGAGACAAGAGTAAAGTTTTCAGTCATATATGAGTAAATCTATTACTTAATTAACATGTAGGCGGAAAGCTCAAGGGGGGAAATCATCACCTTAAGATACGAAGCGTTTTCTAATGTTGCTTGAAGCATGTACACGCTCGTTAGAATTCGACCCTACCATATTTTAGACCATTTATGCGGTTAGATTGTCATATCCATAATTTATACGGTTAAGATCAACCCTATGGTGGTGGATCTAAAATTTTAAGGAGTTGGCCTATATAATCTAAATTCAAGTTTTAGGGTTTAAATGACATATTTAATACTTTAGGAAGGTGGTGGATTCCATAGATGTGACCCCACGTAGATTTTTAATTAAACAGACTTTACATGCATAAATGATTTTTGGCTAAGTTTGGGTCCAATTTGTGATCACGAGGGGGCATCTTCTAGAGAAATAAAATGACAGCTTTATAGACCAATGTATGGTCTTCAAAACTAATAAGACGGATCCCTTTGTTTGCGTGTGTACAATTTTTAACAAAGGCCCAAACATGGGTACTTGGAGTTGTGCAGAAATGGTAGTGCAGAAATGATTTTGGCCCAACTTTGAGCACATACCGCCATCAAATGGGACCACCTTTTGGCGTGTTGTCAAGTCCCCCTCGTAGACTCATGCATGGTGTCTAAAATCCAATAGGTAGGGCCTGCTAGGCACTCACATATGATGTTTTGCACAATGCCAAACATGGGCACTTGAAATTTCTGCACAGAAATTCATGCGCACCATATCATGGCCCCATCTTGGGATCAACTTTCCGACCATATGGGGCCCACCCTGGCCCAGGTAATATATTATTCTTCTAGCCACATATATAGACAGAAAATTTCAATTGGTGGCCCCCACATAGCTCATACATGGGCCCCACCACAGGCGCCCAAAGATGGCCCAAAACTTACAAAATCAGACATACTAACTTCAGCTATGTCAGCCCCAACTTTGGGCCCACCTCACCAACGCATGGGGGCTATTTCCAAAGAAGTTGTGGGATATTCCAATACACTGATATGTGGAAAGGACATCCCCATGGCAGGACCCTTATATACAGATCGTGGGGCCCACCATGAGGTCTCAAAAAAAGCTTACTTACAACATCATTCTGGTACTTAGAAAATTTTCCAACAAGCAGAAATACAAAGAAAGAAGAGGTTTACACTTTGCTTTGATACGGCCCACTAGAGTTTCAGATCTAGTTCATTTTTGGTGTGCAGCCATAAAACTAGCTAGAGAAGCTGATGGACAGGGTAGATTATACAAATACATCACGGTGGGTCCCACGAGTGGGTCCCAGAATCATGCTCATAAGGGGCCACTGACGCTGCTGTCCAGCAGCCAATTTTATTATTTATTTATTTTTTCTTTCTTTCTTATTTTCCCACAAGATGTGGGTCTAATTGGGAAATCTAATCCGTCCATAAGATTGACCAGCTTAATGTGGGTCTAACGAGCCCCGATTTGGATATGTTTTGTTGTACAGAAACATGATAGTGGGCCTTGGAAAGGTTTCAACGGTCTGTATTGTTTCTTCCGGCACGGCCCACTTGAGATCTGGATCTTCTTCATTTTTCGGCCCCTTGCCTAAAATGATATGGAGAGACAGATGGACGGCGTGGATATAACATAGTGGTTCCCACACGTGGGGCCATTTTCAAGCCAAAAAAAACAACTTTACGTTGAAGCACGCTGGAGCTTCCTCTCTCCTTTCTTTCCTTCTTTTTCTTTTATTCTTTTCCTATCTCTTTTCTCTTCCTTTTAATATAAGTGGGTCTAATACATAGTCAATCCACTCCATCCATCAGGTTCCCCAGCTCATGGGGGACCCAACAAGCTCAATATTGGGTATGTGAATAGGTCTACAAACAGCAAGGTGGACCGAGGAAGTTTTGACAGTGGACATCATGTTCTCCACTGTTTCCTGTGGTGCGGTCCGCTCAAGATTTGGATTGGCTTCATATTTGGGCCTTGGCCCTAAAATGATCTGGGAAAACAAATGGACGGTGTGGATCCAGCATAATCACCAAGGTGGGTCCCACAAGTGGGGACCCCACTGAGCCACGGTGACGCTGGACGGTTCCAGCGTCCCTGACGTTGAGAACGTCCAGCGTCTGGACGGTTTCCTCCTTTCTTTTCTTTGTTTTCTTTTTGTTTTCTTCTTTGTTCATATCAAGTGGGGCCCACTTAGGAAAGATCAATGCCATTCATTAGGTTCCCCAGCCCATGAGGAACCCATAGAGCCCTATATTGGGCAGGTCATTTGGCCTAGAAACATCACGGTGGGCCACGGAAGTTTCAACAGTGTACATCATTATCTCCACTGTTTTCTATAGTGTGGTCCACCCGAGATCTGGATATGCCTCCTTCTTAGGCCCATGTCCTAAAATGATATGGCAAAGTGTATGGGTGGCGTGGATGAAATATACACATCATGGTGGGGCCCATGATCAGTGGGATCCACAGATGATTTGGATCAAGCTGATTTTATATTATCCCTCCATCCAAACGTGTAATCCCTTTGTAGGGTTAGGATTTCATGCATGTACATCGGGGTGGCCCACCTCATCATCACCATCACAATCATCATCTAAGCAAATTCAACATAAAAAAAATATAAAATGTTGAGTGAAGAAGGTGTACTCACCTTGATCTCCTTGATCAAGGGCCGAGATCGAAGATGGCCCACTCAGATCTTTGATACAAGCACCCTCACATGAATGTGGAAGGCATGGATGGAGTAGAAGGATGGAGGAAGTGAAGGGGGAGAGAGGGTGGACGTTTCCCCCTCCCAAACATCTCTCTTATAATCTTTCCTTTCTTTTTTTTTTTTTATTATTTATTTTATTTTTTTAAATGAAGGGATGGTGGAGGACGTGGGGGCATGGGAGAGGAATGGGGGTGAGGCATGGGTTGAGATGCTAGTCATCATTACCCCTCCTTTTTTTTTATTATTTATTTTATTAATTTATTTTATTAATTTCTTTCTTTTCATCATTATCATATGTTATTACTTTTTATTATTATTATTATTATTATTATTATTATTAATTATTACAATCATGTCAAGGAGAGGGAGATAATTGCCTAGGAGACCGTGTAGTGGGCCCCACATTGGGTGGCCCCACACGAGTGTGCACAACCACATTTTTTGGGTGTTTTGATTAAATGTCCATATCTTTGCGCTCGGGTATCTGATCGATGCACTGTTTTCGCCATTGTGATCGCAAGGACGACGCGGTCAATATGACAGAGGTTTCGGGATCTCAGGACTTCGATCATTTGGGTGCGAACTACGCACTGCCAGTCCGAGGCATCAGGAGTCGCGTACACATTGACGAAAGAGTCACGGAAGCGCATTACACATACACATATACTTTGAATTCTCGTGGTAACACCCGAGTACAGAAAAGTACGGGGTGTTACAATCTACCCCCCTAGAAGAAAATTTCGTCCTCGAAATTTCTAACCGTAAACACGATATCAAACTCATAATACGAAAAGCCAACTATGCATGGTATCAGACTTATATTAAACAATCATTCATCAAATAAGTGAGGATATTGCTTGCGAGTAACAGCCTCATGCTTGGGTGCTAAGTATAGTATCTAAGTTTATCAAATGGGATTCCTATTTAGGCTAAGTTCTCAAGTTGGGAATCTTATACTCATGTCTATAAGTTCATTTACAACGGGATCCTAATTCAGTCTAAGTTCTCAATCAAACAAGGAGGGAAGCCTACTTTTTAATGCTTCTACATTCTTCACGACTAGATTTACCAGCAAGTAGTCCTGAACCTTATGCTTTGAATATACTCTAAGCCTACAATTTCTTACACTAGTGCCCCAAAATTATTAACAGGATAACCTAAATTTAGTAAGACGCATATAAACTCCATACCCTAGACCCTAACAAAAATCTAAAACCTAGGTGCTTATACGTATGTAGTATATAACTGACTGTTTGAACTAGGGTTATTACAGTCTACCCCCCTCCAAAGAACTCTTAGTGTTTAACACACACGGAAGAACGGTTATAGTAGGTTCGAGCCTGATACATTGATCTTCTACCTAGCCAGGGCAGTGAGTTCATTTGTATCATTTCTTAATCCTAGTGAATCTTGGTCTTCTGCTTGGCTAGAGCATTGAGTCCATTGGTAATTGCTAGGATTTAGAATGTGGATCAAACCGCGTATACTTCGCTTAAATATGGTTCCGTAAATCCATGATCCTAATCATTCTAGCCTTTTGGGAAATATCATATAGTTTTCCAATTTTACAAAAAAAAAAAAAAAAAAAATACCTAAATGGCTCATCATACTTCCGCTGCGCACTCTGATTATTTGATGAACTATTTTACTCGAATTACCATAAAGTTCTACAAGTTACTAAGATTGATGCCAACACAGTCAACTATCTACGGGGATCTTAATTGCAAAGTTACCCTTCTTAACCGGATTCCTAATATAGTTATAGTGCTTTGTGTAAGGTCAAATCAGTTACTAGTTATTTACTGCACCACTATTCGTTAAATATCAACGATGTTACGCTTAGGTCTAAAGCATAATTTTTTTATAGGCAATGATTTTTTTTCATGGAACCTAAGTTCTGTTTCTAAGTTCAAATGATTATCTTGGCGGTTTCAAGGGAGCCTAAGTTTATGTCTCTAATTCACAATACACCCTAAGTCTATGGGAATTTCACCTAAGTTTAACTCTCTAATTTCATCACCCTACTTGAGACATCCATAGTTTGTATAAGCTTCTTTTTCCCAAGGCCTGGTTTATCGTCACTCCCCTCTGATACCACCTGTAACGCCCCGAATTTTTTTCTCGACCCGAGTTCCAGACCCGTGTTTGAAGACCCGGGCGTTAGCCTATGAAGAAAACCCACATTTCAGTCCATTTTCAACTGTCATTCCAAGAAGGGTATTCACTGCGGAAGAAACAAACCATGCATATAGGAAAGATACAACAAATATTGCAGAGTGGTGCCCATAAGGCTTATACAAACCGAATATCTCAAATTTAATTCAGAAGACACTAATAAACAATTACAATTATATACAAAATTTAAAGCAGCAACCATGAAACACGGCTCTTCGATCTATGACATCAGCATAACCTGAGCATCCTGCTCTATTCCAGTATAACCTGTACATTATTCAAATCACCTGCACCAACTGTACGGTTGAAATTTAACAGCATGAGTGGCCAGCTCAGTGTGAGGTCCCCTCAAGATTACACACTAACACATTAATCAAGAATAAAAAAAAATGTACAAAACATCTATGATACAATCTTTCTTAAATGCATGAATGCATGCACATGTCCCTCAGCCTGGGGATGCACATCCAGCTGGAAAATGTGGTCTGGAAGTCCCTAAGGACACACATCAGCCCCACAATGCAAATCCATCAATTGGTGATCCGGAAGTCACTAAGGACACACATCGGCCCATAATATCACGAGTGGTCATCACCAGCGAAAATACCAAAGGTACATGCTCTCAGTGAATGACACACTCTATGGTGGTCTAGAGCCAGCGAAAATACCTCGAGGGTACGTGCTCTCAGCAACCAGACCACCCGACGGTAATATGGCTCGTCACCACATGTCCCGTCTGTGCCATGATATGCATGATTAAACCAACCATTATTATTCCAATTTACAACCAAACCAATTATGACATTCCCTTACAACTAGTGGCCTTTCATCACAATAATTCTCCAAAATATTTCCACATGAGTCCAACTAGGGACATAATCAATAATTTATCTCACAGGACCATTAGTCCATCAAGTCCATCGGGAATCCCAACCACTCATCTCAATAGGACATTCAGCCCAACAAGTCCATATAAGGACGCCATCAAAAATATTTCCATACTAGTCCAGCTAGGGGCATAATAAAGATCTCATCTCATTTAACATTTAGTCCAACACTTCCATCTAAGGACACCATCAGGAATCTTTCCAATAAATCGCTTCCAAAGGCCACCAGTTTAAGGTCCCATCAAATATAGGTGATCGCAACCATTCAAATTCATATTCCACTTTCATATTCCAAACATGAAGAATGAAAATGACAATTCCAAAATTCATAAATAATTCACAGTTATAAAGAAATTCATGTATAACAAGATTAAACATATGATTTATGACAAAATCAAACAACGTAGGTAATCATGAGACAAGAGTAAAGTTTTCAGTCATATATGAGTAAATCTATTACTTAATTAACATGTAGGCGGAAAGCTCAAGGGGGGAAATCATCACCTTAAGATACGAAGCGTCTTCTAATGTTGCTTGAAGCATGTACACGCTCGTTAGAATTCGACCCTACCATATTTTAGACCATTTATGCGGTTAGATTGTCATATCCATAATTTATACGGTTAAGATCAACCCTATGGTGGTGGATCTAAAATTTTAAGGAGTTGGCCTATATAATCTAAATTCAAGTTTTAGGGTTTAAATGACATATTTAATACTTTAGGAAGGTGGTGGATTCCATAGATGTGACCCCACGTAGATTTTTAATTAAACAGACTTTACATGCATAAATGATTTTTGGCTAAGTTTGGGTCCAATTTGTGATCACGAGGGGGCATCTTCTAGAGAAATAAAATGACAGCTTTATAGACCAATGTATGGTCTTCAAAACTAATAAGACGGATCCCTTTGTTTGCGTGTGTACAATTTTTAACAAAGGCCCAAACATGGGTACTTGGAGTTGTGCAGAAATGGTAGTGCAGAAATGATTTTGGCCCAACTTTGAGCACATACCGCCATCAAATGGGACCACCTTTTGGCGTGTTGTCAAGTCCCCCTCGTAGACTCATGCATGGTGTCTAAAATCCAATAGGTAGGGCCTGCTAGGCACTCACATATGATGTTTTGCACAATGCCAAACATGGGCACTTGAAATTTCTGCACAGAAATTCATGCGCACCATATCATGGCCCCATCTTGGGATCAACTTTCCGACCATATGGGGCCCACCCTGGCCCAGGTAATATATTATTCTTCTAGCCACATATATAGACAGAAAATTTCAATTGGTGGCCCCCACATAGCTCATACATGGGCCCCACCACAGGCGCCCAAAGATGGCCCAAAACTTACAAAATCAGACATACTAACTTCAGCTATGTCAGCCCCAACTTTGGGCCCACCTCACCAACGCATGGGGGCTATTTCCAAAGAAGTTGTGGGATATTCCAATACACTGATATGTGGAAAGGACATCCCCATGGCAGGACCCTTATATACAGATCGTGGGGCCCACCATGAGGTCTCAAAAAAAGCTTACTTACAACATCATTCTGGTACTTAGAAAATTTTCCAACAAGCAGAAATACAAAGAAAGAAGAGGTTTACACTTTGCTTTGATACGGCCCACTAGAGTTTCAGATCTAGTTCATTTTTGGTGTGCAGCCATAAAACTAGCTAGAGAAGCTGATGGACAGGGTAGATTATACAAATACATCACGGTGGGTCCCACGAGTGGGTCCCAGAATCATGCTCATAAGGGGCCACTGACGCTGCTGTCCAGCAGCCAATTTTATTATTTATTTATTTTTTCTTTCTTTCTTATTTTCCCACAAGATGTGGGTCTAATTGGGAAATCTAATCCGTCCATAAGATTGACCAGCTTAATGTGGGTCTAACGAGCCCCGATTTGGATATGTTTTGTTGTACAGAAACATGATAGTGGGCCTTGGAAAGGTTTCAACGGTCTGTATTGTTTCTTCCGGCACGGCCCACTTGAGATCTGGATCTTCTTCATTTTTCGGCCCCTTGCCTAAAATGATATGGAGAGACAGATGGACGGCGTGGATATAACATAGTGGTTCCCACACGTGGGGCCATTTTCAAGCCAAAAAAAAGCAACTTTACGTTGAAGCACGCTGGAGCTTCCTCTCTCCTTTCTTTCCTTCTTTTTCTTTTATTCTTTTCCTATCTCTTTTCTCTTCCTTTTAATATAAGTGGGTCTAATACATAGTCAATCCACTCCATCCATCAGGTTCCCCAGCTCATGGGGGACCCAACAAGCTCAATATTGGGTATGTGAATAGGTCTACAAACAGCAAGGTGGACCGAGGAAGTTTTGACAGTGGACATCATGTTCTCCACTGTTTCCTGTGGTGCGGTCCGCTCAAGATTTGGATTGGCTTCATATTTGGGCCTTGGCCCTAAAATGATCTGGGAAAACAAATGGACGGTGTGGATCCAGCATAATCACCAAGGTGGGTCCCACAAGTGGGGACCCCACTGAGCCACGGTGACGCTGGACGGTTCCAGCGTCCCTGACGTTGAGAACGTCCAGCGTCTGGACGGTTTCCTCCTTTCTTTTCTTTGTTTTCTTTTTGTTTTCTTCTTTGTTCATATCAAGTGGGGCCCACTTAGGAAAGATCAATGCCATTCATTAGGTTCCCCAGCCCATGAGGAACCCATAGAGCCCTATATTGGGCAGGTCATTTGGCCTAGAAACATCACGGTGGGCCACGGAAGTTTCAACAGTGTACATCATTATCTCCACTGTTTTCTATAGTGTGGTCCACCCGAGATCTGGATATGCCTCCTTCTTAGGCCCATGTCCTAAAATGATATGGCAAAGTGTATGGGTGGCGTGGATGAAATATACACATCATGGTGGGGCCCATGATCAGTGGGATCCACAGATGATTTGGATCAAGCTGATTTTATATTATCCCTCCATCCAAACGTGTAATCCCTTTGTAGGGTTAGGATTTCATGCATGTACATCGGGGTGGCCCACCTCATCATCACCATCACAATCATCATCTAAGCAAATTCAACATAAAAAAAATATAAAATGTTGAGTGAAGAAGGTGTACTCACCTTGATCTCCTTGATCAAGGGCCGAGATCGAAGATGGCCCACTCAGATCTTTGATACAAGCACCCTCACATGAATGTGGAAGGCATGGATGGAGTAGAAGGATGGAGGAAGTGAAGGGGGAGAGAGGGTGGACGTTTCCCCCTCCCAAACATCTCTCTTATAATCTTTCCTTTCTTTTTTTTTTTTTATTATTTATTTTATTTTTTTTAAATGAAGGGATGGTGGAGGACGTGGGGGCATGGGAGAGGAATGGGGGTGAGGCATGGGTTGAGATGCTAGTCATCATTACCCCTCCTTTTTTTTATTATTATTTATTTTATTAATTTCTTTCTTTTCATCATTATCATATGTTATTACTTTATTATTATTATTATTATTATTATTATTATTAATTATTACAATCATGTCAAGGAGAGGGAGATAATTGCCTAGGAGACCGTGTAGTGGGCCCCACATTGGGTGGCCCCACACGAGTGTGCACAACCACATTTTTTGGGTGTTTTGATTAAATGTCCATATCTTTGCGCTCGGGTATCTGATCGATGCACTGTTTTCGCCATTGCGATCGCAAGGACGACGCGGTCAATATGACAGAGGTTTCGGGATCTCAGGACTTCGATCATTTGGGTGCGAACTACGCACTGCCAGTCCGAGGCATCAGGAGTCGCGTACACATTGACGAAAGAGTCACGGAAGCGCATTACACATACACATATACTTTGAATTCTCGTGGTAACACCCGAGTACAGAAAAGTACGGGGTGTTACAATCTACCCCCCTAGAAGAAAATTTCGTCCTCGAAATTTCTAACCGTAAACACGATATCAAACTCATAATACGAAAAGCCAACTATGCATGGTATCAGACTTATATTAAACAATCATTCATCAAATAAGTGAGGATATTGCTTGCGAGTAACAGCCTCATGCTTGGGTGCTAAGTATAGTATCTAAGTTTATCAAATGGGATTCCTATTTAGGCTAAGTTCTCAAGTTGGGAATCTTATACTCATGTCTATAAGTTCATTTACAACGGGATCCTAATTCAGTCTAAGTTCTCAATCAAACAAGGAGGGAAGCCTACTTTTTAATGCTTCTACATTCTTCACGACTAGATTTACCAGCAAGTAGTCCTGAACCTTATGCTTTGAATATACTCTAAGCCTACAATTTCTTACACTAGTGCCCCAAAATTATTAACAGGATAACCTAAATTTAGTAAGACGCATATAAACTCCATACCCTAGACCCTAACAAAAATCTAAAACCTAGGTGCTTATACGTATGTAGTATATAACTGACTGTTTGAACTAGGGTTATTACAGTCTACCCCCCTCCAAAGAACTCTTAGTGTTTAACACACACGGAAGAACGGTTATAGTAGGTTCGAGCCTGATACATTGATCTTCTACCTAGCCAGGGCAGTGAGTTCATTTGTATCATTTCTTAATCCTAGTGAATCTTGGTCTTCTGCTTGGCTAGAGCATTGAGTCCATTGGTAATTGCTAGGATTTAGAATGTGGATCAAACCGCGTATACTTCGCTTAAATATGGTTCCGTAAATCCATGATCCTAATCATTCTAGCCTTTTGGGAAATATCATATAGTTTTCCAATTTTACAAAAAAAAAAAAAAAAAAATACCTAAATGGCTCATCATACTTCCGCTGCGCACTCTGATTATTTGATGAACTATTTTACTCGAATTACCATAAAGTTCTACAAGTTACTAAGATTGATGCCAACACAGTCAACTATCTACGGGGATCTTAATTGCAAAGTTACCCTTCTTAACCGGATTCCTAATATAGTTATAGTGCTTTGTGTAAGGTCAAATCAGTTACTAGTTATTTACTGCACCACTATTCGTTAAATATCAACGATGTTACGCTTAGGTCTAAAGCATAATTTTTTTATAGGCAATGATTTTTTTTCATGGAACCTAAGTTCTGTTTCTAAGTTCAAATGATTATCTTGGCGGTTTCAAGGGAGCCTAAGTTTATGTCTCTAATTCACAATACACCCTAAGTCTATGGGAATTTCACCTAATTTTAACTCTCTAATTTCATCACCCTACTTGAGACATCCATAGTTTGTATAAGCTTCTTTTTCCCAAGGCCTGGTTTATCGTCACTCCGCTCTGATACCACCTGTAACGCCCCGAATTTTTCTCGACCCGAGTTCCAGACCCGTGTTTGAAGACCCGGGCGTTAGCCTATGAAGAAAACCCACATTTCAGTCCATTTTCAACTGTCATTCCAAGAAGGGTATTCACTGCGGAAGAAACAAACCATGCATATAGGAAAGATACAACAAATATTGCAGAGTGGTGCCCATAAGGCTTATACAAACCGAATATCTCAAATTTAATTCAGAAGACACTAATAAACAATTACAATTATATACAAAATTTAAAGCAGCAACCATGAAACACGGCTCTTCGATCTATGACATCAGCATAACCTGAGCATCCTGCTCTATTCCAGTATAACCTGTACATTATTCAAATCACCTGCACCAACTGTACGGTTGGAATTTAACAGCATGAGTGGCCAGCTCAGTGTGAGGTCCCCTCAAGATTACACACTAACACATTAATCAAGAATAAAAAAAAATGTACAAAACATCTATGATACAATCTTTCTTAAATGCATGAATGCATGCACATGTCCCTCAGCCTGGGGATGCACATCCAGCTGGAAAATGTGGTCTGGAAGTCCCTAAGGACACACATCAGCCCCACAATGCAAATCCATCAATTGGTGATCCGGAAGTCACTAAGGACACACATCGGCCCATAATATCACGAGTGGTCATCACCAGCGAAAATACCAAAGGTACATGCTCTCAGTGAATGACACACTCTATGGTGGTCTAGAGCCAGCGAAAATACCTCGAGGGTACGTGCTCTCAGCAACCAGACCACCCGACGGTAATATGGCTCGTCACCACATGTCCCGTCTGTGCCATGATATGCATGATTAAACCAACCATTATTATTCCAATTTACAACCAAACCAATTATGACATTCCCTTACAACTAGTGGCCTTTCATCACAATAATTCTCCAAAATATTTCCACATGAGTCCAACTAGGGACATAATCAATAATTTATCTCACAGGACCATTAGTCCATCAAGTCCATCGGGAATCCCAACCACTCATCTCAATAGGACATTCAGCCCAACAAGTCCATATAAGGACGCCATCAAAAATATTTCCATACTAGTCCAGCTAGGGGCATAATAAAGATCTCATCTCATTTAACATTTAGTCCAACACTTCCATCTAAGGACACCATCAGGAATCTTTCCAATAAATCGCTTCCAAAGGCCACCAGTTTAAGGTCCCATCAAATATAGGTGATCGCAACCATTCAAATTCATATTCCACTTTCATATTCCAAACATGAAGAATGAAAATGACAATTCCAAAATTCATAAATAATTCACAGTTATAAAGAAATTCATGTATAACAAGATTAAACATATGATTTATGACAAAATCAAACAACGTAGGTAATCATGAGACAAGAGTAAAGTTTTCAGTCATATATGAGTAAATCTATTACTTAATTAACATGTAGGCGGAAAGCTCAAGGGGGGAAATCATCACCTTAAGATACGAAGCGTTTTCTAATGTTGCTTGAAGCATGTACACGCTCGTTAGAATTCGACCCTACCATATTTTAGACCATTTATGCGGTTAGATTGTCATATCCATAATTTATACGGTTAAGATCAACCCTATGGTGGTGGATCTAAAATTTTAAGGAGTTGGCCTATATAATCTAAATTCAAGTTTTAGGGTTTAAATGACATATTTAATACTTTAGGAAGGTGGTGGATTCCATAGATGTGACCCCACGTAGATTTTTAATTAAACAGACTTTACATGCATAAATGATTTTTGGCTAAGTTTGGGTCCAATTTGTGATCACGAGGGGGCATCTTCTAGAGAAATAAAATGACAGCTTTATAGACCAATGTATGGTCTTCAAAACTAATAAGACGGATCCCTTTGTTTGCGTGTGTACAATTTTTAACAAAGGCCCAAACATGGGTACTTGGAGTTGTGCAGAAATGGTAGTGCAGAAATGATTTTGGCCCAACTTTGAGCACATACCGCCATCAAATGGGACCACCTTTTGGCGTGTTGTCAAGTCCCCCTCGTAGACTCATGCATGGTGTCTAAAATCCAATAGGTAGGGCCTGCTAGGCACTCACATATGATGTTTTGCACAATGCCAAACATGGGCACTTGAAATTTCTGCACAGAAATTCATGCGCACCATATCATGGCCCCATCTTGGGATCAACTTTCCGACCATATGGGGCCCACCCTGGCCCAGGTAATATATTATTCTTCTAGCCACATATATAGACAGAAAATTTCAATTGGTGGCCCCCACATAGCTCATACATGGGCCCCACCACAGGCGCCCAAAGATGGCCCAAAACTTACAAAATCAGACATACTAACTTCAGCTATGTCAGCCCCAACTTTGGGCCCACCTCACCAACGCATGGGGGCTATTTCCAAAGAAGTTGTGGGATATTCCAATACACTGATATGTGGAAAGGACATCCCCATGGCAGGACCCTTATATACAGATCGTGGGGCCCACCATGAGGTCTCAAAAAAAGCTTACTTACAACATCATTCTGGTACTTAGAAAATTTTCCAACAAGCAGAAATACAAAGAAAGAAGAGGTTTACACTTTGCTTTGATACGGCCCACTAGAGTTTCAGATCTAGTTCATTTTTGGTGTGCAGCCATAAAACTAGCTAGAGAAGCTGATGGACAGGGTAGATTATACAAATACATCACGGTGGGTCCCACGAGTGGGTCCCAGAATCATGCTCATAAGGGGCCACTGACGCTGCTGTCCAGCAGCCAATTTTATTATTTATTTATTTTTTCTTTCTTTCTTATTTTCCCACAAGATGTGGGTCTAATTGGGAAATCTAATCCGTCCATAAGATTGACCAGCTTAATGTGGGTCTAACGAGCCCCGATTTGGATATGTTTTGTTGTACAGAAACATGATAGTGGGCCTTGGAAAGGTTTCAACGGTCTGTATTGTTTCTTCCGGCACGGCCCACTTGAGATCTGGATCTTCTTCATTTTTCGGCCCCTTGCCTAAAATGATATGGAGAGACAGATGGACGGCGTGGATATAACATAGTGGTTCCCACACGTGGGGCCATTTTCAAGCCAAAAAAAACAACTTTACGTTGAAGCACGCTGGAGCTTCCTCTCTCCTTTCTTTCCTTCTTTTTCTTTTATTCTTTTCCTATCTCTTTTCTCTTCCTTTTAATATAAGTGGGTCTAATACATAGTCAATCCACTCCATCCATCAGGTTCCCCAGCTCATGGGGGACCCAACAAGCTCAATATTGGGTATGTGAATAGGTCTACAAACAGCAAGGTGGACCGAGGAAGTTTTGACAGTGGACATCATGTTCTCCACTGTTTCCTGTGGTGCGGTCCGCTCAAGATTTGGATTGGCTTCATATTTGGGCCTTGGCCCTAAAATGATCTGGGAAAACAAATGGACGGTGTGGATCCAGCATAATCACCAAGGTGGGTCCCACAAGTGGGGACCCCACTGAGCCACGGTGACGCTGGACGGTTCCAGCGTCCCTGACGTTGAGAACGTCCAGCGTCTGGACGGTTTCCTCCTTTCTTTTCTTTGTTTTCTTTTTGTTTTCTTCTTTGTTCATATCAAGTGGGGCCCACTTAGGAAAGATCAATGCCATTCATTAGGTTCCCCAGCCCATGAGGAACCCATAGAGCCCTATATTGGGCAGGTCATTTGGCCTAGAAACATCACGGTGGGCCACGGAAGTTTCAACAGTGTACATCATTATCTCCACTGTTTTCTATAGTGTGGTCCACCCGAGATCTGGATATGCCTCCTTCTTAGGCCCATGTCCTAAAATGATATGGCAAAGTGTATGGGTGGCGTGGATGAAATATACACATCATGGTGGGGCCCATGATCAGTGGGATCCACAGATGATTTGGATCAAGCTGATTTTATATTATCCCTCCATCCAAACGTGTAATCCCTTTGTAGGGTTAGGATTTCATGCATGTACATCGGGGTGGCCCACCTCATCATCACCATCACAATCATCATCTAAGCAAATTCAACATAAAAAAAATATAAAATGTTGAGTGAAGAAGGTGTACTCACCTTGATCTCCTTGATCAAGGGCCGAGATCGAAGATGGCCCACTCAGATCTTTGATACAAGCACCCTCACATGAATGTGGAAGGCATGGATGGAGTAGAAGGATGGAGGAAGTGAAGGGGGAGAGAGGGTGGACGTTTCCCCCTCCCAAACATCTCTCTTATAATCTTTCCTTTCTTTTTTTTTTTTTATTATTTATTTTATTTTTTTAAATGAAGGGATGGTGGAGGACGTGGGGGCATGGGAGAGGAATGGGGGTGAGGCATGGGTTGAGATGCTAGTCATCATTACCCCTCCTTTTTTTTTTATTATTTATTTTATTAATTTATTTTATTAATTTCTTTCTTTTCATCATTATCATATGTTATTACTTTTTATTATTATTATTATTATTATTATTATTATTAATTATTACAATCATGTCAAGGAGAGGGAGATAATTGCCTAGGAGACCGTGTAGTGGGCCCCACATTGGGTGGCCCCACACGAGTGTGCACAACCACATTTTTTGGGTGTTTTGATTAAATGTCCATATCTTTGCGCTCGGGTATCTGATCGATGCACTGTTTTCGCCATTGTGATCGCAAGGACGACGCGGTCAATATGACAGAGGTTTCGGGATCTCAGGACTTCGATCATTTGGGTGCGAACTACGCACTGCCAGTCCGAGGCATCAGGAGTCGCGTACACATTGACGAAAGAGTCACGGAAGCGCATTACACATACACATATACTTTGAATTCTCGTGGTAACACCCGAGTACAGAAAAGTACGGGGTGTTACAATATTCACCAAAGCAATGACATATAAACGAGCACCGGCAAAATCAGAAGGGAAGTGATCTTACCGAATACTTATCTTCTTCCACTGCCTTTTCCTTATTGCATATACATATATATCTCTCGATTCATTTATCACTTCGCCTATTAATGGCATGCAAATTAGCCTAACACTCACACACCTTACATAAACATGAAATGATAAACTGTTGCATAAAGCATGATTGCAATTTCATAATAGTACCATCATCACATTGTCACCAAACATGAACATCACATCGTAAGTCCACGAGATATCATACAAACTCGTGTGAGATACCTGTGTCTATCCTCTCGCCAAATAAAGCAAATCAAGAAAATACGAGTAAAAGGAGTTCAAGAAGACAACGCAGCAACGAAAGTAGTATCGTGATCAAGTCCAACAGTCGGCTTTGGTGTTCTGACAGCCTAGGGAAAGGGCCAAAGCTATCACACTCAACGTACCTCATATTTCTTCAATCATCATAGAGTTCAGGGACATGCAGGCCATTAGACCCTAACTCTTAGGCCGCTATCATTCATCTCCCAGCTTGAGGAATGCCCACTAGTGCCACCAAAGAAAGTAATGCAAAAGAAGCAAGCTCTGCAACTTGTTATACGTGCGCCGTTCCACCATTATTGATTACGAGTTTCTATTCATTAACTATCAAGAGCGATTATGAACTTCTATATGTCAACTACCAGTATCGATTGCAGGCTTCCACATACCTTTCTTCGATAACAATTATAGATCTCTGAATGTATATGTCGTCCACCGGTATCAGTCGTGAATCTTTATACAGATACTTTATTGACATCAATCACAGAATTTCGTGTACATATATTTCTTCATTATTGTCACGGATCTTCTTATACATATATTCTACCAGTATCGGCCATGGATCTTTGTGTACGTTCCTCTAACCGGTATCAGTCATAAGCTCCTGCGTATATCTGTCGTCATCCTCAGCTACTGGATTACATACATCTGCAGTCATCCCCAGCTACCGGATTATATATATATATATATATATATATATATATATATATATATATATATATATATATATATATATACTAACACCGACACCTACAGGATTCTATACATCCTTTATTATCGCTTGTTATGGGACCAGTCATATCTGCCACTAACATCAGTTAAAGAATTATATGGACCTTCCATTAGCATCATTGGAGGGTCAGGACTATGGATTTGTACACCTACTGGTTGAATATTATATGGATCTTCCATCAGCATCATTGGAGGGTCAGGACTATGGATTTGTACACCTACTAGTTGAATATTATATGGATCTTCCATCAGCATCATTGGAGGGTTAGGACTATGGATTCGTACACCTACCGGTCAAATACTCAAAGGGATCAACAACGAGTGAAAGTAACCCCACACCACAATGAATTTGCTACACAGTAAACCAAGTCAGCATAACTAAGAAGGAAGTGACGAAGACGGAAGTACTATTAGAAGATAACAAGATTAGAAGGCTTGAAGTTTCAATCTCACAAATACAGGTTAAATCAGTATTTTGCCTTCACGACCCGTCAATAAAAGAGTTATGGTTGCAAAACCGGAAGGACAGCAAGATCCCAAAGGGAAGGAAGAAGAACCAAAAGATCCGTATACCTCCATGGTATGGCAACACTCAGATGAAGTCTACAGAATTGAAAAGGGAGGAAAAGCACTCTGTTAAAAAAAAATGATGATGATGAAATGGTTTAGCTAGACCTAGTTTATATACTTGAGCCTAGGAACCGGTGCACTGCACTGGTAAAGCATAAACACCCAGCGCAGCGCACCGGGGGGCACTTGTTGGGGCTCAAAATTTCACCCATGATAGAAGGGTGAATGATGGCTCAAAATGAATGGTTTGGATCGGTTCAAGACCCGAAAAATAGCCATAAAAGCGATAGAACACCTTCCATATATGTAATACACATAGAACTCATGCAAGAGAATAGTGCGTATGGCTATGCATACCTAAAGCCCGCATGAGCACATGCAATCGTAAGCTAAGCCATCACGTGCATGCAACTAACTCATGCATACTATGCATAACCACACATGCCACACACATGTACCTTGTTTTGCATGCCATGAATGCAACCCATACAGCCCATGCGTGCTACCCATGTATGAAGCCCATGAAGGCACTGAGTATAAATGTAACTCTCATATATGCCCATGCATATATCTCAAACATACATACATTCACACCATGCAAGAACACTATTCTCATGTAATCCATTCATACATGCGTGCATAACACATATAAACCATGGACCATGCCTAAGACTCATGTATGAAACACACGTGTCATCCATGCAACAAATGCATACACGCCACAACTACATGTTCACATACATATGCAATGCATGCACGGCCTGAACACCACCAACATATCATGTGCACACATAAAACCACAATTTGTACGTACGTTCACATTGCCCATGGTAACATTCCCACCAGACGTTGTTCTCTATACCCCACCATGGATTATATACTTGATCTAAGCTGATCATCTGTTTCACCAACCCATTTTACCCCTTGGGATAAAAAATGAAGAA
The DNA here is from genome assembly GCA_003013855.2 of Liriodendron chinense. Taxonomy (NCBI): domain Eukaryota; kingdom Viridiplantae; phylum Streptophyta; class Magnoliopsida; order Magnoliales; family Magnoliaceae; genus Liriodendron; species Liriodendron chinense. The sequence goes on along the minus strand of ML058484.1, from coordinate 2,028,180 downwards.
GATCCGAGTCCTAGAGAGACTACACCAGGAGAAACATTGAAGGAAGAATTGTCCATGGTTGAAAGTTGGTAACATACATAAAGGATGTGAAACTCACACTTTAAACTTCTGAATTTGTGAAAAACACAACTTTATGAGCTTATTGCTATGGGGCCCCCATCGTGATGCATAAGGGAAATCCAAACCTCTCAGACATCTTGATAGCTTATTTTAACCATTGGGACTAAGTATGAGGCATATCTGAAGCTCAGGTGGAACACACCACAGGAAGATTAACGCTCACCATTACAACTCCCAAAATGAGTGATCACCGGTTAAACCTCTCTAGTGCCCACCACAATATTGTTTTCCAAGATCTGGACCGACCAGAGTATCCTAGGGGGTTCACACAAATGGAACATTTAAATGGTTGCTCGACCCAATATCTGTGTGGCCCCCAAATATCATTCAACGGCAAAACAACGGTGACACTATTTCATGTGGTATGACCCACATGAACATTTGATTTGCCTCAAATTTGGGCCCACCTCCTAGAATAACACTCCCGAGCTAATGGACAGCTTTGATCCTACACCCATAGACTATAAATAGGACCCACCTAAAAGTTTGTCAAACACGTGGAAGCATGCAAACATGGAAAAAGTCACTGTGGTAAAGACATGCGCCCAAGCGTTGTTGAAAATTGGTTATTGATTGAAAACATGTGTGGGGCCACCATGGTGCCCTTTAGACCATCCGAACCGTTTATAGAGTCACAAGGGCCCACACGTGTCATATGCATGAAAACTAGCTTGATCTGATACTTCTATGACTCCACATGAGTCTTCAACGGTGACTGAACGGTGGAACTGTTTCCTCTCGTATGGCCCACCTGGAACTTGGATTTAGATGAAACTTGAGGCCACCTCCTAGAATGGCAACCCTGAACTAATGAACAGTTCAGATTTGGGGCCCACGAACTACAAAGGAGACCCACTAACGAGTTTTACGAAAGATGTACGAAGCCATACAAACTCATGGTACATACGTATTGTCAACATCAACCAACGTCCAGCACCTCTAAGAGCGCACCATCTGAGTGATTTGGAGAATCTGACCTGTTCACAGGATCAGTGTGGTCCACACGTGCCAGAGTACACAAGATTAACCTGATCCAAGTTTCAAGTGGACCACACCATAAGAGGATATATATGAACCGTTACAATTCCCAAACCAACAACTATATAAAGGGGTTGCGTGAGTGGCATTCAAGAAAAAGAGAAAAGGAGAGAGAAGAGGAGAGAGGAGGGGAGGATGAGATTGGGAGTTTTTCACATGCGCCCACCCTTTTGAGGTGGGAGACATGCGCCTGGATGCATGCACCCATCATTCCAAGGTGGGAGACTTGCGCTTGGATGCATTCTCCAGTGGAGGGATACATGCGCCCGTCCTTCTAAGGAGGGACACATGCGCCCACTATCCAACTACCAAAAAACTATAAAAATGCACTAGGTGCAGGGGGGACATGCGCCCAAACTTTGTTGGCCAGAGTGGTGAAGTCACATGCGCCCATCTCTACCCACCAGGCGCATGTGCAGAGCCACATGCGCCCGGAAGAAATCGTCTCTCTCTCTCGTCTTGTATGTTGGTCACGTGCGCCCACTCCATGTCACATGCGCCCACCACCCTACTACATGCGCTCACTCTCATAGACATGCGCCAGCCCTCTTCCAACATGCGCCTGAACTGGTCACACTGGAACTGCACTGCACATTTCTCTGCACTGCACTGCACATCTCTCTGCACTGCCTGCACTTGCACTACACACTGCACACCTTATTTACATAAAAACGTTTAAGTAAATGGTTTCCATTTACTTTAAGTTATTTATGTAAATAAGGAAGTACCCCCCATTTGGATTCAATAAAAAATACTAAAAAAATAAATTCCCAACAATGAAGATTTTGATTTTCCATCCAAAGTACAAATCGCAACTTTTTGGCACTCCCTTAAAAGTTCGCCTTTTGATTGGAGGGGTTTTCTTCGAATCTAAACCGTCCACAAAAATCTGAAATATCCTAATTATGCTAAAACACCAAAGTCCGATGAAATATTCATGATATTTTGTGGTCGATCTGTGGATATATAAAAAATCCATATTTTTATTTAGAATTTTCAGGCAGCGAAATAACCAGAATATCGTTTTAATGCAAATTTGTACAGAAATGGAGTTATGACTAGATAATATTGATTGCTTCATGCATTAACACCTATCTTGCTTAATCTAGCATTCATTCACGCTTAATCTAGTTACTTAATCCAGCACTCGTCTCTGCTTAATCTAGCACTCATCTTTGCTTAATCTAGCATTCATCTAACTTGACATGTACTCAACTTCACATGGCATATATACTATTGTATTCTCATATACATTCATTCTCATATGACATACCTTCTGCTGTATTCATCAAATACAATCAATCTCATATGATATACATTCAATTACATTCATTGTACATTGAAAATCTCTTATCTCGTTACAATGCCCTACACATTTATGCACATGTGAGCAGGTTCTCTTCTTATCTCTCGTTGCGTATTAGCTATCAACGAAGGTGCGAGGTCGAGATCACTTCTGAAGACAAGTCGACAGACTCCAACCTTACTCGACAACTGATTATAGGAACTCTGTATCGATCATGTTCATTGCACAATTAGGATTCAGCTCGGATTGAGGCTCAAGACTAACCAAAAGGGACTATGGTTATCACAAGAAACCACAAACAAAAGAGTTCTAACTAAGCTTGAAACATCCTGCTATGGATTGCCATTATGAAAAAGACAGTCGATGCCCTACCCATCGACAACGGGTCCGTCGGTTGAGCTGATGAGGCAGTTGCGGACTGCTTTCCTAAGGTCACCTGTTCACAGTAACAGGCGCGGGCTTTAGGTTATGCCGACCAACATTTCGATGTTCGTGTATTCCAGCGGTCACCTGTTCACAGAAACAGGCGCGGGCCCAGAGTTGCACCACTCGAATCCTGACAGTCTCTCAACCCGGACAATCCGAAAGAAAATGGGACATAGACATCCGGCTTGTCTAAGAAACATGGCTCAGTCCATAACAAGAAAATAAATAGGTCTTTACGGCCATAAACTCAAAGACGATAGTCTCCGATGACTTAATCACCTACTCGATCTATCCGGGCCTTGTCTTGAATACTTCATCTATTGTACAAACATTATTCATAGTGGAGCTTTGTCGCTTTGTGCCGTGGTTTTCTCCTGCAAGGGTTTCCACGTAAAAAATCTTTGTGTTCTCTATGGCGTGCATGATTTACATTGATATTTCCTCATTTGCTTTATTTAATCTATCTATAATATATGCATTCATTTACTTTTGTCTTTTAATCAAGGGTGACCAACCATTGATGTAATTAACGGCTCGTGACAAATATCACAGTCTGGAATGTAAAAGATCTCAGAATCTCTGGAATAAAATTCGCTTTGCGATATCTCTCTTGTGTACACTTTGTGATTGCTTATGATTGTCTATGAATGTCTCGATACTCAAAATTCCTCCAGAATAATGAAACACGGGAAAAAACTGCCTTGAGCGATTTTTCTAGTTCTAACAGATACTCTTCTGGTAGTTGATCTCGTTACGGAGATCTTCATGGCCTACTAAATGGATTCGATATCAGTCTCAGGAACATTAAGATTCCTCTAATGAAGACAATCAAGCTATGATCCAGGAACCTTAAGAGTTGATCTAGATCTCAAATCGATCATGACTGTTCATCTAATGACCCACGTCCTCTACTCCAAGGTGTTGGAACGTCTGGATCTAACCACCTCCTGCATTTAACTTGCTCCTCGATAGTTTGGAATGCTGGAGGAATTTGACACCTGATACTGATCTGTTATCAGAGATGGGCCCAAGTTGATTTAGTTCTCCCATTCTCTTGACTCCAATCAATGGACGATTTAGGACCCAAATTGGTTGATATGTTTGTCTCTCCTTATTTGGGTCCAAACCATAACCAGATTCACTTGGATATTGATCTGATCTTCCGATATTCGAAACATTCTCAAACATTACAGCATCTTCGAACGTTTCTGGGAAGTTTTTCATTTTGGAAGGATTGTGAGAGATGGGTTCGCCAAGTATATCATAGCCAAATTAGTGATAAGATTTGTTCTCTCGACGGGTCTCTTATAGGATTACTAAGTACATTGCTTTATTAATTGGCACAAGAAACGTAGTCATGTGGAATCCGTCAATTTGTTCTCCTTAAGACGGGCGTAAGGGTCTATGCCTCCACATTAATAACAGAATACATAATACTAAAGGAAAATCAAATGAAGATACTCTCAAGCGAGAGTTGGGTTTTTGCAATATTAGCCCCTTAATGTCGATATGTGGCAGCCTTTCATTGGTCCACATTAGAGCTACACCATGTGAATTAAAAGGTTTTAAGTATGATTTTGCATTGTTCTTTGTGTTCTGGCGCACCCAAAATTAGGATTGGTCTATATTTTGTTTTTACATGAGTAACCAGGGACAATGGACATGGCGGATGTGATGGACAATTCATGCGGCCCTATAATAGCCTAGTATCAATACCATATGAGCACCTCTAAGAAAATAAGCAATGTTATAAAGGTTAAGATTGTTAGATCAGGTGATTTTTGTACCATAGCATGCCCCAAATGAATTGATGGATAGTCTAAATTGTTGGTAGACTATTTGACATGTAAATCTAAGCTCTTGGAACATTCCTAAGATGGCATGGAGGTGTAGATATTCCACCGTTTCCATACTTCTCATTGCCACGTCCACTTCACCGGCATATTGTTGACTAGTATTAAAAAGATTTTATATTAGTTTGGAGATTACTTTATATAGCTTGCTCCAAAATCCAAGATTACCGTTAAATAAATTTATAAAATTAAAATATTATTCTTATCAATCTCATCAATCTACATCTATGTATTTATATTTAATGTGAGCTGTCTGGCCAATTTTACCCTGCAATTAGTCGTTAGGAGGGGTATTAGCAAGTAGTTTTAAGTTGTAGTTGGCCCTTCTTTTGTCCTTTTGCTTCATTGATTACCAGCTTCTCTTCCTCTTTACATGCATGCATCGTGGTAAAGGGGAATTATGTAACAAAGGCTTTGTAAGGGCCACAATAATGACTATGTAACATCCACATCACACATCTGTTATGCCCATTTGTGTTCGGACATCATCTCAAAGGCGGCTATAGAATTAGAAAAAGCCAGCTTTTGTTGTTGACCATTGAAAACTCTTTTTCTCTCTTTGTGTGATGCTCACGCTATATACGTACTCACACTTTACAATATGGAGATGGGTAGCTGCTCTTAGAGTTGTAAAGTTATTATATATGTAGTTGCGTTGGGTTACTTAGACAATCCAGTCCATTGATCCAAACTCTTCATTGTATCCATGCAATTTGACATCTTACTGTGCGGAAAATCACACCAATTTGACAATCTTAACCATTTGATCAATAACATGTGATGACGGTCAAATTCATTAACTGGGAAAATGGGTCCAATCAACAATTTCATCCATCTATTTGTTAAGGCCCATCATGGATTGCTTATAATTCTAAAGAACGAATTTGTTAAGCAATTCTAACCATCCCATCCAAGGCTAAGAGAAAGGACGGGTCCTAAAATGTAAGACTAAATCAATAATTGATTAGATCATCCCATTTGTGTGATGTTTGCATGGTAAACCATGAGATTTGTTCTGGACTTAATGAATGGTGCAGATTGATCGATTGGACTGTCCAATTGACCGGATGCAACTAGGAGCACTCAAGCATATTTGAATACTATTTCATCTGACTTCTTCCAATATTGTTATTTTTAATTAATTCAAAACTCAAAAAATACAACAATCTAAAAGGCATAAGCATTTTCTACAAGTGGGGTCCACAAAACGTAAGCAAATCAACTATTATTTGGGTCTCCAAGTGAATTTATAAGTATTTTGGCTGGTTGCCACTTGTATCCTGATGGTGTGGAGTGAATGTGTTGTATCCATACTGTCCATTCATTTGGAGAGATAATTTTAGGGCATGAGCTGAAGAATGAGACAGATCCAAAGCCCAAGTGTACAGTGTGATACAACGCATACATCAGGGTGGGGCCCGCATAAGTTGGTGACGTCACTTCAGTGGCCAGTAGCTGCTCAACTTGTTAGTAGCTAATCCGCCTCCAGATACAGTTGCAACCCTGAACGTGGGGCCCATTTTTCTGTATGCGTTGAATGAGAGATCCAAATCTAAGGTGGACCTAATCAACAGGTTAAATGGCCAATAACATTACAGTGGTTCATAGGAAGCTTTTAATGGTGGGAATTTAATTCCTGTTGTGTAGTTGACCAGAGATTTGGATCTGCCTCAATTTTAGGACCATGCACTAAACTGAGCTGAAAAAATAGATGGACGGCGCAGATATACAAAACATCCATCTAGGTGGTCCCTACTGTCACCGTCGCACTCACATGCTGGATCCGGGGTCGCAGCTGATCCGCGCTGCCGGAGAAGCAGGGTTTTTAGTGTAATAGCCCCAGGTCTGTCTAATACAACAAAAAGTCTTTTTTTTTTTTTTTTCATGAGGCTCATCGTTTTTTTACCCTCACAAGAGAAATTGTAAATTTTTTTGGTCCAAAAATGCCCCTCTGATCGGCTGCACTGTCTCAGAAGAGGCAAAACAGGATTATTCAAGATTTTTAGTACAATAGCCCAAGTCTGCCCAATCCAACAAAAAGTTCATTTTCTCATTAGACTCATCATTTTTAGCCCCCACGTAAGAAATTGCAGACTTTTCAATAAAAAAATATTCCTCTAACCACCTGCTGCAATGTGAATCACACTTGGGACAGGGAATCCTAACACTCAGGGGGATCCATAGACCTTAAGGAGATCTAACCCCCAGGAGGGCTACACAATGCTTAGAGGGTATCCAACTCCCCCAAGTGAGATCCATATTACTTAGGAGGGACCCACAGTGCTCAGGAGAGATCTACATTGGTCGGGGGACCCACAGTGCTCAGGAGAGATCTACATTGGTCGGGGGACCCACAATGCCAAGGGAAATCCATAGTGCAGCAATGGGTCAAAGGGTATTAGGACAAAAAGCTTTGTAATTTCTTGTATCGGGGCTAAAACAGATCAACCTCTTGAGAAATTGGACTTTTTGTTAGATTGGAAATACTTGGGGCTATTATACTACAAATCCCGAGAGAAGCATGCAATCCGATTACGCGCGTGCAACACGGGCGCGAATTAGGTGTTTCCCCGGAACAGCTGCGTTACCCCTGCCGTGTGGCCCACATGAATGATATTTTGTATATCCACGCCGTCCATCCTTTTCTACAGCCCATTTTGGAATGAGATTACAAAAATTATGCAGATCTAAATCTCAAGTGGACCATACCACTAGAAACAGTGTGATTGAGTGCTCCACCATTAAAAATTCCAAAGAGCCCATTTTAAGGTTTTGGTAACGTTTATTTTCAATCTAAGCTCTTGATAATGTCAATAAGATCTTGATGAAGGGAAAATATAAATAACAGATTGATCCAAAATTTTTGTGGCCCACAAAACGTTTTTAATGGTTATTCATAACTGTTTCTAGTGTTATGGTATACCTGAGATTTGGATCTTCTTAGGGTTTTGGATAACATACTAAAATGATATGAAAAAACAAATACACGGCGTAGATATATAAAAAATACATCAAAAAGGGCCCCACACGGTTAGGGTGTACCCAATAAGCTGCTCCCAGGGTAACACCTAATTCGCTCCCGTGTAACACGTCGAGTGAATGTTGCACGCCCACCGTGATGTCTGTGCGACGTCCACGTCATCCATCCATTGCGACAGCCCGCGTGAGGATGTTAACTCAAAAAGTGCGCGGATTGCCTGCGAAAGCGGCTTTTGCAGGCATCTCCTGCGCAAGGAATCTGGGTGGGGTCCACCGTGAGGTTTGTGAGAAATCTGCGCTGTCCAACCGTTTTATGTGATCATTTTAGGCGTTGCGACCAAAAATGAACGGGATCCAAAACTCAAGTGGGCCGCACTAAAGCAAAAGGTGTGTAAGGAAATTCTTACCGTTGAAACCTCTATGGGGTCCACAGTGATGTTTATATGCCATCCATACCGTTCATAATGTCATTCCTACTGAGATGAACTGAAAACACAAGTATTATCCTGATTCGAAACTTCTGTGGCCCCACGAATATTTCAACTGTGGAAGTTCAATCGTCATGTTTTCGGCCCACTTAAGTCTTGAATCCTGTTCAATTTTGGTCGCAATACCTAAAATGATCTCACAAAACGGTTGGACGGCATAGATTTCCCACAAACCTCACGGTGGGCCCCACCTAGATTCCTTGCGCAGGAGATGCCTGCGAAAGTAATCCGCGCCCCTCAAAAAATCAGGTAGATTGAAAACTGAAGTGACAAAACAAGGGGCCGGATTTTCTGTGAAATCCTTGTGGAGGAATTTCCAGCACTGGAACCACGATGGGGCCCACAGTGATGTTTTTTGATAAATCCACACCGTCCATCTGTTTTGGGAGCTCATTTTAGGACATGTAAACAAAAATGAACCGGATCCAAGACTCAAGTGGCTCTCAATAAAGGAAAAGGTGGGTAGGTAAATTACTACTGTTGAAACCTCCTTGGGGTCCACAGTGATGTTTATATAACATGCATACTGTTCATAACGTCACTACTACTGGGATGAACTGGAAAAACAAATATTATCCTGTTTAGAAACTCCTGTGGCTCCACAAATATTTCAACTGTGGACGTTCAAATCTCAAGTTTTCGGCCCACTTGTGTCTTGGATCTGGTTCATTTTTGTTTTCATATCCTAAAATGAGCTCCCAAAACGGATGGACGGTGTGGATTTATCAAAAAAAATATCACTGTAGGCCCACCTTTGTTCCCAGTGCAGGAAATTCCTGCGCAAGGCTTTCGCAGGAAATCCGCGCCCCAAAAGAAGAAGGGTTGGATCGCTTGTAAACATCATTGTGGGCGCAGGAACGGTTCAACGGTGGGGATCCTCACGTCCCTAGCTAAGGAACGGACAGGGGAATTGAGGGGCCACCGGTCATGTATAGGTTTTATCCAAACCGTCCATCCATTTTTTCATATCATTTTAGGGTAAAAGCCCAAAAATTATTAAGATCCAAGGATCAAGCGGACCATACAAAGGAAGCAGTGATGATAATGAAACCTACCGTTGAAACCTTTCTAGGGCCCACCGTGATGGTTAATTGCCATCCAACCTGTTAATAAGGTTACATAGACCTGGATGAAGGAAAAAGACAAATATCAGCTTGATCCAACACTTCTGTGGCCCCCAAAAAGTTTTCAATGGTCAGTATTTAATTCCCATGTGTGGTCCACTTGAGCCTTGGAACTGCCTCATTTTGAGTTTGTGTCCTAAACTGATATGGAAAAATGGATGGACGGTGGGGATAAAACCATACATAACAGTGGCGCCCTGTACGTTCCTAGCCCAGACGGGGTAGTACGCAATCACCGTACCCGTCTCCATCAACTGTTTTCCTGTGGTGTGTCCCGCTTGAGTTTTGAAACTCCCTAATTTTTGCGTTCACATCCTAACATCACTTGGTGAAACTGATGGACAGAGTGGATGTCACATTGATTTTCATCGTGGGCCTCACGGTGGTGTTTGTGAGAAACCCAGTACGTTAATCAGTTGATCCACATCATGTCATGAAAAGAAAATTACGGTGGGTCCTTGTTCCACTCTTTTCCTACAACAGGTGTCATAGGGATCCTTTTACGAACAGATCTAGCGTCTTGAATTTCGACGGTTGTTAAGTTTCTCTTCTCAACCGTATATCTATAGGCCACAAAATGAAAGGCTAGGATTATTATTTTAACAAAATTTATAATTTTCTTATTATCTAACGTCCGGAAAGAACGGACCAATGGTCCGGATCACTGGAAAAACGTCCCAAGTGTCAGGATTTAAAACTCGTGTATAATGTTGAAAGACGCGACCGCTTATTAAATAAATTGCCAAAGGAAGGCAACTACCCATTCTTCTACCTTCCCCTCTCTCTCAGGCCGTTGTTCGGTAGTCTACCTAATTCCCTCTTCCCTCCCTTTAAAATCCGATCTCGCCAACAGCGGCTTCATCTATCGTGCGCCGGGGTGTTATAGAGAGAGACGGGGTGTTATAGAGAGAGAGAGAGAGAGAGAGAGAGAGAGAGAGAGAGAATGGCGAGGAAGAAGATCCGAGAGTACGATTCGAAGAGGTTGTTGAAGGAGCATTTGAAGAGACTCGCAGGGATCGACTTGCAGATCTGCTCCGCGCAGGTAATCTCACTGGATTCGGGTGTTTTCCCGGCATTACTCGTCGTTTGATGGTCTCCGATGTGCTAATTTGTGATCTACACCGTTCATCTAGCTGGTCCCACTGCGGATGGGCACGCGGAAAACATCCTGTCGATAGCATGCTGAGATTTTGAAATGTGAAATGATTGTTTCTATGCTTCGTTTGTATGGACGGTTCAGATCTGTGAACACCGGTAAAATCTATGGTGGGGCCTACTAGATGAACAATGGTAAGGAACCTCTAGCTCAGGGAGTTTAAAGGGTTCATTTTCTTTTCTTTTCTTTCTTAATTTTTTATATTAGAAAATGATGTTTTTTCTTAAATCCCTATGTATTTCAGGTGGATTTTTTTTTTCTGTATAAGTTTTTTTTTTCTTTTATTTGAATTTTTTAAAACAATCTGGTTCAACTAATTTGCATTATGTTAGAAGTCAGCTCTTATTATGTGACATGTGGATGGTCTGATCACCGATCCAGACCGTCTATAGAGTTGCCCGCACCATGGATTGGCCATGTCTTATCAATCAGTTTGATCAGACAATCCTCTGCATCAATCTAATGGCCTAGAAAATGGATGGTTAAATTGAAAAAAAGGCCTTTTGTTATAGCTATCTGTTCACATGTTACTTTTCAGATTATTGTTTGACTTGCTTGATCTTTGCAAATGGCCCATCAACAGTGGGGCCCACCAGATGGATGGTCTAGATTATCAGATCTTGCAAGTGTCTAATACATCTCATTATGGGACATGTAGATGATTCAATCATGGATCCAGACTGTTTATGTAGTTACCCCCACCTTGGATTGGTCATTTCTCAACAACCAGCCTGATCAGACCCCCCTCATCATCAAGCTAATGGCCTAGAAAATTGTTGGTTATGATGAAATGAAACCCTTCTTTTGTTATATCCATCTGTTCACAGGGCACTGATCAGATGATTGTCCAATTTGTATGATCTTTGCATGTGGTCTGTTATGTACACAGTTGTAAATTACCCTAAATTAGATTCCAGTTTTATTTTATAGCTATTCTTAGCTATGAGAGGATAATTCCTCCAATGAAAATTAATCGAACATGGCATGTGTGTAATACATCTCATTATAGGAGATGTGAATGATCCAATCATGGATCCAGAGCGTCCATCTAACTGCCCACACTGTGGATTGCCCACGTCTCAGCAATCATTACAATCAGATGATCCTAATCATCAGTCTGGTGGCCTACAAAATGGATGGTTAGGATGAAAAGGACCTTCTTTAGTTATGGTCATCTTTTAGCAGGTCACAGTTCAGATGGTTGTCCAATTGGCATGACCTTTGCAAGTGGCACATCAACAGGGTGGGCCACCAGATGGATGGTCTAGATTGATGGTCCGATCCTAGTTGCACTGATCTTCATCCCAGGTGTGCTTGTGTGCATATGTTAGCAACACCTGAGGTTTCAATTGAGATTTTCACATATATTTTGAGGAAATAAAGATTTTCATGTATCCAACCCCAATTAGCGATGAAAAAAAATTCCTGTATTTTTAGGTTGAATTTATTTACTTATCTATTTTTACTTTTCTTCATCTGATGTATGAGACATTATTTTGATTATTTTCCTCTCCAAAGAACAGAGAGTATTGCTATTTTCTTTCTAATTGTAGGAAGATGTTAAGAATATTATGTTTATTCTGATTATTAAGGTAACGGAATCGACGGACTTCACTGAGTTGGTAAACAGAGAACCATGGCTTTCATCCACCAGATTGGTTGTGAAGCCGGACATGTTGTTTGGGAAGCGTGGGAAGAGCGGTTTGGTGGCTCTAAACCTAGATCTGGCCGAGGTCGCTCAATTTGTTAAAGAACGTCTTGGCGTGGAGGTGATCTTGGAGCTAACCATAACTAGAAAATTTTGATTTTAAGAAATGGCACTTTTCTGTTGATCCATCAATATTACAGGTGGGCCCACCTTTTAGTAATTTAATCCGTGACCCAGCGGGCCAAGCTTATTTATCCACCCTTTCAAGTGAGTCTGCCTATCCGATGAAAGTGGATGGTTATAACCAATGGGCCCAAGTGGATGGTTAGGATCATCTGATGGGGTAGATATTTGGGTACCTTCATCAACCATGGGCCCACTGTATCAACAATTTGTATTGCCAAAAGATGGGCCCAAATGTTCAATTGAGCATTGCACATTTCTTCTTTATATCTTGGCGTGCTCTTTAATGGATGTTGCCCTTTCTAGGTTGAGATGGGCGGTTGCAAGGCACCCATAACTACATTCATTGTTGAACCATTCGTACCTCACGACCAAGAATTCTACCTTTCGATTGTATCCGAGAGGCTTGGGAGCACCATAAGCTTTTCAGAATGTGGAGGCATTGAGATCGAAGAGAACTGGGACAAGGTAGGTCGGGGAACCCAAAATCCCTACTTGTGGATTGTTGTTTCTCCTATTCAAGCTGCATTTCTCTTGACAGTCGTTGGATCCTGGGTTGTGCAGGTGAAGACATTGTTTCTACCAACAGAGAAGCCCATGACATCTGAGGAATGTGCTCCACTGATAGCTACACTTCCCTTGGAGGTGAAACCTGTTTCTTCATTGTGCTTCATGATTTTAGAATATTGTAGTATTTCTTATTTTTTCCGCTATAGATTAGTAGATTCATTGTCTCGGGTTTACTATGCTTTGATTTGGATGGCATGTTCTTACTATACATGTCCGTCGGCTTAGGTACGAGAGAAAATAGGGAACTTCATCAGAGGAGTTTTCACAGTATTTCAAGGTAAGCATGTGTTAGGGGTTGATGATTCTGTTATATGGCCGCCTACTTTTTAAGGAGGAGACACCAACTTTGGATCCATCGTAGGGCCCTTGGGCGCACCCTCAAAAGGGCCTAAACAATGTTTTGAGCCAAACTCCAGTTCGTGTTGTGCATTTGGATGCACTTTTTGCAAACCCCGTCTTTTCGCCTCTTCAAAATAGGCACTAAAAAGCCTACTATCCGAGGATTATTGTTCTGTGAGATCAACCGATTTTGTGGATACAGAACTGTGGGAAAACCCTTTTAGGTGTTGCATCCAAATTGGCCCTTAAGAAGAAAGAAAAACCCTCCATTCAGCTTCTTCTAGATCATATTGTAAAGGACTTGGATTTAGCGTGGATATTTTTTGGCTAAAAAGTGTACTGGTTCCATCATATTTTACAGAAAGCAAGGTGATTTAGATTTTTGAGTCCTTACCTATCATGCTTAATAGCTCCTACTTTTATAAATTGCAAAACTTGGATATGGTTTGCAGGTCCCATGTATACATATCGAAATGTGTTTTCCTATAGAAATATCTGGCTTGTGGCATTCCAGCTTGAAACTGATTGACCATGTCCCATTGCAGATCTGGATTTCTCTTTCCTAGAGATGAATCCATTTACATTGGTAGATGGAGAGCCGTATCCATTGGATATGCGTGGAGAATTAGATGACACTGCTGCCTTCAAGAACTTCCGAAAGTACCGTTTCTTTTTATTTCATCTCATTAGTACCTTATAAAAACTGTCTTTTCAAGATTTTCTTATTTGGTAGGTGCTATAGTTCTTAGTAAATATATGGTTTACACTGTAGATGGGGGAATGTGGAATTTCCACTGCCGTTTGGAAGAGTACTGAGCACTACAGAGAGCTTTATTCATGGATTGGATGAAAAGGTAGACGCATTTTTATAACAGTTTCTTTGAATGGGCAGCAATTATACAATTCTCTACAGCCTTTAGGACATATTTGCTTTCAAGAAACCTAAACAAATTACAATTACTTCTGATATCCAATAATTACTACCAACGACAGGCACATGCCTCTATGTTTTCTTGTCAATTTGTGAAAGTAAATCCCACACACGAGTTTTTTTTTTTTTTTTTTTTTACTGGAAGAAACAAAACCCACATTGCGCTCTGGGTGCTTCTTCCCACAAAGGACAAAATAAAATTGATGGGTCCCATCTTGTCGGCAACTGTGGGCTGCCGAAAGTAATTGTAATTTGTTTAGGTTTCTTGAGTTCATACAGGCCTTATCACACTGTAATTCCCATGCTGTAAAATGCGCACTACCTTATAATTTCATCCTTGCTTATTAGAAGCAATTTAAATATTTGTTTCCTCAATTGCTTGGGATGAATGTCTCTCCATTCCATCAGGGACCTTTTTTTGCTTTTTCTCACCATTCCACCAGGGACCTTTTTCTTTTATCTTTTTTCAGTTAAGAAGCACCACTTTTTCTTGAAGGACTTTGCCATGGTGTACTGATCCTTACTATGTCATTGCAGACAAGTGCCTCTCTGAAATTCACTGTTTTAAACCCTAAAGGACGCATCTGGACTATGGTAGCTGGAGGGGGTGCAAGTGTCATATATGCCGATACTGTAAGTATGCACATTTCTCACACACCATATCTTACGGCTTCCCTTGTTTTACTTTGCTTAAACTGTGTAGAAGTGGAACTCTTCAAATTTCTGGCTGGAAACATGCACATGAACACATTGCCCTTAGAATTTCTGGAATCTCACATTGCTTCCTGGCGTGTAATTACAAGTGCAAATGCTCTGGCTTTACATGTATTTAGGTTGGAGATTTGGGTTATGCATCGGAGCTTGGAAATTATGCCGAGTACAGCGGAGCTCCAAATGAGGATGAGGTTTTGCAGTATGCCAGAGTTGTTATTGATGTGAGAACTTATTTCGATCACTTCATTCTTCATTTGGGTCGGTACCATAACACTTCTTGTTGACTGTGGCGCACTGGTGTCTTTTCCTTCTTCTCCCATTTATGTTGTTGCAGTGTGCTACTGCCGATCCTGATGGTCGCAAGAGAGCCCTTCTTATTGGAGGAGGCATAGCTAATTTTACTGATGTTGCGGCTACTTTCAATGGCATTATTCGAGCTTTAAGGGAGAAGGTATGTTTTTACCTGTTCTGTCCCTATCAACTGTTTGTTGCTAACATTATCGTTTTCCTGTGCACAAGCTGAAATGTATCTGTTCGATTCTGTAGGAATCCAAGCTAAAGGCATCAAGAATGCATATCTATGTTCGAAGAGGCGGACCAAACTATCAGACTGGTTTGACGAAAATGCGGACTCTAGGAGTGGAACTAGGGGTTCCCCTTGAGGTAAGAAATGACAATCTGCGTTATCATATCAGCTTTTTGTACTCTCAATGTCGATTTTTCAAAAGAGTTTTTTCCCTCTCTTTTTACATTTAAAGTAAAAAATGGGTGTTTTCAGCTACTTAGGTACTTTTCAGTTAGGCAGATCCCTTGTTTTTTTTTAGGTGACAAAAGATGGTGCTGTTTTTTAATACAAAGATTGCCATTCATTCACATCATTTCTTCTTTCTTTTTCTGTTGGTGATGAAGCAGATGCTATTTACACCCTCTATTTTGGATATGTATATGCCTTCTTTTCTACTCTCCGGTCGTATTCCAAGAAACGAAAACTGGTAGAAGACCATAATATTTATAGGATTCTTCCCGCCAGACCAAAAAAAAAAAGTAGTTATAGTAATTCTTAGCAAGTTTTTTTTCCCCCTTGTTCTTCTCAAATCCAAGAAATCCTTATTATTTTACCTTCCAATAATATTTGTACCTTCCAAAATATTTTTAGAGAGTTTTTACTGCAAAATTTCTCAAGAATTCAGATTTTACCAAATGTTACCTTGAGGAAGCAAATTCCCAAGCAGTGCTTTTTTAGGAGAGAAATTACGTAAATGCCCTCATTTATTTTTTCATTAAAAAGTGGAGAGTTGAGAATTGTGGGGCGCACATGGTATGTGTTTGACCAATCTGTCCAATAAATGCACCCCACAATGATTACCAGGTGAACAAAAAAAAAAAAAAAAAGACTGATCCAATCATAAGCTGGTCCAAGCCGTAAAATAATATGCACCACCCAAAACCATCGAAATTCAAGTGTGGCCCATCTAATGATTCGATCAGCCAGATTTTTGGTTTATGTATCACCATGGTGGGGTGCATATGTTGGATGTTATGCACATACAATTTGGGCCTGACAATTCTCAACTTCCCTTCTTTTTAAAGAAAAAATAGATGAGGGCATTTTGATAATTTACTCTAAAATCATCTCCATGAGATTTCTAATCGTCCAGCATTATTTGGTAAAATTCGAATTCCTGAGGAATTTTGGGGTAAAATCCCAAAATTTACCTTTCAAAACAAATTTACCTAAAAAGAAAAAAAAAATCTTATTTTACATATAGGTCGTCGATTCAGAAACCGCCCTAGGAGATTATTAGGCTTGTCTCAAGCCACCTATATTTTAAAATAATAATAATAATAATAATAAAATCTTAAAGCAGTTCATGATGAAAAATTCAAATAGCAAGAAAGATACGTGGGAGCCACGCACTAGTGGTTGGCCACAAGTGGGCTCCATGGGTCCAAGTCCAACACTTTGTTCATGTAAACTTCAGAGAGCTTTGTTTTCTTGCTGCAGTTTAACTTAGGTTTGGTAATCTCTTGTTGTAGGTTTATGGGCCAGAGGCTACAATGACTGGAATTTGCAAGCAAGCGATCGATTGCATTATGTCAGCTGCATGAACATTTTTCGCGTTCATCTCCTTCTCTTTTTATGATTCTAGAATTCCCATGTTGAGAAAATAACAGAACTCAGGCCCAGAAGCTGGTTGTAGCACCGGAACATTTCTTGCCAATGCTATATCACTTATCTAGTTCTTACTTGCATTATTTAGTGCGGCGGAAAAATTCCATTTCGTGATTATAACTAGGAATTATGTTAATTGCACTTGGCTTGTCACACACCTTAAAAATGCATACATGATTTTGGATGGGACACTGGGAAGATGTCTACTAGATCCGTCCTGGCAGCCGGCCTGAAAAAGACAGCAGAGACTGGTAAATCCCTGCTTTCCAATTTAAGTGATTACCACCTAGATTGGGCTCTGTTCTCATTAAGTGGTTGGCATTATCTGTCTGGTTTTTTTTTTTTTTTTTTTTTTTGGGGGGGGGGGGGGTGGCCTGCTCATAGCGGGACCTGCATAACATGCTCCCAGATCTTGTGCTCACACATGTTGCATATGTCTATATAAGCAGCGATAAATGACTTGCCGGCTACGAAATCGGGCGCTTTGTTCCAAGATGCTGGTCATAGATGTCTGTTTTGGGGTTGTTTGTTTCTTGCTTGCTAGTCCAAAATGGGGGAGAAGCTGAAGGATCCAAGTAGAAGAGTCCTTTTGGCAGAATCTTTGAATAGGTCATAGATTTCTGCTTTCTGTTGTTTTTTTTCCCTTCCATCTTGGCTAATGTCTGAATGGTTCATAGATGGCGGTTTTCTGTTGTTTCCTTCTTTTGAGTAGAGTGTGGGCCGACGAGTTAGTGATCCCGACTCTGCTGAGACGGTGAGCCCTCGCTTTCGAGATATGTGTGGAAGGCTTCGTGGCACGTGTGTAAGATGTCCCCCCGACCAAAATATCAGGGTGGGCCACTGATTGAGACAACATATTTACATTGGATGTGGTCCGTAGGTCGCGAATTTCTTTTGTGCATGTTCACTCACCTGGTCAACAGCTTCGCCTGGCTTTTAGGCCAAGGAACCCACAGTGGGAATCGCCTGATGAGCGGCTTGGATCTTACTCACGTGTGCCGAGTGTGGTTTTAAGACTCGGACAAGTCCAGTGCAACTCGTCCCAGTCAACTCAGTACCTGATCCGGTTCAACGTCACAAGCCACCTGGACAATCACCCCGACTTGGGCAAGTCCCGCATATGAGAGCCTAGAGCCAAATAATAATAATAATAATAGTGGATGATATTATTATTATTATTATTATGAGAAAACTTCCATACTCTGGCTATGCAGGCAGTTAGAAATTACTTTAAAATTGCATATGTGGCCGTACAAGTAAAATTGAACTGTCCAGATTATGAGTCCCAGTTTAGATGTTTTATGGGCCAAAAATTAAGATTATCTGATTATTTGATTATCGCATCCGTGGATATTTATTGGACGGTTGAAGATGAAAAACGTCTAATGGCCCTATTTCAACAAACAAGCGTTAGGATTCATCAACCGTTCTGATTTTGGACTGTGACTCGGTGACTGGGGGTTCCACAATTTAATAGGTCATGAGTTTACGTATGCCACGTGTATACTTTCTGATTGCCTGCGTATCAAGCGCTATACACGGACAGAGTATTAAACAACTCCCAAAGGATCATGCCCCAAACATGTAGGACCTATCGTGGATAGGCGTGGGCCAAGAATCTCACGGTTCAAAGGTTCGCAGACACTCAATCAAAGGACTACTTCCTGATATACGTGAGTCATTCGATATTTTCGTTGTTATCTGTTGTGTCTGGTAAGGATTGTCAGGCCGAAGTGTTTTTTTGTTCAAAGTGAATCGAAGGTGGGGCCTATCTTTTGAACGGTTCCGATCAGCGTAACTATGCCCCATGATTCAAAGGACCACTTTTTAAAAGTAGTCCTCCATGTATGCTACCTTCTTCAATTTAAGCTGTCCGCCTGTCCCCACAGGAGGCATGACACGACCGCGCCTACATTCCATTGCTTCCATAGACTAGATCAGAACCGTCCAATTGATGGGTCAATTAATGAACGGAACATGATCCAAAAATTACAGTTCGAAGTCATCTACGGCTCACATTCACAGAGAAAATCTCCATTTACCAGATCTCCACAATAGTTTAATCAAATCGATTCTCGAATAGCAGCCAATCAGTGGTGGGCCTGAAGATTTTACGGTTCCGATCATCACAAATATGTGCCACGTGTATGGTACATGATATGGGCGCACGAAAGTACCGTGCCTCTAAGGGCACTGGATCAGCTCCCCAACTTCAAAATTCGGTTTCTGACCGTTTTCAGTTTTAATCACTAAGCCTTGAAATTCTGTTAAATAACCAACCAGCCAGTCATGTCCGTACAACTTCACCAACATGCAGATATTGCAATCCGAAAACATAGTGAAATACCCAAATCCAATCCCATTCCTTCCCAGAAATCCAAAGCAGAATTTCACCAAATCCGATTTTCCACCACCACCAAACACCACTCTCTTTCCTCCAAACCAGAGTCATGGAATTTCCTGATCAGAGAATACTCACAAAGTAAAACCCCCAAAGACTCCATCCTCTTATTTCGTCGGCTTCTAATCGATGGTATTTTCATTCCAAACCATTTCACATTCCCTTCGTTATTCGATGCTTGCCGTCGAATTCGAGCAATCGAAGAAGGCAGGCAGCTGCATTCACAGGCGATTAAAGTTGGATTGAATGCTGATGTTTTTGTCCAAAAGGCTCTTGTTCGGCTGTATGCAGCATGCGACTGCTGTGATGATGCTTTGAGAGTGTTTGATCGGTGTCCTGACCCAGGTATTGTTTCCCATAATGATTTGATTAGTGGGTATTTAAGAATTGGGGAATTAGGGTCTGCCCGACAGGTTTTCGATGGAATGGATGAGAGGAATGTGGTTTCTTGGACTGTTATGGTTGATGGGTATGCAAAGAATGGGGAGGTTGAGATTGCTCGGGACCTGTTCAATGAAATGCCTGAGAGGAACTCATTTTCATGGAATTCGATGATGGGTGGGTATTTGAGATGTGGGCGCATGGAGGAAGCTCGTTGGCTTTTTGATCGGATGCCAGAGAGAGATGTTGTCGCATGGACAGTTATGATTTCGGGTTATGCCCAGAATTGCTTGTTTAAGGAGGCTCTGGAGATGTTCTTGCAAATGCAGATCACTGGACTTGAGCCAAACAGGATCACACTTGTGAGTGTTCTTCCAGCCATAGCTCAATTGGGTGCGCTTACACAAGGACGGTGGATTCATACCTACATAGACAAGAGAGGGGTAGAGTTGGATGGTGTTCTTGGATCAGCTCTTGTGGATATGTACTCAAAATGCGGGTGCATAGAAGAAGCTCTTGATGTGTTTGAGAAGCTTGAGCAGAAGGAGTTATCAGCTTGGAATTCAATCATCTTAGGCCTCGTGGCTCATGGTCTTGGCAAAGATGCCCTCCATATTTTCACGAGGATGCGGGAGGACTCTTCGATGGTCCCCAGCGATATAACTTTTGTCGGTGTTCTAAGCGCTTGTAGCCACGCTGGGTTGGTGGAAGAGGGTCGAATGGCCTTCAACCTTCTTACGGATTTTTATAAGATGACTGCGAATGTTAGGCACTACGGGTGTATGGTTGATCTTCTAGGACGGGCGGGGTACTTGGAAGAGGCACGAGAGCTTATAGAAAACATGCCCATCGAGCGTAACTCTGTCGTATGGAAGACTCTACTTGGTGCCTGTAGAATTCATAAGAATGTCGAGCTGGCTGAGCATATATCAAGAGTTGTGATTGAAATGGGTGATCAAGATAGTGGTTTTTATGCACTTTTATCCAATATTTTCTCTGAGGCGGGACAATTGGATGGCGCTAGTAAGGTGAGAAGAAAGATGAATGATTTAAAGGTGAAAAAGGTTGCTGGTTGTAGTTGGGTCGAGGTGGGTGGTGTTGTTCACGAGTTCTTGATGGGTGGAGAGAGTTTTCATGCTGAAAGTGAAGCGATCAGTTCGATGGTAGATGAGATGGAGAGACGTATGGAGTGGGAAGGTTACCAGACAAATGCATCCGAGGTGTCAATTTGTGCAGGACAGGAAGAGGAGAGGCCCCGAATGGGTCACCATAGTGAGAAATTGGCCATTGCGTTTGGACTTTTTAAGACAAATCGTAGAACACCAATTCGGGTGATGAAGAACCTTCGAGTTTGTGATGACTGCCACACTGCGACAAAGCTCATATCCAAGATCTACGATCGAGAAATAATAGTGAGGGATCAAAGTCGCTTTCATTGTTTCAAGAATGGATCATGCTCTTGTGCAGATTATTGGTGAACTTTGAGAGATTTTTGCCATTTTCAAGTAGGAAAGCATTGAAACTTGTAGCCTGATTCTGGCCAACAGATGAGGTAGAGCTAAAATGGCTTATAGCCTTGTTGTCGTCCTCTGTCTCTTTGACCTGCAATGAAGAACGAAAATAGGCAAGGGGGGTGTCATAGTCGGTTGTGGACCCTCTAATGCCTAAGTCAGGCTTGTAGATGATAAGCGCAAAGGATGTAGAGGCGAGAGTTGTCCCTTGGTTTATGGTTTACCATTGTATATATAGGGTGTGGGAGAAAGTTTCAGACTTCCCAATCCCACCATGCTATGTTTGGGGAGTCCTTAATTAGGCGAGATCCTTGTCTCGAATATATCAGAGGGATTATCTCGTCTGGATTTGGCAGGGCCCTGAATTCCTCGTACTACCTCTCTGGCAGTGGTCGGCCTAGTCTGCTTAGCTCCTTCCGCATGGGCTTCTTACCCGGACTTACCCGGACTGTAAATCTTCCTCGAGGGGCGAGTCCCCTTACACCGAGCTCCGTACACTAATAGCTCGTCTCTGAGCTGGAGAAACCGCTCGTCTCGTTTAGATGGCCTCCTTGCTCAGTCCATCAGTTGTCGCTCCTCAGCTTAGAGCCCAGAGCACTTGTAGATTAGCTACTTCTTTTCCCGTGTGAGGGACCAATTTGGAATCCCCCACAACAAAACTAAACAGGCTCTTTTCATAAAAATATGTTTGATGCACCGAGCATGTTAGAAAATAGACAAGCACTTGAGATGAAATCACATTGATTTTTATAAGGAGAGCATATCAAGCACCTAGTTGTAGATCAAAAGTCTGTGCAACTACTGAGTGTGGGGCCTGATGTAAAGCAGGCTACAAACATTTTCATGGCTAAGATGGACTAAAGGAAGCCCAAACGAAGATGGAAGTAATCCGGGCCGTCAGGACCGTAAAACAGTCGCATCTCGCAACAGGATGAGTTATAGGACGTATAATATGTGATTTTGAGGTAGCTCGAGCTACTTAAGCCACCCAACCCTGCTATGCCGGTTTTCCCATGCCGGATTCGCGAGATTCGACCAGATCAATGGTCATTAGCCTAGTTTTATTTTGTTTTTACTATACATTATAAGTTTTATATCGGGTATAACTTTTGATCTTTTTAGTTTTAAAAGTTGTGCCCAACCTGAAAAGGGCTTAGAAAACTTAGTAGAATAAGGTGGTTGGGCCGGATTGGAAACTTACTATTTTTGGCGGAAAACCATGAAGTCTAGTAGGAATAGTAGACGTCTATAAATAG
This sequence comes from Liriodendron chinense, assembly GCA_003013855.2. Lineage (NCBI taxonomy): Eukaryota > Viridiplantae > Streptophyta > Magnoliopsida > Magnoliales > Magnoliaceae > Liriodendron > Liriodendron chinense. The sequence continues at coordinate 2,005,583 of ML058484.1, read as the reverse complement.
TAACTTCACTATTTATAGTAAGTTACGTTTGTTTAGGGTGTTTGAGTTGGAGTTTAACTTTGAAACTTCGTTCTAGGGTTTAGTTTCTTATTTAAAGCATTGTAATTCCATTTTTTTTTATAATCAATCAATCATTTACTAATTTCTTTGGAATTATTTCCTGTTTTATTCTTTTCCCTCGTGGATCTCGAGGAAGTCCAATTGAGGATATCCAAAGCCTTGTGGACTCAAGGTAATTATCCGGTGATCAACCTTACCACTTCCTCCCCACATCAGGCCCCGCACAAGGTATGTATGTAGCATTCAAGCAGTTCAGTAGGATGTCCCCATTATGAAAATGGAAATGCCACATAAATTAGGCAACGTGAATTTGGTGATTTTTAGGTAGTCCACTGTTTTAAATGGTGCGGCCCACATAATGTTTAGATCAGCTTGATTTTTTTAGCATCCCATTTTCATGGTGTGGCCTAGGGGTGGCAAGTGGTCGGGTGGGGTGGGTTCAGCCCGGGTTGAGTTCCATCATAAGTATGATGAGTTGAATCTAAATCCAACACATTAAGTAGATTGAAAATCTCAACCCTAACCCATCTCTAAATAAGTCAACCCTCCACCTCACCATTTAATTATAAACATTGTAAATTAAAACTAAAAAAATATTGCCATTTTGTAGAAAAAAAAATATAACAGTTATAAATCTCATCTTTAGAATTGTTAATTAATAAAAAATTAATCTATTTTTATAATCAAAATTACAATATTTGTAACCAAGTTTAGGCTTTTTAAACATATATGTTATATTATAAGAGAACTCAAGTTCAACCAGTTGGATCACTAAGCTATGCTCCAACCAAGGGATACCTTATAACCTTTCATGTGTGTGCCATACCCAATTTGTGTCCTTACCCATGCCTCGGTGCTAGACTCACAAGAATTTCAACACGATGTCATGCATTTGAGCACCCATTGTAGTGTGAGTGTGTGTTAAAAATAAATAAAAAATCCACCCAATAGGTTGGCCTTACCATGAGTATTGTCTTATGCAAAAATCAGCCACATTCACTCACCGAGTGGATAATGCTTATATTTTGCTATTTATCAATGGCTAGATGGCATTATTTATATTTTATTTTTTGTGGTGTGGTCCACCTGATGAGTAGATGGAGCTGATTTTCTCATTAAGTGATCCTCCTGGCGGGGTATGCATGTATGCATGTATCCGACCTGTTTCGGGTTGACAAAGCACAGTAAGTATGTATGTATGTAGTGTGAAAACAAGGGGCGAATTATATTCATGACTCCAAGCCTCACCAGTTTAATTTCGGGTTGGCAAAGCACAGTCCAAACCTAACCTATATGGGTGAAGTCTACTTTGAGTCAAGATTTGCCACCCTAGGCCTACACTTCCAGGCGCATGGGATGCCATACACGCGCCATGGGAGCCCTGCATACAACTAGTGGCTAGAACTCATCTACAACTGGTAGTGACTAAGACATTCTGGTAGGTAAGATTATCTTACTCTACACAGTAAATTCAAGGGTTGCATGGGAGCAGATTCGGTCAGGCAAGGATAACACCAAGTTCAGTCAAGCTATGATGTAAGTTCAGTCAAGCTATGATGTGGCATTATTTCATTGGGAGCGGATTAGCTATTACCTGGGTAACACCCACCTTACCCTTAGCGTGTCCAGCCCACCTTGATGAATATATTGTATATCCATGCCGCCCATACGTTTTATCAGATCATTTCATGATGTTATTCCAAAAATTAAGCATATCGAAATCTCCACTGGACCGTACCACTGTAAAAAGGTGATGAATGGCCATTAAAAGTTTTTTTTGTAGGCTCCAGAAGTTTTGTCCCAAGCTGATATTTGTATTTTCCCTTATCCAGGTCTGTTTGACCTTATCAACGGGTTAGATGGCAAATAAACGTTGCAGGTTTTCTTGGTGTTCCCCTGGAAGTTTTTAATGGTGAGCGTTCAATCACCACTATTTCCTCGTGTAATCCACCTGAGATTTCGATCTAATTAAATTTTGGGCCACATCCTAAAATGGGCTGGAAAAATGGAGGTGTTGATATACAATACATTCATCAAGGCGGGCCCCACAGCAAGGGGATGTTACCCAGGTAACACCTAATCACTCCCGTATTTCGGGTATATACTTGACCGCTCCCGTATTTCGGGTATATACTTGACCGTGTCTGATGAGCCACGTATCAGCTCCCGGTTGCATGCTACTCTACCTGTATACATTTCCAATTGTTTGGAGTGGGTCAAGCATATCAGATGGGTTTCTTTAGAATTTTTCCCATTTACTGGGCCATTGAGAGGTGCTTGCTCCTCGAGCAAGTACCCCACCGTTCACACAAACGGGACTGAGAGGGGGTCCTGACGGACAGGGTCGTGGAAGGCAGAATACACCACAAAATGGAGAGGGTGGTTGCTGTGGGGCCTACCTTGATGTATGTGCTTTATCCACTGTCCATGCCCAAAATTGAAGCACATCCAAATCATAAGTGGAGGACACCACATGAAAGTGGGGATAATGACGTCCAATGTTGAAACCTTCCTAGGGCCCGTGATATAAACTGAGCTAGAAAAGCACATACATCACCTCAAAAAGACAAGGAACCGATCAGATGGTAATGGGCGTTTCCCTGACCGCGGAGCTCACCTTGACATAAATTGTATATCCCATCTGGACATAAATTGTATATCTGCACTGTCCATCAGTTTTTCTAGATCATTTCAGGGCATTATCCCAAAAATGAAGCAGATCCAATGCAAAGCAGACTATATAGTAAAAACTTCCCGGCATCCAACCTAATGTTAACGTTACATAGACATGGATAAAGGAAAAACACATTTGGGGTACAACCGGAAAAGCTAAGGAGTTCCAAATCTTAGGTTTACCACACCATAGGAAATAATGATGAGGATTGAATACCCACCATTAAAATATCTCAAGGGCTATCAGAATGTTTATTTGACATCCAACTCGTCAATAAGGTCACAAAGACCCGGATGAAGGGGCAGCATAAATATCAGCTTGATCTAAAATTTCTATGGCCCACAGGAAGTTTCTAATGGTCAATCACCACTGTTTCCTGTGGTAGTCCAGCTGATATTTGGTATCTGCTTCATTCTTGGGATCACATTGGGCCCACAGTTAGGGATCCACTGAAGCGACACCCTCAAAAGGAACACACATGTCAGTAGTCACTCAAGAGTATCCGCACCACGCTAGCATGGTGAGCTCCTCACCTCACAATCCTTCTTGAACCTAGCCATACAGCCAATCTCGGTGCCCATCACTGCCATGCATCAGGTTGTTTCAGGCTGATACAGCTATTAACTTTCATGAACAATACCAATATGCATTTAAATCTCACCACGGACCCTGCAAAATCCCAGTGAGCCCATGCAAACCAATAAGCACTTGGAATAGCACAGAACGAGAACCTAACATAAGTCTGTGGTCAGAAAAGGGCCAAACCAGAGTCTTGACCCACCAAAATCTGGCAAAAACTGATTTGACCATCCAAGAAGATAATTGATATCAATCTCTACTAGCTGAGCACAGATATTTGACCATCCAACATGATATCAATCTCTGCTAGCTGAGCACAGATATTTGACCATCCAAGATGATATCAATCTCTGCTAGCCAATCCCCATCTGGGTGCATTTTTTTAAGAGATTCTATAATCCTAACCTCATGCTACTAAAAGGAGGGAGAGAGAGAGAGTAATCAAATGCTCAAAGTTCAGCAGCAGGGAGTTGTAGTTCATAAAGTTTTATGGATCTGATTAAATAAAACAAAAATAACCAGTCAGGCAAAATCTCATATCCAAACAAGCAAAACAAAAACTAGCATTCCCCAACAACTAACACAGCTCCAATTTCTATAGCTAGGAAACAACCACAGAAACTTTTGATAAACAATGCCATACGTCTAGAGCCTCCTTCCTCTTCTCCCACCCTTTCTGCGGGTGCTGTCATGCGGAATAGGGGTCACATCCTCTGCAAGTAGGGAAAAAAAAGAGAGAAAGGATTAGAGATCTCTCCTTCTCCTTTTACCAGTATTTACTAATTTATTTTAAGGGTCTTTTACCAGTTTTTTCAAATATGGGCTCATCATCATCATTGTTAATGGCACCACCAACAACAACAATAAAACAAGGTGCCCCATTGCACATGTGGACACATTACAAAAAAAGGACTACATCCGCTTCCTCTCTCCCTCTCCCTCTATCCATGGACTAACTCATTAGCCCCTTGTCTTTGAATGGGTAGACAAAAGGTTCAGACTAGAAGTAATGTTGTGAATCTTATCAAAGAAAAAACCCATTGCTACAAATAATCCTGTAGTCCCCTTCAAGCTTGACCCTTTTCCAAACGGCTCCCATTTTTTCATGAATCCCTGAACCTCATGGAGATAAGGACATGTGAACCTAGCCATTATCATTGCAAACAATTCCTCCAACAAAAGGGTGGCCCCGGTTACCCACACAAGAACCATAAAGTTGATTTCCACCAATGTAAGGTTAGTGAAAATAATCTGTGGAATTGAATGGAACAATTCGTTCTTATTTAAGATAAGATGCAATGGTAAATCTCGGCAGCCAGTAAAAAATAAATGGGCCTTCATATCTGAGACTAATGAACAAAAACATCAAAGACAAGTTTGTGAGAGGTTCATAAAAAGGTATAGGAGTGTTACCAATGCGACCAATTTTCATTCCAGACCGAGCAAGGGCTCTGAGAGCTGACTGGGCGCCTGGACCAGGTGTCTTCGTCTTGTTACCACCAGTTGCACGCAACTTGATGTGCAGAGCAGTGATTCCAAGCTCCTACAAAAAGGATTAGAAAATGAACATCAACAGTGAATGTCACAGGCCTAGCATGCATGATCTAATCCAATATGAATATTACCAATGTGATTGCAAAGGAGAAATATGGATGAATCCTAAATAACTATTGAAGAAGATTTCCAGTTCACATAATGGATGTACATGCACACCAATGATCTCAGTCAATTGACAGGAGTGAAAACAATCTCAATCAATGATCTAGTACTTTCACCTAAATACTAACTAGACAAGAGTGGAAATGGATGTGCATACCTTGCAGCGTTGTGCAACATCTTGTGCCGCAAGCATGGCTGCATAGGGAGAGGACTCATCCCTGTCTGCCTTGACTTTCATCCCACCTGTATAAAATAAAGATGTAACCAATCGTTTTAGCTTCATCAATATTAATCAGGATGAAGTCCTAACAGGAGAAGTAAAATTGCAAAATGGTAGAATATTAAATGGCTGACAATTGAACTTTCCATGAACTTAGGCATAAATAATACCACTGCTTTCAGATTTGTACAGCAGTCTTCAGAGAAGTGGCATCTCTTGGGCATGTTTTAAGTTAATATGGAAGGATGCAGTAATATATGGTTCTTGTTATAATTCAAATTCAAGGGCTTCTTGTTACAATTGAAATTCAAGGGCCTGTGGTTTGGGAGCTTGTAAAGTATTTGAGTGGAGAACTTGTCATGAAAATGACAGTTTCCCCTCTCATTGGAAGTTCAATTTTCGGTGGAAAACATTTTCAAGAATGTGCTTTCATAGTAGTCCTAAAAAAATTCCCAACCCTCCATCTGTTTTTTCCCGCTTTTTTTTCTCTCTCCTCCAAATGCTTTATTGAAAAAGAAAACGTTACTTCCTCTCCTATTATTTTCCAACCTCCCAAACAGGCTCTAAAGGTCTACTTCAGATAAGGGCTGTCAACGGGCCGGGCCGGGCCTAGGGTTGGCTTCGGCTTGTATTTGAACTATTACGGTCGAGAGTGGCGGGCTGGCCTGATTCAAAATTTTGATTTTGCCAGGCCCAAGACCAGCGCATTAACATCCCTAATTCAGATCAGTCAATTTCAAATGCCAGTTTGTATGTTTTCTTTTCTAAATAGAAAATTGAATTTTATATTGCAGAGTTGGGAGCAAATTTATACAGCTGTTTTTATTTTCTTCATAGCAAAAAAACAAAAGAATTCTTGTTCACTTAATTCAGTATAGATGTTGTACCATCTCTTCTCCAAAAAGCATCTAACAAAAAAAAAGGTTCAAGATTAAAGGCATCTCATACCGGTAACGCGGACCATGGTTTCTCTTCCAGATAAATCTGTCACATGCTGCAATCCAGGGAGGGAAAAAAGAATGAGACCTGTGAGAATGTCGGGAGAAGCAAAAGGGAAGTGAAAGAAAAGAAATGGAACTCACGATAAAAGTATCATTAAAAGATGCGAAGATGTGGGCGACACCGAAAACATTCTCCCCCTCTCGTACAGTTGGTCCAAGTGTCACATTCTCCTCCTTGGGCTCCCTGGTCTTTCTTCGCGACTGTAAAATGCCTCGCCAAAAAAAAGGCATGGATTAAAAAGGAACTTTTTCCAAGATTATGAGAAAAGCAAACCCACAAAAGCACCCTAGACTATTTTGCATTCAATTCAAGCTTTGAAAAAAGGGGGAAAAATACCTTGGCATGTGTTACAGAAATGAAAATACAACCCCAGGGTAATAACTCTTAACAAAACAACAAATACCAGCTTAACATATACCATGTAAGTAATGGAGAAGAAAAAAAGGGTTTCAAGGTATATCATAAGCAAACTACTAAAATGATGTTAAAAAAATAATCTTGGACAAAACTTGGTATATCAAGTAACCTAAGAGAAAAGCAATGAAGGCAATTGAAGGGTCACTATATACACAGCGCTGGGTTGTTCAGTGTTATTACAACTCTTTTTATAATTAATCGCGACATTATTGCTACAAAAGTAACCATGGCATTCAAAAACTGTTACATAATAACTATTAAGTAACGAAAACAGTGGAACTTATTACACAATAAGGGGCTGTAACACCCTATCCTGAAAAAGAAAAAAAAGGACCATAATGGGCAAATAGAGGGCCGACAATTTTCTTCCTTAAAAAAAATGACAGTTGCAGGGCCGTAATGGCCACTACGTCTCGTATTGTGATGGCCATATGGCCGGCCATTAAGGCCACTGTTACCATTATTGAAACTGGAAGGCCTACTTGCCCTTTGATTGGCCACATAAGTAAACAAACGATTAGCATGTGATTCCCACCACCTATGGATTAGTGAACAACAATCAATAAGCATGTTAGAGCCTTTCCACTCATGAGCAATGTAGTCAAAATCCTAGGATTTATGATTTGCGATTTGAGTCAAATCTTAAGCAAAACGATTTGGATCCCACCTTGAATCCCATTTTATATGAATCTTATGATTCTATGATTTGAATCCTACAACTTATGATTCAAATTACACTTGTTCTGTACGATTTGATGCTTTACTGGACTTTCATTTTATGTCTTTAATTTGGTGGGGGCTTTAAGAATCGTCTAGAAAAGGTAAATTATTTTCTTTTGTTCTTTATAAGAGATTAAATGATATATACTCTTTAACATTAAATCATGGAGCCTTTTATTTAATATGATTTCTTACTTCTTAATTGATCAAAACACCAAATTGATGTATGACTTGTCTAGAAAGTTTTCATGGATGTTAATGAACATGCTGACTTACATATATTGTGGAATGATGGTTAGAGATCAAAATATCTTTTTTGTCAGTCTATGAAAAGGGATGACTAATGAGTTTTGATTTTTTCCCGATTTATTTTTCATATTTTTTTCAATTTTTAAGACAATCATAAAAAATTATGACTTAAGATACAATTTGCAATTCAATACGATTCAACCCCATTATGGTTTGTGATACAATAACAATTTTGACAACATTGTACATGAGTACATATGCTTCACAATTTTTCCGGCCTTCTATAGTAAAATGGAATAAACAGATATGCTAGCACTAGCAGGGTCAGAATCATCCACCTGGCCTGGTCACCACATCCACTTCACACACCATGGAAACCACCACAACAATTTTTATTTTATTTTTGTAAAACAAAACATATTGCTGCAATCCGTGAAAGAAACTACAGAAAATATCATAACTGAGACATTTCTAATCCACAAATTTACGAAACAACTACAACAGCATAAGCAAATGAGACATTGTTTCAACATCAGTCCAATGCAACAAAATATCCGTTTAACGCATCTGCAAGCCTACTATAACCAATGTTGCCAGATCTAGAATCTATCGCCATGGAAGCTACAAATCTGAAAGAACCACTGCAACCAATGCTGTAAAATGAGACATTTACCCCTATCCAATCTAAACACCGGAAAAAAAAAAAAAAAAAAAAAAAAACTACTACAACCGATGTCGAAAAATGGGCCCTACACTTTTGCCCCATCCATCTTAACATCTGAAAGAACTATTACATCCAGTGTTGTGAAATGAGACATTTACACCCACCCAATTAAACATATATAAAAACGACTATAACCGATGTTGTAAAATAAGAATTTTGCCGCCTCGTTTCTCAAACATCTGAAAAGAAACTCCTACAATGGTTGTTGTAAGAAGAGACAGATACATCATCCACTTCCACAGATCTGCAAAACTACTAATAATTCCCAAACCCTAAAAATACAAAGCCAGTGAAATCCTAACCCCTAAACCCTAGAAATTTTGGGAGAATCGAACACAAGCAGGTGGAGGGCAGTAAGGGAATTGACGAAAAAAGATAGGGAGAAGCTTACCATGGCTGCTGCGAATTGCGAATCGGAGGGTCTGAAAGAAGGGTTTTGGAGGATCGAGACAGCGGCTGAGGAAATGGAGAAAACCCTAGCTCCAGTCGTTCTTATATAGAAGAGGAGTTATATAATACTCGGGCTGCGGATGACGCTTGATACGCAGGCACTCAGAACTTGTAACGTGGCATGCACTAACTCAAATAAAACCGGCTAGATTGTAAATCCATCTGTCGTAAAGTCAAAAACCCAATATTAGATTGGTTTAATCATCATATCTGATTCGTGGACATTCGTTTGTGGAAATAGGACCGTTGGATTTTTCATTTTTAACCGTCCAATAAATATCCAACAATCCGATTGTCTGATGATCAAACAAGATTCATTTTTGGACCATGATAGACTGGTTACCGTAATTTTGACGGATTAATCTGACTGATTTTATGCCACGTGTGCAATTTCTAAGTGCATGTGTATCATCCATCACACTCTGCCGGAGTATCAAAGTATTTCTCTTGCGGAGCCCGCACGCGTGGATCTTTGATCGTGCCAATGGCACACGTGCTTTTGATATCGAGTTTACGATCAGTTGGGCCACTCTGATATTTTCAGCTCGTTGGGCTGCCGCACTCCTCAGGTGGCCACTGATTGCAAAACAAAGGGAGTGGATCTCACGTGTGAGAGATATCAGACGCGGGCCCTCTTCTGAAAATATGCTATACCGCACACGTGTGCTGGATGGCACTCGCTCGATTAGGGTTGAGGAATTATATCGTACTCTGGCAGATTACGGTATATTGTACCTGTATGTGCACCCAACGCGGATATGGTCATGGTCTACCTAAATTTGAACCGTCCAAAATCTGGCATGATGCGGTGTAACACATTAGTCATGATAGATTGGGATATTGTTAAGTGCAGGATTAAGGGCCTGTTTGGTTGGCACATGACAACCTGTTTTTTAACTTCAAACCTAAATCCGATCAAAATCAATTGTTACTAATGTGTTTGAAGGTAAATTATAACCAAATAAAATTCCGTCTGGAAACTTAAATTGGTTGGAGTCGGGATTATTGGACTCTTTGGTTGTAGAATCTAGATTCCAGAGAAAATCTAAATTTTAGTGTTGGAATCCAAAATTGCATAAATTGAATGGGAAACTTGATTCCATCTGGAAGTTGTAGTTTGGTTGAAAATTGTGTAATTTAAATTTTGTTTGGTTGAAAATCGTGTAATCGAACGTTGCTTGCGGCATGGCCCACTTGGGTTTCAAATTTGCATGAGAATTTGACCCTTGGAGTATAGTAGCCCTACAAGATAGATGATCGGGTTGGATGGCAAATAAACATGATAGTGGACTCTAGGAAGTTTTAAATTAGACCTTCAATCAAGGTGTGGTCCACTTAAGATTTAGATTTGACTCACATCCTTAATTGAGTTCTTAAAATGGATGAACTACGAGGATATAAAACACATACATCATAGACATACAACGCATGCATCGAGGTGGGCATCACCATAGGCATATTATTGTCAATAATGAATGACACTAACTTCCACCACTCTTCCCTTCCATGTAAAACGGTCCCCACACTATTTCCACTAATCCCATTTCCAACTAATTTAAGTTTTTAGATGGAATCTTGTTTGATTAGAAATTGCCAGCACACACACTAGTTAGAATTAGATTTTGCTAGAATCCATATTTTAAGTTAGAAACACATTTCTAATGCCAACCAAACAGGCCCTTGGTGAAAAATGGTTAGGGGGAACCTTTTCTAGAAAAGGAAAAGAGGCATTAGTGAGCATCATTCGATATTGACGATAATACCCCTAAGGTGGTGCCCACCTAAATATATGTGTTTTATATCCATGTGGTCCATCTGTTTTGAGCGTTTATTTAAGGATATTTGGCTAAAAATGAGGCATATCTAAATCTCAGGTGGACCACATTGCAGGAAACAGTGTTAATTGAATGTCCACTATTAAAAACTTCCTAGGGCCCTACTATAATGTTTATTTGCCATCCAACCCGGCCATCTGTTTTGTGAGACTACTATAGGTCAGGATCAAGTTCTTAGGCAGATTCAAAGACCAAGTAGGCCATGCCACAAGCAACGATTGGATTACTAGTTTTCAACCAAACATAATATTAATTACACGATTTTCAACCAAACAGCAAGTTCCAGATGTATCTGAATGTCAATTCAATTTATGCAAACTTGGATTCCAACATAGGAATTTGAATTTTCAATTTTCTCTAGAATCTAGATTCTGCAACCAAACCGGCCCTATTGAATTTTTTCTTTGCTTAGTTTAAGCATTGGGTGCGTTTCTTTTTGGCAGTGGATTTGATGGCCCTGGAACAAATGGAACAGTGGCCTACTAATTGAAGGTTAAGAACATACATTAAAATATAATGAGTGTATGTATACTTTTGCCTCACCATTATCCACTATGGGTCCCATCCTATCAATGGTTTGGATTACTGTCTTACTGAACCCGTGGGTCCATATTCCTTACTTGGTATGTATGGTAATTCAATCCAAACACTGGAGGCATGGGCCCAACGACCTGGTGACCAAAATTCAAATAATCAGACGGTTTTAAATGTTTGTGATTTTGTCCATCTGTCCCATCAATCAATTGAAGGCTGTTAATGGGCTGGGGTGGCCCGCTGGGGTGGCTATGGGCTCACCCTTTTTATCTTTCACCATCGAATCCGCGTCCGTCGCCTAAGAACCAGTCAGCCTGGACCGAGCCATCTAAGGATTTCAAGGGTATTTTTGTAAATATCTAGCAAGATATGGCGACCAAATGAACGGCCCATATCTCGCACAGAAGTGGATGGCTGGGCACGGGTTAGGCGTACCCCATGCATCGTCATGACGAGCTGGGCCTGGTTTGTTTGCTCTGGCCCGTCACAGGCTCAGGGCCAAACCCAAACAGTCGATAGGCCTATCATCATGGGTCAGACTTTTCCCAACTACATCACCATTGAGAACAAGAGGACTGTATGATTCTGCGATCAGGACCATTCATCTGGTGGGCCTCTCTGATAATGAGCGTGCCACGCTAGAAGGTTCCAGCTAGAGAATAACATTGGCCTTTCTCAGCGGACCGTGGACCGTGGTTGGATTTGATTTTCCTAACCACCATTTCTAGGCCAGAAATCCGGGAGGGCTGATCCAAAACGTGAGTGGATTAGGTGGGCCCCGGCTTCACCCAAGATGGTGCGGCCCTTACTGCGGGGCCCCACCTTGATGTATGTATTCTACATCAACGCTGTACATCCGTTTCGCCAGATCATTTTAAGGCATGAGCACAAAAATGAAGCAGATCCAAATCTCAGGTGGACCATACCATAGGAACCACTAGTGATTGGACATTAAAAACTTTTGTGGGCCACGTAAATTTTGAATCAATTCATATTTGTTTTGTTTCCCTTCACCCAGATTTGTGTGACCTTATCAACAGGTTGGATGACAAATAAACATTCTGGAAACATTACGGTGGGCCTTAGGAAGGTTTTTAATGGTGGGCCCCACTGCTTCCTATAGTATGGTCCACCTGAGATTTGAATCTGCTTCATTTTTGGGCTGATAACCTAAAATGATCTGTTGAAACGGATGGACGGCGTGGATTTAGGATGCATACATCATGGTAGGCCCCACAGCAAGGTCTGCACCGTCTTGGGTGAGGCATGGCCGCACCTAATCCGTTCATATATCCTGCTGTAAAGACCGGCCCACTCAGTAAGTGGGCCACACAGACTCGTTGAATATGGGTTGCTATTTTCTAACCAACCGCTTCTTTGCACACCTGCGGCCCAGATCAAAGTAGATGGAGCTTGGACCTATTAACTTGGCCAGGCTTGAGCTGAAATCATTTTAGAACCACCTGGACCGGCGTGGACCCCATTTTGTATGTATGTGTGTACTATCCTACTAGTATGCCCGTCCAATCATCAGATTGACAAGCATCTAGACCATTGGTTTCATTTTTCTAAATGTCTGTTTCTCCGTGCATGTGCGTTCCAGTCCATCAATGGATGGATTAGGAATATACACGTGGGAAATAGGGATTTGATGAATTTATGCGCTTAGCTGGGCCAAGTTGGCTTGATCAAACCTGGGCCCAACCTCTTTTTGCATGGGTTTGGGCCTGCTTTCTAGACCCATGACAGGCTCGGCCGGGCTGGGCTAAGACCAAACCCCACCAATGCCAACTCTATGTAACGTACTATCAACAGTTCAAATCCTGCACACGGGTGCCACGTTGGCAAGTTTAGTGTGGGGAGCGGATTAGGTGAGACCGGTGATCCACCAAGATGGGTGGGACCCCTGACTGTGGGGCTCACAGTGATGTATGTGCCTTAAATCAAGGCCACCCAACCATTTTGAAAGCTCATTCTAAGGCAGTATCCCAAAAATGAAGCTGACCCAAATCTTAGGTGGACCCCACCACAAGAAACAGTCGTGATTAAATCCCCACCATTAAAAACTTCATAGATTCCACCAGAATGTTTATTTGCCATCCAATCTGTTGATAATGTCACAAACACCTAGATGAAGAGTAAACACAAATATAATCTTGATCCAAAGCTTTTGTGGCCCACAAGAAGTTTTTACTGATCAATTATCATTGTTTCCTTTACTATGGTCCATCCTGGGATTTGGAACTGCTTCATTTTCTGAATCGTGTCCTAAAATGAGCTTTCAATATGGATGGACGGCGTGTACGTAGTCACATACATCACAATGGGCCCCACAATTAGGGATGTCAATAGATCCGATCATGATCTAATTCAATCCAAATTTGATCCGATTTAATTGGATTTGGATTGAAATCTTTGATCCATTTAATAATCAGATTGGATCGGATAGATCAGATCCAATCTGATAATGACTGGATTACAGGGGTATAAAAGGAAAAGAAATAAAAAATCTACTTTTGATTAGATTTAGATTCGGATCATCCCATCTGTTTACAGAGAGGAGTACTGGTTTTGATCAGATTTGGATTTCTAAAACTTTAAGCGGACCAAGTTCAAATGAGACACTTGTGATCCAGATGGATTCAGACCATGTAAATCTTTAATCAGATCAGATTCGGATCAACACTGATCCGGTCTGAATCTGATCCGTTGACAGCCCTACCCACAATCAGGGGTCCCACCCACTTCGGTGGATCCGGGGTCTCACCTAATCCGCTCCCATTTAGTGTGTATGTGTTTGCTTCTTGTTTCAATTTCTCATCAGAGGATATGCTTAGGTAGAAGTCTACCCAGTGCATGGTCCATCAGCCCATCGGTCTGGATAATTGAATTGTGGCGGGTTGATGATCATAGAATCCCCTAACAGGGGTGAGGGGGTTGGCAGTGGATTGCGTGGTGTACAACCCACCACCCACCTCCCTTGTGTGTTGTTGTCGTCAAGTTCCATAAGGCCCACCATGATGTATGTGTTATATCCACACCATCCATCCATTTTGCGAGATCAGTCGAGGCCATGAGCCCAAAAATGAGAAAGCAGTGCGGATAATGATTCTCATGGTTGAAACCTTCTTACAGCCCACCATGCTGTTTATTTGTCATCCAAGCTTTTCATGAGGTCACACGGACCTGGATGAATGACAAAAAACAAATATCAGATTGATCCAAAACTTTTGTGGCCTCCAAGACGTTTTCAATGGTAAACGTTCAATCCCACCGCTTTTTGGTGGTATGGTCCCCTTGAGCTTTGGATCTGCCTACTTTTTTTTTGCCGATGCCCTAAATTGATCTCGTGAATGGACGAACGTTGATATATATATATATATATATATATATATATATATATATATATATCATGTTGGACCCACAGAACTTAGTGACGTCAACACACCATAAGGTCGGTGGCACATCACGCAAGTATGGCCCTTACCGTCCGATTACTGTGGGTCCACCTTGATGTATGTACTATGTATCCATGCTGTCCATCTGTTTTTTCCAGATTATTTTAGGGCAATATTCCAAAAATGAAGCAGATCCAATTATCAGGTGGACCAAACCATAAGAAACAGTGGTGATTGACCGTCCTACCATTAAAAACTTCTTAGGGAGCATTTTAATGTTTCTGTAGTGTTTATTTACCATCCAATTTGCTGGTAAGGTCACATAAGCCTAGATGAAAGGGGGAAATAAATATCACCTTGATTGAAATTTTTTGTAGCCCATTAATGGTCAATTAAGGGAGCGGATTAGGTGAGACCCTAGATCCACTTAGGTGGGTGGGACCCCTGACTGTGGGGACCACTGTGATGTATTTGACTACATCCACAAGGTGCATCTTTATTGAAAGCTCATTTTAGCATATGATCCAAAAAATGAAGCAGATCCAAATCCTAGATGGACTGTAGTATAGGAAACAGTGGTGATAGGCCATTAAAACCTTCTTATGGGCCACAAAAGCTTTGGATCAAGGTGATATTTGTCTGGTATCTTCATCTAGGTGTTTTTTTTACTTTATCAACATGTTGGATAGAAAATAAAAATTTCTTTGGAATCCATGAAGTTTATAATGGTGAGGAGTAAATCACCGACTCTTTCCTGTGGTGTGGTCTACCTAACATTTGAGTCAGCTTAAGTTTTTGGATCATGGCCTAAATTGATGTGTAAAAATGGTTGGACAGTATGGATTTTAGGCGCATACATCACTGTGGGCCCCACAGTCAAGGGTCCACCCACCTCGGTGGATCCGGGGTCTCACCTAATCCGCTCCCGTCAATTAACACTGTTTCCTATGGGTCCACCTGATAATTGGATTTTTTCATTTTTCCAATAATATCATAAAATGATATGTAAAAATGGATGGACGGGTGGATTCATAATACATACGTTAAGGTGGGCCCACAGTAACCCCACGGTACGGGCTGCAACGTGGGGAGGGTGTTACCCGCGGGGGAACAGCTTAGTGGGTGTTACCCTTGAGGTGTGGCCCACATGGGTGATATTTTGTATATCCACACCGTCCATCTGCTTCTCCAGTCCATTTGGGGATGGGGTTCCAAAAATTATGTAGATCCAAATCTCAAGTGGACCGTACCACTGGAAACAGTGGTGTGCCCCACTATTAAAATTTCCAAAGAGCTCATGGTAAGGTTTTAGTAATGTTTATTTGTAATCCAGCCTATTGATAATGTCAAGAAGATCTTGATGAAGGGAAAATATAAATATCAGGTTGATCCAAAACTTCTTTTGGCCCACAGAAAGCTTTTAACGGTTATTCATCACTGTTTGTAGTGTTATGGTCCACCTGAGATTTGGGCCTTCTTAGACATTGGCATCACATCCTAAAATGAGATGGCAAAACAGATGGAAGGCATGGATTTGTAAAAAAAAATCCATCAATATGGGCCCCACACGGTTAGGGTAACAACCACTAAGCTATCCCAGGGTAATAGCTAATCCGCTCCCCGCAACGTCTTTGGGGAGGCCCGGGTCTCACCTAATCCGCTCGTTTCCTAGGGGATGGCCCATATCTGATGATCTGACTGTTCTTTCGGCTTTAATGTATACATGGTAGACATTGTATGATGATCTAACCATCCGATTGCTGGCCATCGGATGGATGGTAATGAGAAAAGTCAACAGTTCAAGTTCAAAAAGTAAATTTTCAGTAATTGGAGTTTGGGATTAGTCGATTAATCTAATGGACGGCTACGTTAAAGGTCAACCCTTAATGATGAATGGTCCACATCCAAGACGGGTCGCATGATGGATGGCCTATTTTGAAAGTTTAGCTCACACCAAGAACAATTCACATCCAATAATGAATGACCCAAATGTTTTAAAACATGAATATTGTAGCCATACATTATTTTGTCATTTGAGGCACGGTTAATCTATGATGAGATCCACCAAAACAACTATCTAAATTGGTCTTATAATAAATTAAGTTGTCGTATTAATATTTAAAAATGACATCATTAATCCTTAAAAAATCTATTAATTTAAACATTTTACCAAACATGTTTATTTTAAATAAGAATTTTTTTTGCTTTGAAAATATAATTTTATAAAACAAGCTTATTTTAAACAAGGGCCGGAACAAAAAGAGTTTATTACAATAGCTCTTATTTGAAAAGTGACGTAAGATGAGGATCAATTACCTTTCTATCACACATAGACAAAAAATGACTTAAAAAAAAGTCAACAAAATTCAACATATTTTGGTCAACTAACTGATCTAAATTATTTCGAAATGTAATTAAGTTAGTCGTTGGATGCTTTTGGAGCTGATTCGGTTAACCAACCCACTCCATCGGTTGATTGACCAATCACTTGATTAGGCATGTTGGTTGACGAACGACAAAAATTTTGCACATTTTCTAGATTTCTTTCTTATTTTGTTTATGACTTTTTTTTTATTTTAGACAATATAAGTTCTTTTAAACTCATCGTTAAATATAAAACTCTCGTATTAATCAATTGAAAATTTTATCTTTTGTTGTTTTGCTCTGAATGATTTGAGAAAGCTTTAATAGAATCCAGATGGCCTTGTAAATTTAAGGTAATTATCCTCTAGGGGAGATGGTGATTCACCTCATCACATCCTTCCCTATGCAAAAGCTCTTACTAGACTAGAGTGGAGATGCCATAGCATGAGCTCACTTATATCCTAGCTGCAGCAACACAACTGCGGTTGTATCAAGACCCAACACACATTGAAGCAATGAAACACTATGCATTGACCGGACAGGAAGACGAGAACAACGGTTATGATCGCTAGATGTTTGCAGTGGAGGGTACTACTAATGCATGAAAGTTTTACGTATGCAAGATGCCAAAAATGGATGGACGGCATCGATAAAACACGTACATCATGGTAGGCCCAGTACTAAGCTTTTCAGGCACCGACGTGCATGTACAAAAGCACACATATTGCACATGAAAAGAAACCTATACTTAAGCCCGAAGCAAGGCCCTTATTGATGAAATCAATAACCCACTAATCGATAACTAAAAGGGTTGCAATCTCAACCGTTGATCATTTCTCTTCTTGATTCTTTCTTTTCCTCTTTATCTTAGATAACAAGGCAAGGACCTTTTGAGAGATCTTTTCAAATCCAACCATCAAAGCAACACCAAAAAGCACTGGGATTCCTTTCTTCCTTATGAAGAGGTATTGATGGTCTGGCCGTGTGATAGTTCATACACATGAAGTCAAAATTACACGTGTAATATGCGTTACTCAGTTTAAGCCATCCAAATTGTGGGGCCCATTTAGATGCGTCATAAACCCAAAATCAGGTTCATTGTACAAGCTCAACTTCTGATTGTTGGACCTTTGTTAGTCGAATTCAGACCGTTTACTATGTTGCAGTTAGCTGTCCAGTACATGTCAACTATTAGGCCATTTTTTTATGGGTTAAGTTCACACACCCCATTGTTAGTACACCCACCCACACTCCTATTAGTCACATCACAATGTTAGCCACCCCCACTATGAGAATCGATGCCAGATACCATGACCTCAGTGTTGAAACAGAAGCTATCTTCACTGAGTCTGCCACTTGAGTTATGGACCCGGGTGTAACCATTAGGCCATTTAGAGCCGTTTTTCCTGTGTAGCTTTCGGTCAGTTGAATGCAATAAACCATCTCTCTCTCTCAGATTTATTTAGAACTTAATTATAATAACATTGAACCCTTTTGATTCAAATCAACGGCATTTAAATTAGTTAAACTTGAGGTATATATAGTCCAACTCATTGAACTTGAGAGAGAGGGTCTCAAGTCTAACTTCACGGAAGCCGGTTGCGTGATCCTCTCCTAGACAATTATCCGGCAAACCAGGGCTCCTGTGGTCCCACCGTGATGTATCCATTCATCCATGCCGTCCATCCATTTTCTCACACCATTTTAAGGTATGAGCCCAAAAATGACGCAATTCCAACATTAAAGTGAATCACACAAGACATGACTCTTGCAATTACGTGCATCTATGTGCATTTAATGTAATCCAAGCTCACAATTTGGTGTAGTCCACTTTAGTGTTGGATCTACCTCATTTTTGGGCTCACACCTTAAAATGACATGAGAAAATGGATGGACAGCATGGATAAATAAATACATTATGATGGGACCCATATGAGCCCCTGGTCGGAAATATTATGGTCTGACTGCGGTTGACTAGGTCACAGTTATATTTATCTATCGGTTGACTAGGTCACACTTATATTTATCTATTTATCAATGGCTAGACATTATTCTCTATAGCGTGGCCTATTTCATGAGAGGATATGGCTGGTTTTTGCGTGAGGTGATAGTTATGGTGGGGCTAAGCTATTGGATATGTCATATTAGGCATGCCCTTAATAGGTAGGAAGTTATTCACCAGGTGGATTGTAACTTGTTGACTTGAGACACACATATCATAATTGTAACCGCAAGGTGGTCGTCCAAGTGAAGTGGGCCCCACCCATTGAGAGATAGAGATGGGATACCGCGGTTACAGGGTAACCAACAACCTATTACTCTGGCAATTTTGGAACTGCATGAGTAGTTCTCTTACTATTTTAGTAACCGTTGTGGTCGTATTTCTATAAAATATACCAAAGACTCGTAATAGGAGGCATGAGCAAAAGAGATTTCGAGCACCAATTCGGATTGTAAGAGAACAATTGTGAAGGAGAAAAAGTCGGGTTCCATAATTGCTACATGATTTATTGCGTGGATCTTGCAGGAAGAAGGGTGTTCCGTTACCCCTCTTATTGTGCCAGTGAAAGCATTGTGACATCTTTCTTCCTAAAATGTAAGAAGCATCTAGAAAAATCCAACAATTGAGCCTCCATCTTCTGCTACCATTGGATCTAAGGAATTGCTTCTAGGTAGACAATTTCCTGATAATAAATATTAAAAAAATCAAACTTTGTATGCTAATTTAGAGTATTATAGTTGATTTACTTAATAAATTTTAGATTAATATGAATATGCAATAGATTTCCAATGCACTCTCATTACAGGTTGCCAAACACAACTCAAGATTCAATTACAATGATAATTATGAATTGGATTCCAAATCGCACTGAATCCATGCAGCCAAACGAGCCCTAATGCAAACTGGCCTGAAAGCCCCGGATGCTAAAGTTGTACCAGTATGCTAATTGAGATAGGTGACATAATTTTAAGGAGAAAAGAAAAATGAAATGATCATTCATTCAATCCTCCTCTCCATTGGTGTCATTCTCTCTATAAAGCCGATTAGCTGCTCTACTATCTCGGTAATATCCATTCTCTCCGAACAGCAGGTTAGCTGCTCCATCATCTCTGTCACCTCCTGCTTGAAGAGAGATGCTGCCCGAAGATGGTCCAATGATGCTTCTAATTTTGCCTTGAACTGGTCTAGCGTGGCGTCTACCTGTCCCAACACCTCCTCACCTCGAAGACATGTTGCTCTCATCTCCTCTGAATAATGCTGTAGTCCTTCGAGCTTGTTAGCCATGACTTTCACTGTCTCCTTTGCTATTATGACTAGGCGTTCCGACTCCTCTGCCGTTTGCTTGATGAAATCCTTAACCACGGCTTTGTTCGTCAAAGGACCGGCAACACCAGGCTCAACCTGTTCGGTAACCTCGGTCTGACCGGCAATATTAGCTCTCTCCTGTTCAAATGTAACCATGGCATTCAAAAACAGTTATGGAATGGTAACGGTGGGAATCGTTACATGGGGAGTGGACAGTGGTGACAGTGGTGTTACCCTGACCGTGTGGGGTCCACTTTGATAAAACTATTGTATCTCCACACCGTCCATCCATTTTTATCAGCTTAGTTTAGGAGTTGATCCTAAAACTTGGGTCTCTACTGATGGCTCATTGGTGGACTAATGAAAGTTTCAATACAAGGTCATGGGTTTGAGTACCCATTGTCGTGTGTGTGGGTGTGAGAATGTGTAGAAATAAAATAAAAACGATTGATCTCAAAAGTTAAGCAGATTAAAATGTCAGGTGGACCACACTACTGAAAACAGTGGTGATTGACCATATCAAAAACTTCTTATGGCCACAAAAGTTTTGGATCATGCTGATATTTGTATTTTACCTTCATTGGGTCTGGTTGACCGAACAGTTTGGATGATATATACCTTCACTAGGTCTGGTTGACCTTATCAACGTACGGTTTGGATGGCAAATAAACATTAACGTGGGCCTCAAGAAGTTTTTAATGGTAGGCGGTCAATCACCATGGTTTCTATGGTGTGGTCCACATGAGATTTGGATCTGCTAAGTTTTGGGATCATGTCTTAAAATGAGCTCGAAAAATGAACATATAGCGTTGAAATACAATGCAAAATCAAGGTGGGCACATGATTAGGGTAACACCCGTTAACGTGTAACCCGGGTAAACACCTGATCGGCTCTCCATTAAATGATAATGGGGCTCTGTGGGGCCACCGTGATGTATGGGTTGATCATTTTAGGGTATAAATCCCAAAATAAGGCAGATCCAAGGCTGAAGTGGACCACAAAGTGGGGTTTGAATGCCCACCGTTAAAAAAAATTTGGGAGCCGCATAAGTTTTGGATCAAGCTGATATTTCTTTATTCCTTTCATCCATGTCCATATTACCTTATGAACAGGTTGGATGGCCAAAAACATCACGGTGGCCCCTAGGAAGGTTTCAACGTTGGGTGTCATTATCATCGTTGCTTCCTGTGGTGTGGTCCACTTGAGCTTTGGATATGCGTCATTTTTTTAATCAGAGCCTAAAATGATCCGTTAAAATGGATGGACGGTCTGGATAAAACCCATACATCACGGTGGGCCCTACAGAGTCGACGCAATCCGTTTCCAAGTAGAGGGCAACAAGGAAATTAATGAACGAGGGATGGGAGAAGGAAGAGAAGGGATGGGATTTAACTTTACCATGGCCGTGAATCAGACGGTCTTAAAGAGAAGGGTTTCGGCGGAGAACGATCGATTCAGCTGCTGAGTAAATGGAGAAAACCTGCACTCGTATTTATATAGAAGAGGAGTTATATGATACTCGGGCCGCGGTTGATGCCTGATACGCCGGTGCTCAGAAATTGTAACGTGACATTTACTAACTCAAATGAAACCGGCTAGATTGTACATCCAACTGTCATAAAGTCACGGACCCAAGATTAAATTGGTTGGATAACCATGTACTCTGATTCGTGGACATTTGTTTATGGAAATAGGACCGTTGGGTTTTTTTCATTTTGAACCGTCCAATAAATTTCCAACATTCCAATATTCAGATGAATAAACAAAATTCAATTTTGGTCCATGATACAGTGGTTACAGCAATTTTGACGGATTAATCTGACTAATTTATGCCACGTGTGCAATTTCGGAGTGCCTGCGTATCATCCACCACACTCTGCTGGAGTATCAAACTATTTATCTGTGGGAGGGGATGCTTGCGTGGCCCGCACTCGTGGATCTTCGCTCGTGCCAAATGGCAAACGTGTTTTCTCTCTCTATTAGGATTGAGGAATTATATCGTACTCTGGTTGACCATGGTATATCGTACCCGTACGTGCACCCAATGCGGATATGGTCATGGTCTACCTAAATCCGAACCGTCCAAATCTTGAATGATGTGGCGTAACGCAGTAGTCATAACATATAGATTGGGATATTTTAACAGTAGGATTAATGAATTTTCTTTGCTTAATTAAAGGATGGGATGTGTTTGTTTTTGGCCATCGATTTGATGGCCTGGAACAAATAGAACAGTGGCCCACTAATTGAAGGTGAAGAACTACATTCTCTCCGAACAGCAGGTTAGCTGCTCCATCATCTCTGTCACCTCCTGCTCGAAGAGAAATGCTGCCCGATCGAAAAGGGTCCAATAATTCTTCTAACTCTGCCTTGAGCTGGTCTAGCGCGGCGTCTACCCGTCCCAACACCTCCTCACCTCGAAGACATGCTGCTCTCATCTCCTCTGAATAATGCTGCACTCCTGCGAGCTCGTTAGCCATGACTTTCACTAGCTCCTTTGTTATTATGATTAGTTGTTCCAACTCCTCTACTGTTTGCTCGATGGCATCCTTAACCGCGGCTTTGTTTGTCAAGGGACCCACAACACCATACTCAACCTGTTCGGTAACCTCAATGGTAGCTCCATAAAAGTTTCAACATTGAGGTCTTGGGTTTGAGTACTACTTACCGTGTGTGTGAGTGTGAAAGTTTATCTTCAGAAAAGAAGAACAAAAAGAACGGAGTAGTTCTCAAAACTTAAGCAGATTCAAATCTCACGTGGACCACACCACCGAAGATGGTGGCCATTGACTATTAAAAGCTTTTTGTGGGCCACAAAAGTTTTGGTTCATGATTATATTTGTATTTTACGTATGGTATGGTTGACCTTATCAACGTACAGTTTGGATGGCAAATAAACATTAAGGTGGGCCTCAGGAAGTTTTTAATGGTAGGCGTTCAACCACCACGGTTTCCTATGGTGTGGTCCACATGAGATTTGGATCTGCTTAAGTTTTGTGATCATGTCTTAAAATGAGCTCCCATGATTATGGTAACACCCGTTAACGTGTAACCCGGGTAGCACCTAATCAACTCTGAGGGGCCACTATGATGTATGGGTTTTATCTGCACCGTCCATCCATTTTTCCAGATCAGTTTAGAATGCATACCAAAAAATAAGGCAGATCCAAGGCTCAAGTGGACCACACAGTGGGGTTTGAACGGCCACCGTTAGAAACTTCTTGGGAGCCGCAGAAGTTTTGTATCAAGCTGATATTTCTCTTTTTCCTTTCATCTATGTCCATCTGACATTATGAACAGGTTGGATGGCCAAAAACATCACGGTGGCCCCTAGGAAGGTTTCAACCTTGGGTGTTATTATCACCCTTGCTTCCTGTGGTGTGGTCCACTTGAGCGTTGGATCTGCCTCATTTTTATAATTAGATACTAAAATGATCTGTTAAAATGGATGGACGGTGTGGATAAAACCCACACATCACGGTGGACCCTACGGAGCCGACGCAATCCGCTTCCAAGTAGAGGGCAACAAGGAAATTAATGCAGTAGGGATGGGAGAAGGAAGAGAAGGGATGGGATTTAACTTTACCATGGCCGTGAATCGGACGGTCTAAAAGAGAAGGGTTTTGGCGGAGAACGATCGAGTCAGCTGCTGAGTAAGTGCAGAAAACCTGCACTCGTCTTTATGTAGAAGAGGAGTTATATGATACTCCGGCTGCGGTTGATGCCTGATACGCCGGTGCTCAGAAATTGCAACGTGACATTTACTTACTCAAAATGAGACCGGCTAGATTGTACATCCAACTGTCATAAAGTCACAGACCCAAGTTTAAATTGGTTGAATAACCATGTACTCTGATTCGTTGACATTTGTTTGTTGAAATAGGACCGTTGGATTTTTTTTCATTTTGAACCGTCCAATAAATGTCCAACATTCCGATAGTCAGATGAATAAACAAAATTCAATTTTGGTCCATGATACAGTGGTTAACGCAATTTTGACGGATTAATCTGACTAATTTATGTCACGTGTGTAATTTCGGAGTGCCTGCGTATCATCCATCACACTCTGCTGGAGTATCAAACTATTTCTCTGTGGGAGGGGACGCTTGCGTGGCCCGCACTCGGGGATCTTCGCTCGTGCCAAATGGCAAACGTGTTTTCTCTCTCTATTAGGATTGAGGAATTATATCGTACTCTGGTTGATCATGGTATATCGTACCCGTACGTGCACCCAATGCGGATATGGTCATGATCTACCTAAATCCGAACCGTCCAAATCTTGCATGATGTGGTGTAACGCAGTAGTTATAATAGATTGGGATATTTTAACGGTAGGATTAATGGATTTTTCTTTGCTTAATTAAAGGATTGGATGTGTTTGTTTTTTGCCATCAATTTGATGGCCTGGAACAAATAGAACAGTGGCCCACTAATTGAAGGTGAAGAACATATATCAAAATATAATGATCATATGGTGCATTTTTGCAGCACCACTATCCACTATGTGGCCCATCCTATCAATGGTTTGGATTACTGAAGCGTATGCTCATAATCCTTGGTTTGCATGGTTGTTAATCCAAAAACCCGAGGCATGGGCCCAATGACTCGATGACCCAAAATTCAACTAAACAGACGGTTCTAAATCGGTGTCCATTAGATGGCAAATATAATGGAAAATACCCATTTCTGTGATTTTGTCCACCGGTCCCATCTTTCAATTTAGGGCTGTCAATGGCTTTTCTAGCCTGGCCCACTCGGCCCTCTGGGCAACATCTCTTACAGAAGTGGATGACCGGGCTTCGGCCGACCTACGCAATGCATAATCATCACGAGCTGGGCTTGGGTCTGTTTGTTCTGGCCAGTTGCACATTTAGAAGCCCAAACCGTCATGGGCCTATCTATGAGGGTCAGTGTCATCCCAACTACTTCCTTCACCATTTTGAATAAGAGGACTGTATAATTTCTCGATCAGGACCGTTCATCTGGTGGGCCTCTTGGCCAATGAGTGTGCCTGGCTTGAAGTTCCCCGCTAGAATGCAACTTTGGCCTTTCTATGTGGAGTGTAGACCGTGGTTTGATTTGATTATCCAAACCACCATTTGTAGGTATGTATCGGTGATGGCCAGTGAGTATTAGTGATGGTCAGTGTGTATCAATAAAAACGGTCATAACTCTCTCATTATATGTTTAAATTAAGTGTTTGTACTTGTTAGAAATGTAATTTGATGAACTTTCATATGACTTTGGAATCACCTCATCTGGACTCCATTTAATTGCCCAAATGTGGGCCTAAAGTCATTGTCGTTCGTCGATACTTATTGTCATTCACATGTCCGATAAAAATGGTTATAACACTACAAGAAAAATGACCTTTACCCAGGAAATTTGTACCAAGGAGATGAATTTCGTAGGTAAAAATACACTTTTCCTGGCGAAATTCAAATTTCTTGGGTAAATACGTACTTTGCTTTTGCCAAGGAAAATTTTCCTTGCGAAAAGTGACAAATACCGACAAAATTCTAACTTCATGGGTAATGAAGGGTTATTTGGTGGCTTAAAA
The DNA here is from genome assembly GCA_003013855.2 of Liriodendron chinense. NCBI lineage: Eukaryota > Viridiplantae > Streptophyta > Magnoliopsida > Magnoliales > Magnoliaceae > Liriodendron > Liriodendron chinense. Next base: position 1,979,830 of record ML058484.1, on the reverse strand, counting down.
TATAATGTTTTTAGCTTAACTTTACCGAGGAAATAATTTCTCAGTAAAAGCCCACAATTGGGAATTTGGCTGGTAATTATGACTAACAATCGTTCTTAATGGTCTTTCTTTACTTTCCAATGGTGAGGTCCACCTGAGATTTAGATCTACTTGATTTTGGAGTCAGGTTCCATAATGATATGAAAAAACAGATGGACGGTGGATATAAGAAAAATGATCAAGGTGGGCCCCACACGGTAAGGGTAACACCTACAAATGTTAGCCGATTAACACCTAACCCATTCCAGTTCACTTTCCAGATCGAGGGAGGGAACAAGAAAACCTAAAACGCCAATCCCCCCCCCCTCTCTCTCTCATCTTCCAGAAACCCATGCCCCACATCCCTCAGCTTCTCTCATCTTCCAGCAACCCACTCTCATCTCTCTTTTTATTATCCTACAATCTTTTCCGATTATCACCACCAACGATTTGGCCGGATTTCCGCTTGATCTGCCTTGAATCCAGCGAGCCTCAAGGCATCCAGCGAGCCTTAACAAGGTCTCTCTCTCTCTCTCTCTCTCTCTCTCTCTCTCTCCTGAGATTAGGGTTTCGGCTGGGGTTTGTTCTTCTGTAGAGCATTCGAGTATTAGGGTTTATAAGTTTTTCTTCTTTTTACCGTTCTTAAATTTTAGGGTTTTTTTCTTTTCTTTTCTTTTTTAGGTGATTTTGTTGAGAGATTGGGAACTGCAAAGACGAGGCCCATGTTCGTTAACAATTTCGACTACAAGACTCGCCAATCTGATCTGGAGCGCGCTCCCGATTGTGGACGTGTATTTTTCTTCCCTGCCAGATTATGTTGATGTGAGGCTCAATACTCGATCCAGAGCCTTTCCGGTGTGCCAGTGATTGGAGCGTTTGGGTCTTCATCCCCTATCTATTAGCGGATGAATCAGTTTTCTGGTGTATTTTTCGTCTCCCTTAACTTGAATCAGTTTTCTGTTTCATTCTTTATGACAGTAAGCTTTTTGGGTCTTCATCCCCTGTCTATTTGCGGATTGCTTAGTTGGACGGGCTTTTGCCTAGGCACATTGATGGTTGGTTACCTGAGCTAGATTAGGTGTTTCAACGACTTTGATTCAGATTCACTAATCCCATGATTACTCTTGTATGCATCATTTGCTACATGCTTATTTATCTCTGAACTGGCTAACAATTTTTTATGACTTAAATAGGACAGTGCACATCTAATCATCTACAGTCCAGATCAGCCCCACATTGTCCAAGTCGTTCAAATGTTGTCCACAATCTTCTAGACAAAATTCTCATATAATATTAAAGGTATATTTTCTTATATTCGCATGCGAATTTGTAAACAGTGAGAAATGAATAACGGACAACGGAATTTTGGTAAAACATCCAAGGCCAGAGATTATTGCAGATTCTCGATTGCTCTCGTCAGATTGTAGGATTTAATGATTTTTCAAGTCATTGGTTTTGATAAACAAGTCTACAAGCCAGATTAATCAGTTTTATGTGGAGTCTAAGCCTCCAATGGGGTTGTTATCTCTACAAGTAGGGAATTGGTGGGATAGCACACCATGGATTTCAGTCCATAAGAGTCCAGTCCTCAGATTTGACTCGATTACATCTTATTAACATATGTATTCTTTCTAAGCTGCTGATTGATAAGTTCTTTCTTTCTTTGATTGGGGACCGGTTCAACTGATGTGTATGTTTGGAGTTCATATGTATTTTTAGTTTTGAAAAAACAGGAGAAAAACAGAGAAATTGAAAGAAAAAAAAAAGATAATGCCTTTGCTAATTGGAGAACAGAAATATTAGAGGCTTTGTCACTTGAACTCTATTTATAACTGCTTCCATTTATTTTAGAAATATTTACGCCTGCGATTTGCTTACTTTTTGTGTAGATTTTGAATAAAAGGCTTTATCAGCCTTTGGCCATCTTCTTGTGTTAATTACAGCAGGAAGTGTGTTCGCTTGGTGGTGTTCTTCTATGTCATACGTACTGTAAGATTCAAGCTTTTCCGGTAAGACCAACCTCTCAATAAGTAGAAACTGAGCATTGTAGCTTCACAACCAACAATAGTCATGCCCAATAAGAAATGTAGATATTACGAAAAGAAACTAACCATTCTAATGTTTTCTAGTAAGATGCATCCGTTGTTATTTGGCTCCAATAGTTCAAAATGCACTTTCATATAAAGGAGCTCGTCCACAGTCAATATCTTTGCAAGAGCCTGTTGCTATTGGGAATGAAATAAAATCTAAATATGTAACATAATCAGTGAGCTAAGACAAAAAAGTTTGTTTGTAGTTATAAGATTTTGTATGAGTGTGTAACAAAAAAAAATAGAAGGTGGTGATGCAGTAATGCAAACTTGAAGAACTAGAACAGAGCAAGGCCTCAAATTTGAAAAAAAAGGAATATGCTTCAAAAGAACCTAATTATAATTTTACGTACACCCTCAGAGTTTCAACCAACACGCTCTGAAAACCGTGATTTCTGTAAGAAATCTTACAACATCCCACACACCTTACTGCTATTCACTGTAACTCTTTTTTTTTTTTTCTAATATATGTTTATATAAAAAAGCTATAAGGTGTTGATCTCCCTTAAGCATGCTGGTGTTACTTCTACATACAGGGTGAAATTCAGCATGGATGCCATTGATGAAACCGATCTCGAAGAGCTTCTACATACCAGGTGATCATAGGTTTCCTGACTGATCAAATAGTGGTTGGAAAGTGGAAACTTCATTATTTTCCTTGCTCATTTTTATCTATGAATTGGTTTAGGACAGTTTTTAATGACTTTTTTCTATCCAAGGCCATGATAAAGCCTGCATCAAGGCCAACTTAATCTACATGAGCCAGCCCATTAGCTTTAGGCCACTGATCGACATCTAGCCCAAAATTTAAATGGGTACTGAGTCTTGAACTGATCTCAGTCTGGTTCATGCCTGGCTCGACATTCCCATTACTGCTGTTGTTGAAGTCCACTTCTTACTGGTAGTATCTTTCATGAAATGTAACCTGAGTTTTTGTTAATGTAGGCCCGGGGCTTTCTCTTCCAGCCCATTTTTCGCCAATTTTCTTTCCAATGGGAAATGCGGCCACTGGATTCTTTGTAACGTTTGCATTGATCGCTGGAGTGGTGGGGGCCGGCTCGGCCATCTCTGGAATCAACCACATCCGATCATGGAACTCCGATAGCTTGCCATCAGCAGTATCAGCTGCTATAATTGCATGGACTCTAACTCTCCTCGCAATGGGGTTCTTTTTTTAAATAAACTTGCTCAGAAGCTATAGTGGCAAAACATTCCATAAACATTCTCATTCTTTTAAATCCACATGCAGTTTGGCGTGCAAGGAAATTGATTTGCGCATTAGGAATGCACGTCTGGTAAGTGGCACCGGCCTTTTTAGTTTTCTTTTCCTATATATATAAGACTGGTAATTTGAAAAAGAAATGGATTTGGTAGAGGACGATGGAGGCGTTCTTGATTATTCTCTCAGCGACACAATTCATATACATTCTGACTATTCATGGGGCAGTTTCCCAACGGCGAAGATGAGATAAATTGGAATGGTATTTTGCAAAGTGGGAGGTGTTCATGTGCGTTTGGATTGTCAGTCTGTTGCGGATTTATGAATGCATGGATTGGTTCTTGTGTAGCATTGGGAACCGTGATATTCTGAGCAACCTCTCTGTCACACACACTCTCTCTCTCTATCACACACTCTCTCTCACATTCTCACTGCTTCAATTCAGTCATGGATATGTTTTGTGCATTTGAAGATTTGAAGATTTCGATGTTTATCAATGCTGGATGTTTTCAAAGAGTCTCTCTTTTTGTTAATTTCTAGGTATGAGTGTTGACTTGTCTTCTGCATTTTGTAGATTGGACTCAATGGACAGTTCACATGATTGATTGAACTGTCCAAGTGAATAGATGCCATGTCTTGATGAGATTATTGTCTCAGAAATAACTCTTTGATTCACTCTTGATTATTCCTCAACCATGTTGTGAATAGGACTGATTTTGGGTATATTTGGCCTGGTTTCAGGGACTATTGCTTGATAAGTTTCTACCCGCCACCTGTTTGTGTAAATGCATCTTTAAGGTAATTTTTTTTTTCTACAAAAATATCCAAAATCATGCCTGAGAAATTTCTGCTCACCGCCTGTTTGTGTAAATACATCTTTAAGGTAGTTTTTTTTTATACAAAAACATCCAAGGGCTGCAAATGGATATGTGCTAGCAGATGTTCATGCATCCAGATGTCAGTGCACATTCAAGTGTGTGAATGGCAAACATGCATGCAACCAAACAGCCTCATTTATAGAAGTTGATGTGCATACAGTTGGCAAAGATGTTTTAGGAAAGAAAAAGAACTCTTTTAGTGAAAGAAATAAATTTTGAAGGGAAGAGATTAACCTACAAGATGCTATGTGTGGCCACTGTGATGCATGCATGACATCTGATTTTTTTATTTTTTTTTTTACTTTGTGATTTAACATTTATAGCTACATATTGCTGCAATTATCCTTCATATAAATTTTAGTTAGTAATGATAAAAGTTTGATTGAAACCAAAATAAAATACAGATGCGGGTGACACGCTCATCTAATGGTGCTGTAAAGAAACATGGTAGGTTTTGACTCTCTCTATTTTAATGTTTGGCTCTTTCTTGTGAATGTTATTGGGCTTATGGTGTATAAGACTTGATAATCCTTTTATGACACTATTTATCTATGTTGGTTGAGTAGAGCACTAAGTCAAAAGTTTTGAGATTTTTGCTAGGGGTTTGGCTCAAAGTGCAACTGAGGGCATGGTTCAAGAGGTTTGTTTTCTTCTCATTTGAAATTCGATTGGAGTGAATGACTAATCAAATCAAAGAACTTGATGAGTAGAGTAGAGTGACTTGATCAAATTTCCACATTGAGCTAATTGTTTTAGGTCAAAATTACGCTGCAACTTACTGACCTCATGAAAACCCAAGAAATATTATGAGATTAATGGACTCCAAACTCTAATTCAGCCGTTGAGATTTGGATCTTCTTAAGGTTTGGTATTGCATACTAAAATGATATTAAAGAGTAGATGGACGATATAGATATATATAAAATACATCAACTTGGGTTCACATGGGTTAAGATAATCGATGATGGCCAGTGGTTGGTGCGCTATGGGCCCCACTATAATGTATGTGTTTCATCCATGCCGTCCATACATTTTTTCAGATCATTTCATGGCATGATCCCAAATTTGAGGTAGATCGAAATCTCAAGTGGACCACATCGTAGGAAACGATGTTAATTGAATGCCCACCATTAAAAACATCTTGGGGCCACGGAAATTTTGGAAGAAGTTGATATTTGTTTTTTCCCTATGTCTATCCAGGTCTGTATGGCTTAATCAAGAGGTTGAGGTCAAATAAACATTATAGTGGGCCTTACGAGGTTTTTAATGGTAAACATTCAATCACTATTATTTTCCTATGGTGTGGTCCACCTGAGATTTAGATCTGACTCATTTTTAGGATCAAGCCCTAAAATGATCTCGAGAAATGGATGAACAGTGTGGATAAAACACATACATTATGATGGGTCCCACAGAGAGCCGACCACTAGCCCACCTTGCTATTGGGAGCGTGAATGGCCAAATGGCGCGCCTCCCCAAATCGAGAAGAGGGAAGCCAAAATCCCTACTCTCCCCCTCTCAAAATCCCTTTTTATCAAGCTCGGTTGGGATGAAACCCTCTCCAAACACTCCTTTTTTTCCTCTCTCTCTCTCTCTCTCTCTCTCTCTCTCCTACGGCCATGATATCTGACCCTCTTTGTTGCAATCCCCATTTCACTTCACTTCGCCCATCTGCTGCAACCCTCTCATTTTCAAAAGAAAAGCTCAGTGGCTCTAGCAGAGAAGAAGAAGAAGAGTGATTTTTCAATTGTGCAATCCCATCCAAATCATGGATTTGGATGAACGCTACGTGCATGTTTGATGAAATCCCTCAAAGGGATGCGGTGCTTTGGACTACGATGTTGCAGTTAATGTAAGCATCTCTCAATTGTGATGATTTGTTTGTAAGATATTGACTTGTGATTGTATGTTGTGTGTCCATATCAACATCCATATCCAATAATTCTTGGTGCTTGCTATTAGGCTGAGGTATCTATGTCGGGTTATGATAGGGGTATTTCGTATGGCTCTAAATCCATGTTTCAGAACATAAGTTGATGCCCTTATCTGATTTGGGTCTTTGGTTACACACTTGGAATTGGTCATAACATCAATGAGAAGTGCTAACGGGATTCATGCCGAGCCAGATTGTATTGGGGATCCACGACACATTTGACCAATGTGAAACACGTGGGAGATCTGGGACTTTGGTTGGGTGGATCCCATTGATTTGGGTGTGATTGTGCACAAAATCAATGGACAGATTTAAGCAATTCTCAATACATGAACAGTAGGCAGATTTACATGATTTGAATACAAAGAATAGTTGACAGATTTGCATGCTTTGAACACATAAAACATTGAACATATTGCACGTCAAAACTGGCGTATTTGAGCATATTTATGACTAATAAATGGGCAGATTTGGCCATTTTTGGACATCTGATTAATGGTCCAGATTAGTCAGTTTTGGATGTCAGATCAGAGGTTACATTTGGACAGCTTTAAACACGAAACCAATGGTCCAATTTGGACAATTTTGGATGTCTGATCAATGGTCCAGATTAGTCAGTTTTGGATGTCAGATCAGAGGTTACATTTGGACAGCTTTAAACACGAAACCAATGGTCCAATTTGGACAATTTTGGATGTCTGATCAATGGTCCAGATTATACATATTGTGGATGTCCATTTAATAATCCATATGGTCCAAACACAAGTCCTGCCCCAAAACGTAGATGGTCTTTTTAGTTTTTTTTTCCCTTGTTCATTCTTCTCGTAAGCAGATGTCCATTTAATAATCCTTTATTCTTCCTTCATTCTTCAGATGGTCCACAAATCACTCTTTTTCCATGTATGGGCGGATAAGATTAAAGAATGCATGATGACCACATTTTGAATTGATAGGATTGTCTTTGCAGTAGTGGTGTGCCGTCCATGGGGTATCAATGGTGGGCCCCAAACTGTTGAAATTGCACTTGGTCAAGATCACGTATGCATAAATAAATGGAGTATGCCTACATGATCTAAATCTTCAATTCAAGTTGTATTTAGTTTCATAATATGATTTAAAAAAGAAAAATGAACACCTAACTGCATATTTTATTTATCAGTTATTAATTACTAATATTGTATTTTGTTTCATTTTGCAGATTGTTTGTTGGTGATAGTGGGGATGTTCGTGCTGATTGATTTTTTTTTTGTTGTTGTATTGGTTCTATGTACTGGTGGGATTGACATTTCGATTTTATTGAAAACATTATTACGATTGAATGGTTGGCATGCGATTGAATGTTCAATCAGGTGATTGGGATATTGAATATTGAATACTTTTAGGTGGTAGGGATATTGAATGTTCCAAAGAAGAATTGAATATTGAATGCTTTCATGTGGCAGGGATGTTGAATGTTCCAAAGAAATATTGAATATTGAATGCTTTCATGTGGCAGGGATATTGAATGTTCCATAGAAATATTAAATGTTCCATAGAAATATTGAATGGTAGGGATATTGGATGTTCACATAAATATTTCAGTGGCAATGAAATGGTAATTCTACAACCTTTTCCAAGGAAACATTTCCTTGGTCATAGCTTTTTTCCAAGGAAACTTTTCCTCAATAATAGTCGCATAATTACCGACGAATTAAGCAATAGACACGAAATTGTCGACTTTTACCAAGGAAATTTTTTGTTGGAAATTGTCAACTATTTACCGACAAAAAATTAAATTTCGTAGGTATATCTTTTTCCCCAGGGTGATGTTTAAACGAAAATTGCAACGAACATTTTCGTTGGTAATAACTTTTACCTAGGAAATTATGACCTTTACCCAGGAAAAATTTCCTTGGTAAAAATCATATTTCTTGTAGTGTAACTCACTCATTACATGTTCGATTTGGGCGATTTTCTACTTGTTAGAAAAATAATTTAATAAATTTTTAAATAGCTTTGGAATCACCTTATTTGGACACCATTTGATTATCCAAAAGTAGGCCTCATTTTCATGGGAACTGTAACATGTATGGAGTTATAACAATTAACTCCAGAAAACACTTAGGGCCCGTTTGGCACCATGGATTTGAGGAGAAAGGAGGAGAAACTGGTTGTTTTATTTTGTTTGGCACCATGGATTTGATGAGAAGTGGATTTGAGAGGAATCCAGGGGAACTCTAAAATGCACTTGTAGCCCTTTTTCAAATCCTAAAAAAAAGATGAGATTTGAGGAGAAATCCTCCCCAACGTAGTCCCACTGTAATGTGTCCCTAACTATGGGACCCAACATGATGTATATTTTCCATCCAACTTATTGATAAGGTCACAAAGACGTGGATGAAGGGACTACACAAATTTCAGTTTAATCCAAAACTTTTATGCATCATAAAGGTCTCATTTTCCATTTTTTCTTGTTATATGGTCCACTTTAGATGTGGATTTGCTTTATTTTTTGGAACTTAGCATAAAATGATCTGTAAAAATGGATGAACGGCATGGATTTAAAAATCGAGGCTAATACGGTGGGCATACGGTGGGATTAAAATTTACACCGTCCATTCTTTCATGTTTGATTTCTCTCCAAATCTTGGCTGCCAAACAAAAAATTTGGAATTCATAAGATTTGGAATTGATGAGAATTCATATCATGGAATCCACTTCTCTTCAAATCCATGGTGCCAAATGGGCCATCAAAACCTCATTGGAATTGAGGAAATGATGTCGGAAGCTCGTCAGAATAGGTCCGACGAAGATGGCAACGGTCAAAACAACTAAATGGTCCCCTTCTAAGAAAAAAAGGAGAAGAAAATAAGGAAAAGGCCAAATGACATTTCCTACACAAGAGACTTATCTACTGAACTCATCCCATGTCTTATGTGAGGTCGCTGGATAGTCTTAAAGCATATCCAAGCCGTGCACATGAAATATGTTTTAATTTCGTGCCAATTGTCTAAATTTAAGGGCAAAACTTATCACAAATGGACCACACTAGAATAAACAATTCGGAATTAACGTACAACGTTAATGTAGGTATGAGTCACAAAAAGCTTCAATTTTTTTTTTTAAATAATCATTTATGAGGTTCTTAAATGTCTAATTAAAGTGAATGGATCAAATCGGCCAAGGTGTGGCCCCAATAGACAATTTGGTGGGCCCACACTCAATTCTTAAAATGGTCCGCTTGACTTCCTCTCACTCTTTTCGTACGAGAGGACAGTTGTGCAATGGGGCACTTAGAGAGGGCGAGAGAGAGTGCAATGGGGCACTTAGAGAGGGCGAGAGAGAGAGAGGAGAAAAAAAAAAAAGCCAAATAGTGCCAAGAGGCTAAAAAGTTAAAAAGGCTTTTAACGCAAAGGCTTTTTCAACTATTATCCCCAGGACGGGAAATTATTTGATGCTTTATAAGATTAGGTTACTTAATACCTACAAACTGTACATGATAAAGGCATAAAACTGAAGTTAACCTGTCCTTGGGTTCATAAGCATAAGATGATAACCCAAGAGCAATCCTAACCTTTGATTAGTGGATATTTATTTGTTCAATTCAGACCCTGGACTATTTCTCATTCCTGCTGTCCATTGAATTTCGACCAATCGATCAGTTAGAACACCATTACGATGTACTGTTTTGGTTTATAACCCATCTATCTAAAGTGGGCCCAAGTATTTGGACGGTGTTATTTGAGTTATGTGTATGCCACGTGTATAATATCTCTGTGCATGCGTGTAAACCAGCGCACTCTGCCAAACTGTCAAAGGGTTCACCTCTGACAATAAGAGGGCTGTTAACAGGCCGGGCCTTAGTAGGGCTCCGCCAGGATTTTGCATTGTTTCGGTCCGGGCCTATTCAAAATTCTGATTTTCAGGCCCGAGAGCAGCCCTAATGACAAGCCAACCACGGAAAGATGGAAGTTTGCTAATTCCACGCGCGTGTAAAGCCTTGTTCATCCACACGTATGGAATGCTGCACTATATCTGGGCTTTCCATCTGGTTAAAGATCAGGCCGTCTCACTCGTCAGGTGGGCCATAATGCATAAAGCTATTTGACGGTTAAAACAACTTGTCGTAACTTTTCATTTTTTTTGTCCACTGTGGCCCACCACAGGTGAGAAATGGCCTGATTCTTAGACCCAAAGATCTAAACAGAGTAGCCCAAGTGATGGACAGCTCAGATAGCACACACACATGTTCCATATCAGCACGTTTGTGGCACTGCTCCCCACGCGCGTGTAGATTTAGCAAACCTACGCAAAGATTATGACACAAACCATGCGAACAAGTACATGTAAATGGCAAGATATTGAAGGCAAAGCCAAAGGGCTTTTAAAACCGCTAATGCTTGTTAGGTGGGCCCACTTAAATTCCATATTGATGGTTTTAAAAGCCAATCCCAAATGAAGAAAACCAAACCCCAAACAACTACATTAATTCTCACCCAAAGTAGAATATAACACCAGCCCTTCATTTACTGGAGCTTGTTATAAAGTGGGACTGTGGCCACACATCGAAGTAGAAGATAGGATGGAGAAGGTTAGCAAGATGTTGCTAGTTTTTGTTCTTTTGCTTGTGGCTTTCTTGGTGGGCCATGATGGGAGGACCATCCAAAGCAAGCCCAAGATCTCCCACCCTCAGAACTTTTTTGGTGGGCCATTTGTTGATCCTGGGCTAGGTGGTGGGCGTGTAGTCGGTCGATCAAACCCTGGGTTCGGGTTCCGTTGGGGCTTCGGCTCGACCCCTGGCTTCGGTGGTTTCACTCCTCAGCCTGTTGGGCCAGGTGGCCTGCCTGTTGTGCCTGGTGGGCCCGGTTCTGTGGGCGTTAGACCGGGTGGTGGGCTTGGAGGTGGTCTGCCGTGATCGGATAGTTGTGTGTGGAGTTATGGTCTTTAGATGGGTGTTTTAGATTTAGTGAATGTGGGTTTGTTAGTTGATAGATTTGTGGTTCTGATGATTTTTGTGTGCCACTTTGAGCTCGATTTATTTTATGGTGTTTGCCATAGTTCTAATGTGTTGGATGGTACTTGTACTAGGTGATGTGTTTTGGCTGGTAGATTTCAGTTTGGTGACTCTCTCTCTCTCTCTTTCTCTCTCTCTCACAACACAAACAATGGTCTCTCTAAATAAGATAAAAACGGCAAACCAAAATACTCATCTACCCAATTACAAATATTAGAAATTAAAAAATATCAGCAACATTAACTACATAAAAACCACATCCTAAACCACAATCCTAACCTACACTAAAAACCATTCAACCCCATGTTGAAGACTCCAATCAAAACCCAAACCCAGGACAAAAAATGAAAACATCAACAGACTCCTACACTAGTACTGAAAGCTCAGATCAAAAGGAAATGAGATAGCTCCATCTCCATCTCCAACCATGATAGTGTGCCGCCCATACGGCAAAACAACATACGCCGAGTTGGTCACAACGCTCAAGCTCTTGCACGCATTGAGCGCGAACTTAACCGTCTCTGTCCGGCCCTTAGCCACGAACACCCGCTCAAACCCGACCAGTTGCTTAGCCGGGAGGCCCACATAATCAACGGGAGGAATGAAGTAGATCATCACAACATGGGCCCCATCTCTCGGCCCGACGTTCTTCACTTCGACTTCGAAGTCAATCACCTCGTCGCATTTGAGATCGCCGACGAGCACAGATGGGCATGGTGGCACGTATGCGTCGGGCTTGCGAGGCAGGTCATGGCAATGCTGGCCTGGGACCAGTTTTATTACAAGGGACCTTTGAGTTGATTTTAGCGTGTAGTTGAACTGAGTGTAGCTGAGGCCGTACCCAAATGGGTAGACCGTCGAACCATTGAAGAATTTGTAGGTTCGACCAGGGTAGCCCAATTCGTCGACCGGTCTAAGTTGCATGGATGTCATCGGAAGCTTATCTACGTAGTCTGCGGTGTACCATGTAATCGGTAGTCTCCCACCTAACATTTGAGCCATGACACATCTCGAATCAGTACTCACAATAATCATAGCCATAGGCGCCACAAGGGACATAACCCAAAAGATCCTAACCGTCAGATCCGATCAGTCACAATACCAATCGGATGGCAACGATTCTGATCACCTCACAAGTTCAGAAATGATCGGTCCTGTAGGTAATCAGGACCATTGAGATGGGAACCGATCATGATATTGATCAGATGAATTTAGGGTTGTGGCCCACCTTTGTAAATTTAAATAGCTTACTTGGATTGTGTTGTCCAAAGACAACGTCGGCAATGGCTCGGCCTCCTTCCTGGCCGGGGAAGCCAGCCCACAGGATGGCGCTGATCTTGGGGTTGTTCTTAGCGAAGGAGATATCCACGCATCCTGCAGAGAGGATCACAAGAATGATGGGGCCCACAGCAGCATTGGCGATCTGTGTGATCAGCTGAGTTTGGTAGCCTGGAAGGAGGAGATCCGTCCGATCCAGGCCCTCCGCCTCTATGGACAGATCCAACCCCACAAGAATGATGGTAGCATCAGCTCCCTTCGAGGCTTGCACGGCCTGCTGAATGAAGGTGTCGTTCTTGCATGCCACGTCAGCACAACCCATCTGGTAATCAACGGTTGCGTAGGCGGAGAAGCCATCCAACGGTGAGACGTACCGGCACGGAACGCCTAGATTAACAGAAAAAATTAACGACGGTTTAGTAGAATGCAGAACCACCGGAAATTGTAGGTGGTGGATTGCCAATCAGAACCGTTAATCATAGATCATCCACAGCATGCAAAAGGATGAACGGTTCTGATCGTTCATTTAAAGCACATGCATTGGGGCCAACCTGCGTAGTTTCCAATCATGACCTTAGTAGCATTTGCATGGGGGCCAACCACAGCCAGCTTCTTATACATAGTATTGCTCAAAGGCAAGGTGTTATTGACATTCTCGAGTAGAACGATTCCTTGCCGAGCTGACTCAGCAGCCAAATCCATGCTGACATTCGTACACACGTCATCCTTTCCGAGTGACACGTAAGCAGGGCTCCCATCAAAGAACCCAAGCCTCATCAAGACCACGTAAAGATTCTTCAAAGCCTTGTCCACGTCAGCCTCTCGAGCTTTCCCTTGCTCGATTGCTGGTTGGGTGAAATTTGTGTAGTAAATTCCACAGTCCAAATCCAACCCTGAAATTAAAAAATAAAATAAAATTATTAAGAAAAATAAAAAATATAAAAAAATATGATAATGCCACGTGGGTATCTAAGATCAAGGACATGCCAGCTCGGAGAACTTGTGCGACCGCATCCTCTTGAGTATCGCCCAGCCATTTGTGGCCATGATGGATGACCTCAATCGAATCACAATCAGAGACAATGTACCTACAGTTGAATTTTAAAATAAAATTTTAATATACATTTAACAATTTATATTAAAAAATCCAATCAGGGGTTGGGACCAACCAATCAGAACGGTCCATATCATGTATACATGTGCCACGTGTGCATAGACTACATAAACAACCCAAAAGATGGTCCCACATGGGAGATCAACGGTGGCAAAAAGCTACATGATCCACTAATAAAGTGTGCCACACTTGCATGTTGAGTGGTCCTAGCCATTCCATAAATGGCCACTTGGTAGAATATGATCCGACCAGATGATCCTAGCCATTCCATAAATGGCCACTTGGTAAAAAAAAAAAAAAACTCAGATCTGATGATCCTAACCGTTAAATGGCTTACCCATGAAGATCCCATTCCCCTCTGATGGTCTCAGACAAAAGCTTCGGGTCCGCGCACGTGGGGATTCCATTCACACGGTTGTAGGAGCACATGACACTACTGACATCACCTTCCCTCACACACATCTCAAACGGACGAAGGAATGTCTCCACCATATCTTGCTCCGTCACCTTTACAAAATTAATATAAGTTATTGATAATTCACAACCCATGTTTTTTTACAGACACACCATTTAAGTAAAATGGGTATATTTGTAAGAATCTAAGCCATACAAAATATGGGTCACAACATGAAGATCATCGGGCCTTAAAATCAGGATAACCATCCACTAATTAGGTGGACCACAGCTAGAAATCAGGCTGCCATTGATTTCGCTGCTGCAATGATGCAAAATTAGAGAAATAATTTTCAAAACTGAGATTATTGTGGCCCATATTTTGTACGGCAAAGATGTTGGGTGACCACAACACAAGCTGCCACTCTCTTAAAATCATAGCCGTTTAAATTTTAATAATTCACTCACCCTTGCATCGAAATGGAAGCGATCCACACCTTGCCAGTTATCAACATCATAAGCTGCATAATGCTTACAGCATGCAGCGACTTTCAACGGTCTAGAATTCAAGTCCTCGGCTTCTTCATGGCCCTCCACATCCTGCAGTCCCCTGACGTAGTTAACGGCGTAGAGGCCCACCACGTACGGATCTTCCCCTGGTGTCTCTGTGATCCTTCCCCATCTTGGGTCCCTAACTACATTGATGTTGGGGCTCCAAAATGTCAATCCAGCTGATCCTAGATTGTACATGGCCCTTGCCTCCGTTGAAACAACCTACAACACAAGATTTTAAAAAAAATTCAATATATAATCAGGTCCACTCATTGTGTGGGCCACACTAACGAAATTAGTAGACTACCAATGTTCTGATCAATCTCGAAGTAAGATGGTTTGATGAACATTTTCAGGGCCAGCTTTTGAACGGTTTGGATTTCACAACATATGGCAACGTTCGTTGGAAATATGAGCTATATATGCCTAGTTCACATGCAATGCCTATACGTGCTAATTTCTCTTTATGAATAAGATGAGTGACCACACTTAGATCATGTCATTTAATACTCACTTTGCATGCTTGTATGATGATCCAAACCGTTCATCAGGTGAGCTCATTTGCTGGTTAGGTGCCAACCGAACATTTCTTGATCAAACGGTCAGAACTAGGTTATCAGTAAACTTTTTTTTTTTTTTTTTTCTGATTCGAACACCAACAGTTAAATGTTAGGACCGTCCAATCCATATGAATTTTTACCATGGGCCCGTTCACTGCCGGACCTGTTAAATGAACGGTTTGATCTCATCTATACATGCCACATGTAAGAATTATATCCATCAATGAGTGTAACATCCTTACATTTCCTATGCTTTTCCACAAGAAAGCATTAAATGATGCTGCGGTAAGAATAACCGTCGGAAAGCTTGTGGCCGCTGGTACGGACGTGTTGTCGAACCGAGTACCGGGTCCCACATCAGACACACCATGCAAAGCCTCTGACCACCATTCATACTTGGGTAGTCCCAGCCTGGGCACTCCGTACGCCTTGTTTCCAAGCTGGGCCACCTTCTCAGCCAGAGTCATGCTATCAACCAAGTCCTTGGCTCGAACATCGAACGGCAGTGATTTTTCACAGAACCGAAATGCCGACATGTCGAGGCCCAACGAAGCGAACCATGCCGGATTGCAAACATGGGTGAAGTTGGTTGCATCCAGACCGTTCAAAACATGTCCATGTGGGACAGAAGATGGATGGTTGGAATGGATGGTCCTGGAAGTTGTGTAAATGATGAGAAGAGAAAGGGAAATGAGAAGGAGATAATGATTAACGGCTGCCATTGCTCTGTGGGCCAATTGAAATGATATGCATTTTAGAGGGAGTGATGCATGTTTTTATATACATCTATGGATAGGCTGTGATGGTAAGTGACTAAGTGTATTGTTTTTGGTCTTATCATGATTGCTCTAAAATAATTACAGATTGCTATTTTGGGTGTCCATTCAAAGATCATAAAATTGTCCTAAAGAGGCAAAAAAAATCTAATTTCAATGGGTGTAATTGGGGAGCGGATTAGGTGCGGGCCCGGCCTTAGCCATCAAGTTGGGGCCCACCTTGATGTATGTATTGTATATACCCACGCCGTCCATTAATTTTGCCAGCTCATTGAGGCTTGGGCTAAAAAATGGAGCACATGGACCATACAACAGGAAACGGTGGTGATTGGCCATTCAAAACTTCTTGTGGGCCACAAAAGCTTTTGATCAAGTTGATATTTGTTTTTTTCCCTTCATCCAGATCTGTGTGGCCTTATCAACTGGTTGGATGTAAAATAAACATTATGGAGAGCATTACAATGGGCCCTAGGAAGTTTTTAATGGTGGAGTTTAATCACCAATTTGTCCTATGGTGTGGTCCACCTGAGATTTGGATCTACATAAATTTTGGGGTCATTCCCTAAAAGAATCTGGAAAAACGGATGGACGGCGTGGATATATAATGTATTCATCAATGTGGGCCCCATTGTCAGGGCCGTACTGTGGTAAGTGAGGCCGGGGACGTACCTAATCCGCTCCAGTGTAAATGTGCTTTAATCCGACGTGGATGGGATACTTTCCCGCCCGTCCCTCTCTAGAAATTGACGGGGGCTTTGAGGGCCACCGTGATGTATGGGTTTTATCCACACCGTCTATCCATTTTGCCTCGTTAGATCCAAGGCTCAAGTGGACCACATCACAGGAAGCAGCGGTGAAAATGGCACCCACCGTTGAAACTTGCCTAGGGTCCACCGCAATTGCCGTCCAATCTAAAATAACTTCTGTGGCTCCCAAAAAGTTTTCAACGGTAAATGCTTAATCCGCACTTTGTGGTCCACTAGAGCCTTGAAACTGCCTCGTTTTTGTACCCTAAATGATATGGGAAAATGAATGGACGGTGTGGATAAAGCCCATACATCAGGGAGGCCACTCAGAGCCGTGTACGTTCCTAGTTATGGAGAGGCGGGAATGGTACCCTATCCGCGTCCAGTTTAATCATGCCTTGACCAAAAATCAAGCCATTCATCCACGCATGTACGGACCTTAGAATGCGGGCCATATTTTCTATCTTTAACATGTGTTATGGCGCACCTTGTGAATGGATCAGCTTAACTCGGAGCCAAGGCAGCACATCTGATGAACGGTCCAGACGTCGCTCACTTGTAGCATTTAGCCACAAGGCCTCAAATCGCTTGCGTCCTTTTCACGCACCTGTTTTAGCGCTTAACACGAGTCGAGTATGCTCGATTAACTCGCTCTACTCGCTCGGAAAAGCTCGGCTCGGCTTGAAATTGGGATTGGCCCGAGTTGAGTCAATTTTTGAGTTCTCGAATAAATTCAAGTCAAGTTTTGGGTTGGACCTTGCTCGACACGACTCCACCGGATACTTGGCTTGATTTCCATTCGGATTGTCTCTATTTGATTTTGACTCATTTTTTTATTGAGTATAAATACCATTTTGTTTCTATTTTTGCAACCATAACTCTACTTAAAATAATTAGTGCCTGCCTACCTATCTCCGTTTCTCCTCTCCTCCCTCTCTCTCTCTCTCTCTCTCCATGTGCAATGTTTAGCCAGCGGCCGCTCGTTAGGGCTGTTCAAAAAATCAACCAAATCGGATCGAATTGATTGATTTCGGTCGATTTTCCAATCTATTTCAGGTTGGATCGAGTGTCAATTTGGTTGTTGGTTTGTGAAAATTACAAACCATTTTCAACCGAACTGAACCGATGTGTGTGTGTGTGTGTGTGTGTGTGTGTGTGTGTGGGACAAAGTTGAGGTTGCCCCACTTCAATATTTACATGAAATCCACTTTAACTAGTAAGGGTGCCACCCCAAGTTAGGCCCAAGACTGTATTAAAGATGATGCTAGTTTTTCATCTTTAGGTCTAAAATTGAGTTAGTCACTTGCTAGTTGGAGTGGATTTTTAAAATGCATGATAGTGGGGCCCATTTAAACTACATTACTAATTACCTTATGTCAAGTAAAAGAATTTTACATAGACACGGATTCTACGACACAATGAGGGAACGAATTAGGGTAACATTTCAGTGGATGTTGTCCTAACCGTGTGGAGCCCACCTTGATGTATGTTTTGTATATTCATTTTGTTAGTTTATTTTCGTATATCATTTTAGGACATGATTCCAAACCTCGATAAGATCCAAATCTCAAGTAAACCATACCATTGGAAACAATGATGAATAACCATTAGAAGCATTTTATGAGCCACAAAAGTTTTGGATTGAGGCCCAAATTGACACAACCGAACCGACCCGAATTTATCTAGTTCGGTTCGGTTGGTGACGGTTCATCGGTTCAGTTCAATTGTTAAATATTTGGTTGGATATTTTCCCTCAAAATTGAACCGACCGAACCGTGCACAGCCTTACCGCTCATATACGAGCTGACATCGGCACCACCTTCCCCCACCCACCCCCCCCCCCCCAAAAGCCAACACCCATCCGAGGCTCCAAGTCGATAGTTGACACCGCCCACTTCTCCTCTCTCTTTATCCAGTTAGTGCATGTCCAAGTTTGGATCTCCAATCCGACCAGCACCTCTGGCTCTGGTAATCTCTCTCTCTCTCCTTCCCCTTGTTTGGCCAAGTACTGTCCATGGTCCATGGCAACCCAACCCGACCGAAAACTCAAATTTGAACTCGCTCGATCTCCTGACCAATTTGAGTTAAGCAGGACATTTAAGCTAGCTGTCGAGTTGAGTCAAGCATCGAGCAGGGGTTGGCTGCTGGCCAAGCCGAATCAAGCAGGGTTAAGCTCGACTCGACTTGGCTCGACTCGTGTACAACGCTACTAGCATGTGTGCCTGCTTGCGACACGAATTGCCTGAGAAAGCTTTTCTCCTGTGGGGCCCATTGTGATGTTTTTGAGAAATCCACCCGTACATCCACTTTTTCGGATCATGTGAGGACATGTGCCTAAAAATGAGGTAGATAAAACACTCAAGTGGGCTGCATGATAAGAACCAGTGAGGATTGAATGTACACTATTGTGGGTGAACCCGGACTGGCCCTAGCCCGGGAGGAAAGCCCACCAGCCCATAGGCCCAAGAATAAGTCCTCGGATCATGAAGGTCCTCTTGGTCAGGGAGACAATGACGTCGAATACCAAGTGGGTGAGAATGAGGACTATAACTATGATAGTTCGGTCACCACGTGAATGTCATTTTGGATACATCAAACAACCCAAGCTGAGTTGTTCTACCGAACACGGCTGACAAGCTCCGAGCTCGGTCCTCGGTCGTGGAAGCACTAGGCCTTCACATCCTAATTACGATCAACGACTTCAATCTAAAATATTTCTTAAGTCAGGGGGCTCAGCTAATAGGCTTTACCTTAGAGCCGACCTGACTCACGACCGCCATATAGGCGTGAAAGTCCAGGGACATGCCTGGATAAACCAGACACGTTTCTGACAGTTGTGGACATGATCCACGTCACTGGGAATCACATCGACCATTACGGGCATAACCCCACATCGATTACTCCATATGGCTCTCTGATTACCCTCTAAATAGGGAACCACCTCATAGTAACAGGTACGCACAATCTCCCCACACAACTTGCCTCTATACTCTAATCATTGAGCCTGACTTAAGCATCGGAAGGCTAACAGTCGAACCCTGTCCACCCCCTAGCTTTCTTCCTTGTGATTTATAGCGTCCAACGGACTTTTAGACCCGATTCAGCCTGTTCATCTCAAGAGATCATAGGCAGCAATTCAGTCAATGGTGGAGATCAGCTGATCTTATCCATTGTCCAAAATCCAACAACGATAGATTGACGTCGTATGTGGGAAGCAACAAAGTCGAGTTCTCACCTTCTCGAGTGCAACACCACCTTTGTCATTCCTTTGTGATCGATTGTCATGGTGGGGGAGAAGAAGAAAGGAAAATCACTTATGGCAGCTGGGCCTTCCCAACCCTACCTGAACAAAGAAGAGGAGGCCTTGTAGACGCCCAACAATCCCTTCAGGGGACTGGCCGTCAAAGGTTTCACAATTGTAGGGCCATACTCTCCACCCTTAAGCAGCAGTTCAGAGGCATGATCGAACAACTGCTCCACATTAGGGCATTATTGGAAGGATGAGCCGCTCAACAATCGCTCGACCCTTGAGGGGCACTAGATGAGCCCCTGTGTCTTAGTCAATAGGACCAACCACCACGAGAGCAGCAAAGCCAGGTCCAGATATCAGTCGAGGATGACCATGTCAGTCGAGCTGTCTCAACTCGAACACAGGCTGCAGTGGAGCTCGACGCATCTGATCTACATCACACCCTAGAAGGGAGGTGTCAGGCCTGAAAAGGCAAGGCCGCAGAATATGTGGCGGAAAGCAATGCCCCTTAAGAGGCTGAGCTACGCGAGCTTAGGGATCGGCTCGACGACATGTAGCCAACATACAAAGCTAAGGCTTCGATCTTTATTGATACTGAGAACATATCGAATCCCCATTTACTGACGACATAATGGTAGAGCAACTACCAAAGGGGTTTAAGATGCCTCAGAGCAAGCACTACACAGAGTGGGGATCCCGTGGAACACTTGAAATCGTTCCAAGTCTGGATGGAATTACACGGTGCTACCAGATCCATCAAGTGTAAGGCCTTCCCATTGACACTGACTAGATCTGCTCAAATGTGGTTTCGAAACTTAAAATTGAAATTCATCAGCTTATTCACGCAGCTCAGCGAGGCCTTTACTACCAAATTTATTTAGAGCACAGATACAAGGAAGCATTCAACTCACCTCGTAACGGTAAAGCAGATAGACGACGAGTCTTTCAAAGATTACTTGGCTCAATTCAATGCAGAAGCCATTTAGATTGAAGGCTTAGCCATTCAAATTGAAGGCTTGACCAACCAAGTGATTCTTCTCGTCATGGTAGGCCTGGCTAAAGCATGAAAAATTCCTTTGGTCGATTTGCAAAAACCCACCAGCCACTATATCAGAGCTCTTGGATAGGACTAAAAAATACACAAACGCTGAAGAGCTGGTCAACTTTTATAAAGGTGGGAGCAACTCGACCAAAAAGAGGAAAGAAGCGAAAGAAGAATCCAGCCACGATCGAAAGTGGCAGAGGGACGACCACGACTCGTCCAACCGAGGCATTGCTTCCCGAGCACCCAGGACCTCATCTAGCCGTTTCGAGTGCTACAAGCCACTGAACACCCCTGTCAAACAGGTGTTTATAGCGGTCAGAGAAAGAAAGGTCCTCAAACGTCTATCCAAAATGAAGACGGATTTAGAGAAGAGTAAGTCAAAATATTATCTCTTCCACAAGGACTATGGTCACAACACTGCCGACTGTTTCCACCTGAAGGAGCAAATCGAGACCCTTATCCAACAAGGTTTCTTACGGGAGTATGTCGCCCAGAGGCAGGATGACAACAAAACTGCTCCTCAGCAAGAGCAGCAGGAGGAAAGAATCAACAATGACCCAATAGGAAAATCTGCACAATCTTTGGCGAACCCACTGGGGGCGACTCCAACAGTGCACACCGAGCATATGCTCGGAATGTGCGAGTCGACGAGGACATGCATTTTGTCAGCTTCACCAGTCGATCGAGCACAGAGCCCAAGGTCGACTCCTGTCCCATTACTTTCACCGGCCGAGGAAGACGTCAGAGGGGTCGTCCACCCCCACAATGACGTGATGGTGGTGACCATGGTTGTCACCAATCAAAATATGTTCTGGATGGTGGTCGACATCGGAAGCTCAACCAGCATCATGTATGCGTCGGCCTTTGACAAGATGAAGATCGACATATCAAGGCTTCCACTAGTGATAACCTTGTTGATTGGGTTTATTGGTGAGAGCATTATGCCAGAAGGAAGCACCACCCTCCTGGTCACAGCAGGGAGGCCCCTCATCAAGTCCTCACTATGGTGGACTTCTTGGTGGTGGACACGCTTTCGGTCTACAACGCCATACTTGGTTGACATTCCCTAAGAGCCATGAAAGCAACCATCTCCATCTATCATCTGACCATGAAGTTTTCGGCCGAAATGGGGGGGTCGAAAACGTTAGGGGTGACCAAGAAGAAGCTCAGCGGTGCTACATGATAGCCCTCTTAGGTAAAACCAGGTATCGACTATTATGCAGGTCATCTCTTTAGATCCTAGAGAGGAGTCCACAGAGAGAGGGTCACCTACTGAAGACTTGCTCACCGTGCAAATTTTTTAGGATGGCTCAACAGGAACAGTACAGAACGGGTTTTAACTTGACCCTGGGCTCAAGTAGGAGCTCAGTAATCTTCTAAGGGAGCACTCGGACATGTTCGCCTGGTCTCACTAGGACATGCTCGGTATAGACAGGTACGCACAATCTCCCCCACGTAACTTGCCTCCATAATCTAATCATTAAGCCCAACTTAAGCATTGGAGGGCTAACGGCAGGACCCTAGCCACCCCCTTAACTTTCTTCCTTGTGATTTATAGGGTCCAACGAACTTTCAGTCTTGATCTAGCTTGTTCATCTCAAGAGATCATAGGCAGCAATTCACTAAATAGTGGAGGTCAACCGATCTTATCCATGATCCAAAATACAGCTACAACATACCCACTTTCCTGTTGTGTGCCCCACTTGAGCTTTGGATTTGCCTCAGCCATGTCCTAACATAATCGGGAAAAACGAATCGGATGTATTTCTCACAAACACCACGGTGGCAATCGGCGTGCGCTTGCTTACTCACACCACGGTATGATTTCACCACAGTGGATACTCGAAACTCTTGTGAATCCACCACTAACGCATGAGTAAGGACCCAAGCTCGTGCCATACCATGTTTCCGGCTAACATGCCATTGCTGTGGGGCATCATTAGCACTAAAGGCCACACCATGATGATCATCTGGAATGAATATGAGGCCACACTGTTAGAATCAATAGACCACCACGACCTGACTGAACATACAGGTGCGACCCACCTAGTGAGTTGATCGGCCTAGTTTTCCACAAGGGTGGTGTTCATGGTGGGGATCTGTCATGGGACTGCATCACAAGTTAATTCTCTGAGAATATTTTCTTTGATCTATTTCTTCACCGTCCATACACATGCTGAAGACGGATGTGGATTGCACACTGACCCAACCAGTAGCCAAGTTGGTACTGGTCGGTTCTCTATAGGCCCCGCCATCCACCATGATGCATTTATGTGTTTTTATACACGTCGTTTATCCATTTTTCTACATATTTGAGGTCATGAGTAAAAAAAAATGAGGCAGATCCTCAATTTTCTTGGGAACCACAAAAGTTTCAGATCAAATTGATTTGGTGTTTTCTCTGAAATTGGACTCAGTATACTGCTTTTATCTGAATAAACTCTGTTGGGCCCACCGTAACTGTATGTGGTTTATACAAGTTGTCCATTTGTTTTTTCAACTTATTTTAGGAGTTGATCTCAAAATTGAAGCATATCCAAAGTTCGAGTAGACCATGCCATAGGAAATAATGGGAATAATAATTTCCACCATTGAAACCTTACTAATCTGACCTATTTCCAAGATCACAAAGACATAGATGTTGATGGTAAAACATAAATATCAGCTTGAACCAAAACTTATGCATCGCTCAAGAATTTTTAATGGTAATGTTCAATTCACAATATTTCTTGCGGTGTAATCCACTTGAGCTTTGGATAAGCTTTATTTTTTGGATAGAGCCCTAAAATTATCTGTTAAAATGTAGGGATCGAGTTTACTCAGTGCGCATTTTACTTCCGTTTTCCCTTCATCAGGTCTCTGCAACCTAATCAGGTTAAACTTAAAATCAATGTTATAGTAAGTCTTAGAAAGTTTTTAAGGACCCATTTGGATACCACCAAATAAGTTACCTTTTTCATTTAAGTTAATTTTGAAAATATTATTGTAAAAGTAACTTATGTGCCAGAAGCTAATTATCCCGATAAGAAATCTTTTTAGCTTTCTACTTCTCTCTCTCATTGTCCATATCATGTTGGTGGAGCCTTCAATATGTGTGGAAATAGGGTCTTTTGATTGATTAACCAGTCTGGTCGACCGGCCGAATTAACCCCCAGGAAGCACAGATGGTCACTAGAAAGTTTCAGGGCATAATCGACCGATCAACTGTTGGTTGTCGACTGGCCGACAGATATCGATGATTGGCTAAATTTCGGAGCTCGACGGGTTGTATTTTAGACCGTACTCTCTAGACTATTTTCGACTATCATCGATTGGTCGACAAGCAGGTCGGTAATTTGCATGGTTATGCAAATTTGCATAAATTGTTTTTATTTTCGGTTTCCCTTCTATATAAGCAAGGTGTAACCGGGATTAGGGTATCCTAAGGCTTCCTAATTGTATTAGGGTGAAGTGAGAGAGTTTTGAGGGAGAGAGATCTTGGGTTTTCTCTTGGGTTCCTTGTTTCATATGTTTGATCATCTCTGTAATCTTCTGATATTCATAGTGTTGTCGCTTTGTGCCATGGTTTTTTTCTAGAAAAGGTTTTTCCACGTAAAATCGAATTGTCTCTTGTGTTGATTGCTTGTGTGTGTCATATGGTGCTTGTTTGATTCTACTCTATGCTTTCACGAGGTTCCTAATAAGTGGTATCAAAGCCAACGTTGGGTAGCAGATTCGAATATGAGAGGAGCATATGGCATCTAGCACGAAGTTCGACATAGAGAAATTCTCCGGCGAAATCAACTTCAGATTATGGAAAGTGAAGATGGAAAGCCTTCTAGTTCAGCAAAGGCTTGAAGAAGCTCTTAGAAAGCGACCAGAAACGATAAAGGAAGATGAGTGGAACAAACTCAATAGGAAGGCTAGAACCTCAATTTAATTGTGCTTGACGGATGACATCCTCTATAACGTCATGAGGGAGAAAACAGTGGTTAATACATTGACAAAAAATGGAGAACATTTATGCGAAGAAGTCTCTAAAAAATATGTTGTATCTAATTCTGTTGTTGTCGAACCTGAAGATGGCGGAGGGGACCAATGTGGATGACCACATCAACACTTTTAACAGGCTTATTTGCAAATTGTTAAACATAGGTGTACAGATGAAGGACGAATATCAAGCTTGCATATTACTTAATTCACTTCTAGATTCATATGAATCACTTAAGGACTTGTTGTGTGCAGGTAAGGAAACTATTAATGTTAAGATCGTCATCTCAACCCTCCAGTCGAAGGTGCTGAGAAGAATAACGGTGATGTGGGTTCTTCCTTTGATACACTGGTTATGAGGGGAATAAATTCTGAGGAATGTGAGGGATTGTCGCGATCGAGGTCTAAGTCTAAGGACAAGCAAGTTGAAGTGTTGGAAGAGAAAAAAAAAGATAGGAGAATCTTCAAGAGAAGCCAATACTGCAAAATCATCTGAAAGTGGTAGTGATGTATGCGAGGTCTTGACGGTGTCAAGGATGAAATCTCTCAACGATGAGTGGATCATGAACTCTGGGATTTCATATCACATGTGTCTAGATCGGAGCGTTTTTACTTCGTACAAGGAGCATGGGGGTTGTTCGGTGTTTCTAGGCCATGACTACGCTTGTAAAATTGTGAGAATTAGATCGGTGCACTTGAAGATGTTTAATGAGATCGAACGGACCATTACGGAAGTAAGAGATGTTCCCAAGTTGAAGAAAAATCTAATTTCTCTTAATACGCTTGAAGCGATGGGGTGCAAGTTTATTAATTTTGTGAGGTTTCAAAGGGGGTTCTTATTATTATGAAGGGATAGCGGCACGACAATATTTATAGGTTGATTGGAAGTACTTCATCAAGTTGAGTTGCAGTGATTGTAGTGGATTCCACGTCTGCACGTATGTACATGCATGCTCAGGCTACATAAGTGAGCAGGGCATGAAAGTACTCTCTAATCGTTCTTTGATTCCAACTTTTAAATGTATAGACTTTAGTATATAAGATATTGTATGTATGATAAACAGTCTAGGTTATCATTTAAAACGGGAAAACATGTTTGTAAAATGATGCTATGTATGAGAGTCGTCGCCTGTAGTTTCTGTTTCGGAGTCATCATGGTTTGTGTCGTTTATTGATGACTATAGCAAAAAAGTGTGGGCTTATTTTCTAAAAAATAAATCCAATGTTTTTACTACTTTCAAGCACTAAACGATAATTATGGAAAATCAGTCATTACAAAAATTGAAAGTGTTGAGAACTGATAACGGTGATAAGTTTACTTCAGGGGATTTTAATAGATATTGTAAGGGTGAATG
Source organism: Liriodendron chinense (assembly GCA_003013855.2). Classification (NCBI taxonomy): domain Eukaryota; kingdom Viridiplantae; phylum Streptophyta; class Magnoliopsida; order Magnoliales; family Magnoliaceae; genus Liriodendron; species Liriodendron chinense. The sequence goes on along the minus strand of ML058484.1, from coordinate 1,953,661 downwards.
AAGCATGGGTTACAACATAGTGTGACACACACCAGAGCAAAATGATGCCCTAAGAAGGCATTTGGATCGTAAGTTACTTAAAATAAGCTACTTATGCCTTAAGTAGCTTATCTTGATTTCTATTTATTAAACTGAAGTTATTAGTAATTTAAAATAATAATAAAAACTACTTATAATTGATCATAAACCAAGCTAACTTATCTCAAGCAAGTAACTCATCTAGTAAGTAGAAAAAGTAGCTTATTGGTGGCATCCAAACGGGCCCTGAAGGGCCACGAGCATAGAACATTATCTATTATTGTGTTTTAAATTCTCACGTGAACTAATGGCAGGGGTAAAAATGCCCATGGACTACCCACTTTATAAAGAAGCGATTTGATTTTATGGAGGAGTAAAGAAAATGTTTTTTTTTTTTTTTTTAGTTTGGCATCTGGACTCGATAAATGGGTTTTTGGAAAACCGGGTCAACGCAGGACCACCTTACTTGGAAAAGACTGTCTGAAGTGGAAAGGCTGCTGATGTGACGTTCTGGGTCTTCTTAAACCTGGTTTTGTAGTCCAAACAGAGGTTTGAATCCCAGTGATGGGCCGTTTGAAGCGGGGCATTTTGGACTACCGGGCATCAGAGTATCCGCTTGGGGCCCGATTTCAGGGCCTGGCTCCAATGGTCGTTGGGATATCTGGCTACTGCCCCCATTCTTACTTCCAATTCCTACTTGAGAGAAGTGGGCCACAAAGATGGGAAAGTTGTGGTTACAAACATCCCAACAAAGAAGAATCCATGAGAATCTTCACACCATTATTGTTCACTTCTGGGCCTCTCATCAAAACCTGGAATGACATCCAATGGCTCAGGAAGTACGAGATTCGGCATTGTCTGAGGATCTAAGCTGTTCATTCGTTGTACAGCTCCTAAATCCAAATCTTACCCATCTAAAAATGGCAGAAAAACATCACCGTCCAGATTTTAGCAACTCGTGGTACACCCCTTTCTGAATGGCCAGGATTATCCTATTGTTGTGAATCTTGATCCATGACGAATTCATGGAAATAACAGGGTGCCATGTAGAAAATAAGCAGCCAATTATGGACTTGGGCTAAAATTAAAGGCCTGTGAATGGGCCTGTGGAAGAAATGGGCCATCCAAAGACCAGCCCACTCCAATTGTAGATCAAGATGAGCTTGATCCAACCCAAGCGCACCAGTTCATAATCCAGGTCCAGCCCATGGAAAGCCATCAAAGACTAGCCAATTCAAATCCAACAATCATCACTGTTTCCTGTACTATGGTCCATCTGGGATTTGGAACTGCTTCATTTTTTGGATCATGACCTAAAATGAGCTTTCAATACGAATGATGGACGATGTGATGCAGTCACATAAATCAGTAAGCCCCACAGTCAGGGCTCCAACCCACCTCAGTGGATCCAGGGTCTCATCTAATCCGCTCCCGGGCTCCCTAATGCTACGTCATGGGCGCAGGATACTCTGGGGAAGTAGTTGAAATTACAAAGAAATGAAAAATGCCCTCATGATTAAGAGCCACATGGTCCCCACGACTACACAAAAGCAAAAACGTTCAATAGTAAAGATAACGTGTGAGAAATGCTCCACTGCTCTCACAGGAGTATAGTTATAATGCTCCTAGTTGCAACAGCTCACTTGGGCAGTAAATCGATCGATCTGAACTGTCCATTGAGTCCAGGACAGCTATGACACAGTTCTCACTTATCAGGTGATCCAATCCATCCTTGATTTGGACTTATTTTTATACCCATCTATTTTTCAAGCCATGGATGGGATGGTTCCAATGGCCTAACAAAGTAATTCTTTATAATCAGGAGCGCTCCATGATAGGTCATAACGAATAGCCACCAAAATCTTCTTCATCGATCTTCAATATGATTGATAGCACCAGGATCCTGGAAGCCATAAGAGCATTAGATCCTCTGAACAACTGATAAATTAACGAGGTAGGAATTAGAAGACTTAAAAGGAGTGGAGGAAAGGGAACATCCATTGTAAGAATGATTAGGAAAAGAAAATGGATTATTAAATGGCAATAAATGCAACATAACTCAATTTAATGGAATCAGCCTTTCCCTAAATTTAAAGTGTCAATGCACTCATTGTAGTAAAGATAAGAGCCCTGTCTCAAGCTCCAGTCTTTTCAATCCTGTCGTACCTAAATTATAGTTGTATTATATACATAGAAAAACATACTAATAAAAAAGATGCTGCGAGCTCTATGCGATGAGACACCCTTGTGAGCTACAACACCAAGATACTTCGAAATGAGGCTTGCTACAATGCTCACTAGCAATATTAAAGACAGGTTGATGGAACATGTCTGGCATCTTCACAGCACAGCAACAACCCTCTGGTATGACTGCAACCATTGATCTAGTAGGCCATCACATGCACAGGTGACTGGCCATGAGCACAGGTGCAGAGGACACAGACTGTTGGACTATCTTAGATCCAGTTTAGAAAGAGCATAAATGCACATTTTCAAATGCTCCCTCGATTTGAGCTACTCAAGGGAGCATAATGCAGCAATGGCTGAATTCAGCACAATCACCATTTACCCATTCCGTTCAATGCAGATATAGCAACTTCCAAATGCACCCTTAGCCATCACTTCAACCATGTATCAATGGACTGCTTAAAAGAATCTGAACAAAAAAGTGAGCAATAGTCTACATTTAGGGGTCAAAATAGAACAGCTAAGGATGTCCAATCGAAGGGCTGCTTCACCTCATCTGAGATCTTCATACGCTTCTCTAATGACTCTTCCACATCTGCGACAATCCAAGGGATGGATGTGTGCCATAGGTGCAACCTTGAAGGTCGACCTTTATCCCATCCCTAGAATGCAGAGCACCTCAAGGTCTACTATCAGTAGTCAACATGTTTGCATGGGCTATAAGCTTGTCCTCTTACAAGCACCTCAAGTGCTAGGCCTACTTATAATAAAATTCTACAAATCAATGAAAAGGAAATTCTCATTCTCTACGAATTTATCTGACGTGTTATTCAAACACGACAGCAATAACTCAAGAGGGCCAAAGAGGCTACGGCCCATGACAAGGCTCCTCCTCCTCCTAATGAGTTCAGCAGCCAGCCATACTGATCGGATGACAGAGCTGAGGTGACGGAGACGCCTAAGACGATACCCTCTAGCTGAGCACGTTGCCTTGACTGAGCAATGGGGAAAGGAAAAAGGGGTAGCCCACCGGGGCGACAAACTGCAACAACCATGGTCATCGGAAATTAAGACCTACTCCCACGACCGAGCAGTTAACTGCTCAGCCATCGGAGTGAGGGGCATACAACACACACAATACAATAGATAAAAGCAAGCAAATAATTATATATAATTAAAAAAAAAAAAAAAAAAATAAAAAACAGAGATCTATCTCAAAATTAGCAAAAAATAAGACCCTAAAAAAGGTCGCTGTCATCATCCACAAAAATTGAAGTGTTTCAAGTTAAAAGCCCATCCCTAAGCATGAGGATCTGTACTGGTGGACCAAGCACCTTCATCTGACTCACCTTCAACTTTTCTTCTTCTTGCAGTGCTTGTTGCCATAGTTAGTAAACCTGAAAACTCAATCTACCTAGATGTTCAGCCAGGTAAGGTCGACTCAACTCAATATTTTTCATGTATATACCAATCGATGTCAAAAATGGTTGGTTGGACCCATTAGTAATTTAAGACAGAAACATAGCCGTGAAATTGTCGGTTGGCTATCTGGTTAAGACTGATGGGTTTGATTCCCACCCTCCACATTTACTGTGTCAACAATAACACTGGCTCACCAAATGACTCGGGGTTCAAGTCAATGCAGCACAGAACAAGTATCAAAGAGACTGCACAATCTCTTGCCCAGTCAAGTGGGTGGAGTTTTGAGTCAAGTCAGTGAGTTTTGGAACTAGGGTTGTTGCTGATCTTAATGTTCTAACATCACTGTTGTCATGGCCAACAACGGTAGCATCACCCTGCAGCATCAACCCCATTAATAACAATAACCAGAGATGAGTAAGACAAGGCAATGGGACTCCATAAGCTGAAGCAACCTATTTGAACATCAGTTCTCCCTTGGCACCATCCATTCTGGTCCAGAGGTGCATGCCCCTTGTAACAGAGTTTGCTTTTTTCTTGGTCAATTAAAATGGGGATGATCAAAACAAAATCAAATGCAATCCATATAAGTGTCAGCAGATCTCAATAGTCTGTCATTTACTAATGCAAGTTCCCCAAATATTTGGCCCCAAAGAGTAAACAAAGAGATAAATATTTCCCCGACGTTTCCTCACAACAGAAACAAACGATCCTAACAGACCAACTATAAACACCTCCTATTTCATCCTTGGTTGTTTGATAAATGATAGGGATTACAAGTCATTTCTATAGACTGCCGAAACAATGTTGATATTCAATTAAAGTACAATCTCCCCAATGCTCCCAGTGGGACCCACACGATTCATTCACCCCATTTCCCCTCAACAACTACCAAAACTAAACACATAACAGGTTTTGGCGCAGAATAGCAACTAACCTCCTGGAAATTGATTGACAATACACAACTAATCCCAGTCCATGGATGAGAACATCAGATGGGGTCTCTGAGTACCACGATCCAATGATCCACTAAACCATGAAAATAATGACAATCATTTACAATTATGTAAATCAAATAGTTATCGACACAAAAATGAACTAAAACACAAACTCATTTTAGAAAACAGCTCTATCATGCACACAGAGATCTCAACCATCTGAGCCAAAGGCTCATAGTCTTTTCTTCTTCTTTTTTCCTTTTGTGAGAGGATAATGGAAAATGCATAAACTAAAAAGAGGAAACGGCATTTCCAAAAAACACAAGAAGGGATGGAAAGCCCTTGCTGCAGCTAAGGAGCAAAAAGGTTCATTGGCACATGAATCCAACAGAGACAATGAAAGGTTTGACCCACTGGATAAGGAGCTAATATCCAATAATGCATTGGTTATGGCCCTCGGCACATATCCTTAACCCAATTAAGCACCACCGGATTATCAATGTCTATTCTCAATGAGAGCAACCCATAGTCTTGAAGTCACGCCTACATCAAAAGCCCTATTTTTTTTTTTTTTTTTTAATTTAGCATAATCTATGGACAAAGATCCACAATGATCATCAGATTGGTGCAAGTTCTGACCACTGCCATCAAAGATTCTCCATCAATTAGGCAGCCTATACCAATCCAATCTATGGCTGTGGACCAATACGGACAAAAAAGATTATGACTACATATACAAAATAACATTGTGTCCCTAAAATACAATATCCAAACTTAATATTTGTGCAGTGTATTATAAATACCATGTTAAACTTCCACAAAAAAAATGAAGCAGGTACTGACATGTCAGCACAGGAAAAGATGATCAAATGACATAGGGTTCTTCCAATATACAACAGTGGTGAATGCTTGAAGGCTTACCCAGTGTTGCTCTTCAACCATAGGTGGTCGCTAGAAAAACTTGACCATGCCACGACCCTCCACACTGAGTTTCGTTGCCTGAAGCTGCTTCTTCTTTGGTGCTTTCAACTGCTGCAACTTCTTATTCATCTGCCCACAAGCAATCAAATTAAAATGTTTTCATAGCAACACATTCCAGAGACTAGAATAACCACGTCAATCAAACATGCCGACAGCATGTAGTACTGTTTTGCATTTCCTTTTCTTTTCTTTTTTCTAGAAATACACAGTAATTCAATAATATATATACTCATGAAAAACTACATCTATCAGGTTCATATCTCATTTAACCAGCTCACTAAAACGATTTGAATAAGAAAAGAAAATAACCAGCAACATCATCTCTTTCAGATCTGTGGAAGTTTACAGTCTGATAATAATGTTGCGGGACTTGGGAATCAATTGTTTTTTGGATGATTCCTTTCTTGGGAATGACTTTGGATACTATGGTTTTTTCATGTTTCTTTCTGCTGTTTTTGTTGTCACGCTGCGTCACTTTCCCAATTGGTGGGGTGACAAGGGGGCCACCCGTCGCTGTTGATATTTTGGGCTCTGTATCTCCTTTTGGTGCTTAATCAATTCGTCGTTATTCAAAAACTAAAAATAAAAATAATGTTGTGGTCATACATGTTTCTGCATTATTCAAAAATTTGACCCTACTTGACGTCTAGAGATCTCGGGTGTGAAACACATTTCTCATTTTTTATGAATAAATTGTCTGCAGGGAAGTGATTCGGTTTGAGTCGTCGTGAGTCGCAAAGAGTCTTTCTTTCTTTCTTTATTCTTTGTTTTAGAAGTAACGAAAATTTATTAAAAGCCGCAAGCAAGGCAGAAAAGAATACAATAAGCAGGAGACAAATAAAAATAAAAAACTGAAGGCCCAGGAGGGCTACAATGGCATGAGGATCCAAATCCTTCAGGCCTGATGCCCACTCTATAATCCAAGTCACTCTATAATCCTTCAATCCACCAGTTCTGACTTGTTCTCAATACGCCTCCTATTTCTCTCTCCCCATCAAGGTATCCCAAAACGTTTATGTATCGGCCATAACGGAAACGGTCATGACCGTTACACGTTACAGGGTCAAAACGACCGTAACGGCCGTTACAGAAAAAACAGGCCATAACAGCCCCGTATCAGACCGTAACAGCCCCGTAATGGTCTTATAACAGCTTTTTCAAAAAATTAAGAAGGATTGTATCGGCCGATATGGGGTCCATAATGGCCGTTACGGCCCGTATCGTAACGGTAACGGTGGTGGCCGTTACGGCCACCGTTACTGTTATGGTACACCTTGCTCCCCAAATAACCCACAGGGTAGCCATGGCAGCCAAATGCCAAACTGCCTTGCCTTCTTTGCCAATACCACCTTCGTCCCAACAAGCTACATTAAGGGTCGAAAGGAAGGTCTCCCAAATTTTCCTCGAAAAGGAGAACTGGATGAATAGTTGGTCCACTGATTCGGCATCCTTCATATACAAGAGACAAATGTTTTTCAGCATCATGACTCTCTAGCAAAGGTTATCAACAGTTAGCACCCTGTTCCAGCCCACCAACCACACAAAAGCAGCCCCTTTTGAGGGGGCTCCATATTTCCAAAACCAGAAAAAGGTAGGAGGCAAAGGGGATGCAGATAGTTTCCCTATAGCAGGAGCAAACCAAGAAACAAACCTATTTGTGATCTCTCCAAATCAGCAAATCCACCTCAGAATCAACTGGCATCACTAGATTAAGCATATCCTTCAAAGGGTCTGTCTTATAATCGAGTCATGCCAAGTTGAGACCAATTCATACTCATGATCGAGTTTTCTAGCGATCACCTTAAAAGCTCGTTGATTTGAGTTGAGTCAGTTGACTCAGCTGGGCTTTTTGAGTCAAGTAACCAAGTTTTAGAACTACAGTTTCTAGAAGTCAATTACCTGCACATATGCTGTGGAAATGAGAGCAATAATTACAAATTCATGTCAACCAAGTTTGGGGGGAAATTGCACACTGTAGAAAAGCTTGTGAACATAAGCAAACATGGCTGTCATTACAAACCTTTTTGTTTGTTGTTTTCTATTATTAGTATTGTTCATACAGTATTGTCGTATTTCCATTTTCTGGATACGTTTTCTACAGAATCACTGTGTCTGACGCAAAGACTTTTCGCCAATTCTAGTAATAGATAGAACAAAGTTAATGCTTAATGCTTCTTGGGCTTGTAAGACTTCCTCTATTTGCATGTGCCATACAGTGGAATGTGTTACATAGAAAATCCTTTTAACTCATGCAGTAATTACCGAAAGTTAATTTCAAGTGCAAAAGAATTCCCAAGCTGCAGTCCTCGTGACAGGCATATAAACACAACCGAATAGGATCTATAGGTGTCCACTTAGCACCAAACCATATAATAAAAAATAAAAAAAAAAAAAAAAAATTCCTTCATGAAGGCATGACAACCAACTAATCACTCACTCACTAACCTTCAGACGGCGCTGATCTTGTATGACTTGTTTAGCCCGCGCTCTAATTACATCAGGATCAATCTTTGATTGAGGACGCACTACAAAATCCAAAGGCAAGGCTTCTGGCCTGGAAGCATGTTGCTTGGAAGATGACTGGCCAGACTTTGGTTCCCTACATCATTGTATATAATCAGCAAGATATACACACATTGAGACTGTCAGGTAACATATCACGAACAACAAATAAGAAGGTATGCTCAAGAAAGCATATTGTGCAGTGCTATCTACTTACTGGGAAAATTCAGCTAAATCAAGATCATCATCTCTAGATTCCAATCCTGCAGCTTTTGCTATGGGCCTTCAAGAAAGCACCCACCAGAGGCAAGAAAAATTAGAATGAAGAAAACAAGAACAACAAAAGGGAAATTGATTTAAGCTTTTTAAACCATAATAAACAGGTTAAAATAACAGCATCAGATTCAAATACTTCTTTGAAGATGGCCTTCGGTAAGGAATTTTCTCGTCGTCATAGCTTCTCATGTCTTCAAACCGAGTGCTCTTATTGAAAATAGGCCGGCTCTGCAAACATTTCATTTGGGATAATTAGGGGGTGCCTTTATCTATCACTAATGAGCAAAATAAAAACACATACAAATAAACAGACTAGTTGTAGAAGTCCTTCCAGTAAGTACAATTTATGCTTTGCCCATTAACCATAAAGTTTTCGTTCAGCGATTTGAAATGGGGAATGGATAAAAACTAGCATTAACCACCGAATTTCCAGAAACAGAAACAAAAAAGATATAGGAGGCAATATAGAACTCGAGAACTTAAAATCTGTGGCATTACCCATTTGTCAACCAAATCTTTAGCAAGTTTTCTATTTGATGTGGTCTCCTCATCAGTTCTTGATAAAAACATGATAACCTGTATGAAAAGTATCAAGTCACGCCCGTGCTCCTTGTTGTGCAATTTTGAGAGAAACCCTACACGCTTCATGAGGTAAACCATACCTTCCCAAGACCACTCTTTTTAAGCTGCTCTCTCCTGTCATACTGCTCTAAATCAATTGGAAACTGGATAACAGAAGAAGCATGTCATGATCAGAAAGCCAGGAACAAAATAAATGACACTAACTTCCTCATATGATGGATGACCATGAGTATGTAGATAACATGCATTACAGAAGGGGAAAAAAATCATTGTGCATCATGAATCGTCACTGCAGCATGTCTGACAAGGAGTGAGAAGACTATATAGAATATACATACATCAGTCAAGATCTTCAATATGGCAGTTCTGATATTCATGTTGGGTAAGCTTCCATCGGGAAGTGGTTCAAGCCAATTCTTTATAAGAGTCAGTACTCCATGATCTAAAAACTCTTGTTGAAGCTGCCTCCTGTAAAAAGGGCAGGTACAAAGGAAGCAAATAAGCAAGTATGATGACAAATAATAATAGACCCCAATGAAGAAACACCAGCAAGCTACAGCTTGCAAATACCACAGAATCATCATCTTACTTTGAAAGAACCTCAGTTAGCAGTGGCAACTTCTTGAGTTTATTAATAGCTGGTTTATTCTGCCTATTTAGTTCAGCATCTTCTTCAGCTGTAACCTCAAGCTCCGCCATAAGATGCTCTACTAGCAAAGCAATTTCTGCAGCTGTTTTCTCACTTTTCTTCTTTTTCTTACCCACCTGGAAGAGTTGTTTGATTTCATCGTCTTCCTCACCCTCTTCTGCCTATAAATCAGAAAACTGGTTTTAAATATCACAGAAAAGGTTCAATTGTCTAAAATACTAAGACTATCATGTAATTGAGAGAAAATGCAATCTCCAAGTATCCTAAATTCACAGCATCCAACCAGCATCAATCCTTAGGATGTGCTGCAAATGGAAAGTGGCAAACACAAACACATTTCAAATATACCATCAGATCAACTTCTGTCCTTAGTGTAAAATAGCTCGGAGAAGTAGCAGTCCACCAAACCACCATATCATAACCACAGCTAAATCAGACTAAAAGAGGCACATATAACAAAGGACTCAAACAAAATATATATGAAGGATAATGGAGGGAAAAAAAAAGCCATATCCAATCATAATTTATTCATAATTAAGGATAAAGATAAGCATAATTTGAGAGACTGAAGGGGCACCAACCTGTGGAGCATGATGTGGAGAACCTGGTTCATTATCACTACCGAATCGATCGGCGGGATCTACGCCAGTATCATCAATAAAATCATTATCATCCAAAGTTCTAACACCCTCTTGATCATCCTGTTACATCGACATGAAAGGAAAAAAATATTCGCTTCTCAGCATAATGGAAAAAGAAAAGCCTTCTTCGAATATATTTTCAAATAACCATGTTTGATAAAGCCCCATAAAACAAGCATATAGCATGCAAATGACAACCATGCATATAAAATGCCTTAAACTGACAATATTAAATGACAGAATCCAAACCTAAGCATCCAATGATTTAAGCACTTCAATAAGAATGGAAATGGATGACAAATATTGTATGACAATTCAAACACCACTAAGGTAGGAAGAAAAATTGAAAGTAACAAATGACTGATTAAGAACACCTATGTCAGCATAAAAGGAAGTTCAGAGAAAGCCAAAAAATCAAAACAATCAGACCTTACCTGTGAGAGAGAGAGAGAGGGACCAAAGTTTTCACGGAAGTGAATACACACCATTTGACAAGTTAAAGTTTACAAAATGACCCAGAGAGAGGGAGGGAGGGAGGGACCGAAGTTTTCATGGAAGTGAATAAACACCACTTGCCAAGTTAAAGTTTACAAAATGATCCATATTTCAGTAGAGAATACTACCATTGTTCTTCAGGCAATTACATGTCTAAGAAAGCTCAGGTGATGCCAAATCCCATAGTTCAAGGTTGAGCATTCAAGTAAATGCACCCACAGAAATATTCAACATGCAATTACAAAGGTATTACATTGGAAGTCAAGTCAATTGCATTGCCAACCACACCCAAACCAAAATAAAAACTGATGGCAGTCTCAAACAAAACTTGAATGGGAAAAATCTCCAAAAAGTAATGTTCTTAACAAATGACCAGAAAAAAATGCTATCACCATGCCCTGAACTTCAAACCAAGCATACAGCTTCCCTTTCTTTCTTTTATCAGCAATTCAGCAACAAAAGAGAATTATGATACCTTTTTTTGTTTTTGGATAGCAGTGATGTGCATCGATTAGCTTAATGGATTGTATGTGCTTGACCAAAAGCTAATGCATCTGCATAAATATGCAATTTGCATTTGCAGAATGTAGAAATCCAACTCAATTGCAATGTCAACAGTGAGAATAAAACCCGAATAGCTAATTAGATAAACAAATTATAGATCTTAAGACATGAACAACTAATTGAACACACTATGTTCGCTACACGATAACCAAGCATGAATAAAACATCCAATGTGTATTTTAGACATGTTTCCATCAGCTGAACAGATTGCATGCAACTGCATCCACATAAAAATGCAAGTTGCATTTGCAGAGATCATGTAGAAATCCAAATTGACCACACTCTATGTTCGCTACACAATAACCAAGCATGAATAAAACATCCATTGCATATTGTAGACATGTTTCCATCAGCTGAACAGACGGTATGTTACTGCATCCACATAAAAATGCAAGTTGCATTTGCAGAGATCATGTAGAAATCAAAATCCTGACTGCAATCTCAACAATGAGAATAAAACCAAATAGCTAATCAAATAAACAAATACAGGTTTAAGACATGAAAATTGGCTAGCTACACAGTAAAAACATCCATTGCATCATCAGTCCAGACCGTCCAAATTCAGGACTATGTTGTGAACAAATTCTAGGCCAGAACTCAAACTGATCAGATGATCTTGACCATCTAATTTGCCAACTGAATTTGAGCCCAGACATTGTTCTTGGGGTCCATCCATATCATGTCACCAACCCAACAGTGAGGATCATGCCATCGACACAATTTTCAGGCTATGGTCCGCCCACAATAGAGCCACAATTTGGTCAGGATTGATGTGCGCCTAACGGAATTCTGCAAACTTAATTACCTCAGAATCACCTCCAGCAATTGTGTCCCACATCTCCTTCATCTCCGGATCGCCACCGTGATGATGGCTGGACCCACCCCCCTTCGAAAACGACTTTGACCCCTTATCCTTCTTCGGCCTCTTCTCCTTTTTTCTACTCCCTCCATCTTTCTCCTTCTTCCTCTTCCTCGGGGAAGACACCCTGTCCTCTTCAGAATCCTCCCCCACGATCGCCGCAGCCCTCCCGAAATCCCCATCATCCTCAAGATCGGGCGCGCTCTCCCGCGCGCCACCACCGCCCTTCTTTACAAGCCGCTTCCTCGGCTTGGCCTTCGACGGCGGCGACGCTTCCTCGCCGGCGGAGTCGTGGACGGGCGTCGGCGACCGGCCGCGCTGCCAGTCATCGTCGTCGTCTTCGATGCCGTCGGGGACGTAGGGTTCCGGCGACGCCTCGGGATCGGACGGAGCGTCGGGATCCATGAGAAGCTCTCCATCTTCGTCGCGGTACCTGAGAAGATCCAAAGATGAGAGAGACAATCAGAAACCCTAGCTTTTATGAGGAGGGAGAGGGAGAAATTAGGGCAGAGATTTCTCTCGGGAGCTGATATTTACACCCCTCCTGTTTGAAAAACCATCTGTTTTCCGGTTCTGGTGATGGTGCAAATATCAATTCCCGTTTATGAGGGAGAGAGGGTGGAGATCGAAGAACTTACGGATCGTTTTCATATCCCATGGCAGAGAGAAAAACCAGAGAAAAAAAGAATAAAAGAGGAGATGAGGATGGGGATCTCGATGGAATTAGGACAGATGAGAGGGGGCGCTGATTAGGTGAGACCCCGGACACGGATTCCCTGCGAAAGCCTTGCGCACAGTAAGTTCCTGCGCTTGGAACCTAGGTAGGTTACCGTGATGTTCTTGAGAAATCCACCCCGTCCATCCACTTTGTGAGATCATTTTATCACTTTATACTAAAACTTAGCCGGATCCAAAACTCAAGTGGGTCGAAAATCTGAAGATTGAATGTACACAATTTAAATATTCGTGGGGACACGGAAGTTTTAAATCAGGCGAACGTCATTTTTTTTCACGAACGACGTTATGAACGGCATTGATGGCATATAAACATCACTATGCATCCGGGAAGGTTTCAACAGTAAGAATTTTCCAACCCACCTCTTCATTTAGTGGAGCACACTTGAATCTTGTATCCAGCTCTTTTTTGGTATGTTTTACTAAAATGATCTCACCAAGCGAATGCACCGATAGATTTCTCAAAAACATCAAGGTTGGCCCTACCTAGGCTCTCAGCGCCTCCTGCACAAGGCTTACCCAAGGAGTCCGCTTCCCTGCCTCACCCAAGAGGATATGGCTGAAAGTCGCGCCGGTTCAACCCAACTGACCTGTGACCAATCCCACGGTGGGTTGGGCTTTGACAGAAAGTATAGGCTTCGATCTCGAGCCTAGGCTATGCAAACACCAACTTGATAAAGCTTAAATAAGGCTTGAGTTGAATTTATAATTCTTTAGTAAGTAAACTTATAATGTTTGAATTTTGATATCTTTGAGTGTTAAATGAGTAATTGTCCTATATTTTAATTTGTATATTTAAAAAAAGTGAAGTTATTTACGATAAATAACTACATATATAATTAATAAAGTCATAAGTATGGAAAATATGACTTGTATTACAATATAACATACTAATGTAATAACTAAAATATTAGAATGTATCAACTTGACCCCTTCTTGGGTTGGGCTTGGGTTGAGAATTCCCAACTTGAGGTTGGGTTGGGTTAGGGTTGAGCACCACCCAACCCAACCCAACCAACCCGACCCAACCTAACCCACCCGACTTTCCACCCTACAAGAGGGTGCGACCCTTACCGTGTGGTTATTGCAGGGCCCACCTTGATGTATGTATTATGTGAAATCAGATTGCGTATTCAATACACTATTATCATATTGCGTAAACTACAGTGGGCCCACTGTGAATGTATGTGGCTTATCCACGCCGTCCATTCATTTTTTTTCAGATAATTTCAGAAGTTGATCCCAAAATTGAAGCATATCCAAAGCTCAAGTGGACTATACCATAGGAAACAATGGGAATAATGATTTCCATCATTGAAACCTTCCTAGGGCTCAAAGTGATGTTTATTTATCATCCAACATGTTCATAAAATCACAAAGACATGGATGAACGGAAAACACAAATTCCACCTTGATCTAAAACTTCTACCGCCCTCAAGAATTTTTCAATGGTAGGTGTTCAATTTACCATGTTTCATATGGTGCATTCCACTTGAGTTTTGGATATACTTCATTTTTTGTCTCAATCCTTAAAATTATCCGCTAAAATGGATGGACAAAGTGGATAAAATACGTAAAACACGGTGGGCCTTACAAAGTTTACTAAGTGTACTGAATTCCTCAGGATGCAATCCACTTCCATATTATGTATCCATGTTGTCCATTGGTTTTTTAGATCATTTTATCACATTATATAAAATATGGAACATATCCAGCTACTATGTGTAGCATACCATAGGATACAGTGTTGATTGACCATTAATGGCTCACAAAAGTTCTGGATCAGCTGATATTTGTTTTTTCCATTCATTCGAGCTTACGTGACCTTATCAACATATTTGATGTTAAATAAACACCACGGGAACATTAAGATGCTTCCTAATAAGTTTTTAATGGCAAGACGATCAATCATCACAGTTTGTTATGGTACAGTCCACCTGATAATTAGATCTGCTTCATTTTTTGGATAATGCCCTGAAACGATTGTAAAAACGAATGGATAGCATGTTTCATAAGGGCTGCACCATCTTGGGTAAGGTTGGGTCTCACCTAATCCTCTCTGGTTAATGACTAAATTGACCCTACTTGTTGACCTGATCAACAAAAGGGCATTACTAAAGTAGGAAGATAGAATTTTGGCCCAGGGGCACTATTCACTAAGGTTTTCAGACCATTTTTCCCCTATACACCTTTTTCAATAGTATAGTGCTTGAGTGATCTATAGGCTAGCGTCGGTTTTGAAAACCGATGAAGTGGGGCCTACTCCATCAGCTAAAAGAGGAGTGAGAGGACCTCCCATACAAGATCATATGTTCGTTCATTTGAATTGGCCACCCTTAAAACCCTAGGTGGGATGTTATCGGATTACCAAGAAGCCCCTTGGTGGCTCATAGTAGTACCAATCATATTACATTAATTTATGTACTGTTAACTTCGTTGTGATCCACCTTTGTTGACTTTCGCCCTTAGTTTTCGATCGTTAGAGTAAAACTATAATCCCTCTTAGATGAACAGTTTGGATTTAATGAAACAATATCCAGTGTGCTAATTGACGAAATATTTTCCAATTGCATAGATGGGGCCATTGTCGAGGAAACCTTTTCGTTTTCCTTTTTTTATACAAGACAGACCCTAAGAGAAAGTTCAAAGATTGTGGCAGTTAGTAGTACAGGACCACCACACCTGGTCATACATCACTACCCATAGTATGGAACTACCACCGTTGTTCATATCAGTAAGTAAATTTTGTCTCATCCTATTTTATGGAAGAACTTTTGCATTGGTCCGGGGGACTAGGAAGAAGGATTGCTTTAATCACATTCAAGCAAAGATTTGGATGAAACAAGAAGTGACAGAGACTGGGAGAGGGTGATGGTCCAATGAGATCCATTGATCGCAGATGGATCACAGATGGTAGCCATGGATCATATGAAAATTATGTATGGAAAATTGCAATTGTGGATCTCAGATTGAAATTGTGGATCACGATATCATGGATCTCAATTGGAGCCATGGATCACAGATGAGAACCATGGATTGCAGATGGAAACTTAGATCGCAGTTAGAAACTGTGCATGACAAATTAAAATTATGGATTGCAGATTGCAATTGTGGATCGCAGAGGAGAACATTAGATCGCACATGGGAGCCTGAATCACAGATATAAGGCATGGATTATAGATGAGTGCTCTCATTAGCGATCCATGACTCACATATGCAATTCACCGTTTCTAGATGTGATCCATGGTTCACATCTTCGATCTTTAGTATACATCCACGATCCAAAGTTGCCAGTTGTGATCAATGTGATCACCATCCCTCAATTTCTTAACATTCATGTAATAAACAATGCGTGCATATCATGGACCACCGATGGATACTATGTTGTTATAATGGGAAGCTAGTATATGAAAAAGAGAAGTGGGTTTATAAGGGTGGTGAGTCTAAAATGGCTATTATAAGCAAAGAGGCGGAAGTGAGGTAGATCTAAATCTCAAGTGGGCCACACCACATGAAAACAGTGTTAATTGAAAGTACACCATTAAAACTTTCTAGGGCCCACTATAATGTTTATTTACCATCCAACCGGGCTATCTATCTCTCTTGCAGGACTCAAGTTCTCAGGATTTGAAGCCCAAGCGGACATGCCATATGCAATAATTGGATTACATAGTTTTCAACCAAACATAATCTGGATCACACTTTTCAACTGAACATTGGAATTTGGCAACCGAACAGGCCCTAAATAAGGGTCATGCGTATAGGACGATTTTGACGGAGCTTCATGCGCTCGGAAGATAAATGGGGCCACTGTGATATATGTGAGAAATCAACCTCGTCCATCCGGCTGGCCAGCTAATTATATAGCATGATGTAAAAAATAAGATGGATCCAAAACTCAAAGTGGGCCACACTAGAGGAAACAGTGAGGATTAAATGACTTGTATGGCTAAGTTGTTTTGTACCCTAAAATGAGCCGGAAAAATGTATGGAATGGGTGGATTTCCATGATGTATGGGTTTATCAACACCGTTAATCCATTTCATAATATCAATTTGGGAGCTGCAGAAGTTTTGGATCAAACTGATATTGGTGTTTTGCCTTCGTCGACGTCATTATCACCACTGCTTCCTAAGGTTATATATATATATCCACACCGTCTGTCCATTTTTTGTGGCTCAATTCATGGCATGGGCCCAAAAACAAAGCATATTCAAATGTCAGGTGGACCACGTCATAGGAACAGTGGTAATTAACCATTAAAACCACTATTGACCACAAGTTTTTGATGACCTGGATGGCCCTCCTTGCATCAAAATAAGAATTTAAAGACCACGAGTTACCTTTTATTGCCGTAAAAAAGGAAATGTGTAAACAAATCCTGACCGTTCAACCCTTTGTTGAACACCACAAGAAGTATATTAAAAAAACACATAAAAATTCATTCTCCTAATACATGAAAAAAAAAAAAAAAAAAACCTCTCCAAACCAATCTCCTAATACGAAAAGTCCACGTGGACAGGAACAGAAAGGGCCGCATCACCATCACCAATCAGGACCGTATGTTCCCCATAAGGCAGAACGGTATAGGCCGTGTGCGACACCACAGCGAAGCTCTTGCAAACGTTCAGCGAAAGCTTCCTCTTCACAGTCTCGCCGGCAGCGACAAACACTCTCTCAAATGCGACCAGTTGCTTCAACGGCAGGCCGACGTAGTTCTTGGGTGGCTTTGTGTAGATCAACACGACGTGGGACCCATCAACGTTACCGATGTTGTTCACCTCAAAATCAAGCTCGAAATCGAGGTTGCAATCGAGATCGTCGATCAGCACGGCCGGACATGGCGGTGCGTCCGTACTAGGCGTGTAGAGCAGGTCATGGCAATGCTGGTGTGGGCCCAATACCTGGGTGATGGATTTTTTGGAATCGCAGTTTAGGTCGTAGTTGAAGTTTGTGTAGCTGAGGCCGTACCCGAATGGGTAGACCGTCGAACCATTGTAGAATTTATAGGTTCGGCCAGGGTAGCCCAGTTCATCGACTGGCCTGAGTCTCATGGAAGTAAGGGGCAGTTGGTCTACGTAGTCTGCGTTGTACCATGTAAGTGGTAGTCTCCCACCTGATAAAAATGTTAAAAAATAGTAAATATAGTGGCAACGGCTGAAAATGGGTTTCATGCAATGTATGCATAACATCCAAACCGTTCATCAGATGCGCCCACTTTTGTTTGAGCAGAGATCCAAAAAGCAAAGAGACCCAAATTTCAGGTCCACCACACTCGTAGCAACATTTGAGAGGGGATGTTAATGTTGGTTTAACTGTGGGGCCCGCATTTGATCTAACGTGGAATGATTTTGTGGAAGAGTATAAAAATGATAAAACCAAACGGATGGACGGCTTGGATCGCATGACAGAGATTGAATATATTGTAGAAGTAGAGAAAAATATGGCCCACCCAAAAGGGAGCGTGATCTGGGCCACACTGATCTAATTGGCTACCACTTCCAATCCTAACCGTCCATTGATTGAATGTTGATGGTTGAACACTTACCAGGGTTGTACTTTCCAAAAACAATGTCTGCGATCGCCTGTCCACCTTCAGCGCCCGGGTATCCGGCCCACAGGATGGCCTTGATCTTGGGATTGTTCTTAGCGAAGGAGATGTCCACACCTCCTGCAGAGAGGATCACGAGAATGACTGGGCCAACAGCGGCTTCGGCAACTTGGTTCACTAGCTCTGTTTGGTAGCCTGGAAGGAGGAGATCAGTCCGATCCCTGCTCTCGGCCTCGATGGAAAGATCTAGACCGACGAAAATGATGCTAGGCTGGTTCAACCTTTGCTGCATCTACGGCGTAGTGGATCAACCAAGAACTGCTGCACTTCACATCATAACAGCCCCTGGTGAGATGCAAGTCCGCGTAAGAGGAGAGTCCTTGAGCGGGTGTGATGAACCGGCATGGTATGCCTGCGACGAACAGATAGCAAAACGACCGTGTTAGTGTCAAACTGCTTAAAATAACTGGGGGTCCATTGTTTTTATCCAATGGGCCATCAGAACAATGGGCCCCACTTGTACAACATGATACGTTCAGTGCGACATTCAAAAGCCATTGATCAAAGTTGGATTCATTCACAAGAAATCCTCGCCGTTTGATCATCTAAATTATGGATGGAGCGCACGTTTAAAATCACAACGATCAGAAAACTGTGAATTGGACGGTTTGGATTGGTAGATTCAAAGAAGATTACCAGCATAGTTGCCGATCATGGCATTGGTGGCCTTGGCATGTGGGCCCGTCACAAACAGTCTCTTGTATTTAGTGGGGTCCAACGGCAAGGTGGCGTCGTCATTTTTGAGGAGGACGATTCCTTGCCGAGCTGCGTCAGCTGCCAGCTGGATGTGCTCATTTTTGCACACGTCATCCTTCCCAAGCGACTCGTATGCAGAATTTCCATCGAAATACCCCAATCTCATCAAAACTATGTAGAGATTCTTCAACGCCTTGTCCACGTCACCCTCTCTCACCTTCCCTTCTCTAATAGCTGGTAGCGTGTATTTTGGATAGTAATCTCCACAGTCCAAATCCAACCCTACAAAAAAACAATAAAATGCAAATTCAAATGCCACGTGGCCAATTGGGTGGTGGGCCAATGGTTTTAGGAATCTGATGTGTTTGATATGACTCGTCCGAGTCGAATCGGATTTGATAATTCCTCATGCAGTCAGATACATCAAGTCAGCACTGACTCAGTGAGTCTCACAACTGTAGTCAGCTGATTCGGAACTGACTCACTGAGTTGAGATTCGACTCGGGGACGAATGAGAACCTAACACGGGCAATGCTTTCTTTTCCTGCTATTAGAAGTAAAAATTAGAAAATTAAAAATTTAAAGGCCACGTGGACGATTGGGTTCTTGCCAGCTCGGAGAACTTGGGCCACAGCTTCCTCTTGCGTCTCGTTGAGCCAATTGTGATAATCGTGCATGACCTCAATTGAATCGCAGTCCGAAACAATGTACCTGTTTGGATGCTTAATCAGATCAAAGTAAATTGCGAAAAAAAAAAACACAATTGATCTGAGCCGTCCATTAGCTGCACGACAGGTTTCATCTGTTCCCATGAAAAAATCATATCGATCAGACGAATCTGACAATCCAATATAGTTTATAAAATGGATGGTTGAGATCGTTTATGGAAGAATAGATCCAATAGCCATCAATTTATTGGGTCCAATAGAGAATTTGGACAGTCCGATCAATCAAATTGATTTTAAAATGGTAAACCATAAAATTCATGTTGTATCTAATGGACGGACGTGATCTGTTTGATATTAATTACCCATGAAGCTGCCACTCATCTCTGATCGTCTGTTTCAACAGCTTCGGGTCCGCACATGCTGGGATGCCATCGACACGGTTGTATGAGCACATGACACTGCTAACATCGCCATCTTTGATACACATCTCGAAAGGACGAAGGAATGTCTCCACCATATCTTGTTCAGTCACCTTAAAAAAATTAATAAAAAATATTATAATAATTTAGATGATGGTGGGCCCCACCTATGATTGATGAAATAGGTGGACCCCACTGAGAGAAGAATCTGCAAAGATCATTACCCTTGCATCGAAATGGTAGCGATCCTCGGCGAGCCAAGCATCCACATCGTAGGCAGCATAGTGCTTACAGCATGCAGAGACCTTGAGCGGCCTAGAATTCAAGTCATCGGCGTTTTCATGGCCCTCAACGTCCTGTAGGCCCCTCACGTAGTTTGCCGCATAGCGGCCCACTACGAACGGATCTTCGCCAGGCGTCTCCGTCGCTCGTCCCCATCTCGGGTCCCTGACCACATTGATATTGGGGCTCCAAAATGTCAAACCAGCCAAACCCAGATTGTACATGGCCCTGGCCTCAGTAGACACAACCTACAAACATAAAAAAAAAAAAAAAAAAAAATCAGAATCAAAATGGACTTTTGAAAATCCACATTCTAAAATTGTAACATTTTCTTACTTGGCCTATGGTTTTCCACAGTGTCTCATTGAACGCCGCCGTCGTGAGAATGACCGGCGGGAAGCTCGTGGCGGCAGGGACGGTCTTATTGAAATGGGTCCCGGGTCCGACGTTGGACACGCCATGCAATGCCTCCGACCACCAATTGTACCTTGGTAGGCCGAGACGGTGGGCCCCATCGTTCCTGTGGCCGAGATTCTGCACCTTCTCGGCGACCGTCATTCGATCGACTAAGTCCTTGACCCGAATATCATACGGTAGCGATTTATTGCAGAACGAAAAGTCGGCCATGTTAAGGCCCAGTTCGGCATAACGTGCAGGGTCACATATGTGGTTGTAGGCTGTGGCAATGGTGAAAAGAGTAAAAGAAAGGAAAGTAATGAAGGGATAGAGAGTGGCCATTTCTACTTCTACAGAGAAGGAGAGAACTTGATCAGAAAAAAATTGTTCATGTATTTATACACTGATACGAGTGGGAGATGATAATCCGGCTTCTGATTTCAGCTTATCTGTAACTTGTTTAAAATTTCAAGTCCCCTCTACGTAAAAAACATGGGATGTTAATCTCAAAATTCGAATTGGATATCATAGCACACACCATGGAGATGTCCGTGGGACACACCATCATGTATATGTTTTATCCACGCCGTCCATCCATTTATATAGATCATTCTAGCGAATAAGCCCAAAAATGAGGTAGACCCAAATCTCAGGTGGACCATACCATAGGAATGAGTGGTGATTGAACGCCCACCATTAAAAACTTCACGAGGCTACAGATGGTTTGGATCAAGCTGATATTATTATTATTATTATTTTCCATATATCAAGTCTGTGTGACCTAATTAAGAGGTTTGATGGTAAATAAACGTTATAGTGGGCCTCAGGAAGTTTTTAAGCGTTACCATTCAATCACAACTGTTTTCCATTGTGTGGTCCACCTGAGAATTGGATGTGTCTCATTTTTTGGATTATGACCTAAAACTAGCTAGAAAAATGGATGGACCGCGTAGATAAAGCACATACATCATGATAGGGGCCAGAGATCTTTTCCAGCAGCATAGTGTTGTGTGCTCCACTACAATCGGAGTCCGCAAACCAGAAATTCTTATTTTATTAAATAACGCCTCTTACGTATTTTATCCTAATAATGCCTCTTATGAACTGAATGCGAGGAAGGACGGTGTCGATGGAGCTTACTGGAAGCTAAGTGAGGCCCACCGTCCATCCGTTTTTCCAGATAATTACAGGCGATGAGACTAAAAATGAGGTCGATCCAAAACTCAAGTGAGCCACACGAGAGAAAACAGTGGTGATTAAATGACTACCGTTAAAACATTCAGAGAGCCACAGAAATTTTTTATCAGGCTAATTTTTAATGTTTTAAGTTCATCCCATGGTAATGGCCTTATGAAAGGCTTTGGATGGCATATAAACATGAAGGTGCGTCCCACGAAGGTTTCAATGGTAAGCTTTTCTTAAAATAATAAAAAAGATTAAACAGCGTATGAATGATACGTCAGAAGTTTAGATAAAATCTATCCAAAAGAATTTGCAATTCTATCAAATTCGAAAGTTAAATCTACCGACAAGAATTTCAATTCATTTGATACTCTGATTGAATATGACACTTCATACGCAGGCATTTCGAAAGGTTATATACTGATTGGATGGCCCTCTAAAATGAGATCTAATCCATCCATCGATGATACCGAGGTAAAAAAAAAACAACGCCAATTTATTCATTAAGTTGGCTACAGATTAAAAATAAAAAATAAAAAAAATGATAGAAGATAGACGGTTGTGATTGATGCAGAATCATCTCCCCAGACAGTGATGTTTCAATCGGGTCCATCCATCTACCAGACCTAGCATGGATGGTTTATGATCCAGAAAAGAAAAGGTAGTAATTCAAAAACGGGCTCCTCATGTAGGATTGTGTCAGACATTTGTGTGGACGGTACACATGTTAGAGATCCTAGCCATTCATCATGTAGAAAATGCTGTGAACATGTCATAGGCTATAAGGCTCACTTAAAACCCGTACTTTGGATGAGTTATAGGGCTTATATTGGGCTTGATCCAAAACATGGCCCATTTAATCCACACCAAGGCCCAGATTGATCCTGGCCCACAATAATACATACACCATTCAAACTATGGATCACACGTGTATAGATATGGGTCCATGGGCTACCTAGTTTTCTAACTATGAAGGTTTCAACCGGAACGGTGATTATACGTCGCCGAACTAAGGAACGGTGATTGTACGTGGCCCAGTCCATAATCCTAATGATCAGAGATGCAATGTTTAATAAGCTGGGCTGGCCATATCTTCAATCCAGGCCCATACAAAGTACAGGCCAGTGGTGGGCCAGCCCAGCTTCTGTGCAACAGTAGCTTTAGTGGATCCGATGGATAGGATTTTCTGATTTTTCTTGGATTCCCGCATTCAAAAGCTAGTTGGGCCCTACTGTGAGAAATCCACCCCATCCATCCGTTTTCACGAAATCATGTTAGCACATGAGCCCAAAACTAAGGCAGATCCAAAACGCAAGTGGGCCACACAGTAGAAAAAGGTGGGGTAGGGAAATGCCTACCGTTGAAACCTAACTGGGGTCCATAAGATGTTTATCTTCCATCCAAACCGTTCATAAGTTCATTCCTTCTAGGATGAACTGAAAACACAAAAATATCATCCATTTAGACGTATCATCTCATAACTCATCAAGTGACGTATCATCTCATAACCCTTCCACTGTCCAACGTAGCACTTCACAACTCTACAACTGAACGACCATGGCAAACATATCGCCTCATAACTCTTCAAGCAGATGTGGACGTTCAATCCTCATTCTTTCCTATGGTATGGCCCACTTGAGTTTTTGATCTTCCCCGTTTTTGGGCTCATGTCCTAACATGATCTAGCATATCAAATGGATGGGGTGGATTTCTCAAAATATCACTGTAGGCTACACCTAGCTTATGAACGGAGGAGCTTCTTGCGACGGTGTGGAGGCCATCTGGGAGCGGATTAGGTGTCCCACTCAAGGCAGTACGGCCCTGACAATGGAGACCTACCTTGATGAATTTAATGTATATCCATGCCGTCTATCCATTTTGGAATTTCATTTTAACGCATTATATTAACAATGAAACAGATCTAAATCTCAGGTGGACCACACCACAAGGAAAAAGTGGTGTTTGACTATTAAAAACTTATTGTGAGCCACCAAAGTTTTGGATCAAGCTGATATTGGCTTTTTTCCCTTCATCAAAGTCTGTGTGACCTTATGAACAGGTTGGATGAAAAATAAACCTTACAGTTGGTCCTAGGAGTTTTTTCCCTAACCGTGGGGTCCACTTTGATATGTGCTGTATATCCATGCCGTCCATCAGTTTTTTCAGCTCATTTTAGGGCGTGATCCAAAAATGAATTGGATCTAAATTTCAAATTCACCACACAGTAGGGATTGAATGTCCACCGTTAAATCTTCTTGGGGTCTCAAAAGTTTTGGATCAAGCTGATATTTTTGTATTCCCTTCATCTAGGTGTGAGTGCCCTTATTAAAGGGTTGGATGGAAAATAAACCTATGATGTCCTAAACTGAGCTGGAAAACCGATGGACAGTGTGGATATACAAATGGGAAACACCAGAGATACTCTTTTTAACTGTTAATCCGTTTTCGTACACAAGAAGCGGGGATAGCTCAGTTGGGAGAGCGTCAGACTGAAGATCTGAAGGTCGCGTGTTCGATCCACGCTCACCGCAACATATAAATTTTTTATTTTAACGGTTGAGATTTTATGGTCTTTATTTCTGGGCCATTGATTAGACGGTTGGGATATGAACGGTTGAGATGATGTATAGTCTTAGTTCCCCCCCATCTATTAGACAGTTGAGATCTTTTTCAGCCATTGATTATAAGGTGAGATTTGTTTTTCAGTCCATTGATTAGACCGTTGGGATCATCCGATCACCCGCCTTTCCAATTGTGCATTTGCATGCCACCTGTTTTGATTTTCAGGCCAGTGACTGATCGTTTGGGATTGTCCAATCAATTTCAGCCACCCAATGCCTATAGTCACCCATTCAAGTTGCATTTGTAGATAGGGCTCTCAATGGTTTGGATCTGGATCGGATCCAGTTGGATCCGGCTCCAAGTTAAAAAACTCTGTAGAAGGATTCAGATTGGATTCGGATCCAACTCTACCCCCAATGTGATATCTATATCCTATCCATTAATAAGTAACTAGATCCATTTTCGATCCAAAATACATATAATCATCGGATTAGGGTTAGATCTAAGTTTGAATTTATCCATCACAAATCTAAAAAATATATGATATAATATATTTAATTTAGTAACAAAATGATACAAATCCCATTATTTACTGTGATATGGTCGATCTGAGTTTGACATATGTCTTAATTTTGAGACGTGGCCTAAAATAATTTAGAAAACGAATGACTGACATGGATATAACATATACAATAAGGTGACAATGAGTTGGATCTAGATTAGATTCAGTTGGATCCGGTTCAAAGTAAAAGATTTTACTATTTGTAGACTACAATGTATTTTGATTCCCACCAATTGTAATAAGGGATGACCCAGATTTCACCGCCCAAGGTTTGGCTAGTTGAAGTTGGTAAATTGTCTGTTTAGTAAAGTTTCACTTTAGTGCAACATATTGTGAAATGTTGTGATATTTGGTGCAACCAAACGCACCCTATGTTACAAAGTACCATAATACCAAAGAGGATGAGGTGAATCCCAAGAGCATCCAACGACTCATTACCAAAGTGTATCATATTAGTTGTCCCACGAACAATAATAAAATACAACCAAGAGGAGCATCTACATACAACAGGCAACCTCGCAAGCCCGAGGCAGGTGGCCGAGCTGAGGTGCCACCATCGAACCCACAAGAAGGGCTGAGGGCCTTAGCAGAGAAGCTCGTCCTCCGAGCTCCACGACCCAACCTAATGGAACCAACCCTTTCCAAGGGCAAGGAATCCGAGATACGAATCCTGCTAGAGCCCCTTTGGCATGACATATGGAAGATGTTAGGTTTAGAACCTACACCTACACTTAATGATTGCCAAAACCTACACCTACGCCTAATGATTGCCGTAGGCTTAGTGTGTCAAGCTAGGCCTGCCAACCTCAGGAGCTGCCCCACATTCTCATTATTGAAAGCTGCAGGCTAGCTTGTCTGGATAGATTTGTCAGGCCCAAATCACATCACCACTACTATATAAATACTATCACCGATTCAAGGCGAATGTACATTACTCACATGACCCTTATTGTCTTGCTGTCAGACCTCGGCGACCCGACTTAGAAATAGGAGGATCCACCACTATATCGCGGCTCCCCCCTTTCGCCTTTATTCTTCTGGTGACTCGCAGGGCCCACGAGCGGAGGACAGCCACGAGACTTGGAGCCGTCTCAAATACACCCTGAACCTCATCTATTGCCGACTATATTCCAGCGACAACCGTACCAAATTGATTTTTTTAAGGCAAATCATCTAGACCAACCCATGCCCACTTGTTGCCAGCCCTAACCGTACATTTTCCTTAGCAGTTGATTGAAAGGACACGATACCCAACCAAAGTTTTTTTTTATCAGGATGGCCAAACAAAGATGGGACCATCATGTATGGTATAGCTCAATCATCTGTGGTCAATATGCCCATTTGGAGCCATGTTTGCTGGCTCGTGGGTCCATAGGCTATGGCATATTCACAGCATTTTTTACATGATGAATGGCCAGGATCTCTAAAATATATACCGTCCACACGATGTCTGACACAAGCTCCGCACCCCGACGTGAGGAGCCCCTTGTGGAATCACAACCTTTTTGGAACATAACCATCCATACTAGATGGATGGTTAGGTCTGGCTCGGGCAAAAACATGGCCCATTTAAGCAACGCTTAGGCTCAGCTTAACCCTGGCCCACCTATATAATATATTTATATATAAATAAATAACCATTTTGTAACAAGTGTATATACAAAACCCAAGGGGTCGGGTGGGCCTGCAGGTCAACTAGTCTGATGTGGGTTGGGTCAGGCTCGAATAATAAAATGCAGCCTGATCAAGTGAATGGGTTGGGCTCGGGTTGCACCATATGGACTATCAAATGGTCTAGACCACCTTAATCTGGCTCGGGCTCAAAACCCAAAATCCAAAACAAATTAATAGATCATCATCTTTTATAGTTATTTTGATTTTCAAAGTTTGGATATATAGCGGGGATAGCTCAGTTGGGAGAGCGTCAGACTGAAGATCTGAAGGTCGCGTGTTCGATCCACGCTCACCGCATTTAATTTTTTTTTTCTATAAACGGTTGAGATTATTTTAGCCATTGATTAGACGGTTGGGATTTGTGCAAATTATAAGCTCTGAATTTTTATTCTTCTTGCCTTTTGTTTTCCATACCACTGATTAGACAGTAGATATCTTTTCAGGCCATTGATTAGACGGCTGTGATTGTCGAGCTAGGGATTGTCCGACTAGCTGGGGTATTCTTAATTTCCTATTACACCCACGTCAAAACAACACAAATATCGCAGTAATTGCAGATCTCTGGGATCATATGATATTGACTATAGCATCAAAGTATTCCGGTGATCCCCACGATCTGAGTTCGGATTGTTTGAATTGAAATAGGTTTGATAGCGGATCATGGAATCTTGGTAATTATCGTAATCATTCTTAAGCATATCTATAAGAAGTGATTTAATTTTTTTCATCAGATTCAGGTAATGATCAGAGAATTTTTTTTCATGGGTTAGTTCACACACCCCATTGTTAGTATACACCCACCCAACCCTGTTAGTAACGTCATAATAATGTTCACCACCCCCACTATGGGAATCGATACCATGACCACAGTGTTGAAACAAGGTTATCTTCACTCAATCTGCCACTCAAGCTATGGACCTAGGTGTGATAATGATCAAAGATCTCGAGCGTCCGATTGCAATAAAACAACTCCAAAGATAAAGAAGTATCGTCAGAGTTGTACATGAGTAGAGTCGAACTCCTTGTTCAAGCTTTACACGAGCCAAGCTTCGTGTTTATCCTACTGTTTCAACTTGGTTTGGTTCAAATTATAAGAGCTAGAGCTTGGTTTGGTTTAGTTTGGTCCAAATATTTGAGCCTAAGCCAAGTTGAACTGAGCCAAGCCAAGATAGGAGTCAACTCCTTATTTTTGTTAAATAAATAATATACATAATAATAATTTTTTTATACAAAAATAATACTACTAGCTGTACGTTCAATTTTTTTCATATCAATTATCATTTTAGGACATTATCCCAAAATTGAATCATATCCAAAGCTCAAGTGGATCACACCATTGGAGACACTGTGCATACAACCAACGAGTTGAATCAAGCCCAACCGAGCTGGTAGTGTCCTCCTTCGAACTTAGTTTGCTTTTTTAAACAAGCATGACCTTGAGGCTTGGCTTGGTTTGAACTTTTATTTGAACAAATCTAGGCCAAGCTTTTTCAAACCAATATTAGTCAAGCTTTTGAGCTAGCTTGGTTTGTATCCAGCTTTAAAAATAATAGTAAATAGGATGGGAGGAATGGTAATTAAGAATAGAAACAATGGAAAAGGTTAGAAAGTGGAATACAGTCTATCATGTTCGTCTTTAATCATGAGACGGTACTATTCATGGAGCAATTTATATGTAAGTAGCCTATCATAGCAGAATTAAAATCCTGCAGATCCTTTTTCTCTATATATATAAAGAGGCACCCTCTCATTAGTATGAATAAACAGACACATCACAGTGGGCCCCACATAGATCTGCCCGTTCCTGGCTAGAAATGGGCCGGAGTAGCCTGTAATTGACTTCAAAAAGATTAGGGACTCAATGATAGATTAAAAGAATGCGATTCTCTCTCGTTAAATACTATAATTCATATCTCTTTTCTTTTTCTCTCGCCTATTCTTTTCATTTCTGAATATTTTTTTTTTCTTTTCTTTCATTTCATTTCATCTAGTCGTCGAGCAACCTGGTGCACCTTGTGATGATGGTGCAAGAACGCTTGTATGGGTTGACAGTCTCCCGGCGCTGGAGATGGCAGTTGTAGTAGGAGTCACCGCGGCGGTTGCATGGGACCAGGTTCTGCTTGAGCGCGTCGTAGCTAATGAAATGCTCGGTAGGGGTAGTGGCAACGAGAGCGGTTGTGGGAGCGGTAGCGGGAGGGGTAGCGGGAGGGGTAGCGGTAATGGTAGCGGTAGCGGTAGCTGTATCAGTAGCGGTAGCAGTAGCAGTAGCGGTAGCGGTAATGGCAAGGCCCCGCCGGCTGACTTCGGAATCCATCATCATCTCCTGATCTTCCTTGATGCAGTCGCCAACCAGCCCGTCGCACGTCTTGTGGGCGTCTAGGCCATTGTTTTGCATGAGGGTGCTGAAATGGGCGAGGTGCCAGTGGGCCCCAGAGTCCCAAACCGACGAGGAGGCGACATGGGCCAAGGCCAAGAGGAGGAGGAATAAGGCTCGAAGGGCCATGCAATACCGGAAGACCATTACAATGAAAATCCAATACTAGTAGTGATAATAGAGAGAGAGAGAGAGAGAGAGAGAGAGAGAGAGAGAGAGAGAGAGAGAGAGAGAGAGAGAGAGAGAGAGAGAGAGAGAGCTTTCTTTGGTGATGAGAACTCTCTCTCCCTTCCTCTGTAAAAGAGGAGGAGAGAAGGGAAGGAAAAAGAGAGAGAGAAAAAGGAGAAAGAGAGAGATGGTGGTGCAGTTGGACGGTGGTTTTTGTATTTAACGCATTTGCCGCTAGGTGGCACATCTGTTTGGAAGGGCTCTTTTCTTGGGTGTGTTTGTTTTGGGCTATATTTTGAATTTTGATGGGGGAGGAGGCCGTTGGGATTGGGAGAATGGATAGCCACAAATCCAACGCATTCATCAAAACCTCCCATTTCAATCCCCAGACACTCTTTACTAATTTAGGAACATGGCTATGTATCAATCAAATCTTTCCATCTGGTGGGTCTTCCCATGGATGATCCTAGACGTCCGATCAATCAACCAACGAAAACGAAAGTAGCTAATGGCCAATGTTAAATGCTGAAAGTGAAGAGCGAGGCTTGTCTGGTGGCTGTGATTTTCTAAACATTGGCCATCCATGTCCTGAGAGAACCGGTTGCATGCCGGTTAGGTAGGGCAATGGGCCGGCAGACATTCTGGCCAGGCAGCCCAGCCCCCAAAGTACAAGGCTCTGTGAAATTTCGCCCAAGCTTGAAATCTAGGCCTTGGCTAATAATGGATGGTGGGGTCCAATCATTAAGTAGGTCACTATTGGTCCATAGGAATATATGGTTTAAAGACATTTGTCGGTGGTTCCAATTCAACCTATTTGTGTAGTTTAATAATTGCATTTCATGAATCAAAACCATTAATATGATGGAACTCAGTGTGGATGGATGTGATGACCTTTTAAAAAAAAAATCCTAGATTAAATTATTTTAAAACCTTTAACATTTTCTTCCTTCTTTTGTGTGTGTGTGTGTGTGTCTTGGTCAGCCTTTTAGGGTTAGGGTCAACATGTTTTTAGTCCATTTGGGGTCTGGGCTCAAGAGGCTAGGGGCCAGCCCTAGCCTCAGTGCAGCCCTGATAAGTAAGCCCATGTTTATGCTAGGGGAATATATTATTCTTGGGATTTGAGCACATTCCTACTTTATACCACGTCAAACCACCACTAACGCTAAAAGCTCCAGCTGGTAGAGAATGGTGAAGGGACTAACAATTTCATGGTTTAGATTTCACGTACGCATGATCGGTGGGCGCTGAAAAGATTTAAAGTACGCAAATTACCATACATCATGTGATCATTTCTTTCTTTTTTCATCCAAACAACTAGAAGAGGAGGTTTGCTAATTCCACTGGCATGTACAGAAACAATGCCAATGCCTACATCTTCTGCTCATTTGCTTTGATTTGGCATGACACGTAGAAGTACATTGAATGTAGCTGTCCTAAAAGTCAAGCTTATGCACTTATCAGATGGGCCAAACATATAGGCAAACATATAGGTTAAACGTTGTTGTTGTTGATTTTCTTTTTAATCAACCATTTTCCGTTGGAATTGGTGACTCAAATCTATCTTGGACAGGGCATTCGGGTGACTAACTATGGCTGGATTTTGGTAGTGAACTCTTTGAACGATTTTGAGAGGGCTTGGGCGCTCGACCCGGGCCCGTCGGGCAACTGACGTAGGGATCGGGCACTTGACCCAAAGATCGCTCATGTCGGTGGTTTTACGTGATTTTGCGTAAGATGTTTCTAATTCAGATTTTTTTTTCTCTGTAAAATGGAGTTGTAACATGGATTAGGGTAGATCCTAAGGCATCCAAGATTTCCTAATTGTAATAGGATGATGGGAGAGTGTTTTATGAGAGAGAGAGCTTGAATTCTCTCTTGGGTTCTTTGCTTGTGGGCTATTCATCTTTGTAATATTCTGATTATCATAATAGGTCGCTTTGTGCCGTAATTGAAAGTTTTTTCTATGTAAAATCAAATTGCCTCTGTATAGTTGATTGTGTGTAGGTGTGATTGCATTGTAATGCACGTTTAATCCCATACCCATGTGCTTGGTTTGCTTCCCCTGCGGGTGGTTTTCCCAACATCCACCCAACATGTTTATCGATGAGCAGATTTATGGGCCAGATTGCATGTGGATTTAAATGTGTAGCCAGGTCCCGGATTAGCTACTGACGGCTTTACAAGTGTGCAGTTGCATACCACTTCCAAACCGTGCATTTGCATACCACCAACTGACCAAAGGATATGAGAGTTCTGATTTTCAGGCCATTGCGTAGATGGTTTTGGATTGTCCCATCAATTTCAGTCACCCCAATGCCTATAAATACCCATTCAAGTGTGCATTCGTAAGCCATTAATGGGGTGGTTGGGCCACCATGTATTCTGATTCCCATAAGTTATAGTGAGGGACGGCCCAGATTTCACCGCCCAAGGTTTGCCTAGTCAAAGTTGGCAAATCGGTTGTTTAATAAAAATTTATTTTGGTAAAACATATCATGAAGTTTCATGATATTTGGTGCAACCAAACGCACCCTATCTTACAAAGTACCAGAATACAAAAGAGGATGAGGTGATTCCCAAGAGCATCCAACGGTTCTGTACCAAAGTGCACCATAGTAAGTGGTCCCACACCGTTACGTACCCCTATTTAGAGGAACGGGGTTTCAAAAACTGATGGTTAGGATCATTGGACCAAAGTGATTCTTTAAGAGGGATTAACTGATGGTTAGGATCACGGGACCTATGTGATGGACGGTTTGAAGCAATGATCAAAGTGTTTTTTTTAAGAGTGGGATGATCAAAGGTGGGACCCATCATGTATGGTATTGATCAATGATCTGTCCGTTTGTAGTGTGATCATTACGTCCATTTCCTTAGGCATTGATTGGACGGTTAGATTATCCCACTAAAGTGATTTTTGACGTGGGTAGCTCGTTTTAGCATCAGGCTTTGTTTAATGGGTTGTTTGGCAGATTGTATTTAATGTGCATTGGCAATTACCATTGAATCTATTTGAATTGAAATCACAAGTCATGTTTGGCAGCCTGTAATCGAAATTCATTGAATCTGATAATGCAGTAATTGAAATCACTAAATTCTTTATTTGGAAGAGAGCGTGAGAGAGATGACTTTGATTTACGAATCAGTGGTACTATTGCAATCCATTGAAATAGAGTTACATGATTTTACCATGATTTTAAAAAAGTGACTCTTCTTGCATTTGACGTAAATTAGCTACGCCCTCCCAAACAAAGCAATTACCACCAATTCGCGCTCCCAAACGCTCCCTTAATGGCTAGACTTGGACAGATGGCCCAGCCCAAAATGGGCCACCGACAGCCCAACTTTCCATGGATAGTGGCAATATCTGATAAGTGAGTTTTGGCACTTTGACCCACCTGCGGGTAGGACCTTCTACGTGAACGACCTGGACAGAGGGGGAAAAAGAGGCAGGTAGGTCTGACTCAATATTTCTTTTATAAGCTTTTTGTTAATATACACCTTAGGAACTATGGAAGTGCTTAAATAACATCACTTTAAAAAAAAAAAAAAAAAAACTTATTTACATGTTTGAGGATTGACTCTATTTTTCGAGGTAAAATTGTCCTCAAGCACCTTTTTCAAATGTGTAAAATCGTACCTTGTCATTAGTTTTTGACAAAATCTTCTATTTAGGCACATTTGTTTACTTATTTTATTAACTTTTTAATTTATTATGTATCTTAGAAAAGATAATGGATTAGGCGGTCTCACCCAAGACAATCACTCCCTAACTATGGGGCCCACTTTATTGGCTGGATTCTACATGCATGCCATCCATTCATTTTTCCATATCATTTTAGGCCATGAGCCAAATATATATATATATATATATATATATATATATATATATATATATATATATATATATATATATATATATATATTCCAAGTCTCAAGTGGACCATGCCATAGGAAACGGTGGTGATTGACCATTAACAACTTATAATAAGCTACACAAGTTTTGGATGAAGTTGATATTTTGTGTTTTCCCTTCATTCAGGTTCATGTGACCTTATAAATAAGTTAGATAGCAAGTAAATATTATGGAAACATTACAGTGAACCATAAGAAGTTTTAATGGTGAGATGTTCAATCACCACTGTTTCTTATAGTATGGTTCACATAAGATTTGGAAATGCTTCATTTTTAAATAAGTAGTGTAAAATGATCTAGCAAAATGTATGGAGACATGGATATAAAACAATTACATAAAAGTGGGCCCCATGATAAGAGGTGCATCGCCTTTGGTGAAGTTAGGGCCACATCTAATCCACTCTCCTAAATATATAGGTTTTTCTTCTTCTTTTTTTTTTCTTCAAAAAATTCTACATAGATGGTTATTTTGCCAAGAAATAGATGGAATGAAAGAAAAAAGATAGCAAAAAACAAGAGAGTTGTGGTCATTTTTTGGAGTTGCTCAATACTATAAATGAAAGTGAACACGACCTAACTACATCATAAAACTTTAGGCCCACTTATGAATAGTTAAATGGTGTTCAAATAAGATGATTCTAAATTCATTTGAAATTTTGTCAAATTATCTTTCGAACAAGCATAAAATCACCCTAATATGACCTGTAACGAGGGAATTATGGCTGTTTTTGTAAGATTGTGCAGTTAAAAATGAGGACAAATGTGACAAATTTATGTCCACTTTTAAACAGACAAATGGTATCTAAATGAGATGATTCAAATGTCATTTGAAAGTTCGTCAAATTATCTTTCCAACAAGCACAAGATCACCCTAATCGGAGTTGTAATGCAGGAGTTGTGACCTTTTAAAGTTGGGTCGAAATTCATTACTCTCACGCGATCGCACAACTAATGTCACCGGGAACTTTGGACTCACTTTTGGATGATCAAATTATGTCCACATGATATGATTCTAAATTTATTTAAATGTTTATCGAATTATCTTTTTAACAATCATCAGATCATCGCAATCGAAGCAATAACAAGAGAATTATAACCTTTTAAAGTATGTTAAAAAATAAATAAAAGTGCACAGGTAGAAGAGTTTGTTAGAAACTAATGATAAAAGTATGTACCATTACACAAAAAATTGACAAAGGTGCCTAAGGGCAATTTCATCTAGGAAAAATAGAATCAATGCACATGTTGTATCTTGTTTTTGACCATTTCCAGAATAGTTAATTAGAAGACGACACAGGTCTGTAGGGACAGTGGCCGAGCGAAGTGGTGACCGAATAGAAGTGTTGGCCAAGCAAGGTGCAATGGTCAAGCAAAGTGCAATGGTCGAGCAAGGTGAAGCGGTCCAGTATGGTGCAACGACCGAGCAAGGTGGAGCGGACGAGCAAGGTGGACTGGCTGAGTACGTAAGGTGGAGCGGTCCAGCAAGGTGGACCAACCGAGCGAGGTGAAGTGCCCAAGCAAGGTATGCAAACGGTTGAAGAAGAGAAAGAGTCCAAGGATGCTGAAATGTCACAGGAAAAAGAAGAGTCCAAGGGCATTGAACAGTCACAAAGAGACATGTGTCACCATAATGATGTGTGCAAATGTTTTAAAAAGATGAAGAGTCTGAAGAAATGCAAGGGTACTGATCAGTCAAAATAACGGATGAAGTAAAGAAGAGCATCTAGATAGTTCTTTTTTGCATCCAGGAGAATCTGTGAATAGTGAAAGAAATCAATAAAGCAAGTCGCCTCACACCAACAAAACCAAATCAGACTTATCTCTTAGCTTATTCTTAGCGTAATCGATTATCTAGGAGTAATGTAATCTTTACTTGTAATCCAAGTCTACACTCATATGTTGGACAACACTATCTCAATACAAGCAGTTCTCTTTTAGAAGGAACATTTTATAGTTGATGTTCTTCACAGCCGACTGTAAGTAGTTCCTTCTTATTTATTTGAAAAGTCCTTTCTTAGGGAAGGCAAGGCGTGACCTATTTGAGGAGGACAAACCCTTTGAAAATTGCCTGATCATTTTAGATAAAACATCTTGTGAGTGGTTGAATAGGCGGCCGATCTCTTTAGATCTTGGTCATATACAGTCGAGCACGATATCTCTGCCTATCTTAGCTCTCGGGGTTAAATTTGTTCGGTTTAAATTGAGCTGCATAGTTGATTCTGGCACATCCGCACACACTCACATATACACATTGCCAAAAATTGAGCGAATAACCTGAGTGCCAACAGCATGGATGTGTAAATAAATAATATTATGAAAAGTGATGTTATTTAAGTGCTCTCACCAGGGGCGAAATTAGGATTTTCTTCCAGGGGGCATAAAATGATCTCTCTAAATGCTTGAATGGTGTGGATACAACACATACATCATGGTGGGCCCCATAGAACTTGGTGACATCACTTTAGTAGCGATCTCCTGTCAATAGCTAATCCGCGTCTAAGATTTCCTGCGGACTGTCGCGGATTTCCTGCTAAAGCCATGCATTCGAATTCTTTCGCTAGAAAGTTATGTAGGGCCCACCACGATGTTTACGATCAATCCACACCATCCATCTAGTTTGCCTACTTATTTTAGGACTGGAGACAAAAAATGAGGCAGCTCCACAACTCACATTAGTGGGGAAAGTGTGAAAAGAAATGCCCACAATTGAAACCTTCCTAGGGTCCACCTTCATGTTTATATGCCATCCAAACCGATTATAAGGTCATTTATATTGGGATATACTGAAAAAACAAAAAACTTAGCCTAATACTAAATTTTTGTAGCCATATGAATGTTTCAGTGGTGGTCACTCAATCCCCACTATTTCCTCTCGTCTAGGCCCACTTGAGTTTTGGATTTGCTTCATTTTTTGTCTCTGTTCTAAAATAAAGAGATAAAATGGATGGATGGAGTGGATTGATAAAAAAAAACATTGATCATGGTAGACCCCATGTATCTTCCCTGCACAGAAACTTTTTGCGGAACCCTTTCCTGGAAAATTTGCATCCCACCAGGACATAGCTAAAGACGAATGTTCCTATTAAGGGCTCTGTGGGGCCACCACGGTCTATATGTTTTATCCATGCCATCAATCTATTTTGATCGATCATTTTAGGCTTGAACTAAAAAAGGAGACAGATTGGAGGTCCAACTGGACCGCACCACATGAAACAGTTAGGATTAAACTCTTACGGCTGAAAATGCCCCCCTCGGGCGCGACTTAGGTGAGACCCCGGAACCAGCGACGTGGGTGGGATCCTGACGTGTCCCCACCTCATTCGTCCAGCAAAGCAACCTTCGTGAGAGGCTTCCCACGTGAGAAACACAAGGGAAAGAGAGAGACTAACGTCCATTAGGCATGGAGTTGGATCTACAGCCGCACACACTCTCTCTCTGTCCAACTCTTCCTCCCTTAGCCTCTCTCTCTCTCCCCGTCTGCTCTCTCTCTCCTCTACTCTCTCTCCCGTCTGCTCTATCCTCCCGTCAACTCTCTCTCTCTCTCTCTCTCTCTCTCTCCCTCTCTCCCTCTCCCCGTTTGGTTCTTCCTCCCTCAGCCTCTCTCTCGTTGTTCGTCAGCGGGAGCAACACTGGAATTGGCAGCGGGAGCAACATCGGGGGTGGCAGTAGCTTTCGTTTTGAAATTTTCATGAGTATTTTTTTCAACTCAATTTTTTTTTTCTTTCAGATTGAATTTATAATTCTGAATAAAGAACTCTACTTGTGGATTTTTATGAATTTGGAGATTTTTCATATTTAAGATTTTTTCTAATTAAAATCCCTATTTGAGGTTCATAATTAGAAATTTGGGATTAAGGCGTGTAGATGTTTTTTTGTTTGTTTCATGAATGACTGAATGCTGAAAATTAATAATTACTCACTTCCATCGGCGTCTTCATTTTGGATTATGTTTGGATTTTGACACTATTGTAGAAGGATTTGATTGAATATAAGAAATCTTTTCCTTAGCAAAAAATAGCCTGAACTCATTTTGGATCGTGTTTGGTTCATTTGATTATTAACAGGTATGTTTGGGTGCTAATTAAAATTGAATTATAACAATTCAATCCAACATAGAAGAAATGGCCAAAGTGGGTGTTGTATAAAATTAAATTATTGCATTTCTGTTTCATTGAGCTTCCAAATGCAGCCTATGTTGATTGATTTTCTGAAGAAGAATAACATCTTTAGAATTAAGCTGAAAACTCCTTAGAATTTTTGGGGGCCACTATTTGCACTCACCTCAAATCAATTCATTTTGAGAATTGAAATGCTAGAATCACAATTCCTAAACTGTAAAATGGTTGTAAGGCAAATCAATCTAGGTGGTTGAATATATCAGTTAGTTTGAATTTGAAAGCATGCATACTTAACACTATTTACATTGTTCTAACATAATATGGGTTGTCTTTGCAGACGGGTACTTAATGATCCCCTTATTCTAATACATGAGAAGAAAATCTCAAGCATAAATGCAGTGTGGTAAATGACTTTGTGGACTTTGTTTGGATTTTTTTCCCTTAAAGGTAAATGACTCCGTGCGCTCTGTTTGGATTTTTCCCATTTTTTACACTAGCAACATCCTTGCAATTTATTGTCTAATTGTGCAACTAGACATTTTAAAGGCAAAGGCCTTTGTTGATTGTTGCTGAAAATGTAGAAAGTGATGCATTAGACATTCTCATTCTAAATAAGCTTTGGGCTAGAATTAAGGTATATTCTCCTTTCAAGAGTGTTACCTCTAAAGAATTATTTTAATATTTTCTGAAATTTTGTTTATTGGTTGTCATTGAGGTTTTCTGTTGATCTAATGAGAAAATGATGTGTAAATAGGTTTGTGCCATTAAAACACCTAGTTTTGGGGAAAACAGAAAAGCTAGTTTGCAGGATCTTGCTACTCTTGTCGGAAAGTAGGAAAGCCAATTTGAAGACAAGTGCTTGGGATATAATGCTGGGAATGAATCTATGGGGCACATTTTGCAATGTCATATACATGTTGGTTTGCTGCAGTGAATGGGTTCTGAGGCGGTGGGCCAGAATATATTTTTGACTGTCAGCTAGTTCAACCTCCTTGCAAACACCACGATAAATGAGGACCTGCAAGTTTGTGAGCATTGTTGTGTAATTGATGTTAAAGAACAATCCTGTTTGCGAAGCAATGGGGAGCGTTGTCATGGTCTTGCAGGCTTTGATATTAGATCTATTTCAAGTGGAGGAAGCTGTAGAAGAATAAAAAGAAGCCCATGTAGGGAAGAATGTATCTTTTTTTTTTTTTCTTTTTTCTTTTTTTTTTCTTTTTTTGGGTGGGGGGAATTTTTTCCCCATCAATCTGATTTTTGGACGGTAACTAACTGATTGTAAATTTCACAATTTGTTCAGTTTAATTTAAGTTCATACATGCTATGTGTACCATTTCTTAGTGCTTGGGCAACCAGCATACCCAAGAACTCTCCAATTTTGATGTGTTTGTCTTGAGCTTGACCATGGGCTTGTTTGGGAGCTTGGATTTAAAAAGCATTGGAATCCAAATCACAATTACATTGGAATCAAAGTAATTCTGAATCCTCATTTGTGTCTGGTTGAAATGCATTGGAATCCAAATCTTTTGTTTGGGAGCTTGTATTTGGAGGACATTTTAATTCTTTTGTAGATTCATGGGACTTAGACTTGATTAACTAAATTACCTTTCATATCCCAAATTAGTGTGCATGTGTGTGTGTGTGAGAGAGATATTTGATAGAATGATTGTAATGAGCCCATTGAAATATATACTTACGCAAAAAAAAGGAGAAAATTATGAGCCTTGGGTGAGCCACAAATTTCAGTGATCACAAACAGGTGACACATCTACGTTGGTTCATTTAGATTATTTTATTGATGCGATTTTCGTCTTGCAGCTGATAACTGGATTGTTTTGGGTTTTGGGTATCATCAGCATGCCATGTGTCTAATAGATTAGTAGCTTAAAAACACCTTTGTCACGTGTGCAACTCTCTTGCCCTTCAAGGAGACTAAAAAGGCATTGCTTTTGGATTACACCAGAATCTCGGCAGTATGCAACTCTCCTGCCCTTAAAGGAGGGTAAAAAGGCATTTCCTTTAGATTACACCAGAATCTTGGCATTTTGCTCAGATTACAAAACACACCAAAAAAGGTAGATTTAAAACACCTCCAATTCCATTTACCTCTAAATCCAAGGCAGCTAAACACAAAAATAGCTATTTGATTTTAAAATACACTCATTTACCACCAAATTCAAGGTGCCAAACTGGGTGTAAGTCGACAAGTTGTATGCGTGCACCACTACATATTTAAGTCCTAATGCATTGACCATTAATTGATTTTCTTTCTAATGTTGTCATTCATCCTTGAACCTTGGTTGAGGTTGACCGTTTGGCTTGCTAATTGTTAGTTTTCCAATGTTATTACCCTTGGGGCTATTTGTTTTTCCAATGCTATTACCCATTGGTTCTACTGAGAATCAAATGTGGAATCACTGACAGACATGAAATACAAAAAAACTGGAATATGTTAAGCAAAAATAATGGAAACTGAGAATTGAATGTGAAATCGCAGGCAAACATAAAAAAATGTGGAAATTGATATGAAAAAGTTATCCATGGACATGATGTTTGCCATTATGGGATTGGTGACCATCTATTTTGGGCCTTCTCAAGCGGGCAGTGGACAAAGCTGAGAATTGAATGAATTATAATGGTATTTGATGGGAATTTACTTTTTTCTTTTATTACAATTTCAGAAAAAAGAAAAGCATGTTACCAATTTTATTAAAAGAAGGCATATTCTTTAAAGAGAAAAAAAAGAAGAAGAAGAAGAAGGAAAAAAAGAACATAAAATAAGGAGAACATAACCCATGCTCCATTTTCAATTGAAAATGTGGTTTCTTGATTAAAAATATCAAGAATTTTTTTAAATATGAAAAATTCTCGAATAGTGAAAGTCCCTAATTAAGGTTCTTAATTGATAACCATACATTTAATCTGAAAAAAAAAAAAAAATTAGGGAATTGAAATAGGAATTTTACAGATTTCAATAAAAAAATTCATAAATATTAAAATTCTCAAAAAATGAAAATTTACAATTAAGGCTCTTGATTCAAAACTCTATATCCGATTTTTTTTAAAAAAAAAATTCTCAATAAGGGAAAGATGCTAAATATGAAAAATCTTCAAAATTAGAGTTCTTGATTCGCAATTTCTTTTTTGAAAAAATAATTTAAAATCATAAATCAATCTGAAAGGAAAAAAAAAGAACTGTATGAAAAAGCCTTAGAGTTAGGGTTGTTCATTTGCACCATTTTTTTTTTGTATTTTTTTTCATAACAATAAACCAATCTGAAAAAAAAAAAAAAAAAAGACAATGCAAGGAGTTTTTTTTTTTATTTAAAGAAAATGCCTACGGGTGCTCCCACTGCCATAATTAGAGAGAGAAAGAGGATTTGTTAGAGAGATGGAGGAGAGAGAGAGAGAGAGAGAGAGAGAGAGAGAGAGAGGTTGATGTATGAAGAGCTGGACGGAGAGAGGGAGAGAGCCGTATTGAGAGGAGGGAGACAAATGAGAGGGTATAGTTGTGACCCTGAATCTCTAGCTTAACGGACGTTAGTTTCTCTCTTTCCCTTGCGTTTCTCACATGAGAAGCCTCGCATGAAAGTTGCTTTGTTGGACGAATGGGGTAGAGACACATCAGGGTCCCACCCACATCGCTGGTTCCGAGGTCTCACCCAAGTCGAGCCCGAGGCGGGCGCGACTTGGGTGAGACCCGGAACCAGCAAAGTGGATGGGACCCTGACGTGGCGCGTCGGTATTGGTACAGCTGGGCGTTCGCGAGTGAGAGAACCACACGTGAGAGAAAGCACTCTCCGTTAGAGTCTAACGGCGCTAATGGCTAGCGTCGGGGTCTAAGCTTCTGCTCTCATATGTCTCTCCCTCTCTCCCCATCTCCCTCATTTGTCTCTGATTCTCCCTCTCTCGCTTGCAATTCGTTTTCCTCTCTCGCCTGTGGAATAAGCAAAGATCTTGTAAGCCTGTCTCTCTTCTTGGCTCTCTCTTCTTGCAGGTTTTTTTTTTTAAACTTCATTGGCAAGCAGGACTAAGTTTTCTTGGAAGCAAAATTGTAGCAGATCCCTTGTATTAGCTTCACTCAGACATTGACCAGTTAGGTGTCTTGGATTTATGATGACCATCGCATGGACCTGAATCCAATAGACATGTGTTTATTTGTGTCAGATATAGATTATAGAACAAAAAAAATGGAAATGCAAAATGGGGTTTTAAGTCTATAGAAAATGGAATTTACGCATCCAAAATGTGGAGCTTGACTAAGACTCAATCTGGGCAAAGTCCGAATTCGATTATAGCCTCTATCAAATACCAACACATCCCACAACTCAATTTGGATCCTGGTCTAGATGAATCTAACCCTGTAACTCATTGGTTTTTATAATAGAATGACACAGATGTGATGCTAGAAAAGAAGGAACTCTTACGGTGATTCCTTTTGTACCAGGCCTGTATAACTTATTGGCTATTGATGTCAAGATCCCAATTTGTCGTCTCTTCAAGGTAATATGGGACAAGCGAACCACCATATTGCTGCTGAATAAAGCGGGTATTGTGGAACTGGAACAAGAATCTGGCAAGACACATCTATCATATAAATTACTCACTCAGTTGGGCCCACTGTAAATGCATGTGGTTTATCTACACTGTACATCTGTTTTTCCAGCTCATATAAGGGGTTGAAACCAAAAGTCAAGCATATCCAAATTTCAGGTGGACCATATCACAAGAAACAGTGGGTATAATAATTCCCACTGTTGAAACCTTTAAAGGGCCCGTAATGATGTTTATTTGTTATCCAATTTGTTCACAAGATCACACAGATATGATGAAGGGAAAAAACAAATATCAACTTGATCCAAAACTTCC
This sequence comes from Liriodendron chinense, assembly GCA_003013855.2. Taxonomy (NCBI): domain Eukaryota; kingdom Viridiplantae; phylum Streptophyta; class Magnoliopsida; order Magnoliales; family Magnoliaceae; genus Liriodendron; species Liriodendron chinense. The sequence goes on along the minus strand of ML058484.1, from coordinate 1,911,319 downwards.
GTAGCCCCTAAAAATTTTTAATTTTTCAATGGTACACGTTCAATTCACACTTTTTCCTGTGGTGTGGTCCACTTAAGAATTTGATATGCTTCATTTTTTATCTACAGCCATAAAATTATCTGTTAAAGTGGATGATCGGATTAGATAAAATACATAAATCATGGTGGACCCTACAGACTTTACTGCTAAGCGTATTGAGATCGTACGCGATCCGCTTCGGTACGAGGGAGAGGAAGAGACGCTGACGGCATGTCGAAGGGAGAGAGAAAACGGCCGTTTGACGATGTCGTCTCTCCCACGCTGGCTCTCGCATGCGCCCGCCCAACTTGACGAATTGGGGTGAGACACGTCAGGGTCCCACCCACTTAGCTGGTTCCAGGGTCTCACCTAAGTCGCGACCGCCCCCCTCACACTTACGTGGCTCCACCCCCGGTTCTCACCAACCAGGTCATATATTAGAAAAAAACCCTTCTTTTGTCTTTGACTTTGACATTGGGTGATAAAAAGCTTTACTCTGACCGAGGAATTCCTATGTGGACGTAGGGTAGTTATCCTATACTCTGGTGGTGTATAGAGGATCATGCACATGCACTCATCGATTCTATAACCCGACGCTAGACTGAAATCAGACTGCTCAAATTGTAGGCAGAAGGAGAGTTATTTGATAGTCCGGCTGCCTGCGATGCTTCATACACAGACGCTCTGAAACCGAACACGTGTCATGTATTGTCCCAAAATCAGTTTCATATAATAATCTCAACCTCTGATTCATGGACCCTTGACCATTGGATATTTTTCTATTTAAAGCTATTAATCTGATAGCCGAGATAATCACATAAAAGTGTATTTTTGGGGTCATGACTATCGAAACTGGGACCCATGATGTGGACAGTTTAATCTGAATTACTTAATTTCTTCTAAGTGCCTGTGTATCATCCATCACCCTCTACCAGAGTATTCATTTTTTCTCGTGCATTGAATAATACAAAACTCTGATTGATGGAAACGTTTGTGAAATTTGCACCGTTGACTGGTCTGGCAACAATTCATTGTATTTTTTTCTTTGTGACCCATCTGAAGTGGGGCCCACAATCGGATGTATGTAGGAAAATTCATTTGTCATATGAATGGAGAGTGATGTGTTCCATCGATGAGGATGAGAGTGCACACGCACTTTTTTTATTTTATAATAAAATATATATTTTTTATTTTATTATGCATCCCCACGCGATTCATGCCCTCTAACATGGCAACTAGTGCCATACACCCACGCGGAGCGTGTCTTAACCTCAGACCAAACCAACGGCCGTGATGTCACGAGTCTTGGACGGTATGGCCAGCCCTGGTCGATAATTGAAAATTCCAAATGGCCCACTTATGATCATTGATCTAATCAATGATCAAAATGCAAAACCTGTATGCAAGTATGCAGTTCCCTCCTCCAGGTGCACGTGGAAAACTTAGAACCGTTGATCTGGGATGGGGATTGCCTGGAGACCATGTCCGACTCTGTGGGGCCCACAGTGATGTATGTGTTTCATCCATGCCGTTCATCCGTTTTGTCAGCTCACTTGACGGCATGAGGCTCACCATGAGGCAGATCCAAAGTTCAAGTGGACGGAAGAGATTGAATGCCTCCTATTGAAAACTTCTTGAGGCTACAGAAGTTTTGGATCAATCTGATACTTGTGTTTAACCTTAATTGAAGGCGGTGTGACCTTATGAATAGGTTAGTTGGAAAATAAACATCATGATAAGTCTTAGGAAAGTTTCAACGGTGGCCATCGCTATCCCCACTATTTCCTGTGGTGTGGTCCACCTGAACTTTGGGTCTGCCTCATTTTATAGCTCATACCCTGAAATAATCTGGAAAAATTGATGGACGGCATGGATAAAACACATACATCACGGTGGGCCCCAAAGAGTCGGGTCACCGGTCTCCAGGCAATCCGTGTCCGTTGATCTGTTGGGCCACTGTACTGATGGTCTCTAGGGCAAAAATCGCATTGAGCAGAAAACTCAGACAATCCATTGTTCTGTGGGATTTAATGATTCAATGTGGGTCGCTGATCTAACCGTTCATGTTGCAAGTTTCATTGGACGGCTAGAACAGTTCATTCCCCCTGATTTTTTTGGGATATGGTCTACTCACTTGATGGCCCACTAGAACAATAGTTCATGTATCAGAAAGGATATTTCTGCACGTGATGCAAACTAGCACGGTTCTCACATGCACACGTACGTTTGCTTGTTCTTGACGTGTGCAGCTCTGCCCAGCCACACGTGCCAATATGGAACGCATACGTTGAATCTGAGCTTTCAGTCTGATTAGATATAATGCTTAGATCTTCTTTTTTAAAAATCAGGCCGTTTTAAACCTCAAGTGGGCCACAAAGTACAAAGAAAACTACCGTTGAATTATTATTTTCTTCTAGCCGTCCATTTGTTTTGTATGTTGAGGCCCATCTGAAGTGTGAAATGCTCTGAATTTGAGGCCAAAATATCTAAAATGTCTAGCCCACCTGATAGAAAGCTCGGATTTCAGCACGTGTTCCACGTCAGTAAGGGCTATGACACGCGTGTGGAACAAGCAACGTAGTGCCACGCCTGGATGCAATCATTGAAGAGAGGTTTTCGTTTTGGCGAGGTGGATTAGGAGGGCCGTTTATCATACAATACTAAAATCGGTGGCAGTTGAAGAAATATCCAAACCGCTATCGAGTGGGCCCATCCTTGGATTTCTTTCATTTGAAATCTCAAAATAAATGGAATATGTTCACTATATGAATGGTATAAAAACTTTAACGGTCACTATTCAACAGAAGAAACTTAAAGTTAGAATTATCCATTCAGATTTATTTTTATCCATCATTATATATGGAGTGAAAAAAACTAAATGGATGGTTTAGATGCATCGATACACATTCCAAGTGTCATGTTTTCAGCAGCGAACGCTACTTTCTGATCCGTCGCGTCCGATGGCACGTTTTACGCACGCGGTTCTAATCAAATTCGATAATTACACGCGCGTATGAATCTTTGCCCATCCACATGATTCCACACGTGTATGAAAGACGATTTAGAGATCATAGCTTTCCATCTGTTTGGAAATAATGCTAAGATCTCTCCCTCAATTTCTTGCAGTCTTTCTTACTGCTCGAGCTAGAACGTACCAAGTAGACTTTCTTGAACCGTCCATTTTTGGTGTAGCCCACAAGACATTTGAAATTGCATTTTATATATAAACAATGCATCCCGCATGATGGAAGGATCAGATCCTACATTCGTGTTCTTTATTGGCACGTGTATTTGTTTTGATGGGCAGATTTTTCATACGCGCATGGAAATAGCAATTCTTCTGAAAGACGTGGAGTCCAACATCCTATGAAATGACGTGGAGTCCAACATCTTATGAAATGAGATGGAAGTAAAATAATATTAGTTGGATCTGAGATCTTTGCATATTTAAGGGTTATGGTAGGGTAAGTTGCCACGTACCACAGTACCGTACGGTGGCCGTTTTCCAACTCTGTATTTCATTCTTAGTTGATCTGGACGGTTCATTTTCTTATTGCTGCCATATAGAAGCTATGGTCTTATAATCATGCTTCATTGATGATCCTGACCATTGAATCTTGGATTTGTCTATAAGCCATCAAGTATTCATCTTCACGGAAAATAACCCGTTCAAAAATTGTTTCTTAGATTGACCTGGGTAGTGTATGGTCCAAGACATGAAGGGTTCATATGGTCCAAGACGTGGCGGACGCAGAGCGAGGGCGCAGTCCTCGAGCACCGTGTTTGTACGAACGGTTCAAAGAAGGTTCAAAGAAGATTAAGGCTCTGTGGACCCCATAATTATGTATTTAGTACATCTAGACTGTCCATCCATTTGGCGAGATAATTTTAGTGTATGATACCTAAAATGAGTCATATCCAAAACTCAAGTGGACCACACCAATAAAGACAGTGGGGACAATGATTATCACCGTTAAAACATACCCAGGTCCACCAGGATGTTTATTTGTCATCCAAACTGTTCATAAGGTCACACGGACCTGGATGAAGGGTAAAATTAATATCAGACTGATCCAAAACTTCTGGGACCTCCAAAAAGGTTTCAATGGTATACCTTCAATATCCCACTGCTTTCTGCAGTGTGGTCCAATGGATCCTTGGATCTATCTTAGTTTTCGGTTCAAGGCTTATAATGATCCCAAAAGATGGACGGACGGTTTGGATATAAAAATTACCTCATGGTGGGACCCACAGAACTTGATGACGTCACTACACCAGCAAGGGTGCACCAGCCAATCCGTTTCCGTTCATATCATCATTTTAGATGCATCCGAGGGTTGAAACAGGCCCCCGTACGCGTCAAAACTTGAAATATCTCGTGCCATTGGGTTGGAAGAAATGCGAATTACTCGCCTCACACGTGGAGGTGATGTACACGCGTGTGATATCCAAAATGCACATCGTGAGGTTCCCGTTATTTGAATGCTATTTCTGAAAAATCTGGTTCAGTCATCAGGTGGCCCACGAGTGCGTGAAATAAATGAACAGTTCATAGAAACTAACCAATGCTTCAAATTTGGTTATGATATGTGGTTCATTTGATGATTAGATTTAGCTGATTTATAGATAAGGACCTATAAGGACCTATGTATTCCATGATGGGTGGTGCATATTTTACACCCGTGTGTCTTTTGTCCTCGTGTGAGGTGAGTACGTTTACAAAGTGCAAGCGCGCGAGTGCAGGGAACCTTTCTAGTTGGGTTGGGAGTTGGGGATTTTCTTCCACCTTTCACCAACCATTTTGACTGAGACGTGCCGGTTGCCCGACCTTTTGGGACGTCTCTTCATGGTGGGAACCGCGCTTGCGCAAGCGCGCACCATGTATCTCACCTGCCGCACTTCCACGGGAAGCCATTCGCGCTCGGCAACGGTGTCCGTACAACTAGCCATGGCTTGGATTATTCGCTTCGGCTACCTTGCGTTTGGCTCCGAGCCCGTTTGGTAGGTGGGATTACGTGGAATTAAGACATTATACAATGATTACATGCCTGGAAATAACATCGTATTTTCCCAAAGCCCACGGACGCGGATTGGTACTGCCCGTCCTCGACGGATTACCGTTCGGGCAGATCTTTGGAGGGGCCCACCGTGATATATTTGTTTATCCACTCCGTCCATCCCTTTTCTAAGATCATTTTAAGGCATTAAGCTAAGAATGAGGCAGATCCAAAGCTCAAGTGGAACACACCACAGATGACTCTTGCATTTATGCAACCCAAGCTTACTATTTGGTGTGGTACACTTGAGCGTTGGATCTGACTCATTCTTAAGCTCATGCTTTAAAATGATCCTAGAAAAGGGATGGACGGAGAGGATATACAGATACATTACGGTGGGCCCCTCTACAGATCTGCCCAAACAGTAATTCATCAAGACCTGTGGCAGGACACAATCCACGTACAAATCCCACCATTTCGAGAGAAAACACTGTTTTAAATAAGAATCCAGATCTTCTACTCTTTAGTAACAGAGATTTTATGATGTAACCAGTGATGATGTGGACCAATAAAAATGCAGGAAATCGAAAATTTCTGTTCGAGAGAAACAGAGGATCCGGGCTCTTTAAATAAAGGGTGTTTGTTTTTTCATTCTCCACTAAGATGAAGGGTGGAAATAAGCAATGATGGCTTTTTATATACGCTTAAAAGGGAAAAATTAACTTTTAATATACTAAGATATTTGTGAATGCATGAAAAAAACAGAAAGCATTGTATATGATTAAACACAGATTTCATTGTGATGCGAGTGTTTGATACATGTCATCTATCCATTTTATCAGCTCATTTTCAGCATGAGCCCATGAATGAGGCAAGATTGTAAGCTAAGGCGGACCACACCACATGAAAATGGAGAGATGATGGTGTCCGCCGCCGTTAAATGCTTAAACATGGCTCATGACCCAACTTGATCCAAAACTTCCATAACCCCTGACAAGCTTTCAATAGAGGCGATCAATTCCCACTATTTACTATCGTCCAGTCTTGTACTCTAGATCTGCCTCATCTTTTGGCTCATGCCTTAAAATGAGTAGGTAAAATGGATGGGTGGCATAGATCGTATGCATATGCAAAGGTGGGCCCCCACAAATTTTAAAGATATGGTTTTTCTTTCCTCAATTTTTTAGTGTCAAAGCCATCCAAACACTCACAACAGTCAACCGTCATGTACATGTGACTATTATGTGTTGGGTTTGTCCAACATTGGCTAGACGCTGGAGAGATTGCTGGGCTATATATTGAAAAGAGGCCCCCTCAATAATGACTAGCTATTTTGAGGTGAAACCGGCTCAATAAGTGGTATCAAAGCTGGTCCGGCCAAGCCAGTATGTGGTGGCGCTCACGTCCAAGAGCTCAGGGAGGATAATGCTCGGGAGCCCCTATCCACCCACACCCAGAGGCCCACGAGCTTGGGGGGGGGGGGGGGGGGGAGGGGGGGGGGATTGTTGGGTTTGCCCCACATCAGCTAGAGGTTGGAAAGATTGTTGGGCTATATATTAGGAAGATGCCCTTCAATAATGACTAGCTATTTTGAGATGGAACCGGCCCAACAGTATGAGCATTTACAAAGGTAAATTAAAAATCAAACATCATCTTTAATAAAAAACTTACATTTGGTGGACTTTGGAGTTGTAATCAACGAACCAAATTTTATAACTGATGCATGTCACCTGTATGTATATGCAAGTCAATTGTCACGTATAAAGGGCACATATAGATGGATGGCACAAATAAAACACATGCTTCAATGTGTGGGGCCCATGGATCTAATAGATTTTGAAATCCATCGTAAATCACATCGCATCTCTTACAAGGACTAGATGATATAATACCTGGATTTATCCAATCCTTCCATTTTCAAATGCCGGATGGAATTTATAACCCACAGAATGCAATTTAATACCATATAATTCTAAGTACCAAAGAGGCTTTACATTGTAAAAAGATGAAATTTGTAACACAATAAGGATTGCTGATCTTGTGGGCCACTATATGAATTTCAAACATCCCAAAAGCTGAGAGGTTTATGTCATAATAGTCATGTGATGTAGCGTCCACAATAAAACTCACAATTAAGAGCATGTTTGGATGCAAGTAGATCATTCTGCTTTGGATTAGCTATTCTTTTGATACTTAGTTTTGCAAGAACCCTCACAAAGAGTTGAATGAATTGTAGCAATATTTATATGCATGTGCAACGACACATGTCGGGTGCTTGAAGATTAATGATGCACATGTACATATAGAACTTGGACGATTGCACATGAGGTGCGTCTGGCATATGGAATGCGCATACATGGGAGCATTGTTTTCCAACATATATATGCCAAGCTAGGGATAAGTTACTCTTACTGTTATTCAACTTTTTTTTAATATATACATATATATGTGTGGAGAGATGCTCATACACAACTAGTTGTACCTCCAACCAGTTACCTATTTTAATTACTAATTAATGTTAATAAGTATTGCATAAAGAAAAGTTATTCCAAAAAGGAAAAAGGAGCTTTCAGCTTGGGTGAGCCCCACAATAGCGTTAATGTGAAATAAACCCCCAACCATCAGGTGAGTCGCCCCATACTAGACCTAGGGCCACAAAAAGATTCCCAATATGCGGATCAAGTGGACCACTATAGACCCCCCACCCTAGGTCAACAACCCGATTAAGGAGGTTGAACAGAATCCAAATCCAAACCCAATTAAACGCTAAGCCTAAACTAACCTTAGGAAAACCCAGTCAACCAAATCCAATTAAACCCTAAACCTAAACCTACCATTAGGAAAAATCCAGTTAAACCCAATCAACTTACTGAGTCAACCCACTAAGTTGACTCAACCAGTCAGCTTGCCTAGTCAAGCCAAACCCTAAACCGAACCTTAACATAAACCCATTCGAAGTCCAGAGAACACAACAGGGCTCACCCTTTCAGGGAGGAGCCCCACACATATAGGAGGAGCCCCCTACAAAGGCAAGGAGGCACCTCTGAGTAGAGTTGTACACGAGTCGAGCCAACTCGGTTAGCTCGCTCGATTCGGCTCGGAACAGCTCAATTCAGCTTGATTCAAAAGAGGGCTTCGAACCAAGCCGAGCCTTTTTTCCTTGCTCAAAATGAATTTTGAGCCGAGCGCGAGCTAAGCTACGCTTGATTCGGCTTAGCTCGAAACTCGGCTCGATTTTATATATATATATATATATATATATGCATATATTATTATTATTATTATTATTATTATTATTATTATTAAAAAACCCTAAAAAAGTAAAAACCCTAATTCATTTCTCCCTATTCTTTTGCCTGACCCGAGCGCTCCCCTACCTCTGTCCGGTCGGCGAGTCTAGCCAAAAATCCCCCCCCCCCCCCCCCCCCCCCCCCCCTCTCTCTACCGTCCATCAGCTCGGCCGATCAGTATATGAAACTTCTATATACATGTTTCTAAGCTCGACCCTTAGCTCTAAAAGCTCGAGCTTGAAATCGGTTCGAACTGGCTCAATTTGGCTTAAAAGCTCGGTCGAGCCAGCTCGAACATGAAATTCTAGCTCGATGGCCAAGCCGAGCCGAACACGAGCCAAGGTGGTAATTGATCGAGCCTAGCTCGAACATGGTTGAGCTCAGCTCGTGTATAGCTCTACCTGTGAGGCTAGCGGCGCCCTGGGTGTTGCTGGCCACGTGGAAGCTCTTTGCCCAGTGGGAGACTCACACGTAGGGCTTTCCTCTCTTTGCAACTTCTATCCATTCGCCACTGTGAACTGACTCTGATGCCCTCACCCCTTCATCATATTTACAACCCATGTCATCCAATCCAACCCATGAGATCTTGTCATGTGGAAATCTCAAATCTATACCCTTCAAGCCTCTTTCAACTCTGGACCTTGTGAGAATTACCAGAAAACAGAGCTGGGAGGCTATAAATAGTCCCCTCCCCTTTATATTTGAATCATCTGGTAATCCAGTAATCAATCATCTACATCCACAAATTTAATCACCCCTTTCATCCCTCCACTAAGGAGAGGAAATAGCCATAGGAGAGAGTCTAGCCCAGGTTGATCCAAGTCTAGTTTAAACTAAAGCCTCCTGAGCAACTTAAACCCTAAATCCTAGCCTCTTGAACCAATCCTTGCAACACTACTATTCAATCTCAATGTCAGCTTCATCAAACCATGCATTAGCATTATGCAACACTCATTCCCTTTCTCAACCCCATGCTTGCCTCCTTTATCAGCATTGCCTTGGACTCTGTAAAAATCAAGGGTGGACATTTCTCCCAACTATTTCCATTGGTATGGCCCACTTGAATCACTGCTTAGCTTGGTTTTTTGCTCTCAGCCTAGTATGAGATTAAATATCTAATGGTTATAGTGAATTTCACCTACACATCATAGTGCTGTATTGAAAATGAAGGGTGGGTCTGCCTCGCTACAGTTAGTTCCTAGAAAAGTGATATGCTCATGAGGACTTGGATTGCGTAGCCAAGAAGACAACACGAATGTCAAGATTGTGTTGACGTGGCAAAGTTCCATGGGCCCCATCCTGATGTGTGTTATACCCACACCATCCATTCATTTTTCAATATCATTTTAGGGCATGAGCCCAAAAATGAGGCAGATCCAAAGCTCAAGTAGACCACACCACATAAAGCAATGGGAAAAATGATCCCACCATTAAAACCTTCCTAGGGTCCACCATGATGTTTATTTTCCATCCAACCAGTTCATAAGATCACAAGGACCTGGATGAAGGGAAAACATAAAAATCAATTTGATCCAAAACTTCTATGGCCTCCAAGAAGCTTTTAATGGTCAATTACCACTATTTCATGTGATGTGTTTCAATTAAGAATTGTATCTACTCTGTTTTTTGGACCATGCCCTAAAGTGAGTTGGAAAAATTGATGGACGGTGTGGATCTACAACACATAAATCAAGGTGGACTCATAGTCTGAGAAACATCTGGTTCATTGTTACCTAGGTAACACCTCATCAAGCTTTGTGAACAAAGGTGTGCGAGACATGCATACGCCGCCCTTCATTTTTTATGGGGCCCACTATGATGTGCATGTTAGATCCACTTCAACCATCAGATGTGTAATCTCATATTGGGCCGAGAGCTAGAAAATTAGGCTGAGTTGTGATTCAAGTGGGCCATACCAATGGAAAATAGTTGGGAGAAACATCCACCCTTAATTTTTATTGAGCACACCGTAATGATCATGGGAAATCCACTTCGACCATTAGATGCCACACCAAAATCACGTAGGCGCAAAAGGCAAACCCATACATGATTCAAGTAAGCTATACCAAGGGAAAGAGCTTGGAGGGTGAGTTTTCCATGTACATAGTTTCCAATTATGAGGTCCACTCAAATCACAGATGAGGATCATTTTTGAGCCCTGCTATGGGGGTGGTTCACCTGATGGATGAGGTGGATTTCACATTAACACCACCATGGGCCTACCCAAGCAATAAATTCCTTTTCCTTTTTTTTTTTTTTTTTTTCGAGTAACTTTTCCTCTGGCACCATTTATTGGCATTAATTAGTATTTAAATTAGTCGACTAATTGGACATCCAATTAGTTGTGTGTGTATCAAATGGTATTATAAAGTCTACCACATGGGAGCTTTCTATGAGGTTGAGCTTTATGGGGCCCATCATGATATCTGTCAGACATCCACCCTATGCATTTGTTGGGTACCCTGTAGGTCATGGGATATCCCAAAAAATCAATCATACCTAGAACTCAAGTGAGCCATGCCATCGGAAACCATATGAAATTGTGCATAAACCATATAAAACCACTTAATGGAGCCCACTTGAATTTTTAACACGGCTGAAACTTAATGTGACCCCTCATCTAAGTGGGACACAAACAATTAATGGGCTGGATTTCTCAACAATATTCTAGTGGGCCCTATAAATGATCATGAATGTTTCAATGGGTGGGTATCTACTCTCAACTGTTTCCTGTGATGTGGCCCACCTTAGTCATGAATTGACCTGATTTTAGGACCGTGGCCCACCATGGAAGGGTGCATCTGATTGATATGGGTAGATGTCCAACACAAATTGCAGTGGGGGACCCACATAGGTCAATCTTATAGTGTTATAGTGTGTGTAATGTAATTTGATTTTGGAATTGTAACTCAGTAACAGTACCACATTTAGTCTGTTTAACATGAGTTAATGCAGGTGACGTATCGAGGTTTTGAGTGCTTGCCTGTCAAGCTCCACGCAGCCTTAGAGAAATAATGCCTTAAAGGCGTAAGAATGACTCCCTTTGCCTTTTAAACTTTTTGTCTCTTCCACCTTACCAAAGGTAAGCACTAACAAAAGAGGTCTCACCCCACCCCCAACTGATTGGAGATGCAACTGGCTGAGGTGTGGGGCCCACCACTGTGTACGTATGGCATTTAACCTGTCTAACATAGTCGCCCCATGGTGAAACTGGGATGCCTAAAAAAAAATAGCCATCCAACCATCAAGTGAGCCACCACTAGTATGAGATCCAACCCATGGCTCAGTGGTAGATAGAACGCATTTCAACACTGATTTGTGGGTTCAAGTGCCCATGTGGCGTGTGAAAAAAAAGTGGGCCACCACGATCTGATCTTCGCTCAGTCGATTGTTCATTGTTTTTACAACTTGCCCCACATGATGGCCAGATTGACATGATTTCTGGGCCATCCTATTTCCATGAAGGGCTACGATGTCATGTCATAATACGAAGGCCATGGGGCCCATAATGGGCTAGTTACATGGTTTTCTCACCTACAACTAGTTGCATGAGAAAATATATTATAGAGGCATATTTGTCACTCTTGAGATTCAAATCCGAAACCTTTTGCTATGATACCATATCAAATCGCCCATTTTAGAAGCTCAAGCTGATAGATTGATTGGATATCAATGTATCTGGAGGGACTCTTAACATTTTGTGCGTTAAGGTCCACTTGATGTGTGAAATGGTTCGAATTTCAGGAGAGAAGATCTAAACACCATGGCCCACTTGATGGAAAGATCAGATCTCGCACACATTTCCATATTGGCACTTGTGCCCAGCGTGTGGCTGTAGATTAGCAGGGCTCCCGCACATGTGAAATTAAAATTCCCGGGAGCATGATTGGTGGCCCATGATTCCATTTCTGACTTTTTCCATACTAAAACCCTTGCTTAAGATAAGCATATGATTCGAAACCTTCACCTAAAAAGAGAAAACGACTAAAAAAAGAAAAGCAGTGCTACATTCTATGAGAATTTATAGGAAAGTCGTATAATGAAGGGGAGTTATTTGATACTCTGGAAGATGCTGGATACACAGGCATCAAGAATTTTTGCATGTGTCATTCAAATAAACCGACTGAAGTCCAGTGACGATAAGCAGTGTCCCAAAATCAGATTGGTGACCAATCCTAACCTCTGATTTGAAACACTTGTTTGTTGAAATGTGATCATTAGATATTTTTCATTCTTGACCGTCCAATAAATGTCAGCCAATCTGATGGTCAGATCATCGAATAATCGTAATTTTTGTTTATGGGTCATCTCAAACGGGACCGCCAAGTATGCAATTTCTGAGTAAATTCAAAGTGCATGTGCATCATCCATTACAATTTGTAGGAGTATCAAAGCTTTTCCCTATAGCGAAAGGCCAGATTGGGAATAATCCTGTCCATTGGCCTCGAGCAAAATTAATAAATTCAATCAAATGGGGCCCACCAACTTCCTAAGTAAATAAGCAATCAAGGCTCTGGCCCACTTAGTATGTGCTAATTCTCAAATGTGATTGCTTTCTTGCTATGATCAGACAATTTTGAGAATCTCAGGCACTGAATATTTTATAAAAATGTTCCATGGAGAATATTTTTCCCAATTGCACACTTAAACTAGGAGGTTTGCTAATTTCGCACAAGTGCCATTAGGGAAAACACGTGCAAAATCTGATCTTTTCATTTGGTTGGAAATAATACTTGGGATCTTTTGTCATCCATACATGGTTAGATGGTCCACCCTTCATATTCAACAGAAGTCCATTAATGAGATGCTAGGACATCAGCCAGTCAATATGATTCAAGGCTATGTGGTGTCTGTAGTTAGACTCATGATACAATTCTAAGCGGTTAGGCCTGAAATTCACCTAAGTCAACTCGATTCAGCTAGTTTTCTAGCAGAGTCACTAGGAGATCATTTAGGAGCTTTTTTGGGTCCACAATAGGCAAGACTTGCTGGATAGACCCGCGGCCCTTGCCAGGCCAATGCCTATCCAGGTTAGCCTGTAAGGTAAAACCTAGACCCGAGCTCAACTCGAGCTTTATTGGTCCAAAACAAACAGGTCTAATGTGTTCAGCCATTTTGAAAATGAGCATTTGGCAGCCCTATAATGTAGGGGTGCATAGTTAAAACAAACAGATTTTTATCTTCTTTTAAAAAATAGTCCTTCAATCTATTAGTTATGAAAAGTCTCCTAAAAATGAGAAATAAAAGTAAAGTTATTAATGAAAGTCATAATATCCATTTGCAAAGCAAGTAATGTGACTTACATGAAGTCTGAACCCTAAATTCATGACATTTTAATTCGAAATAAGAAACTTTTCCGAAATAATAATTTTATCACTAAAATAAGGACTTTAAGTTAGTTCAGTACCTTCCAAACATTAAAATATTCTTAAAAAATAGTAAAATATGTAACTTACTAAAAATAATAAATTTTAATTTATAATTTAAAATTAATTCCTAAAATGATTGTATTCTTGAAAAACTATTTAGGAGCCCACAAACTTTGGCATTGACTAAAACGTAAATCTGGTGATAGCTTTTCAACAACATATATTGGATGTGAAATGGTTAATTAGTTGCAAAGTTATGACCATTGAATGCTATAATATAAGGTAAACCCTTTGATTGAACTTTTAAGCTTCATTTTTTATTTTTTTTTAGCACATAGACCCACACCCTAGACACTCACACTACATGGTCTCTATATCCCTGATCGCTGTGTTGAAACTCTTGTGAGTCTACCACTGAGCCATGAACGGAGACCTTTTATAAGCTATATATTCATGTTAACCATTTCCCCACAATCTTAAAAAGAAGCTGAACCATTTGATCCGGTGGGGCCCACAATCAAAATTAATAGACGGATAACTGAACCAGGTGGGGCCCATCTGATTTCACTCATGTGTGATCTTCATGCTCGGCCTGGCCTTTCATTAATACAGCTTTGATGTCCTACTCAATCGAAAGCTTGCACAGTAGAATCTAAGCTTAGTTGTAGATAATCAATCTCAACAAATATAATAGTTATTTGATAATTATATGGCAGAGTATGACACTTGATAAGCAAGCACTCAGAAATTATAGAGGTGGCATCCATTAACTCAAATTAAATAAATTGACTTGTGGTTCCCACTCAAAATTAGAATTATTGAAATTAGATCAATGAATGCTTTCATTTTCAACCGTCCAATAAATGTCCAATAATCCAATAAGAAGATGATCACACAAATTTTAAAAGGGACTTATATTTTGGATATTTAATTTGAATTACTTGCATATGTGCAATTTCCAAGGGACTGTATCATGCATCGAACTCTACCAGAGTATCAAATTTCCTCACCATCGAAAACACCTTCTAAAAAACAAGGGAGTTGACACCATAGAGCCAAAGGACTGAGTTGTTAGATCGGATGATCCTAACCATCGAAGTACTGGCATTCAAATCCACGGTTGGAAAGAAAAACAGTTATTTTCAAAATTAAAAGCTCGAAATTAAAGACAAGGGATGGGTATGATCTTAAAATATTGTACATCCACTGGGGTCCACTAGTTTGGACGGTTCAGATTGATGGCAGAGATGGCCGTACCGTATTCCGGTTCATCCGTCTCAACCGTATCATCCCCGGAAAAGGAAAATATTCATGCAAGGGCAATAAAATAATTTCGCTCATGATAAATCCTCCTCGCCGGCTAAGTAAGAAGCAAGCCGAGCCGATAACCGGTCTGGGGTTGGTGAATTACCGGTTCTAACCGGTAAACCCAGTACCTCGACGGTGTCGTGGTTGGTCGGGGGTTCGAAGGAGCGTCGTTCTCTCACCAACTCCAGAAAATCCTAGCCGCACGATCATCAGGAAATCCAACGGCGTATTTATGACGGTGGCTGCAAGGTCAGCCGTTGGATCTAAGATTCCGTAAAGAGATCCAGTCCGCATGGACGTATGGGGCCTATAAATGCGGGGTAGAAGATAGCGCTAAGACTCGAACCTCTCCGAGAAACTAGAGCAACCGTCTTCTGCTACCAGATCTCTACTACAGCTAGGGTTTTCGCTCTCTTTCAGGTGCGTGATTTTATCCTTTTATTAATAGATCTTCATAGATCTTCATCGATTTCAGTGATTTGGATTTCTTTTCTGCGTTTCGAAGATTCGTTTCTCCTTTTTGTCGTGTTTTTGGGCTGCGAATGAGCAGATCTGATTGGTTTCTATTATCGTCCTTGATTTCTGGCGAATGCTGTTTTTCCCTCTAGATGACAGGATCTGGTTAGATTTCTTATGTTGGCGTGTTTGGGGGAAAAATGTTCCAGATCTGTTGGTTCTCTTGAACTTTGAGAGAAATGCTTTGAAAACGATTCCGGATCTGTTTTTATTTCCTGGGTCTTGATTTTGACGATTGAAATTCCGGTTAGAAATGATTCAGAAGTTTTGAGATCCGTTCGCTTTCTAGGGTTTTGGTGCCCAACTTAGATTCTTGTGGGGAGGCTCTGAGATCCGTTCGTTTTGTGGGGTTTTGGAGCTCTGCACAGAGGTTTTTTTTTTTTTTTTTCCTTTTCAACTGTAGATTTTCAAATTCTGCGAAAGGATAATTAGGGCTTGTTTTCTATCCTTTCAAGTCGATCTGTAACAAATCTCTTGGGGAAACTTCATCTGAGTATCTGTTTGTTTCTAGCGTTTAGGTTTTACCTTACTCAAAATGTTTTTCTTTTTAAATTCAAAATGCATTTTGAGATTGATTATCTGATTCCATTAACAGATTCAGAATGCATTTTGAGCTTTTGATGATCTGATTTCATCAACCGATTTTATGATTCTTTGTTTTTAACCATTTAATTTCCATTAATCTGGTAAAAGAAATATGATGTTTGATGTGATTTTTCGAAGAACTGCTCGGAAATTTTAAGATTACCTTGTTTATAAACCCTAGGGTTTTAGTATCTTCGAATCTATATTAGTTTGGAATTTGGAAATTCATCAAGAATTCACTTGAAACGCTTAGAAATTGGTCGAATATATCCTCAAACTCAATATTCTACCGTGGATTTCTGAAGGAGCTGCTTTGTTTGCTCTGTTTTGCCCCTTTATTTTCCCAGATCTGCTACCCCTTTTCAATTCTCTTTCTTCTGGCATGAGAACTTCCATATTCTTTTCCTAGATCTATTATTTCTCTAGATTTCCAGTAGCTTGATGAGTCTTGCTAGGATTTTTAGTACATTCACTGAAATTGGATAGTGGATTTTGCTAACATACGCCTTCAGTTATGCTAGACAAGGAAAGAATAACCTTCTTCTTGCTAACATGTGCCCTCAGTTCTTATCCAGATTGAATTTTTGCCTTTTCAAGATTCGATTCCCTTTTGGTATTCTTTTGAATTTTAATAATGAAGATTTAAGGCATTTCTTTTGGTAGAAACGGATTTTGAGAAGATTTTCTTTTCTATGTATATATTCCTGTATTTTCACTATTTCATGGATTCTTGCTCATAAACCACTTGACTCGGCTGAGTAAGGTGACTCAGCTACTCTTATGGTCTGTTGATTTTCAATCTGGTGTTTGGGTTGTGCAGCTCCCAGAGAAAATGGAGACCTTCCTATACACTTCGGAATCCGTCAACGAGGGCCACCCTGATAAGCTGTGTGACCAGATTTCCGATGCGGTCCTTGATGCATGCCTTGAGCAGGACCCCGACAGCAAGGTCGCTTGTGAGACCTGCACCAAGACCAACATGGTCATGGTCTTTGGTGAGATCACCACCAAGGCCAACATCGACTATGAGAAGATTGTCCGGGACACATGCCGCACAATTGGTTTCGTCTCCGACGATGTTGGCCTCGATGCCGACAACTGCAAGGTCCTCGTCAACATCGAGCAGCAGAGCCCCGACATTGCACAGGGTGTCCATGGCCACTTCACCAAGCGACCGGAGGAGATTGGAGCTGGTGATCAGGGCCACATGTTCGGCTATGCCACTGATGAGACACCCGAGTTGATGCCCCTCAGCCATGTCCTGGCCACCAAGCTTGGCGCACGCCTCACCGAGGTCCGTAAGAATGGCACCTGCGCCTGGCTGAGGCCTGATGGCAAGACCCAGGTCACCGTCGAGTACCAAAACGACAAGGGTGCCATGGTTCCCATCCGTGTCCACACTGTCCTCATCTCAACCCAGCACGACGAGACCGTCACCAACGACGAGATCGCTGCCGACCTCAAGGAGCACGTCATCAAGCCTGTCATCCCTGAGAAGTACCTTGACGAGAAGACCATCTTCCACCTCAACCCCTCTGGCCGGTTCGTCATTGGTGGACCCCATGGTGACGCTGGGCTCACCGGCCGCAAGATCATCATCGACACCTACGGCGGTTGGGGAGCCCATGGAGGAGGTGCCTTCTCTGGCAAGGACCCAACCAAGGTGGACCGCAGCGGTGCCTATATTGTGAGGCAGGCGGCCAAGAGCATCGTCGGCCAATGGGCTAGCCCGGAGGTGCATTGTGCAAGTGTCATACGCCATTGGCGTGCCAGAGCCACTGTCAGTGTTTGTGGACACATATGGGACAGGGAAGATACCCGACAAGGAGATACTGAAGATAGTGAAGGAGACCTTCGACTTCAGGCCGGGCATGATCACAATCAACCTCGACCTGAAGAGGGGTGGCAACAACAGGTTCTTGAAGACGGCCGCCTACGGTCACTTTGGCAGGGACGACCCTGATTTCACATGGGAGGTGGTGAAGCCCCTCAAGTGGGAGAAGACCTCTGCTTAGAATCTCTCTCTCCCCACATATACATTAGTACAAGCGTTCGCATCTCTTACGTTTGGGTGTATAGCTCGATGCTGCAGCCACGCTCGCTCGCTCTCTCAATCGCAAGAGAATACCTTGCATTGCCTACTATCTTCTCTCTATCTGTTAACCATCTTTGTGTTTCTTTCTTTTCTTTTCTTTTTAATTGTTGTTGCTGGGTGGATGATGGAAGAATGATAAAAATGAAGATAATCGATTTTTGCTAAATGAGTTTGAAAGAGAAAAAAGAGCCTTCCTTACGATTGTGTTTGTAGTCAGTGTGTGATTTGTGGTTTGTGATTGAAAGAGTTTTGCTCCATTGAAGCCGTGTATCAAGAGGGACCCACCTACTGGAACAGTGCTTGGTTTCATGTGAGACCCTCCACATGGAATTGTAGTTTGGAGCTTTGACAAGATCCATCTATCTACTCCAGGAATTGTAGACTGTAGAGTGATGAGATAACAACGGTCTACATTCCACTGAAAAGAGGTCCTAATATTGATTTATGGAATTTTCTAATATGGGATATTATTGGGGGGCATTGTCTGTCAGCAACAAGCATCGTTGGACTGATGGCCCAGGTCACCAAACCTGTAAAACCCTTGTCTATTGCGGGCCACACCTATAATTCATCTACGTAGAGATTGCTTTTTGTCCTATTGGAAGCGGATTTCCTGCCTCATCCTGTGGGCTCAGCCGTTATTTGTGTCCTTCCATTTAAAAGAACGGACGCTGATTGCCTGGAGACTCGGGTCAGTAACCGACTTATGGGTCCTCTGTGATGTGTGTGTTTTATCCACGCCATTCATCCGTTTTGCCGGTTCATTTTAGGCCATGAGCCCAAAATTGAGGCAGATCCAAAGCTGTACCACATGAAGCAGAGGGCGGTTGAAAACTTCACTTCATAGGGCCCACAGTGATGTTTATTGCGATTCAATCAGTTCATGAGGTCACATAGACCTAAACGAAGGATAAAAACACTAATATCAGCGTGATCCAAAACTTCTGTGGGTAAGAAGTTTTCAAAGGTGGGCGTTCAATCTCCACAATTCAATTACGTGTGGTGCAAGTCCACGATTTGGATCTGTCTCATTTTTGCGCCTCAAAAGAGTGATGTACGGCGTGGATAAAACAGACACGTAACGTTGGGCCCCAAAGAGTGAGGTCACCGGGTCGTCCTGTCAACCTCGTGATTTTCTACCATGTCCCACTCACTTTCAGAAATGGGGCGCGGATTGCCTGCGAAAGCCTTTTGCAGGCATCTCCTGCGCAAGGAACTTGGGTAGGGCTCACCGTGAGGTTTGTGAAAAATCTACGCCGTCCAACCATTTTGTAAGATTATTTTAGTCGTTGCAACAAAAAATGAATGAGATCCAAAACTCAAACTGGGCCGCACTAAAGCAAAAGGTGTGATTCTTACCGTTGAAACGTCTATGGAATCCACAGTGATGTTTATATTCCATCTATACCGTTCATAATGTCATTACTACTGAGATAACTGAAACTATATTATCCAGATTCGAACCTTTTGTAGCCCCATGAATATTTCAACTGTGGAAGTTCAATCATCATATTTTCAGGCCCACTTAAATCTTGGATCCCGTTCAATTTTAGTCGCAACGATTAAAATGATTTCACAAAACGGTTGGACGGCAGGTAGATTTCTCACAAACCTCATGGTGAGCCCCACCCATATTCCTTGAGCAGGAGATGCCGAAAGTCTTTCGCAGGCAATCCGCGCCCACAAAATGAGTCATCGATGTTGGCATCACTGCTGAATGCCGACGGGGATTGCCTGCGAAAGCCTTTGCAGGCATCTCTGAAATCTATGTGGCGCCTATCATAATGTTTTTGAAAAATCTACACCGTCCAAACGTTTTCTGAGATCATTTTAGGCGTTGTGACAAAAAATGAACGGGATCAAAGACTTAAATTAGCCGAAAACGTGATGATTGAACTTCTACAGTTGAAATACTTGCCGGGCCACGGAAGTTCGAATCAGGATAATATTTTTGTTTTCTCAGTAGGAATGACATTAGGAACGGTATGGATGACATATAAACATCACTGTGGACTTCAAAGAGGTTTCAACGGTAAGAATTTCCCTACCTACCTTTTGCTTTAGTGCGGCCCACTTGAGTGTTGGATCCCGTTCAGTTTTTTTTTTGGCAACGGTTAAAATGATCTCAGAAAATGTTTGGACAGGAGTAGATTTCTTAAAAATATCACGGTGGGCCCCACACAGATTCCGAGCGCAGGCAATACGCGTCCGCTGCATTTAGTGCTGACAGTGTGCTGAGCCAATCAGAAATACGAAATTACCAGTACATATCCTGTATAGTTGTACCACATGTCAGAATGACGTGGACGCAAGAAAAAAAGGAAGCGGAGTAGCTGGTTCATCGCACACCAGCGAGCGAGCTGGTGTATCGACGTCACCAGTTTCTGCGGGCCCCACCATGAGGTTCGTGGTATATCCAAACCGTCCTTCCATTGTTCAACGTCGATATAAGGTTTTGAACCGAAAATAATACAGATCCAATTATTAAGTGGACCACACTGCAAAATGCAGTGGGAGATTGAACGTCTACCATTGAAACCTTCTTGGTGGTCACTGAAGTTTTGGATCAATCTGATATTTTTTTTAATCCTTCATCTAGGTCCCTGTGACCTTATGAACAGATTGGATGGCAAATAAACATCATGGTGGGCCCTCTGAATGTTTTAACGGTGAAAATCATTGTCCCAACTGCCTTTTGTGGTGTGGTCCACTTTAGATTTGGATATATCTAGTTTTTTGGATCATACCCTAAAATGATCTCGTAAACTGGATGGACAGTGTAGATATGTTAAATACATCGTAGTGGGGCTCACATAATCTTGATTTTCTTTCAACCGTTGGTATAACACGGAACTCGAGGACAGGCGACACGTACTCACACCAGCGCTGGTGTAGGGTACCATGCAATCCCCATCCGAAAAAAAAAGCAGGGAATTCTCTTGCATTAGGTAAAATGCAATGGTGGGGTCAGATGGCTTAAATGGGGAAGGCCCACCTCTTTCACCAGCTGTATTTATGCATGCGTTTCCGTCCTTTTCCCCATCTTTAAGGTGCACGGTGCACCCTTACAGTTAGTTGTACCCCATGTGACAACCATGAGATCTCTCCCTAAGTCTGTTTGTCGGAAGTGCTTTTTATCTGTTTTGACGTGGGGCCCACCAAATATGATAAATCTTCTGGTCTTCAATGGCCATGCTAGATCAGGACCGTTTATCAGCTGCCAATGATCAGTTTTCAAGGTCGATTCTATTACCAAAACTAGAGAAATCCTGCGTTTCTATTTGCCCAAAAAGCATCTAAAAGGCTTGAGCGTGGGTCCCACCATGGCGTATGTCATGTGAACTGTACTTGGTGGGTCGCCCCAAAAGCAGAACGATCCAACCATTATATGGTCCACCATGTGAATTTGGTGGCTTTTGGATGGTTCTCACTTGTTTTTTATGGTGTGGCCCACCTAATGAATGGACAGGCCTGACTTTTGGGGTGGTTGGGCTCATTTTTCTCAATGGACCTCACACAGGACAAAAATGAGTAATCAGGCCAATAAGTTTTACTGAATCCGGATCCTCTGTTGAATCCTCTACTGCTGGTGCTGCTGTTCTGATTGGTCCAGCTCATCCTGACTGTGTCAGAGCAGCTCTGACACAATCAGGCTGACCCGACCTATCAGAGAAGCAGCGGGCAGGATTTCTCTGCTGGGTTTCAACAGAGGATCCGGACTCGAAGTTTTATGCGCACGTAAATAACATGTTGAATAAGTTAATATAGGAACGAATGCTTCTGGAGAGGGCTGTCATGTCAATGAGGAACCCCCCACTGGCGGGCACCTGATGGACCCGACCCGATTTCAGGACCATTTAGAAAACGGGTTAGATTTTGGGACTGCTATTTTGGACCCGATTAAAAAATCAGGGTCTAGTTGGCCCTGGATCTGGTTCACCATAGTGGATCCAATTAAAATTGAGCTGGGTCAAGCTAGTTTCATATGATAGTACTAGAATTAGGTTTGCCAAGCCACATGCATGTGAGCAAGCCCATCTACTCACCACACATTTGAAACACATATCTGTGATCTAATCCATCCATCCATCAGTTGGGTCCAACCTAGGACTGTCAATGGGGTGGATTTGCAACAGGTAGAGGTCTGTCCAAGCCCAGCCCACAAAGTAATATCCAGCCCGAGGCCAGCCCTGGCCTATGATGGGCCAAAGCAAACATGCCCATCCCAAGCTCGAGCTCTGCCACTCTCTTTCTTGGAAGATCTAGCCATCTAGGCCGTTTTATTATTTCAACACAAGCCCAGCCCAGAGCAAGCCAAGCCTAAAAACCGACAGTCCAGCCCTGCCCATTGACAGCTCTAGTCCAAACCTTGCGAGCCCCTTACTAGACCCAGGCCTGACCAGAACGTCATCGGTCTGGGTCTGGGTCCGGGTCCTCATGCACAATACCTGAACCTCAACCCATCGAGCCGGGTACAGGTACTATAAGACCTGATCCGACCCAATGATCGACAGCCATACCTTTGGGTAGGCATTATTGAGAAACAAACAGTAGAATTCCGACACCCACATTTCTTTCATCCACTTTAATATTATCAAAAACAGTAATTGAAATGATAAGTAGCCTCCAAACACTAGATTTTGATAATCACAAGAACAGTAACAACATTGACATTGCTCTTGAGTTCTACTAAAATGGAAAAGCTGAAAAGAAAAGCAAGATCTAAGAATGCAATGAGAAGAGTTTCATTGAAAAAGGAAAGCAAGAATCACAGTAGTGAAGTGAGACTGCTATTCTTGAATCTTTATAGTTCGTTCGCATCCCCCGAGATCTTGTTTTGGGATCTCTCTAAAATCAAAAGTTCAAATTCCAAAGTTCTCGTTACTTGCCTCAGTGATTTCCAAAAGACCAGTGAACGACCAAACACATCCCACTATATCGTCGGAGATCACGATTCCTAACTTATGTTGGTTAGATTAGATAAACTTGAGAAATTCAAGAAGATCAGCTTTCAGAGGACACTACCCGATCTGGTTCGATACGGCAAGTTGCACCCCACCCCACCGCCCGAATCAGATGAGTCGGTCCGATACACCCCTCGAGACTGAACGAGCTGACCCAAGTCGCCAACTCTAAAAACCATGCAATCTAACAACAAGATTGTAGAACTCAAAAAGGAAAGAAAGAATGACTCTAAGAATTATATGTGCGCATGCCTGGATTGAAATGGCAAAACGTGAGCAAATTACTAAACTTCTTTCAAAATGATTTAGGGGTTGACATGGGTTGCAGTTTATGCACCCACAAATGAAAAGTGATGTACATTAAAGAGGAGATTGAGGAAAACAAATTTTCTTTTAATTTTTTTAATTTAATTCAATCCGGCCTATATGAATGTGCATGTAAGTTTGAAACATATAGCTACAGTTTTGGTCCGTAGTTTGTGATCTCTGTATTCCCCAAAGGGGTGTCAATTATTACAGAAATGACATTGTGACATAGAATACACTGCCTGCATGATTTCTACATTGATGATGCCATCTACTTTAAATTTAGTATAATGCACTTTACGACGCACAATCCTTTGGACTCGGTAGAAAAGGATTCAACTTAAAGTGCCCAATCCAAAACCACCGCCTCCGCCCGATATACTTAAATCGCCAAGGGTACTTTCAATTCTTCCCGAACCTATTGAGTGCATAGACATAAACCCTCCTTTTATCACCTCTATTCACATCCGGGTGTTCATTCCTTTTTCCTGAATGGATCTGCAAGATTGCAATAGGAAAGATGGGAAAAAACTAAAGAGTCAATGGAAACATTAGAACATGGACGATTGGAACATGGATGAACAAGGATTGAAACTAAAGAAGTGCCGTGGCTCATTAAACCAGGGTGACCTACTAATCGGGTCAGCCACACTGATATGCAAAAAATGGATGGTCACGAATAAAACAAATGGCCTATATTTACGTACAAGTGTGAAGCCCTTACCGTGGGGCCCATATTGATGTATTTATTCTATATCCACTCCGTCCATCCGTTTTTGCAGATCAGTTTAGGTTATGATCCCAAAAATGAAGCAGATCCAATTCTCAGGTGGATCAAATCATAGGAAATAGTTGGTGTTTGACCATTAGTGGGCCAAAAAAGTTTTGGATCAACTTGATGTTTGTTTTTTTACCTTCATCCAGGTTTTTTGACCTTATCAACAGGTTGGATGGAAAATAAACATTATGGAAATATTGATTGAGCCCTAGGAATTTTTTAATGGCAGGGTGTCTAATCACCACTATTTGCAATAGTATGGACCACCTGAGAATTGGATCTTAGTCATCTTTGGGTTCGTGACCTAAAATGATCTGGAAAAACGGATGGACAGTACAGATATACAATACATACATCAAGGTGGGCCCCACACAATGTATATGTTTTATCCACACCATCCATCCGATTTTGCGACCTCATTTTAGGCATAAGCCCAAAAATGAAGTATATCCAAAGAGAAAGTGGACCACACCACACACAAAAATCACGCCGGCCCTAAAGTCAGGTGAGCGCACCATGTAAAATAATGCCTAAAACCTCTGTAATCACATGGTGTGGCCCACTTAAATTTTGGAATGGACCTGTTTTTAGAGTGCCCATTCATCTTGATGCGGAGCATATTCTCGATGTATTGGATGGCATATACAAAACACGGTGGACCCACGCACAGTCTGGGAGATTCGTAATGTTGAGTGACACCATCCCAACTTTCCCTGTGATGTGACCCACCAGATTTTTGAATCAGCATGATTTTTAGATGCATTAGAAAACCCTAGGCCCTTCACAGGATGGACGGATTGGATGTAATGCATACATTATGGTAGGCCCCACACACTGCATTATGGATCAGTCCCATTTATATATACACAATATCATTCCTCATTTTGGTTATGACATTTCATTTTGGTCACGTGAGCTTTGAAAACCCACAACTTCTTTAATTGCTTTGGTGGGCCATCCCTTCATTTAGATGGGCCTCCAGCTTTTCGGCCTACTTGTGAGAAGCAAGGTTAATATGGTCATTTATTAAGACCTGATCCGACCCGATGATTGATAGCCATACCTTTGGGTAGGCATTATTGAGAAACAAACAGTAGAATTCCGACACCCACATTTCTTTCATCCACTTTAATATTATCAAAAACAGTAGTTGAAATGATAAGAAGCCTCCAAACACTAGATTGTGATAATGACTAGAACAGTTACTACACTGGCATTGCTCTTGAGTTCTACTAAAATGGAAAGGCTGAAAAGAAAAGGCAAGATCTACGAATGCAATGAGAAGAGTTTCATTGAAAAAGGAAAGCAAGAATCACAGTAGTGAAGGGAGACTGCCATTCTTGAATCTTGATAGTTTGTTCTCATTCCACAAAATCTAATTTTGGGATCTCTCTAAAATCAAAAGTTCATGTTACTTGCCTCATTGATTTCCAAAAGATCAGTGAATGACCAAACACGCCCCACTATATCGTGATCTGATCACGATTCCTTTCTTATGTCGGTTAGATTGGATAAACTTGAGATATGCAAGAGGATCAGCTTTCACAGGACACTACCCGATCTGGTTCGATACAGCAAGTTGCACCCCCACGAATCAGATGAGTCTGTCCGATACACCCCCCGAATCGGGCGAGTGACTCGACTCAAGACCAAACGAGTTGAACCAAGTCACCGACTCTAAAAACCATGACTGGAAGAGAATGAAGAATCTCAACAAGACATTTAATTGACAGTTAAAGGGTCCCAAACCAGCTATGAACTTCTGAAAATGACTAATGTAACAGATGATTGCGACTGCTTGCATATGACCACTCATCGACAAGTGATGAGTTGGACGTCCCACCAGTCGCTGAAGACTAAAATTTTCGCTACAAGCAGAAATAGCAATCAAACTAACAGAGAAGAATGTTCAGTGACAATAAATTTCCTCAAAATACATGTACATTTTTTACACATATATAATTCTTTTGATGCGTACACTGTTATTATGAGATTCCGCAGCTATTTTAGTAAGCGGGTCCTGAGATCCGCTGGCAATGATTTATCTGCCCACATCTCCATCCTTCAATCTGTTAGGACATAATATGAATCGCAGGACATTCTCAATGAAACCAGGTGTGGTTCAATGTTAATAACCGAATTCATTCCGAAATAAGCCTCTTTGCAAGCAAATCCACAGGTAGGGAACCTAATGGAACAGATGATTCGTCCCCTTCAAATGAATCACTAACAAAAATGTCGTCGTCATTGTCATCTTCATCATCAATGTCATCAGTTGCAGCCTCAGATCCGTCTCCACTATGGTTGGTTTTTGAAATATTTGCATCATTCCCACTCGGTAAAATCAATGCTGGATATGAATGCTCTGTTGCCTGCGATGTGCCTTCAAATTCCTCCACCTTCTCTAGAAGAGCATCTGGACCAAGATCAATCTTGTCAAGCAACAATGCTTTGCTTGACTCTATTGCTTGTTTCCACAGTGACATCATTCTTGGGCTAGAGATTTCCAGTTTTAGCCGTTGATCTAATACCTGCATCGCCGAATTGGCCTGAAAATCCATGCAAACACAAATGAAGCATCAGAGCTGAGGCGACATAGCATAAGGTCTCTGGAATGACAGTGGGAAACTATACGGTGACATGGGAAAAGGAAGGAATTATATGATTCTCAGCCCAAGGATGTGCATATATACATGGGTTTTCAGTTTGGGGTTCATCATTTGGTGATCAGACTGTTTGTTTGTTGGGCCCTACCATGGATGGACCATGCCCCAAATACATTCTCAACAGGACCATCCTTGCCATACAATATTCTGGCCTGCAAATAGGAAGCTAAGAAAAGAGTTAAGAGCAATGGTACGTATTCAACTGAATAAGACCCCAAGATTGACGGTTAGGATCTTCCAATCAGGGAGATTTTCAAGGCATGTTCCATCTATAGCGAGAACCAACAGACCAATGCTCTCAATCACTGAACCATGGCCCCACTTGCTCAAAGAAATGTTCTAAAAACTTGACCAGAGATTGAACCTGAAAAGCAATCAGTCTAGATCAAACCAGTTCAATCGCCAGTCAAACCGGTTTGAACCATAGCATCATAATCAACACAAACTTTTTTCTATAACAAACAAGCACCCAAACAATTACAACTGGTCCAGCTGTCAGTTTGTACTGGTTCAAGCCATTTTATACAGGTATTAGACCTCGAATGGTTTGAATCAAAGCAAAATAGAAAGAGCTCCGTTTCCAGTCAAACCCAGATGGACTGCACAGCATGGTTCAGTTATAAAAGAAGAGAGTGAGTGGACTAAAAGATGTTAGCTACGGTTTTCTGCTTTCTCTGGTAAAACTATTGGATGAGGGGTCAAATATTAAAAACACAGAACAAAAGCACATTTAAGATAAAAAGAGTATGTTCCATTGCAGGAGAACAATTTCTAACCTTCTAGATATATGATTTAGAGTTTTTTTTTTTGTGTGTGTGTGTGTGTGCGCGTGCGCACGCGCCCGTGTTGTGGGTCAATTGTTGTCATATGCGATCATGTATGCCATTTTGGAGGCATGGACCGCATATGCCATGGTAGCATATGCAGTTTTTTGGACCATTGGGCTCTATGCAGTTGAATAGAGAAGTATGCAACCACTTAAGACAAGATTATGTGATTATGCCTTGGCATGGCATAATGCCCCAACGGTCAGATTTCTGACTGATTGGACTCCTGTTGTTGTTTTTTTTTTTTTTTTTTTTTTTTTTTTTTTTGGTTTTTCTAATTTCATTTTAGTCATCATCAAGTTGCGTATTAGAGCCAGGTCTTTGTAATGATAAGTAGGCCTCACCTAAACTCGCTCTTCGCGGACGGCCACTCGAAGATGAAGATAACGCATTTTTTGTGTCTGAAGCATTTGAATTGCTGCAATCTGTAATTTCATAGTCTGAATGTTAGTTGCTTGCCAAGCTTGGTGCAAAATAGTTGATCTTCTAGCACATACCTGAAGCAACCAAACTAGATGAAATGCTACCAGTCCGAGAGGTGGATGTTTGACACTGGAAGGGGAGCTTCTTGATACATTGATTTCCAATCATTGCCTCTCCACATCAATATCTGCTCCTGGTCAAACGACAGCAGAACACAAGGAACTAGTTCCTGTGAACCAACAACAAGCACAGTCAGCAATGCCATGATTACAAAATTCGAACAAAATCCAATCAAATGAACTTCCGATTGCCATCCATGTGACAAGTGCATAAAAGGAGAAAGGCCGATGCCAGTTAGAAATCTGATTGTAGAACTTTTGCCAAGCAATCATGAGATTCCTGCCTTGAAAAATGATTGGGGAAGCATGATTTGTAAATCCGGCCACATTACAAAAAAAGAAGAAGAGGAAGAAGAAGAAGAAAAAGAAGAGGGAAAGGCTATGATGGTGGTCTATGCGAAAAAGATGCATTTTCAGAAGAAAATTTATATGCATTGGCTATGTCACATGCTAGAAACATAAACTAGAGCGGCTTAAGACTGTTAACTTCATACACATGGTTAGGAAATTAGAAGCTGGCTAAAAGCTCCACAAACCTTAAGCTTTGCACCTATCTTTTTGTAATCACTGGCATGCATCCCTTGGCAGTCAATCTTCACCAATGGGCTTCCTTCAAAAGCATCCCTCACATCCTTCACAAGGGTAATGTATATTCCATTTTTCGCTGCATAGGAAGGAAGTTGTTAGTAGCAACAAGGGCTAAGTGGTGGAAAATCTTGGTAAAAACTGAGTTCTAGAGAGGAACAATATATTCTCTAGTCTCTCTTCAGGAAAAGGGTAAAAAAAGGTGAAGCACATCTAAATAGAAATTAATGGATATACTTAATCGTCACCAATGAATCTGCCCCCCAGGATTATGTATTTATTTGATTAGCTGTAATAGAGTACAGAAGATAGGCAAGATTGTCATGCATAAGAAAAGGATATTTACGACCACTAGGCTGTCAACGAGTTGGGTTTGGGTCGGGTCCTATGGTACCCGTGCCCGAGCTAACTGGGTTCGAGTCTTGCCAGGTCCAGGTCTGGTTCTTGAAGACTCAGATCAAGATTCGATTGGGTTCAGGTACCCGTCAGGGTATCCATTGGGTCTTTGGATCTGGGTTTTGAGCCGGGTTCAGACAAATAAAAGAATTCATATGGTCAAGGCCCATTGATGGATGGATTAGATCACACACACGTCCCACTTGGATACATGCATGGAGAGAGAGAGAGAGAGAGAGAGAGAGAGAGAGAGAGAGAGAGAGGAATGCTCACCTGCGCACAGTTCTCACGAGAACCCGTGATCACTTTTTGAGAACCCATCACATTTGATGTGAGCCCAAAATCTGAGCCGTCCATGGCAGCACACAACCCGAAAAAAACCCCAAGGCCCCCAATTTTTACCCTGATCCAGAACTTTGGTGGGCCATGGCAAAAGGAAACAGTTTCCTCCCTTGATTTGCCGTTCTCTCTCTGCTACGGCCCACCAGAGTTTTGGATTAGGTTGAAAGTTGGGCATTGGGCATTGGGGGTTTTTTGGGGTGCTGTATCATGTGGACGGCTCAGATTTTGGAACCAGTTTCCTCCCTTTATTTGTCGTTCTCTCTCTACTACGGCCCACTAGAGTTTTGGATCAAGTTGAAAGTTGGGCATTGAGGTTTTTTTGGGGTATTGTATCATGTGGACGGCTCAGATTTTGGGCTCACATCATGTGTGATGAGTCCTCAAAAAGTGCTCACGAGTTCTCGTGAGAACTGGTGCCCAGGTGAGCATTCCTCTCTCTCTCTCTCTCTCTCTCTCTCTCTCTCTCTCTCTCTCTCTCTCTCTCTCTCTCTATATATATATATATATATATATATATATAATGCTATTAAAACAAGCTGGATCCTGACCCAACCCAATTTTAACTGGTTCCAAGTGACCCAATCCAAATGACTGGACCTGATTTTTAACCGGGTCCAAAAGGCAAGACCAGAACCTGACCTGACTTCTCAACAAGGTCCAAAAATGGGGCCCAGATCTGTTAGAATCAGGTCAGGTCCATCAGGTACCAGATCCATTGACAGTCCTAACCACCGGTAACCCATCATAGACTGATCCCTTTTTGTTTTTGTTTTTTTCTTGGATAGGTAAGCTAGGGTTGAACCCAAGACCTCAATGTTGAAATGCTGTCAGTCTAGCATTGAGCTACAGGCTCGAACCACAATGATAGTTTAATCATTTGAAAAAGTTGCCATCCGACTCAGATATTCAGATGAGGATAAGGGATCCCCCTTTCCTGAGACATGAACTCCTACTTACCTGCATGAAGAACAACATGCATACACGTTTTCTGGAATTTAGACTGATTAGTATCATCTAGGCCATGATCTCAAATTGTGAAATTGTTGGGGAAACATTTTTACATTACTATAGTTTATGAGTATCAGTCAATCTATATCATACCCGTATCATAAGATTTGTGGATTTATAGGATCTGGCATAGCCAATCCGTTCTATACTTGACACCCTTTCCTATTAGCCAGGGCACCATCGAGGTATTCCAAAACAGTTACGTAACGGTCGTTACATAATGGTAACAGTAGTAATCCTTACACGTTACAAGGTCATAATGGCTGTAACGGCCATAATGGAAAAATTGACCCATAACAGTCCACTATGAGGCCAAAATAGGTTTTAAAAAAAAAACATATGGCCGTTATGTCCCGTATCATAACAGTAACAATGGTGGCCATTAGGCCACTGTTGCTGTTATGGAATACCTTGGGCACCATAGCTGATAACTGGGATTTAGACTCTCTTGCTTTTCATTTTCATTATTGGACCAATGCCAACTATAAACCACATGCAGGTAGTTCCGATTTTCGAAGAAAGCTTTCTCCGTCAGGCTTTTTTGTAAGCTGCTAGGACTATTGGCCCCCTTTCAAGCTTACTGTCTATTACAAGTTACTCTTCTCACTGAATACTAAGACTATATTATAAGCATTTTGCCATCATAAATACCAGACTGAATTGCAAATAAGACAAGTATAAACACTGTATTTCCAACTGGACAACTCTCAACAGTAATAGCTCTTGAGTCTTCACCATTAAATTGTTTTAGCCAATATTAATCTCTTCTTCAGAACAT
The DNA here is from genome assembly GCA_003013855.2 of Liriodendron chinense. NCBI lineage: Eukaryota > Viridiplantae > Streptophyta > Magnoliopsida > Magnoliales > Magnoliaceae > Liriodendron > Liriodendron chinense. The sequence continues at coordinate 1,879,949 of ML058484.1, read as the reverse complement.
ATAACATAAAACTGAAACTTAACATGCCATGTACCAGTCTCTCTCTCTTATCCCGAATCCAGAAAAGCCAAACCAAGACTAGCCTAAAAGTAGATTGTCCTCATTCAATTCTGTTGGTCTTTTTGACTATTGAAAACAACCATCATGATAAAAAGGCAGATCAAAATACCAAAAAGAATCTAGCAAAAGAAACTTTTTTTTTTTTAAGGGTATCAAAAGAAAGTGTCACCCAATCTTACCTAGTTTACAAATTGGAAGTAGATTTTGCCCTTTCCTTCGTAACTCATCCGCTACTATTTTCGACAATCCTTCCGGAGCATCCTGGATAAGTTTTGGATAAACAGGAGCAGCTGGCTTCCAGAGCATTATAGGGTATACTGGACGCGTACGAGGATCGTAGTTCCTCCCACGGAAAAGATAAACAACACCACCAACTCGATGGATGATCTTGCCCCCAGTTTTTTCCTGGCATTATGAAAAACACTTGAATGAAAGCAGAAAACAGTCTCTACTCTGCCCTATGATTTTCATAAAGGCCAATTACAAAATGCATGTATTGTATGGTACTTTCAATTCAACCATCAACGTTACATATGTTTCGTCAAGAACAATTGAAAATTGGCATTATGAAAATGGACTGGAAATGCATTTGGTCCCCACCTCAGCCAGACTTTATTCAATTGCCCCTCTTTTCAAGAGAAACCCCAACATGAGAATTAAAATGCTTTGAAAAGAAAAATATGGAAAGGAAAAGTCAGAGAGATACATGGATAAGTTACTCAAGAAACAAGGCATTGATAGAAACAGCTAAACATGCAGAGCAAGCTCACTAGACTCAAATTGATCCCTAGAACAATACTATGAACAGCCATCTGACTGTGGGTATAACTGATTAGGACCCAATGCCTTATAGAGAAGAAGGCATCGAACAGCATTATGTGACTTCACAAGCAGATAAGAATTTCATCGTGACATTGTGGATGTATTTATCAATCAAATGTCCAAGATAGAAAATTGCAGAAACTGTGAGACAACATATCACAATTAATTGATATAAGGTTCATCATCTAAGCCTTATCACAATTAATTTGGTTCGGCTCCACGAATCCAATTTTGTGATTCAACTCTATCAAGGATCATATCTTCAGTTAAACCACAAGTCATCAAATCTTTTCTTACTATCCTCCACCCATGTTCTTTTGGGCTTCCCTTTCCCTTTTAGAGCATTCGACCTGAAACAACTCCTAACACTAGTTCGAAAGCTCGACTCAACTTGATGTCCAGTTGGATCAGGTCGACTTAAAGACTTGGCGTTTTAAATTGACTCAACTCGATATTATAACATACACAATTGATGAATATAAACAGTGAATAAATATTTATAATTAATACATATATAAATGCATTCATAAGAAACACAGCTTTACCTGTGCAACGCTAGGTAAAAGGATTGCGATTCATACTGGTGCAGGTTTGATTCTTATCTCTTGCATTTGTTTTAATTAAAAGGCCCATGACTCAGGGCTGACTTGGTTCGAGTCACGCCAAGCCGTATTGAGTTGGCCAAGTTGTCGAGATGACTCAGCGAGTCTTGTCGAGTTCGGACCAAGTCAAGCTTGTAGCCAAGTTTCCCAGAGACTCAGCTCAAACTCTCATCGAGTCGAGTTGAATCAGCTGAGTTTCAAGTCGAGTCAGCGAGTTTAGAACTATGCTCCTAACCAGTACAGCTCGTGGTCTCTGTTGCACATGGCCAAACCATCTAAAGTCTACTTTCCCTCATCTTATGAACTATTGGTGCTACTCCTAAGTTCCCTCAAATGCATTCATTTCTAATTCTATATGTCCTTGTCTTGCCACCCATCAATCTCAACATCCATTTCAGCTACACTCATCCTATGACCAGTGTTGTTCCTTTTGACTCCACAACATTCTGCCCCATAAAGCATGGCTGGTCTTATAGCTACCCTACAAAATCTACCCTTCAATTTGATTGGTAATTTCAAATTATATAATTATTATTTTAGTAATTCTTGGGTCAATGGAAAAAAAAGGCCATGGAAAGGATGCAAATCTTTCATTGATTTATACAGCAGACTCATTAAGCAACAACACAAAAACGTAATTTGATGTACGGTTTTGCTAAATACGAAATTAGGCAGGCTTCTCAAGTGGCAAGATAAAAAGAAACAGGAATTCATCTAAGTAGCTTGTGCTGAAGATGGCAACCTCAAGATGGTGGCAGACGTTGTCCATATCAACAGTCGGAACACCTCTGCATCGAACCTTACAAACCTGTTGCCGCTTCCAATGCGCATGTACCAGCTCTAGCATGTTGTGAGTTAATCCATCCCTTCCTACAGAATGGAGTGTAATGTAACTCTCTGTGCATAATGAAGTGTTTCATCTTAAAGAAATGATGCTGTTATATGATACTCATTTGAAAGAAATGGCTCTTTTTCTTCAACTGGTCAATGATACATGTAGGAACCCATCTTGGATAATCTAAGCTGTTTATCTTCTGGGCCCCATCATTGGATGGTCCAGTCAATTATCTCCCCGATTGGATGATTCTAGCCATTCACTAGTCAGATATTTATGATCCAATGTTGAAGGGGACTTTTGGGAACTCACCAGTTCATGATGGGCACCACTATATGAATGGCTGGGATCACAAAAAGATGGTCCCACGTGAACAGCTTGATGGTGGGAGCAAATTGCTCAATTGAACAATCTATGTATGCTCGAAAGCAACAGAAGCAACATTAACAAATCGCATCACAGGAGCTCAATTCCATAGAAATGAAGCCAACAACAATCCCCATTCGATAGAAATATGCAAAATGCAGGAATACAGAAACTGTGATTGAAAATCTCCGGGCTTTCATTTACAACTGGACGCATTAGAAATGGGAATCCAGCTGGCTCTTCGGTGAACTCCCATTTTGGATGCGGGCGGGATCCCGCCAACCACAGGCAAACCATCATGCAGGAAAACAATGTTGGGTTCTCACCGAGATTGACCTGGCGGTTACTGCGAAAGGTAGGGCTGAACCAGCCTCCTCACCTCGGCCCGTGTAAGCGGGTCCCCTAATATCTCCTTCCTCGTCTTCCCTTCCTTCGGATACCGCCCCAAAACCAACGGCCTATGCGTCTCCATCCGCTTCACCCCCTCTGTCCCGGGAGGGGTGCGCATCGAATGAATCGAACAGTGGGACCCTCTTCTTCTTCGATTTCTTCAGCGGGGCCTTCCCCGTCCACGGCCGCGGCATCGTCGGGGGGCCGAACGGCAGGAATGGAGGCTCCCGGATTGCCAGTGGTTGGGCCTTCGGAGTCTCGGAGTAGCTGAACTGGAACTCGAAGGGGGCCCCAGGGAGGAGGTAGGAGAGACCAGACTCGCCGAGGATGATCGAGCGATCGGAGCCGTCAGTTGTGATGACACCACGGTCAGGAGAAATGGGTTTGTAGTATTTGGAGCGGTGGTGGAAGGATTTGAGGGCGGGATTGCGAGGGGGAGTGGGGTTTGGGGGGGTTTTTGGAATTTTTTTGGGCGGGTATTTGGGAATAGGAATTGGAGGGGGAGGGGGGTTTTGGGAATTATTATTAGGGATGCGAGGGGGGTTTGAAGGAAAGGGAGTGAAGAGATTGGGATTTTGAGAGATGGTCGCGAAGAATGGCATTTTCAGAGAGAGAGAGAGAGAGAGTCTGTTTTTTCAGTTGCAGAGAGGGAGAGATTAGGGGTAAGATTTTCAGGATGAGAAAAGATTTGATCCTCTGGCAGAGGGTGATGGATGATACGCAGGCACTTAAAAATTGCATACGTGGCATACAAATAAGTTAAATTAAACTGCCCATGTTATGGGTCTTAGATATATGGCTCATGAGCCAAGAATTATTCTTATTTGATTATCGAACTATCGGATTGGTGGACATTATTGGACGTTTAGAAATGAATAATATTCATAAATCATATTTCAGCAAACAAGTGTCCATGAATAAGAAGTCAGAATTGTTCAAATATGATTTATGAATAGTACTAGATGAACGGTCCCGATTCAACTTTAGATCTCCATGTGAACTGTATAAGCCTAAGATATCTTTTTAGTGTATGACCTATATACGATATGATGCGGATGTCTGCATTTTTGCACGGTATATACATGGATATTCAATTCTCACATTTAGAGGCCATATTTTGATAATCCAGACCGTTGATCTATTAATTCCAAACTTTGATGGTTAATTTACGGCAAATAAATCAAATTGAAAAATAACATACACCATGGATAATAAATTTTCCAGTTAAATGTGGACAGCATCCTGTACTTTCCATATAAAGCTAAAAATTCAAATTCTAAAATATGCGAATAAATAAAATCATTTATTGTGATACAAATATTGATGAACACACCTAACCAATGGTATAGATTATTAATAATATTGTTAAATTGTCACAATTGAAAACGCGTGTACGCCTTGCGTAGACGAGGCCACGTATATCATAAAATTCGTGAGATATTTTGAGGGATCGGATTGCCTGTGACCCCGGGCAGTGTGGGGTCCACAGAGATGTACTTCAAAAATCTATTCCGTCCATCTGTTTTTAAAGACTACAATAGGGCAGGAGTATACATATCAGAAAGATCCAAAACTCAGGTTGGCCACACCAAAAAAACAGTGGGAACACCAACGTCCACCATTGAAACCTTCCTGAAGCTGACCATGATGCTTATATTCCATCCAAACCGTTCATAGAATTACTACCCCTCAGATAAACTGTAGAAACAAATATCATTCTCATACAAAACTTCTATCACTGCTAGGCCTTGAATCTCAACTCTTTCATGTGGTATGGCCCACATTAGTTTTGGATCTACTTGATTTTTAAACTCCCATCCTATTGTAATCTTTCAGAAAAGATGAATGGAGTGGATTTGTGAAGGAGATCTAAATGGCCCCACACAGCTCCCAGGCACAGAGATATTTATGTGCCTTGGGTCACAGGCAATCCACTCCTATATTTTTAGCTAACCTGAATTCTTTGTTTGTTGCCAAATAGGAGTCTTTTTATTGGTCCACATCATCACATAGGTATGCAACTATGTCACATGCTCAATGCAACCTAATAACACTGATGTAATGCATTATGTAGGGCTGTCAATGGCACGGATCAAGATCCGTATCCGATCCGATTTAATCGGATTCGGATCAATAATCGGATAATCGGGTCGGATACGGATATCCAAATATGATCCGTTTAATATTCGGGTCGGATTCGGATCAACCTTGATCCGGCCCGTTAACGATCCGACCCGATAAAAAAATAAATAAATAAAATAAAATAAAATAAAAACATATGAGAATCTCTCTTTCTCTCTCTCTCTCTTTCTCTCTCTCCTCTCTCGGATATCCGGTCGGATATCGGGTTGGATCATAATCGGATCGGAAACGGATTTCGAAAAATTTAATCGGGTCGGGTTCGGATCATATACTTGTGATCCGAATCGGATTCGGGTCGGATTCGGGTCGGATATATTCTTAATCGGGTCGGATTCGGATCATCACTGATCCGGCCCGTATCCGACCCGTTGACAGCCCTAACATTATGGCATGGACCAATGAAAAAGCTCCTAACAAAATTTTATTATTTGACAGATTTTGAACGTATACTCTACAAATCTGAATCCTGTGTTGGCTGTTGTACACGAAATTTTTATTTAGAGCATTTTTATTGGTCCACATCATCACATAAGATTGCAACTTTATCACATCATCAGTGCAAGGCTGCAAGCTGATTACACTTATATCAGTGTGATGTGGACCAATGAAAATACTCCAAATAGAAAAACCTTATTTGGAGCCAACGAAGGATCCGGACTCATTGTCAAGAAGAGATTGGAGTTACGTAATTTTCCTGTGGACTTAGCACACGTGAATTATGATCCGATCAGTTCATCCTACTTCCTCACAATCTGATTAGCCACTGAAAGGTTTCCTTGATCAGATCATCCTAACCCTCTGATAAAATGAACTTATTTTCACGTTGTTGATTTTATCTTCGATTGTCCATATGCATGCCGACATCATTTAAGCCATTTTCAACAAGAACGTAAAATCAGGTCGGGCCCATTGTCCAAAATGGTGGACGGTCGACCCAGACTCGACCCTGCTTCCATGGTCGTCAATATATGGACTTAAACCCGCTAAAATCAAGTCGGGTCCATTGGTTCCATACGGGTCCGGGTAATAATTATATTGGGCCGATGTTGGATGCATGAAAGCTACATCGTTAAACCTGACCCGATCTTTGTAAGCCTGTGCACTTCCGCACATGCGAGTGTACTAGAAACTAGTGCACATGCAATGTTCACATGGATTATATGATACTCCGGCTATATATGGCGTTTGATACGCAGGCACTTAGAAGATGGTACATGGAGGATAAATCAACTCAAATTAAACCTCTAAAATTGTGGAATTCACTGTAGCTAAGTCACATTCTTAGAATTTGAACAATCCTAACCTCTAATTAGTGAACACTTATTCTTTGAAATTTGGACCATTTGATATTTTTCATCTCAATGGTGAGATGAAAGTATCTACCCATCTAATACCCAAATCAATAAAGGCCATTTGGGCCTCAATGGCTATCTACTTTATCTTTATAAAGACATTTTCTCTTTCTTAGCAAATTCATCTAAAAAAATTTTTCTTCTCTATAACTTTTCTATGTATTCTTTCTGTAACTTTTGTTTAAGCAAATTAGTATGAGCATTTTTTAGTTCGTGGGGCTTAGAATGTAGGTGTCCCTAATCAAGGTCATTTATCTTGAAGCAAAGTTGTTATATTCTGGGGTAGGCTTGCTGAGATATAATACATCAGGGATCCTCTTCCTGTGAAAAAAAAATTGTTTTTAAGACAGTGATTATAACATGCCTTAGCTTTCCATATTCTTTGTTTATTATATTTTTATTTAATGCAATACTTTTTGGATTTTCTACTATATTTTTGCATATTAGATCCAACATTTTTTGCATTGAGTAGCGGAGGTAAATGGAATTGAAGGTATTTCACATACTTTTTTTCTGTCTTTTAAAATCTCATCAAAATGATGTGATTTCTGTATAATCCAAATGAAATGACTTTTTAGGCTCCTTTTTAAAGGAATGAGAGTTACACATGTAATAAAGGTTTCAATAGGCTATCACTATCAATGTGGCATACTAATTATACTCCAAAGCAATTTAATTATCGGTTGCAATACTAAAATTATGTTAACAAAATGATCCAAATCATCCAAACATTGGACATCTAAATGGACGATTAAAAAATATCAGTTAGTCGCTTGTTTGTTATCCTTACATTTGTGCCCAACCCAAGGCTTGAAATTTTCTCATTTTTTGGCAATGTATATATTTTAATGAGTTTATTACAATCATTCTATCAAATCTCTCTCTCTCTCTCTCTCTCTCTCTCTCTCTCACACACACACACACACACACACACTAACTTAGAATATGAAAGCTGATTCAGTTAATCAAATCCAAGTCTTGTGAATATATTGAAGAATTCTAATGCATTCCAGATATAAGCTCTCAAACAAAAGATTTGGATTCTAATGCATTTTAACCAAATGCAACTGCAGATTTGGAATCACCTTGATTCCAATGTAATTGTGATTTGGATTCCCTCCTAAATGGGCCATAAATGAAAGTAATTTTTTGTTCATGATGAAATTTTGAGTTAATTATATGCAACATATGCAATTTCTCAATAATTTCTAATTGCATGTGTTTGTCCACCACACTTTGCTAGAACATTACCATAGTATTATGGTGCCTCTCCTTAATTTCCTCTCAATATAAATTCATTTCAAGGTTCCTTTTCATTTTTAATAAGAGAGAGAGAGAGAGAGAGAGAGAGAGAGCTACGGCTAAAATCTAACAGACAATTGGTGGAGATTTCACCCATGAGTTTTGGTCTGTGAAGAGGTTTTGTGGCAATTTCTTCAACTTTCTTTTGAATTTTGGGTTTCTTTGAAGCATTTTGTGATTTTCTTTTATTTTGGTACTTTTTCTTTTCGTTGATTTTGCAAGTTGGTTTTTTAGTTTTAGGAAGTTTTGCGTTGCATATTTTTTTTAGCAAATGATAAGAAAAAGGACCAAACTAAAAAAAAAAACCACAAAATAGCCTAAAGATCTCAAAACTTGAAAGAAAACTAAATAAATCAGGACAAAATCCCTTCTAAGAACCAAAACCCACATGCAAAATCTCCACCAATTGCCATAAGTGGATTAGATCAATCAATTATGTTAATGGGTTTTGGTTTTTGTGGCATTTGGTGTGGATTCTGAGTAGATCATGTATCCCCATTTGTTTTTAAAATCCACGTGCAAAATCTCCAACAATTGTCATAAGTGGGTTGGATTACTCCATCGTGTTGATGGGTTTTGGTTTTTGTGGCACTTGGTATAGATTATGCATAGATCGTGCATGTCCATTTATTTTCAAAACACACATGCAAAATCTCCACCAATTGTCTTTCATAAGGGCATGTATGGAAAGTGGGATTAGGTGGTATGGAATTACATTTGGTCCTATGCAAATTCCATCTTGCATATGGAAATGACATAAAGGATTGAATTAATCTAGGTATCATATCATCCAGTCTCTCGACAATAGATACTGTGGGACTTTGGTGGATTTCGAAATCCACTACATCGATAGGCTTCACATTTATGCATGTGTTTTATCCATCTGTCCATTAAGGTAGGTCCCACTCCACCCTCATTCATGCCCAAAAAGGGCATTCACCTCGGCAGCAACATCCTTTGACATTGACTGTTCCAGCATTTACCTCTTTATTATTTTTTTTTTTATCTTTTGCTAAGTGGGGTCCATGTATGGATGATCCGCTTTGTTCATTAGCTCGGTCAACCTATGAAGGGCTCAAATAGCCCTAATATTGGGTAGCTTTTGGTGGCATGTACACATCATAGTGGGCCTGGAACAATTTTAATGGTGGACACACAACTTCACCTATTCCATGTTGTATGGTCCACTTAAGATCTGAATCTTCTCTAAATTCGGGCCCATGGCCTTAGATGATTTGTCAGGATGGATGGACGGTATTGATATAAAATATACATTATGATGCACCCTATGACTACTTTTCTCAAAAGAATTTGGTTAAAGGCTTGGAGCATGCAATAGTGGAGATCCGATCGAATCTCATTATTAGATTCAGATCCGACCCGATTATGATTCAGATTTATTTTTGTAAATATGAATTCGGTCCATTTAATTAATCAGACATATTTTTAAATCTAACTCCGCATTATATTTCGAAGCGAACCGAATCTCGAATATAAGCCACAACATTGAGAGGCCCAGCTCAAACTTGGCTTTAATGAGCCAAAACAAACAGGTCAGAGCCATAGCAAGCCAACTTGAAAATGAGCCTTTGACAACACAACGGTACGACGTCGTAGGTGTCTGAATAAAAGAGGAGAACACCATATTCTTTTAAACAATAGTGCTTCATTCCTCATGAGAGAAATAATAAATTCATAACTGACTTTCAAGTTACAAAAGAACTCTTAGGATCTTAAAATAATAAAAAGCTTATTAAAAATAGTAAATTTTAACTTACAACTAACATATGAACAACTAATTTTTGAAAAATTATTCAAAAACTAATGACCTTTGGAATTAACTAATGACTAGTTTGTTTTGATGTAATTGCAAATAATTTATTGTAAACAAATAATTATTATCTACTTTTATATTTCCTTGACATCTTACTGCTATAGGTTTTTTTTTTTTTTAAAGTGATGTAATTATAGTGTCTTTGTGGACCCTATCTTAATGTATTTGTTTTATCCACTTTGTCTATTTATTTTGCCATGTCTCAAAGAGCCTAAAAATGCTGCAAATCCGAAGCTCAAGTGGACCACACAAAGGAAGTAGTGGGAATAATGACACCCACAGATGAACCTACTGCTTTCTATGGTGTGGTCCACTTGAACTTTGAATTTACCTCTTTTTTTTTGGCTCGTGCCCTAAGATGTGTTAAGAAAATGAATGGACAGCATTGGACACATACATCATGGTGGGGCCATAGAGTTTTTACTTGTACGAATTGAATTTTGTTTGAATTTAAAATATAAGTTGCATTTCACCTCAAAATTCGACAGGTTGGATGGCAAATAAAGATTACATTGGTCTTAGGAAGTTTTTAATGATCGGCGTCCGTTCATCACCATTTCCTTTCCGCGTGATTCACCTGAGATTTGGATCCTGCCTTAGGTGGGAAAATGGATGGGCGGCATAGATAAAACACATACATCTTGGTGGGGCCCACATCACCAACCAGTACTGAGTCCGTACTCGAAGAGTCAATACCGTATCCGAGTCCCTTCTTTACCGTATGATCTCCCCCGTAAATCAAAACTATCCCTGCAAAGGCAAAATAGTAATTTCGCTCATGATAAACGACCTTCACCGGAAATTAAGTTAGCAGCAAGCCGAGCCGATAACCACTATGGGGGTTGGTGGATTACCGATTGTAACCGGTAAACGAAGGAGCTTGACGACACCGCGGTTGTTAGAGGGAGGGCGGATTAGGTGAGGACCGGGTCACAGCTTAGTGGCTTCGGGCCCAAACTGTGGGGCCCACCTTGATGTAATGTGTTGCGTATCCAGGCGGTCCATCAGTTTTTCCAGCTCATTTTAGGGCATGGACCCAAAAACGAAGCAGATCCAAGTCTCAAGGCGACCACACAGTATGGATTGATTGACCACCATTAAAAACTTCTGCTGGGCCACAGAAATTTTGGATAAGCTGATATTTGTGTTTTCCCATCATCCATGTATTTGTGACCTTATCAACATGTTGGATGTAAAATAAACATTTTGGTGGACCCTAGGATTTTTTTTATTGGTGGGCGTTTGATGACCACCGTTTCTTCTAGTGTGGTTCACTTGAGATTTGGATAGGCTCCATTTTTTGATCCATGAAGTAAAATGATCTGAAAAAACGGATGAACGGCCTGGATATACAACAAATACATCAATGTGGGCCCCACGGTCAGGGCCGTCGCCGGGACTCACCTAATCGGATCCCGCCCGGGAGTGTCATTTTCCCACCAACTCCAGAAAATCGTGGCCGCACTATCTTCGGGAGATCCAACGGATCATATATGACGGTGGCTTCAATATCAGCCGTTGGATCTAGATTCCGTAAAAAGAGATTCCAAGGACGCACCGCTGTCATCGCTATAAATATGGCGGTAGAGGTGGTGGTAAGACTCGAACATTTCCGAAGAAGAATAGCAGCCCTCCATTTGCTCTCAGATCAGGTTTCAACTATCTTCCAGGTATGCGATTTATCTTTTTCTTCGTTTCTCTTGTTAGTCGTATTTTTCTGTTGCGGATTAGCAGATCTTGTAGAAAATCTCGTTTTTTTGTGTTTGCCTCGATTTTTTAGGAGAAACGATTGGAGATATCTTCTCGTCCTTGATTTCTGTTGGATGTTGTGTTTTTCTGCTCTAGATTACCGGATCTGGTTGGATTTGTTTTCTGTTAGGGTGTTTGAGGTTTGTTTTGGGGGAAATGGGATCCAGATCTGTTGATTCTCTGGAAGTTTGAGGGAAATTTCGAAACGATTCTGGATCTGTTTTTATTTCGTCTTGAGATTCAGAAGTTTCTAGATCCGTTCGTTTTCTAGGGTTTTGGAGCTAAACGTAGATCCTCCGATTCGATTAGTGGAAAGAAATGGTGGGAGGCTCTGATATCCGTTCGTTTTGTGGGGTTTTCGAGCTGCACAGGGCTTTCTTCTTCTTCTTCTTTTCAACTTTAGATTTTTTACTTCAGCAATTTGGATAATTAGGGCTTGTTTTCTAGGGTTTAGTTTCGTCAAAATGTTTTTTTTTTTTAAATTCATTGCATTTTTATTTTTTAGATCGATGATCTGATTCCGTTAATGGATTCTGAATGCGTGTTGAGATTGATGATCTGATTCCATTAACGGATTCTGAATGCGTGTTGAGATTGATGATCTGATTCAATCAACAGATTCAGCTTGCATTTTGAGATTGATGATCTGATTCCATTAACATACTTAGTGATTTCTGCTTGTTAGGGTGTAGTTTTTAGTGAACTCGTAAAAGAATTTCCGAAGAAATGCTCAGAAATTTTAAGATTAGCTTGTTTACAAGCCCTAGGGTTTTAGCATCTTTGAATCTATTTTAGTTTGTAAATATATCACGAATTCGCCTGAAGTGCTTCGAAATTGCTCGAATATATGCTCAATCTTACTTTTCTACCATGGATTTCTGGAGGAGATGCTTTGTTTGCTCTGTTTTGCCTCTTTATTTTCCCAGATCTGCTTTTCCGTGTCAATTCTCTTTCTTTTGGCATGACAACTTCCAGATTCTTTTCCTACATCTCCACTCTTTCTGGATTTCCAGTAGCTTGATGAGTCTTGCTAGGATTTTTCCTACACTCACTGAATTCGATGGTGGATTTTGCTAACATACGCCTCCAGTTGTGCCAGATAAGGAAAGAAAACCCTCTTCTTGCTAGCATCTGCCTTCAGTTCTTGTCCAGATTGGATTTTTTACTTTCCCAGATTCGCTTCTCTTTGGGATTCTTTTGGGATTTCTTTTTGACTTTTAATAATCAGGATTAAGGAATTTCTTTTTGTAGAAATGGGTTTTGAGAGGATTTTCTTTTCTATGTATATATTCCTGCCTTTTCACTGTTTCAAAGATTCTTGTTTACAGTGGAGGCTTTTTCCACTTGACTGGGCCGAGTTAGGTGAGTCAGCTATTTTATTCTATGGTCTGTTGATTTTCAATCTGGTGTTTGGGTTGTGCAGCTCCCAAGGAAAATGGAGACCTTCCTATTCACTTCGGAATCTGTCAATGAGGGCCACCCCGACAAGCTTTGCGACCAGATCTCCGACGCAGTCCTTGACGCATGCCTCGAGCAAGACCCCGACAGCAAGGTTGCTTGCGAGACCTGCACCAAGACCAACATGGTCATGGTCTTCGGTGAGATCACCACCAAGGCCAACGTCAACTATGAGAAGATTGTCCGGGACACATGCCGTCAGATTGGCTTTGTGTCCGATGATGTTGGCCTTGATGCCGACAACTGCAAGGTCCTCGTTAACATTGAGCAGCAGAGCCCTGATATTGCACAGGGTGTCCATGGCCACTTCACCAAGCGCCCAGAGGAGATTGGAGCTGGTGATCAGGGCCACATGTTTGGCTATGCCACTGACGAGACACCTGAGCTGATGCCCCTCAGCCATGTCCTGGCCACCAAGCTTGGTGCACGCCTAACTGAGGTCCGTAAGAATGGCACCTGCCCCTGGCTGAGGCCTGACGGCAAGACCCAGGTCACCGTCGAGTACCACAACGACAAAGGCGCCATGGTCCCCATCCGTGTCCACACCGTCCTCATCTCAACCCAGCATGATGAGACCGTCACCAACGATGAGATCGCCGCTGACCTCAAGGAGCACGTCATCAAGCCCGTCATCCCTGAGAAGTACCTTGATGAGAAGACAATCTTCCACCTCAACCCCTCAGGCCGGTTTGTCATTGGTGGACCCCATGGTGATGCTGGGCTCACTGGCCGCAAGATCATCATCGACACATATGGTGGCTGGGGAGCCCACGGAGGGGGTGCCTTCTCCGGCAAGGACCCAACTAAGGTGGACCGCAGTGGCGCTTACATCGTGAGGCAGGCAGCCAAGAGCATAGTCGCCAGTGGGCTAGCCCGGAGGTGCATTGTGCAGGTGTCGTACGCCATTGGCGTGCCAGAGCCACTGTCGGTGTTTGTGGACACGTACGGGACAGGGGCAATACCCGACAAGGAGATACTGAAGATAGTGAAGGAGAACTTCGACTTCAGGCCAGGCATGATCACGATCAACCTCGACCTGAAGAGGGGTGGCAATGGCAGGTTCCTGAAGACGGCTGCTTATGGGCACTTTGGCAGGGACGGCGCTGATTTCACATGGGAGGTGGTGAAGCCTCTCAAGTGGGAGAAGGCCTCTGCGTAGAATCTCTCTCTACCACATACATAAATACAAGCGTTTGCATCTCTTACGTTTGGGTGTATAGCTTGATGCTGCAGCTACGCTCGCTCGCTATCTCAATCGCAAGAGTGCCCTGCATTATTGCTTCTCTCTCTCTATCTTTTTTACCATCTGATTCTTTGTTTTCCGGCTTTTATTTTCGTTGTTGTTGCTTGGATGATGATGAAGCATGATAAAATTGAAGATATGGATTTTTGTTAAATGAGTTTGAGAAGGAAAGGAGAGCCTTCCTTCTGATGTGTTTGTAGTTGAGTGGGTGCATCATTCATCATCATGTCCCACGACATCTTACCTAAGGTAGGGCTGCAAATGGTACTGGAACAATGCCTTTGGGAAGGGATTGGTGGTTAACAACGGTTCACATTGCCACTGTAAGTGGTCCTAGTATTGATTTCTGGGCTGCCTATAAGTTCTTAGGTATATGGATCATGAGCCAAGAATTACTCTTGGTTGATTGTCTGACTGTTGACTGTTGAATAATATCCTATGATTATATTTCAGTGAACAAGTATCCATCAATTAGATCTCGTATTTGGAATAAATTGAAATCCAAATCACAATTATCATTGAATTAATTGGAATCTTAGTTTTGTTCGGTAGCTTGTAAATGGAATGCACTAATATGTAGAATTGTGCTCACAAACATAAATATCACAAACGAGTGACTTGCTAACGTATTTTAACTGTCCATTTAGATGACTAATTTTTGGGCAGTTTTGAAAATCCAAATCAGTTTTGAAAATCCAAATCACAATAATCATGGAATCAACGTGTGCCGGGGGGGGGGTCCTTATAGATTGGCAAGGCTGAAGAATTCCATTTCCTCCACAAGTACTCTGTGCGTGGTTGTGGTCTCTTCTGTTCTACCATTTGTAGGTTGCATCTATTGTGGGTTTGCCTATGTTTGGTGACTAAGAGTAACACCCTCAGGAAAAAGTGCTGAATGACCATTAAAAGCTTTTTTAGGCCACAAAAATTTTAGATCAAGCTAATCTTTGTATGTTCCTTTCATCCACTTTTAGTTGACATTATTAATGAGTTGGATGACAAATAAACATAATGGCCTGCTTACAGTGGTCCTTGGGGAGTTTTTAATGGTGAGTGTTCAATCATCATTTTTTCTTGTGGTGTGGTCCACCTTAGATTTGGATGTGCTTCATGTTTGGGACCGTGTCCTAAAATGGGTTGGAAAAACATATGGTTGGAGTGGATATACAACACATCATTAAGGTGAGCCCTACAGTAAGGGTAACAGTATAACACCCACCCCTTGTGGGAGGCGGGGGCCTCACCTAGTCCGGCCCCATTCTTTGATCTGTTTCGGGCCAGTCCGGGCCGTCGAGCCTACCTTATTAAAAATTCTAATTTTTAGGCCCGAGCCCGGCCCATTGACACCCCCGAAGAGACTGTATATACCCGCAGGCACGGAATTTTACTGTCCAAGCATTTGATTCTGTGTACTTGGCTCATCTTAATTATGATCCGAACCGTTCATCCTACTTCTTCGCAGACTGATTGGCCAACAAAAAATTGTCTTGATCAGAACGTCCTAAACATCTAATAAAATGAACTTATTTTCACACCTTTCATTTTTATCATCTATTATCCATTTGCATGCCAACATTTAAAGCATTTTTAACAAATCGAGATTTTTGGTCTTCGGCCCATCGAATATTGGAACAACTTAATGAACGGTTAGATCTTGTCCAACTATTCTATTGGCGCAGCAGTGTATGGTATGAACCAGTCCAGGAGGATCGAACAACCTTGAACTAGGGACACCCAAAATCAGACTAATCCAATCATCGTGTGGGTCACTACGTCATGGTGGGAAACCTTTCCATCCAACGCGTTGATAAGATCACGAAGACCTGGATGAAGGGGCCACACTAATATCAGCTTGATCCAAAACTTTTGTGGCCCACAAGATGTTTTTCAATGGTCAATCACTACTGTTTTAGCCTCCTGAGATTTTTGGATATGCTTCATTTTTTGTATCATGCCTTAAAATTAGTTATCAAAACGTATGGACGTCGAGGATGTAAGGCATATATATCACAGTAGGCCCCGCAGTCAGTGATCCACCGAAGCCTCCTCGCAGTTTTAGGGTGGGTCGGATGCCGTTAAAATATCAAGGTGTGCCATGAGTAATACAAAAATGGGACGCGGAAGATCCTGCACTGGGAATCTAGGTGGGGCCACTGTGATGTTTGTGAGAAATTCACGCCATCCATCCATTTTTTAGGTCATTTTAGATGTGTGACAAAAAATGAGCTGGGTTCAATTCTCTAGTGGCTGAAAACGTGAGACTTGAACATCCATAATTGGAATATTCATGTGACCATAGAAGTTTTGAATCAGTCTAATATTTGTGTTTAGAGTTCATCCAGGTATGAATGACATTATGAACAGCTATGGATAGCATATAAACATCAATGTAGACCCCATGGAGGTGTCAATGGTAGGAATTTCCCTACCGTATATTCCTTTAGTTCGGCCCACTTGAGTATTGGATCCGGCTCTTTTTTGTCTCACACACTAAAATAAGCTCATAAAATGGATGGACAACATGAATTTCTCAGAAACATCACAGTGGGCCCCACCTAGATTCCCGGCACAGGAACTTCCTACCAAAGGAAATGTGTGTCCACAAAAATAATAGAGTATCTATGCTCTCAATGGTCCGATCCACTCATAAATTAGCCAGACCCATTTCCGATCCAAAAGTCCATATCCGTTCTAGGCCCGAATCCACTGTATCACAAATGATCCACTTAAGCTTTGGATATGCTTCAATTTTAGGCTCAACCCCTAAAATGAGCTGGAAAAACGTATGGACCGCGTGGATAAACCACATACATTCACAATATGCCAACAGAGTTCAACTCAGTTATTTAGTACAATAAGAGAGTATTAAGTTTCTCAGTTATAGGGCTAAAAGTCGAGCCTGTTAGGTTGGGTAAGTGCTCAACCCTAACCCAACTTAAGATTCTTATACCTCAACCCTAACCCAACCCAGCCTAGGATTGGGAATTCTCAACCCAAGCCCAACCCAATCAGGCTCGATTGGGTTGGGCGGGTTGAAACATGTTACTATTTTCGTTATTACATTAGTTTATTATGTTTCAATACACATCTTATTTTTTATACTTATGCTTTATTAATTACATATATAGTTATTTATTGTAAATACCTTTACTTTTTCTAAACAAATAAGCTAAAATACAGGATAACTACTCCTTTAACATTCAAGTATGTCAAACTCAAGCATATCAAATTTCAACCATTATAAATTTACTTATTAAAGTAATATAATCTAATAAGTTAACTAAAGGATAATAAAATTCTAACTTGTATATATATTGGGCTTTATGGAGGTAGTGTTTGCATAGCATAAGCTTGAGATTTGGATCTACTTTCAGCCTAGGCCCAAATTGAATGTCAGGTCGGTCGGGTGCCTAACTTTCAGCCCAACTTAGTAGGCATCCGGGCGTGCTGCTTTTTTTTATTTTTTTTGCTATGTGAGGCCCCCCCTCAGATAATCTACACGGTTCATTAGCTTGGCCAGCCCATAACGGGCAAAAGATTTTGTTTGGATATTTTTCAATGGAAAATAAATATTATGATAGCCCTCATCTCTGGGGAGGTTTCAGTGGTGGACGCCTAACCACACTGTTTCGTATGGTATGGTCCTCCTAACATCTGGATTTTCTTCAGATTTGATACCATAGCCTAAAATGATATGAAAAATTGAATGGACGGATTGGATGGAACAAATCCATCAAGGTCGGCCGTAAGAAAGTTTCAACAGTGGACGTTCAAATCTCATTGTTTACTTTGGTACGGTTGACTTGAGATTGGGAATATGTCTCATTTTTTGTATACGGCCTAAAATAATGTGGAAAATCGGATGGTCTGTGTGGATATTATATATACATCAAGGTCGGTCCCACGAGTGGGACCCACTCACGCCCAAATGGCTCTGCCGATTCTGCTGGGCAGCAGCGTCCTCCTGGACGTTGATTGTTCCATGCGCAACCTTTTTTTTTTTTTAATTTTTTTTAAATGGAGCTTGCATTAGGATGATTCAGTCCATCCATCAGATCAGCCCTTTCATAGTAGCCAAAGAGGTAGAAAATAAATAGTTAGATGAAAAATAAACATCTCAGGGACGTAGAAAGTTTTCAAGGGTAGACGGAACTGTCCAACTGTTTCTACATTTAAAATCAAAATTCAGCTAATTTTTGAAGATTAGCCCTAAAATGATAGGGCAGGATGGATGGATTGGACGGTATGGATGTAACATATACAGTCATGATGGGTCCCACTAGTGAGCTCTAGTATCACTTTTCTCAGAAGGGTTAATTCACCAACCCGGCCGCATCAGTGCAAATCCAGTTGTATACTTGTATAACAACTGTACAACTTGGTTTAGAGTCGACCGTTGGTATAAAACGATCCCAAATCAATCCTGGCCTATCCCATTATAGATCTAAACTGTTAGGGGATTTCCAAGCACCCCATTTTACATGATATACGGTTAGAAAAGTAAAAAGCACTGTTAAAATAAAATAAAAATAAAGGAAAAACATTCACAATTAATAGTGAATACTCACAATGTCTTATGGTTGAACAATTTGGATAGTCACCCTAACCCTTTGCTAGCTATTCTCCTCTTTGCTTGTGGATTTGATTGCAAAAGCCCATTTAAATTAGATGGATTTGGGAAGAGTGGTGGGTTGAGTAGGTGATCGATATAGAGGTATATTTAATATTTTCAATTTATGGGGGCTTTTGAAGTTAAAGAGGAAAAGCCGAAGTAGCTCGAAAATCACTTTTGTGGAAGTTGAAACGTTGCAAGTTTAAAGCATGGGATCTGATCGGATCTCATTACTAGATCTGAATCCGATCCGAATATGATTTAAATTTATTTTTGTGAACTCGAATTTGGTTCATTTAATTAATTAGACCTATTTTAAGATCCTAACTCCACATTATACAGGTTCGGAGCGAAATTAGATCTCGAGAGCGCTAGAGTATCCGGCTTCCTTGATCGATGGCGTGCAACTAAGAAGCGGCTTGAGCACTTTAGTAACAACGTTTGCTTGATCGTACTAAGTAAACTCTATTGGGTCCACCAGTGAATGAATGTAGCTTCACCCATCTGTTTTTTCAGCTCATTTTAGTATTTGCTCCCAAAATTGAAGCATATCCAAATCTCAAGTGGACCCCATCACAGGAAACAGTGGAGATGACAATGCCCACCGTTGAAACCTTCCTAGGCGTCAAAATGATGTTTATTTGTCATCCAACCTGTCCGTAAGTTCACATAGACATGGGTGATGTTATTTGTCATCCAACGTGTTCATAAGTTCACACAGACATTGATGAAAGGAAAATACAAATATCATCTTGATCCAAAACCTTTGTAAACCCTGTTAAGATTTTCATGGTAGGTATTCAATTCACAGTCTCCCGTGGTATAGTCCTACTTGAGCTTTGTATATGCTTCAATTTTGGGCTCATACCTAAAATACGCAGAGATGCACAGGAGAAATTTACTACGTCCATCAATTTATCAAGCTAAGATAGGGGACGGGGCGTCGGTGGAACCGAAATCGGATTGCCTACTGAGTTACTATGCGTTTACCATACTGAGTAAAGTCGGTTGGGCTCACCATGAGTTCTCACGTCATCTGCGTCATCCATGCAACATGACACATTTATAATTCCCTCTACACGCTTTGAGCCGGTCAAACGTTAGGTGGGCCCCACACGCCCGACTTTACCGCTTCCGGGTACGAATGTCTCAATATCTGAGGCCTAGGATTTTTCTGTGGGGCCCACCAAACGGACGGTCAAAATATAAAAGAGGCCCTTGCTTTGTTTTTGGTAAGACGGCCCCTATATATAAAGAGACGAAGCATTCGATCGAAATCAGCTTCTTTTGGATTTTTAAAGGTTGCGGGTTTGATCGCATCCTAAAAATCAAAAGGACAGATATTATAAAATGATCCGTCCCAACTAACCTTGTTTTCATCTGGCTCAGCATTCCACCCCCAGTGGGGCCCACCGTTTGGTGTCCTGGGACGCGGATTGTGTACTGAGTAGGCTCTGTGGGGCCCAACGTGATGTATGTGTCTTATCCATACCGTCCATCTGTTTTATCAGCCCATTTTAGGGTATCAACCAAAAATTGAAGCATATCCAAAGCTCAGGTAGACCACACCAAAGGAAACAATGGGGATGATGAAGTCCACCGTTGAAACCTTTCTAAGACCCACAGTGATGTTATTTTGTCATCCAATCTCTTCATAAGGTCATAGATACATGGACGAAGAGAAAACACCAATATCATCTTTGATCCAAAACTTCTGTGGCCCCCAAGAATTTTTCAACAGTAAGCATTCATTTCCCACTGTTTTTCTGTGCTGCGGTCCACTCGAGCTTTGGATATGCTTCAATTTTGAGACTATGCCCTAAAATGAGTTACTAAAATAAATGGACAGCGTGGATAAGACGCATACATCACGGTAAGCCCCACAGAATTTACTTAGTCCGCAGTCCCCACACGGTCTCCGGACGGTGCATTGTCAGTCCCACAGGGACGGGCAATGGACCAAAAAGTCTCCTCCATGGAAGAATTCCGGACGCGCTGTCGGTGGACTTTCTTCAGTTACGTATGGACCGTCGATCGTCTTTTATTGTTTGTAACCATCTGTCAAATAGCTATAGTCCAACAATACTTCATAGGACGCTGGGCCCCACATCTACAAAATAAACGGGTAATAAACCCACCAAGACCTAGGTAGAGACGGACGGTCCTGTCAGGGGCTCTGCCAGTCCATCCATTTTGAAATATTATTTTAATGCGTGATAATTTGCATACCCCATTACTATTATAACATAGGAGATACTAAATTGATAGTGGATTGCATTTGACCCCGGGCATAGAGATATCTCTGTGCCTGTGGCTGTATGGGTTCCATGGAGACTTTATTGAAAAATCCACTCCGTCCATCTGTTTTTAAATACCACAATGGGATATAATGCTAAAAATCAAGCAGATTCAAAACTCATGTGGGCCATACTAACAAAACAATGGGAACAATAACGTCCACCATTGAAACCTTCCTAGAACATATGATGATGTTTATATTCCATCCAAACTGTAGGAACAAATATCATCTAGATACAAAACTTCTGTGACTGTCAGGCATTCAATCCCTAATGTTTCGTATGGTATGGTCCACGTGAGTTTTAAAGTCTGCCTGATGTTTTCAATCCTATCCCACCACGGGCACAGAGATATCTTTGTGTCCAAGGTCATAGCCAATCCACTCTCTACTAAATTAGTCTCAAATTTGAATTTTCTTGAACGGACATACATATACTTATAAGGTTTTAGTTTGAAAAGCTACTCTTCTTTCTCTTCTCTCAAGCCCTAGCTTAGAGAAATCCATTCCCTCCTTGAAACCCGGTTCATCAAACCTAGAAACTCTGTAGTGTGTATAGTATTTTCTTTCCTCTTAGAGATGAGAATCAACATATTTTGTCAGCTTTCCTTTGTCTCTGTATGTGTTTTTATGGGTCAAAAAGACAATTGTGGTTACGTATTTTAAATAATTTCCTTTCTAATTTCTTTTTTAAATTAGTGTATTTTAGGTGCTTTTGCTTACAACAAATCCCTATAAGAAAAGTCATTCCTGAATTCTCAAGAGGTAAGACACACCGTCCAAAACAAAAGGACGTCCTAGGAAAATTTTTAGCCATCCATCAATTTCATTTGACATGGTGCACCTGATGGATGGATTAAATTTAATACATAACCAAGGCAATCTACAAGATAGAATTTAATTGATATGTGCCATGGATTTTCACCAAAACTTCCATCTTCGCTTGTTAGAGCTCTATTGGCATAGATTGCTTAGGCTACATTGGGCTGCACCAAATATGAAATTTGATTATATTTTCATATTTGGTGCAACCAAACGCAAATGTGCTATGCTTCACCAAATAGTGCCATTCTACACTCCTTTATTAGGTTTTAATTGTGGCATTATATGAATAGCTGGTCTAGAGAACAAAAGGTGAATCCAACTATATAGTTCATAGCGCTAAATCTGTCCATAGAATATCTAGCTTTTGATTTATGGTTGAGAAGTACAACAATGGTCTATATTCAATCGATCTTAATCTCCAAATCTCAAATGATATTTAGAAATGGTCTATTCATGGTGGGCAAATCAAATCAATAGTTTAGAGCACTCTACTTATGCCTTCCATTGAATTGTACCTATTTTATAAAGATACAACTAAAATTTTCAATTACACTTATCACAAACTATTCATTACTAGACTTATATTAATTATCCATCAGTTTAATAAAAATGAAAGTGACTGTTCAACACATGTTGCATGCTTGGACCATCAAATTGTTCTGTTGAATGCGGATGGGTGGTACCCGAAGCAGTGTATTTGTCTTCTATACATATAGTGATTGGAGAAAGTATTCATTATTAAAACCTAATTTCTTAGGAGTTGTTTGGCAGCGTGTATTGAGAGGATTGGAGGGTATTCGAGGGTTCGCTTGGTAAAGGGATTGCTAATCCATATTTCTGTTGAGTTTTGTAATCTCTTACTTTTTTTCCCAAATCATTAATTCTCTTTTCTTCTTGATCATTTTTAAAGGCAAGAGAGTGGCACCTGTAATATAGTTGTACATGTAGTATGTTGATGACATCACAAAATAATAGGATTATCAACCGCATCACTAAAATCACATCAATAGAATGATACGAGCAGTCCAAACATTAGCCATATAAATCAACTGTTAGAAAATATTATCATTCACTTAGTTGTGATCTTATGCTCGTGGCCATTCAAGGTTTGGAATTTTATCATCTCTTTCTAAAGTATATATTTCAATAGTCTTATTATAACCATCATGCTAACCATGACACATATATACTAATTAAGGGTATTAAAATTGATTTAATAATTAAATTCAAACTCTTGTAAATATACTACATATTTTAATACATTGCAACTTTTGAACACAAGCAGCTGAAGGATTCACTGAAGAATTCACAATCACCATTGATTCAAGATCCATGTTGATCATTTATCATACCATGCCGTGAAAAAAGTCATGCCCTAAAAATTAGACCCTTGGGATAATCATTCCCTCCATAGGTTGGATACATTTCATCAATTATATGGCCCAACTAATGAAAGGTCCAGATCTCTCCCACATGCAGTCATGTTGGATGCTTAATAACTGATAGTATTAAAAATCATTACCCTATGGTCATCTGGTGGGTACATGGTACACATCAAAAATTCAAGTGGACAACCGTTGAATTTATGGAATCTAAATAGGTATCGCTGACCAAACATGTTTATTCCGGGAGGGAGTTTCATTGACAAAACTTCAGATACCCTTTATCATCACACAAGATGCTGAGGTCTGGCCTCAACCAAGATGCTGAGCTCCTTATCGTGGGGCCCACTTTGATGCATCTATTCTATATCCATGCTCCATGTTGTCCATCCGTTTTTTCAGATCATTTTATGGCATGAGCACAAAAATGAAACAGATCCAAAACTCAGGTGGACCATACCTCATGAAACAGTGGTGATTGGCCATTAAAGGGCTACGAAAGTTTTGGATCAAGCTGATATTTGGTTTTTCCCATCATCCAGCTTTATGTGACCTTATCAACGGTTTGGGTGGCAAATAAACGTTGTGGAAAAGTTAAGGTGGGCCGTAGGAAGTTTTTAATGGTGGAGCATTCAATCACCACTGCTTCCTATTGTATGGTCCACCTGAGATTTAGATGTACTTCATTTTTGGGCTGATGCACTAAAATGATCCGAAAAAATGAATCAATGGCGAGGATGTACAAAACATACATCAAAGTGGGCCCCACGGTAAGGGCCGCACCTAATCCGCTCCCATCACAACCGTCCCAAAATTATCTATATCACGTTATCCACGCTGATGTGACACGTGGCCAAGCGTTGGTTTTTTTTTTTTTGCTCAGTTTGCGTTGACTTCGGCAGTAGTTGCCCAATGATGCGGACTTGGATTCGGTAGTGGCCCACCTCGGTACTGGGAAAGCTATGTGGGCCCACCATGATGCATGAGTTTTATCCATGCCGTTCATCCATTTTTCCAGCTCATTTTAGGCAAGTGACCAAAAAATGAGACAGATCCAAATCTCAAGTTGACCACACCATGAGAAACAGTGGGGATTGAATGCCTACCGTTGAAAAGTTTTTAGGTACAATAGAAGCTTTGGATCAATCTTATATTTGTGTTTTCCCATGATCTAGGTTTATGTGACTTAAAGAACAGCTTGGATGGCAAATAGACATCATGGTGGGCCCTATGAAAGTTTCAACGGATGTGGTCCATTTGAGCTTTGGAACTACCTCATTTTTAGGCTCATGCCCTTAAAATGAGCTGGCAAAATGAACGAACGGCATGAGTAAAACACATACATCATAGTGGGGCCCACAACGCTTTGCCAGTACCGAGGGTCAATTGCCTGCAACCCCTTCCAGCGGGGGAGAATTGCCAGCGGCCCTGGGCAGAGAGAAATTCCTGTGGCCAGAGCTGTTGGGGCCCACAGAGATGTTCGTGACATATCAACTCCGTTTATCTGTTTTGCAAAACCACCATAGGATCTAAAATTCAGGCAGATCCAAAAATCATGTGGGCCATACCACACCAAACAGTGGGGATTGAACCCCTTAGGGTGACAGAAGTTTTGTATTTTAGTAATCCTATGAACGGTTTGGATGGCATATAAACTTCATGGTCAGCTCCAGGAAGGTTTCAACGGTGGATGTTTCCGTTCCCAATATTTCATTTGGTGTGGCCCACCTGAGTTTTGGAGCTACCTGATTTTTAGATTCCTTTACTATTGTGGTCTTTCAGAATAGATGGACGGAGTGGAATTGTCACGGACATCTTTTTGGGCCCCACACAGCCCCGGGCACAGGTATATCTTTGTGCCCGGGGTTACAGGCAATCCGTTCCCTTCCTGCGGTGGAAAGCTAGCTGGGGGCCATCTGTGTGAGGGAGCAAATTAGCTGTTACTCGGATAACAACTTAGTGGGTGTTACCCTAACCGTGTGGGGCCCACCTTGATATATTTTTTTGCATATCCACTCCGTCCATCTGTTTTAATCTATCATTTTACGATATGATTCCAAACCTCAAGAAGATCTAAATCTCAGGTAAACCATACCGCAAGAAACAGTGATGAATAACCATTAAAAATGTTTTATGGGCCACAAGTTTTGGATCAAGCTGTTCTTTGTATTTTACCTTAATCCAAATCTTTTTCGACATTATCAACGGGTTGGATGAAAAATAAACATTACTAAAACCTTATTATGAGCCCTTTGGAATTGTTAATGGTGAGACACTCAATCACCACTGTTTACTGTATTATGGTCCACTTGACATTTGAATCTGCATAATTTTTGGAACCCCATCCTAAAATGATATGTAGAAACGGATGGACGGTATGGATATACAATAAACCATCAAGGTGGGCCCCACAGTAGGGGTAACACCCACTAAGAACAGCCAAGTCGCGCCCTTTCGTGAAATCCACCGCCTCTCTGTCCAGCCGTTTTGCCAGCTCACGTTCGGTAGATCCAAAATTGAAGTGGGCCTAGCAATAGGAAACAGTTGGGATTGAACTTCAACCATTGAAACATTCCTGGGCCCCACCAAATGCTCGGTGTGGATGTCCGGTACACACCACGGTGGGCCCACACAACTCGACCTCATGGGAAGTTGGGCGCGGATTGCCTGCAAAAACCTTTCGCAGGGCATCTCCTGCACAAGGAATCTGGGTGGGGCCCACCGTGAGGTTTGTGAGAAATCTACAGCGTCCAACCGTTTTGTGAGATTATTTTAGGCGTTGAGACCAAAATTGAACTGGATCCAAGATTAAGTGGGCCGAAAACATGACGATTGAACTTCCACAGTTGAAATATTCGTGGGGCCACAGAAGTTTCGAATCAGGATAAAATTTGTGTTTTCAGTTCATCTCAGTAGGAATGACATTATGAACGGTATGGATGGCATATAAACATCACTGTGGGCCCCATAGAGGTTTCAACGGTAAGAATTTCCCTACACACCTTTTGCTTTTGTGCAGCCCGCTTGAGTTTTGGATCCCGTTCAATTTTGGTCGCAACGCCTAAAATGATCTCACAAAACGGTTGGACGGCGTAGATTTCTCACAAACCTCACGGTGGGCCCCACCCAGATTCCTTGCGCAGGAGATGCCTCCGAAAGGCTCAATCCGCGCCTGGGAAGTTCTCATGAGGTCCACCTATGTTTGTTTGGTGGGTATGTCATATGTGTACGCATCAAAAATCATAAATAGCTGTCGTTGCTCAGACATGCTTATTCCGGTAGCTAGTTTCATTGCCAAAACGTCCTATATCCCTTGCCGTCACAACCGTCCACTTATCATTTTTCTTTACAAGCTCCCATCTGATGGCCACCAATTGGACAGCTAATATCCTCCTACTGGTGGGTTATTTGGGCTACCAACAAGGCCCACATTTTGGGGAGCAGACTAGCTGTTATCCGGGTAACACCTCACCCTAACAGTGTGGGGCCTACACCACACTGTTAAGAAGATACAAATCTTAGGTGGACCACACCACCACCAGAAAGAGTGATGAATGACCATTACAAACGTTTTGTCGGTCACAAAAGTTTTGGATCAATCTGTATTTTCCCTTCATTCATGTCTTCTTGACATTATCAACAGGTTGGATGTCAAATATACAAACATTATGAAAACCTTGCGATCATGGTGAGACACTCAAACACCACTGTTTCCTATGGTGTGGTCCATCTTAGATTTGGATCTACTTAATGTTTTGAACCGTGACCTAAATGGGATGGAGAAACGGATGGACGGCGTGGATATACAAAACATCATCAAGATGGGCCCCACTGGTAATGGTAACACCTAATCCTCTCCCTAAATTCGCACATTTTTTTATTGACACACTATATGGCACGTGCATGGAGGATGAGCTGTGGCCTTAATGCAGAGTAGAGAATACACCAACAGCCAGTCATGAGTTTGGTTTTGGTATTCTGGCCACTCATGTTTAAGGCCGTTTGAGTACCCTTTTTTTCTTTTTTCCCCTATGGCAGCAGTTAAGTAACTTATATGAAATAAGTTAATTTGGTTAATACATCATGATCATTACTTATTTGCTGAAAATCAATATCGTATTCCAGCATTTTTATTTTGCTTTTCTACTTTTTCACCACCAACTAAAACAAGCTGTAGAAGTACTGCCCACGTTGGCCATCTAGCTTGCTGGGCCCACTGTGATATATTTGATCTGCGCCGTCCATTTGGCTTGGATGTGAGTGGGGCTGGCTTGTGAGGCAGATCTAAACCTCATGTGGATCTCACATTAGGAAGTATCAATGATAATGATGACACTGTTGAAACCTCTTTGAGCCTAGCGTGATGTGTTTTAGTCATGTCGTTCATTTGTTTTTCCAACCAGTTTTGAGTGGCCCCTTGGGCAGTGGGGCCACATGCTGCGCACATGAAATCCACACCATCCACCCTTATTGGTCCATCCAAAAAATGAAACAGAATCCAATCTCAAATAGACCACACCCCATGAAACAGTAGTCATTGATGCCCACCATTGGTCGGCCCTAATGATGAGTGACCCATATCCAAGGCGGGCCCTGCATGATGGATGGCCCACATTAGAGGTGGGCCCCACATTTGGGACGATCCACATTAAAGGTGGCTCCACATGATGGGCAGTGGATATTGGTGGTGGGCCCACTTGATGGATGACCAACATCAAAAGTGGGCCCTACATAAAGAACGGTGCAAATGGCTCACATCCAAGGTGGTCCCCACATGATGTACTGCCCACATCAAAGGCGAGGCCCACACAATGATCGATCCACACCAAAGGTTGGCCCCAATGATGTTGGAAACAAACATGCTTTTCTAGTGTTTGGTTGATAAGCATATTCTTTACCAAACATACTTATTTGCTAATTAAGTAGAAACCAAGATAAGTTACTTATCAGATAACTAGCTTATACTAACTTACAATCCAAACGGCACTTAGTGCCTGCCTGCAGATATACATGGACAGTTTAATAAAAAGATTGGAGCCGTCCATCCAAAAGCCATGTCTATTAATACAAATTTATCTTTGAGAGCATCTGACATGATGTCATCGGAGACTTTCCATAGTATACATGGGTTTTCAATTCTGACAAGTAATACCAATGCTTGGTAATCCAGACCATTGATCTGTTCTGTTCCACATTGGATGTACCATTCCACTAAAATCTCACAAATAGAAGAGGACTTTTGGGGATTCTCACTCGTTCTAGAAGATGTTAAGGTTAGAAGTTTATTGAAATAGAATAACAAAGCATTCAGGTCACTAAAATATTTGCACCATGAGTCACAATGGTAGGCCCACCAGATGAACGTTCCCGATAGTCGAGGGTTGGCTCCATGTACCAGGGAAGAGCATGCGGAGTACTTTATTTGGTGGTCATTCATACCACTAAACCAGTCCTTTCCATGGGGATTACAAAACGACGATTTCTAGCGCGGGAGAAACGCCACAGAGATGGGGACAAGGTCTTTGCGTCTACAAAACGCCTGCGTGTCTACGCGCAATCACGTGGTGGCGTAACTATATGTTGACGTGGATGTGATCGACCCCGTCCATCAGGTGTGCCAAACTATATCAGTATCAGGTCCCAAAAATCAGACTGATTCAATATTCAAGTGAGCTACACCACAGGGAAAATTTGAGAACGGGAACTTACGCCATTAAAATCGTCCGAATTGTTTATGGGGTCTACCATCGTGTGTGTATGCCATCCAATCCACTCATCTGACTCGCCACATAAAGATGAATCGGCTCCCTGAAAATATGAACATTCCAAGACTCATATGGGCCACACCACGTGAATTTAGAGTTTTGGGTTGGACTATTTTTTGCATCTAAATTGTGGATTGGACTGAATTTTTGCATCTATAATGAGAATGTGGCGGTGCACCTGATGGACGGTGAGGATCTGATGAAAATTCTACCCAACGTAGTGATCGGTTAGTGCCTCCTCAGGACTCAGGTTAGTACAGACACAGTCCTTTTGTGTCAGGTGCCAACATTGCACTTGTGTGCAAGGTCCGGGCCGTTCACCATGTGAACTCACCATGAACATTTCTGACCCAAAAATCAAGCCAGTCTACTCATCCAGTGGGCCACAGGTGGTGGATGGTGAGTACGAGGATTGATAAGCAGGCTCTAGAAATTGTACACGTGGCTTATAGTTAGTCTAATCCATTTATCTAGACTGTACATTGGGTCCAATGCATATTTCATGGGCTAACTAGAAAAATACAACATCTGAGAAATATTAACCATTTGATCGATGGCTTTATATATGGACGGCCTAGATCATTTACCCAAAAATAAGTCTAAGCAACAATATGATCCATCTATTTGTTAAGACAATGATGGATTGCTAATTCTAAAGAATTACTTTTATTGGACACTCCTAACCATGGATGGCGTGGAAAAAGGATGACAATAGAAAATAAGACCAAATCGAGAATGGACTGGATCTCTTGATTGGTATAATTTCTTCATGGTGGCTCACAAACTGTGCTCTCGACTTATTGGATGGTTCAGATTGATTGATTGTACTGTCCATGTCAATCAATGCAGTAAGAGCACCATAACTTATAGTGCTATATAGGCTGTTAACGGGTCCGGGTTCCTGCCGGTCCAAGTCTTTCGCTAAATAATCAAATATTATATATATATAGTTTAAGAAACCTAATTATTTTATTAGAATAATAAAATTATATATATATATATATATATATATATATATATATATATATATATATATATATATATATATATATATATATATTAAAACTATTTGCACCAGACCCAACTCAATTAGACCCGATTTTTAACCGAGTCTAAAATGTGAGACCTGAACCCGACCTTTCTTACTGGGTCAAAAAATTGGGACCCGATCCGTTAAATTTAGGTGGGGCCCATTGGGTATGCATTGGAGTTCCAGTCTCAAAATCAGATTGTATTTGCAATTTTAACCTATGATTCGTGGACACTTGTCCTTCAAAATAGGACCATTGGATTTTTGCAGTTTTAACTGTCTCTTAAATGTTCACCAATCCCATAGTAATATAAACAAATAAGCCTTATTTTTTTTAAAATTAATGATACATCCACACTGCGACTCATAATTGGGACGGTTTAATTTAAGTTAGTTGTGTGCCACGTATGCAATTTCTAAGTGCATGAGTATCATCTACCACACTCCGCAAGAGTAGTGAAGTTTTTCTTCTTCATTTAAACAGAGAGCGTTTCCTTGCTCTTTCATCTCTCTCTCTCTCTCTCTCTCTCTCTCTCTCTCTCTCCAAATGATGGGAAGAGATGACATTGGAGATTACTACGCATCCGATTTCCCCGGCAATTCGCTTGGGAATTCGAGCAATGACGATGAAATCGAGCTGCAGTGGGCCGCAATTGAGAGATTGCCCACCATCAAACGGCTCAGATCGTCCCTCTTCGATTATAGCGATGGAGAGAACGGTGGTAAAGGGAAGAAGGTGGTCGACGTTGCCAGGCTCGGTGCTCTGGAGCGACAAACCTTCATCGAAAAACTCATCAAGTACATCGAGGAAGACAATCGACGGCTGTTACAAAAGCAACGAGAACGAATGGATAGGTGAGCTTGATACATTCACGCGTGCATACGTACGTGTGAGATATATTGATGCATGTGTACATTCACATACCAGAGAAGTAAAGAGTAATTGTTTGATACTCTGGCAGAGTCTGATTGATGATACGCAGGCACTTGAAAAAGCTCTGAATACAAGTAATTCTAATTAAACTCCAAATTATGGACATGAGACGATTGAAAAAAATCCAATGGTTTTGATTGAACAAACAGGTGTCCACGAATTAGATTTTAGTATTGCTCAATGTGACTTCAAGAGAACGGCGGTTCCATAAATGTCTATTTTGAGTTACTGTATGCCACGTATACAATTTCTAAGTGCCTGTGTATGAAGTGTCATACTCCGCCAGTGTATCAAACAACTCTACGGAGGTAAAAGACGCAAGTGGTGACCCCAACACCACATAGCTACGTGGTGTCAGGACTCTGTGAGGCCTGCCGTGAGGTGTCTGTTTTATCCGCGCCGTACATCCATTTTTTAAGCTCATTTTACGCAATGGGTCAAATTGAAGTATATAAAAAGCTCAAGTGGACCACACCACAGGATAGTGGGGAAAGTAACATCCATCGTTGAAAACTTCTGGGGCCCATAGAAGTTTTGGATCAAGCTGATATTTGTTCTTTCCTTTCATCCAGGTCTGTGTGACCTTATGAACCGGTTGGATGACAAATAAAAATCACTGTGGGCCCTAAGAAGGTTTCAAAGGTGGATGCCAATATCCCCACTGTTTCTTGTGGTGTGGTCCACTTGATATTTTGATACACTTCAATTTTGGGCCATGGCCTAAATGACCTTGCAAAACGGATGAACGGCGTGGATAAAAAACATACATCACGGTGGGGGCCAGAGTCCTGACATCACGTAGCTACGTGGTTTTGGGCCACTACTCATCCACCATACATATGTCATATATTTCCTCCAATCCGGACCATCCAAATCATTGGTTGTATGGTGGATGGAACATAGCCCAAAATTTCACTATCAGAAGAGGATCTCGACCGTCTGATTTGGCTCCTTGAATTTGACCAATGACTGTCTTATTTTCAACTACTTATCTGATATTCACCATTTGCATGGTTATGATCCCATGGTCATGAAATTCCATCCATTATAGGCCCTAAGGTTGGAACTGTCTATATTGATGTGAATGCCTACCACATTTACGGTGTATCAGACCCCACAGCTTAAAAAATAGCGGTGAGCAGTATCTCATGATCTTTTATATTAATGGAAGGCTCGGATTCTCCTTGACATTTTACATACATGCACATAGGGCTCTCAATGGGTTGGATCTGGATCGGATCTACTTGGATCCGGCTCCAAGTCCGTATATCTGTAGACGGATTCGGATAGGATTCGGATCCAATTCGGATCTAAAAGGTGATATCCATATCCGATCCATTTATAAATTGTTAGATCCATTTCGGATCCAAAATCCATAAAACCATCGAATTTAGGTCGGATCTAGGTCCGAATCCACCCCATTACAAATCTTAAAAAATATATGATGTAAAATATATAATATAATATATTTAATTTAGTAGAAAAATGATGCAAATCCCACTATTTACTATGGCATGGTCAACATGGCCTGAAATACTTTGTAAAACGGATTGCCAGCATGAATATAATATATACAGTAAGGTGACAATGAGCCGGATCTTAATCGGATTCGGATCAAACTCGCATATGTTCCTGTGAATCCATATCCGCTCCATTTAAGTAATCGGACCTATTTTAAGATCCAAATCCGGTCCATTTAACTAATCAGACCTATTTTAAGATCCAAATCTGCATTATATGGATTCGGAGCGAATCAGATCTCGGATCTGTCCCGCTCCATTGAGAGCCCTACATGCACATGAAGAGATGGAAAATGAATTTTTTATTTTATTTATTGAGAGTTCGGTTTTAATTAAATCGCACTGCGTATGCCTACAATTTCTGTGGGGGCAAACAGTTCAATGAAGATGGAATCCACACCGTCCATTATGTGTTCCATCTGGTGTTTGACCTTTAATCCCAATATCATACCGATCCAAAACTAAGGTGGGCTTCACCAAAGTAAAGAGTGTAAATCATGACTAGAACTTTAAATTCACTTGCCCCACCTATTCCCTACCTATTTTTCAAAAAAAAATGTGATTTTGGAACATCCTTAAAATGAGTTTTCAAAACGCGGATGGAAGGCATAGATATAAAAACACATACATCACCGTGGGCCCCACAGTTGAGGATCCACACACGTTGGTGGATCACAAAGCCGCGCGGTTAGGCTTAGTGCTTAAAGACCAAGCAAATCTGAGATTCAGGTGGGCCACACCAACAGAAACTGTTGGGAGCAGGACCCACCGTTGATTTTTTACTGGCCCAACGTGATGTGCACGGGAAATTCACTCCGACCATTAAATGCATCATCCCAAGGTAAAAAAAAATTTATAGGTATTCTGGGTTATAACTCATAAAATTATAGGTATTTAGGGCCATGTTTTTAGGAGTGATTCTTGCACGTGAATGTATGTTATGCATGTCTGCATGCTTGAATTCAATATTTACCTCGTTTTTGTACGTAGGGTGGACGTGAAACTGCCAACGGTGGAGGTGAGGTATACCAATTTGTGTGTGGACGCAGTGTGTGAAGTGGTTCATGGCAAGCCCTTGCCAACTCTATGGAATTCTATGAAAAGCCTTGTTAATGTAAGTTATCTTCTTTAAATTAGTTCACCATACATGGGCCCACACTCAATCACTCGAACTGTTCATACAGTTGAGTAGGCCCCACCTTGAAGGCTAATGGTCTAAATGTGGGACCCACTAAGGCCTACAAATGGATGATTGAAATTAGGAAGGCCAGGGGTTCACATTCAAAGAGGAGAAACGTCTAATGATTGGATGGTTGGGATCATCTAGTAGTGCAATATTTGTATTGTGGCCCACCCATAAAAGGGTTCCACTGGATGAACGGTTCTGATCACTGTGGATGGCCCATGTAAAGGTATAAATTGTTTTGGCTTTTATATGTACAAAGCTAACTTGTTGAAAAGGCACACCCAACGTTTTGATGGTAATGGTCCATTGCCCATTTGAACAGGGTTTTGCAAGGATTTTTGGTTCCAAATCTCAAGAAGCTAAGATAAGCATCATCAACGATGTCAGTGGCATAATCAAACCATCAAGGTAGGATCCTACGGTTGAGATTATTCTAATTTAGGAGCAATGGATAGATTGATTTAGGGAAGGTAGTCTACATGGTGGAACCCAGTTGCTGAACAACTTGGATCTTTCACTATATACCACCTGGTGAACGGCTGAGATCATTGCAAAATGGGCCCATTAGCACAACTTACAATCGTGAACAATGAAGATATATAATTACTCTATAGAAGCACATGCCTGTCTCTGCAGCACGTGTGTGGCATCCATGCCCCTCATTAAAAGGTCCATTTCCCAGCACGGGAATTAAATGGAGAGGATGCTATTTATACTCTGGCAGTGTGATGGTTCATGTGCGTGCATTAAGAAATTGTACACGTTTCAATGGACATTAGTTTTTTTTTTTTTTTTAAATCTAGACCGTTGACTAGATGCTTATTTTCCATTAGTGTGAACCATCAAACTTCGCCAGAGTATCAAAGCTTGAATAAGCTGATCCAGTGATCTTAAAGCACTATCAGTAATCGTTATAGGTGCATCTGGAACACTTGCAAAGTCCAATCAATCAATCCGAACCGTCCATTAGGTGCAGCGCAGTTTCATTTGCTTCCAAGCAGATATCACACCGATGGTTAAAATATCACACAAAATTACACCACGAAGATGATAGTAACCATCTGGTGTTTACCATTGAATTTGGACGCTCTCTATTTTACTTTCAACCATTCAGTAGATAAGCCATCAACTGGATGGCTTGGATTGCTCCATATTATGGTGTACTTCGTTTTTTGGACAAGTCGGCGGATCCATGACTGTGGAGCTCACCTTAATGTATGTGTTTTATATCCACGCCGTCCATCCGTTTTTGCAGATCATTTTAGGGAAAGAAACAAAAAATGAGGCAGATCCAAATCACAGATAGACCACACCACAGGAAACAGTGGTGATTGAACGTCCACCATTAAAAACTTCTAGAAGCCACAGAAGTTTTGGATCAAGCTGATAGTTGTGTTTTCATTCATCTACACGTTAGATGATGAATAAACATCACTGTGGGCTCTACGAAGTTTTTAATGGTGGGGTTCAATCACCACTCTTTCTTGTGGTGTGGTCCACCTGGGATTTGGATCTGCTTCATTTTTAGGATCATGCCCTAAAATGAGCTGGAAAAATGGATGGATGGAGTGGATATAAAACACATACATCAGTGGGCCCACAGTCACGGATCCACCGAATCCGCATTCCATTTTTGGAGGAATTCTAAATGCACTTTGAAACTGCGCTCGCCTCACACATGGAAATAACAGAAAGGGCGTGAGTGAGATCAGAACCGCTCATCACATAAGATCATCAGGTGGGCCGCGCATGTATAATTAATGAATAGTTAGGAAATAAATGGAATTTATTTATTTTTTGTTTTTTTTTCTTATTTATTTATTTATATATTTTTTGCAATAATTACTGAGGATTGTCCTGGGGTCATGGGCTGCAGGATGACTCTATTGCTGGGTCCACCTGGATGTGGGAAGACCACATTGCTTTTGGCACTTGCTGGGAAGCTGGACCAATCTCTAAAGGTCAGATTTTTGGCTATACACCATACATTTGTTAGATATATGTATACACAGGAATATGGGTAGAAATGGGCCGTACTGGGCCTGGATTTCAACGGCCCTAAATTAGGCATATAAACCAAGATGGGTCTGGTCCGTTTAGCAATTGGGCCTTCTATTTCAAGACTAATCTGGACCATTAAAGTTGTAAAAGGGCCTGTTCTAGGACTTTACCTTAATAGATAACTTTCGAGCAGGCCGTGGCCTTACCCATCTATCAATTGGGCCAGAAAACCAGGCACTGGGCCTAGCCATGGGCCCCTCATCAGATATCAGGGGTCCAGTCCATGTCTGTTGGGGACCAATCATCGCCATTTAAGAAATGGTGGAAGATTGCACAAAGCGGTGTAGTCCAAAATAATTCAGATCTTGAATTTGAAAATATTCAAAACTTGAAAATCTCAGCCGTTGATCACAGGGTTTTTTTTTTTTTTTTTTTCAGGTTACAGGAGAAATCTTCTACAATGGTTACAAATTAGAGGAGTTTGTACCTCAGAAGACATCAGCTTACATAAGCCAATATGATCTCCACATTCCTGAGATGACTGTAAGGGAGACGCTTGATTTTTCGGCACGCTGTCAGGGCGTCGGAAGCAGAGCAGGTAAGCTCACTATACACCACTTAGGTGTGTTTGGATGCAATATCTAATTGAATTGTGATAATGTAGTTGAATAAAGTCGAACTGACCAAATTGTTGGTACCTTCTTGAGTAGGCATGTTTGGATGCACTATCTAATTGAATCACGATAATGTCATACAATGAGGTGGAATGACCAAAGTGTAGTTACCTTCTTGAGTGTTCAATTGAGAACTGGGCTCCAAATTGTATTTTCATATCCTTCAATTTGGACTTGAAAGGAATGTAACTGCAATGTATATATGCATACGCTGCGTTTGGATACACTATTGAACTGAATTTCAAGCTAATTCATCAAACTAGAAAGGACCCAAGTCATGTTGAAGGACTCCAAATTGCAATTCCTTTTCATTAGATTATGGGTGCGCTTGGTTGCACCAGATATCATGATATCTGGTGCAATACAACCAATACAACCAAATGCACCTTATACTAAAAGAGTTCAAGCCAGTTGTCCTTCCAAATGAGCCCATAGTCAATATCTTCAATAAACTTTTTTTTTTTTTTTGGCGTTGGAATCTTGACATATATTTCCGCACAAATGTGGTAGCTTACTTGAGTTATTCTATGTATTTGAAGAACTCATGATGGAAGTTAGTAGAAGGGAGAAGGGGTTGGGAGTTGTACCGGAATTAGATA
Source organism: Liriodendron chinense (assembly GCA_003013855.2). Lineage (NCBI taxonomy): Eukaryota > Viridiplantae > Streptophyta > Magnoliopsida > Magnoliales > Magnoliaceae > Liriodendron > Liriodendron chinense. Next base: position 1,842,970 of record ML058484.1, on the reverse strand, counting down.
TCGACACTTACATGAAGGTAACAAATAAGAACTTGTGCATTACTTGAAGTAGCTTAGGCCGTGTTTGGATGCGTCATTGAATTGAATTGCAATAATTGGTTTGATAGAGAGGAACGACAAAATCTCAATTACCTTCCTCAGTATTCCAGATGAGAAGGAGATACCAAATTCAAGCAGAATTTCTTTCATTTAGAGTTCAGTCCCTTGGCATGAATACAGATGAAGGAGCTGAAAATGGGTCATTTCCACTTTATCAAACTAAGTATTACAATTCGATTCATCAGTGCTTGTAAACAGTCCTACTCAAGCTGGAAATCTCTAAGAAGACTCATTTCAACAGGCAATTTCTGTAGAAGGATTAGAGAGAACCCTCCAAACAGATTATATTTTAAAGGTAATTCTCTTTGATAACTGAAGTCATGTCTCTCTTGTGTTTGTATCGATGTGAACTACACTGTCGATTTTATTTGGTGATGCTTCTTCTATATTGGTTCAGATCCTAGGATTGGACGTCTGTGCGGAAACAATGGTTGGTGATGCCATGCGAAGAGGCATTTCAGGCGGTCAGAAGAAAAGGCTCACTACAGGTAGTCTGCAAATGCTGTATCACTCCAACCACAAAGTTTGAAAGCAATGTTTTTTCGTGGAACCTAAGCCAATGAATTCACTTTAGTCTTGTTTTAGTGGGCCCACTAAAATCAAGACTTTTGAGATCCATGTCTTTAAATGGTTCCAAGAATGTTAGCATTTAACAACAACTAATGAGTTGGCTTGTAGTATTTTCTAGTTTTCAGTGGTGCTTAGTGAGAATTATTTCATGTTTTTGTATTGTTGATTTTCATTGAAAGCATTAGCTTGTTCAACCCATTTTTCAATTAATGCATCTTTGACAAATTTTCTGGTAGGGGAGATGATTGTTGGTCCAACAAAAGCTCTTTTCATGGATGAGATATCGACTGGCTTAGACAGCTCGACCACCTTTCAGATTGTCACTTGTCTTCAGCAGTTGGCGCACATCACAGACGCTACAATGTTGGTTTCACTTCTTCAACCAGCACCAGAAACCTTTGATCTCTTTGATGATCTTATCATGATGGCAGAAGGGAAAATCGTGTATCATGGTCCACGATGTCTTGTTCTCGGTTTTTTTGAGGATTGTGGTTTCAAGTGCCCAGAAAGAAAAGGCACTGCTGACTTCCTCCAAGAGGTATGGGGAAGCCTATTTGAACTCATCTTTTAGGCTGGATTTGGATGCTCAACTAAACTTAATCATGTTGACTGAGCAAACAAGGTATAATGACAAAAGTGGGGCAGCCCCAATCATGGTGTGCCATAACAGCCGTTACAGGGCCATAAAGGCTATTACATAAAGGTAATGGTGGCAACTGTTACACATTACGGGGTTGTAACGACTATTACTTAAAAAATGACTCATAATGGCCGTTACACCCCATGTAAAGGCTGTAACGGCCCCGTAATGGTCCATTATGGGGCTAATATAAGTTTTTTCGGTTTTTTTTTAATTAAAAAAAAAAGACCGTAACGGCTGTCACAACTTGTATTGTAAAGGTAAAGATGGTGGCCATTATGGCCACCGTTACTGTTGTGGAATACCTTGGCCCCTATAATATGGTTTGACCAAAAATCACAATTAATATTGTTTTAGGTTCATCTTGAAACCTATGGAATTGCAATCATGTAGTTGCTATCTAGTTTTCAAGAATTCAGAATTTAAAGATTATTTTTTAGTACTTTCCACAAGCTCCATTGTTGATTAGCTCTGCCTTGGACCCTATTCAGGTACTTTCTAGAAAGGATCAAGAACAATACTGGTACCATACAGACCAACCTTATACTTATGTCACTGTAAACCAATTCTCTAAGAAATTCAAGGAATGTGATATTGGGCGGAAGCTAAATGAGGAACTTTCCAAGCCATATGATAAGTCCCACTGCGACAAAACTGCTTTAGCCTTTAGTATGTTCTCTCTAACAAAATGGGAATTATTCAAAGCTTGCATGGCTAGAGAATGGCTTCTCATGAAACGGAATTCATTCGTTCATGGATTCAAAATAGCACAGGTAACTTCTCTTTTCAGTATACTTTGTGTTCTTGTTGGGACCACAAAGAAGTGCATCAGTCTAAGAGTCTTTTGAATGTTGGTCTCCTCTGTCTTGCAGCTGGTAATCATGGCATTTATAACAATGACCATATTTATACGCACACGGATGGCTGTGGATGTGCTGCATGCAAATTACTACATGGGTGCTTTGTTTTATACGCTCATCCGACTTGTGACAAATGGAATTGCAGAGCTGGCTTTAACCGTTTCTAGACTCCCAGTTTTCTACAGACAGAGAGAATATTACTTCTACCCTGCATGGACATTCTCAATTCCGGCTGCCATCCTGAAGATTCCTTTTTCATTGCTTGAATCTTTTATTTGGACAGCTATTACTTACTATGTTATTGGGTATAGTCCTGAGATTGAAAGGTTCGTATCATTTGCAAATCTTATGATTCATTTATGCTAAATGAACCATGACAATGGGGCGAATGTAATAATGAGGGTGCCTTGTTGCGCACGTTGCAATGTGGTCACAATGTGAGATATGGGCCATTCATCAGGTGGGAGTCACCATGAAATTTCCTTGGCTCGAAAGTCAAACTAGTAAACTCATCAGGTGAGCTGCACATGTAAGAAAAAACAATGGTATCTATTAAATGTACACCATCCCCTCCCAACAAGCAGACCAACTTGATCTTTAGGCCAGGGAAAGTTCACCATAGGTCAAACCTGATGAATGGCTCAACTCACATGTGCCACTTTTCGGCTCCTATAGTGAGGCTCCATCTCCATTTTATTGGTGCAAGCACCATTCGAATTCCTCCAGCTATATAGACTGTGTTGTATTCACCATCACTCCTTTTTCCTTTTATAATTTCCATCGGCATGCATCTTTGCTAGGTTTATCTGCCAATTTCTTCTATTATTCGCTCTCCACCAGGCATCGACATCCATGTTTCGTTTCCTTGCGTCGGTTTTCCAAACGCCAGTTGCTTCTTCAACTAGTGGAACTTTGTCAGTGCTAATAACCTTGTTATTTGGTGGCTTTATTCTTCCCCTACGTAAGACCGATGATATCTTCCTTTACTTCAAGTCTTAAAGGGAAACATTCATTTATATGTACTTTATGTTCTAATTTCTATTACAGCCTCATTACCAGCTTGGTTGAAGTGGGGATTTTGGCTATCTCCAGTAACCTATGCAGAGATAGGCATCTCGATCAATGAATTCCGTGCTCCAAGGTGGCAAAAGGTGAAATCTTGACCATTTAATTTGCTTGCTCAGGGATTACTAACTTGTAAATAAATGTTGATTGTCTGCTGCTTAATATTGATAAGTTCTTCATACTCATTCGTAGATTTCATCGACAAACACAACTATAGGACAACAAGTTCTAAGAAGCCGTGGACTAGACTTTAATGGCTACTTTTATTGGATATCACTTGGAGCATTGTTTGGATTCACGATACTTTTCAACATCGGATTTACCTTGGCCTTAACCTTTTTAAAGCGTAAGTTCATCTCTACCATCTCTATTGGATTTAAGCAGCTTCTTCACCTACTTGTTGCTACTAAAAAAACGTTGTGAATTCAGCTCCAAGGACATCCAAGGCTATTATTTCTCATGAAAATCTCTCTCAACTACAAGGAAGAGTAGACTATAAGAATGGAATGGATATTGCTGGGAAGCCCGCTATTGCTCCCGTGACTATTGAAGAAACGAAGAGAGATGGTGAGACAATAGATCTAAAGATAGTTAAACCTATATAAGAAATATAGATGAATCTGTATTGATATTAGGTGGTTTTGTATTTTAAATGTTTTATGGTTGAATTTTCAGGGAGAATGGTCTTACCATTGGAGCCTTTGATAATGGTGTTTCAAAATGTACAATATTTTGTTGATACCCCTCCGGTAACGATCTTAGAATCATCAAACTTCTCATAAGTTATTGGAAAACGAGAGAATATTGTGTGTTTGGATGCTCAAATACACTGAATTGCATAATTAAGTTTCATTAAAATGATAATGACCAAGGGGTTAGCCTAACACTACCTATTCTATGAAGCTATGAAATACTTCCTGGAAAGAGAAATGCTTTATTGTTCTCAAGGCACTTGTAGTTATAGTGTACGTAGTTGCATCATTTCACTGGGACAATCCAATCGATCGATATGAACCATGGTATTAAAAATTGGTTAAGTAATGACCATAAAGGCTGTTACTTAACAGTAACGGTGGGGGCCGTTAAGGGTACAGGGCTGTAACGGCCATTCTGGAAAAAATGGCTCGTAACGGGCCGATATGGGCCCTTAATAGTCTGACACAGGTCTGATGCATTTTCTTCCTCTGATCATTATAGGGCCGTAGAGGCCATAAGGGCCCATATTGTAATAACCATAAGGCTGGGCGTTACCGATTTTGAATACCTTGATATGGATTGTCTATTAAGTCCAGAACACATTCATTGGACAACTAGGTAAAAATCACACTGATCAAATGATCAGTCCATCCTTGATTTGGCCTAATTTTCTATACCCATCCTTTTTTCAAGCCATGGATGGAATGATTATGATTGCTTGACAAAAGTGATTCCCTGTAATCATAAGCAATCCATAATGGGCCCTAACAAATAACGGAGCAATTTGTTGATTGAACCTATTTTTGTATGAACAATCTTGACCATCCATATTAAAGGCCATTGATGTAATAGTTAACATTTGTGAGATTGATTTGATATTTGTATGGTAGCCTATGAATGTGCCTTGGATTCAATGAGCAGTCCGTATCAATGGGTTGGACTAAGTGGTAGAAGTGTAACTTGGAGCACTGGCAGCATTTCACCTCCAGGAATTAAAATTACTATTGTTTCGAGTGCAATTTGAATGAAATGGAATTGCAATCAATGAGAATAAAAATGGACGACCCCTTTGGTAATTTCTCTATATTGAATAAGATTGTTGCAATTTAGTTGAATTGGGCATCCAAATGCACCCTTAATTAGTTTTCTCACATTCTCTCTTTATATATAACAGAAATTGAGAGAGCAAGGCTTTGCAGAAAAGAAACTCCAGCTTCTTCATGATATTACAGGTGTCTTCAGGCCCGGTGTCCTTACAGCTTTGATGGGTGTCAGTGGGGCAGGAAAAACAACTCTCATGGATGTTCTATCTGGAAGAAAAACATGTGGTATCATTGAAGGAGACATAAGAATTGGAGGATATCCAAAGGTCCAACATACATTTGCCAGGATATCAGGCTACTGTGAACAAAATGACATACATTCTCCACAAATTACTGTTGAAGAATCTTTGATATATTCCGCTTGGTTGCGATTGTCACCTCAAATTGACCAAACTACTAGAGCTGTAAGATCTCCTTAACTTCTCTAGCATTATCAATTGTAATTGTCGATCTTGACCGGCAGTCACTTTTCAGGATGTATTTTCTTAGCTTCTCATTTGTATTATCTACAGGAATTTGTAAAACAAGTTCTTCAAACTATTGAGCTCGATGGAATTAAAGATGCTTTAGTTGGCATTCCCGGCATAAATGGTTTATCGACTGAGCAACGTAAACGACTCACTATTGCAGTTGAGCTTGTTGCCAATCCATCTATTATATTCATGGATGAACCCACATCAGGTCTAGATGCAAGAGCAGCGGCAATTGTCATGCGCACTGTGAAGAATGTTGTTGATATGGGAAGGACGGTAGTTTGTACCATCCACCAGCCCAGTATAGATATATTTGAGTCCTTTGATGAGGTAATATAAGAAGTTAAATATTGACGATTCTTTTTTCACGTAGAATGTGAAATGCTACTAAGTATTAAAACAACTCATTTAATCGACTCAACATGATCAAATCTTGGATCAACTCAAAAACTCAGTTGATTACTAAAAAATCTTGATCTGAGTCTCAATAAACATGATCAAGTACTTCAAAAACTACAAGAAGTAAGCCACATTATAAGCCGTTTAAACTTAATACATCTTTCAACTATGTTCAAGTCAACATGGGCTCGATCCTAGATCATGTCTTAAGTTAATTACAAGTTTGTTAACCTTGATTTTATGCATGTTTCTTTTGTCATCTTACTCTATATGCAGTTGATTCTTATGAAAAGAGGAGGACAAATGATCTATTCTGGACCATTGGGTCAACATTCCAGCAAGCTTATTGAATATTTTGAGGTAGGCTTGCAAACATTATAGTCCTTTGATTTCTTTTTCACATAGAAATATAAGTTTCCAAACTTCGAAGTCTTGTGGCATTAAAGTCATCATGAACTTGAAATCCATATGGTGATAAAACTTTGGTACTTACCTCATAATTGTTAGGATATTGACAACCAAAGTCTATTTATGTATATAATTCACTTGTGGATATTAATTTGGTTTCCTCATGTTTTGTAGGGCATACCCGGTGTACCGAAGATTAAAGATAATTACAATCCAGCAACTTGGATGTTAGAAATTACCTCTACGTCTATAGAAATGGGGCTTGGTTTAGATTTTGCCCATCTTTATAAAGAGTCTTTTCTATATTGGTGAGTATAACACTTCATGATTTTGTAACTTCAATTGCAACAACAAGTTATTTACTTGTTGATTGTTTAATGCTATTCTTATTGAGTCAGTACACGTGAAGCCCATGGCTGGTTTATCTAAGCATTGATCTAATGGCCACCAAAATGGATGAACGTTGCCCAAAATCTCTTCATTTGGTCTACTAACCTTTCCATTGTAGGCATGTAGATGCATGGTTAAGAAGAAATGCACTAGCAGTCCACATTCAATGGAGAAAAGATAAGATTTGATGGTTAGGATCTTCCAATTTGAGAGACTTGTTTGGACATGGTCCATCCATGATGGGGGCCATTGGATTAATGGCCAGAGAAACCAACCTTGGTCCCACATGTACAAACTCAGTGCAACAATAAGTAAATCCTTTATCATCACAAACATGAAACTTGACCTCTATTTAGCAAGAATCTGATATGATTAATGTAAACCTAGATTCCTTATAGTATTATTCTCTTATTATGCAGGGACAATGAAGAGCGGGTTAAACAGCTGAATGAGCCATCTCCTGGTTCAAGCGACTTGAATTTCCCAACACATTTTCCACAAAATAGTTGGGGGCAATTCAAAGCATGCCTTTGGAAGCAATACCTATCCTATTGGAGGAGTCCAAATTACAACATAGTACGCTTCATGTTTATGAGCATTTCGTCAGTGTTGTTTGCCGCACTCTTTTGGCAAAAGGGGAGGAAAATGTAAGCAATTCTTGTAATTTAGTTTAGTTCATAGCATGGAAACACTAGGCCAGATCTTATAACTAAAATGCACAAGAAACTAAGCTTAGATGGAGGTGGAAATGTCCTTTAAGTGAAAGTATTAAAGACTTGATTGAGTAACAAAACAACTAGCCTAGTTGATTCAACTCAATGTGACTTAGCTGGAGTAAATTGAAAACTATAATCGATTAAGTGTGCGCTTGGTTGTACCAAATATCACGAAATGTCATGATTAATCAGTTAATTTGGTGCAAATTTTGATGATATTTGATGAAACCAAACACACCCTAAACCTTCCTTTTAAAATTCACCATGTCGTAGTAAAGTAATTTTGCTGATTGCTTCACCTTAAGAAGAAAGTTGGTATCATTATCACTGTCATCATCATTGCCATCATTATCATAGCCTTGTCCCATCTATTTGGGGTTGGCTTTATGAATCCTGACTCACCAATCGATCCCAAGGCCCTATCTACAGTAAGTCAACAAACCTTCTAATCACTTCTCATCTTTTTGATCCACTTCCTTCTACTTATTCATCTATTTGGGGTTGACTTTATGAATCCTGACTCACCAATCGATCCTAATGCCCTATCCATGGTAAGTCAATAAACCTTCTAATTGCTTCTCATCCTTTTTATCCACATCCTTCTACTTAAGAAAAATAAAATGAAAAAAAATAATCATTATACATAATGTCATTTTTCTAATTCTCTAATGGATCCGTTTCTTGAGTATAGTTCCTTGGACCTGGTTAAGAGTAGATTAGGGAATCTTCTTAGATTATAATATTTTTTTATTTGTTAAGATGTGCATATGTTAAGGTCTCTTCAAATCTTCCATCTCTTCTATATATTTCTATTATTCTCAGTAAAATAAACAAATTACAGTTTTCACAATATAATCTCTTGTGGTTTAAAAGGCCTAAACTGAATAAATCCATATCAAAGCTCATTAACAAAATGTATAATACCTTTTTATGCACCAACTCAACGGTTTTCATTCTCCAACCCCTACCATGAGTCTTTCAACATATGTTAATCATTGCAAAAAAGCCAAGGTTTTATATTTCCCAATTGATGTCTTTTCATTTTAGAATTTCAGACTGTTCAGACTAGCTTTTCAATGTTCAGTTTTAGAACTTGTTTTCTTTTGGCATCTTTGTGATACCAAGTGAAACTGTGTACTGACTAAATTATTCATGTTTATATCTCTTTATTTCTTTGCAGAAACAATGAGCAGGACATGTTCGACATACTTGGCTCAATGTTCATTGCCATGATATTCTTAGGTGTTAACAACTGTTCAACAGTCATGCCGTTTGTGGCAAGAGAGCGTACCGTTTTGTACCGGGAAAAATTTGCCGGAATGTACTCTTCACAAGCCTATTCATTTGCACAGGTACAAATATATTTATAAAGCTTGCACTCTTATTCCTATGGGTGCATTTTATAAGAAATGATTAGTTGTTCTTTTGGTGCTATTATGGATCTTGATTCGTATAAACCTACTTTGGCTGTTCATTAGATCTGCATTCATGATGTGGGCTGCACCATGTATGCACCTTGGCTAAAAAACAAGCCAGGCTGGTCATCAAGAGGTCCACATGTACAAAAATGTGCGCAACTAGTCATTTTTTCAACCATCCTCTTTTTCACACATGGTGGGCCCGCCAGATGATGCCACATTAGTACATGTTGGGAGTGTAGTATTCCAAATCCTACTCCCACGAATAGCTAACATGTTTCTCCAATTTGTAATTTCTCTCTTTATGGTGTAGGTGGCCATTGAGATTCCTTATATACTCCTCCAAACGATTCTATTTGTGAGCATTACATATCCAACGATTGGATACTTTTGGTCAGCTTATAAGGTCTTCTGGTATTTCTACACAACCTTCTGTACATTGCTCTTCTTTAATTACATGGGAATGCTGCTTATGTCATTGAGCCCAAATGTTCAAGTGGCTTCTGTATTGGCGAGTCCCTGCTACACTTTACTGAATCTATTCTCAGGGTTCTTAATACCTGGGCCGGTAAGTGAACCATTCTCTTTCCTCACATATGAAATGCTTACTTAGTTATCAATTGATTTTCTTGGGTGAGCCAGATATGGGAGATTTATATGTTTGGAATTTGATATTCCAAGCCAGCCATTGATAACAACACTTTGTCATCATTTTAATTTTTGTTGTTGTTTCAGATATTAGTTTTAAAACGCTTTCTACTCCTAACTGAAGAAGCCCTCATAATTTTACCCAGTGCCACTTTTTCCTACTTTCTGTAATTATTTTTTCCATTTCTAGGCTGGTGGGAAATAGATTAACTAATTTGCGGCTTGGGGTTTAACCATGATGGCGTTGGAGTTGTGTTAGTATTCATGTATCAGTAGGCTCCCTGCCAATTTGTACAGCCAAATACTCTAGTATGACCTCTTGTGTTTATGAATGCTTCATGATTAGCAGTTTGTCTGAAAACCGCCCCTTCATGAACTTTGCTTGCTTTCCCTTTGGGGTGTGCATGTTTTGGGGTCAATACCAGGTGGGCTTGTGTTGGCATGTGAGTGGTGTCAGTGTGAGCCTTAGCCATGGCCGTTTCCCAGAGCCAAGTAAAAGAGGAAGGTTATTGTCCTGTGGGCAACCATCATAAAAGTTTAATCTATCTACCATTTAAAAGTCGACTTAAAATTGATGGGAGAAAGGCTTAGATGATGATGATGAATTTATTTAATTGATCACAACCCATCACCAACTTTTCAAACTTTCGAATTTTCGAATGGGATATTTACGAAATCCCCATGCATAGGATCAAACCTTACTCCTGGTAGTCTTGCCCTGTCTCATGGGCCGTACAGCTGGAGGGCCATTGTTGTGGGGCCCTTGCCCCCTCTTGCATATTGTATTTATTGTATTATTGTTCTTGCCTTTTTCCTTTTCTGCCCCTGGACCCATGTTGGGTCTTTCTCTTATGTGTAGGGGCATTCATGTATTTTCCTCTGGTTGTATATATGCTCTCTCTCCCTTGTTTGGGTTAGGGAAATTCATTCTCAGCAGACTATCAATTCCATGGTATTTCCACGAGATTCCTCTTTCTTATTCGATGTCTAGAGAAGAAGTGTTTGGAGGGGAAATGGATTTTCCCCACTCATTCAGTGAGCCCTATATCCCATCTCCAGGTTGTAGACATTTATTTTTGCGATACAAGTGGGTCCCACTTTAAACCGCTAAATACTTGAGATTTTCATAAGCCATGTCATTGTACCTTAAGTGAGATCCAACTATTTGGGGTCTGATTCGCAAAGCCTATTTCACCCGTCTATCTGAAGGCCCTTACCTCGGCAAGTGAACAACCCTTCATGTCCTTTCTCACCTCCTCAAATCAAGTCCTTCAGGTGTTCCTCACTTCCTCCCTTCAGGCTCTTTATCGCTAATCAATGTTCCCCTTCCTACATACCATCTTTGGTCTTTGTCATAGTTCAACCACCTCTATCCACTCATTATATTTTCTTATTATGATTACTAGTAGGCTTCTTCAAATGACTTCATTTTAAATACTTATCCTTCCCAGTCTTCCCACACATCCAGTCCAACAATTTCATCTTAGCAATACATGATTTCTTCTCATGTCGACCCAACACTTTGCATGGAGCATATCTAGTCAAGTAGTTGTAGTTGTCCAATAAAAATTTATAAGCATGTGGCAATTACTTGACACCCAGAGGCACACTGCCACTTGATCCTCCCAGCTCTAGTTCTACTAGAAACATCATTATCAAATTTTTCATTTTTTATGAACAATAGAGTTGAGTTAATGAAACATAATGTATTGAGAAATCCCTTGACCATTGATTTTAACTATTATTGTTGTTACTAGAAGTTGCATTCCAAATATTCTGTCTTGGTCCTATTTTTGCCATACCGTGAACAATAAGGTTGAGTTTGGATGCACTATCAAATTGAATCAAAATAATTTTTCTAAAGTGGAAATGACCAAATCGTGTCTATCTTAGAATTTACATAGAGGGATTGGCTCCAAATTGCAATTACATTACGTTCAAGTTGGACTCGAGACCTTAAGGCTTCATCTTCATTATGAACTCCAGGATCATCATTTTTTTATTATCTGCTATTGATTAAGATGAATGTTTGGGACTCAATTCACTTGCGCAACCAACACAGTAAGTCAATAAAACACTAAGACTGTGTTTGGATGCACACAACAGAGTTAAATCGCAATAGTTAGTCTAATAGAGACGAAATGGCCAAATATCAATAATGTTAGTATTCAAAATAAGGAGGTAGCCCTCCAATTGTAGCAGCAGTGCCTCAGTATGAATACTAAAGAAAGGTAACTACGATTTGGTCATCTCCACTATATTGGATCATTTATTACAATTTCATCGTTAGTTCTTCAAAATGCAGTCTAAGGGCCTATTGGATTCCGCTTAAAAATGAGTTTGTCTCATTTTAATTGATTGCAATAAGATATTAGTGATCGTGATTGTAACAGGCCCTTAACATATGACTTTTTTTTTTTTTACACATGCAACCGACCTCGTGTTGAAACAGTCTACCACCAAACAGGCCCTTAACATATGACTCTTACACAATCTTCACATCAGAAATGAGCAGACTGCCTACCATTTTCTCCTTTTTATGTATTCCATGCTAGTAGTATTTTTTTTTAGCCCCTGACATTGATTTCTTTCATCATTATTAACTAGGGGCTATGTTTGAGTCAGGTTGTGGCCATTCTATCTGTTAATCGGGCCTGGACCTGATATTGAAGTGGATTCTATCTGTTAATCAGGCCATTCTTTCCTGTCGGGATTCTTAAATTAGATATAGAATTCTTACCTGTCAGGGTTCTTATTTCCTGTCTACTGGTCCATTTGGTGCAACTAAGTTGAAAATGATCAAATTATGTTCCTCGCAGAAAATTCCAAAGTGGTGGGTTTGGTGCTACTGGATTTGTCCGACAGCATGGAGTCTGAACGGCCTCCTCACTTCACAATATGGAGATCTAAGCAAAGAGATCACAATATTCGGAAAACCGACATCCGTTGATTCTTTCATAAAAGATTATTTCGGGTTCCACCATGATCGTTTAGGTTTTGTGGCTATTGCTCTTGCTGCCTTCCCACTCATTTTTGCTTCTCTGTTTGCATTCTTTGTTGGAAAATTGAATTTCCAAAGGAGGTGAACAGATCTTTGATTCGAGGATATGCACAGGCTGCTTTCAGTATAAAGCAGGACCCATTTCACAATGATCCAGACAGTTGGCATGTTGGGCCCCACCATCTATTGGTTAGGATTCTATAACTGTAATTACTGGAAGAGACATGTAACTAATGACATTTCTTGTAAAAAGTTATCATAATATTAAAGAGCTTAATGTGCATTTTCAGTTTATGATAGCTTGAACAATGCATGACCAAAAGCATTTCATACTATAGTAGACAAAGAATATAAATGGTTAAGGGTGTGCTTGTTTGCACTCGTGATATTTCAACTTTCAACACATGTAAAACCAGAGCTATGTAGGGTCCATCGTGATGTACATGTGGCATCCACTCCATCCATTAGTTGAAAAAAACCCCCATGTTCACCGTAGATAACAAAAACCATCTCAATCCAACAATCGCGCAGGCCACACCATGGAAACAATGTAAAATAACAGCTACAATCTCTAAACTCACATGCTTTGGTCCACTTGCCTTTTGGGTCATGCTGACTTGTGGCATATTTATTTACCCTGGTGGTTCTCACCTGATTAACATTTAGGATGCTATATAAACAACATAGTGGGCCATAGGAAGGTTTCTATGGTAGGTGTCCCATCCCCAATTTTTCCTATGGTGTCACCCACCTGAGTTTTGGATCGTCATGATTATTGATACAATGTCTTAACATAATGTGCCACAACTGATGAATGGAGTGGATCTCACATAGACATCACAATTGGCCACACAATGCTTGATTGTTTCAGTCTTTTCCTTCATATCCAATAACAAGTGTTGTAGAGAAGTCTAATCTCTTCAAAACTCTAAAAATCCAAACACTATTTCCCTTCCAGTAGTAATAGAAAAAATATTATTTTCTCCTAAAACGCGACTTTATTGGCCATGTGCCCATTGCTGGTTGGTGGCTTACCCTATTATGATACACCATGGCTTACTGTATCATTTCCTAGATCAGGAAACCATACTCATATGGTTAGAAAGGAGCCTACCCATCTCTCATATCAGTTGATGAACCAAATGTATCCTTAATGGGCATCCAAACAACCTCTTAGACTGATTTCTGTTATATCTATGTATCATTTAGCAAATGATGAGTAGCATACAAAAAGGAATAGGTTTGCTAGCTAAGACATGTGCCCATACGGGATACATGGTGGGGTTCGAGCTTTCCATCAGGTGGGCCACAATGTACATAACAAACAGATGGTTAGTGCCATTTATTTCTAGACATCCATTTGTTCTTTACACTACCCACTTCTGGAGTGAAATGGCCTTATTTTTAGGCCAGAAGATCCAAACAGCGTGGCCCACCTGAATGAAAGCTCGGGTCTTGCACATGTGTGTAATTGGGCAGGCCTCTACAACCATGTGGGCTTAACAAAACGCTAGGAAGGGAATACAAAACTCACACAACCAGTCTCACAAACAAAGAAGAGAAGAAAATGGGAACATGAACAGCATTCTCAGTAAATTCTATAAAACTTCTACAATTGCTAGTAACTCAACAACTGGAATTAAAGATGAATTAGAATCGCGTATGAATTTGAATGTACAGATCATGGCATCAATCACAACCTTTGAATCATTGGCTGTATCATCACTTTGAGTGACCCATTTCAAGTCGGACTTCAAATAATAGCAATTTAGGGGCTAGTCCCACATTATGAAAGGATTGAGACCACATCTTACTCGAACATTTACTCTTTTTTTCTTTTAGGTTACTGCACACACCCCACTGTTAGTACACCGACGCCCACTGTTAGTCACACTGCAATGTTAGCCACCCCCACTTGGGAATCGATACCAAGACCTCAAGTGTTGAAACAAGGTTATCTTCACTCAGTCTACCATTCTCAATTGATTCTATAAAACTTCTGCAATTGCTAGTAACTCAAATAACTGGAATTAAAGATGAATTAGAATTGCGTATGAATTTGAATGTACAGATCATGGCATCAATCACAACCTTTGAATCATTGACCGTGTCATCACTTTGAGTGACCCATTTCAAGTTGGACTTCAAATAATAGCAATTGCAATTTAGGGGCTACTCCCACATTATGAAGGGAGTGGGACCACTTCTAACTCGAACATTTACTCTCTACGTACTGAATTATTGTAATTCAGTTCCATTGAGCATCCAAATGCAGCCATAAAGAACAGTTGGCTTTGATACCACTCATAGGTTTGCTTATAGTGAAACCATGCAATGTACAAGGAAAAACTGGAGAGCTAGTTCATATGTATATTTGTGTATATCTTCATAGATACATAGATATGGCTAGTTAGGTGCCACATCTACGTATCTATGGAGATATACACATATACATATGAGCTATATTAACAGCTAACCCATATTTCTACACTAGATAGTCCAGTCCGGGTTTTAAAACACTGGCTAGAACCGAACATCATCTATGATGAAGAAAAACACTACCGAGAATTGAATTAGTCAATGCAGAAAGAAGAGTAGAAATGTTTCTACACCGAAAACTCTCTTTCTACTTCACCATGCGGCAAATGGGTTGGACCTGGATTGGTCCGTGGCAGATAACTTGAATTGATTGGGTCGATCAGCCTTCTCCATTTGCCTGCCTAGTCATGCTTGAGAGTTACCGAAAACCAAGGTTGACAAACTCGAGACTCAGTAATCAATTTGGCCTAGTGCAAAATTTTGACTCGGTGAGTTGATTTAGCAACTCGGGTGTGTCAGGATTGTTTGTATATTTCATAACAAAGAGTATTTGTATGAGTAAAATTTATACAATAGGTGGGGGCTTGTATTTTGAATTGGTCAGGCTGGGCCTATTCAAAAAATTGATTGTGCTTGACCCAGGTTCAGCCCATTGGTAGCCTTAATTCATTTTTCTTTCCATAACCAGGTTGTAAATTAATGCCTAGATCCTTAAGGGCCTGTTTGGTAAAATGAATCGAAAATGTAGACATGCAAAAACCTTGAGGAGACTTGGAAAACTGTGGAATCCAACAATAATTCTGTTATTTGGTTTGGAGTGCAGTTTTTCATGGACATGTTAAAAGTTGAATGGTGGTCTACGGGCTGTCAACAGGTTAGGGCTCGGGTCTGGTCCTACAGTACACAAACCCGGGCCAATCAGGTCAGGGAATTTATCATTAAACCCGGGCTAATCAGCTCAAGGAATTTATCATTTTCAGTATGATCTGGGCAGGGCCCAACCAATTTTTTGGGGCCAAGCTTGGGCCTGCTGTGCTACACCATGCTAGGCTTGAGCCTTCGGTCTTAACTGTCAAGCTTGCTGTGCTAGGCCTAGGCCCGGCCCATCCAGCCCATTGCTAGATTCCCTCATTTGCTTAGCTCCTGCAATCTGAACCCTTTACTCAAGGGCCTTACTGTGTCCACACCAATGGGTTCTACTAGCTATCACCCTCATCAATTGACTCTTTCATAGCATCAGGAAGATTACTAGCCTCTGATTTCAATCTATCAACCATATTGATTTATTAAGAAATGCTGATATAGCACCCTGTGTCTCACCAAACATGCTAGAAAATAGTGTTATTGTTCAGTCTGGACACGTGGCCACGTGTAACGAACAATCTAAATTTGATCAAACGTATGCAATTAGGAATACTGTGAGACGTGTCAGAGTCATATATATTCTACTTGAGTCGATTGAACGCCTGTGACCCTAGGCGCTAAACAAGATAGATTAGGATCAGACCTGTGAATGTTGGCCTGACTATTCAGCCACCGATTGTTGCAGCGATCAGTGGATGACGAAGTCACTTATTACGGCATTGTCAAAAAAATTCTTGAGCTGGACTACATAGATTTTATGAAGATAGTCTTTTCTATGATTTGGTGTGTATAGAAGATTCGAATGGTTATGTAGTCGATCCACAAACGAATTTGATATATGTTAACCTAGGAAGGTTAATGCGAAATATAAAAGAAGATGACGAGCCGTTTATACTTGCATCATAAGCAACTTAGGTGTTTTATTGCAAGGAAGTCGACTTGAAGTCAACGCAGGAAGAGTAGGATAAAACTGTTAAGTTCAAGGAACTTTGTGTAAGAATGAAGATCTAACACACAATGAGCAGGAAGGGAGTCGCTAATAGAGTTAAGGAATTAATAATATATACTTTGTTATTTTCATTAAAATATATTTAATAAAAATTGATTACCTATTTAGTTTTTTTCTGTTTCAGAAAAAAAAAAAAAAAAAATGATGGTCGTACGATTATGAGGACGAAACTCTTTATCAGCAGTCATACTAAGGTTGATGGTTCCGCGCTAACCCCTAAAGCAGACCAATACACTGTGAGTAATCATAAATTTGCTTACTTAGTTTACTGTTATTACAATTCTATTGTACTGATCATCGTTCTATTTTTCAGTCCCAAATTAGGAACATTATACCACGGATTCCACACTTAGATAGAGGGATTTTGATAGTGATCTCGTCGCAATGGTAAATACATTATCTTTGATATATATATTTAATTAAAATTCTATTTTATATTATAGTTTATTGTAATAAAATTTTAATTTATATAATAGGTGTCTGGAAAAAATAGAAAGTGAATGATATGCGGCATGGGAGGGGGGGTAAGCAAGACTGGTTTGCGTACAACAGCTCCGTATCGTTCTTGTATAGATGAGATGAATGGACAAATGTATCAGATGTCTCAACATATAAATACGATGATGGAGTAGATGGCAAACATGAGCCAGCAGAAGCAACGGCCCGGGTTGATACCTCCCAGACGACTACACGGTCATCTCAGGTATATATATTTAATTTCAATATATATTAGGATCCAATCATACGTAAATTTGAATCCTAATATATAATTGTTTGTTATTAATAGGGAAGACCTGATAAAGGTAAATAACCAGCACCCTCTCCCTCCCCGAATTTAGGTGGCCGTAGATGTTACTTGAAGAACGTTCGACATACTAAAACCTTGGCCAGTGGAGTATTAGTTGCATATGAGGACCACGATCCATTTTTTTATTATATCTGCATAGATGAGATATTTGATCGGTCTGCCGAGGTAATGGATCAAGACAGACTTGAAGGGACATTTGCAGATATGAAATTGAATCGATTATTAAATGGACTCAACATATGATGGATATACTCCATTGATTCTGATACATTCGTTTTATTTTGGCCGGATGATTTTTTGTATGTTAGTTGTTTATATATTTTGTTTTATTGTACGTTAGTCGTGGAATGGTTGGATGAATTGTGAATAAATTTTGTTTATTATGAACACTTTGTTTGATTGGTGATTGGTTGTTGGTATGTATGTTGTACAAGAAGTTATTTTATTATGATACTTTATTGCTTGTAGAATGGTTTGAACTGGATTTGGATTGGAATAAATGTGTATTATGGTGATGGATTTGGATTGAAATGTGTGTGTCTATCAGGTTTTGGGCTCAGTCAAATGCCCTAAGGTATCAATAAACGAATATTTTTTTTAAAAAAAAATTCTTAAATTCGGCGACTTAGGCCTCGTATTTTTATATATTTAGCGGCTTAGGTCATCGTATTTTTATATATTCGGCAGCTTGAGCCACTGAAAGTTATTTCACATATGGTGGGTACAACCACCGACATATGAGGCTACAACCGCCATTTATAATGAACGATGAGTATAGCCGTTGAATAATGTTCGTCTTATGTTGAAAAAACGACGGCTTAGAGCCGTCGTTTTATAAAATGGACAGCCTTAGTCAACAAATATTGGGGAGCCAACTTGAAAATCGGCACAGATTATTCAGCGGTTACATCTTTCGTCAAATAAATTTCATCAAGCTTCATCTGCAGAAAATGATTTTCGGTGACCAAAAATTTGGTGTACAAAAATGTTGTCGAAGGCCTTTGAATTAAGCTGAAAATCGACGGCTTTTGGCAGTCGAGTTACGGTCTTTTTTCACATACTGCTCCCTTCAATTTCAAGTGGTGCATTAGTTTGGTAAGTTGTCCGTTCCGGGAATTTTGCGGGAATTTTGCTGGAAAAAAATCCCTATTTTATATTAAGCAGATACTTTTCATAAATAATAATAGATATTAAAAATCATTTTCATATGTTTATTGGGTGGGTATGTGTACACAAAAAATCAAGTGGATAACCGTTGCATTTGTGCCATCTAAATAGCTATCCCAGCTCACAAATGCTTATTCTGGTAGGCAGTTTCATTCCCAAACATCTAAATAGCTATCCCAGCTCACAAATGCTTATCCCGGTAGGCCGTTTCATTCCCAAACATCATATATCGGTTGCCTTCACAACCGTCATAAAATACCCATATCAAACAGTTCCAAAGATAACCAATATTGAGCGGATGATCTTAACCGTCTGATTTTACCTGTTGGATTTGGACCACTGTAATCCATTCCGTTCCACTTCTGTCTTTGTTGATCGCAGGTATTCTCACATGGGCCCCACATAGGAATCCTCACTCTGGGATCTCCTCTTTTCACCGATGAAATTTTTGGGGCCATGATCTGGATCGTTGAATCATGGGTCTTGCTTGGTACAAAATGAAAACCCGAGTACAATCCCTGTCCTCGGGCAGAGACTCATACAGGGTAGTTATTTGATTCTCTCCCCATTTCCATAAGAGGAGCCTTTTGATTCTCTCCCCGTATTAGTAACGGGGGTTATTTGTTACTCTGGCAGAGTACGATGTTTGATAAGCAGGCACTTGAAATTGTACACGTGGCTTATATTAAATCAAGAGATTTGCGCTATTAGTTACAGACTTAGTAGGGTCAATGCACATTTCATGGGCTAGTGTGAAAAAATACACTAACCTGACAGATATTAACCATTTGATCAATGGCCTTAAATATGGACGGCCAAGATCATTTACCTAATAAGTAAGTCTTAAGCAACAATATGGTCCATCTATTTGCTAGGTTTATCAATATTTCTTATGATTATAAAGAATCGCTTTTATCGGGCAATCCTAACCATGGATGGCTTGGGAGAAGGATGGCAATATAAAATAAAACCAACAGGTGGGTGCGTCGTGTGCCTAACCGAGTAAGTGCGTTGCGCAGCTAAAAGGGCGGATGCTTTGCATGGCTAACAAAAAAAAAAAAAGACCAAATAAAGAAGGGACCGGATGGCTCGATTAACTTAATTTTTTCATGGTGGGTCACAAAGTGCATTCTCAACTTATTAGATGGTTCAGATTCATTTATTAGACTGTCCAAGTCAACCAATGCAAATAAGATCACTACTAGTCATAATGCTGTGTAGGGCCATCAACTGTAAGTTCAGAATAGTCCTATAACACCTGTACTTGAATGTAAATCACGGTGGGTCTCATAGAGCCCTTGCCGGGACCGTCCATCTCTACATCGGTCCTGGTGGGGGTAGTACCCATTCTGCATCCTTGGAAGTGTAGAATGGTGGTCATATGAAGAAAACATTCTACTCCTGATTCAGGCTCACAATAGGTTGTATCAGCTCAAGTCTAAAATTTTGTAGCCAGATTCGGATCCAAAAAGTGATATCCATATTCCATTCGCTTATAAATAGCCAGATTCATTTCCAATCAAAAAATCCACATAGTCATTAGATTCAAGTTAGATCTAGGTTCGAATCAACCACATTACAAATATAAAAAATATATCAAATAATATATTTAATTTAGCAACAAAATAGTACAAATCCTACTGTTTATTGTACTATGGTCGACCTGAGATTGAGATGTCTCATTTTTGGTACGTGGTCTAAAATAACATGGAAAGTCAGATGACCGATGGGGCTTCACCTGTTGATGTTGGGTAGCAGTGTTCTCTAGACTCTTACTGTTCCAATGACACTTTTCTTTTTTTTTTTTTTTTTTTTTTTTGCTTTTTTCTTTTTAAATGGTGCCCACACAAAGATGATCCAGCCCACCACCAGCCCGGCCCAAGAGCTGAAAAATAATTGATTATATGAAAAATAAACATCACAATAGACCTAAAATGTTTTCAAGGGTGGACGTACCTGTCTGTTCCTATAATAGGGTCTACCTAAGATTCGACTAATTTTTGGAGATCGACTCTAAAATGATTTGACAGGATAGATAAATGGTATGAATGTAACATATACATCATAATGAGCTCCATAAGTAGCCCTAGGACCACTTTTCTAAAAATTGTTTATGTATGAGCATTGAAGTTTGAAAAGCAGCAGTTAAATAGCTGCACAAAACTCACTAATATAGAAGTCGAAATGATTGAAGGCTTGAAGCATGCAATAGTGGAGATCTGATCGGATCTCACTACTAGATCCAAGTCCGACCCAAATATAATTTAGATTTATTTTTGTGAATGAAAATTAAATCAATTTAATTAATCAAACTTATTTTAGGGTCCAACTTATATGTGTTCAGAGCGAACCAGGACTGGGCTCCAGTGAGAGCCCCACTCCTAATTTGGTCCAGTAAATGCTCGCATGTCTATGCATAACTATTCATTGATGTGGCTGGAGGACTTCACGTGGATCTGATCAAACCCGTCCATCAGGACTGCCACGCTGTCTCTGTAATAGGGCCTAAATATCAGGACGGTTCAAGACTCAGGTGGGCCACACCACGGGGAACGGGAACTTCCACCATTAAAATCGTGCAAATTGGGTCTACCATGGTGTATAAATACCATCCAAAGGATAAATGGTTTTCCTGAAAATCTTGACGATCCAAGATACACGCGAGCCATACATGATTTAGAGCTTTTAGGAATGATTAAACACCGTTCCATACTGTTTGACCCAACTATGTCTTGGGTTGGACTTTTCTTTTCTTTTTTTTCTTTTTTAATACATAGTAAGAGTGTAGTGATGCACCTGTTGAACGGTGCGGATCTGATGAAAATTCTCCCACACGTAGCGCTCGGTTAATTTTACGCACGCCCACATGTCTTGGGGTCTTCAGGCCTCAGGCTAGCAGAGACTCACATTCCTCTTGTGTCACGTGTCAAGTTCACACTTGTGTTCAAGGTTCTGGCCAACCACCATGTACATTTCTTACCTAAAAATCAGGCCGGTCTACTCATCCAGTAGGCCACATGCAGGTGCTGGATGGTGAGTCAGAAGAGACCAACAGCATCTATTCAACGTCCATTTGTGGGTCACCTGATGAATGGACCAGCCCTTCCTACCAAGAAAAAAAGACCAACCTGGGCCCACCCAATCAGCCATCCGCTTCAATTCATGCCAGGTAACCATCACAGTGGGGCCCACCTCGTGCAGAAATCAGATCTCAGATACCTTATGGGCCCACCTGTACACACAGCGGGATAGTAGTGGTCCACTAAGGATTGCACTTGGCCGCACCATCACTATAGTTTGGAAATCTAATCCATTCAAATAAGGGCATGGTAATTGGAAGGTAACACCATCGTCTATTTGCATTTCTTCAAATGTATGGCTGTGATTGTCCAATCACAGTCATTTTTTGGGCCATCTGTAATCCATTCGGTTCACAGGTATTCTCACATGGGCCCCACATAGGAATCCTCACTCTGTGATCTCTTCTCTTTTCACTGATGAGATTTTTGAGACCAATGATCCGGATCGTTGAATCTTGGGCCTTGCCCTGTACAAAATCAAAACCCGAGTACAATCTATGTCCTCTGGCGGAGGCTCATAAAGGGTAGTCGTTATTTGATTCTCTGCAAGTTTCCATGAGAGGAGATATTTCATTCTCTGCAAGTAATTTGATTCTCTCCTGGTCTTATTTGATCGTCTCCCCATTTTTAGTAAGGGAGTTATTTGTTACTCTGGCGGATTACAACGTTGATAAGCAAGCACTAAAAATTGTACACGTGGCTTATATTAGTTACATACTTATTAGGTTCAATGCACATTTCATGGGCTAGCGTGAAAAATACACTAACCTGACATATATTAACCATCTTATCAATGGCCTTAAATATGGACGGCCAAGATCACTTACCCAAAAATAATTTCGTAAGCAACAATATGGTCCATCTATTTGATAGGACTATCGATATTTCTTATGATTCTAAAGAATCACTTTTATTGGGCAATCCTAACCATGGATGGCTAGGAAAAAGGATGACAATAGAAAATAAGACCAAATCAAGGATGAACTGGATCGCTTGATTGGTCTAATTTCTTCATGGTGGCTCACAAACTGTGTTCTCGACTTATTGGATGGTTCAGATTGATTGATTGTACTGTCCATGTCAATCAATGCAGATAAGAGCACCATAACTTATAGTGCTATATAGGGCTGTTAACGGGTCCGGGTTCCTACCGGGTCCAAGTCTTTTGCTAAAATAATCAAATGTTACACATATACAGCTTAAGAAACCTAATTATTTTTATTAGAATAATAAAATAAAATATTAAGATATATATATTTATTAAAACTATTTGCAACAGACCCAACTCAATTAGTCCTGAATTTTAACCGAGTCTAAAATGTGAGACCTGAACTCAACCTTTCTTAATGGGTCAAAAAATTGGGACCCGATCCGTTAAATTTAGGTGGGGCCAATTGGGTATGCATTGGAGTTCCAGTCTCAAAATCAGATTGTATTTGCAATTTTAACCTATGATTCGTGGACACTTGTCCTTCAAAACAGGACCATTGGATTTTTTCAGTTTTAACTGTCCAATAAATGTCCACCAATCCTATAGGTAATATAAACAAATAAGCCTCATTTTTTTTAAATGTAAAAAGTTAGTTGTGTGCCACGTATGCAATTTCTAAGTGCCTCCGTATCATCTACCACACTCCGCAAGAGTAGCGAATTTTTTCTTCTTCATTTAAACAGAGAGAGCCGTTTCCTTGCTCTTTCATCTCTCTCTCTCCAAACGATGGGAAGAGATGACATTGGAGATTACAACGCATCCGATTTCCCCGGCAATTCGCTTGGGAATTCAAGCAATGAGGATGAAATCGAGCTGCAGTGGGCCGCAATCGAGAGATTGCCCACCATCAAACGGCTCAGATCGTCGCTCTTCGATTATAGCGACGGAGAGAACGGTGGTAAAGGGAAGAAGGTGGTCGACGTTGCCAGGCTCGGTGCTCTGGAGCGACAAACGTTCATCGAGAAACTCATCAAGTACATCGAGGAAGACAATCGACGGCTAGTACAAAAGCAACGAGAACGAATGGATAGGTGAGCTTCATACATTCACGCGTGCATACGTACGTGTGAGATATATTGATGCATGTGTGCATTCACATACCAGAGAAGTAAAGAGTGATTGTTTGATACTCTGGCAGAGTCTGATTGATGATACGCAGGCACTTGAAAAAGCTCTGAATACAAGTAATTCTAATTAAACTCCAAATTATGGACCTAAGCCGATTGAAAAAAATCCAATGGTCTTGATTGAACAAACAGGTGTCCACGAATTAGATTTTAGTCTTGCTCAATGTGACTTCGAGAACGGCGGTTCCATAAAAGTCTATTTTGAGTTACTGTATGCCACGTATACAATTTCTAAGTGCCTGTGTATGAAGTGTCATACTCCACCAGTGTATCAAACAACTCTACGGAGGGCTGCAGATTGCCTAATTTATATATTTTTTGCAATAATTACTGAAGATTGTCCTGGGGTCATGGGCTGCAGGATGACTCTATTGCTGGGTCCACCTGGATGTGGGAAGACCACATTGCTTTTGGCACTTGCTGGGAAGCTGGACCAATCTCTAAAGGTCAGATTTTCGGCTATACATCATACATTTGTTAGATATATGTATACACAGGAATATGGGTAGAAATGGGCCGCACTGGGCCTGGATTTTAATGGCCCTAAATTAGGCATATAAACCAAGATAGGTCTGGTCCGTTTAGCAACTGGGCCTTCTGTTTCAAGACTAATCTGGACCATTAAAGTTGTAAAAGGGCCTGTTCTAGGGCTGTACCTTAATAGATAACTTTCGAACAGGCCGTGGCCTTACTCATCTATCAATTGGGCCAGAAAACCAGGCACTGGGCCTAGCCATGGGCCCCTCATCAGATATCAGCGGTCCAGTCCATGTCTGTTGGGGACCAATCATCGCCATTTAAGAAATGGTGGAAGATTGCACAAAGTGGTGTAGTCCAAAATAATTCAGATCTTGAATTTGAAAATATTCAAAATTTGAACGTCTCAGCTGTTGATCACAGTTTTTTTTTTTTTTTTTTTCAGGTTACAGGAGAAATCTCCTACAATGGTTACAAATTAGAGGAGTTTGTACCTCAGAAGACATCATGCTTACATAAGCCAATATGATCTCCACATTCCTGAGACGACTGTAAGGGAGACACTTGATTTTTCGCCCGCTGTCAGGGCGTCGGAAGCAGAGCAGTAAGCTCACTATACACCACTTAGGTGTGTTTGGATGCAATATCTAATTGAATTGTGATAATGTAGTTGAATAAAGTCGAACTGACCAAATTGTTGGTACCTGCTTGAGTAGGCATGTTTGGATGCACTATCTAATTGAATCACAATAATATCGTTCAATGAGGTGGAATGACCAAAGTGTAGTTACCTTCTTGAGTGTTCAATTGAGAACTGGGCTCCAAATTGTATTTTCATATCCTTCAATTTGGACTTGAAAAGAATGTAACTGCAATGTATATATGCATACGCTAGCATTTGGATACACTATTGAACTGAATTTCAAGCTAATTCATCAAACTGGAAAGGACCCAAGTCATGTTGAAGGACTCCAAATTGCAATTCCTTTTTATTAGATTATGGGTGCGCTTGGTTGCACCAGATATCATGATATCTGGTGCAATGCAACCAAATGCACCTTATACTAAAAGAGTTCAAGCCAGTTGTCCTTCCAAATGAGCCCATAGTCAATATCTTCAATAAACTTTTTTTTTTTTTTTTGGCGTTGGAATCTTGACATATATTTCTGCACAAATGTGGTAGCTTACTTGAGTTATTCTATGTATTTGAAGAACTCATGATGGAAGTTAGTAGAAGGGAGAAGGGGTTGGGAGTTCTACCGGAATCAGATATCAACACTTACATGAAGGTAACAAATAAGAACTTGTGCATTATTTGAAGTAGCTTAGGCAGTGTTTGGATGCGTCATTGAATTGAATTGCAATAATTGGTTTGATAGAGAGGAACGACAAAATCTCAATTCACCTTCCTCAGTATTCCAGAAGAGAAGGAGATACCAAATTCAAGCAGAATTTCTTTAAAGTTGCCATTTAGAGTTCAGCCCGTTGGCATGAATACAGATGAAGGAGCTGAAAATGGGTCATTTCCACTTTATCAAACTAAGTATTACAATTAGATTCATCAGTGCTTGTAAACAGTCCTGCTCAAGTTGGAAATCTCTAAGAAGACTCATTTCAACAGGCAATTTCTGTAGAAGGATTAGAGAGAACCCTCCAAACAGATTAAATTTTAAAGGTAATTCTCTTTGATAACTGAAGTCATGTCTCTCTTGTGTTTGTATCGATGTGAACTACACTGTCGATTTTATTTGGTGATGCTTCTTCTATATTGGTATTGGACGTCTGTGCTGAAACAATGGTTGGTGATGCCATGCGAAGAGGCATTTCAGGCGGTCAGAAGAAAAGGCTCACTACAGGTAGTCTGCAAATGCTGTATCACTCCAACCACAAAGTTTGAAAGCAATGTTTTTTCGTGGAACCTAAGCCAATGAATTCACTTTAGTCTTGTTTTAGTGGGCCCACTAAAATCAAGACTTTTGAGATCCATGTCTTTAAATGGTTCCAAGAATGTTAGCATTTAACAACAACTAATGAGTTGGCTTGTAGTATTTTCTAGTTATCAGTGGTGCTTAGTGAGAATAATTTCATGTTTTTGTATTGTTGATTTTCATTGAAAGCATTAACTTGTTCAACCTATTTTTCAATTTAATGCATCTTTGACAAATTTTCTGGTAGGGGAGATGATTGTTGGTCCAACAAAAGCTCTTTTCATGGATGAGATATCGACTGGCTTGGACAGCTAGACCACCTTTCAGATTGTCACTTGTCTTCAGCAGTTGGCGCACATCACAGACGCTACAATGTTGGTTTCACTTCTTCAACCAGCACCAAAAACCTTTGATCTCTTTGATGATCTTATCATGATGGCGGAAGGGAAAATTGTGTATCATGGTCCACGATGTCTTGTTCTTGGTTTTTTTTAGGATTGTGGTTTCAAGTGCCCAGAAAGAAAAGACACTTGCTGACTTCCTCCAAGAGGTATGGGGAAGCCTATTTGAACTCATCTTTTAGGTTGGATTTGAATGCTCAACTAAACTAAATCATGTCGACTGAGCAAATAAGGTATAATGACAAAAGTGGGGCAGCCCCAATCATGGTGTGCAGTAACAGCCGTTACGGGGCCATAAAGGCTGTTACATAAAGGTAGCGGTGGCAACTATTACACATTACGGGGTTGTAATGACTGTTACTTAAAAAATGACTTGTAACAGCCGTTACACCCTACGTAAAGGCTGTAACGGCCCCGTAATGGTCCATTATGGGGCTAATACAAGTTTTTTCGGTTTTTTTTTTTTAATTAAAAAAAAAAGACCATAACGGCTGTCACAGCCTGTATCGTAAAGGTAAAGATGGTGGCCATTATGGCCACCTGTTGTGGAATACCTTGGCCCCTATAGTAAGGTTTGACCAAAAATCACAATTAATATTGTTTTAGGTTCATCTTGAAACCTATGGAATTGCAATCATGTAGTTGCTATCTAATTTTCAAGAATTCAGCATTTAGATATTATTTTTTAGTACTTTCCACAAGCTCCATTGTTGATTAGCTCTGCCTTGGACCCTATTCAGGTACTTTCTAGAAAGGATCAAGAACAATACTGGTACCATACAGACCAACCTTATACTTATGTCACTGTAAACCAATTCTCTAAGAAATTCAAGGAATGTGATATTGGGCAGAAGTTAAATGAGGAACTTTCCGAGCCATATGATAAGTCCCACTGCGACAAAACTGCTTTAGCCTTTAGTATGTTCTCTCTAACAAAATGGGAATTATTCAAAGCTTGCATGGCTAGATAATGGCTTCTCATGAAACAGAATTCATTCGTTCATGGATTCAAAATAGCACAGGTAACTCCTCTTTTCAGTATACTTTGTGTTCTTGTTGGGACCAAAAAAAAGTGCATCAGTCTAAGAGTCTTTTGCATGTTTGTCTCCTCTGTCTTGCAGCTGGTAATCATGGCATTTATAACAATGACCATATTTATACATACACGGATGGCTGTGGATGTCTTGCATGCAAATTACTACATGGGTGCTTTGTTTTATACACTCATCCGCTTGTGACAAATGGAATTGCAGAGCTGGCTTTAACCATTTCTAGAATCCAAGTTTTCTACAGACAGAGAGAATATTACTTCTACCCGCAATGGACATTCTCTATTACGGCTGCCATCCTGAAGATTCCTTTTTCATTGCTTGAACCTTTTATTTGGACAGCTATTACTTACTATGTTATTGGGTATAGTCCTGAGATTGAAAGGTGAGTATCATTTGCAAATCTTATGATTCATTTATGCTAAATGAACCATGACAATGGGGCGAATGTAATAATGAGGGTGCCTTGTCGCGCACATTGCAATGTGGTCACAATGTGAGATATGGGCCATTCATCAGGTGAGAATCACCATGAAATTTCCTTGGCTCGAAAGTCAAACTAGTAAACTCATCAGGTGAGTTGCACATGTAAGAAAAAACAATGGTATCTATTAAATGTACGCCATCCCCTCCCAACAAGCAGACCAACTTGATATTTAGGCTAGGGAAAGTTCACCATAGGTCAAACCTGATGAATGGCTCAACTCACATGTGCCACTTTTCGGCTCCTGTAGTGAGGCTCCATCTCCATTTTCAATCTCAGGACTATACCCAATAACATAGTAAGTAATTGCTATCCAAATAAAAGATTCAAGCAATGAAAAAGGAATCTTTAGGATGGCAGCTAGGAATAGAGAATGTCCATGCAGGGTAGAAGTAATATTCTCTCTGTCTGTAGAAAACAGGGAGTCTAGAAACGGTTAAAGCCAGCTCTGCAATTCCATTTGTCACAAGTCGGATGAGTGTATAAAACAAAGCACCCATGTAGTAATTTGCATGCAACACATCCACAACCATCCGTGTGCGTATAAATATGGTCATTGTTATAAATGCCATGATTACCAGCTGCAAGACAGAAGAGACAAACATGCAAAAGTCTCTTAGACTGATGCACTTTTTTATGGTCCCAACAAGAACATAAAATATACTGAAAAGAGAAGTTACCTGTGCTATTTTGAATCCATGAACGAATGGATTCCATTTCATGAGAAGCCATTATCTAGCCATGCAAGCTTTGAATAATTCCCATTTTGTTAGAGAGAACATACTAAAGGCTAAAGCAGTTTTGTCGCAGTGGGACTTATCATATGGCTTGGAAAGTTCCTCATTTAGCTTCCGCCCAATATCACATTCCTTGAATTTCTTAGAGAATTGGTTTACAGTGACATAAGTATTAGGTTGGT
The DNA here is from genome assembly GCA_003013855.2 of Liriodendron chinense. Classification (NCBI taxonomy): domain Eukaryota; kingdom Viridiplantae; phylum Streptophyta; class Magnoliopsida; order Magnoliales; family Magnoliaceae; genus Liriodendron; species Liriodendron chinense. The sequence goes on along the minus strand of ML058484.1, from coordinate 1,813,861 downwards.
CTGTAAGGTACCAGTATTGTTCTTGATCATTTCTAGAAAGTACCTGAATAGGGTCCAAGGCAGAGCTAATCAACAATGGAGCTTGTGGAAAGTACTAAAAAATAATCTTTAAATGCTGGATTCTTGAAAACTAGATAGCAACTACATGATTGCAATTCCATAGGTTTCAAGATGAACCTAAAATAATAGTAATTGTGATTTTTGGTCAAACCTTACTATAGGGGCCAAGGTATTCCATAACAGTAACGGTGGCCATAATGGCCACCATCTTTACCTTTACAATACAGGTTGTGACAACCGTTACGGTCTCTTTTTTTTTAATTAAAAAAAAACCGAAAAAACTTGTATTAGCCACATAATGGACCATTACGGGGCCATTACAGCCTTTATGTGGGGTGTAACGGCTGTTTCGAGTCATTTTAAGTAGCAGTCATTACAACCCTGTAATGTGTAACAGTTGCCACCGTTACCTTAATGTAACAGCCTTTATGGCCCCGTAACGGCTGTAACAGCACACCATGTGATGCAGGACAGCCCTAATTATGATGCATGCTCATGAACACAATTATTCAGCGGAAATAAAAGCAATAATAATAATGAAATCTAGCATCAATCATCATAAACTAAGAAAATCATGATGATTGATGCTAGATTTCATTATTATTATTGCTTTTATTTCCGCTGAATAATTGTGTTCATGAGCATGCATCATAATTAGGGCTGTCCTGCATCAAATTGGTATCAGAGAATAGGTTTGCATGGTTTGTGTCTAGATCGAGTTATCAAATTAGGGTTTTGATTAATTGTGGCCCACTTTCATCACACCATCATTGGAGCGCATTGGACATCTTAGATTTGAGTTTGTTTTACGCATTTTTTTCTTATTTGAGTTTTGGGTTAGTATGGGTACGTGTGTAAGGTCTTCAATGCTCCTCAATAGTCGCCTATCCACAAGGATGGTACTTGTGGTTGGCGCTTTCTTCGTTGGTACACCTTGAATGCTTTTGTTCCGCATCACCATGATTGGGGCTGCCCCACTTTTGTCATTATACCTTGTTTGCTCAATCAACATGATTCAGTTTAGTTTAGCATCCAAATCCAGCCTAAAAGATGAGTTCAAATAGGCTTCCCCATACCTCTTGGAGGAAGTCAGCAGTGCCTTTTCTTTCTGGGCACTTGAAACCACAATCCTCAAAAAAACCAAGAACAAGACATCGTGGACCATGATACACGATTTTCCCTTCCGTCATCATTATAAGATCATCAAAGAGATCAAAGGTTTTTGGTGCTGGTTGAAGAAGTGAAACAAACATTGTAGCGTCTGTGATGTGCGCCAACTGCAGAAGACAAGTGACAATCTGAAAGGTGGTCGAGCTGTCCAAGCCAGTCGATATCTCATCCATGAAAAGAGCTTTTGTTGGACCAACAATCATCTCCCCTACCAGAAAATTTGTCAAAGATGCATTAAATTGAAAAATGGGTTGAACAAGTTAATGCTTTCAATGAAAATCAACAATACAAAAACATGAAAGAATTCTCACTAAGCATCACTGAAAACTAGAAAATACTACAAGCCAACTCATTAGTTGTTGTTAAATGCTAACATTCTTGGAACCATTTAAAGACATGGATCTCAAAAGTCTTGATTTTAGTGGGCCCACTAAAACAAGACTAAAGTGAATTCATTGGCTTAGGTTCCACGAAAAATCATTTCTTTCAAACTTTGTGGTTGGAGTGATACAGCATTTGCAGACTACCTGTAGTGAGCCTTTTCTTCTGACCACCTGAAATGCCTCTTCGCATGGCATCACTAACCATTGTTTTAGCACAGATGTCCAATCCTAGGATCCGAACCGATATAGAAGAAGCATCACCAAATAAAATCGACAGTGTAGTTCACATCGATACAAACACAAGAGAGGCATGACTTCAGTTATCAAAGAGAATTACCTTTAAAATATAATCTGTTTGGAGGTTTCTCTCTAATCCTTCTACAGAAATTGCCTGTTTAAGTGAGTCTTCTTAGAGATTTCCAACTTAAGTAGGACTGTTTACAAGCACTCATGAATCGAATTGTAATACTTATTTTGATAAAGTGGAAATGACCCATTGTAGCCCTCCAATTGTAGCAGGAGTGCCTCAATATGAATACTAAAGAAAGGTAACTACGATTTGGCCATCTCCACTATATTGGATCAGTTATTGCAATTTCATCGTTGGTTCATCAAAATGCAGTCTGAGGGCCTATTGGATTCCGCTTAAAAATGAGTTTGTCTCATTTTAATTGATTGCAATAACATATTAGTGATCGTGATTGTTGGTTCTTAAGATTATTTTAATCCTTACAAAAAAGAAATATGATCTCTAATATATAATGACCAATAGGCTGCATTAGAAGGAGACATATGCGCACTTGATGTCATGATGTGGTCCTCAAGCCATAACACAGGTGGGGCCCACCCAACCAGGTGCCACATTAGCACGAGTGGCAAGAGTAGAATTCTGTTGGCAACTATTGATAGAAGCCATAACAAGGATCTGATTAAGTCATTGTACCTTTGGGAAGATTGTTGGGGCTACAATGGCACAAGTCCAGAACTTCCACCCTCCAAAAGCTGGGATCTTTGGGAATTCCAGGATCTTAAATTCCTCAAACGCTAAGATTCCAGATATCAGAAGGGGTCTATTGATTTATTAATTTCCTGAAATTCATACCAACATATCACCAATGGTGGGTTGGGTCAAGACTAATCACTAAGAATTGAAATATACATCACAGAACACAATGCAATAAAAATTGGATTGGAAATACTAAAAATTTAATTATCATTTTCTTAAGATGAATCCATAACAATTCTTCAGGTGGTAATCCAATGTAAAATCGGAAACATCTGCCACAAAAAAAATTGAAATTCTTTAGTAAGGGTGGAATTCAATGTTATTGTATCTGCACCGAGCTCAAATGCTGTTTGTTGAAATGATCATTTCTGAAATTTATTTGCTAGAATTAGCCCACTTCAGAAAATGTGTCTGCTTGACAGATTTCCTCAGCCTACCAACCGAAGTGTGCTCTGTGCAAATAGTGATATATCAGCATTTTTTTAACACATCCAAATTGGGTATACACATCTTCAATCTATCTAATGAAAGCAAATATTTCATTAATAATTCAAGTAGCCATTGTTCTACAAAAATAACATGAGTGTATCAGTTTATGTCCTTTGGAAATTCAATTTCCCTATACAATGAGAGAAAAGAGAAGCAAAGAACAGAGGGAAGGCAATAAGAATGACGGCAACTACAAATAGACGGTCATGGTGAAACCCAAAGTAATCTTCTAAGAAAGAAGCGACCGACTTGGTTTCTCCAAATACAACTATCTCCGTTCTTATATCTCCAAATTGCGAAGTAAAGAAGCCGTTTAGGGTCCAAGATGTTGGAAGAACATAGTAGCACCAACGCCACCACTTTGGGAATTGCTGCACAGAAGTACCACAAAGTAAAGTCACTTTATAGCTAAGCAATATCCATTGACGAATTTGTTTTCTACTTAATTTTCAAGAATTGCAATGTTCTATCAAGTCCAAGGTGTTTTTAGATTTGTTGGGTTTATTTGACATTCAATTATGATTTTTTTTTCTTTTTTGGTTTCAAGGATGTGAGGTTGTTGTGCCCCCCCTGCTTTTATGTCTCCTTATTTCTTTTAAGGATGTAAGGGTTAAATACATCGTCTCAAAATCAAGTGTTGAATGATCGAACTTGTGTCATTACAATGTGAGTGTCCATCCATCTGTATTTGGATTTGTATCCTTACAGGTCTAAATGGACTAAAGGTAGGTGTTTGTCCCTTTCTTTCGCTTATCAGTGAATTGCTTTTCATACATGTGGCTAATGTTAAGATATCTGAACATTTCATCAAGCAGTCTCTACCTTGGATGTTCTACACCTGAAATATCTTACTTCTATGATAATCCTAACAACTCCACTGGAGGATTTTCAGGAAAAGAAAATAGATGGTTACAAAAATTTAAACAAGGGCTACAATTTTCCTTTTGGTGTGAATTTTGGGATGTGACCCATCCAAGGTTGGGGCCATGTGCTGATCATGTTGGATATTTTAGTCATTTTCCATGTGTGCACAAAGTCGGGTTATTGATAGATTAAGCAAAAGAGACCAAAAACACTCTAATCCGTGGGTGTGTGTGTAAGCATCAAACTTCAACTTGCTAACAATGCATGCCTTAGGGAGCATTTGGATGTTTGCATTTGTATGGTGGATGAGATGGACTCACAGATTGCAAGTGAGATAAGAATGGCTCTTATTCACTTGCATTTTGAGGTGAAAAAGTGAGAAAATGGGAACTTGCCTAAAAATTTGTTATTTCCAAAGCCACATAAATGCTTAGTGAACTGGTTCTGCCAAGAAGGAAAAATCAATCTCAATTTAAAGAAAGACATCCAAATAGGCCCTTAGTGATGCTATTGAGTTTTCATGCAGCATCATGTATGGACATGGATGCACAACATGGCTTTTTGTGGCCAGACATTTATTTTGTATTTCCTATAAATCCTTTATTAACGGTCATATGCTCCTGTGTGGGAAATGGATTTCACTAGTGAGAGCTGAATTTGTGTTTGAACCATGGGAAAGGGTGAAAATGAATTCCAATGGGAACCCAATTCCCATAATTTGCCCCTTTTACGATTTCCATCACTAAGATTGGTTGCAAAATTTTGTAAGTGACAAGGATAAAAAGGACTCTCCTGTCCACTCCATCACCTCTCTTCCCAGTATCCAAACACAAAAAATCCTGAGAATAACTTTCCCAGTACCCAAACACTATTAAAAGAATCTCTTTCATTGGGAATTTGTCACGATACCTTTTTAGATTCTGGGGAGCCAAACGACCCCTTACAAAATATGACATGTTCATAGATTACTTTTAAAATATTATGTGATATATTACATCTATTTGGGTTGATATGTATAGGTATCCATGCCGTGATATACCCGACATGCAAACTCTACCACTTCCTAACATGTTTATCCAATGGATTTTAACTAACCAGTAAGGGAAGCAAGTAGGTGACTTACTGGTCCAGGTATGATGAAGCCGGAGAAGAGAAAGAGGTTTACATAGCAGAAAGAACCCATTATGGAAGCTACCTGAACATTCGGGCTCAATGATACTATCAACATCCCGAGGTAATTGAAGTAGAGCAATGTACATAGCAAGGTGTAGAAGTACCAAAAGACCTTATAAGCTGACCAGTAGTACCCTAGCATAGGATACGTGATGATCACACACAACAGTGCTTGGATAAATAGGTAAGGAAGCTCAATGGCCACCTACAATGACATGGTAAGTCATAGATAAGGATCAAGATTCGCGGAAATTGAAAACAAGGTAGCATTGTAAAGAAGTGAAATGATGATGAATTTAATACTGAGGTTTGCTAATTCAACAGGCATGCAGATCCCAGCCCTTAAACGTGCAACTATTAGTACCAAACTGGCATGTGGGGGACATCCAAGCTGCCCAAGCAGTGGGCCCTGACTGTAGATATCCACACTTGTGCCAGCTTGGCACATATGGGGATCTATAGAGGTGTGTAATTAGCAAACATCATCAATAAATTGTATCAACCTGAGCAAATGAATAGGCCCATGAAGAGTACATCCCTGCAAATGTTTCTCGGTACAAAACAGCCCGCTCGGTCGCAATGATCGGTAAAACTGATGAAGCAGTTGTTTATGCCCAAGAAGAGCATGGTGGTGAACATGGTCCCGAGTACAGTGAACAAGCCCTGCTGGTTATTTCTACAAAAAAAAAAAAAATAGTTAAGTTAATTTTGTGTACTGCATTAATAAAAAGATAGTCCATGGCCCAAAAATCACACCAGTCAGATGGTAGGCCTAAAATTACACCAGTCAATGATCCTAGCGATCAATTAGAGCACTTTGGGCCACTAACACCGACCATTGTTGGACTTTTTCGTAATGACCCCTTTGTAATCCTCAAGAATCCTCAAATCAGTGGCTAGGATGACTGACTAGTGTGATTTTTTGGTACAAATCCACAGTATGTGCAATTGCTTAAATGCTTGGATCTTGTACATATGTGCCATATCTATGGATATTAAATGCTTAATAACTAACTTGATTGTATTGATAGCACTGGACCCTAACAAGGGAGAGAGAGCATATCAAAATATCTGAAAAGTTACAGAAATACCCCTATATAAGAGAGAAAGACTCAACATTAGTCCAGGGGCAGAAAAGGGAAAAAGCCTGAACATGTACAGTAAAATACATTATATACGAGCGGGGCCGGGGCCCCACGACCAAGGTGTTCCATGACAGTAACGGATGGCCGTAACGGCTACCACCATTACCGTTACAATACGGGCCGTAACGGCCGTTACGGACCCGGTATCGGCCGATACGGCCCTTTTTTATTTTCTGGAAAAAAAACAGTTACATGACCGTTACAGAACCATTACGGGGCCGTTACGGCCTGTTTTTTCTGTAACGGCCGTTACGACCCTGTAACACGTAACAGCCACCACCGTTTCCGTTACGTATCGGCCGATACATAACCGTTTTGGTATGCCTTGCCCACAACTACAGCCATCCAGCCATACTATCATCTAGAACGTGTAGGTACAAATAACTGTGCATGCACTGTAACTAGTGCAAAGGAAAAGGTTGTTCTGTTTGATTTAGTTTCTAAACAAAACAAGAAGAAAAAAAAATCAGTTCCATAAGAGTAGAAAGGTTTTTGTGAACATTGTTTTCTTTTCATCCTCTTAAGAAATTGAATATGAAGAAAACCGTATTATTTCATTTTGCATCTGAATGGAGATAGAGAACATCATGGCCGGGTTCTCAGTTTGTCCAAGTGGGATGCATGGTTCTATAATCCAGACCATTATTCTATTGGGCCCCACCATGGATGGACCATGTCCTAAAATTTTCCTCAATGGGACAATTACTAACCTTTCAATTTGTGGCCTGCAAATTGATGTAAAGAAGAGATATGCGGCAATGGTTCACATTCAACTGAGTTACTCAAAGAAGGCCTGAGATTGGCAGCTACAATCTTGTTGCACATGGTTTAGCCATTGTGGGCCCAACAAAGCAATGTCTGGATAACCGAACCATGGGACCCACTTGTACAAACTGACCCATGTCAAGGATGATGTACTTCCTCTTCTTAACAAGCATGTTTAGACTCCTGTTTTGTTGTTTTGATGCAACTGGTCTGTATAGGAACACAATCATAACAAAATGGCTTACATTCTCTTAGCATGCTTCCAAAAGAGCACTCCATATAACACAGATGCGATGATCGTAAACATTATTCGAACCAAGTTGTATGCAGGACTTCTCCAATATTGCAAGTGCTGTTTCCAAAGGCAAGCTTTGAACTGCCCCCAACCATTCTGCGGAAACCGAGTAGCGAAATGCAAATCCTTCGAATCAGGGGGCGGCTTACTCAATATCTTAACCAGTTCTTTGTTGTCCCTACAATCAAACAGAGGATATAACTATAGGTAGAGTGCTTGTAAGTGCTTTTTGTGGTTGGTTGTGGTACTGAGAAAACCATCTACGGTTCTCCCAAAACACACACTCTCTCTCTCTCTCTCTCTCTCTCTCTCTCTCTCTCTCTCTCTCTCTCTCTCTCTCTCTCCTACTTCTCTATCTCTTCTTTCCTCTCATATTGTTCCTCCTCAACTATAACAAATTAATCAATAGAGTTAAAATATCAATTCGGGTTTCAGGTACTCGATAGGATATGGCAACAACTTACAGAGCCATTGGTAGGTGAGCCCAAAAAATGTGTAGGAGCCATAGTCCGAGAGTTCAGACCAGTCCACCCAATGAGTGGGGCCCTACATGCCGAGGCCCACCTAATGGATGGTTTGGATCTCACAAATACTTGCAAGGTTGGGCTGTGTGATGCACATTATCAGACCTCACATGTCCAATATTTGGTCTTACCATAGCATTTCAATCACATGCATTTGGCGCTACCCATATTTTAGAAATTCCCCAAAATCAGCTACGTCGTCTAGAAATTGAATACACACAACCACATATTATTTACACTCACCCGTAGAGAGAAGACTCTTTGTAAATATGTGCAAAATCAACACCGAGTTCCATTTCTACTGAATTAGAGGTAACTTCTAACATCCATGTTGCTGGATTATAATTGTCTTTGATCTTCGGTACCCCAGGAATACCCTGCCAAAAAGAGGAGGGAAACCACATCAAGATCAACCAAACAATCATTTTAGAATGATTGCAAATTTCTTTCATTCTCACTCATTAACAAAGATGGCTAAAAATAAGTTTGGCAATTTTGTTAGTTGATTAGGTAAGGATTTTCACGACATTGACGCAAATTACCAATTGTTTAAGGTTTATCCACAGCATAGCAATGGAAACAATCAAGACTCTTCAATTTAGAATTGTATTTATATTTGGCTAACTAGAATCTTAAAAGGGGTTGTGAATCTTGTCAAATCACCACTTTCTCTAAAAGCTCGAGCTGTTAGAGGATGGCATATCAATGTATATCAAGGGGCTCTAACACTCCCCCGCACGTGCGGGGTGGAGAATATATTACCGGTTGCATATTTGCTACTTCCGAGATTCGAACACAGGACCTTCCGCTTTGATACCATGTCAAATCACCACTTTCTCTAAAAGCTCGAGCTGTTAGAGTATGGCGTATCAATGTATATCAAGGGACTCTAACAAATCTGCTTTCAGGAAACATATTACTACTGAAAGAGATTCTGTCTATTGTGTTTGGTTACCGGGAAAGCTATCCTCAGGAATGTTGGATAGTAATCTATTTACTAAAATTTTGCATCTCATCTTAAAGATGGGAATCATAAAATGGAAAATTTTGGGAATTGAATTCGCATTTCCTACCTATTCCCAGGACCCAAACACAAATTCAACCCCTCACTAATGGAATCCATTTCACAGAAGCCAAACAACCCCTAGTTGAGAAAATACTACCCAAACCACACAAATACAATCCTCAGCACCATATGGTGTAAAAGAAATAAACTCAAGCATTATCCTATGACCTTATGCAAGAAAGAAAATGTTTAAGGCTCATACTGGATACCGTTGAAAGCACTTACCTCAAAGTATTCAATAACTCTAGTTGAATGGAGACCCAATGGTCCGGAATAGATTATCTGTCCTCCTCTTTTCATTAGAATCAGCTGTGACCAGAGTAAGATGTGTGTTAGAATATAAGTCATGGCCTGGGTTGTATCACATCCTAGTAATGAGATAACGACAGAACTACAAAAGTTTCAAGGTCCTTTGAAACTAGCATAGATTCAGATGGTCTTGGGGCTGATAAACATTGCTACATCACAAAAGGAGTAATAGATCAAGCCACATTACACAGATACTCAATAACAGCCAAATTTTAAAACTTCCATTACTGTTATATTACATATATTAAGTTCCATGATGAATGCAATAACCCGCCCACATCTCTGAATTTTCTACATGTTGTATCTCAAGATGTAATTTCCTCAAAATAATGGATAGACTTCCATATTACCTCATCGAATGACTCGAATATATCTATACTAGGCTGGTGTATAGTGCAAACCACCGTCCGTCCTGTGTCAGCAACATTCTTCACTGCACGCATGACTATGGCAGCTGATCTTGCATCTAGACCTGATGTGGGCTCATCCATAAATATGATCGATGGATTGGAAACAAGCTCCACTGCAATGGTTAGCCGTTTACGCTGCTCAGTCGAGAGACCACTTACACCGGGAATGCCGACTAAAGCGTCTTTTATTCCATCGAGTTCGATTGTTTCAAGAACTTCATTTACGAACTCCTGTGAAACCCAACTTCCGCAGATTTTAGCATGAAATTATCCAACAAAGTGCAGTTACTGTACTAACTATATGAAGTATATCTTACGGCTTTTGTTTTTGGATCGATCTGCTGTGGGAGCCGTAGCCAGCTAGAGTATATGACAGACTCTTCGACAGTGATTTGTGGAGAATGAATGTCAGTTTGCTCGCAATAACCTGATATCCTAGCAAATGTTTCTTGGACCTTCAGGTACCCTCCAATCCATATGTCCCCTTCAATTTTTCCACCGGTTTTCCTTCCAGAGAGAACATCCATGAGAGTTGTTTTCCCTGCTCCGCTAACTCCCATTAATGTTGTGAGAACACCAGGCCTGAATGCACCTGTAATATCATGAAGAAGTTGGAGTTTTTTCTGCATGAAACCTTGTTCTCTCATTTCCTGGGACAGAGAAGAATAAAAAGCAAGCTGATTAACTCAACCAACCATTGCATGATATACAAAAATCGTTGAAAAATTCAATAGAATGGCTGATTTAACATTTTTACCAGAGGGGTATCAACATAATAGTTCACATCTTGAAATGCTATTGTTAGCGGCTCAAATGGTAAAACCATCCTCCCTGCAAGATCAACCAATACACCCTTAAAAAGATCACAAGGATTTCATATCATACCTATCTTGCTATCTATTTATTATGCTCTGTTCTTCCCAAAAATAACATGCTAAAGAGGATGGCAATCTCACCAGTTGTTTTGGGTTGTGCATCAGGTGAAAGATCTGTATTTGGGTTCTTCTCTAAATGGGTGACATTGCTACAATCTTCTCTCCCTTGTAGTTGCAAGAGCTTTTCACGAGAAATAATAGCACGGGACATCCCAGGAGCTGGATTCATACAATAATTCGGTAATTGCAGACAAACCATTCATAAAAATTGACATGATACATAGATAGAGATGAACTTACGGTTCAAGAAAGTCAAGGCCAAGGTAAACCCAGTATTGAAAAGTATCGTGAATCCAAGCAAGGCACCCAATGATATCCAATAGAAGTAGTTGCCGAAATTCAGTCCGTGGCTTATCAGTGTTTGGTGTCCTATGGTTGTGTTTGTAGATGAAATCTAAAATCAAGAACGGAGAACAGATAATTTTTGGGAAATGGACAAGTCTATGTTACAGAATGGAAACTGGATGAAAAATGGAAAACAAAGATTTGGGTGGATTTCTTTACACTAAGCTCACCTTTTGCCACCGTGGAGCAAGGAATTCATTTACGGATATGCCTATCTCGGCATATGCCAGTGGAGAAAGCCAAAATGCCCACTCCAACCAAGATGGTATAGAGTCTGCACAAACACAAGTGATGAATCTGTTCAGATAGTTCACTGACACTACATCGGATCCACTTATTAATTTAATTGCAATCATTTACTTTGATTGATGGGAAATAACAAAAATCAGTGACGTTATCTCTCAAATTGCAGTTGTGTATCTTCTACTTCGAACTTGTAATGTAAAATTGCAATATGGAGTGAGACTCTCATGCCAAGGAAGGAGAGTCCAATACTTTATTGCAATTCAATTCAACGGTGCCTCCAAACACACACTAAGGCTTGGAAAAAGAAAAAAAAAAGCTATGAACAATCTTACCTCGTGGAAGAACGTAGCCTCCCAATAATAGGAAGATTACTAGAATCAGAGTCCCACCAGTTACAGAAGCAACAATGGTACGGAAAACTGAGGCAATTAAGCGGAACAAGGATGTTGACATCTGATGCAAGGCGAAGAGTAGAAGAAACTGACAGAAGAACCTAAGAAATATAGCGAAAACATGAAACTTAGAGAGCAGGTCTACCTCACAGCATTTCAAGAATTCGAGTTTTACGGATGGCATTTTACCTTCCTGGTTCAGGACTGTATCCGATAACGTAGTATGTAAGAACTGTCCACACCGTAGACTGTAACAATGAAATTGGAATTTTTAGAATAGAGGCTGGAATGGCGTATGCCCATGCCGGGTAGAAGTAAAGATCTCTCTGTTTGTAGAAAACTGGAAGTCTAGAAACCGTCATTGATAACTCTGGGAATGCGTCAACCATGAATATTACAAGTGCGTAGAAAATAGAACCCATATAGTAATTTGCATGCATCTCATCGATACGCAATCGGGTGCGCAGAAAAACAGTCATTGTGACCAATGAGATGAAGACGAGCTGCACAAAGAATATGGCCAAGCAGGGTTCAGACATATAGAACATCAGACCATCAAATGAAAATGACAATAATAACCATGGAAATAATATGTTTAACCGGGTTTTATGGCTCAGCAACTTGGACTGACTCACCTGGTCTCGATCGAGTCAGGCCGAGTCACCCATATTTTCAATGCTGACCATGGTTTGTACTGAATTGAACTATACTGAGTCTGAGTTGACTCGGAGGAATGGTCAATATTTGGGTCTCTCATTTGTTATGCATATACACATTTTTTTTCCTACTAATTATAATATGAAAAAACAGAAAAAGTGTCTGACTACAAACTAATAATCAGGAAAATAGCGGCTACCTGAGATGATTTGAATATGTAAACGAATGAATTCCTCTTCATGAGCAGCCATTCTCTTGTCATACAAGCTTTGAATAGTTCCCATTTAGGTAAAGAATAAACACTGAAGGACAGTGAGTTTTTATGGCATTGGGACTTATCATATGGCTTTGAAAGTTCCTCGTCTAGCTTCTTGCCAAGATGAGATGCCTTATATTTCTTTGAGAACTGGTCGACGGAAACATAGCTGTAAGGTTGGTCTGTATGATGCCAGTATTGGGCTTGATCCTTTTTCGAGATAACCTGAATAAACATCCAATCTATTAAGTATCACCAGTTCATATTCTATAAACAAACAGGAAGTATATAATGCTCAAGCAAAAGAAGCAATTTGTGTTTTCTTCTCGATCAACTGAATAATGTACAAGTGGGACCCACCCATCATTAACCTATTTTTTTTTTTTTTTTTGAGCCATCATTGGATGGATGATGTCCTAATTCCTACCATATGAGATGATTCTAGCCGTCCAATGAAAATGTAAAACTACAACCAAGGGTCCACACTTGCAGAGACCAAATACAGTCAGAAACTTCCGATGGGGGAGATTGTCCCTAGAGGTGTAATGAGAAGAATTATCAAATGGATTTTAACTATGCATAAATCTTCGATAAATGGAAATTTTATTGATAATACCTCTTCAATAGTAACCAATATTTTATTATGGATAATTCAGAAAACTTCAGGAGAAAAGGAGGCATTTACCTATTACAATGATGATGCAATCTGATTCTTTTATTTTATTTATTTACCATCCTCAGTCTTACGAGAAAGGGATCGACCGTATGATTATTAGGACAGGATTTATACTTGCCTCTTGGAGGAAGTCGGCTGCCCCTTTTCTTTCAGGGCATCTGAATCCACAATCTTCAAAAAACTTGAGAATATCATTACGTGGGCCATGGTACACGATCTTTCCTTCTGCCATCAAGATGACATCATCAAAGAGATCATACGTCTCGGGTGCAGGTTGAAGAAGTGAAACTAATGCAGTAGCATCTGTGATGTGCACCAACTGCTGGAGACAGGCAACAATCTGGAAGGTGGTGGAACTGTCTAAGCCGGTCGATATTTCATCCATGAAAAGAGCCTTCGTTGGACCCACAATCATCTCTCCTGTCCAACACATCAACAAAGAATAATTCATGTATGTAAAATCTCGGCAAACCAATCCCTTCAATAAAAAATTCCACCTATCTAAGTAAATTGTGTTACTGACCGGTTGCGCTAAAAGCTCAAGCTGTTAGGGAATGACAGAACAATGTATATCAGGGGGTTTGCTGATGCCTCCAACACGTCCCCTCACGTGCGGGTAGTATACTGGCCCCGCTTGTGATACTCTGGGCTGATACAATACCGGATGCCCTATAAAAGCTCGAGCTTTTAGCGCAACCGGTCAGTAACATGGTATCAGAGCAGGACGTCTGGTGTTCAAGTCCCGGGGTTTGCAAAATTCGGTATTATAGGGCATCTGGTATTGTATCAGCCCAGAGTATCATATGCGGGGCCAGTATACTGCCCGCACGTGAGGGGAGGTGTTAGAGGCATCAGCAAACCCCCTGATATACATTATTCTGTCGTTCCCTAACAGCTCGATCTTTTAGCGCAACCGGTCAGTAACAAATTGAACTGCAGGTCTCCTTGTATTTCGTAACGAGGAAGTAGCCTTCGAACTGCAGGTGAATTTCTTTCGAGCCCAGAGTGACACGATTGCAATTTGGAGATCAGTCCCTTAGTATGCATACTAAAGGTGGTCATCAGAATTTGGTTATTTCCGATTTGCTAGACTAACAACTGTCATTCATTTTAATAATCTACCGAAAGGGTGTGTTTGGATGTTCTATCCAAATAAATCGCAATTATTAGTCTAATAAAGTGTAAAGAACCAAATTGTAATTCCTTCATTATAATTCACATCGATGGACTCGTCTCCAAATTGCATTTGTGTTCCTTTCAAGTTCAACTTGAAACAAATGCCACTAGAATTTGATTGCTACTTCTCATCATGAATACTTCTTTTTTTTCATCTTGTCTTTGATTAAAACAAACATTCCCAATCCGTTTCACCCATGTGCCCAAACACACTGAAGAGTTCTAATCAAACACCATTACAGAGGACTAAAACCCCCAAAAAATTCTAAGTAAAACATCAAAACCAGTATACTCTTACCTGTAGTAAGTCTCTTCTTCTGACCACCCGAAACGCCTCTCCTCATGGGGTCACCGACCATTGTGTCGGCGCAGATGTCCAATCCAAGGATCTGCGTGGCCATAAAAATGTCAGAAGAATCACGATCAAACAAAACAGACATAACAAACATGTACTTCATTTCTTCCCATGCATAACAAGCATGAATTTCAGTTCCATTGAAGAATAGTACCATTACCTTCAAAATGTAGTCCGTCTGAAGCGATCTTTTCAATCCCTCGACTGAAATTGCCTGTTAAATGAAGCCAATTTTCATAAACTGCTAACAGGAATGTAACGAACTGCTCCAAATACAGGACATAGACGAGGAGGAAAATCCATAGTTTGTGGGCCACACTACATGTCCTGTGTAGGTGGGACATCTAAGAGTGCATCAAGTGGGACACATCATGTAGGCTGATTAAGCAATCAAGTGGGTGACATTAACAAAAACAACGGTCAGAATTTAAAAACCTGCAAAGGCGCACATTCACATACACTTGTGGCCTGCCTGATGAGTGAACTACCCATTTTTGTTCCAGGGGTTCATCACAGTTGGGCCCACATGATACACTGTTTGGATGCACGACAGTGTGTGGGCCCGACATACTTCTGTCTATCAATGTCACACTCGACCTTGCAAGACACCAAACAGGCGGGAAATACAGATGTTATTCTTACCTTCATGTAAGTGTCTATGTCCAGTTCGGGCACGATTCCTGCCTGCTTCTCCCTTCTACTGACTTCCATCATAATTTCTTCACAGACAGACAACGACATAGGATTTCAATCGCAATCAACAGAAAATTAGGGATGCGTTTGGATGAATTAGTAGTGTCAAACAACCACTTTCTCTAAAAGCTCGAACTGTTAGAGGATGGCGTATCAATGTATATCAAGGGACTTCAGCACTCCCCCGCACGTGCGGGGTGGAACTCCGCACGGGAGCATATTGGGCAAGGGTGGAGAGAACCTAGGTGGAGGGATAATCAAGGGTGGAAGGAACCCAATCACAACTCACACCATAAAACGCCTCCCGTGGGAGAATATATTACCGGTGGCATATTTTTGCTACTTCCGGAATTTGAACACAAGACCTTTCTCTCTGATACCATGTCAAACAACCACTTTCTCTAAAAGCTCGAACTTTTAGAGGATGGCGTATCAATGTATATCAAGTGGTTGTTTGACAAGTAGAACCAACCAAAGTATAATTTCCTTAAAATCCATGTAGGCCACGTTTGGATGCACAAGTGAATTGAATTGCAAACATTCAGTTCAATCAAGCGGAAATGATGATTTGGTTATTTCCAACTTACTATGCTAATGATTGCAATTCAATTCAACGGCATGTTTGGATGGGGCTCGAATTGCAATTATGTTACTTTCTAGTTGGACTTAAAACAAATGTAACTTCGACTTGGGGGCTACTTCCTCATTCCGAATACTAAGAAACATCACTAATCTCTGGTTGAACTGAATACTCGCAATTCGATTCAATTCAATTGTGCATCCAAACACAACCAATCGGGTAGTGGGCACGAAGGGAAGCTTACCAGGTCTACTTCCGACGCCCTGACAGCGGGCTGAGAAATCGAGCGTTTCTCTTACAGTCATCTCAGGAATGTGGAGATCATATTGGCTTATGTAAGCTGATGTTTTCTGAGGAACAAACTCATCTACTGTGTAACCATTGTAGGAGATTTCACCGTCAACCTGAAAAATTGAAAACAACGATCTTATAATCAGATCGTAAAATGTATCCAACCCAAACAGCTGCTAAACACCAAAAAAAAAAAAAAAAAAAAAAAAAAAAAAAAAAGGTGAGAAAATTGAATGGCGGGAAAATAGCATTTTTTAATTCCTTCTGAGAGGGTATGAAGAACTTGTATAGATGCATACTATATGTTAGTGTCCTCCGTGATCTAGACCGTTGATCTGATGTGCCCGGCCTTGGATGGACCATGACCCAAATATCTCCTAGATAGGAAGATTCCAACCATCTGCTTTTGTACTTTTTTCAATGTAGGTCATTGCTGCTTTTTTCCTTGACCGTCTATTTGTAGGCCATCGATCAAAGGTTACAATTGTCCCATCAGGATGATCATTGGGGCATGATCCATCCCATGTGTGGTCCATCTGATCAGCATTCTAGTTTTGTATTTTTTTTCCTGACCATAAATTTGGAGGGTTTGGATGGTGTACATCGTTTCCTGTGGTGTGGCCCACCTGATCATTGAGTCGGCCTGAATTTTGGCGAGTCTAATCATCATGGTAGGTTACACCTCTTGGACGGGTTGGATGTCATGCACATTTAGGTCTTTAGAAAAGTTCAGTGTTTTTTTCTGAAAAATCTGAAATTTTGAGCATCTTTGCAGTAAAAAAATAAAAATAAAAAGAACAGAGTTCAGTGCTCCGAAGGAGCAACAAGAGTTGGTACACACTTTCATCTCAACCATTCAAAGATAGTTTGGCGGGAATCCATAAGCATTTCAAATTCTGAATTAGACAGTAAGCATACGAAGAGTTGAAGATTAGCAAAACCTGGAGAGATTGCTTTAGCTTCCCTGATAGTGCCAATAACAAGGTGGTTTTCCCACACCCTGGTGGGCCCAGCAGTAGAGTCATCCTGCAACCCCAAACAACCCTTTGTGAGTAAAACTGACGGTGGATCGCCCTGTAGAGTTCCAATGTGGCACATGCATGCATAGATGGGGGGGCAATAAATCAGGACAATTCATTAATCAGGTGGCCAACACTTTGAATATCATCAACGGCAGCTAAAACCCATTTTGGTTCAACCAATCAGATGGCTTGGATTTTTCTGTTGGAGGATATTTTTGGTCCATTTCCCATCCATAGTATGACTAACCAGATGAACGATCTGGATCACTGAAGGATGGGCCTCACTAATACAAATAAAGATTAACGACTGATTACTTTCTAAATAAAGCATAATGGGTTGGCCCACATGATGAGTGCACTGGCATCATTTTTCCATTAGGAGCGGGTCATATCCGAGATCCGATTCGCTCCGTCTTAAAATAGGTCCGATTAGTTAAATGGACCGGATTTGGATCTTAAAACAGGTCCGATTACTTAAATGGACCAGATATGGATTCACAGGAACATATCCGACTTCGATCCGAATCCGATTAAGATCCGACTCATTGTCACCTTACTGTATGTGTTACATTCATGCTGTCCATTTGTTTTACAAATTATTTTAGGCCATGTCTCAAAATTGAGACATGCCACTCTTAGGTCAACTATATCATAGTAAATAGTGGGATTTGCATCATTTTTCTACCAAATTAAATATATTATATTATATATATTTTTATATTTGCAATGGGGGTGGATTCGGACATAGATCTGACCCGAATGCTATGGTTATATGGATTTTGGATCGGAAATGGATCTAACAATTTATAAATGAATTGGATATAGATATCACATTTTGGATCCGAGTTGGATCCGAATCTGATCCGAATCCGTCTACGGATATATGGACTTCGAGCCGGATTCAACTGGATCCGATCCAGATCCGACCCATTGAGAGCCCTACTGGTAAACAATAAAACTCGTACCTTGAAGGCTTGATAATGCCACTAACATCTTTGAGAATGCTTATCTTGGCTTCTTGAGATTTTGAACCTGACAGCCTTCCTAAAACCTGTCCATCACAAAGCTCCCTTAGTAAATAATAAGAGAACCCAACTACAAGATCCAAGACGTCCATCAGGTGGGCCCCACTATAAAGATATGTTGGCCCAAAATTAGGCCAAAGTGGATGGCTGAAAAGCACTTGGCAAAGTCTTCCTAGGCAGTGCCATGGGTCTCACCTGATGAGTGGGCCCAATCATATAAAAAAGTAAGACCCATAGGATGGATGGTTCAGATCTTTCTCCCACGTGCCACAATGGCATCCATATGAAAGGTTTACAGAATACATCCAAACGAATTGCTATAGGTACGTACGTACGTACTTTTAGCCATTGGATCTGAAATTATTTTTAAGTGATCCAAACCGTCCAAACCATGGGTCTCACCTAGGGTGGATGATATCTAAAAATAAACAAACCGATATTTGAATATCTTAACCCTTTGATCAGTTGACTCTTTTCTTTGAATATGAAGGGTCTTCCTTAGTCTTTAAAAAATCAAAGAGTGAAACATTTCAATGTGAGAGTTCTTTTGTTTATCCTCCATCTAAGGTGGGGCCCATCATATAAACGGTTTGAGTATTCACTGGACAAAGGCTCAGATCCAACTGATAATGTCCCACATATTCTATAGCAATGATCGGAACCGTCCATGTTGTGAACCCTATTCTATAAGGCGTACCATTTGAAAATAAACTGAATGCATGATTGAGACTATCACTTTTAGTATATGAGTTTAGAACAATGACAAGACAATCCTCGATGGGTCGCATTCAACCATAGAAATCAAAGGTTTGGATCATCACTGAAGCCTGACTCCGCTTATGTGTTATATTAAGGAAGATCTGGACGGTTCAAATCATTCGACCATCTCATCATGTGAGCCCTGTTGTGTAGAGACAAACGCTTCATTGTTGAGTCGCGACTGAGGCAAACCAAAATCTTCCTGTTGCGTAGATTCTTATAAACGCCAATCTAGAGAAAGTCAATCCGTTTATTTCGTTTTCTATTGAGAACTGATCACATATGGGCGACGGTACCACTACGGCTGAAAGTTGGGCGGGTTCAACCCGACCGACCCGACATTGGGTTGGGCTTGGGCAAGAAATATCGAACTCGATCTCGAGTTTGGGCTATGAAAACATCAACCCGATGAAGTTTGGGTTGGGCTTGGGTTGAGGTCTCGGGTTGCCTGACCTAACCTGAACCCGATCTATATACAAGTTACTTATACTTTTATTATACTTTAGTGAAGTAAACTTATAATGTTTACTTGTATTTTAACTTATTTATTTAGAAAAAGTGAAGTTCTTTACATAACTAAGTATATATATAATTAATAAAGCCATAGGTACAAATAATAAGGCATGTATTGAAACATGATAAACTAATGTAATAATGAAAATCTTAGCATGTATCAACCTGACCAACCCGATCAACCCGACCGAGCCCGCTTGGGTTGGGCTTGGGTTGAGAATTCCCAACCTGAGGTTGGGTTGGGTTGGGTTGGGGTTGAAGTATAGGGACCTTGGATTGAGTTAGGGTTTAGCACCAACCCGACCCAACCCGCCCGACTTTCAGCCCTAGGTACCACTAGTAGTGTACCGTACCATCTTTCCCTCAACATGCCACTGTTCAGGACATCATTACAATGAAAATGGTGGGCCCACATATGAAGATTACCCTTGTCAATATCATGCTGTACGATGACTAGATGGGCCACAAATGTATTTAAAAGGTAAGATCGTTAGTTTCTCATGGATTCTAATGGTGTGGCTCATATAATTATAATGACTTCATAATTTTTGTTTTAAGTGATCTTTATGGTGGGACCTACCTTTTATATGGTACTGATTTTTTAAAAATATTATACGTTGGTGGGAATATGGTGCGGTACTACAAGATATGGTGTCTTTCACTTGCCTGTATTTGATCCGTTTCTCTTTTGGTTTTTTTTTTTAACCCATACCGTAGGGGGAGAGGATTAGGTGCGGCCCATACGGTCCGGCCCTTACCGTGGGGCCCACCTTGATATATTGATTCTATATCAACTCCGTCCGTCACTTTTCCCAGATCATTTTAGGGAATGAACCGAAAATTAAACCACATCCAATTCTCAGGTGGACCACACCATAGGAAAGGAAATACTATCAATTGACCATTAATGAGCCACAAAAGTTTCCGATCAATCTGATATTTATTTTATCCCTTCATCCTAGGTTTATGTGACCTTGTCAACAGGTTGTATGGCAAATAAACAGTATGAAAACATTACAGTGGTCCCTAAGAAGTTTTTAATAGTAGGGCGTTCAATCACCACTCTTTCCTATGGTGTGGTCCATTGGAGATTTTTGTTTTCCTCAATTTTTGGTCTCATATCCTAAAATGACATGGAAAAACTGATGGATGGTGTCGATATAGAATACATGTATAAAGGCAAACTCCACGGCAAGTGCCGCACCGTCTTAGGTGAGGCCGGGACCTCACACTCTCGTCAAGAAATTGTTACTGCAATAGCCCTGTGGTGTGGCCATGTTTACTAAAAGTTCTATTTCTTGTTGGGCTTATCTTTTTTGGCCTTTT
This sequence comes from Liriodendron chinense, assembly GCA_003013855.2. Classification (NCBI taxonomy): domain Eukaryota; kingdom Viridiplantae; phylum Streptophyta; class Magnoliopsida; order Magnoliales; family Magnoliaceae; genus Liriodendron; species Liriodendron chinense. The sequence goes on along the minus strand of ML058484.1, from coordinate 1,792,955 downwards.
GATGATAAATTAAAAATTTTGCAGTCAAAAATGCCCCTCCGACCACCATGTGCCCAGGGGGGAATCCATAGTGCCCCAGAGGGAATCGGTCGGAGAGGCATTTTCGACCATAAATCTTCAATTTCTCATCAAAAGGTTAAAAAGATGAACAAGACGAGAAGACCTTTAGTAAAATAGCCACACCTCATGGCTATTTCAGTAAAATCCCTCTCGTCGAGTGGCTTGGGTGAGACCCCGGCCTCACCTACGATAGTGCGGCCCTTACCGTGTGATTACCGTGGGCCCACCTTGATGTATTGATTATGTATCAACTACGTTTATCCGATTTTCCAGATAAGTTTATGGCATTATCCGAAAAAATGAAGCAGATCCAATTATCAAGTGGACCATACCATAGGCAAAAGTGTTAAATGATCATTAATGGGCTACAAAAGTTTTGGATCAAGCTGACATTTGTTTTTTTCCTTTCATCCAGGCTTATGTGACCTTATCAACAGATTGGATGGTAAATAAACACTACGTAAACATTAAAATGCACCTAAGAAGTTTTTAATGGTGGTAGAGTCACTCACCACTGTTTCCTATGATATGGCCCACCTGATATTTAGATCTGTCTCCTTTTTGGGCTAATGCCCTAAGATGATCTGTAAAAATGGATGGACGGTGTGGATATATAATAATACATCAAGGTGGGCCCCACGGTAAGGGCCGCACCGTCTTGGGTGTGGCCGGAGTCTCACCTAATCCGCTCTCCAGAAATTGAGATGCAAATCACTTAAAACAATAAAATATAAAATGCATGAAAAACCCCAAAGATTAGTTTTTCTTATATATCACATAAATTGCATACAAACCGCAGCTTCTATGGATAGTCTTAATATAAAAGAGAAAACATTGGTACACTGGCAGACTATGATGATCCATGCACGTACATGTGGGATCAATGGCCATGAGGCACTCTCGATCCTGACCGTTCATGGTGGAGAAAATTTCAATGCATCCAGACACTACATGTACCTGAGACCAGATCGTGGGTTAGTCTTTAGATGGATGGGGTACATGCTTAGATCGACTAGACAACCTCGGATTATCGAATACTTTTTATGTTAACCGTCCATTTAATAGCCACAAATGTGATGGTTAGGATTATTTGTTCAAACTAATTTTTAAACTAACCCCCCATCTGTATAAAGAGTCAGGTCATGGATGGAACAGATGCATCCTATATTGTATTTCTTTAAATTTTTAATATAAATAGAGTTATAGGCGGTAACGTACAGTCTGTACACTGTATAAAATATTAAGCAGAAGACTTGCTCTGGATGAAAATGATAATCTCTCTCTCTCTCTCTCTCTCTCTCTCTATATATATATATATATGCTAAGTTCAATCGTGACCGACTAGATTTGACTTATTATAATATTGTCCAAATATAATGCTCAAGTGAGGGAAATCTTCTTTACTATTCATTGAAGAAGGAATAGAATATAGAAAAAAAATACAGAATATTTTGGATAAGGTCTTAACTATGCAATTACTAAATAAAAATCCTAAAATCTATTTACAAATTTACAGTCTAATATATAACATTGAAGAGAAGACAAACAAACAAACAAAAAAAAATTGTGCCTCGCTTGCTAGCCCAGCTGGAAGACGCCCAGGTGTTTTGACAGCAGGTCTAAGTCTTGAAACCCATCAGGGTGAATTCCCGCTGCTAACACGCACCAGTGGGTGCGTCGCATGGCTAACCGCGTGGGTGTGTTGCACGATTAACTGGGTGGGTGCGTTGCATGACTAACTAAAAAAAAAAAAAGTCTCAAGTTTGAGTGCTAAGGAGACACACTAACCCACTAGTGGGTGGCTGCATCATGTGACTAACCGAGTGGGTGTGCAGCTGACAGGGTGGGTGAGTTGCATGACTAACTAGAAGAAAAAATCCGCATGTATAAAATCTCTGCAGAGGTATTAGAAAGATAACAATATTCCACTCCTATGCTAGATCGAAAAAAATGGCAGACCATTTTAAATACGAAGAAATTCAATTGAAACCAAGAACTAAGGCAATTGAGAACTTAGGATCTACAATCATCAGGACAACCGGCCTAATCATCATCAAAAGATACTCAACAAGTCAGATCAAAAGATCTAATGGAACAAAACCCATAACCTAAACACACGTTTATGTGACAAAATATATATTTGACAGCTGCCAAATTAATAATAGAAGCATGCATAAACTGATGTACCTAATTGGTAGCATAGGCAATATAAATCCTTTCATGGAGTGAGTGTTCTTACAATTTCAATCGTAAATGATGGAAAATCATTAATGGAAACTTTTCACCATCCTCAGTTCAGTTGGGTAATTGCACCTTATATACGTGAGGATGTCAATGGGTCCAATAGTGATGTATGTTTCTAATCCATGTTGCCCATTCACTTTACCAGCTCATTTTAGATCATGAGCCAAAAAAGATGTGGCAGATTCAACACCATGTGGACCACACTATGAGAAACAGGGGGATAATGAAGTTCACTGTTGAAAGCTTAAACATTCACTGATGTGTATCTTTCATCCAACCTATTGATATGGTCACACAGATATAGATGAATGGAAAATACAAATATCAGCTTGCTCCAAAACTTCTATAGCCCACAAAAAGTTTTCAACAGTAGGCAATTAACTCCCCCAATTTTCTAAGTAGAGTAGTCCACTTGTACTTTGGATCTGCCTCATTTTTTGGATCATCCCCTAAAATGAGCCCATAAAATGGATGGACAGTATGGATCAAACACATACATCATAGTGGGCTCCTTATTAGCATCAAAGCCATTCAAATTGTCATGGCTATCTACTGTAAACGTCACACGAGGCAGCTAACGATACTTTCTATCGTAAATATATAATATTTTCTTATTTAATGGAAGTAAATGAAAAAATAAACAGCCCCTCATGTCATCTATACTAGTATAGATGACTATGACCTATACCAGTTGGATGGTTGGATTGACTATCAAATAATTAGTTGTTCATACTTTCATAAGATATGAAAAGACCACTTACAGAGAACACGCTTTTGACACTGTTCCAAAGAGTAGGCAGGGGTTTTCCATGAACCACTTGACATTCTGCTTCCACACATAGATTTTTGTATCTCACCTCCACTGTAGGTAGCTTAACTCCAACTCTAAAAAAGAACCCAAATGGTTAAATAAGCAATACATCCATCATCCAAGTGTGTGGGCACATATACATGCATGAATGCATGCATATCGCATGCATGTGTGCCGTGTATGTACATATGTAAATCCAAGTCATAGTTTAAAAACCCGAAAAGCTTCAACTCGCCCGAGTCAACTTGACAAGACTCCAAAAACTTTACTTGTGGTCACCATTCGCTCCACAAAACTATAAAATTTTCTATTCAGTACAACTCAGATGTTATTTATGTATTACTGAGGGCATGCCATGTGCAACAAATGCGGAGAGCGTAGGGTGCAGCTACATGCATGTAAGCGAAGGGTTTCTATAGTACTAGATGAGCCATGCCCCTTTGTTAGTGTTGTGATCCACTCTAGCTTTCTGTCTGCATCTATTTTTTTAGCTTATATCCTAACATTGACTTGGATAGTGAATGTAAGCAGCGAATATTGCAAATTCATTATAAGAGCAACATAGAGCTTTTGCTGCATAGGCTCCTTAACAATACTCCTTCCTAGTGGGCTGTATGCAAATAAGAGAAAAATAGTGCAGGCTACCCTTGAGAAGTAGTTTAAATGATAACATGAATGCCTTCAAATGATCATAGACTACATGGGCCAAATGTCTAATAGCTCCTCTCCTTGCATATAGTAGATTTATACTTCTTAAGTATTAGATTAATGGTAGATTATACTTTTTAAATATTAATTAATAATCAAACTCAGAAAAAAAAAAAAAAAAAAAAAAAAGAGTTTTTGAGTTGACTCAACTAGGTTCCGAGGCGAGTTGAGATTTGTATGTTTTTAATCTACGATCTAAGCCATTCATAAAGTGGGTGCCACAGTTTAGATGGCTTGGGTTATGAATTAGGCTGATCTATCGATCAGGCAGACAACACTCGTATCTTTAAACGTGGACTTTGGGAATTCAATTTAAACCGTCCATTGTTTTCGAACAGGTGTGGCCTGCATGAAGAGTAATCCGGTCCATAATCAGTCCGCATAATCTGCACGGTGGGGCACACCCGATGAACGGCTCAGATTTCCCACTTATGTGGGTGTAACGATATCATGAAGAAAGAAACATTACCTGTCTATCCTCTCTCTCTGTTTCTGCAGCAACCGTCGATTATCATCCTCAATGTGTTTGATAAGGTTCTCAATGAACATTCTTCTTTCTAGAGCTCCAAGCTTCGTGACATCGACCACCCTCTTCCCTTCTGAATCTCCTTTACCACCATCCTCTTCATACTGATCAAACAGCGAAGATCTTAGCCGTTCAAAAGTGGGCAATCTCTCGATTGCGGCCCACTGCAGCTCGGCTTCATCATCGTCATTCTTTCTCATAGAATTCACAGTCGAAGTGCTACGGAAACTCGACGTGTGCTGACGGAATGACGACCTTATACTCCGTCCTATCTCTTCTAGCTCAATCCCCAGCGACTGTATGTCGTCCCTTCCTACCAAGTGGGCCATGTTTGAGAGCTGGGACGGATCAAAATCAGAGATGGAAATACATGTATATATACTTCTCTTGGGGAGGATGTCGTAAGGCAATGCGTCATTCCATATTCTCCTGTGAGAGAGAGAGAGAGAGAGAGTGCCTGAGTATTTTTAAGTTTACAAATGAGAAAGTCGTGTGTAGAATCGCAGTGCACTCAATCTCAATGCATGCGTGTGGAATGTGTATTTTCATTCGAATGAGGCTTGTTATGCCCACACACACGTGCAGAGCCCTTACCAATGGACACCAAAGAACACGTGCCAATATAGTGTACTTGTGCGAGAACACAGCTTTCCATCTGATGGGCCACAGTGATTAGATCCTCTGGTCTAACGATGGATGAGGATTAGCTACGGACAGTTTTAGTAGCTATATTGCTCCTGCAGTGACATTGCCAAGTTCTGTAGGCCCTACCATGATGTATGTGTTGTATCCACACCATCCACCCATTTGGAGGGATCATTTTATGACATGAGCCGAAGAACGAGGCAGATCCAAAGCTCAAGTGGACCCCACCACATGTGGGGATTGAACGCCTACCATTAAAAATTTCTTGGGGACCACAAGTTTTGCGTCAAGCTGATATTTCTGTTTTCCCTTCATCCATGTGTGTGTGAACTTATGAACAGGTTGGATCTCAAATAAATATCATGGTAGGCCTTGGAAAGTTTCAACAATGGTAAGCATCACTGTCATCCGCTGTTTTTTGTGGTGGGGTCCATTTGAGCCTTGGATTTGCCTCATTCTTTGGCTCATGCCCTAAATAATCTATTCAAATTGATGGACGGGTGGATACAACACATACATCATGATGGGGCCCACAAAAAACTTGATGTTGTCACCTTCGTAAAGAAATAGATACTGAAGTCGTCAATAGCTAATCTACATCCGCTATCGTTTTAATCCTCAGATGGGACCAAGGGTACAAGACCAAAATGATTTCTTTTCTTTTTCCAACTGGAAGCAGATTGGTTGGATGAACCAAACATCACCCAGCTAAGTGGTGTCGGGCAATATGGGGCCACTACGATGTATGTGTTTTATCCATGCCGTTTATCCATTTTGCCATATTTATTTTAGGGCATGATCGAAAAGAAAAATAAGCATATCAAAAGCTCAAGGGCACTACGCCACAGTAAACAGTGATTATTGAATGCTCAGCATTAATAACTTCTCAAGTGCCACAAAAGTTTTTAAAAACTTTTTTTACTCTACAAAAGTTTTGGATTAGGTTGATATTTGTGTTTTCCTTTTGAACAGGTATGCATGACCTTAATAGGTTGGATGGAAAATACATATTACAATGGGCCCTAAGAAGGTTTCAACGGTGGGCAGATGTCATTACCCCAACTATTTCCTACCTAGTGGTCCACTTGAGCTTTGACTCTACTTCCTTCTTGGGTGCTTGCCTTAAAATGTGCTGGCAAACGGATGCATATAGAACAATCCACTTCCTTCATTCATTGGGACACCCAGATGGGTGGAGGGCGGTTTCGTGCGGCCTTTACTGTGGGGCCCACCTTGATGCATTTATTCTATGTCTATGCTATATCCATATGTTTCTTCATATTATTTTAAGGCATGGCCTCAAAAATGAATCAGACCCAAATCTAAGATGATATTTGTATTTTTCGCTTCATCTATGTCTATTTAATCTTATTAACAAGTTGGATGACAAATTAAACAGTATGGTGGGCCTAAGAAGTTTTTAATGGTGAGGCGTTCAACCACTGCAATTTCTTATGGTCTACCTGAGATATGGATCTGCTTAAATTTTGAGTTCATGCATGCTATAAAATAATCTAAAGAAGGACGGCATGAATCTAGAATACACATATCAGGGTGAGCTCCATGGTAAGGGCCGCGCCTAATCTGCTCTCATTGTGTAGTGTACACCACCTTCCACAGTGGTGAAATGACGTGGCGAGATTTTATTGGCAGCTATATAAGTGCTGTCAGCCGGAGCTGAAAACATTATTTAAAAAAAAGCGCGCGGCTTCCCAATTTAAAGTCAACCCCATTTCACCGCCGCTGAAGGTGGAGAGGACTTCACCGACCAATCCATGTCCATCCACACGTGTGTGGGCTTAACAAACCTCCATTCACACAATAGAGAGGCTTGCTGCTGGGATACATCAGTTTATAGCCATTGGATCTGATTCATCTTTCACCGATCCAAACCGTTTATATGATCCGGGTGATCCAGTTAGTTATCGATCTGGATCTAGGTGCACATGACACGCACATACAAGATCGGACCGTCCGTATGTAATCTTCAAAATGTGATCAAATCAACGGCTAGATTGCCCAGCTGGCCCAGCTATCTTGATCTGAGTCAAGTGTATCAAGATTAAGTGCTATGATAACTCAAGATAGGTATCCCACCGATCAATTTTTTTCAACCGTCCATTTCATGTGGCCCACCTGATGACAAGGCCAGGGTGACTTTTGGGATAAGTCATCTGCCCCTGAGAAGCAGCATGAATCTCCCACAAGTGAGTGCGAGAACCAGGGGGGCGGATTTCCTGCGAAGGCCTTGGGCAGGAAGTTTCTGCGCTGGGAACCGGCCTACAGTGATTTTTTTATTATTTATAAATCCACCCCGTTCATCCGTTTTGGGAGCTCATTTTAGGACATGATACCAAAAATGAACCGGATCCAAGACTCAAGTGAGCCAAAAACGTGAGGATTGAACGTCCACAGTTGAAATATTTGTGGAACCACAGGAGTTTCGAATCAGGATAATATTTTGTTTCCAGTTCATCCCAGTAGTAGTGACGTTATGAACGGTATGGATGTCATATAAACATCACTGTGGACTCCAGGGAGGTTTCAACGGTAGTAATTTACCTACCCACCTTTTCCTTTAGTTCGGCCCACTTGAGCATTGGATCCGGTTCATTTTTGTTTTCACGTCCTAAAAGAAGCTCCCAAAACGGATGGACGGGGTGGATTTATCAAAAAAAATCAATGTGGGCCCCACCTTGGTTCCCAGTGCAGGAACTTCCTGCGTAAGGCTTTCGCAGGAAATCCGCAGCCGAGGGGCGAACCAGTGCATCTCTTTCCAATCAATGCGTTGACTTGCACCTGGATTAGACTGCCAACTGCCGGAAGCTAATCTGTCATAAGCACTGTGGGGTCCACCACAATATCTCCGTGTGACATCCAATCCGTCCATCAGTTTCATTGGCTCATCTCAGGCCAGAGTCCAAAATCAGGCAGATGAAAAAAAAAACTATAGTGGGCTACACCACAAGAATAAATAGGGATTGAACGTCGACAGTTGAAACCCTTCCTGGCCCACTGTAATGTTTATATGCGATCCAAACCGTTCATAAGGTGATTCCCACTGAAGAAGGGGGGAAACAAATATCAGCCTGATCAGAAACTTTTGTGGGCCACAGGAAGGTTTCAATGGTGGGCATTCAATTTTCACTTACACTATTAGTTGTGTGGGGCCCACTATTGTATGCCTATGCCTTCCAACCTCTGCATCATGTTAGCCCCACCATGATAATAGGATGGCTCAGAAATCAGACATATCCAATCATTTAGTGAGCCACTAGAAAACAGTGGTCTACCACTCGTCAAAATCCTTCAAATTGATGTGGTGGCCGTATATGATGGACGGATTAGATTGATTTTCGAAGTGTCCAACCTCCTTTGTGTATAACCCTATTGAATATGATGAATTTTATGCATACATGACATTGGACCATGCACATTCCTTGTAGGATAAGCTGATATGAACAATGACTTGTAGAGGTCTCACCAGAAAAATCAAGGAAGATTGCTTATTAGAAGATCTCAAGTCCAACCGGTTGGACCATAGTTATGGTCCATTCAAGGATAATTTCTAATTGATTAAGTGAATGCAACATCCAACCCTTCCAATTGGTTGACCCCACTATTAAGATCACCTAGTGTAAAAATCATCCACATATATTCATCAGGTGGGCCACACATAGTCTATCCATTGATAAATCAAGTGTGGTCCACTAATGAGTAGGCAAGACTAATTTTTGCATATGAAAAATCTCATAGTGGGCTGACTTATTGAACAGATTGGATGTTGTACGCACCTGAAAGGTTGGAAGTTATCCACATCTACTCATTTGATGAACCACACATAAAAAGCAATTTCTATCCATTGATAAATATCAAAATAAAAATGTGGTCCACTCAATGCGTAGATGGAACTGATTTTTTTGCACGAAAATTCTCACGATGGGCCCAACTTATTAGATAGATTGGATGTTGCATGCACATAAAAGATTGGAAGTTACCTGCTAGGTGGATTGGAACTTGTGATCCAACCGGTTGGACTTGGAACAAAAGTTTCAATTCCAACAGCTTGGACCATAAGTTATGGTCCATCTAGGGGATAACATCCAACCTATAAAGTGAATACCATATCCAACCCTTCCAATTGGTTAGCTCCACCATTACGATCACCTAGTGCAAAAATCATCCACATCTATTCATTTGGTGAACCACACATAGAAAGTAATGTCTATCCATTAAGAAATAGCCAAATACTAGTATGGTCCACTCAATGAGCAGATAGGATTGATTTTTGCACACGGAAATTCTCACAGTGGGCCCAACTCATTCGATAGAGTGAATGTGGCACCCGCATAAAAAGTTGGAAGTTCATGCAAGATCCGAGTCATTTAGCTGATGACATGCATGACACATGCCTTTTGGCATAAACTAAAAAATGGTCTGTCTTGTTGTGTGTGGTCCACCCAACTATTAAAAAACATTATTTCATTTGCATACCATGCAATTAGTATGCATCTTTATTTAAAGAGAGAGAATGGGAAATTACTGAATTATTTCATGTCCATTTATTTGTTGCCTCCTTTCTAAAGAACTTTTTTTAGTTATGGCCACACAAAAGTACTCTATGTGTGAGCCATTGATTGGATGATTAGGATCATCAGATCAAATGTGATTTTTATCTTGGGGCATGATAGTGCCACCCGATGAACGGTATGGATCTTGATCATTTGTGCTACTTATATTGATTTGAATAAGATGACACAAATTTCTGTGTCCCACAAAAACTTTTAGGAAAAACACACAAAGGTAACATGTTCTAGTGGGTGTTACTCTGACTGTGGGGCCCACCTTGATGAATGTGTTGTATATCCATACCGTCCATCGGATTTTCGAGCTCATTTTAGGAGGTGGGCCCAAAAGGTTAAGTAAATCCAAATCTCAAGTGAACCACATCATAGAAAGCAATAGGGACAATGATGACCACTGTTGAAACCTTCCTAGGGCCCACCATGATGTTTATCCAACCTGTTGATACGGTCGCACAAACCTGGATGAAGTAAAAATACAAAGATCAGCTTGATCCAAAACTTTTGTGGCCCACAAGAAGATTTTAATAGTCAATCACCATTGTTTCCTTTGGTGTGGTCCTACCGGAGATTTGGATCTGCTTAAGTTTTGGGATCACGTCCTAATATGAGCTGAAAAAACATATGGATGTCATGGATAAAATTAAAGCAAAAAAGAAAGAAAAAACCTCATTTAGGTGGGCCCCACACGGTCAGGGACTCGGAGTAAGACCCACTAACCCAAATTGGCTCCCTGCTTAAAATATAAGAAGAGAAAGATGGTTGTTGAATGTGAAACCGAGGACTGAAATATACTTCTCGTTTAGATGCTGAACATGACTAAAATCAGAGTCATTTAATACTCCAACGGCTTCATATACATGCACTAAAATATTATACATGTCAAATGATTTAACTTAAACTAAATTGACTAAACCATGAAACCCCCTGCTGCTGAGTCATGGTTTGAAAATTAGATTGATTTGTGGACACTTGTTTATTTCAAACAAGATCCTTTGATTTTTCAAATTTTAACTGTCCAGTAAATGTCCACCAATTTAGTGGTCAAATAATCAAACAAGCATAATTTTTTATGGTACATCTCAATTGAGACAGGTAATTTGGATAGTTAAATTTGAATTATTTATATTCCATTAATTTATAAGTAACTTCCCTAATTGTCATCCATCCCGCTCTGTTTTGGTTTAATTTTTTTTTCATTATTCCATGCAAAGTTGTTTGATATGTTGGCAATGTGATGTGTGATACGGCGGGACGCAAATTTATTATCGCCACAACTGCATTGAAAGAAGCATGAGTAGAATCAGACGTAGCTAATCAAATCTGAGCCTAATCCTATGTAGGGCATGATGTAATTGAGCCTTAGGCGCATCTGGATCAAAGAAATTCATTTTGAATAGGGGGAAATTATCATTCGAAGTGTCAATAGTAAATCGGCAATAACTTTTAATTCAGGTATCGTTACGGGTGCACGACCTATAAATTTTAACTGTAACGAGCCATTTGGGGTAAACCGACCCACATAGCAAGTCATGTCGATCCATTTCTTGAGAAAACAACTCATTCAATCCTTCCACCTCAAAATTGCAGTTTTAGAAAAAATTTATTATTTTTAGTAAGTTTTAATTTGAATGCATCTCTTTCGTTTTAGAGTTTTAGTATATAATGCATAGTTAAAAATTAATTATAATTGTACAAGTAATCATCCTATATGATTAAATTAGAGCTTTCTATTTTTAGCAAATTTTATTATTTTGGATAAATTCTAGTTTAGTTAAATTAGGAATTTTAATTAGGGTTTGTATTTTATTATTTAAGGCATTATAATTTCATTTTAGAAAGATATCAATAATGTATTTTCAAATTTTCTTTCTTTACCGTGGATTTAAGAGCTATTACACCTTGTGGATTCAAGGTTCATACTTTGTAAAAGAGAAGACGGTATTATTCCTTCACTCATCTTAAGTTCAGGGAGTTCGGGGGGGGAGGGGGGGGGGGGGGGATGCTCGAGAGTTCAGGGAGGGCAGTGTTGGGAGCCTTTATCTGCCTAGACCCAGAGCCTACGAGCAAGGGGAGCAGTGCCCAAAAGCCCAGTGCTCAACAAACTTGAGAGGGCAGTGCCATGATGCTTTTGAAAAATCACCATCATCCATTTTTTCTAGCTCATGTTTGGACATGGGCCCAAAAATGAGATGGATCCAAAATTCAAGTGCGCCATGCCGCTACACCACAAGAAACAGTGAGGAGGAAAATGCCCACCATTGAAACCTTCTCAAGTTGCACCATGACGTTTATATGTCATCCAAAATGATGATGAGGTCATTCTCATTGGGATGAACCGAAAACATAAAAATATTACCCTGATCCAAAACTTTTCGCTCCCATGAGTGTTTCAACGGTGGGCACTCAATCCCCATTGTTTCGTGCCTCTGACTGTTGAGTTTTGGATCTTTCTCGTAGAAGTGGGAGGGAAATGCCTTCATTTGAAACCTTGTTGGGTTCTCTATGACTATGGATAAGGTCATTCCATGGAATTAAAAAAATAAAAAATAAATAAATTATAAGCTTGATCCAAAACTTTTGTGGCCCACGAATGTGTTAATGGTGGACATTCAATCCTGGCCATTTTCTGTCGTGTGGCCCACTTGAGTCTTGAATCTACCTCATTTTTGGGCTCATGTCTCAACTTCAGCCGGCAAAATAGATGAAGAGGGTGGATCTCTCACAGATATCATCTTGGGCCTCACCTAGGTACGGACCGAAGGAACCAAAGTTGGGGGTCGCAGGCAATCGGCTTCCCCCAAAATCAAATTAGTTGAGCCATCCTAACCTTTGATTCCAAAGCATTGGATTTATTTAATTTTTAACCATTCAATAAATGTCCCCCAATCTAATAGTCAGGTAATCAAATAAACTTATTTTTGGTTCATGATACATCTAAGTCAGGACCCATCATTTCACTTTCAACAGTTGGCTTTGAATTACTAACCAGCCACGTATTGAATTTCTAAGTGGCTGAGTATCATCCATCACACCCAGCAAGAGTATTTCTAGATTAGAGAAGAACTTTGATAGTCTTGGCAGAGTTTTGTGGATGATACAAAGGCACTTAGAAATTACATAGAAATTGTATTAGTGGCACACAAGTATTTCAAATTAAACCATCCAACTTATGGTTTCTTTGAATTATGAACCCATACTTATTTGGTTATTTGATGATCGGATTGGTGGACACAATTGAACGGTTAAGAATAAAAAATCCAACGATCCTATTTCAACAAACAAGCGTCCAAAAATCAGAGGTTGGGATGGTTCAAAAGACCTGATTTTGGGTATGTGACTTTGAGATGTTTAGTTCTATAATTTGGTCGGTTTAGCTTGAGTTAATTTACTCCATGTGTACAATTTCCGAGTGCCTGCGTATCAAGTGTGTACACTTCCTGAGTACCATATAACTACCTTCTATTATGTAAGTTATGTTTTGTAACTGCATTGGAGGTTCCTAATCACGGAATCTTTTTCTGTGAAAGAGAATAGTGTAGAAGTGGGCCCGAACCGAAGATGATTAAAAACAAAAATCACATTGGCTGGTTAATCCTAGCCACTGATTGAAGAAATTTGATAGTTACAAATCGATGGACGTGATGCACCGCTCAAATACCCAACAAAATACAAGGTAGTGGTGGGCTCCACCGAGATTATAATTTGAGATAGCCCTCACCTGCCAGATCCAGTTTAGTTCATCAGTTGGGGGTCCACCAAATAGATTACCTGGGATAAAAATCAGGATGGTCCGATCATTTGGTGGGCCATATTATGTGAGCGGTTTGGATCTCGCACGTGAGCATATCGTGGCCGACGGGTTGCAACTTCCTACATTTTCTCCGCAATTGTCTCAAATAAAAATGGACTATAGAAAGAATGTGGTTTTGCCATTTTTTTTGTCCTTAAATGTGCATTTTATGCTTGGTTTTTTCATTAAATGTACATTTTACATTTTGATTATTTCAAGTATTATAACGTACTTTTTTAAAAAAAATATTATTTGAAGCATATGATGTTAAATCAGGCTCTGATACCAATTGAAGAGGATGCCAAATTAGCTCTTAATCTCTAGATCTAACAGAATTAAGCTTTAACGTTTGATCACAGCATAGTGGGCCATGATAAGAACTTTGGCTACTGTGGCGTTTGTGGTGAAATTTGGATTGAAATGAGGTAACAGGTTTTTCAAAGAATGAAAAATGGTGGGAAATGAACTTGGTATCCAGTTGTATGAATTAAAAAAAAAAAATGTAGAAATCGATGATTATTATTATTATTGTGCTTTTTCTTGAAAAATGAGTTAATTGATGTCTTCACAAAACCTAATCAAATGAACATTTCTTGCTTTCCATGGAAAATTAATTGCAAAACAATCAGTTAGTTCCTACAATTTTGATTTTTCAGAGGTTTTCCACATTCACATTTCGGATGCCATCTATCCTAAACAAAGCCTAGATTAGTGGGTTTTTTTTTTTTTTTTAAAGAAAAAGGAAACAACGATTTTAGAAAATTCTAAGATGGGTTGCGGTACAAATCTCAAATCTTCCATTGTGGTACATTTGACACATGAGGAGCTCTTGGAAATGGACTATAGCATGTGTTAGCAAACTAGTGGGCATAGGATGTACATGATGCTTAAAGATAAACGGTGGCACACATTGCACATTGGCACATGTGGGACACTTAAAGATAGTGAGTGGTACATCGTTTTCTATAATTTTTTTGAATTATACATAACTGCATTGGAGTGCTTGAAAAAGAAATAAATAAATAAATGTGGCATATGTTGCCCACTAGAACAATGGCATATGTGGTGGGCTTGAAGATGACTGCACATGGGGCGCTAGAGGATAGGCGGGCGCACATTTGCACATGGGGTGCTTGAAGATGGACGGCAGGCACATTGGCACGTGTGGCACTGTACCAAAGCTGGAAGGTTGAGGCCCGATATCATAATGGGCCTAGTACATCAGGCCCAAGCTACAGCACAAAAAAAATTGGTTGGGCTCAGGCCTGAAATTGATCAAATCACTATTTCCCACAGGAACGTTCTTAATCCATCTGCTGATCAAGTGGGCCACACATGTACAAAGAAATAGAAATTTAGAAAAATGAAACCAACAGTACAAATGCAACATGCATGTATTGCCTAATCAGGGATGGAACTGACGTTTTTGTAGGATAGAACTCATGTACAAGTGAAGTTAGGCCACTTAGGATCAGGCTAAAATAATTTAAACCCAAGCCCCGACCACAGGCCATTCTAATAGTCCATGCCTGATCGAAAGCCGTGCCAGGTGGGCTGCCCAGCCCACTACCACCCATGGATCACAAAACCATGGGCCCCACTTACACAAGCTGAAAACCGGCATATCATCAGTCGAAGCAGAGCCCACATTGGGTACACATGAAAAATCTAAATGGAATTTCTATTAATTAACAAAACAAATCATACAACAGTCTGATCCTTATCAACCAATCCGAAACACATTCCGTACAGACGGCTCACTGATTTACAGCCTATAACTGATACAACAACTCCCAGAATTATAAAATCGCCCATTATCACGGTTGCCTCAGATGGGTCCATAATCCAACAATTCCCACCTGAATGGTTGAAACACATAGAGAACATCTGGTGGGCCATGGAATAGAAGGCCCATACAGACACAGACAGCAGCAATGGCCTACCATAGAGAGTATCAAGGGCCTGTAAGGCAGAGACAGGTTCGTGTTTCTGTAAAGCACCCGCCGATCGCAGACCTTGCAATATGGACGAATGGGTCCTAATTTATGTTTGTCAATCTGAAAGCGTGTTAGCTTACCGAAATCCGGACTGTCCATTTGCTTCTGGGCGTTGCTGGGGATGTCAAGGATCACGTGCCCGGTTTTCTTGCTAACTTTATTGCGGACAAGGTGGATGTAGGAATAGTAGCCTCTCAGGCGGGCATAATCTTCAGGAGCAAAACCACTGCTGTCTCGAGCACTTTTCCAGGCTTCGATTCCCACCTGAATATGAAGACCCACATAAGCATCATGAAAAACAAAGAACAATGAGGCAAGATGGAAAAGATTATCTCCATGGTGGAAGTGGTATTGCTGAAGATCAGACTGTAAATGGCCATAGGTAATACCATTTGTTTAAATATAAACTTATCAGCATGGGTTTTTTACTCAATGACTCAAACCAACTCGTTCAGTCCTGAGTGAGGTAGTCACTCGCCCATCAGGGGGTGACTCATCTGAATAGGCCGATTCAGGCCTATTTGCACTACTGACTCGTGGTACCAAACCAATCAGACTCGAACAAATCCGAGTAAACTTGGATAATTAACATCTGACTCGGATAAGTCATTAATCCATGAATCCACTAGCAGTACTTTCAGGCAGTGTTGACACATATCACCAAGAATTTGAAAATCTCATGGTAATATCGCAAGAAATAGTAAACGATATTATTGGGATATTTTCAAAATCTCAGCAGATTTTAGAATATAGTGTTTTTATGGCGATATTTACTCAAAAAAAAAAATAGTTAAAAAATTTTGGGATTTTGTTATAATATAGTTAAATTCTAAATTTATTTAATAATTAACAAGATTTTTTTTTTTTTTTGGCATGATTTTCCCAATAATATCCTGGGAAAAAACTCAAATTTTGAAAACCTCCTGAGATAATTTCCAGTCTGAGAAATTGCCGAGAAGGAGAACATACCAGTCCAGGGTCATCGGTTAAAGCATCCAACATGTTCTCGGTATCATCTCTACTGGCTGCAATGTGAAGAGGGGTCACACCTGCAGGCCCCACCATGTCAGGCCTAAACAAGAAGCCACCATCAGATCCTTTTCCAACTCCTTGCTCATGTTGGCAGCCCGTTTTATCTGGAACGTATCTCAACAGAAGCTCCACCATTGGCCTGCAGTTCCTCCTGACAGCTCTGTGGAGTAGACCCATTTCTGACAACGCGAGCTCAACAGAAGAATGCCCGCCAGCATCTACAGCACCATCAAATAGAACATCCAGAAGCTTCTTGACTACGGCGCACCAATCACGATCCATGGAGAATTCCATGAGCCACTTGAATCGTTTCAAAGGAAAGCTGTCCAGGGGAGCATTCATATGATCGGATCTAGACCATAAATGACTCCTCCGAAGAAGCCAACCCATTTCATGTAGAAAGTCCAGGGCCTGATTCCTGGCTTCCATTACATCAGTTCTCTTATGGACAGTGATATCACACTCATTCGGCTCAATTGTCCTTTCCAGCATACGAATTTCAGAACATATATCTTGTTCTGCGACTATGAAGGGAAAGAAGCCACTGCTAAGACCATGATCCTCAACCTGGAGGCCCAACACCAGAACAGAACCTTCAGGTAAACATAGCAGATAAACAGCAAGCGAATATGAAGTCGAATTTATGATATTGCAGGGATGCATCTCCAGTAACCAAACCCAGATGCCCTCATGCGTGCCAACGTGGCACACATGCACGACATCCGGACTGCTCATCAGGTGGGCATGCATGTACATTGAATATGGGCCATTCACAAACTGTTGATTGTTTCACAAACATATACAACCACCTGGTGAACAACCGAATCTCCTATGGTCGTGCCATGCCAGCACGTATAGGATGTCAGTGATTGGCAACTGCAGATGTGCATCTGCAAGTAGCATTCTCCTTGGTGACAGACATGGGTCATGACAGCACCTCAATGAATCCTCTCCCAGTTACACCAGGAAGTGTGCAAGAGAAGCGGAGGCATTGGATCTCGTCGTTCTCCTTCGACATACCATTGTCCTCTAAAGAGGCGTGTGATGTTTCTGGGGCTAAATACATGCCTTCAAATGCACAGAGTAACCTGAAAACCAAAAAAGAGAGTGTGTCCTTTGAATGTGAATCCAAAAGAAGACTCGGGGATAGGCTACTATAGCAAGGGTTCACACCATTTCTAAATGGTGGCGACTCAATTACTATACACATTGCGTACATAACGCAATGCAGATGGTAAAACATGGACCCATCATGAACGGAGCATAACTTAAAATCACACGGACCATACGATCTATCCATCTGATTCACCCATTTAATTTGGCCATTTGGGAGCCAGTCAAGCGGATGGGTAGGATCACTCAAATTAGTGTAATTTCAAGTTACTCCCACCAGCAATTGGTGAACTGTCTAGACTCTCTAAGGTGGATTTGTCAGCACCATTAAAGGAATGGAGCACTAACCTTAGTCTTGCCTTAAAAAATAAGAAGAAAAGCATGAGCTGATTTAGGTGAGGTGGAGGTGGGCCCTGGGAGAAAGAAACTGACGCACATGAAAAGCACAGATGGATGGATGATGGATACCTTGTGGAGGATTTACACAGATTAAAGCCTTTCACAGTGAAGTTAGCTCTCCCCGAAACAGATACAGCGATAGGCGTGACCCATGAAATCCTGCAATGGTTATGACATTGAAGAGGCAAGGACGCATCCAGCACAACTTGACCTGCAGCAGCAAAGAAGATAAAATTAGTCAGTTTGCTCTTTCATGGCGCCTTTTAGTACTAGAAGGGAGGCATGTGATAATCAACCAGAAGATATGCACAGAATCCTTGGGTCCAAGGTTTGCACTAGACAGGCTCATGATTCAGTGATCCAGACTAGTGATTTAACAGGCCCCACATTAAATGGACAATGCCCAAAAAGTCTCCCTCATAGCGACAATCATTTCCCTTCCGTTGGTGACCTTCAAAAGGATGGTTAAGAAAAGAAACACCACAATGATCCACCTCAACTGAAAAGTAGGCAAGGATCAGATGGTTAAGGTCTTCCAATGTTGGAGATTCATGGGACGTGGCCCACCCATGCAGTGGCACACAAGATCAACAGCCTGGAGCACTGAATCATGGCCCTACTTGAATAAAATGACAACCTGACAATCCTATGTATATCTTCAGGTTGAGAGTAATATATTCCTGCATAGAGGACTGCAATTAGAAACAAACTGAAAGGTATAAATCTAAAAGATGAATACAGACGGACCATCATAGATAAATGCCATCCGATGCCGTACCCTAGCATGCACCCATCCTGAACTCCAGAAATCATCATTTGAAGCATTCAAAAGTCGGTGCAAGCTGGAGCCCAGTTTACAGCTAAGCTGTACACAGCACAAAAGCTGAAAAAATAAGTACAGGTATTTGAAAAGAGGATATCAATTTTCCATATTCATGACTTCATTGTAAATGCATACCTCCTCCCATGCAGACTCTGCTAGACAAAGGTAAATGGTTAGAATGATACAACCAGGCCTAATGTAGCTTTCGATGTCTGTAGGACTATGGGATAACCAATCAAGTATCTGAAATTTCAAATATTTCACAACATCAGACAATCTAGGGGGGAAACAAGCTAAAAAATCTGTAAGTTTGACATCTAAAACATATGATAGTGACTTAGTGAGAAATGAATTCTAGATCAGGCAATACCTGTGCTCGCAAAACAAGTGGGAAATCACTTGGGTCTTTGCCAAAGAGTTTAAAAACAATCCGATCTGTGCGACTCTGGAACCAACAGAAAGTGGCCATTAGAAAAGAATACTACATGCATATGCAACTTGCTATAATACTTTCCTCTTATTTTTTTTAAATGCTCAAAATTTTGATAAAATACTCAAAATTGACATTGAAGTTCAAATACTTAAAAGGACGACAATTTTGGATTCACAAGAAATAAATACGTAAACAAAGGCTCAGTCCTATATATTCATTATAAATCTGCATGTCTGGCTCATGTAAGAAAACCATAAAGGCATTCTTGTAGTCTATTTGAGTAACAGGGTAGAGAATATACTGGTGCATATTCAGATGGGCTGAAAAAAGGAAATTGGGGCTGTGGAAACTTGCACTCATTTTCAACAAAATCCTTGATCTCTCTACAAGATTAAATAATTCATTCAATCATGCCAAAAGGGAGGACAATGATACAGGTGTGTCATGAGTCTTTCTTTGTATTAGAGATTCATGCCCTCTGCCCCAAATTCTTGTTCTCTTCTTTCTTTTTTCTTTGAATAAGGTTTCCGTTATCCATCACAAAAAAAAAAAAAAGTGCATAATGCATATCAACAGTGTTGACCTCCATCATCCTTCTTAATGCCTGCTTTTGCACCTCTTCTGTCCTGTGTCAGACTATGCGGACTGCATATCTGTGTCTCTTGCTTGTGGATTAAAATAATTGACTACGTGCTCCAAAAATGTAAGGATGATATGTTATTGCAACATCTGTGATGCCTTGCCCCTCTCTATCAAATCATTTATATTTCTCAGCTTTTTTTTCAGCATATGCCCCCATGTCTGTATTTCTTACATTAGTATTGCATATTTGGTCCCTAGAACTTGAGCGTGTGATGGCAATTTGAAATAACATTCAAGTAAGCGAACAAAAAGAAGTGATAAATAGGGAAATCGTACTCCATAAAAATACAGGACCACTTTGTTTCCCACAATGAAATACATTACTTGTTGTGAGCAGAACTTTCTTTTCCAATTTTTTTTTTTTTATTTCTCCTCCTTAATTGCACAAATATTAGATTACTACAACTAAGCCTAACCATTGTATTGATATTTTATCAGGCCAATTTAGTACAACACATTTAAAACATATTTGCCAATGAAAAAAAAAATAGTACACCATATTAGGGTGTTATCTGCCATTGTATTGATATTTTATCAGGCCAATTTAGTACAACACATTTAAAACATCTTTGCTGATGAGAAAAAAAAATTAGTACACCACATTAGGGTGTTATCTGCCATTACCTACACTATCAAGAGATTGTACATTCGGATGAGTATGATTCAATTTTTATTTGGGTGCTAGCCGCATTATGGGCGATTTGGTTGGAAAGAAACAATCGCTGTTTCCGTAATCAGAGGGTTTCAGCAGGTGGGGGACCGTGGGGTTAGTACTCGGGTCTTTCAGTATAGTGCTGACTGGGCGGACTGACCTTCTTGTAATCCTGGGGCTGGTCTTTCGGGTGGTAGCTTGTAGTTTTGTGTGTGTGTGTGTGTGTGTGTGTGTGTGTGTGTGTGTTTTCTTGTTTGTAGTGTAGTTTTGTTTTCTTTTGGCTTCCTGTTTTCTTTTTCCGTTGGCCTTTGGCCCTAATCAAAGTGCATCATCTTTCAAAAAAATGATACAACTTTTATTCTCCCAAGTGAACCTACTGAAATTTTTTAATTCAAAATAGTTGATGCTCTCATTTAATGTCTTCATTTATACCTTTGCGCTGCTCGGATGTCCTATTCACAATATGTCAGCGGGGAAGACAGTGTTATATGTGAAAATTCACACAGTGCCTGTATGTTATCAACTCTCAGATACATACATTCATACATGCACGTTCTCATTTAATATCTCCATGTATACCTTTTGCAGTGCTCTGATGTCCCACACATGATACGTCGGTGGGAAATACACTGCTATATGTGGAAGTTCACAAGCAATGCCTGTGTTATCAATTCTCACATACGTACATAGATGCACGTGCAAGCACAAACAATACAAATCTGAACTTTACCAATAAGGCTAACTTCGCCAAAATAGAAATTGAGGAACCCCAATAAGAAATAATTTGCCTGATTGTCCAACAGTGCCTGAATCATCATTAGATGGCATTTTTTTTTTTTAAATAATAATAATAATAGATATGCAAATCACAAGCATGGTTCAAAATTCCAGCCAATACATTTTTTTCTTTCATTCTTTCTTTTTCTGAAAACTCATGTAACCAATACTAATCCATTGCTGATACAGTCAATCCTATGGATTAAAAAAAAAAAAAAAAGGATATCTGCAGCAGTACCAACATTTGAACCTTGGCTGCAAAAAAAGATATACCTGTGCCTCTCCATTGGAACTAGTTGGCGACTGAGCAGATGGTGAATCTGAATTGCCACTTGTCTGAGGTGGACTTGTCTGGTGAGAGTCCTGCAGTACCCATGAAGGATAATCACGAGAACCAGCCCCCTTCACATGGCTCTCTGTCCTCTCAAATTCTTCTGTGCAGTCCTGTGAGTCAATAAAAATGTGATTCAAATCTATATTATTTATTTTGGCCCCCTCCACTGCAGATTCTGGGGGCCACTTGTGCCGTAACGAGCTCGAAACTTCTGCTTTGAACGGAAGGTCGCCTTTTCTTGAAAATATGTTTGTGGGTTCTGTAGAGGGAATAGTTCTCACTGCTTCACCAAGCAAATTGCCTACAACAATTCCCTTCTGGGGCTGCCCTACTGCAGCTACTGTGAAAGATTGAGATTGCTTCACTGGTCTCTCCAACTGATCTTGAGCATCAGCACATCTGATTCCATCCGAGGGTAAGCATACAGGTCTGGAGGATACTTGAGCAGAAACACATGTAGTGCCATTCGGAAGAAAAGCTGGCACTACTTCTGAAGATGTCCCGACAGAAGTCCCATTCTTCTGCAAATCCTGAGATGCCTGCAGAAGTCCAGATAGGTTCCTCCCATCAGATGTTCCGGCGATGCTGGCAAGATTCCTCAGAAGATGTGATAGAAGGTCCTGATCCTTTGACTGGTCTGAGGTATTTGCTGCAATTCAGAGAACTTCAAGTTAACTGACCCAAGTTAAAATACCAATCAAGAAAGAACTAACAAGTTCTACGCGACAAATGAAGAAGATAGCAACATCATTGGAAAATTTCTCAACAGATTAGAAATTCAAAATTCATTAACAATTTACTTCTTTCAGAAACAGCTACCCATCTAACCGAGATAAATGCATGAGAAACCACCAGAAGAAGAAGAAGAAGAAAAAGATAGCCCAGATTTTATATTTACCACCACAACTGAATCCATAGAATTTGACAGGTAACAATATGAAAACTAGCCATAGGAACTCAAAAAGGGCATAGAAGCATGTTCCTCAATATGACCAATATTCAAATAGAGATTGGCTGAATATTCTTTACTAAGAAAACCGAATATATGCTTCATTTAATCTTAGACATTCTTGCCTTTCTTCAGTGACATCTTTCAGATTCGTGCCCTTCTCTAATGTGACTCTCTATGCTGGCATTGCAGAAGAAATTAAGAGTAAGAAAACCTTGTCCTGAATTATTTTCTACTTTAAGTGCCAACCTGCTTAGATATCTCATTATTCTCATATGGTGTTAAAGCAGACTATGTTCTACTTGTTGCCTGCTGCCACCCTGCTTCTCAGCTGAAAGAGCATGGCTTGTCCCAGCTGTTTAAGGTCAGCTTTATGAATGCCAAAATTCAAACCATGATCATGTACAATAAAAATACCAAATAAGCAAATACTAATGAAAGACTTGGACAAGAAATAGTCTAACATCATCTCTCTTTTAGAAAGAAATGGAATATAAGTGGTAAGAAAGTTAAGGTAATTACAATGCAAATTTGAGAGAATTCTTAGTAGGGTTATCAATAGATAGCTGCTAGCCCGATCATCATTCAAGGAACTCCCACCAACAACAGCATCAGGATGAGTTTTCCTCCTGCGTCTATTATGGCCCGCCAAACGTCTACGGCAGCTTCTCTTACCTTCATCAAATTCTTGAAGAATATGAAACCTAACAATAAAAAGAAAAAAGAAAAAGAAAAAGAGAAAAAAAAAAGATCACTTACCAACAGAAAACATCTTGCATGAATAGGCAAAAAGAAATTGCATGTGGTGGCATAAAATTCTCTAACAAAGACATTTAAAAAGGCAATAAGCTATAAGCCATTGGATTGGTGAATATCGTAATTGGTAATTAATCAATTCTCAATTCTTGCAGACAAATCTGAAATGTGATGAGATGAATCTCTCAATGTCAGGTAGAGAGCAAGTGTGCAAGAGGATGATTGTATTCAGTTATAACGAAGAGTATGAGTTGAAAGGATGGCCAGGATACAAATGCCTGAAAATGCTTCAATCACTCAAATTAAAGCTTAGAGAGTGGACTGAAGGAAATTCGGTGCTGATAAGTAGGATAAAGCGAAAAGCAAGGCAACAGTACTAAAGAATGGCGACAAATACATTCCGTTTTTTCACCGTACAGCAAATGGAAGGTCTCCTCCTCCTCCTCCTTCTACTTCTCCTGCTTCTCCTCCTTCTCCTTCTGCTGCTGCTTCTCCTCCTCTCTAGCTTCTCCTTCTCCTCCTCCTCCCTCTTTTTCTTCTCATCCTCCCCCTCCTCCTGCCTCCTTCCTCCTTGTCTTGCTCCTTCTGCCTCCTTCTTCTACTCCTCCTCCTCCTCCTCATTCTCCTTCCTCCTGCTTCTTCTTCTCTCTCCTTCTTCTTCTGCTTGTCCTTCTCTTTCTCCTTTTGCTTCTGATTCTCCTTCTCCTCCTGCTTCTGATTGTCCTCCTCTCCTCCTCCTCCTCCTCCTTAACCCTCTTCCCCATCATACTTTTGCTTGTTCTCCTTCTCCTCCTGCTTCTGCCTGTTCTCCTTCTCCTCCTCCTTAACCTTCTTCTACTTCTCCTCCTCCACCACCTCCCCCTTCCTTCTTCTCCTCCTCTTCATCCTCCTCCTCTCCTCCTCCTCCTCCTTGCTTCCCCTCCTCCCCCTCCTTGCTGCTCCTCTCCTTCTTGTTCTGATGCTTCTTCTTCTTCTTCTCCTTCTTCTCCTCCTCATTCTTCTTCTATTGCTTCTCCTTCTTCTCTTGATTCTCCTGCTTCTTCTTATGATTATTCCTTCTTTTTCTCATTCTATTGCTTCTTCTTTTCCTTCTGCTCCTCCTCCTCCAGCAGCTTTAGTTTGAATAATTATAAAAGCAAGGCTTTGTTTAAAACCGATGGTCAAGAGATTCCTCAAAAGTGATTTTTTTTCATTACTTTGGCTCTATTAAGGGATGGCAGCATTCGACTCACTAACCTATAAGAGGAAGAGAGTTGAGGCCTCATGAACAGAGGTTCAGTGTTGCACAGATAAGGATGTTTAGATGGATGTGTAGGAAGTCTACAAATGATAAGAGAGACCAGGTAAGTCCACAATCTTCCTCATTTCTGGGACCATTTCTAGTTTTCTTTTTCCTTTGTGTTGTATATTTGCCTCTTTCACTAAAGCTCAGTTTGTTTCCTTTGTACTTTTCCTTTAATAAATTTGATTGCCAACAATAATAAAAAGTCTACGAACAAAAGAATTACAAATAAGGCATAAGAGTAGTCCCTATAAGAGATAAAATGATGGAGAGCATGCTGAGATGGTTCTGTTATGTGCAATGAAAACCATAGATGGCTCCAATAAGGATGGGAACATTGGTTCATCTAGAAGGGCCAAAAAAGGTGATGAGAGGAAGACCTAACAGACTTTGCTCGAGATGGTGAGAAGGGATAGGGAGGCCTGTACACTCACCAAGGATAGGGCCCCAAATAGGAAGGATTGGTAAAACAAGATTCGTAGGGGCGGAACCAAAATAGCTGGGATAAGGCTATGAGGATGATATCCATCCACAGTGGGTCTCATTAGTCCAGCCCAAATCACTAAACTATAAGCCCCGCTTCACATACTAAAGGTATATTGTGTATAACATCATATTGAGGACCATTAAATTGCATATTTAGACTGGTGGAATGCTAAAAGTAACCGTGGAAAAGAAAAAGGTTTCTACAGATGCGACGTTCTCCACCATGTGACAATAAAATAACTTCTGGAAAATTATTTTCCTTTCCACGGTCTTCATCAGATAAGATTTTTTTTTTAAGATAATGGAATTTATTAAAGCCAATAGGCCAACAAAACAAAACCAAAAGAGAAAAAGGAAAATACAAACTGCCACTCAGGGCAACCAATCCTTGATACACAATTTTGTCCAACTAATAGCCCCTAGAGAAGAACCAGTTCTATTATGGAAACAACAGTTATTCGTCTCTCCCCAAAGAGTCCAGTGAACAACGAGCAGGGCGACCCTCCACTTAGTCCTACCCTTTCTCCCAACCCCACCAGCATGCCAAGAACAGAACAAACCCTCAATGGAGGTTGGCATCACCCAAGACACATTAAAAGAGAGCAGAATACCAGACCAGACATCCCAAGAGAAGAAGTAATGGATGAACCAATGATCTGCATCTCTGAAACAAATGAGGCAAATGACGGCAGCAACATAAGCCTTCTGCGAAGATTGTCAATGGTAAGGATCCCATTCCTGCTAACAAGCCAGGTGAAAGCTGAGAGTCTGAGACTTTAGGAGGGGCATCGTAGGACTAGACAAGGCTAGTATGGCTATAGGAACTAAGATCCTCATACTGGGAAATGAGAAAATAAAAGGATCTCACCAAGAAGACTACCGATTTATCCTTCAACTAAACCAACGAGTCTTTCACATCTAGAGAAAGTTACATCACCTGCAAATGAGAAAAAAGTCGCACCATGTCATCAATGTCCGAATCTAACAAATACCGCTGGCAAGGAGGAACCCACACACCCCATCCCCCGAAGCCGAGAAACAACGGACGATGAAAACACCATCAACGGAACAGAGACTAGCCAGACTAGGGAAATCCAAGCAGAGCAAGTACTCCCCACTCCAAACATCTTTCAAGAATCTAACTTAAGCCGCATCCCCAACAGCAAAAACCATACCAACAGACATTTTGCTCGCAACTTGCGCAACAACACTCCAAGGATAGGATGCCCGATAAAGAGACGAGTCCTTGGTACACCAACCAATGTTGGAGATACCATATTTAACAGCAATGGTGTTCCTCCATAGACTGTCCTCCACCCTAGATCTCCAAACCCACTTACCCAAAAAGGCTGAATTCATGTCATCGAGCTGTCTAACACTCACAACCCCATCGCCATACGGCCTACACGCATCCCTCTAATTCAACAAATGGAATTTTCCCTTAGCTGCTCCGTTTTGCCAAAGGAAGTCCATCCTTTGCCTGTCAATCCTAGCAATAACAGACTTCAGACACCAGAATGGTGACATAAAATAGAGAGGGCGATTGGAGAGGGTAGCCTTGGTTAAAGTGGTTCTGTCCCCAAGGGACAGAAGACTACCTTTCCACAAAAAAAGCTTCCTCTCCATTCTCTCAATCACCTTGACCCATAAATGTTTCACAGGCTTACCAACACAGACAGGCACGCCGAGGTAAGAAGAAGGGAAAGATGTTTTCTTTTTCCTCCAAAAAACTTGGTAATACTCATGTCCACACTATTTGAGAGAAAGGTTTCACTTTTTGACCATTGAACATTCCATAATTCTCTGGAAATTACAGAAACTAAAAATAAAATAAAAAACTTTTTGTATTCTTTTTTTCGGATTTCTTTATCCATGGTTTCTTCACATGTAAGGTTTTCCTTTCCAAATCTACTCTTTTTTTTAAGATACTGATTTATTAAGGGCAAAAGCCAAAAGAAAAACAGAGGAAACAAAAGAAAAGGAAAAGTAGAACATAACAGCCTCGTGGCACCCAAACCCAGAGAAGTCAAAGAACACAATCTCTCACGAAAAAATTGATCCTACAGATGATCCCCGAGGAAGAACTGCTCTTATTATTAAAGCAGCGATCATTCTATTCCAACCAAATACTCCAGATAACAGCAAATAGTGAGAGATTCCATTTCAGTTCCGATCCTTTGTTGCTCTTCCCTCCCACAACTAACCACGAATTAAACAACGCATCAACATAAGCTGGCATAACCCATCCAATGTTGAAAGCCTGAAGGGTGTTGCTCCAGATCTCCCAATCGAAAGAGAAATGCATAAAGATGTGATCCACTCACTCTGCATCCTTGTAGCAAAGTAGGCAAACATTGGGAAGATTCATCCATCTTTTGTAAAGATTATCAATTGTCAAAATATGGTTCTTCCCTGCTAACCAAGAGAAGGCAACCACTTTTGGAGGGGTGCCCAAGAACAAGACTGGCCCCGTATGGAAATCAAGCAATTGATTAGACAATCGGGCAAACCTGGAATAAAGGGACTTCACTGAAAAGTTTCCACAGAAGGGTGGAATTTCCAAAGCAGGGAGTCCGCTACCCCCAACACTGGCCTAATCTCCTCCAGACGAAAAAGAGGGGAGACCACCTGGTCCACCTCCTCTTCCCAAAAGTTGCACCAGCAAGGAGGAATCCACAACCTCCCCTTCATCTGAACCACAATAAGAATCTGCTACAGAGATCTCTGGAACCGAGCAGATAGCCGCAATAGAAGGACAAGACTCCTGAAGAGGGACTTCACCCCGCCAGCGATCCTCCCAGAATCTAACATGAGAGCCATCAGCAAGGGCAAACATCCTCCCTTCAAAAACTTGAGGGACAACCTTGGTGATACTTTTTCAAACATGAGACCCACGATAAACAAAGGATTCCTTAATCCACCATCCCATGGTATCTTAACCATATTTAGCTGCTATAATGGATCTCCAGAGGCTGCCCACTTCCTCTCCAAGACCATTTACCCAGCAATGCCAAATTGACCTTATCGAGTCTTTTGATTCCAGCCCCTCCAACTTAAGAGGGAGAACAAACATCATCCCATTTTAGCAAATAGAATTTTCCAAAAGTCGCCCACCACGAAATCTCTCCTCAGTTTGTCAATTTTATCGACAACTGATTTAGGGTAGCGAAACAGAGACATAAAATACAGAGGGAGATTCAAAAGAGACGCTTTGATGAGAGCAATTCTCCCACCTAGAGAGAGAAGATTACTTTTCAAGGGGCGAGTTTTCTCTCCATTCTCTCGATAACTATGTCCTAAAGGTGAGTAGCAGGTTTTCCTATACAAAGAAGAAGACCCAAATAGGATGAGGGGGAAAAGCCAACCCGACGCTCAAGCAAGGAAGTGAAACGACCCAAATCTGTAGCAGATAAATTGACACCCAAAACTTCAGATTTGGTCATATTGACCGTAAAGCCCGGACATCATCTCAAACAGCCATAAGGTTTTACCCAGGTTATCAACCATAGACTCTATTGCTTCAAAGAAAATTATTGTATCATCAACAAATTGCGAGTGAAATTCTGTTGATAATTGGGAACATTGAAACCAAGAAAAAGACCAACTGATTGCCCCTTAACTAGTAATTGACTCAAAGCCACAGAAACAACAAGGAAGAGGAAGAGGGTGACAGGATCTCCTTGCCGGAGACCTCTGCACAACTTGAAAAGCTAAAGGGGGAGCCATTAATAATCACCAAGAATCTAGCTGATGACACACATGTCATCATCTAGCATCTCCATTTAGATCCAAAACTCAAATGCGACATCATGTAGTCAAGAAATCTCCAGTCTGCATGATCATAAGCTTTCTCCAAATCTAGCTTACACAGGGATCCCTTGCCTACCAGTTCGATAACAGGAGTCAATGCATTCGTGAGCCACTAACAAACTGTCAAGGATCTGCTGTCCGGAGATAAAATCACTTTGGAATGGAGAGAGATTTTTCCAAGCACAAATCTGAGCCACTGACTTAGCAATTTAGCCAGGATCTTATATAAGCTTCCAGTCATGCTGATAGGCTGGAAATCCCACAGCAATACAGCACCATCCAGTTTAGGAATCAGGGCTAAAAATGAAGCACCCAACTCAGGCAAAAGACAGCCTGATTCAAAGAATTCCAAAATAAAACCAGAAACACCTGATTTAACAAATTCCTAAAAGGATTGAAAGAATGCCCATCAGGTCCAGGGGCCTTGTCTTGATCTAAACTTAAGACAGCTTTCCTTAATTTCCTCCTCCAAAGGAGGTTTTTCCAAAGACATAACCTCCTCCAGAGAGAGACACTGGAAAGACAAGTTATCCAGAGAAGGACTGAACTGATCTTCTTTAGATAGAAATTTAGAAAAATAGTCCACAGCCACACCAGTCCAAAAAGTAGGATACACATAAATATAAAGCAGAAGAACCAAAACACTAAAACAGCTACTAGAAATTACTAAGTAATGAAATTGCATACAATATTAACAAACAAGGCAATGCTCAACCAACTATCAACCTGCTGCACTGCTGACAGAAACGCTGCATAACATTGCCAACAAGCGCCTCGGTGGCCTTTGAGTGCATCTCACAGACCTTATGCCGCCTATGGTAGTCCCTGGAATTACTCAGATCTGCACCGCAACCCTCTACCTGGCAAACTGAGCGGCTTGCGTTCAACCCTTGCAAATTGTTCTTCTTCCCTTCCAAATTTGCAACCTCAGCTTCTGTGACTGGATAAAAATGTCCTCCAAGATTCAATGTTAGAGATCCAGCTTCATCATTCAACTTGTCTTCCTTGACCATGACAACCCTCCTCCGCTTCTCCAACTCTCCTTTCCCTCTACCGCCTTCCACGTCGATCTCGTCCGAACAAGAAGATGAACTGTTTGACAAACCTGCATTTGCTGGAATTCGCGATCCAGCAGGAAGGAACTGCTTGTTCCGGCAATCTGGAGGGTCAGATTTCAAAGGGCTGGCAAGAAATAGATTACCGTCCCATTTCCAGTCATTCAAATCCCATTCAATGCTCTTCTTTCCAGACCCCATCAATTCCCTCTCCTTCAACAAGAAATCTTCCCTCTCCTTCAACAAGAAATCCGGCACAACCGGACTTAAAAAACGATGACTTTCACCTCCAATTCTAGCCCCCATCAATCATAGCCCACAAATTCAAAAGACCGACATTCCAGAAACCTTTAAAAACCCATTAATCCAAAACACCCAGAATCCAGAACCCTCAAAAACACAAAACACCCAAAATTCAAATCACTAAAACCCAACAAACTCCAATCCCAATTCCCACAAAAACCCAACAATCCGGAAAACCCAGAATCCAAAACCCTTCAAAAATCCCAAAATTCAACAAACCCAGATTCTAAAACCAAATTCCCCCTCTCTTCCATCAAATTCAACCTCCAAAAATCAAGACAACCACACCAAAAATTCCCTAATCCGCCTCGCTACGCCCCCAGAAATCTAGAAACAGCACACCTACGCATCCATGGATCCAAACAAGAGCAAACCACATACCCAAATACCCTAAATCCTCTAAAAATGCAATTAAAAGAAAATAAAAACAACTTCAAGAACACAAGATCCCCTCAGCCAAATCTCCAGAACAGACCTTCTCAATTGCGAGGGAAAAAAAAAACACACAGAGAGAGAGAGAGGAGAGTGAGCAAAACTTCCCTGAAAATGGCGAGATTTCAATCAATCAAAGAGGTACAGAGAGAGATTCTGCTTGGGTTTTTTGAGATCGAGATCGCAGTGAAGAGCTAAGACGCTGTAGAGAGAGAAGAGGAGCGAGGTATCTTCTTCAGCAACGACCGAGGAAAAGCATCTGAACTTCACAGAGCAAAGGGATGGAGTATGCAGTGGTGCATCTGCCCGCACCAAACTCAAGCGCCCAAACCTGCCCTCATGGACACGTGTGGGAAAATCGAGATCGTGCATCAGGTGGGCCACGAATGTTCCTGATCTTATCTGTTTATCCATAAATGGATCCACCGAGGTGGTTAGATCTCTGCTGTGGGACCCACCTTGATGTATATGCCTTACATCCGCACCGTCCATCCGTTTTGACAACTTATTTTAGGGCACGATTCCAAAAATGAAGCAGATCCAAATGTTAGATGGACCACACCACAGGAAACGGTGGTGATTGAATGCCCGCCATTAAAAATTTCTTGGGAACCACCACAATGTTTATTTGCAATCCAACCTGTTGATACGGTCACAAAGTCCTGGATGAATGGACCACACAAATACCAGCTTGATCCAAAACTTTTGCGGCCCACAAGAAGTTTTTAATGGTTAATCACCACTTTTTCCTATGTGCAGTGTGGTCCACCTGAGATTTAGATCTGCTTCTTTTTTGGATCATGCCCTAAAATTAGCTGTCAAAACCGATGGACGGCATCGATGTAAAAAAGATACATCATGGTGGGCCCCACTCCATATTATATGTGCGGCCCACTTGATGAGTGGCGCAGATGCCGTATGCATGTGTGGGGTGCTTGTTTCTGTGCAAAGATACAGCCACAGTGGAACTCTGTGGGCCACCCAATGAATCACGTGTATGTGATAAATCACAGCCGTACAAGAGATTGACCCACCAGTCAACAGCTTTTGACGTGTAAATCATAGAGGCAACACCACCGGTATCAGCTGGGGGAACGTCCAACCAACAAAATCTTCCCTACTGTTTGTGGGGTCACATATCTAATCCATTCATCAGACGTGGCCCACTAGGATGAGGTGACAATTAAAAAAATTAGGCCATTCAAAGCTTCAGATGGGCCACACCAGGTGAATTCAAAGGTCTGGGGTTTTGCTTCCACATGATTTTTGGTTTCCACGGTTAGAATGAGGGTGAGAATTAGATGGACGGGTTGGATCTGACGTACAGTTGATGTTGCCAGATACCACTGGCAGTACAAATCAATGATCGAACTTTCTCAATGTAAGCCATCAGTTCTATTGAAAATTGAGTATAAACCCATCTTGATCTTGAAAGAGATGGGCCATCAAAGCTAGGCCACACCACGATGGACAGTCTAAATCAACGATCAAACCAAGTGCTTCATTGGGACCACTGCACATGGTGGCCCACCTTAGCCAATGGGTGTCACGGACTACGCAAACAGCCAAACAAAATAAAAAAGGAAGAAAAGGTTTTCAAAAAAATTTGCAAACTCCCAAATGAGTAAAATTATTTTAGTTTACATCCAAAATACTTATCAGGAAGTGTTTGGTTTTCCTTAATTGGCTGAAATTGGATAGTGAATTGTGTCAAGCATCCGACCAGATGTGCATGGGGCCACCGATGTATTTGTGTATCCACATTGTCCATCCCTTTTCTTATATCATGGTAACTTGGTAAGGTATGGCTCCAAAAATGAGGCAAGCTCATAGATGAATCCTACTCGTGCTTGTCTTTTGCTGCATCTAGGCCTATCTATGGGGGCACCATGATGGATCTGTTTATCCATACCATTCATCCCTTTTTTTTCATATCATTTTAAATTATGAGCTACAAAAATGAGGTAGATCCAACCACTCTTACATTTAATGCTTTGTGTATTTAATGCAACCCAAGCTTGCTATTTGGTGTGGTCCACTTGAGCGTTCAATCTACCTTACTTTTGGGCCCATACCTTAAAACAATCTAAGAAAAGGGATGAACAGCATGGATAAATAGATACATCACGGTGGGCCTCCTATAAAGTTGCCTAAAGACCGCTAGAGATGGGGTAGGATGCAACCCACATCCTAGCGGATCATACCAAACATGACTCTTGCATTTAATGCAATCGAAGCTTATTATTTGGTGTCCCCCTTGTGGTCTAAAAGTATGATATTTACAAGGGTTTTAATTTAATTACTAAATCAACTTTAATATCCCTAATTAGTATAAGCATGTAATGTTCGACACAATGATTGTAATAAACCTGTTGAAATATATACTTTGGCTGAAAATAATGAAATTCAAAGTCTTGAATGGGCCACAAGCACAAGATCACATCTAAGTGACTAACCTACGAATTTTAACCATCGATTTCCTAGGACAATGTTTGGACGGCGCAGATTATCGTATTAAAGTAATTTTAGTGATGCAGCTGATAATCTAATTATTTTGGGGTATCATCATTGGACCATATACCATATAGATTAATAGCCTAGTGACACACATGTTACATATGTGACTCTTGGAAGGATTTTAGATGTAATCCAAGCTTTTACCTTAGATTGCAAACCCCCTCGATCTGAAACCCCCAATTGTTTTATGTGCCAAACGTACCAAGGGATTTGAAACCTCTCAAATCCCCCCAAATCCATAGTGCCAAATGGGCCCTA
Organism: Liriodendron chinense; assembly: GCA_003013855.2. Classification (NCBI taxonomy): domain Eukaryota; kingdom Viridiplantae; phylum Streptophyta; class Magnoliopsida; order Magnoliales; family Magnoliaceae; genus Liriodendron; species Liriodendron chinense. Next base: position 1,759,535 of record ML058484.1, on the reverse strand, counting down.
AGGCATTGGATGTACCTCATTTTTTTTTGCCCATACCTTAATATCATATGCAAAAAGTGATGAATGGCGTGGATAAACAGATACATCACGGTAGGCCCTGGCAGATCTAGTCAGATGCTTGAAGGTCTAATCAAGTCAGATGCAATGGGCTTTCGTTATTGTGTGGTAACATCACCACATTTAAGTGCAATTATTACATTTTACTGTTGTTTGTTTTACATAGTATTCCCAAGAAATGATAATTTTATAGTGTAAAAATATAATTATTATATTTTCCTTGTTTATTTTATAAGTGTGTTTGACTATCAATTTACGTGCCTAACTTTCCCTTAAACAAACACATTGAAATAATAAAAGACAAATTCTTTACTTTGAATTACACAGGAAATTAGAAAATCAAATATACCGTTAAGGGTGTTTGTTTATATAATTTCCTATGTAATATAAAAAGTAAACAGGACATGATTAATGTTTGTTTGAAAAAATTTATGGATTGTCAAATACGCTTGTAAAGGCATTTGATTGTAAAATTTTCAAATATGAAACTACATTTCTACGTAAAACGTAGCAAACTCATCATTGCAATTAAATGAGGGTGTTATCACCGTACAGTTACTGCTCAAGTAATCATTACTCATTACTCGCCATTTCCAAACATGCCCTTAACTTTTCCAACCAGGAGAGAGAGAGAGAGGGTTTCACATTGAGTTAACTTGAAATCTATTTGAGTCCAGTTGATTCAGTTGAGTTTTGAGTCTACTCAGCAAGTTTTTAAACCAAACATGCCCTTAGTTTTTCCAATCAGGAGAGAGAGAGAGAGAGACAATGGGTTTCACGTTGAGTTAACTTGAAATCGAATTTGAGTCCAGTTGACTTAAGCAAGTTTTGAGTCAACTCAGCAAGTTTTTAAACCACACATGTAGACGGTTGACCTTTGAGCCTGCCTTCCACTGGCAGGTGACTCAAAAAGCTCTAGACTACAATATCAAATTCCACTGGCGATCAGTTTTACATCAGGTGAACTTGAAACCCAATTGAGTCCAATTGACTCGGTCAAGTTTCAAGTGGACTCGGCAAATTTTTAAACCATAAATGTAGGTGCTTGACCATTGGGCCTTCCATTTGCAGGCGATTCGAAAACCCCTAGCCTACAATTTTAAACCTCATACAAGGGCATTTAGTTCAAAAAATCAAATCAAATTCACCATACAAGGGTATCTATCAAATCCCAGTGGAAATGAATTTTACATTTTAAGTTGAAACCCAATTGAATCCAGTTCACCGAGTCCAGTTTCAACTGGACTCAGCAAATTTTTAAACCACCCATGTATGTGCTTGACCCTTGGGCCTTCCATTGGCAGGCAACTTAACAACCCCTCCTCTTACCATTTTTAAATCAAATTTCCCTATACAAGGGGATCTATCAAATCCCAATAGAAATGAATTTTACATCAACTTGAAACCCAGTTGAATCCAGTTGACTCAGTTGAGTTTTTAGACTGCAAATGTAACAGCGTGACTGTTGAGACTCCCATCAGCAGGCAACTCGAAAATTCAAGTCTGCAATTTTAAATCCCACAACAGAGCATTAAGGTCCAAAAACACAAATCAAATTCCCGTACATTAGCTAATGTTAATTGTTACAAGATACAAATTACATAAGAGTATCTGCTTTTCATTAATCAATCAACTCAAACACTAGCCAGCAGAGACGGCAGAATCCATCTACAGCCTAAAACTGATAGAATATTTCTTATAAACGGTTTCCAACAGTCTCAGATGGGTCCAAAACGCACCAATTCCCATATGAACGGAGACACATGCAGAACTTCTGGTGGGCCATGGAATAGAAGGCCCACGCAGACACAGACGGCAGCGATGGTCACCAAAGATAGCATCACCGGCCTGTAAGGCAGGGCTCGGCTGATGTTGCCATAATAGACCAACCGCTGATCACGGGCCTTGCAGGCCTTGCAATATGAAGGAACAGGTTCCTGTTCACGTTTCTCAATCTGAAAAACCGTTGGCTTAGTGAAATCCAGTTGCTTAGTTTGGTTCTGGGAGCTGCTGGGGATGTTGAGGACCATGTGTCCGTACCTTGCCTCTGATTTCTTGTTGATTTTCTTTTGGATGAGGTGGATGTAGGAATAGTAGCCTCTCAGACGTGCATAATCTTCAGGGGCGAAACCGCTGTTGTCTCGAGCATTCCTCCAAGCTTCAACTCCCACCTGAATTAGAAGACCCATCTCAATGATATCATTTAACTGAAAGACACTGGCAACTATCATAAAGGAATTAGCCATAGCCATCTTCGCATGATTTTAGGACTCTAATTAGAATCTCAGTTTGTGGAAATAAACAAAAATCACAATTTCCTGTGTATTCATATTGCGCACCTGTGCTCCAAATTGAAATTTACATGGACTTCGAGCTGGTATTGAAAAAAACAAAACCGCAATTTCTGGGCTACTTCCTCATTATAAACAGGAAACATCATCTCTTCTTGTTATTTCCTCTTGATTAAAGTGAAATATTCACAACTCAACTCACTCGGCATCCAAATGCAGCCTTTGCAAAATTGGAGTACTTAATAAGAGGTGTCAATCGAATTTTTAAAGAAAAAAAATTAGTTTGCAATGACCTCCTACAACAGATGCAGTAACCCATTCACTTTCTTTTTCTTTTCCTTTTTCTTTTTCTTTTTCTTTTTTTTAACTGAACCCATTCACAATTTCATGTGCATGCATATACAGTCTGATGCAACTTGTCTAAGTTGACTCAGACTCGGAAGGACCCAATGCGGTTTGATACCACAAGTCACCCCCCAGTCACCACCAACTTAGGCGACTCGGACCGATCCAGCCCCAACTCAAGCAAGTCGCAAGGCAACTTAGGGCAGAACAAGTGGGGTCAAAGTATCCGGGTCTTTAAACCATGATGTATGTATGTGTAAGGAGAGTTATATGATGCTCAAGCAGCAAATGACTCTTGATACACAGGGAGACAGAAATTGTACATGTGGCATACATTAACTCAAACTAAACCAACAAAATTGTGGAACCAACTGTCGCTAAGTCTCAGTCCCAAATCAGATTCGTCAAACAATCCTATTTGTGAACAATTGTTTGTTGAAATGGGACTATTGGACATTACATTTTTAACCGTCCAATAAATGTCAACCGATCAGATAGATGATCAAATAAGCGTAATTCTTGGTTCATGATACATCTAAGCTGGGAACCATAATTTGGACAGTTCAATTCGACTTGTCTGCCACGTATGCATTTTCTAAGTAATTTCTAAGTGCCTACATATCATCTATCACACTCTGCCAGAGTATCAAATTTGATCTTTTGAGAAATAAAAGTTTATTCTACTGTTCTTCTCCAGTCATAAATAGAAGGGCAGGCAAAAAAAGGCGAAGGTAATACCAGTCCAGGGTCATCCGTTAAAGCGTCCAACACATTCTCCGTATCATCTCTACTGGCTGCAATATGAAGAGGGGTCACACCTGCAGGGCCCACCATGTCAGGTCTAAATAAGAAGCCACCATCAGATCCTTTTCCAACTCCTTGATCATGTTGGCGGCCCGTTTTAACCGGACCGTATCTCAACAGAAGCTCCACCATCGGCCTACAGTTTCTCCTCACAGCTCTGTGAAGCAAACCCATTTCCAATAACGGTATCTCAACATAAGAATGCCCACCAGCATCCACAGGCCCATCAAAGAGAACATCTAGAAGCTTTTTGACTACAGCGCACCAATCACGATCCATCGAGAATTCCATGAGCCACTTGAACCGTTTCAAAGGAAAGCTGCCCGAGTGAGCATTCATATGATCCAATCTAGACAGCAAATGACTCCTCCGAAGAAGCCAACCCATTTCATGTAAAAAGTCCAAGGCCTGTTTCCTGGCTTTCATTATGTCAATTCTCTTATGAGCAGCAGCATCACACTCACTTGCCTCAATTGCGCTCTCTAGTGTACGGATTTCGGAACATAACTCTTGTTCTGCAACTATGAAGGGAAAGAAGCCGCTGCTAAGACCATCATCCTCAACCTGGATGCCCGACAACATAATCTTCGGGTTACAGAGCGGAATAACATGTAAGAGAATACAAAAGTGCATTTATGCCAAGCGGAATGCTACCCAGAGATGTGCACCTGCAGTCTTTAAACATGAACAGCCCCACATAAACGGACCCAACCATTAATTGCCTGGCTCCAAAAAATAAGCAGGTCTGCTTTTTCCATGTCCGATGTGCACACCGAATGTGGATCATTGGTTATCTTTTCTAACTGTCAATTTTCTTGGCCCAGCTGCTGATGAGCAGCCTGATTTTTGGGCCAGGTCATATTAATGGTAGAGCACACCGGACAAACAGCCCAGATCTTACTGACAGTGGCATGTTGGGATCTGGGTTTGGCAAGTGCACATGCGTCTGCAAGTAGCATCTTCTAATGACAAAAGCAGGTCATAACAACACCTCAATGAATCCTCTCCCAGATACATCAGGGAGTGAGCAAGAGAAGCTGAGGCACTGAAGCTCGTCATACTCCTTGGAGGTTTCGGTGCCCTGTACCGAAATGTCAGACATTTCTAGTACTAAATACTTACCTTCAATTGCACAGAGTAACCTGAAAATTAAAATAAATAAATAAATGCTCTTTGGATGCTAGTCCAGAGGAAAATTGGAAAATAAATGCTCCAAAATATAAATTAAAAAAAGGTCCCAAGTTCCGCAAGTGAGGTGAAGGAAAGCGACGAAACATGCATGCACATGCATGCAAGCAATGACGAACGGATGATGGACTACCTCATAGCGGACCGACAAATGTTAAAGCCTTTGACTGTGAAATTAGCTCTCTCAGATGCAGAAACAGCAATAGGCATGACACTTGCAATCCTACAGTGATGAGAACCTGTGAGCGGCAAGGATGTATCGAGCACAACTTGACCTGTGGGAGCAAAGAAGATCAAATAAGGGAACTTGCTCTTCCATGCAGCCTTTTAATCATGCAAGAAAGGTATTGTGCGGTCCTCAAGTCGACGATATGCATGATATCATTGGGTCCATAGTTTGTACAAGTGGTGTCCAAGGTTTTCTCCCACAGTGGATAGACAATGCCCAAAACCTCCCCATTTGGACAATCCTAGCTTTTCAATTGGTGACCAGCAAATAGACAGTTCTGAAAAGAAATTCTGTAATTGCCAATGCTCAATGGCTAGGATCTTCATTTTTGGACGTGGTCCATCCACAATGGGCCACATGGATAAACTGTCTGGAACACTGGGCCCCACTTGTACAAACTAAGAGCCCAGGGATACTATGCATATCCTTATACAAACCGAGAGAAAACTCATATGCAACTCTTTGATTACAAAAAGCGCTACTACAAATAATCTAAGTATTGAAACAAACCATTGTAGATAAATGCCATTTGATGCTGTATCCGAGCATATACCCATCCTGTTCTCCAAAACGCATCGTCGTAGACATCCAAAAGATGATGCAGACTAGATCTTAGGTCACAACGAAGCTGTATACAGCACAAACTTCGAAAACTAAGTGAACATACATGAAAAAAGGATATAGATTTTCCACACATGGCATCAATGTAAAAGTATACCTCTTCCCAAGTGGACTCGGCTAGACGAAGGTAAATGGTTAGAATGATACAACCAGGCCTAATGTAGCCTTCAATGTCTGTAGGACTGTGGGATAACCAATCAAGGATCTGAAATTTCAAACATTTCAAAACATCAAAAATCTATCGAAGAAACAAACTAGAATTCGTAATTTTCAACATCTGAAACATATAATGATCAGATATACTTTCAAGATTATGTGATACCTGCGATCGCAAAACAAGCGGAATATCATTTGGGTCTTTGCCAAAGAGCTTGAAAACAATCCGATCTGTCCGGCTCTGAATTGACCAAAAGTTGAAGTGAGAAAAAAAAGATACAAACTATGTCCTTTTTTTTAATTAATGGATGATTTTATTAAAAAGGCAAATGAGTAACAACAGCAGGGCGGAGCAACAACTACATACATATTTATGTTTATGATCTTCTTTTTGGTTAACTACTCCAAAATTGTGGTAACTACTCAAAATTGACTTGGAAGTTAGGCACATGCACATGCACGTGCACGTACATGCGCACACACAAGAACATCGTCATCATCTTAACCTTTGGCCCAACAATTTGGACTGGGCTTTTAAATGGGAGATTCACAAAATATTTTACAATTGGCTGCCCACCAGACATTAAGCTTCCTCTTTTACCTGGGCCCCTGGAACTGACCATGGCAGAGGCTCACATTGACCCAAAGGCCGACATAATAGGACCGGAATCCTGTGATGCAATCCCATGCTAACATGACAATAATCAATAGAATATAAACTTCCCAATGAGATTAACTTCCGCGGACTGGAAATTGAGGAAGTGTAATGAGAAATGATCTTCCTCATTGTCCAACGGTGCCTGGCATATATGGCCATTCCATATTTGCGCTGTTTAAACAGACAATTGATATGCAAATCACAACCATGGTTCATAATGCTGGCTGATACGTCTAGGCTTTCGAAAACTGCTATGGCCAATCCGACCAATATACCAGCCAATCAGTTTTTTTTTTTTTTTTGAAAGATAATGAAACTTTATTAGAAGAAAAGAAGAAAAAAAAAACTACAAAAGACAAGCAGCTACCGCTGAGATAGCGATGCCTCTACACACCCAGAAACACCAAAATACAATCCTTAAAACCATTCACATTGGAAGCCCACTATGATTAGCAATCTGGCCCTTTGAGAGACCATCTCCATCAAGTGACTTTCATCTCGAAAACATCTGTTATTTCTTTCCGCCCAAACCGACCACCAAACAGCAAGAAGGGACATTCTCCAATCAGTTGATGCATATTAATTCTCATTTTTTTCAAATGGAAACATATGGATTCTTTAAAAGACTGATATCCAGAATGGTGCTGATATTTTGAACCTTTTTTTTTTTTTTTGAAAGATGAGAAATTTATTGAAGATATTTTGAAGCCTTGATGACTAAAAAAGGAAAAATGAAAAAAGAAAGGTAAAGAATGTACCTGAGCATCTCCATTGGAGCTAGTTGGCGACTGGGCAGATGCAGAATCTGAATTACCACTTGTCTGAGGCGGGCTCAATTGGTGAGAGTCCTGCAATAGCCATGACGGATCAAGAGAACCAGTCCCCAAGTTTGTAGGGGCCTGTACCCTCTCCAAACTTTCTGTGCACTCCTGTGTATCAATGTAGATGCTATTCAAATCTATATTAGTTAACTTGGCTCTCTCCAAAGTAGATTCAGGAGGTAACATGTGTTGTAATGAGCATGAAACTCCTGCTGTTGAAGGAAGACCATCTTTTATCGGCAATACATTTGTGGGTTTTGTAGAGGGAATAGCTTCCACGATCCCACCAAAGGAATTGCCTATAACAATTCCTTTTTGCGGCAGTCCCCCTGCAGCTACGGTGACAGATTGAGATTGATCAATCGGCCTCACCAAATGATGTTGAGTGTCAGCACCTCGGGTCCCATTGGAGGTTAAGCATGAAGGTCTCAAGGATTCTTCGGCAGCAACACCAGCGTCATTCAGAAGCAAAGCTGGCAGCGCTGAAGATGCCCCAATAGAAGTCCCATTATTCTTTAAATCCTGAGATACCTGCAGAAGTCCTGATAGGTTCCTTCCATCAGATGCTCCAGCAAAGTTTGCAAGGTTCTTCAGAAGATGAGACAGAAAGTCCTGATCTTTCGGTCCATCTGAGCTATGTGCTGCAATTCAAATAAGAATGAATTAACTTACCCTAGCCAAAATACCAACCAAAGGGCTAAAGGGCTACATTTAGATCATTTCTCAATGGACTACCAATTCACCAACAATTTCCTTCTTTTGGTACTAGTTGTTTGTACATCAGGTCCAATCAACACTAAGCGTATGGGAAACCGCCGGGGGGGGGGGGGGGGGGGGGGGGGGGGGGGGGGGGGGGGGTGATCACCCATATTTTATACTAACAGTATGCAATTTGCCATAAGAATTTGAAAAGGCCATGAAGTGTTCCTGAAAGTGCATCAATCATCGAAGCAAGTTCCATTCCTTGTGTGCTTGAGGTTTCTCATTTTTCAAGAAAAGCAGAAAGATCAACTTTCCATGCCTCTTCATGCCACATTGGCAACAGACTCATCTGGGCCCTCATTTTTGAAGGCTAAAGTATAACAAGCTACACAAGATTTCTCATTTGAGCAGCTACATGATTGAAGGGTGGTCAGGGCCATGTTCTGGATGCTGTATACAGATGTTGGACACTGAATCGATGGTAGCAAGGCAAAGCAAGTGGGTGGTTCAATGGATAGTTGGCCTTGACAATCAGGCAAGGACTGTAATGGAGTAAGACTTGCCTAGGGACCGAAATTCATATGACTCAACCCGATTTGGTCTGACTAGGTCCTGTTGCAGTCCCATATTGGTTTGCTGACTCATTTCATTTCAGACCGAAACCGATATTCCTAGGATGATACCAAGTCATGCCAAACTATTTTTTTTTTAAAACATGCTGTAACTCTTTTATGAAACGACTTTTTAAACCACGCTGTTACTCTTTTACTTTTTGGTGTCTGTATGCAATAAGGTCGTCAAAGAGCAAGAAATGTGACTGATATTTCAGTATCTAAAATGCTAGCCTCTAAAATGGTTTTCCTTTCTCCAATGTCACTCCTATGCTAGTGTAGATTTCAGGGCACCTGGAAGGCAGAGAAAGGAGAAGACCTTGTACATCTTGACTTATTTTCTTCTATCGGACTATAGTCGGGATCTCAAGATTCCTATACACTTCAGACTTAAAGAAGCCTATGTTCTACTTCTTGCAGTTGCCTCCACCCTGGAACCCACTCCCACTTCTCGCTGTTGACGAAATTAAAATGACAGAAAAAAAAAATCTCTCCAAAACACTTGAAACCCACAAAAGGCTATCACGTAAGGGAAATAAAAGCATGAGATAATAAAGATGAAGCAAGAAAATCCGGCAGAAAGTCTTGAACGAAAACTGGTCCAGAATCCAATTTTATATATGTGGTGAGAAAAGTAAAGGTAATTACAATGCAAATTGGAGAGAATCCTTAGTAGAGTTATCAATAGATAGCTGCTAGCTCGATCATCAGTCAGGGAATTCCCACCAACAACAGCATCAGGATGAGTTTTCCTCCTACGTCTATTATGACCTGCCAAACGTCGACGGCAGCTCCTTTTCCCTTCATCAAATTCTTGAAGAATATGAAACCTAGCAATGGATGAAACAACAAATTGCTTAGCAACATAAAACAGCTTGCAGAAACATGTATAGTAAAAAAGAAATAACATTGTCATACAATTCTCTAACAAAAAACTTCATATTAACAATAAGCCGTAAGCCATCGATGGGGTAATAAAACTGATTTGGGGTGTAGCTCAGGCAGGTTGGATCGGGTTGACAGGTTGAGGGTCAGCCCAAACCCGACCCAACTTCAAGAGGACCCCACTTGCAACGCAACCCATGGTGCCCAACCCAAGTTCCTCTATACCTGACCCACCCCGACCAAAATACATGTCATTATTCCCAACCCAACCTTAATTTGACGCAAATTTGCTCAAGCTGAACCCAACTTAATTTCAAATCAGTTGGCATTTTACAACCAGAACCCGACCCAACCCAAACAAACTCAGGTTGGGTACCCAAGTGTGATGGTTTACCCCTTCATCTGCTTTTTTCCTAAAATGGTCAATTCCACTTCAACTAATTGCATCCCACTCGAATATTGTGTTCCTATCCTTAAAAATGGACCTACATTATTGTACAATGAATATCTAGCTTCCTCAATAGTGGATATGAAGAAAGAAGTGGGAAAACTGAGAAAAAATTTGAAAGGGAAAAAAAAAATCGAATGGGGGCCACTTTCTGCACATATCGGCCCGTATCAACTGACATGAGCCAATGCAGGCCCCTTTTTTGCTTTTCTTTTTTCTTGTATAATCAGATTAGTTCAGCACCATATCGCATGACGAAGGTAACTGATTAGGTTATCATTTGGTGTTATCATAACCGATATTCAAATATGGGATGGAAACCATGACACAAGGAAAGATTCCTAACGTGCATGCCAGATCCTCTTTCTCACATCAACCACACTGTCCAGCATTATTTGGTCGAGATTTATGCGTGTGAGCAATGAAACCAGCAGCAAATTAGGCCCCTTGTTATGCATAAGGTACTCAAAAACTGCAGGATCCCCAACCCAAGGTAATGTACAGTGTACTAGGTTCTCAGATTTTACTTGTCTCATGGTTCATTGATCCAGACTGTAGGTCTGTTGGGCCCCACTGTAGATGGCCCATGCACTGAAAAAATCTTCTCAACAGGACAATCCTAAACTTTCAACTTGTGGCCTGCAAAAAACTAAGAAGACGAATGCAGCAATGGTGCATAATCAACCAACAAAGGCCAAGGGGGATGGCTAGGCCTTCCTATCATTGAGGATTTTGAGGAGGAGGCGGAGGATATTCTGCATATACTGTGTTTGAGGATATTCTGCATAAGGTGAAATTCAAAAAAAAAAAAAAAAAAAAAACACTAAAGCAGCTGTTAGAAAGTTTGTAGTTGTGAAATTGCTTTCTCAAATGAGTTCTGGATACACTAAAACACTAAAATGTCAGACTGGTCGTTTCTAGACTACTTGCTTTATCAAATGGGTTTTGGATCCAAATGGAGAATGTGGATTCACTTGTGTGTTTCTTCTGCCAAATTTTCTATACTTATCAACAATTCTCTTTTTGGCTTTTTTAGCTCTTCTAGGGATCTTCGCCAAGGGGATACCGTCCCCCTTCCTGTTCATCCTTGTTTCTAAAGCCCTCAGTAGAAGGATACTGCAGGGTCAAGAAGCTGGGTTGTTCCAAGGTTTCTCAATGGAAAATTTACCCTCTCGCAATTGTCATCTTCAGTTTGCTGACGATGCTCTCCTTTTTGTGAAGCAGAAGATTATATGGTTGATTTTCTTAGCATGTCGATCTGCTGGTTTAAAGTGATCTCAGGTTTGAAGGTTAACAAATTTAATTGTGAACTTTTTGGGATTCATCTTTCCCTGAAAGACACTTCTCGCTTGGCAGATATGCTTGGTTGTAAAGTAGGATCTTTTCCAACCTTATCTTGACTTAACTCTATGTGGGAAAGCCTCCATTGTATCTGTGATATAGAATTATAGAAAGATTGGAAAGAAAACTCTCCTCTTGGAAAAGTAATCTCCTATCTCTCAGAGATAGACTAACCCTTATCAAGGCCTCCTCGTCTAACCTGCCTGTTAACTACATATCCCTCTTTTATTGCCTCAAATCTATTATTGCCAGAATTGATCAACTCTGAAGGGTTTTTTTGTGGCAGGGAGGTTTCTCTTCAAGGAAATTTCCTCTTTTGAAATGGAAAGAGGTCTGTGCCCCCTATTCCCAAGGGGGAGCGGTTATCATGCACCTTGTTTTGGTTACTTCTGCACTTCTGGATAAATGGGTGTGATGCTTTGCCAAGGAGTGTAGCCTTTGGAGGTCCCTTATTTCAGCCAAATATGGAACCTCTCAAATGGGCTAGTGGACCAAAAATTCTTCCCTAAATCACTCTTCCTTCATTTGGAAAGGTATTGCCAGAATAGCTTCATCTATCTTCGAAAGGATGGGCTTCTCAGTTGGCAATGATACGAGGGTGAGGTTTTGGGTTGATCCCTGGCTTAGGGTTCATCCTCTCATCTCTGATTTTGCAGAGTCTTTGTTCTGATATTAATATTTCAATAGTCTCTTGTTTCTCTAGCAACAATGAGGAAGGGTCTTGGTTCCCCCCTTTTAGGAGGAACCTGCGGAACAGTGAGATTGATAGCTTAGCTATTTTGTTATCTCATTTGTGGGGCATTTTGCTTTCTCTAGATAAGGAAGATGAGCTCACTTGGAGGCTAAGTGCTTCGGGAATCTTCTTCGTGTGCTCCTTCTACAATGCCCTCTCCAAGTCAGCTCCTAAGGAGAGCTGTCGTCCTAAAAGATAAGTTTGGTTCAACAGAGCTCCTCCTAAAGTTGCAGCTTCCGCTTGGCTTGTCAGAAGGAGTCTAGTGCTCACGATTACAATCTTTGCAAAAGGGGAATGATCCTTCCTAATTAATGTTCACTGGGTCATGCCTTCCTTCATTGAGGGTCTTCTTTCCTCTTGGCATGCGTCGGACAGTGGGAGAATTGGGATGGAGAAATGGAGGCTATATATGCTAGCTGCTTTATGGGTTATTTGGGGAGAAAGGAATAATCGATGCTTTCGCAATAAAAGCATCTAGGTTGCTGGAGTCTTCAATAGGGTTCCTTTCTTTTGGGATTGGTCTCCTTGACTGTAGTTTGCTGCTTTTGGGATCTTCTCCAGCCATGAGGCTGGTTCTTGTTGTATTTTTAGTTTAGCACAAGGATTTTTAGTATCATTTGGGTTTTTTTATGTTTTCTGTTTTTCTGTCTTCTTTTTTCTTATGTTCCTTTTCTTGTTTTTCCTTTTGGCTGCGGCCTAATAAAATTTTGATCTTTCAAAAAAATTTTAAAAAAAAGTAGTGGAATTGCTAATGAAGCTAACAAATAAGACAACACTCAGCTGAATACTAACCTGCTGCACTGCTGACAGAACCGCTGCATAACATTTCCGACGAGCGCATTAGTGGCCTTGGAATGCATCTCACAGACCTTATGCCGTCTGTGGTAATCCCTGGCATCGCTCAGATCCGCCCCACAACCCTCCACCTGACAAACAGAGCGGCTCGAACTCGGCCCTTGCATTTGGATCTTCTTCCCATTCTTATCTTCCCAGTTCAGAAAATCAGATTCCATGATCGGATAAACATGCCCTCCAAGCTTCAGAGTTAGGGGCCCAGCTTCCTCATTCGGTTCATCCTCTTCGACCATGACAAGCCTCCTCCGCTTCTCCAATTCTCCTTTCCCTTTCCCTTCCTCTGCATTGACTTCATCAGAGCAAGAAGACGAACTGTTTGACAAATTCCCACCCTGTTGGATTTCCCAACCCGAGTGGAATGAACTGCTTGCCCTGGCAATCCAAAGGGGCAGAATTCAAAGGGCTTGCGACAAACAGATCACCATCCCATTTCCAGCCATCCATATTCCATTCCGTGCTCGTCTTCCCAATTCCCATCAAATTCCTCTCCCTCATCACAAAATCAGGTGCATCCTGACCATAAAAACGACGACTTCCACCTCCAATTCTAGCCTCCATTGATCAGACCCCACAAATTCAAAAGACCCACAACCCAAAAACCCTAAAAACCCAACAATTCAGAATGCCAACAATCCAAAACACTCAAAACCCGAAAAATCAAAACACCCACAGCCCAAAATCCCAAAAATCAACAAACCCACATACCAAAACACTCAAAACCCCAATAATTCAAAACACCCAGAATCCAAAACCTTTAAAACCCCAAAACTCAAAAAACCCAGATTCCAAAACCTAATTTTCAACAAATTCAACCCTCCAAAATCAATATAACCACACCAATAATTTCCTAATCCGCCTCACTACGCCCCCAGAAATCCAGAAACAGCACACCCACGCATCCATGGATCCAAACAAGAGCCACCCACATACCCAAATACCCAGAATCCTCTAAAAATGTTATTTTTTTATTAAAAAAAAAAAAAACAACAAAACAACAACAAAATCAACTCCAAGAACACCAGATTCCAGCGGACATCTCAAAAAAAAAAAAATCCAAATAAAATAGAACTGAGATAGAGGAGATAGTGGAAACTTTCCAGCGAATTGAGAGATTTTTTATTGGGATTCTGAAATCGCGATTTCTGAAAAGAAGCAGAGCAGAGCAGCGGCGATGTAGGGAGAGGGATTTTCTCTCTTCAACGACGGCCGGGTGAAAAAAGCATCTGTGCTCTACACAGCAAATGAATGGGATTCAACAAACGCGCATCTACACTCGCCAAACACAAGCGCCCCCCACACGAATGCCAACGTGTACTCGTGTGGGAGATCAGGTCGTCGAGCATGCGTGGCCCACTGTAATGATGCCCCTTGTCGGAAATTTTTCTTCCAGATCCTCTCAGGTGGGTTGTTTTTGTAAGAAAAAATGGACGGTTGGGAAAGAAAACTGATCACAGATGTTTTGATGCCCATGTTGGTCCACCTTATGAGTCGAATGGAATTACTTGTAATCTAGAAATACGATATTTTCACTTAGGGGCCCACCTGATGAATGCTATGGATCTCGTACATGTGTTTGCCACGTCGGCAGGTTTAGGGCGCTTGCGTTTGAAGCTGTGAATAATGAGAACACAACTGGTGATGTACGAGAAATGATCAGATGCAGCACATGTGTAGTACTTTTCACACGTAACCGCGTCTTTTCACATACTTTTTACGTGTGTAGGAAATCGTAGCCGTCCAATAAGCGGGCACGAGAAATGAAGATCGTTTGGCGCGGCGGAAGCTACAGTCGGCTCGTGAGTTAGGCAAGAGTGTAGAAATCAGTGAAAATCTGACGGTCAGAAACAAAGGTCAAGATCGACCCATTTAAAATAAGTGTAGGAGCCTAATTTTAAGGTTGATGATTTTAATCTTGCGATCTACCTTTAGAACGGCTCAGATTTTTCACAAATATCACGAATTTTCGGGAAAGATGGGGATGCACGTGAAGCCTACATGCATCGGTTTTTGTGTGATCGGTTATCCTGTAGAAAGGGTTTTTGGTCAAAATAGCACTGCCGTTTTGTATAAGACAAAAATAGCCCATGCCTTCAATATCAGTAATTATAACCCTCAATACCTCTTTAGATTTTCTACAAACCATTTTGCCCGGATCATATATGCTAACGAGTTTCTCAAAATTTAAAAGGCCATATATCTTATTGATGAGCAATGACTTATAGGTCAGCAAGTCATGTGTCCCATCAGAGAGCCATGAGAATATCTTGTTAATGAGCCATGTGTCTTATTGACGAGCCATGAGAGTGTCTAATTGAATAGCCATGTATCTTATTAGAGTGCCATGAGACATTCTCATTGGAGAGCCTTGTGTCTAATTAAAGAACCATATGTCTCATTGAAGTGTCTAACCGAAGAGCCCTATGTTTCATCGAAGAGAGTCACATGTATCATCAAAGTGCAATATGTATAATGAGATAGTCATGTGTCTCATTGAACTATCATGAGACTTTCTTGTGGGAGAGTCATGTGTCTCATTGAAGTGTCATAAGATTATCTCATGGGAGAGCCATATATTTCATCAGAGAGTCATATGTATGATCAGAGTGCTATGTGTATCATCGGGTGTCATGTGTCTCATTGAAGCCTTGCCTGTATTAAGGGCAAAATGGTCCAAAGAAAGGTTGGGAGCTATTAGATTGAGGGAAATGGCTAATTTTGTCATTTTGTGAACAGTCAGTCCTATTTTGACCGATAACCCCCACATACGATATAAAAATGCGGTAACGATACTTGCAGGTTAGAAGCGCCTATCTACAAGCGCAGAAAACCAGACCCCCAAAGTGCGGCAACATGTCACACGTACGAGAGATCAGGTCCGTTCATTAGAAGGAAAAACGGTAATATTGTCATGATCCGAAAAATAGGACAGTTTACTCATTAAATGAAAACAGGTGAAAGCCATAATTGTCCGACGGCCTCCTTCTCTAATCATTCATTTTTTGTGCAAGTGTAGAAAACTTACAGAGTGGAAGGTCCTGATTTCAGTAAAGGAATCTCTTTGAAGGGCTCAGATGTAGCAGCTACATGCTCGTTAGCATTATTGATTTGTGTTTGTCGCGGCGGTTGAAAGCTGCGAGCTCCCAGCGACTTCAGCTCCTTGTCTCGTGGAGAGAGGGAGAGGATTAGGTGCTACCCTGACCGTGGGCCCACCTTATGTACGTATTTTATATTCACTCCGTCCATCAGTTTTTCCATTGATTCCAAAATTGAAGCAGATCCAAATCTCATATGAACTCATTGAATGCCCCATTAAAATCTTCTTAAAACCACCGTAATGCTTATTTGACATTCACCTTGTTGATAATGCGATAGAACTTAGGTGAAGGGAAAAAACAAATGTTGATTGATCCGAAACTTTTGTGGCCAAAAAGAAGATTTTAATGGTCAATCACCATTATTTCTTGTTGTGTGGCCCACCTAAGATTTGAATCTACTTCATTTATGGTCCTATGCAATAAGCTGAAAAAAATGCATGGACAACATGGATATACAATACATATATCAAAGTGGGCTCCATAGTTAGAGCCGCACCTGTTTATGAGGTTGGGGCCTCACTTAATGAGAGCGGATTAGGTGAGACCCCAGCCTCACGAGACGGTGCGGCCCTTACCCTAAATTACCAGGGGTATGCATCCGATTTTCCAAATCATTTTATAGCATTATGCCAAAAATAGACAAATCTAAATATCCAATTGACTATATTATAAGAAGCAGTCTTTATCAGCCATTAATGAGACTTTGAATCAAGTTGATATTTATTTTTTCCCTTCATTTAGGCTCATGTGGCTTTATCAACGGATTAGATGGTAAATAAGCACTACAGAAATATTCATGTGCACCCTAAGAGGTTTTTATTGGTAGGATGGTTGATAGGATGGTCAACCACCACTGTTTCTTATGGTATGGTCCACCTGATAATTGGATCTGATTCATTTTCGGGGTAATGACCTAGAATGATATGGAAAAACGGATGAACGGTATTGATACATAATACATATATCAAGGTGGGCTCCACTGGGACCCCACTGAAAGGCCCTACTGTCTTGCGTGAGGCCGGGCTCTCACCTAACCCGATCTCTAACCTAATCCGCTTATGGAGAAAACCCATTGATCTCCTGATTACGAACAAAGAGGAGCTATTGCATACTCTGGTATAGTACGATGCTTCATACGCAGGCACTCAAAATTTGTACACGTGGGATATTTTAACTGAACTTAAACCGGATAAGTTGTGGAACCCACTGTATCTAAGCCACGGTCCCAAAAATAAGATTTGTTAAAGAATCAGGACCTCTGCTTTTTGGGCACTTGTTTATTAAAAGAAGACCATTGAATAATAACCATTTTGAACGGTTTTAAAAATGTCCACCAATCTCGTAATTAGGTGATCAAGTAAGAGTAATGTTTGGTTAATGGTACATCTAAACTGCATATTTTGGACAGTTTAATTAACTTATTTGTATGCCACGTATGCATATTCTAAGTAATTTGCAAGTGCCAGAGTATCATCCTTCACACTCTGCCTGAGTATCAAAGCTTTCTCAAATAGATTACAGGACAACGCGCATGTAGATTGAAGAAGTAAATCGCGCACTCGGTCACGGGGCACACGTGGGAAAGACCCGGTTGGGCGACATTCTTTATTTATTTTGGCCAAAAAATCAGGCCATTTGGCGTATCGGATGGCCACAGCATATAAAACAAATGGACAGCCATAAAATGGGTTTCAACCCTGGGGTAACTTCTGTATATTTTGGCCAATCTCAACGGTGAAAGGTTCTTATTTCTTAGTCATAAGATGTTGATGTTGTCTTCAATCTTGACACTAGTAGGTTTTGGGCGCCTGAAATTGCTTATAGGGTATTGCTTATGGAATTTGGACACTGCTATATCGAAAAATGGAGTTGTCGGTCGCCCAATAAGGTCGGGTCGGACACTCGAAATTCTTCGGATAGGAACTGTGAACTATGTGGCCGAATGTGGCTATTATCGATCGCCCGACGGCTGGCAAATTGTATAGGTCGGCTGCATGGTTTTACACAGGATTTGTTTCTAATTTCGGCTTTATTTAAAGGAGTGTAATACATGATTAGGGTAACACAAGGAGTATTAGACGTATTCAATGAAGTTGAGAGAGTTATGAGGTGAGAGAAAAAAATCTTGGGTTTCTCTTGTAGAGCTTGGATCCAGGTAAGTTTTTTTTATTCTCTTGTAACTTCTTATTCATAGTGATCGTTTTGTGCCATGATTTTTTTTTCATTTAAGGTTTTTCCACATAAAATTCGGATTGCCTTTTTGTGATTGTCAATTTGCTTGGTTGTTGTCATTGTGGTCTATCTCGTTTGATTCTTGCTTTTGTGGGTGTCCTTCCCAACAAGTGATATTGGAGTAACGTTGGGAGGTAAAAAGAATCTGAGATGAGGTATAAATGACATCTAACATGAGATTCGATATAGAGAAGTATTCTAAAAAAATAACTTTGAACTTTGGAATATCAAGATGAAGGGTCTCCTAGTTCAGCAAGGAATGAAAGAAGCGCTCATTGGAGAGCGACCAAAATTTATGAAAGAAAAAGAGTAAAAGAAGATGGATAAAAAAATCATGATCTCAATCCAGTTGTATCTAACAGATGAAGTCCTGTACAATGTCATGAGGGAGAAAATTGTGACTGATACATGAGCAAAGTTGAAGAACATCTACATAAAGAAATCTCTGAAAAAATGCGTATATCTGATGCTTCAATTGTTCAACCTGAAGATGATGGGGGCGCGATGTTGAGAGCCACATTAGCAGCTTCAATATTCTCATTTGCAAGTTGTTGAATGCAGATGAACAGATGAAGGACAAATATCAAGCATGCATCCTATTGAATTCTCTTCTGGATTCATATGAGTCATTCAATAACTCGTTGTGCGCAGGTAAGGAAACCATTAAAATTGAAATCGTTATATCGATTATGCAATCGAAGGCGATAAGAAAAAAAAAGTGATGTCGTGAGCTCTTCTATGGAAGAGACTAGTATATAAGGGGAATAAATTTTGAGTGAGATGGGGGATATTCGCGATCGAGATCTAAATTCAAGGGCAAAGGAAAGAGTAAGGTGAAGTGTTAGAACTGTGGACAGGAATGACACATGAAGAAGGATTGTCAGAATCCCAAAACAATGCAAGAGAAGTATGGAGATTCTTCTAGGGGCTAATACCGTGAAATCCACGAAGGATAAGTATGATATTTGCGATGTATTTACTGTATCCAGGTCGAGGTTACCCTACGATGGGTGTCTTGATTCAAGTGCATCGTATCACATATATCTTGACCGGAATTCATTCATGGCATACAACGAGTATGGTGATGGATCGATGTTTTTAGGCGATGACTACGCCTGCAAGGTGGTGGGTATTGGTACATTGTGCATTAGAATATTTGATGGAATCGAACGAGTCCTGACAGATGTGAGGTACATCCCTATATTGAAAAAGATTTTGATCTCTTTTGGTCCACTTGAGGCAACGAGGTGCGGGTTCACTGGCTTCAATCAGGTTTGTAAAGTGATAAAGAGGGCACTCGTGATGATGAAAGCATAGAGGTGCTGCTATCTTTACAAGTTAATTAGGAGCACTTCTCACGGTGGAGTTGTAGGATCTGCAACAAATTTCACAGTTGCTCGTATGTGATGCGCGCGCAAAGGTCACACGATTATGCATGGCGTGTAGGTGCATGAGTTAAGTCGATGGGGGCACGAGAAGCGATGAAGCCATAAAAGAGACGAAATAAAGATGAAGAATGAAGCTTAGGAGTAGTAGAACGATGAAGATTGAAGTCACGATGGAGATTGTTGGGGTTGTCTTCAATCTTGACACGAAGGGGCTTCGGGCGACTAATGGGATCAAGTTGAGCACCTGAAATTGCCCATGATATGGCTTTTGGAATCTGGACATTGTCAAGTCGAACGCCCAAAATTCTCCGAACAGAAACTGTAAACTCTCTGGATGGATGTGGCCATTGTCAGTCGCCTGATAGGATCAAGTTGGGCGCCCATCGGCCGACGAACTGTATAGGTCAGTTGTACGATTTTGCACGGGATATGTTTCTAATTCCGATTTTATACTATTTAAAGGGGTGTAATGCGGGATTAAGGCAACAGAATGAGTCATAGACATATTCAAGTGGTCTTTTTCCTTTGTGTTTTTCCACATAAAATTCGGATTGCCTCAAAATTGTCGATTTGCTTGGTTGTTGTCGTTGTGGTTTATCTCAGTTGATTCTCGCTTTTGTGGGTGTCTTTCCCAACTTAAGATCTAATGATTGTTACTAACTAGATGAAAACTCGGATTCACCGCACGTGCCATATTTACACGCAACTGCATACGGATGGGCAGTGCTTCACACGCTTGGGGTTACCAAACTGGCTACTAATCCCACACGCTTGTATGCCCCAGCCCACGCATGCCTCCACTATGCCAATCTGGCAAACTTGTGGCACATCAGAGCTGTCCATCCAGTCGGCCCAGCCGTGTTAATACGTTACCCAAAGACCAGGCCAGTCCACTCATCAAGCGGACCACGGTGGATGGCTAGGACACAAACTTGGATAGCCGTCCATTTTGTTTTGTGCATTGCCACCCAACCTATGAGTGGACCACCTGATTTTTGGGCCTCAATTGATGAACAACCCTGACGTTTCACACGTCTGCCATGTTGGCACGCGTGGAGATGTGATTGGGTTTGGCTGTACATACATATGAGATCCTCAAGCCTCTGATGCTAACCAAAATGAGGATTTAGGGGCCGTTGATGGGTCTAGAGTCTCGTGAGCTTTTAAGACCCAACTCATGCCCATGGGCCATCATAAGAATAATGGGTTTTGAAACCCAGCCCATGCTCTCTCCCTCACTCTCTGACTATTTGGGGCCCACCTTGATGAACGTGTTGTATATCCACTCCATCCATCTATTTTTTCAGCTCATTTTAGGTTGTCATCCCAAAACGTAAGGAGATCCAAATCTCAGGTGGACCACACCACCAGAAGTGGTGAATAAACATTAAAAACTTTTTTGCGGCCACAAAAGATTTGAATAAAACCAATCTTTGTTATTTCCCTCCATCAAGGTCCGGTTGACCTTAACAACGTGTTGGATGGCAAATAAACATTACCGTTGGCCCTAGAAAGTTTTTAATAGTTGACATTCAATCGCCAGTGTTTCCTGTGGTGTGGTCCACCTGAGATTTGGATCTACTTAATTTTTACAAACATGTACTAAAATGGGCTGAAAAAAATGAATGAACTGCAAGGACATACGAAAAATCATCAAGGTAGGGCCCATGCTAAGGGTAACACCCCACTAATGTCTTAATATTTTGGTGGTCGGCCTGTTAAAGAAAAATATATATATAATTTTTCTCAAGTTTTTTGAAAAACCCAATGCATTAGCAAAACGAAATTTAATGCTCGGAAAATGCTCGACTCGATTAAGATTATAAGTGAGTTTGAGTTGAGCCGAATTAAATTTCTAATGCTCGAATGTGTTCGAGCGAGCTTCGAGCAGGGCCATGATTGATTCAGGCTTGACTGGTTCATAGACTCAAACTCGGCTCGATTTGATTTAACTCGGCTCCACTCGGAGCCGTACTATATATAAGTTATTTTTTTTTACCCTAATCATTTTTACCTTTTACCCTGCCCGAGCGTTCCCTTTTTCAAACCCTAGCCCTAACACACCCTCCCCCTCTCTGAGCTCGACGGCTGGCCGTCCACTCTACATCGGCAACCCTCACTCTGCCTACTCGTCGCCAGCCACCCCTGTTCTTAGCCTTGCCCGCTTGTCGACGCCGGTAATCTAGTCCCCCCCCAAAATTATTTTTCATAAAATTTTGGGTGACCCTTGCTTGAAAACACAAACTCGAAATCAGCTTGAAAGAATTGAACTCGGACTCAGCTCGAAAACATCTCAAATTCGCTCGGTCTACTGATCGAGCAAGGGCCTGCTCGACTCAGCCGAGTAGAGCCAAGTAATGAGCAGGGGCAAGTGGGTTCGGATCAAGCATCAAGCCGACATGTGTACAACTCTACTCACCTCCGCACCAATTCTCACCAAAACTTGTGAGCACTTTTTGAAGGCTCATCACATGTGATATGAGCTCAAAATTTGAGCCGTCCACATGATGCAACACCTCCAAAAACTCTCTAAGGCCCAAATTTCAACTTGATCCAAAGCTTTGGTGGGCCATGGCAAAAGGAAGCAGTTTCCTCCTTTTATTTGCTTCTCTCTCTCTCTTTGCTACAGCCCACTGTATTTTTAGATCAGGTTGAAAGTTAGGCCTCATGGGGTTTTTGGGGTGCCGTATTATATGGACAACTCAAATTTTGAGCTTACATCATGTCTGATGAGCCCTCAAAAAGTACTCTAGAGTTCTAATGAGAACGGGTGCCTAGGTCATGAGCATCCCCCCCTCTACATATATATGGGATGTATAATCTTGATTAATATTCTCAATTTAATTCACTTATGCATCGAAACGTGCCATTATTCCACTCACATAGATCGAATTAGGGGTGCAACTTGGGCAAGTTGGCTTCGGTTAGGTTCAATCTGAGCCTAACCCAACCTCATGAGGGCTGAACCGCAACTCGGCCTAATTTGAATTCCAACCCAAAGTGCCCAACTCAAACCCAACCAAGACCCAAATACATACGAGCATCTCCTACCCCACCTAACCTGACCAGAATTTGTTCAACCCGAACTCAACCCAAATTCAACTCGGGTTGGTATTTTTCAACCCCAATCCAACCCAAGAATCTTGAAAACCCGACCCAAACTCGGGTCAAGTCACTCAAGTTTGGATTGACCCGGACCCATCAAACCAAATGCATCACCAAGTCTGTCTACTTTTGTAGTTAAACTTTCCACTATTGTACTAGAGAGTAGAAAAAGGAGGGTGTATCTGTCAAGTAGGTAGGTGTAGATGTCAACTCGCTGTCATGGGCTATATAGTGAGAAGTGCTCCACCCAACTTTGTATTCCAAACAAGCAATATTCAATAGCACGAGGAAACGACATCTTGAAGCAGCGCTCAGATTCAACGATTCCCGCCCTGGATTTAAGACTCGGTGACTCGGCCACTTTACAATCTTGAGTCGAGTTGTGACTCACCTGAGTCAGGGGTGGGTCAACCCAGCTCAGCCTAGTCAACCAACTTGGCTGAATTGGGGTGACTGACCAACCTTACATCATAAAGGCCTATTGCACCTTCAGAATGAGCATTTGGTACGTACCAAATTACCAATATTTTGAGCCAAACTTTAATTCGAATTGTATGGTTAAATATATTTTCATAATTTTCAATTGAACAAAATAAATAATAAAAAGTTAACTAAAACCCATATCAGATTAACCAAACATAAGGTGTGAAAAACCCATTTTATGGAGTGCATCCAAATGGGGCCCATGTGTGTCAGAAATTCCAGTGCCGATTGGGTACTACCCGTACTAGGGACCGGGGAGTGAATTAGGTGTTGTCCAGGGAACAGCTTAGTGGGTGTTACCCCCTGCTGTGTGGCTCATATGGGTGACATTTTGTATATCCACCCTGTCCATCCGATTTCTGCGTTCCAAACATTATGCAGATCCAAATATCAGGTGGACCATAACTGGAAACAGCGGTGATTGAGTACCCAACCATTAAAAATTTCAAAGAGCCCATCCTAAGGTTTTTGTATTGTTTATTTGCAATCCAAGCTGTTGATAATGTCAAGAAGATATGGATGAAGGGAAAATACAAATATCACATTGATAAACAACTTTTATGGTCTACAAAAATCTTTTAATTGTCATTCATCACATGTTTTTAGTGGTATGGTCCACCTGAGATTTGGATCTTCTTAGGGTTTGGTACATCATCCTAAAATGAGATGGAAAAACAGATGGATGGAATAATATGTAAAAAATATATCAAGATGGGCCACACACGGTTAGGGTAACACCCACTAAGCTGTTCCCGGTAAAACCTAATTTCGCTTCCCAAGGTCCCAACTAAAGACTTATGGTCATGTCAGAGGATCTTTGGAGCCCAAACGTGACCCATGTCTACCAGTTTTAAGATACCATCTTAGAGCATGAGCCTAAAAGGAGCCCGATCCAAGGCCAAAAGTGGACTACACTGCATGCTAATGATAGGGATTGAAGTCCTATTGAAAACTTCCTAAGCCCAGGCCTGCTGTGATGCTTACTTGCCTTCTAACGTGTTTACAACGTCACGTAGACCTGTATGAAAGGAAAACATAGATATCAGGATGATCCAAAATTTCCACGGCCTCTTAAGAAGTTTTCAAATGTGGTCTTTCAATCCCCACTACTTCTAAAAGTGTAGTCCACTTGAGCCTTTAATTTACCTCGTTTTTGGCTCATGCCCTAAAATGATCTCTCAAAATAGAAGGACAGACTGGCGGTGGGTCCCCCAACCCAGGACCGTCAATCTCTAGCCTGTACAAAATTCAGCTATGCAACAGGAAGGCTCCACCGAGAAAATTCAGCCATGCAACTAGCAAGACTCCAGAAGATGACTTAGGACAAAAAAATCACGTCTTATTTATTTAAGTGGGCCATTGTTTTCATACAGGCTGGCATGCCGGATGATGGGGCCCACCTTTTCCACGCCCCACTGTTGTCACGTGAGGACCTATTCCATGTCAACCAAAATCTGTCGTTTCCAAAGATGGTCAGCGTCACCTTATAAATACTCTACCATTTGCAGTGCAAACAACAAAATGCTTCCTCTCGGGCGCGGATTGGGTACTACCTGGGACCCATCTAGAAACGAACGGTACTGGCGGGGGGCTCTGTGGGGCCCACTGTGATATATGTGCTTTATTCATGCCGTTCATCTATATCGATAGATCCTTTTAAGTGAAGAGCAAAAAAAAAAAAAAAAAGCAGATCAAAGGCTCAAGTGAGTCACAACACAGGAAATTCCTGCCAGGACCGTCCGTCTCTGGCTAGGTCCTGGTGGGACCCAATCCACGTCTCTTCCTCTCAAGCATAAAAAATTAAAGAAAGGTCTTTGTGATGAATCTATTTTGTACGATGGATGGATGATACCCAAAAAGGAAAAATCC
Source organism: Liriodendron chinense (assembly GCA_003013855.2). Taxonomy (NCBI): domain Eukaryota; kingdom Viridiplantae; phylum Streptophyta; class Magnoliopsida; order Magnoliales; family Magnoliaceae; genus Liriodendron; species Liriodendron chinense. The sequence continues at coordinate 1,734,618 of ML058484.1, read as the reverse complement.
AAATTGGACGATCCTATCCATCCATCTACGGTTTTTTTATTTTGGATCCGTGTTCTTCCTGACCATTTATTCAAAGACTAATAATACAATGGTTCGAATCATCTGACAGCGAAATTCTTTTAGGTGTCATCCATTCATCCTATGTTCCTTTGGACCAACGGCCTAGATCTCCAGACCGTTTGCCCTACACCTAAAATAGACGCATCAAAGTTATTCCATTCGGATGCATCAGGACGTAATAATTCTTCATTAAATAGTCAAGAGAAATGTTCCTGTGATCTCATCGCACAACTAAGTTATAGTGCTCCTACTTGCATCTTAACACTAAGACAATCCAACCTGTTGATCTAAACCGTTCATCAGATCGAGTGAACATTTCAAGGGCCACCATGAAAATATAATCCGAATTCGATAATCTCAAACATCTGATCAATTTCTTTAATACGACGGTCAGTATCATTGATGCGAAACTGTGTCCAGTCAACAATTTGATCCATCCGTTTGATAGGAAACTCCGTCGATTGCATATAATTCCAAAGAACTACTCTCTTTAGGCAATCCTAACCATTTCATCCATGGCTTGGGAAAAGGATGGCTACGAAAAGTAAGGCCAAATAAAGGATGGATTGGATCATCCGATCAATTTGATTTTTACATGGTCCCCAATGAAATGTGTTCTGATCATAATGGACAGTTCAGATCTAACAATTGGACTGGCCAAATGAACCGGCGCAACCTGAAGCACTATAACTTCCTGTGCTCTGTTAGCATTTGAGCATTTCTCAATAATGAAATCAGTCAATCTACTCTTTTGGCAGATCCCTCAAACCCAATATAAAATGGAATGAAATTTCGAATAGGGAAAGAACCTCTTTTTTTGGTGGGGGTTAGTACACACACCCTTAAGGTGGGCCACATGTGTCACCCGTGCCTAGATGATGGGTTGGACGGTTTGGATCACAAGAAAATAGTACACATGGCATACAATAAGCGTATGTGTGTTTTAATGATTTTTCATCTAAAAGAGATATGATGATGTGTGGCACTACATCTTGGTACATCACACACAGGTTTGCAAGTGGGCCATGGCATCTTCTGTGTCCCAGCAGATGAACCACACATCAAAATCTAGTCGATAAGATGATCTTAGTCTTTGGATTGTAGCCTGCAGATCAACAGTTCCAAAAGACAAATACAACCAACGGTCCATATTCAACTGAAAAAATGTCATAGTCTGGGAAACTTTTGGTGCACTCTCCACCCGTGGTCCACCAGACAGACCAATTGCTATGGATTACAGAACCGTGGGCCCCACGGGTGAGAACTGAAAACGCGGTGTCCACCGTTCAAAGATGTGGGCTACCATCTACGACCGTTGAAAGTAGGAACAATATCTTTCCCTTCTTTATTTTTGAGTGGTTGCAGATTCTAGTGTTTTGTTTCCGACGGACAGCAATTTTAAAATAGCACTCCACCGAATTCCTGCCTGAAGAATGCTTCCCTCCTCACGGTACACGTGGCAAACATGTCATCTGATCAGAGCTACTGATCTGATGGACCACCATATGGATGGGCTACAGATCAAAGTACAATTGATCGAACTACTCTGACCATCCAATTGTTGTCATTTTTCACTGGTTGAATATCGACCGCTGATCTAATGGTTCCTTTTGCAGCTCGCTTATGGTGTGGCTGTGTTGGGTCACGCCCATGGATTTTTTTCTAGAGTCCATCTACACGGTGGCCCACTAGAACAACGGTAATGATCACAAGATCTGTTTGCTAAGGTTATTGATGGGGAGGGAAATGCACAGGTCTTTCTGTGCAGCCGCATGCATATTAGCATTTATATACTTATGGTGAGAACAGAAAAATCAGGACCCTTCAATCTAGACTAAAATAAGTGTACCACTCGCATTTTTTAGTGGAAAACATTAATACTCTGGCAGAGTGTAATGATGATAGACAGGCACTGAGATCTTACCTCAGAATTGCAAGTGTGGCATACAAATAATTCAGATTAGACTGTCCAAACTATGGATCTCAGCTTAAACGCAAAATGAAGCTTATTTGATTATCTGATTATGGGATTGGTGGACAAGCACTGGATGGTTAGAAATGAAAGTGTCCCACCAATTAGAGGTTCGCCTTCCTCAACCAATCGGCAGAGCCTATGGGGGCTAGTTTGGGGCCCATTTTATGGCCATGGCCTGAGCTTTGGGCCCTACCAACTATGGGCCACATCTTGACTGCGCCCACTCTTGTTACGGCATTGTTCGGCCAATTGCATTTAAATCTCGAGTTGGTAGTGTTAGGCAAAACAATACTTGTAACCCATAACCATGATCTCTCTTGTGTTTTGCAGGGCTTTTAATGTAACTGGTGGAACAATGTCGTAATTGTAACAAGTGGTATCAAAGCATCAAGTAAGGGGTTCAAACCGCACTGGGGGTACTCACTTGGGGGGAGATTGTTGGTATGAGATACATCATTTTCCGTTGTGAAGCTGGTGTAGACCATCACCCTTGAAAATCTATCTAAGGGCACAAGAGGGACCTCAGGAAACTGTAAGATATAAAGGGAATCGTGATTTTGGGCTATAAGTATTGTTTCTATTGGCGTTTTCCTCCTCATTAAACAGAGGAGAGAGAGAGTTCACTTTTTCTGTCCGACCGGTCGGTGCCCCTGGCCGACCGGCCAAACAAAGTGGCTGGAATCTACATTTTCACTGGACGAAAATTGTGAAGGCCGATCGGTCGGCCGACCGGCCGGCAGACGGGTTGGGTTATGTGTATTTATACACAGTTTTCTCTCTGGACTGTTTTGGTGGGTCCGACTGGCTGGCGGTTTTGGCCGATCGGTCGGAGGTGTGCAGTGGACTGCTACTGCAGTTTTCAAATCGGGCTAGAACTCTTGCAAATCAATAAATATGGAGCTCTAATTCGGAATTTGGGATTCCCACAAGTTGTTCTACACATCCTAGGCGAGTGAGAGAGAGAGAGAGAGAGAGAGAGAGAGAGAGAGAGAAAGAGGGAGAGGAAGCTTGTTGGTAGAGGAGGCATTGCTTGAGAAGGTGATTCCCGGTGCAACAACGTCTCAACTCTTCAAAATCCTCGTGCTCGGGTGAGATCTCTCAGTTTTCTTGTCCTTTCATTATTATCCATCCTTGTGTGGGTGAAGAAGGTTTGATCCAAGTGGTGTGTACTTGTGATCGGTTGTAACAGTTCTCTAAGATAGTGGATTGTTGATCTGGACTAGGTCCCGTGGTTTTTACCTCTTTCAAGGGTTTTCCACGTAAAAACCTCCTTGTGTCGTGTGGTTGTTTGATTATTCTTAATTATTGTATTATCTTAGTCCATAATTCTAGTGCATTGGGGGCGAGATCCTAAGGCTTATGTGAAACGCACCCAACAAAGTGGTATCAGAGAGTTTAGGTTGATTGAACAGGAAGTGGGATTGATTCTGAATTATGGAAGGTGGCTCATCAAGGATGATTAGTCTCAATGGATCTAATTGGACCATATGGAAGGTTAAGATGGAGGACTTGCTTTATTACAAGGACTTGTATGCTCCAATTATAGGTGTATCAACGAAGACGAAGGATATGTCAGATGATGATTGGAAGAAGTTGGACCGGAAGGCGGTGAGGGTTTATTAGACAATGGTTGGATGATTCGGTTTTCCACCATGTGTCTACAGAGACCTCAACCGCTAGCCTATGACAGAAATTACAAGGGCTGTATGAGAGGAAGACAGCCGACAACAAGATATTTCTGATTAGAAGACTTGTAAATCTCAAGTTCAAGGATAATGGTTCTGTGGCTGAGCACATGAAGAAGTCAGCAACCTTGTAAACCAACTCTCCGCTATGAATATGGTCCTGGACGATAAACTACAGGCTTTGCTATTGCTTAACTCATTGCCTGATAGTTGGGAGACATTGATGATGTCTCTAAGTAACATCATGCCAGGCGGAAAGATATTCATGGAATAGGTAACAGGTTGTCTCTTTAATGAAGAGACAAGGAGGAAGTCTCAAGGGTTTACTAAGCTAGAGGTCCTTGTGACACAGGATCGGGGGAGAGGAAAGAACAGAAAGGGCGGGAAAGCCCGAGAGAAATTCAGAGGCAAGTCTAGTGTCAAGAAAGATGTTGAATGTTAGAATTGCGGCAAGAAGGGTTATTACAAAAGTAAATGTCGCAAGAAAAATGATCAGAAAGGAAAAGGGAAGGAAAAAAGATGATGAATCAGATTCTACTGCGGTCACTTCAGATGGCGACATTGTAGTCATTCTCTTAGTAGATCATGATGTTTGTCTCACGACTGTGAATCTGGACACCGATTGGGTGGTCGATTCGAGAGCGTCGTTTCCTGCAACTTCATGAATGGATTTTTTCACAAGTTACAAGCAAGGCAGCTATGGTACAGTGAAGATGAGGAACTCTAGAGTGTCCCAAATTGTGAGAGTTAGTGATATTTGTGTGAGGACCGATATTGGCTGTACATTGGTTCTAAAAGATGTGAGACATATTCCAGACATTCGCCTCAGCTTGATGTCGACGGGAAGGTTGGATGTAGCCGGCTATGAGAGTCGGTTTGTTGGTGGGCACTGGAAGCTCATCAAGGGTTCGATGATCGCAGCAAGAGGAAAGATGTGTTGCACTCTATACAAGACATGTGTCAGTATATGCAAGGGTGAGTTGAACGCAGCAGAAGATTTAGCGACAGACATGTGACACAAACGGCTCGGCCACATGAGTGAGAAAGGGCTTCAGCTACTAGCGAAGAAGCACCTCCTTCCAGAGTTGACAGGCACACCTCTTAAAACCTGTATTGATTGTTTATCAAGGAAACAGAATAGGGTTTCATTTGTAGAAACTGCTTCTAATGTTAAGAAAGTGCATCCATTAGATTTGGTTTATTCTGATGTTTGTGGTCCTATGAGGACAAAAACCTTGGGTTGGGCATTGTATTTTCTCACGTTTATAGATGATGCATCTAGGAGGGTTTGGGTTTATGCCTTGAAATCTAAGGACGAGGTCTTTGGTGTGTTTAAAATATTTCATGCCATGGTCGAGAGGGAGACAAGTAGATCATTAAAGTGCATTCGCACTGACAATGGTGGTGAATACATTGGTGACTTCCATGAGTATTGTAAGTCCCTAGGTATACGGCATGAACAGACAGTACCGAAGACCCCCCAGCACAATGGTGTATCTGAACGTATGAATCGCACCATTGTAGAGAGAATCAGATGCATGTTATCCTATGCGAAGTTGCCCAAGATGTTCTGGGGAGAAGCAATGCACACAGTAGTGTATCTGATAAACAGGTCTCCATCAACCCCTTTGAATGGAGAAGTACCTGAGAAGGTGTGGACTGGACGTGATCCTTCATACGGTCACCTCAGGGTATTTGGATGCAGGGCATCCGTTCACGTACTAAAGGACGAGAGGTCCAAGCTCGATACGAAAATCAAGCAGTGTGTGTTCTTGGGGTATTGTGATGAGAAATTTGGCTTCAGGTTGTGGGATCCGATCGAGAAGAAGCTCGTTAGGAGCAGAGATGTGATTTTCATTGAAGATCAGTGTATAGAAGACATTGGAAAGCCAGAGAAGACCCAGCCCGTTTCGGATGAGCTGGAAGATTTGGATCCTACTACTCCTCCCGTGGTGCCTGATGACGGGGAGTACAGCAAGGTGGCAGAGGATGAGGGAATTCCTATAGGAGATGGACAGGGGGAGCAGCCCCCACTTGATCTACCTGTTGAGCCACAGGGTGAGGAGGACATCTAGGGACAAGCACCCGTCCAAGAAGTACTCGTCGCATGAGTTCATTATGCTTACTGATGGGGGAAAGCCAGAAGATTATTCTGAGGATCTAGCCGACGAGCATAAGGGGGAGTGGTTGAAAGCTATGCAAGAGGAGATGGAATCCTTGCATAAGAACCACACATATGACATGATGAAATTGCCTAAGGGCAAGAAAGCTCTGAGCAACAAGTGGGTGTTCAAAAAGAAAATTGAGCGGAAGAATTCACAGAGAAGGTACAATGCCAGACTCGTGGTGAAAGGTTTTGGCCAGAGGAAAGGAATAGACTTCGATGAGATATTCTCACCAATGGTGAAGATGACATCTATACGGATGTTGCTTGGATTGGCGGCTAGCATGGATCTAGAGATAGAGCAGTTAGATGTTAAAACTGCTTTCCTCCATGGTGACCTAGAAGAAGAGATCTATATGCGACAACCAGAGGGGTTCGAAGTCAAGGGCAAAGAGCATATGGTGTGTAGGCTTAGGAAGAGCTTGTATGGGCTGAAACAAGCTCCTAGGCAATGGTACAAGAAGTTCAACTCGTTCATGTTAACACATGGGTATAATAGAACGAAGTCGGACCACTATGTATTCACTCGCAGATTCTCAGATGGTGATTTCTTAGCTCTGCTCTTATATGTTGATGACATGCTCATCATGGGAAATGACATCAAGAAGATTGACAGACTGAAACATGAGTTGGGCAAGTCGTTTGCGATGGAAGACTTGGGCCCAGCTAAACAGATTCTAGGAATGGAGACAACCCGTGACAGAAGCAGCAAAAGGCTTTGGTTGTCACAGGAGAGGTATATTGAGAAAGTCCTAGAGCGGTTCAATATGAATGCAACGAAGCCTGTTGGTACTCCACTGGATGGTCACTTTAAATTGAGCGACAAGCAGTGTCCCAAGACGAAGGCAGATGTGGAAGAGATGCAGAAGATACCCTACGCCTCGGCTATAGGAAGTTTGATGTATGCTATGGTGTGTACGCGCCCAGACATAGCATATGCAGTTGGTGTTGTCAGCCATCTTGCCAATCCTGGCAAAGAACATTGGGCAACAGTGAAATGGATACTACGGTATCTAAGAGGCTCATCCAGGTTGAGCCTATGCTATGGTGACGGGAAGCCTGTGTTAGAGAGTTACACAGATGCAGATATGGTCGGTGACATAGATTCCAAGAAGTCCACATCAGGGTTTCATTTTTACGTTTGCTGGGGGAGCGGTTTCTTGGTAAAGCAAGCTACAGAAGGTCGTAGCATTATCGACAATAGAGGCCGAATACATTGCAGTCACAGAAGCATGCAAGGAGATGCTTTGGATGAAGAGGTTCCTATAGGAACTTAGCCTGAAGTAGGAGAAGCACGTGGTCTATTGTGATAGCCAGAGTGCGATACACTTGAGCAAGAATCCAAGTCAGCATTTCAAGTCAAAGCACATAGAGATTCGGTATCACTGGATCAGGGATATTTTGGAATAGAAGGTGTTACAGCTTGACAAGGTCTACACGGACGATAACGGGTCAGACATGATGACTAAAGCTTTGCTCAAGGGAAAATTTGAGGCTTGTAGAAGCCGGGTTGGCTTCAAGACGGTGAACTCCTCCTGAGTCGGAAAGGGGGAGATTTGTTGGCGTTTTCTCTTCATTAAACAGAGAAGAGAGAGAGAGTTCACTTTTCCTGTCTGACCGGTCGGTGCCCCTGGCCGACCGGCCGGACAAAGTGGATGGAATCCACATTTTCACTGGACGAAAATTGTGAAGGCCGACCGGTCGGCAGACAGGTCGAGTTATGTGTATTTATACACAATTTCCTCTCTGGACTGTTTTGGTGGGTCCGACCGGCCGGCGGTTTTGGCCGACTGGTAGGAGGTGTGCGCGGACTGCTACTGCAGTTTCCAAATCAGGCTAGGACTCTTGCAAAACAATAAATATGGAGCTCTAATTCGGGATTTGGGATTCCCACAAGTTATTCTACACGTCCTACGTGAGAGAGAGGAAGAGAGAGGAAGAGAAAGAGGGAGAGGAAGCTTGTTGGTAGAGGAGGCATTGCTCGAGAAAGTATTTCCCAATGCAACAACGTCTCGGCTCTTCAACGTCCTCGTGCTCGGGTGAGATCTCTCAGTTTTCTTGTCCTTTCATTGTTATCCATCCTTGTGTGGGTGAAGAAGGTTTGATCTAAGCGGTGTGTGCTTGTAATCGGTTGTAACAGTTCTCTGAGATAGTGGATTGTTGATCTGGACTAGGTCCCATGGTTTTTACCTCTTTCGAAGGTTTTCCACGTAAAAACCTCCTTGTGTCGTGTGATTGTTTGATTATTCTTGATTATTGTATTATCTTAGTCCATAATTCTAGTGCATTGGGGGTGAGATCCTAAGGCTTGTGTGAAACGCACCCAACAGTTTCACCCCTCACTGCCAGTTCAAGCTCCTAGTGCAACTAGCGGAATAGTGCTATAACACCCACATTATGGGTTTGGGTCCAAACCGTCAAACCTGTTTAAATCTCAAGTCAGGTTTATGCCCACCATTTTAAATCTCATTAAAAAGGGAGTCTCGTTGGGTCCACTGTGTTAGATCTGGTCACGATCAGGCTGGATCTATCAATGTAAAAAGCTCTTCTAAGTGGGTCTAACCGTTGACGACCCTAAAGAGAGGTTTAAAAAGGTGAAGATAGGTGAAGTGGGTGTAACCAAAATGTGGTGAGACCCCCTCTAAACAGCAAAATAGCTTGTCAAAGATAGCTTGACTTTCATAGTAAATTTGAAACAATTTTCTTTTTTCTTTTTTCATCCTTTTGTATTGTTGAAAAAATGCGAAAGCAATGATGGTCATGAGAACGACAATGACAATGTGTGATTTTTTTGGACTGTCATGTATATGTTTGCCATGAATGAATGGTTTTGGTATGTAGCAATCACGTGAATGTATGGTGTGACCCATCCCTCTCAGGCAGTGTACCTGGCCACTTTGTATTAGGGGCCGTTTGGCATCAACTATCAAGGATTTGGGGGCATTTGAGGAGATTTGAGGGTATTTCAAATCCATTGGTTGTTTGGCAGGGTGAACTGCGGGGTATTCTAAATTCAAGGGGATTTCAAATCCTCACTTTTGGTGAGTTTTGCGACTCTTCTCTTTTGCTTGTATTTCCAATCGTTTCCTCTTTTGGCTCATTTTCTAAGGCAACAAAGTCGCACATGTAACATATGTTATTAGGCTACTAATCTATTAGGCATGTAGATGATTGATGATATCTCAAAATAATTAACTTATCAACTACATCACTAAAATTACTTCACTAAAATGATTTAAGTGGTCCAAACATTATTCATCTAAATCAACCGTTGAGAACCATTAGTTAGTCACTCGGCTGTGATCTTATACTTATATATCTTATGCTTGTGAGCCATCTCAAAATAATTAACTTATCAACTACATCACTAAAATTACTTCACTAGAATGATTTAAGTGGTCCAAACATTATTCATCTAAATCAACCGTTGAGAACCATTAGTTAGTCACTCGGCTGTGATCTTATACTTATATATCTTATGCTTGTGACCCATCTGAGGCCTGTAATTTCATCATTTTCGCCCAAAGGTATATATTTCAATAGGCTTATCGCAATCATTGTGTCAAACATTACACACGTATACTAATCCACAGTGCCAAACGAGGCCGTATAAAAGTAGCAATGGACTGAGCGGTCAGCCATATATAAAGCCAGGTCTAGGCCCCACACTTGACGGAGGGCCACGCCTGACCAATGATGATGGCCTTGCCCAGCCGGGCCTGGGATTGGGACATGCACTATGTTGCACGCAAGTGTGAGATCTAATCCACAAGTATGAGATCCGGTCCATCCACATTGAGGGTCCTACATTGTAGATACCTTGGCCCAAGAATTATGTCCGTCAACTCAAAAGGTAGGCCACAGTGTAAAACCAAGTGGACGTCTAAAAATAACTAGGTTTCTTTTTTTTTTTGGTTGGCCTTCCACTTGTTTTGTTAATTGCAGCCCACTTAATCAGTAGAACGGCTTGATTAGTCACTCGCGGTCTAAGTAGAGTTCGACTCATCAATCACCCCGACTCACCTGAGTTGGGGGTGACGCTGGTGTCGAACTGGATCGAGTCTGACCGAGTCCGAGTCGACTGAGTCACACCAAGCTGTTGGCATGCAAACAGTGGATCTATACGCTGAGTCAAAAGACCCACATTCATTGGGCGATATGGTACGTTGAACTGTCCACATGCAATCAATGCAGCAGATTGCTCGGTCAAAAAGGCCCAATACAGTCAAGCAGTATGGTACACGTCTGGCAATATCTTGAACTATGCTACTTAGTGGGGTCCAATCCAATCCAATCCAATGACACTCTGCTGCAACCTGGGTGTATGGGAGCTGATCTAGTTTTGTACCTCCATACTGTGTACCATATAAGTGGCACTTGTGTTTGACGATCCAAACCAGACAACCCATTGATGGGCCAGTAAACAAAATTTGCTTCGATTGGAGGGTTAGGATTGTCCAAAAAGAGTGATTTTTGTAGTTTGACTCATTCACCATTGGACCTACTGAATTAACGATTCAGATCTAGTCCATGTATGCCACGTTTGCAGATAGCTCCACCATTGTGCCTTCTGTTTTGGTCTTTCGCTTTAGTGGGAAACTTTGATACTCTGGCTGATTGCAGTGGATGATACACGGGCACTGAGAAATTGTATGTGCGACATGCAAGTAATACTAACTGAACTGGCTAAATGATGGGCCCCAGTTTAGATGTATCATAAACCAGATATTGACACTTATTTTATTATATAACTTTTGGATTGGTGGACATGTATCGGACGGTTGATATGAAAAATATCCAATGGTCCTGTTTCAGCAGACAAGTGTCCACGAATCAGAAGTCCGGAGTTTTCGACCAATCTGATTTTAGAGCTCTGACTTCCTAACAGTGGGTTCCCATTCGTAGGCGGTTTTGTTCGAATTAGTGCGGGCCATGTGTGCAATTTTCTGAGTGCCTGCGTGTCAAGCATGTACGATGCCAGAGTAACAATTAACTCATCTTGTACTAATTTGCTTGGTCAGACGCGTTTGATGGAAGTGAATGCCGTGCCAATGGGAGTTACCGTGTTTCCACGTCATTGCCCCACGGACGCGGATTTGGTGGATCTGGGGATTGTGGAGCCCAGATTGATTTATTTGCTTTATATCCACACCGTCCATCCGTTGTTTCAGATCATTTTAGATTCAAATTTCACGTGGACCACTACACAAGAAACAGTGGTGATTCAACAGTCTTGGGAGCCACAGAAGTTTTGTACGACCTTATCAACAGGTTGGATGACAGATAAACATTAAGGCCGGTCCTAGGAAGTTTTCAATGATAGGCCTTCAAACACCACCACTGTGTCCTATGGTGGGGTTGGCCCGAGATTTGGGTCTACTTCATTTTGGGACTTAAGCCCTAAAATGAGCTTTCAAAATGGATGGACGGTGTGGATATAAAACACATATGGGCCCCACAGTCACGGATCCACCAACCACCTGATGGCACGCACAAACGATGTTAAAAAATAATGCATAATAATAATAATCAACCGGTGGGTCCATTAGGAAGTGGCCATGGTTCCAGAATCACATTGTTAAGTCGATCTCAACCGTCTAATCGGTAATCCATATCAGATGGGGAGAGGTGATCGGGTGCTGCACATAACCATTTGTTGCGCATCTTTTCCCGCCAATGCATTTCACACGTAGGTCATCCGAACCGTGGAAAAGGTTGGCCTCATCACGAATATCATCGGTGATAAAAACGAGGCCAATCCACGCAACAGGTGATCCCCACCATTAAAATGAATGAACCACCTACAATCCAACCCGACATGCAGGTTTAGCCTACATCATGAATGGACCACCTGATTTTCAAGCTATATCATCTTAATGATTGTCCTACCTTTTGTGTGGATCAGATTTTTCGAACGTGGCAAATTGGCAGTACGATAAGCTCAGGATGACGTGGCAGCACCTAACCATTTCTCCATTGGATGTTTAGGATGGTGCCACAAAAACAACTTTGGTCAGTGGTCCACACGTAGGGAACTTACGAAGGTGGACCGAAAAAGTCGTTGGATCAACTTCGAGAGGTTGACAAGACAAAATTAAAGCCTTTTGGCCTCCATAGGAGGGATTTAGTCGGTGCTCTGTGGGCCCCACCATGATGAATGCATTTTATCCACACCATACATCCATTTTTCCAGATAATTTTAGGGCGTGAGCCCAAAAAAATGAGGAACATCCAAATCTCAGGTGGACAACATACGTCCACCGTTGAAAACTTTATAGGGCCCATTGTAATGCTTATCTACCATCCAACCTGTTGATTATGTCAACTTGATCCAAATCTTTCATGGTCCCTAAGAAGTTTTTAGTGGTGGGCGTCCAATCACCACTATTTCCTGTGGTGTGGTCCACCTAAGATTTGGATCTGCCACCTTTTTTAGTCTTTTGCTTTAAAATGAGCTGGCAAAATAGATGGATGGCTTACATAAAACACACATTACCACGGGCTAAGACCCAGTCCACACAGGAGGATCATGGAAAATTAGAATTCGGTGGACCCCACACCATCTAGCGAATAGAAGGGCGCAAATTGAAATCTGATGGAGGAAGGTGCTCAGTGGCTATTAGCTGCAAAAGCTAATTGGGTCTAGGATTGACCTTCGTCTAGTTACAACTAGTGGTGTGGCATAGAGGGAGGTGGAGGTGGAGGTGGAGGTGGCAATGGGTTAGGGTTAGCACTAGTTCAACCCTAACCCTCATAAGCTAAAAAGGCTTGATCCTACTAGGCCCAATTGAGCCGTAGCCGACCCTATAAGAAAAAAGAGTGAAATGATCAAAGGTTTAAAAATTGTCCAAGTCTAGGAAGTTTCCTGGGCATACCCTTCATCCATTCCATGTCTCATCATATAAATGGTTTTAATATAAAAACAATTGAAATAAACTTTTAAACAACTGCATGCAAGGTAAATGTGGACCCTGCATAGGGTCTTTAGATTTTCAAATCCTTTGGTGTAATGGTGACCCGCTTGATTATTGGAAAATTTGTCACTGACACTAGCTATGGGCGGCCTAAACATTGTGCATAGGTTTAAAATATGGACCTACCGCATGGGCTAAGGTTAGGGGGCCTAGGCCCGAGCACATTGCCACCCCCATAGGGGGAGAAAGGGTTTAAGCTACTTGCATGAAAATTTTACTGCTAAATGCCAAAAGTTGTGTGCAATTTAACCTATAAAGGACTAAAATGTTTGGTGGTTTTACAAGAATTTCAAATGGGTTTGTAAAATAAAAAAAAAAAACAGAGAGAGGATATTTTGGTCAATACAAAAATGCCTGACTTGCAACCAATGGTTGAGATTTTACTCGCATAACAACTCTCAATGGTATGGATTTTAGCCGCAGAAGGACATTTTGGTTATTTCCTCCCCCATTCTCAGTTCTCCCTTAGTCCTTGTAGCCAACAACCCATTGATTTGGGGAAGCTCTCTCTCTCTCTCTCTCTCTCTCTCTCTCTCTCTCTCTCTCTCATATGTCGTTTGGGGAGAAAAAGAAGTTGTAGCCTTGGACAATTTTACTATTTGGCTAGGGTTGAGGAATTACTATTGTCCAGTGTTTTAGTGATTTTCTTAGGGATCATTTGGATGCCTATAAATTTTTTAACTTGTAAAGGAATTATAGGTAGTTAAATTGTATGAACTAATTGGAAACTTGCATTTGCCTGTAAAAGTTTTACAAGCTGTAATCTGAAGTCTAACGATAAGCTATGTTTTAGCATTATGGGTAAAGTCTTTATAACTAAAAAGATATTATACATAGTAAAACACCATGGTTGATACATACTCATGATGTTAGGGGCTCACCATGTTGTGTATAGTGCCCCCTAAAAAAAGAGAATGCCTGATTGATCGTCAGATGGACCACACAAGAGGGAAGGGACATCCATGATGAAAAACTTCCATATTGCAGTTGGCGCTCATTGTGATGGGTGGAGGACATCTAATTTGTCCAGTGTGTGCATGCTTTAATGTATTCCTATGGCTAAAAAAATCAAATCCTTTTTTATGCTATATATAGATTTTAGTAGGATTTACTCCCCAATAGATCTATGTGGTGTGAGTGCCTACTTTGTATATTGTAAACACTGCAAGTTAGCTAAACATAATTTATTTACCTATAAACAATTATCACTCAAAAGCCAAATATAATTGTATGCAAACAATTCACACTTTCCAAAAACTCTTTTAAGGTATAAAGTGTTTGCAACTTAAAACTTTATAGGAAATTAAATGGCCTCTTAATTTTCGCAAGTGTCTCGATCTCTCAGCCCATGCCTACATCTCTGTCGAAACCCTAATTTGGAGGAGGAAGGAGGAGGAGGAGAAGAAGGTAATGTAATTTTATTTATGAGTGTTGCTAATTAAGTCCCTCTTTTGTGGGACATTAGCATGTCTCCTAACCTTTTGAATGGCAGATTGGATGCCTAATCATCAATGAAGATGCTTCATTCAATAGTACCAATGGGAAAAAGCCATGATGTAAAAATCACATTGAATTGGATGATCCTAACCCTTTGAATGAAGCCAATTTATTACAAACATCCATTGTTTTGAGCCATAGTCTAAAGGGATAGAATCATTAAACCAAAGTGATGCTTTGGAAAACAATACAAAGTGGGATCTAAATACGGAGATGTTTCAAGATGATGACCAGAGCTATTTTGTTTCTCCGCCCAATCTTGGTTGCCCATTTTCCATGTCATTGATCAGATACTTTGGAACATCCACTTACTGTGATTTTACACCTCTGGTTGCTCCAAGTTATATGCGCCATTTAAAAGCTTCAGGGAGTCACTAACTTCCCTGTGAAAGTGGGGAATGTTAGCAAAATCCTTTATTTATTTTATTTTTAGTATTCTCTCTCTCTCTCTCTTTTGGGGTTAGGGAGAAGAAGAAGAGAATGAAGTAATGCAATTTTATTTATATTATTTTCTCTTTTTTCCCTTTCTAATTTTTGGTTTTATGGCCCAAAAAAATGACATTTTCTTTTACTTGGGGTTATTTATAATGTTTTCTTTCTTCTTCTTTTTCCCCTGTGATTTTCGGGGTTATGCATCCTATCCACCATCTACAAGGGTGTTTCTTTGTTATTTTTATTTTTATTTTTATGTTTTTTATTTTTAATTTGTTTATTCCACCCACAACTAGACATAGGGTCAATCTTTTTTTTTTTTTTTTTGTTTATATAGCATCATGGTATTTTTTTTTTAATTTACTTTATTTATGAAATTTGTATATCAGACCCACCGTTTGGACCATTTGCTATTGCTCATCCACAACATTTAGTACAATTTTTCTCTCTCCAGATTTTGGGTTAGCATGCATTTGGCTGCCCCAAATATCATATAATTTCATGATTAATCAATCTAACTTGGTGCAAAATTTCAGGAATAAGGTGCCACAAAAAACACCCTTATCATTTTTAAAAAAAAATATTTTCCAATTTTGGGGTTACAGCCCATCTTTAGCACCCATGGTTTGGGCCATTTGCAAGTTGGCCCATGTCAATATGATTATATCAGTCTTAAGGTTATCAAATTTTTTTTTTCAATGTAGTAACCATGGTTTGGGCAGTTTGCAATTGGATCAGATCAATGTGATTAGATTAGTCTCCAGGTTATCAATTTGTATACTTTTATTTAATTTTTCTGATCTTAAGCTTATCAAGTTACATATATTTTTTTATTTTCCAATTTTGGGGTTACAAGCATCTTTAGCAACATATTGTTTGGACCATTTGTAACTGCTCCATCCAGAATAGAAATAATTTGATGTGCCCCACCATGTGATTGGTCCCTCCAAATGATCTCTCCCCAATCTTTTTGTCTCCCTTCTTCTTTACATGTCTGTGGCATATGCCTTTCTCCTATTAATAATAAAAAAAGGCAGGAATGTCAGTTGACAACCAAACATCCATTGGAAATTCCCTAAATCAACTCTAATGTCCTATTAATCACAATGTTTACTGCTCTCCAAAACTAATTGTGTGCACAAAATTGTCCACTTACTACCCACATTGTATGCAGCGGAAATCTTGAATGTTTTTAATAAGGGTGTGTTTGGTTGCACCAAGTTTCATGAATTAAATCAAAATTTTTACCCACATCAAAATGATTAATCATGAAATTTCATGCAACCAACACACCCTAAACTAAATACTTAAAAAATGAAAAGTATACAAATCAGACGTGGAGGATGTGTGAGGCTTCCAATTTGTGGGCCTGGCAGATCAACGGTTTTGATTGAATTGAATTGGTAGTTAGATTTAAAATGTACAAGCATGCTGATGTGAACTACTATTGGTGATTGTGTAAACATGGGGTGGCAGCATTACCGTCATTTATCATTTACTGTCATTCTCCTTTGTCAACGGGAGTCTGGACTGGGATTCTTACTCTAGTTAATGTTCACTGGGTCATGCCTTCCTTGATTAAGGGTCTTCTTTCCTCTTGGCATGCGTCGGACAGTGGGAGAATTGGAAGGGAGAAATGGAGGCTATATATGCTAGCTGCTTTATGGCTTATTTGGGGAGAAAGGAATAACCGATGCTTTCGCAATAAAAGCATCTAGGTTGCTGGAGTCTTCAATAGGGTTCCTTTCTTCTGGGATTGGGCTCCTTGACTGTAGTTTGCTGCTTTTGGGATCTTCTCCAGCCACGAGGCTGGTTCTTGTTGTATTTTTAGTTTAGCACAAGGTTTTTTAGTTTCATTTGGGTTTTTTTTTTTTTTTTATGTTTTATGTTTTCTGTTTTTCTGTCTTCTTTTTTCTTATGTTCCTTTTCTTGTTTTTCTTTTTGGCTGCGGCCTAATAAAATTTTCATCTTTCAAAAAAAATTTAAAAAAAAATTGTGGAATTGCCAATGAAGCTAACAAATAAGACAACACTCAGCTGAATACTAACCTGCTGCACTGCTGACAGAACCGCTGCATAACATCTCTGACGAGTGCATTAGTGGCCTTGGAATGCATCTCACAGACCTTATGCCGTCTGTGGTAGTCCCTGGCATTGCTCAGATCCGCCCCACAACCCTCCACCTGACAAACAGAGCGGCTCGAACTCGGCCCTTGCATTTGGATCTTCTTCCCATTCTTATCTTCCCAGTTCAGAAAATCAGATTCCATGATCGGATAAACATGCCCTCCAAGCTTCAGAGTTAGGGGCCCAGCTTCCTCATTCGGTTCATCCTCTTCAATCACGACAACCCTCCTCCGCTTCTCCAATTCTCCTTTCCCTTTCCCTTCCTCTGCATTGACTTCATCAGAGCAAGAAGACGAACTGTTTGACAAATTCCCACCTGTTGGATTTCCCAACCCGAGTGGAATGAACTGCTTGCCCCGGCAATCCAAAGGGGCAGAATTCAAAGGGCTTGCGACAAATAGATCACCATCCCATTTCCGGTCATCCATATTCCATTCCGTGCTCTTCTTCCCAATTCCCATCAAATTCCTCTCCCTCATCACAAAATCAGGTGCATCCTGACCATAAAAACGACGACTTCCACCTCCAATTCTAGCCTCCATTGATCAGACCCCACAAATTCAAAAGACCCACAACCCAAAAACCCTAAAAACCCAACAATTCAGAATGCCAACAATCCAAAACACTCAAACCCGAAAAATCAAAACACCCGCAGCCCAAAATCCCAAAAATCAACAAACCCACATCCCAAAACACTCAAAACCCCAATAATTCAAAACACCCAGAATCCAAAACCCTTAAAACCCCAAAACTCAAAAAACCCAGATTCCAAAACCTAATTTTCAACAAATTCAACCCTCCAAAATCAATATAACCACACCAATAATTTCCTAATCCGCCTCACTACGCCCCCAGAAATCCAGAAACAGCACACCCACGCATCCATGGATCCAAACAAAAGCCACCCACATACCCAAATACCCAGAATCCTCTAAAAATGTAATTTAAAAAAAAAAAACAACAACAACAACAAAACAACAACAAAATCAACTCCAAGAACACCAGATTCCAGCAGACATCTCAACAAAAAAAAAAATCCAAATAAAATAGAACTGAGATAGAGGAGATAGTGGAAACTTTCCTGCGAATTGAGAGATTTTTTTATTGGGATTCTGAAATCGCGATTTCAGAAAAGAAGCAGAGCAGAGTAGCAGCTATGCAGGTAAGAGGGATTTTCTCTCTTCAAGGACGGCCGGGTGAAAAAAGCATCTGTGCTCTACACAGCAAAGGAATGAGATTTTCCAAACGGGCATCTACACTCGCCAAACACAAGCGCCCCCCGTACGAACGCCCACGTGTAGTCGTGTGGGAGATCAGTTCGTCCAGCATGCGTGGCCCACTGTAATGATCCTCCTTGTCCGAATTTTTTCTTCTAGATCCTCTCAGGTAGGTTGCTTTTTGTAAGAAAAAATGGACGGTTGGAAAGGAAAACAATCACAGATGATATTGTGTCTTTGATGCTCATGTGTGACCCACCTTATGACTCGAATGGATATGATATTTTTATTTAGGGGCCCACTTGATGAATGCTATGGATCTCGTACACGTGTTTTCCACGTCTGTACGTTTAGGCGCTTGCGTTTGAAGCTGTGAACAATGATAAGCAGATCAGAGAACGCCACAGCTGGTGATGTACGAGAAATGATCAGAATTCAGAGGTGTAGTACTTTTCACACCTAACCGCGTCTTTTCACATACTTGTTTCGTGTGTAGGAAATCGTAGCTGTTCAATAAGCAGGCACGAGAAATGAAGATCGCTTAGGCGCGGCGGTAGCTACAGTCAGCTCGTGAGTCAGGCGAGAGTGTAGAAATCAGTGAAAATCTGACGGTCATAAACAAATGTCAAGATCGACCCATTTAAAATAAGTTTAGGAACCTAATTTTAAGGTTGAGTGATTTTAATCTTGCGATCTACCTTTATAACGGCTCAGATTTTTTACAAATATCACGAATTTTCCTGAAAGATGGGGATGTACGTGAAGTCTACATGCGTCGGTTTTTGTGTGATCGGTTAGCATTATATGTGGTTTTTGGTCAAAATAGCACTGATGTTTTGTAAGACAACAAAATAACCCCTGCCTTCAATGTCATTAAATGTAGCCCTGACCCGAATACCTTTTTGGATTTTCTTGGAACCATTTTACCCTTGGTCATGTATGCCAACGAGTTTCTTAAAATTTAAAAAACCATATGTCTCATTAATGAGCCACAACTTGTTAGTGCACTTTTCTATAGCATACTAGTGCACCTTGTTTGTCAATTACTTAGGTCAATGGGTCTAGTGTCGGTTGAGGCTTAATGAAGACGAAGAACGAAGACTCAAGACGGACCGGCTGCATCAAGGAAGAAGAAACATGTAAAAGTGATGCCTTGGTGTGCCCTGCCTTGACCAAAACCTAACTCATAACCTCTTAGATGACTTGCACCAACTAGGTATACCTTTAGTCATCATCATTAGTCTTAGAACTCCATGAAAAACATGATAAATTAGACTAATTAAAGAGGTGGAAGCTGCTGTAAACAAATAGGCTCAAACAGCAGTTTCCGATAGGATTCCGATCAATCGGACACTGGCTCCGATAGGACTCCGATCAATCGGACAGAAGCTCCGATCAATCGGACAGAAGCTCCGATTAATCGAAAATTTTTCCAGCAACCTTGAAAATCCACTGGACATATTTCCGATCAATTGGACAGATTTTCGATCCATCGGAAGGGGTCCGTCCGATCAATCGGACAGTGTTCCGATCAATAGGAATATCTTCCAGAGACTTCACTGGATAGATTTTCGATCAATCGGACTTGTCTCCGATCAATCGGACAGGTCTCCGATCCATCGGACCTTCTTCCGATCAATCGGAGATGCGCGAATCTGCCCATTTTTTGACCGTTGGAAGAAAATCTATTTAAGATGGGGGATTCGTTTTTGAGCCAAGAGAGGGAATTTTGAGGAGATAGAAGCCACCATTGCTAGAGATCATTAGAGGCTCTATCCCAAACCTAAAGCAAGTCATTCTCCTTGTGTTTTCATCACAAGCTTGGGCCATTCAATGGCATCTTGAGAATGGACTTGTTCCCTCTTGATTCCTAGGGTTTAGACACCTTGATGATAGTTAAATCCTTTGTCTAAACACTACCTAGGAGTCCATTTAGGTGCATTCCTCTAGGAAACCCATTTCCTACAATTTGTAGAGGTTTCACCATTCCCTAGCTACCTTGGGCATCTCCAATGGAGCATCACATGCAAGGTAGTTGATCTTGGAGCTGAAGCCTTGGCAAAGCAACGGCGTCAAAGATTGGGGGAGCACAAGGGGAGCTGATTCAAGCACGGGAGAGCGAGAAGAAGCAACCCGAAGCGGCGCTGAAAAAGGGGCTCAATCCGACAAGTAGGTTGTCTTGCTAAGAGTCCATCCACTCAATTCCCTGTGGGAGTTGAGTGTAGAGTTTGTTTGACAAACTCGCCCCGGGGTCGTCAGTCGATCCTTGGCCTATTAGTTGGGCCTAAAATCTAGGGACGTCAGCCGTTCCTTGGCACGTTAGTCGGGCCTAAACAAAGTCTCCAAGGGGGAGCCACCAACACAGGTGCAAACGTGTAGGTTGGGAGGAACCTGTAAACTCCCCAGTTGGGTGGATCCGAGTTAAAACACCTTGGTTGGGAGGAACCAGATTTAAACTCCCCAGTGAATGCCGGTGTGCTCAAAGGGTTGAGTACTTGAACCGGGAGTGGAGTAGACAAGTAGTCGAACCACTATACATCGTTGTGTTTGTGATTGATTCTTGAGCACATTTCTCTTTATGCATTATGTTTAATTGATTAATTATGAATGCTTAGTTAAGAATGTATGCTAGGCACTTGATAGGCACATCCACACTCACAAGATGTACTTTCACTACCTCATGTTGACTTGAGCATTTCTTGATCCATCCTCTCTAGTCCACATGAGTTGATTAGACTAGGTTGCTAATTGCTTTATCTGATGCTAGTATATTAATTGGACCCACTTAGGCTTGGAAGCCGAAGTGTTATTGCTTACGTAGCTTAATTTGTTGAATTGTTTAAGTAGGCGAAAATAATTTTAAAAAGGTCCTTATCACCCCCCTCCTATAGGTTTAGCCATAATTCTAGTTGCTCCTCAAGCTTCCGCAAGCGTATGCGTAGGGTGTCCTGTTAGGCTACCCGACGCAATCTCACAACTTACAGGTCAACAAGTCATGTGTCTCATCAAAGAATCGTGAAATTGTCTCATCAACGAGTCCATGTATCCAATCGATAAGCTATGAGACTGTCTCATCAAATAGCCATGTGTCTCATCGAAGAATCTTACATCTAATTGGAGAACCATGTGTCTCGTCGAATTGCCACAAGACTATCTTATGAGAGAGTCATGTGTCTCATCAAAGTGTCATGTGACTATTTCATAGGAGAGCCATGTATTTCATCATAGAGTCATGTGCATCATTGGAGTGCTATGTATATCATCGGACAGTCATGTGTATCATCAGAGTGCCATGTGTCGCTTTGCCTAGATCTGTGGCAAAATGGTCTAAAGAAAGGTGGGGGGCTATAATTTTTGAGATTGAGGGAATGGGCTAATTTTGTCATTTTGTGAAACGTCAGTCCTATTTTGACCAATAGCCCCTATACTATAAAAATGGGTAAGGATACTTGCAGGTTGCAAGCGCCTATCTACAAGCACGGAAAACCAGACCCCAAAGTGCGTCAACATGTCACACGTACGAGAGATCAGGTCGGTTCATCAGAAGGGAAAATGGTAATATTGTCATGATCCGAAAAATAGGACAGTTATTCATTAGGTGACAACAGGTGCAAGTCCTAATTGCTTGACTGCCACCTTATCTAATCATTCGTTTTTTGTGCAAGTGTGGAAAACTTACAGAGTGGAAGGTCCTGATTTCAGTAGAGGACTCTCTTTGAAGATTAGGTGCGCCACTGACCGTGGGCCCACCTTGATGTACGTATTTTATATCCACTCCGTCCATCAGTTTTTCCATATCATTTTATAGCGTGATTCCAAAATGGAAACCTGATCCAAATCTCATATGAACCATACCACATGAAACAGTGGTGATTGAACGTCCACCATTAAAATCTTCGTAAAGCCCATCGTAATGTTTATTTGACATCCAACCTGTTGATAAGGTCACACAGACCTGGATGAAGGGAAAAAAAAAATGTAGATTGATCCAAAACTTATGTGGCCCACAAGAAGTTTTTAATGGTCAATCGCCATTGTTTCCTGTTGTGTGGCCCACCTGAGATTTGAATCTACTTAATTTTTGGGTCCATTCAATAAGCTGAAACAAAAAGGCATGGACGGCGTGGATATATATTACGTATATCAAGGTGGGCCCCACGGTCAAGGCCGCACCGTGTTTGTGAGGCCGGGGCCTCACCTAATCCGCTTACGGAGAAAACGCATTGATCTCCTGATGACGAGCAAAGAGGAGCTATTCCATACTCTGGTATAGTATGACGCTTCATACATACGCAGGCACTCAAAACTTGTACACGTGGCATATTTTAACTGAACTTGAACCGAATAAGTTGTGGAACCCACTGTATCTAAGCCACAGTCCCAAAAATAAGATTGGTTGAATAATCATGACCTCTGATTTCTGGGCACTTATTTATTGAAAGAAGACCATTGAATAATAATCATTTTGAACGGTTTAAAAAATGTCCACCAATCTCATAATTAGGTGATCAAGTAAGAGTAATTTTTGTTTAATGGTACATCTAAAGTGCATATTTTGGACAGTTTAATTAACTTATTTGTATGCCACGTATGCATATTCTAAGTAATTTGCGAGTGCCAGAGTATCATCGTTCACACTCGGCCTGAGTATCAAAGCTTTCTCAACTAGGTTACGGTACAACGCGCGCGTGGAGATTAAAGAGGTAAATCGCGCACTCGGCTACGGGGTACACGTGGGAGAGATCCGGTTGGGCGATGTTTATATCTTTTCACCCAAAAATCAGGCCATTTTTCACATATCGGATGGGCCACAGCATATAAAACAAATGGACAGCCAGAAATTCTGTTTCAACCGTTGGGTACTTGATGTATATTTTAGCCAATCTCAAAGGTGAAAGGTTCTTATTTTTTAGGCAGAAGATTTAAGGATTGTTACTAACTACATGAAAAGCTCGGATCTATCGCACATGTGCCCTATTTACACGTTCACTTCATGTGGATGGGCAGTGCCTCGCACGCGTGCCCCGTGGGGTTAGCAAACTGGCTACTAATCCCACACGCTTGTATACCCCAGCCCTCGCATGCCTCCACCATGCAAATCTGGCAAACTTGTGGCACATCAGAGCTGTCCATCCAGTGGGCCCAGCCGTGTTTATACCTTAACCAAAGACAAGGCCAGTCCACTCATTAAGTGGACCACAGTGGATGGCTAGGAAATAAGAAAGTTGGATAGCCGTCCATTTTGTTTTGTGCACTGCCACCCAACTTATGAGTGGACCGCCTGATTTTTTAGCCTCAATTGATGAGCAACCTGACGCTTCACACGTCTGCCATGTTGGCACGCGTGGGGATGTGATTGCGTTTGGCTGTACATACATGTGAGATCATCAAGCCTCTGATGCTAATCAAAATGAGGATTTAGGGGCCGTTGATGTGGTCTCGAGTCTCGTGGGCTTTGAAGACCCAACTCATGGCCCATGGGCCATCATAAGAATAATGGGTTTTGAAACCCATCCCTTGCTCTGTCTCTCTCTCTCTCTCTCTCTCCCCCGAAGGATTAAGTGTTACCCTTACCATGTGGGGCCCACCTTGATGAATGTGTTGTATATCCATGCCGTCCATCTATTTTTTTCAGCTCATTTTAGAAAGTTATCCCAAAACTCAAGTAGATCCAAATCTCAGGTAGGGCCACAAGTTTTGAATCAAGCCGATCTTTGTATTTTCCCTCCACAGAGGTCTGCTTGACCTTAACAACATATTGGATGGCAAATAAACATTGCGGTTACGGTTGGCCCTAGAAAGTTTTTAATAGTGGACGTTCAATCGCCACTATTTCCTGTGGTGTGGTCCACTTGAGATTTGATCTGCTTAATTTTTAGAACCATGTACTAAAATGGGCTGAAAATTGAATGAATGGCATGGATATACGAAAAATCAGCAAGGTAGGCCCCATGCTAAGGGTAACACCTACTAAGGTCTTCTAGAGTATTTTAGTGGTCAATTTTTATAAGGTTTGGCCCATTCATTTCCTTGACTTTGCCAAACAACACAAGTTTGGTTCACAGTAAGGGCCCGTTTGGATACTACCAAATAAGTTACTTTTCGAATGAACTTAAGACATTAAGGGCCTGTTTGGATACTACAAAATAAGTTACTTTACGGCTGAACTTAACACGTTAAGTTACTTTTGGCACTAAAGGTCATTTGGTAAGTATACTTGAAAAGTAACTTATCTCTTAAAAATTACTAATCTTAATAAGTATTTTTTTTAGCTTTTTTACTTTTGACTTTTCTACTTATCTCTCTCATATCACGCTTTTGCTCCCTTTTGTTTTTTTTTTTTGGTTAGTACACACCCACACTGTTAGTCACCCTCCAATGTTAATTAACCACTCTCTAATTTGGCTTTTCTACTTATCTCTCTAAGGTCACGCTACATTCAAAGTTCTCTCTCATGGTTCACTCAATTACTGCTCTCTCATACTGTCCATATCAAATGAGGCCCCACATGATGGACTGTCCCATCAAAATTGGGGCTCACACAGTAGACGGCCCACATCAAAGATGGGCCCTACATTAATTGGTGCAAGATTCAATCCACCAATCTGATCTTCTACATCTTTCCTAAAAATGGTTCTAGTCCACTCACCATGTGGACTGACTATTGGAAGCAAGTGAATGGGTTAGAAAACTTCAGCCAAGTCTTCCAAAGCCATACATTTGTTTTGCAGACTGTGGCCCACCTGACCAGTGGATCAACCTGATTCTTGTGCCAGGGCATCCATATAGTGGTCCCGTTCTGATGAATGGAATGTATCTCGGACCAATCGTGCTATGCTAGCACATGCATGGCATGTACATGAGCTTTATTGCACGCACGTGGGATTAAAAAAGCTCATTCTGTTAGGAAAACTGCCTCAACGCTTAGCCTTTTCTTTTCATGTCAATATATTGCTTATTATATGTAGATTTGAAATTTTCTTTCGAAAGGTTACTTATCAATGTGTTATTACCAAACATACTTATTTACTTATTAACTGGTAAGTATGTTGTTTACCAAACATACTTATTTACTTATTGACTGGCAAGTATGTTGTTTACCAAACATACTTATCTGCTTAATAAGTAAAAACCATGATAAGTAACTTATCTAATAAGGAGCTTATATTAAGTAACTTACAATCCAAACGGCCTTAAAGGAAACTATTCGTGCTCCTTGATGCATGTGGGCCATCTTAATTCCTTTTAGAATATGGATACTTAGGGCCCGTTTGGATACTACCAAATAAGTTACTTTTTCTACTTACAGCAGTAGATAAGTAACTTATTTCAGATAAGTAAGTTTGGTTTATGATCAGTACTAAGTAACTTTTTAACTTAAAAGTACATAATCACATCGGTTAATTTTGTTAGCTTTTTAACTTTTTTGGAGAGATGAAAGAGAGGAAAAGCTGATGAGTATGTTGTTTACTAAGCATACTTATTTTCTTAACAAGTAGAAACTAAGATAAGCTACTTGTGGCATAAGTAACTTATCTTAAGCAACTTATAATCCAAACGGGATGCAGCTAAATAAGCTACTTTCGGGATTCGATTGCTAGGGTGTTGGCATCCAAATTGGATATTAGTAGCCATCTTGGGAGCATCGTAGAACCTTTGTAGAGCATGCCTTGGTGCCTGGGTTAGAATTTTCTCGATGCAGTCCATCGCTAGATTCATCTAGCATGAGGCCCTTATCTCACATCATTGGATAATTCAGGAGCTACATTTGGTGATTCATACAATTTACATTTGTTTACACCTGGTCTGACCTAGTCAAATCAATGAGGGAGAAGCCGCCGGGTGTTGGCACACTTGTAGAGAAACAAAATAGCAAACATAATCCTGCCAAGAAGTCCAGCGGCCAAAGACATACACACGCCAAAACCCTAAAGGTGATTATCTACCTTACCACACATGGAAAGTGCAAAGCAAACTACCCAATCAACAAACGTTAAGAATGAGAGGAATCACTAGCCAATTATCATCAAATGTTTGATGCAATTAACAAATGTTTGATGCAAACAAGTGATTATCTACCTTACGACACGTGACTGGCAAGTGCAAAGGAAACTGCGCATCGGCAAATGTTAAGAATGAGACCCAATCATTAGCAAAGTTTAAGAATGAGACCCCAATCATCCTGCAAACAGTCTTACAGGACATGGCATTTCCCAATCCGACGCTTCAATTTTCGTAGAAGCTTTCGTATGTCTTGGCTTTCCTTAGAATCCGATTCACTCCGCCTCTTCAATTTAAGATCGTTTAGCTCCTTCCGCAGTCGTCGCTCTAGCTCATGGTTCACAAACTTTGTACTGCCAAGGTTCAACGGATCAAATACTTCCTCCTGCAGCTGCAGCTGCCGCATCAGGTGGTCCTTCCGGGTTCTTTGTTCCAGCAAGGAATAATGAATATCGAATTCGAATTCCTTTTTTAATTGAACCACCTGTTGATGTGAAATATAGTCAAAACGAATTCCAAAAATAATCTTTCAATGGATGGGAAGAGTTCTCTTACCTTAATGACTGGCTTGAAGTAATATCTGAATGCCCTGGCCATCCATGGCAGGGCAATCAGGGTCTCTCCATATACTGACAATGCAGCGTGTTCAGGTTCATTTTCAAATAATGTACAAATCACCATTCCTATAAAAGACAGACATATATCTTGTACATATTGGATGTTATCTGCAGTTCTAAATTCTCGAACCTGAGAAACATTGTAAATAAATTAAGTCATTTTTGGGAAATTTCTATAAGATGAATAAAAACAGATATAAAAGAAAGAAGATTCAGTAAAGAAGAGGGGAAAAAAAAAAAAAAAACCTCCTGAGCTCCCATTCTGGCCTTCATAGTCCATATGAAGCACTTGTCATTGGCATTGTTCTCCATCAAATGACATGTTTTAAACATATCGTGGGGCTGCATTGCAAAAATGGTCATAGAGATGCCACTCATAAACTGAAATATCCAAAAGAAAAAAAAAAGAAAAAAAAGCACATTAAACATACCATTGCTTTATCGTAAAACAATAAAATCTTCATCATTGCTTTGCCCTGGAAAAAAGGAATTTTAACATTTAGTGCCAATAAAAGAAATCTTGACTAGAAAACACAAAATGTTTCATATTACTTGTTGAATGCGATCGCGAGTGCCGATTAAGAAACCTATATTTTCAATAATCTGATGGACATCTCCCCTAAAGTTGAACTGTGTGTTAGAATTTGAAACAAAAAATGCATTCAAAAATGGACATCTCTCATAAAGTTGAACTGTGTATTAGAATTTGAAACAAAAATGAATTCGTTTACAACAGTTGGATGGATAGACATACTCCACTTGATTTTGTGCACCCTCTACGTCAGCTTTAGAACTCGATGCTCTTTCATCAGCATTCAATCTTGATGTTCCTTCCGTGCCATTGACGCTAAGATATATTTTGATGGTTGATCCAGAATAACTAAAAGAAACTGCAAAGACATTTTTACCATTATTTAGTATGCTTCTTTAGAGCTTAAGCCAAAAGCAGACTCATTAATCATGGTCCTGGATGTGGTTCCATTGAGTCCTTGACTTAAGAACTTCTTTGTTCTAAAGAAGTTCTTAAGTCGAATCATTTACAACATGAGCCGAAACATAAAGCAGATCCAAAGCTCAAGTGGACCACACAACAGGTAACAATGGGGAATGAACACCTACAATGTTCACTGTGTTCTCTAGGTTGCCAAAACTTGACGTGATTAAGGGATTTTTAGTGCATGATCTATACAGAGGCCCATCATATCAACAATTTTGATCACTAAAACATGGGCCTCATTTGTACCCAACGAAAACACAAGCGCACTGTACAAACTCTAGGCCCGAGCATTTTAGAATATACGTTTTGGTTTCATCAGGAAATCTTGACCTCTGAGTGAAACATAGACACCACACGTAGTTTCACTAATTACTTGATGAATAGCCCTTTCGTACGAAACAACCATCATTTTAGCTAATGAAAAATAGAAAAAGAATTTTAATGACGTGACTGACGATAATGTATAGCATGATTCATTTTTGTCAATTATTATGATCTGATACATTCGCAAAAAAACAGAAAAAAAAAAAGCAGATAAATTTTTTTAACACACACACCCACACGGCACCCACACACCACATGGGTACTCCAATAGATAAACTAACTTACAGGTGTATTCTTCAATTACTGATTCTCTGATCGCCTCATAGATGATGAACATGATCTTTTTCACATTCTTATTCCGCAATCCATCATCTATATCTGCAGAATTAGGAAATGACAATAGTTAAAAGGAGGTGTCCTTGTATACATCATTATGAGGAAGTAGCTGCCATGTTTCAAGTCTAATTTGAATAGTAATGTAATTCGATTTAGAGTCAAGATCCTCGAATGAATTTTGAAGGAGTAAAATTAAAATTCGATTATTCTACTTTACAAGCTAGTAATTGCAAGTGAATTTGATAGTTCATCTAAATAGACCCTTATAATGATAATTGTTAATGCCAAAACACGTCACTAGATATTGATCAAGGACCAACTTGATCTTTCACTACCTGATCTATGATTGAGAATGAGTGAATTGGATCACTGGACCTGCAAGCACCACCAAAGTTAGGACGGCCGCCGGGGGTACCAACAATTGGCCCTCCGATGCTTAAGTCAGTAATCAATGGAGATATAGGTTTGTTAGGGCTTTGTATAGGAATATGTTTCCGTACCTCGGTTCACAGCACGGAAGGCTTCTTATAGCATTTATCCTTATCGTATTGGGATGAGATTCTAATTGCATAAAGATACGATCTCCTACGGAGATGGGCTTTGGCATCCAAATTGGATATTAGTAGCCATCTTGGGAGCATCGTAGAACCTTTGTAGAGCATGCCTTGGTGCCTGGGTTAGAATTTTCTCGATGCAGTCCATCGCTAGATTCATCTAGCATGAGGCCCTTATCTCACATCATTGGATAATTCAGGAGCTACATTTGGTGATTCATACAATTTACATTTGTTTACACCTGGTCTGACCTAGTCAAATCAATGAGGGAGAAGCCGCCGGGTGTTGGCACACTTGTAGAGAAACAAAATAGCAAACATAATCCTGCCAAGAAGTCCAGCGGCCAAAGACATACACACGCCAAAACCCTAAAGGTGATTATCTACCTTACCACACATGACTGGAAAGTGCAAAGCAAACTACCCAATCAACAAACGTTAAGAATGAGAGGAATCACTAGCCAATTATCATCAAATGTTTGATGCAATTAACAAATGTTTGATGCAAACAAGTGATTATCTACCTTACGACACGTGACTGGCAAGTGCAAAGGAAACTGCGCATCAGCAAATGTTAAGAATGAGACCCAATCATTAGCAAAGTTTAAGAATGAGACCCCAATCCGATTCACTCCGCCTCTTCAATTTAAGATCGTTTAGCTCCTTCCGCAGTCGTCGCTCTAGCTCATGGTTCACAAACTTTGTACTGCCAAGGTTCAACGGATCAAATACTTCCTCCTGCAGCTGCAGCTGCCGCATCAGGTGGTCCTTCCGGGTTCTTTGTTCCAGCAAGGAATAATGAATATCGAATTCGAATTCCTTTTTTAATTGAACCACCTGTTGATGTGAAATATAGTCAAAACGAATTCCAAAAATAATCTTTCAATGGATGGGAAGAGTTCTCTTACCTTAATGCCTGGCTTGAAGTAATATCTGAATGCCCTGGCCATCCATGGCAGGGCAATCAGGGTCTCTCCATATACTGACAATGCAGCGTGTTCAGGTTCATTTTCAAATAATGTACAAATCACCATTCCTATAAAAGACAGACATATATCTTGTACATATTGGATGTTATCTGCAGTTCTAAATTCTCGAACCTGAGAAACATTGTAAATAAATTAAGTCATTTTTGGGAAATTTCTATAAGATGAATAAAAACAGATATAAAAGAAAGAAGATTCAGTAAAGAAGAGGGGAAAAAAAAAAAAAAACCTCCTGAGCTCCCATTCTGGCCTTCATAGTCCATATGAAGCACTTGTCATTGGCATTGTTCTCCATCAAATGGCATGTTTTAAACATATCGTGGGGCTGCATTGCAAAAATGGTCATAGAGATGCCACTCATAAACTGAAATATCCAAAAGAAAAAAAAAAGAAAAAAAAGCACATTAAACATACCATTGCTTTATCGTAAAACAATAAAATCTTCATCATTGCTTTGCCCTGGAAAAAAGGAATTTTAACATTTAGTGCCAATAAAAGAAATCTTGACTAGAAAACACAAAATGTTTCATATTACTTGTTGAATGCGATCGCGAGTGCCGATTAAGAAACCTATATTTTCAATAATCTGATGGACATCTCCCCTAAAGTTGAACTGTGTGTTAGAATTTGAAACAAAAAATGCATTCAAAAATGGACATCTCTCATAAAGTTGAACTGTGTATTAGAATTTGAAACAAAAATGAATTCGTTTACAACAGTTGGATGGATAGACATACTCCACTTGATTTTGTGCACCCTCTACGTCAGCTTTAGAACTTGATGCTCTTTCATCAGCATTCAATCTTGATGTTCCTTCCGTGCCATTGACGCTAAGATATATTTTGATGGTTGATCCAGAATAACTAAAAGAAACTGCAAAGACATTTTTACCATTATTTAGTATGCTTCTTTAGAGCTTAAGCCAAAAGCAGACTCATTAATCATGGTCCTGGATGTGGTTCCATTGAGTCCTTGACTTAAGAACTTCTTTGTTTTAAAGAAGTTCTTAAGTCGAATCATTTACAACATGAGCCGAAACATAAAGCAGATCCAAAGCTCAAGTGGACCACACAACAGGTAACAATGGGGAATGAACACCTACAATGTTCACTGTGTTCTCTAGGTTGCCAAAACTTGACGTGATTAAGGGATTTTTAGTGCATGATCTATACAGAGGCCCATCATATCAACAATTTTGATCACTAAAACATGGGCCTCATTTGTACCCAACGAAAACACAAGCGCACTGTACAAACTCTAGGCCCGAGCATTTTAGAATATACGTTTTGGTTTCATCAGGAAATCTTGACCTCTGAGTGAAACATAGACACCACACGTAGTTTCACTAATTACTTGATGAATAGCCCTTTCGTACGAAACAACCATCATTTTAGCTAATGAAAAATAGAAAAAGAATTTTAATGACGTGACTGACGATAATGTATAGCATGATTCATTTTTGTTAATTATTATGATCTGATACATTCGCAAAAAAACAGAAAAAAAAAAAGCAGATAGATTTTTTTAACACACACACCCACACGGCACCCACACACCACATGGGTACTCCAATAGATAAACTAACTTACAGGTGTATTCTTCAATTACTGATTCTCTGATCGCCTCATAGATGATGAACATGATCTTTTTCACATTCTTATTCCGCAATCCATCATCTATATCTGCAGAATTAGGAAATGACAATAGTTAAAAGGAGGTGTCCTTGTATACATCATTATGAGGAAGTAGCTGCCATGTTTCAAGTCTAATTTGAATAGTAATGTAATTCGATTTAGAGTCAAGATCCTCGAATGAATTTTGAAGGAGTAAAATTAAAATTCGATTATTCTACTTTACAAGCTAGTAATTGCAAGTGAATTTGATAGTTCATCTAAATAGACCCTTATAATGATAATTGTTAATGCCAAAACACGTCACTAGATATTGATCAAGGACCAACTTGATCTTTCACTACCTGATCTATGATTGAGAATGAGTGAATTGGATCACTGGACCTGCAAGCACCACCAAAGTTAGGACGGCCGCCGGGGGTACCAACAATTGGCCCTCCGATGCTTAAGTCAGTAATCAATGGAGATATAGGTTTGTTAGGGCTTTGTATAGGAATATGTTTCCGTACCTCGGTTCACAGCACGGAAGGCTTCTTATAGCATTTATCCTTATCGTATTGGGATGAGATTCTAATTGCATAAAGATACGATCTCCTACGGAGATGGGCTGTGATAGTGGCCAGATACATTGATTGCTTTTTTTATGTGAACATAACGCCTTTCAAAGTCTACCAACGTCGGAAGTGAGTTTTAAGCGAGTGTTACCCGTCTCATTGTGGTTTGGTGACACATGAGTTGCATGGGAGGACCGAGTGGAGCAGATAGAGCAGCAGGAAGAACTTCAGAGACCTTCGGTCGACCGAAGGCAGGGCAGGGTCGATCGAAGGGAGGAACTGACCATGATTACAAGCAATCTGTAATCGTGACCGAAGGAAGCTTCAGCTAACGAGGCGCTAGTTTTTGCGGGATTACGCGATTTTATGAACTTTTTAGGTTTTTAAGGACATTTTCGTCATTTTGTTAATTTTGAATTATTTAACGGGCTGAGCCCTAAACTCTTTGATTATGATGTAATTATGAAAAAGCAAGAAACCTTTTGATGGCTCCTCTCTTTTCCTTGGTGATCTTCTCCCTCATCTCTCTTCTTCTCTTCCTCTAATCTCATTCTTTCTCTCTCTTCTCAAAGGTAATATCTGCCCTTTTTACAACTTTCTTCCTTGATCTTTCAAAACCCTAATATATTAATCTAATCACCCTAGATTACTATCTAAACCCAGTAATTCTAGACTTTCTTGAGCTTTCATTCTTTCAATCCAAAAAATCCCACTTTTCATGGATTAGAGAATTGACTTGGTTGTTTGGATGAGCCCATGCGAGATCAAGAGTTCTATCTCTTGCAAGATCCAATCCTCGCCGGAAATTGAATTCATTACTGCATAATTGTGATAGATGGCCTTCTTCATTATGATTTTCTCTTCTTTAATTCTTACTTTTATGATGTGTTGGTTGAATGTTTTATTTATTGCTATATAAATCCGCCTTAGTTGTATTTTTCCGCATGCATCTAGGTTAATTTAGGCCATCCTGCATCAAATTGGTATCAGAGCTTAGGCTCTTACATGGTACATTGTTAAATCGAGTTATCCAAAATTTAGGGTTTCATAATTTCTGATTTGTGTGGGTCCAATGTAATCTGAACTTTCCATTTTAGGTTGGTGCATCATTTTAGATTTAGGATCATCACATCCATATTGTGAGTCCCTGTTTCATGGAGTTGTGTTTAGGTAACCCTACGTCAAGTCTTACCTTGTATGCCCACGAGGACCGAAAAAGGTTTCAAACTACACCCCGTCATGAGCAACGAGCAGTTATCTAAGCAACTCACTCAATTGATGCAAAAGATAACCGTTATGTAAGCGGCACACAAAAATTCTCTTGCTCAGTTAAGCAATCAAATGACCGACACAGCGAACAGACTAGAGCAATTAGAGGCATCTCAGAGGGAGAACCCCGACATTGGGGACGAAGAACAATCCTAAGCGGGAGGGGCCGTTGAGGAATGTGCCCCTATGCGTGGTAGAAACTATGGAGTCCGAGGTCATGGGGTTGGTCGTGGTGGGACGCGAGATCCACAACCCACATACGAACATCAGGATCACTACGACCCTGACGATAGAATGTTGAATAGTGTCAAAGTGGAGGCCCCAAGTTTTAATAGGCGTATTGACCCGAAGGCATTCCTTGACTGGTTAGCTGACATGGATTACTACTTTGAGTGGTATGACATGTCAGAAAATTGGCGAGTGCGTTTCACCAAAATGAAGATTGTGGGTCAAGCTAAGTTGTTTTTGGCCAATATGGAGCGAAAAATTGACAGGGTCGGGGGAGCCCAAATAGTACATTGGGTCGGGGAGCCCAAATAGTATATTGGGTGGAGATGAAAGAGTTATTGAAGGAGAAATACCTCTCTCTCTCTCTCTCTCTCTCTCTCTCTCTCCTACCGTTAGAAGCTCCTTGACCAGTGGCAGTCCTTACGCCAAGGGACAATGTCAGTCGCTGACTACATCGCTAAATTTAAAGAATATATGATACATTTGACATCCAGGAGGATCCCTTGATGACGCTATTGCGTTTCAAGATGGGTCTTCGGTCAGACCTTCAGCACGAGCTGCTGATTCGCCCTATTACCGACCTTGATGATGCGTATCAAGTTGTACAGGAGTTAGAGCAATACCTAAAGTCTCCTGTGACTCGACGCTTTGAGTCTCGAGACTCTAATGTTAGAGCTGGTTTCCAAGGAATCAAATCTAACGTTGGCAGTCAGCCCAGGGTGCAGGCGAGTGTTCCACCTAAGCCTAGGATGATAAGGGCAAAGGTGTCCTTAGTGCTAGTCCCAGTGGCGGAAACCAAGTGCAATGCTATGAGTACGGGAATCTTGGTCACATTTCAAGTCAGTGTCCAACAAAGAATCGTGGAAATGCTTTGGTTATAAGCAAATCCAATGAGGTCGCAGATGACCAGGGTGATTATGAAGTGGAAGAGTATCACCCCGTAGGAGGAATCAGTGATGAAGAAGAGGCGACCGATGAAGCAACACTTGCAGTTGTCAGGTGTGTGCCGGCTCAAGCTAGGAGTAGTGTTGAATGGCGTCGAAACACTATCTTCTATACCATCGCCAAATGCCCTGCAAGGTGATAGTGGACAGTGGAAGTTGTCGGAATATGATTTCCTCTAACACCTTAGAACCTCTGAAATTGAAGTTCACTCCTCATCTTGACCCGTACAAAGTCTCTTGGGTTGACAAGACCTCTCTCACCCATCAGTGTTTAATTCCTATCGAGTTCGGATCATACAAAGAGTCTCTATGGTTCGACATTATACCTATGGACGTGGGTCATATTATCCTGGGTAGGCTGTGGCTATTCGATAATGATGTTACGATTTTTTGCCGTTCGAATACGTGTACCTTCATGCATAATGGCAAAAAGATCAAGCTTAATCCACTGCTGCCAAAGAGCACTCCAGAGAAGAAAAAAGATGAGAAGGCGAGTGAGCCTAGAGAAGTGAGGAAATCCAAACATAAGTCTCTTCATATAATAAATGCGAAAGAGTTCAAGAAAGAGACTGGGGAGGATTCGACGGTGTACGCCCTTGTGGCAAGAGAGGTTACACCTGAGGCTCCAGTAAGTTACCCCATGAGGTAGCCCTGGTTTTAGAGGAGTACAGAAATGTATTCCCTAATGATTTACTGGATAAGTTGCTACCGATGCAGGACATCCAGCATGCCATTGATTTTGTCTCGAGGTCAACTTTACCAAACCTTCCTCACTACAGGATGAACCCTGCAGAGCATGTAAAATTGAAGAGGCTAGGCAGGTAGATGAGCTCATGCATAAGGGTTTCATCCAGGAGAGCATGAGTCTGTGTGCCATACCTGCGTTGTTGACGCCAAAGAAAGACGGTACGTGGTGGATGTGTGTGGACAGCCGAGCCATAAACAAAATCATGGTCACGTATCAATTCTCGATACCTAAACTAGATGATATGCTTGACATGATGGCCAGGTCCACCATCTTTTCTAAAATTGATCTCAAAAGTAGATATCACCAAATTCACATACGCCCAAGAGACGAATGGAAGACTACCTTCAAGACAAAGGATGGGTTGTATGAGTGGTTGGTCATGCCTTTTGGATTGACTAATGCACCCAGTACATTTATGCAGGTGACGACATAAGTGTTGAGACCGTTCATGGAAAAATTCTTAATGGTTTATTTTGATGATATCTTGATTTATAGTACTACAAAAGAATTGCACCTAGAACATTTGAAGCAGGTCTGTAGTGTCCTTAGGGCGGAGAAGTTATACACCAACTGTAAGAAGTGTTCTTTTATGTCTAATCGAGTCGTCTTCTTAGGGTTCATTGTTTCGTCAAAAGGCATACATGTAGACCCAGAAAAGGTCAAAGCAATTGTTGAATGGCCGGAGCTGAAGAACATTCATAAGGTGCGAAGCTTTCACAGCTTAGCAACATTTTATCGTCGATTCATTAAGGGGTTTAGTACGATAGTGGCTCCCATCACAGAACACATGAAAAGGAGAGAATTCGTATGGTCTAAAGCCGCAATAAGGGCTTTTAAAGAAATCAAGGACAAAATAATAGAGGCTCCTCTCATGCGCCTTCTTGACTTTTCAAAAGTCTTCGAAGTAGCGTGTGATGCGCCAGGTGTTGGTATAGGTGGAATTCTAAGTCAAGAAGGCCATTCAATAGCCTATTTTAGTGATAAGCTGAATGAGGCGAAGCATAAATACTCCACCTATGACAAGGAGTTCTATGCGGTAGTGTAATCCCTGATACATTGGCGTCAGTATCTCCTACCACAGGAATTCGTCTTGTTTTTCGACCATAAGGCCTTGAGATATTTACATTCCTAGAAGAAGCTCAACCCTAGGCATGCTAAGTGAGTAGCATTTCTTCAAGAATACTTGTTTGTCCTGAAACATAAGGCCGGGGTTGAAAACAAACCAGTTGATGCCCTTAATAGAAGAGTGGCGTTGCTCAACTCCTTGAGTGTAGATGTTGTCGGTTTTGAGCAACTAAAGGATGAGTATCCCACGTGTCCAGATTTTGGAAATACTTATATGTCCCTCTCTAGTGACCAGTGTAGCACGGGTAAATTTGTTCTGAAAGATGGTTTCCTTTTTAAAGGAGATCGCCTTTGTATTCCCCATACTTTCCTCCGCGATTTTCTTGTTTGAGAGCTTCATTCGGGAGGTATAGCTAGCCATTTTGGTCAAGATAAGACTATTGCCCTTGTTAAGGATCGTTTTTATTGGCCAAGTCTCAAGCGAGACGTCGCCAAGATTTTATGGCAGTGTCGCACATGTCAACTGGCAAAACAAAAGAACCAGAACACCGGGTTATACACGTCATTGCCAGTGCCACATGCACCGTGGCAAGACATTAGTATGGATTTCGTGCTTGGACTTCCCAAGAACATCAAAATGCACGATTCCATTTTTGTAGTTGTTGATCGTTTCTTGAAAATGGCGCACTTTTTACCCTGTTCTAAAACGTCAGATGCGTCTAACATTGCTTGAGTCTTCTTCGATGGTGTGGTTCGTTTACATGGGTTACCTAAGACTATAGTGTTTGACCGTGATGTGAGATTTATTAGTTGTTTTTGGAAGACATTGTGGCATATGATGGGCACTAGATTACAATTTTTTATTGCATACCACCCTCAAACCAATGGGCAAACCGAGGTGATAAATAGGAGTCTTGGAAACCTATTACGATGCCTTGTGGGAGACATGTCAAGACTTGGGACTTAGTATTGCCTATAGTAGAGTTTGCATACAACAGTTTCGTCAATAGGTCGACGGGTACGAGTCATTTTGAAATAGTGAATGGTTACAAACCTAGGATGCCCATAGATTTGTTACCAATGTCAGTCACCCAACATTCATCAGAGTCAGCCGATGCATTTTCCCGTCATATTCATGAATTGCATTCAAACATTAGGAGGCGGATAAATGTAAGCAATGAAATTTATAAACATTCAGCTAACCTGCATCGTAAATTTCACGAATTTCAGGAGGGAGACTATGTAATGGTTCGGATAAGGCCAGAACGGTTTCCCTAGGGTATCATAAGAAAATTATAAGCACGCAGTGCGGGACCATTCAAAGTCTTGCGAAAAATAAGGTCCAATGCATATTTGATAGAACTCCCACCGAGTCTGGGAATCAACTTGACATTCAACATGGAGGATCTAGTCCCTTGCCCAAACCCTCACCTAGATCCTACATCCCCTTCTTGGCCATATTCAGAATTTGCTTCTCACCATATTCCAACTATCCCAAGCATACATGAGATTAGAGAAGAGATTGAAGAGATTGTGGATGAGGAGATTGTATCCACCAGATGTTGGATTGTCCCACATCAGTTGTGAGGGGGGCGGAGTTTGTCTTCATATATCCTGGGGTTACTCCACCTAATAGGTTAGCCTTTTGAAGTGTGACACAATAGTGGTATCAAAGCCAATGTTATTTGCCTGAGCCATGCCCTAGGCCCACGTAGGTGGGAGGCCCCGTGCATGCGTGTTGCACGCCCCAAGTTCCGCTGTGGGGAGGAGGATTGTTGGTTTATCCCACATCGGTTGGGAGGTGGGCAGGGTTTATCTTCATATATACTAGATCACTCCAACTAACAGAGGTTAGCCTTTGGTGTGACACAACACCAG
The DNA here is from genome assembly GCA_003013855.2 of Liriodendron chinense. NCBI lineage: Eukaryota > Viridiplantae > Streptophyta > Magnoliopsida > Magnoliales > Magnoliaceae > Liriodendron > Liriodendron chinense. The sequence continues at coordinate 1,696,356 of ML058484.1, read as the reverse complement.
GAGATAGAGGTTTCCAAAGGTACTTGATTAAATGGAAGAACAAATAATCATCTGATTGTACGTGGATCACTGAGGACAAGCTACAGTGACTTGATCCAGACTTGTTGGAAAGGCACAAAAGTTTTATCTCGCCGGAGTCGAGCTCTTCTCAACTGAGGGGAGTTGATGCGGACATCACGCCTTTCAAAGTCTACCAACATCGGAAGCGAGTGTTAAGCGATTGTTACCCATCTCATTGTGGTTTAGTGATACTCGAGTTGCATGGGAGGACTGAGTGGAGCAGATAGAGAAGCAGGGAGAACTTCAGAGACCTTTGGTCGACCAAAGGCAAGGCTGGGTTGACCGAAGGAAGGAACAGACCACGATTACAAGCAATCTGTAATCGTGACCGAAGAAAGCTTCGGCTAACCGAAGGGTCTTCGGTCAACCGAGACATGTCTTGGTTGACCGACGATGAGGTGCTAGTTTTTGCAGGATTACGCGATTTTACGAACTTTTTAGGTTTTTAGGGACATTTTTATCATTTTGTTAATTTTGAACTATTTAAGGGGCTGAGCCCTAAACTCTTTGATTATGATGTGATTATGAAAAAGCAAGAAACCTTTTGATGGTTCTCTCTTTTCCTTGGTGATCTTCTGCCTCATCTCTACTTCTCTTCCTCTAATCTCGTTCTCTCTCCCTTCTCAAAGGTAATCTCTACCCTTCTTCCAACTTTCTTCCTTATCTTTCAAAACCCTAATCTATTAATCTCATCACCCTAGATTACTATTTAAACCTAGTAATTCTAGACTTTCCTGAGTTTTCATTCTTTCAATCCACAAAATCCCACTTTTCATGGATTAGAGAATCGACTTAGTTGTTTGGATGAGCCCATGCGAGATCAAGAGTTCTATCTCTTGTAGGATCCAATCCTCGCCGGGACTTGAACCCATTACTGCATAATTGTGATAGATGGCCTTCTTCATTATGATTTTCTCTTCTTTAATTCTTACTTTTATGATGTGTTGGTTGAATGTTTCATTTATTGCTATATAAATCCGCTTTAGTTGTATTTTCCCGCATGCATCTAGGTTAATTTAGGCCATCCTGCATCACTTTTGAGGCAGTTTACGAGACTTTGTGTGCACGGTGGATATGTCGTTTGGTAGCTTCTAGAAGTCAAATCCTGCAACTTGCGAAAGACGTCACCCAAATCCTGAACATTCGGGATATGGCGCTCGGTATAGACGAGCGCGCGGATTAGGCAGGCGTTCGGCAGACCCCAAGTAGAAGTCGAATTTCGTTTACTGGGAAGCATTCGGTTGTTAGTGAGAACCGAGTGCAAATTCGGGAAATAACACTCAGTTTTAATAAGCAACCGAGCGCCTAACCAAGGATGAATATTTCTGAGTGCTAGAGCTACACAGTCGGTAAAAGTCATCGACCGAGCGGGGTCTAGCAAAACTAGAGACGCCTGCATTCGGGATCTGCTATTACCATCGGTTCTGAGATCAGATTGGGGTCAGCTCGGATCTACCCATAACAGCAAGCCCGCCTTCTCTCAAGTCCGATCTTAATCGGCTTGAGAGCAAGTTTTTAGGGAATGAGTTGACCCTCTATGTTGCTTCTATGAGTAGCAGCTTGCTGCGTGGTGGGGGCTTCACGAGACGAAATTTAAGGCGATCTTGAATTCTCGCCCTCATTAATTTTGCTCAGAAGGCGGAGCATTTCAGGAGGGGTAGCGATCAACTAGATGCTGATGCGTGCAACTTCAGGAAACGAAACGGCCGTATAATTTCTATAAAAAGCATCCCTCGATCTTCTCCCTGCTCAATCAGGAAGGGAGGGTAGCCATGGTTGATCCTTCTACAACCACCTGCTTCACTGAGCTTTGGAATGGAGCCGAATCTTTGATCCTTGAAGAATTTGGTGTTTGCGTCAATACCTTAGACATGGTCAGGTCAGCAAACATGGACTATGGATAGAGGGGCGGAAATCCTTGGTTAATGATATAGCCTCCATGCTTGGCTGCAATCTGCCTCTTGTCGATCGCAACCTTCAAGAAAAGATAAATCGTTAAGTGCCAAGTGTGAAAACCCATTCTTCATTCACCCAAGACTATATATGTGTACCTTTTTGTGCTTGTAGTTGACCCTAGCTTATTAGGTAACTCGTTTGGCCTCTTGTCCTAGTGGATAGCCCATTTGATCAGCATGGGCTCTGGGTTGCTTGGACAAAAGACCTCACGCAGGTTAAATCAGAGAAAAAAATCAGTAAAAACCTATGCAAGAGGGCTTCAGGCGCCCGACCGTAATGGAAAGTGTCCAGCAACCTTTCCTGGAATTCAAAGTGAATTTCAGGCGCCTGACCATACTGCATCAAGTGCCCGACCATAGTGAAAAATGAGGTTCAGGCGCCCGACCAGACTTGATCAAGTGCCTAACCATAATGGAAAGGGTCCAGCTAGCAAGGTTTCTTGGAATTCAAAATGAATTTCAAGCACCTGATCATGCTTCATCAAGTGCCCAACCTGACCTTCTGGCGCCCGACAAGACTACATCAAGCACCCTACCAAGGTAAAATCTGTTCAGCAATAAAGCCTCTCCCTTGGGTTGAATTTCAGGCACCCGACGCACTATCATCAGGCGCCCGATGGCATCAGTTTTGCACTTTATTACGGCACCCGAACTAGCTATTTTTTTCCCGTTATTACCCCATCTATATAAACATTTGTGAGGGTTTTGAGGCAAAGATGGAGAGTAAAATAGAGCCTTAAGAGTGTGAGTCCCCTTGGTAAAAAAACCCTTCTTCCCAAAGCTCTATCTCTTGAGTTCATTGTTCAATCCTTGTTATTAAAGAACTTTAATGAGCATTTAAAGCTCGGATTGAAACACGAACTCAAGTCTTCATTAATCGCCCTTGACCTAATCCGAAATAGGTATATCCTCCGTCATTAAAGCCATTGATGCAACCCTAGGTGAAACCTTCTGTCTTTAACAAACCCTATCCTTTAGAAGGCCCATCCTACTGATCATCCCTTGCCGTGACACTTCAAATCGACATCCAAAGAAAGGTTGCTGATCGAGGGAGCTGAAGAAGGAGACGTTCGTGCAAGCCGAAGCTTCTTCAACCAAGGCACATCAAAGGGGCTAATCCAACTAAGTATTTCTTAGTATTAAGAGTCCAAGCTTTCTTCTCTTGTGTAGAGAATATCCTTGTGTAGGACATATCCCTGTGTGGCATGAGTCTTGTCCTTTTGTAGGACTTTGGGAGTCCTTGTGTAGGACTCAAATAGGTTGTCCTTGTGTAGGACTTGTGGTGTCCTTGTGTAGGACGGTTAGACCTTGTGTAGGTTGTAAAGGTTTGTGGTAAACCTGATTTAAAACTATTGTGATAGTGAAATCCGGCCACTCAAGGGGTGAGTGGATCAGCCTGGAGTAGAGTGGGCACGTAGCAGAACCACTATACATCATGTGCAATGTGTTAAATACTTGTTATCCTTTATTTTTACTTATTGCTGAGTGAACTTTTCATGAATTGTCTAAGTTAAGTTTCTGGAACAAGCATGCCAATGAACTGGTTGATAAATTGTTCACATTGAGATAACTCATAGTCATAGCTCAGTTGATAGCATCATTCGTGTTTGTTTGTCTTACATAGATTGGTTGTACTTTATGCATTGAATCTTGTATTATTCATGTGTTAGATCCTCGCCTCACATGTGTGTGATGGGCAAATCAAAGAATGAAGGCTATTGAGTATTAATCGGCAAAGAATCTTTAAAAAGTCCTATTCACTCCCCTCTAAGACATTGTTATACCTTTAAGCTTGTCTCAATAACAGTGCAAACCGCAATTTGAACCAGTTGTTCCAACCGTCCAGACCATCCAGCCCTTCATTCATCTATCAAATAATTAAGGTGGACCCTACTTCATGCTATCAATCAGCAACATGAGGACGGTATCAACCATCCACACGTGCAGCAACGAGGCTGGGAGGATATCTCCAATGTCCAACATCAAAGGTCGTGGATGTCCATCTCGCGTGCAATCCAGCAGCTACTAGAAACGGTTTCACTATCACACGTTCAGCCTACAAATCAATGGTCGTGATCATCAGTCGTATGATCAGCAAGGATGTTAATGTTATCAGCAATTGGAGAGATCTCACATTTCCAAGCTGTTGGACAGTCTCCACCAGCACATCAACCACACATGCCACCAAGGCCAGCAGCCAATTCACGTCCTCAACATGTTCCAACCGTCCATCTGATGTCCCTTCTCTAGCACTATCCCTCTCCAATCATCTTCACCATTTGCGATCCAGCAGATTAGCCATCTCCAAAATCAGCTCATCACCAACCGTTTAGAACTCTTAACGTCCAGCAACTCATCAGGAACCGTTCCGTAGGTGGACCACATCATCTTCCATCTCACCTTTCATGCATCAGCCACATCCAACGTGTCCCGCCGTGGAGACAACCCACACGTGTCTCCATGAAGAAATAAGAAAGAAAAGAAAATAGGAAACAACATGTTTCCGTTTTAGAATTTCAACCAGAAAAGGGAACAGAAAGCTCTCCCGTTTTGGATTTTTCGGACATTAGGCCCAACTCGATGATTTTTTAAAATTTATTCCATCCATGTCAAAGAGAAGCTTGAAGCCATAAAAATCCAAGAATTTCATGTCGATCCGAGCTACGGATTGACCGCGGTGGCCGAAACAAGATGAATTGTCCAGAAATAAAAAAATAAATAAAGGTATAACGAGATATACCTTGCCACCTAAACTTCGTTTTGAATATAAAGGTATTAATTTATAGATAAAAAATAAAACAAGATAGTAGGATGGTTAGGTAAAGCTCTCTTAGTTAAGAGGGTAGACATGGGATCAAGTCTTGCTACAAGCAAAAAAAAAAGTAAATTTTTTTTTTCTTTTAGCTAGGAGAGCTTCGTAAAGAGCATCTAAGTAAAAGAAAGAGAGAGAGGGAGAGCTGAGAATAAGGGGGCTTAGATCTGGTAAGCCTTTGGACCATTCTTTTTTTTTTTTTTTTAATGAGTTCTATAATATTTTCTCAGATCTAACCAATGGACGGGTCTGATCGGGCATCCGTCCATTGTACGGATCTATAGACAAACATCATATTAGAATATTGTAAAAAGAAGCTTTAAAATACTAAGATTGGGGGGGAGGGGGACCACCTGAGTGGGCCAGATCCGATCCATACGGGTCATATGAGTCCTAAGGCCGAATCATGTCCGGGTCTAAATTTTTAGGATGATCCGGTATTCAGGTGGGCCACACCAATTTGATATGAGAAAATAGATCTAGGAGAGATCTCTTCTGTGGAGATCGATTGGTGGGTATCTGGAGATGTCAGACCTGATCTATTCAGATCATTTGATCCATGAGGCCAAATCAGACTAGGGCCCCAAGATCTAGGTCGATCTGAACTCTGGATGGGCCACAATCAATAAAGTTAAGTTCTTACTCTTTTCATTCTATTCCTTTTTGTACTTTTTTGTGAAATTGCGCCAGATCTACACAATGGACGGAGCGTATAGTCTATCCGTCCATTGCGTTGATCAATGGAAGGATCGCAGGAGAGATAGCTTAGATCTCATATCTAAGTGAGATCTCTCGATGTAGGGATCAATTGTGGGACATTCGATGGTGACGGATCTGATCTAAACGAATCATATGATCCCTAAGGCCAAATCATGCAAGGGCCCAAAATTCCATGCAGATCTTACCATCTAATGGACCCCGACGATCTGATCTAATCATATACATGGATTTAAAAATCGTGTCTATCTGAATTTGATTGGGCTGGATCAATTGATCCCATACATCGGATCGATCAAGGGCAAATACCAAATCGATCTAATTTTTTGAATGGATCCCATACATCAGATTGATTGATCAAATATTAAATAATCCGATTGATCCGATATTAATTAATCTAATTAATCATATATTAAATAACCTGAGTTGATCCGATCGTCTAGTGGTCCAGATCTAATGATCTGTGGATCATTCCCCTAAATCGATTATGTGGGAAGAAGTGAATGGTCCAGATTTGACCTATAGACTAATAAATTTCTTTGGGATATTGTAATAGGGAAATAACAAGAAATATCAAAGAAATTGGGGTAACATCTGGAATCCACGTCACTAAATCAAGAGGTGAGTGATTCCCACCATGTTTCCTCCCATTTCAGTTAAAATAGTTATATGTTGTTCTTGATAATTGTTTGATGATTGGTGGATGATTGAACCTGAGGCATTTACTTAAATTCAGTTATGTATTAGTTATGAAATATGTGAGCATGGATTTTGTGTTACATTTAATTGGCATATGCAATACATGCATACATTTCCATGCATAATAATGTGTACCTGAAGGACCCCTTTGGATAACATGTAAGTACTTAAGTATCGGGTCACCAAGGGACTATCCTGAATGCCTACGTTGAGTAAAAGCCTACCCAAGGGGAAGATGCCTGACCTAGGACGGTGGATGCAAGTTGATGGACTCCAACTCAAGTGGATGTGTTTCCCACTTGGATCATGCATGCATCACATACATTACTCCATTTGCATTGTTATTTTAGCTGTCATGTGTGTGAGCCATGATGGGTTACTCATTGGGCTTTCCAGCTGACGGGTGTAAATTAAAAATGTAAACAGATGGCATTGAAGTTCACCCACCAGAACTAGATCCTAAAAATGAGGCCGAACAGGTGGAGGGACCTAAAGGAGAATGGTCATACTTGACAGAAGCGGACATCACAGCTTTGAACTCAAATGCTTAGTTTTTTTTTTTTTTTACATATTTACTTTATTGCATATGTTAGAATTTCTTTTCTATTATTAGTAGTGATCAGAATTCGGTTGGATCTTAATTATTTTAATAAAGTCCTGAATGTGTGGACTTAGCTAGTGAATAAAGTAAACATTGCTATGGATGGTGCTTAAACTTAGTTTATATGTGTTATTATGTCTTTATAACTGTATGACAATTGGATTGCGTGCACTAATTGCACATGTCACACTCTGTAATTGGGGCCTGAGGGTGTATCCCTTGTGTTTGAATTACAAGGCGTGACAAGGTGGCCCCCTACTAATCATATGAAGAACTAAGCCGCCCATCATGTTTATCACATTGATATTTGTAAAACCACAAACTTCCATGTTCAATCGGATGTGTGGACTGTGGATTGATCGTGCTGCTGAAGGAAGATGGATAGTCCTGAAAGATTTTGCCTGTACAGATTCTAAAACAAGCTTTAAATGTTCTGACTTTCGCACTCGACTGCCCTTATTCCTAGAGGATAAGAGGCCTAAGGGAGGAATGTTAAACGCTCCTCGGCCAATAAATGAAAGTCTCAGTGGGCAAATCCGTTTACCCGTATGGAGGACAATGCCATCTGTGGTATTTCCAGTTGAGCACAGTCTGCTAGACGGGCTGGAAGCCTACGGGCCACGAGCAGTCTAATGGACAAACTGGGCACAACAACCACGCGCAATCTATTGGATGAATGGGGCGCAACAATTAAGCGTAGTTTGCTAGACGAACTAGACACAAGCCTATGGGCCGCCTCCATCGAGCTGACCTGACATATTCGAGGACGAACAGTCCCCCGAAGATCCTTCTAAGGACGACCACTCACACAAGTCTATGTAAAGTGTTTCACATTTTATAATTTGATTAAATATACTCCAAATCCACATATCCCACTTTTGTTGAATGTGGATTCCACTGTTGGGCTAGGAAACTTGTACTTTGCAACATAGACTTGAGGACATATAATCATTTTTCTAAAATATGGTATGTGGTCAATCTACCGCTTTTCTCTCAAGTCAAATCAGCAAAATTTTTTTTTTTAAAGTCTTTCTTCACATCGAATCCGTTCATCGCGTGGCATGCACAAGGTGTCAAAAGTATCATAATGTGTCTGGCACAACAAATTTCAAATATATAGCACAGGAATTCTAAACAAATAAACCATTTTAAAATAAATAACTGAAAAAAAGATAGGCTAGTTTGGAAAATTAAGCTCAAAATTCAAATACCTTCCTCTATCGAATTAATGAGCATCTCAGACTCTCTGTCCCCAGCCTCCAGCTTCTTTATTTCAATTCCTATAGAAAAGAAATCCAAAAGATCCTATTAACGAAAAATTTATTTCTCTATTTTAATTGAAAATTAAACAAATTGAAAGGAATGCCTTAGACCTTGTTGAATTTCAGTGGTGAAACAATACTTTGGAAACAGGCCTGTCATGCACGTGAGTTTGAAAATCACCGCATTGAGAAGAAACGTTGTCTGTTTGTCATAAGACCATGCAAATAAACAAGAACATGAATGATTTCATATTAATTTGACAGACAACAAGCTAATAGAAATTTTGATGGGATTTCATTAGAAAGAGCAAAAGGAATTCTATTTAGAAATTCAAATAAAAGAGGAGATTGCAGAAATTTTACCCGAAGGATGGAACGTTTCTCCATATTTCCTTCTTCAACTAAACCCTGAAAATTGGAGAAAAATAAGAAAAATAAGAAAAAAGTGAAGAAGAATAATGAGAAATGAAAAAAAAATCTGTAAAAGCTTCAGACTTATTACACACAAATGTTACCAGGAAGATGGCATGCTGATCCATGTATTCTTCTTCACTTATTATCTTATTTTTTTTCCTCAAAACTGGAGAAAAATACAAAATAATCAAAAATCAAATTTCGTTGATAAATTCAAATGAAAGAGGAGGAAATCACAGAAATCTTACCAGTAAGATGGAATGCTGCAACGTGTTTTCTTCTTCGGATATTTTCTTCCCCTTATCCTGAAAATTGGAGAAAAAATAAGAAAAATAAGGAAAATAAAGAGAGAAAAGAGATAATACTTGCAGAATGTAAGAAATTATATAATAATCCAACAGCAAATTGACAAGATATCCATTTAAATATTTTTAATTAAAATCCAACAGCAATCGACTGAGCGCCCGAACTTTCGCGCACTTATGTTTATTTCGTGTTTTTGCTTGGTTTTAGAGTATTTTAGTAATTTTATGTCTTTTGTTTGTTCATTTAAGAGGGCTAAGCCCTAAACTCGAATTTAACTTTGATTATTGATTAATGAAAAGCCTCTTGGTGCTTCTCTCCTTCTCTCTCTCTCTCCCTCATGGTAATGTTTCTTCTTCCTTGATAACTCTTTTCTTCTAATTGCTTCTTGTGCCCCTCTAATCATTCTTCCAGGTAATTCTATTCCTCTTAATCCATTCATTCTCATACTTCCAATCCCAAAATCTGATTTTGAGCATAAACCCTAAAGTTTTTCAGATTTTCAAATCCCTAATCCGAAATCCCTTGGTTTTCTGGATTAGAGATTCCTATTGATTGATTGGGTTATAGCCATACAAGATCGGGAGGTCCTATCCCTCGCCGGATCCAACCCTAGCTATACTTGAAACTCAAACTTCGTGGTTGTGACGATTGGCCCGATCCATTGCAAATTCCTTGTGGATTTTCTTAATTTATGATGAGTGATTCTGAATTTTAGATTATTTATTTCTTTTATTTTTCGATGTTTAATTATATTCATGAGCATGCATCATAATTAGGGCTGTCCTACGTCAAAACTGCTTAAATTCGTTGATGGCACATCTGTTTGCCCGGTGTAATACCTTTTAGGTGACAAAAGCGAGCCCACTGATGTGGTTGATCCTAAATATGAGGAATGGTTGGAACATGATTCTCTTGTCTTACTTTGGATCAATGCTACACTCACACCATCAGTCCTTCAACGCGTGGTTGGTCTTCAGACTACCCGTGATGTGTGGCTTCGTTTGGAAAATCTTCATTTAATTCAGTCCCGTTCATGGGTGTTACAATTGAAGCAACAGTTTCAGAACCTAAAAAAGGGTGACCTTTTAATTACGAAATATCTTGATTAGATGAAAAATCTTGCTGATGCGCTTAAAGCCATTGGATAGCATGTATCTAAATATGACCTCTGTAATCAGGAACTCAACAGATTAGGCCAAGAATATGACCCGGTGCACACTTCTATAGGAAATCGTGTTCATCCTATTGGCTTTGAAGAATTATTTGGCCAACTTATTACCTTTGAACTGCGTCTTGTATCGCATCTCTCCGGTTCCTTGGCAGAACAGCCTACAACTGCCTTTTACTCTTCTAAGGCTCCTTCTCCAAGTGGCACATCTCGAGGTCAAACTCCCTTTCGTGGTCGTGGGAGAGGTCGTACAATAGGAGGGAGGGGTAACTCCACCCATATCTCTCCTCAGCCCAAGACATTTCATGTGTGCCAAATTTGTAATCGTGTTGGTCACTCAGCACTCGATTGCTTTCATCGTTTGGATCTCTCTTTTCAAGGACGTCAACCTCCTAAAAAGCTTCAGGCTATGGCTGCTGTCAGGCAAGGAGACACCAAGTGGTTTACTGATACTGGTGCCACTAATCATGTTACTGCTGACTTAAACAATCTTAACATTCATTCTAACTATGTGGGCGCTAACAACCTTGCAGTAGGTGATGGTAAAGGTTTACCCATTTCTCATATTGGCCACTCTTCCTATGTTTCTAATTGTTCTAACTTACGCTTACGTAATATTTTTCGTGTTCCTCACATTTCTCATAATCTTCTTTCTATTTCTCAATTTACTGACCCCTCTCATCAAACATTTCAACTTCTTGCCTTTCGTCTTCCTCTATTGGGGTCATCGCAACCACTAGCAGTATGCTCATCCTATCAGCGTGGCAAGAGCTCTCGACTACCCTTTCAATTGTCTCAATATGTCTCTCACTTTCCATTGGAACTAATTCATTCAGATGTTTGGGGTCCTACCTCAACATCCTCTATGAATAGTGCTAAATTTTATGTTTTGTTTATTGATGACTTTACTCATTACACTTGGATTTTTCCCCTTCAGTTTAAATCCCAAGTCTTCAATGTTTTTCTTTCCTTTAAATCTCTGGTGGAAAACTTGTTGGATTGCAAGATTAAAACCCTACAAACTGATGGTGGGGGTGAGTATACCGATCGTACCTTTACTAATTTTTTTATCTGTGCATGGAATCTCACATCGCCTATCCTGTCTTCATACACCTGAACAAAATGGGTTGGCAGAGCGAAAACATCGTCACATTGTTGAGACAGGGCTCGCTCTGTTAGCTCACGCTCATTTACCTTTCTCCTTTTGGGACGATGTTGAGACAGCTCAACTGCTACCTTTTTTATTAATCGGCAGCCATCTTGTACCCTTCACTTTATTTCTCCTTATGAAAAATTATTTCATATTGCTCCGGATTGTAGTATTTTTCGTTGTTTTGGCTGTGTCTGTTATCCTTATCTGCGTCCATATTCACCACACAAGCTTGCATTTCGCACTACTCCTTGTATTTTTCTTGGGTATGGACGTAATCATAAAGGATATAAGTGCTTTGATCCTGATACTAAGAGAATTTATATGTCTAGACATGTTTTTTTTTATGAGGACAACTTCATGTTTGCGCATTAAGATAAGGCCCAGCTACCGCCTCTTGGGAAGGACCCTGATATGACTTTATTTCCTAATCATGTCCTTCTGGGTCAACTTTTCCCGGCTGCACCTTCGGTCTCTACGACCCCTAAGATATTCTACAAGAATCCGGATCCTCTGTTGAAAACGAGTAGAGAACCTCTGCTGCTGCTGCTCTGATTGGTCTAGATCATCCTGACTGTGTCAGAGCCGCTCAGCTCTGACACAGTCAGGCTGAGCTGGACCAATCAGTGTAGTGACGAGCAGGATTGCATTTCACACGTAATCCTGAAGGTATTTGTTTGTTTTCTCTTCATTTTTGTCATTTTTAATGTTTCTTAGTATTCTCAACATACTTGTGAGGAATAACCAGTTCGTTAATGCACATGATCCTGTACTTGGGGGGTTGATGATTTGGTGATCCAAACAGTTGAACTGGTGGCGCCACAGAGGTGGGGTATGCCTTGAAACTGAAAAAATGGTTTTTTCCCCAATTCTATTCTAAAACTTTACTCAAACCGAGTTGAAGATATGTGCTATTTGGTTTGAATGGAAGGCAATCTTTTTTATTTTTTTTCCTCATCTACTGATTTATCCTATTTTTTGAAATAAATCTTTGCTTAGAAATGGTGTGATTTTCAGCTGCATACAACATAAAGCTGTTTTTATTTTATTTTATTTATTTTATTTTTTTCCTTTCATTTTAGTACTACGATTTTGCTGGATAGGTTTAGTATGCTTAAGTTACTTCTGTTAGATCTCCCTTGGGAATTTAGACTCTTGGAAAGGTGGTACTCTTATATCTCTTATACAATCACTTTTTTCCGGAGATGGAAAAATCTAACCTAATGACCTTTCTTTTATTAGATATGTGATTTTAACAATTTGTTTCTCCCTCTTACTATTAGCTACCATTAACATATTATATCCACTTTCACTGCCACACATTTGTACCTTTCATGTATGCATTTGTGGTGGCTTATGTTGTTTTGATAGTATTTGAAAAACAAGAAATAGGTGAAAGGGAAAAGGATGTCGAACACTGTTTTTTTAATGAAGAATGTTCATGTAACGGTGTGCAATATGAGCTTGCTGAGTAGTGTATGACTTTGAACGGTGTGCACATGAATGCCGTGAAAAGTCATTAGCGGCATGTACAATGCATGATGCTAATGAGTTTTAACGGCTCATACGGCATCGCACCAGACGACGTGCATGTGAATGCCATGAAAAGTCATTTACAACATGCATTACATGCTGTTAAAAGTCATTTTTGTTGTAGTGTATACCATTCTACCATGGAAAATTTAACTTTTACAAAGAAAAGAAAACTAAATTTCTACTCTACAAAAGAAAAGAAAGAAAGAAAGAAAACTAGAGAAGAGGAGAGGAGAATGAGAAGAATGGGATGTTGAGAATGAGGGAGTTCTCCTTTTATAGGCTAAGGAGGAGAGAGGGCTTGTCTCATGCATGTGAGAGAGGGAAGAAGGAACATCCTCTCTCACACAAGTGGAAGCACACAAGTGAGAGAGGAGAGAGAGAGAGAGAGAGAGAGAGAGAGAGAGAGAGCTCACACTTGTGAGAGAGGTTTCTCACCAACCTCAAGCATGTGAGAGTGAGGAAAGTAAATCCTCTCTCACACAAGTGGAGGGACACAAGTGAGAGAGGAAAGAAGTACATCTTGTACTTTCTTGCATGCTTGAGAGATGAATTTCATCATTTTTCTAGCCCTACTCATGTGAGAGTTGGTGAAGCTCTTTCCTAGCTCCACAAGTGTGAGACGAAGAGAGAATTCTTCCTTAACTCATGTGAGGGAGATATCTTCCTTTTGCAAACTTCACTCATGTAAGGGAGGAAAGGGTTCCTAGCTAGGCTCATTGTTGAGTGCTTAAATGTGTATATTCTAACCCTATTTCATCACTAACTATGCATGGTTTTCAAGCTTAAAGACTATTCTAATGCGTGGTTTTATAATTGTAGAAATGAGAGGGACTTCGCCCAATTGATGACTAAAAAAACCCATTAAAAGCCCTTGGATAAAGACCCAAGATGAGCCAAAGAAAGAAGAAAGCAAGAAGAGAAAAGAGAGAAGAAAGAAAGAAGAAAAAATCCAAAAAATCAGGCTAGACTAGTCAATACCGGTCGGCCAAGAGACCCACGACCGGTCAGGACCGGTCAGCCATGGGTAGAGGCTCCTCTCAATCACACTGGATGCTCCACAAACAGGTCCGACCGGTCGGCCAAGGCCTTCCCCCTTCATCCATGCACGCTAGACTGTCCACAGATAGGCTAGACCGGTCTAGACTAGTCGGCCAATGTAATTACAGCGGGATTCCAGCAGCTTCCTCTTGAAGCTCCGATTTTTCTAGCGCAAGTGCATAAGTACTACGCAAATCTGAAAGATTCTGAGGTGGTAGAGCCTCTTCACTATAAAAGGGGACCTAGGGATCGTAGCTAAGGCATCTTAGGAGAGATATACAAAGGTGGGAGGTGGTGGAAGTCGGATTCGGAGTTCCACAACTCCTCCTAGTTTGTGTTTTCTAGTTTTATAGTTTTAGTTATTTTCATGCTTCCTTGGATCATAAATGGCTAAACCTCTTAGCTAGGGCTAAGAGGTGAAGCTCGTAATGAATCTGAGATGCTTTAATTCATTTTGTTATGATTTCAAGTTGGATTTATTGAAGAATAATGGTTTATAGAAGTTTGAATAAAGTTCTAAGTAGTTTTTCTTAATCTTGTGATGGCTCATGGATTTTTGGAAGAATTGCTTTAGTTCTTAATTGTTTTGCACAGTTTTAAACCTGTACGCTCCGAGGAATCGGATTCAATACGCTCTAGACTTGAAATTCCATGTGGGAACTTCAACCAAAGTTCTACCTTTTTGCTATATTTCTGAATTATGTGTTAATTGTACATGTGATTTGAATGAAGTTCAAATCATGATCAAATTATGCTTTGTGACAGAGTTTAATGATGATTATGGTTATGATCTTAAACTATTGGAACTAGGATTGACCTATATAATTGAGTGTGCTCAAGTCCTAACTTAAATTGAGGGAATCATGCATATAATCACACATATGACAGATTGTATGATCTAACCGCTCTATCATCCGACTAGAGAGGATTTGATTTCGATTCTAGTTATGTAATTGAGAAACCACAGCGAATTATGCATTAAGGACTGCTACAAGTGGATCCTTAAACTCGTAGTGCTTTCTTATATTGATTACATTCACTTTTAGTTTAAGAATCATATCTACATTCAATTTTAGAAATCTGCTTGGTTAGCCCTCAAGTAGAGAATATTAGAAGTAATTTTGTGAATTCCTAATAAATCTTTGAGAACAATCTCAATCTCTACCGAATTATTACTACATCGCAACCCTACTACTTAGGGAAGTGAACACTCACATGCATGAGAGTAAGGGAGTTCTTTTGCTTGACTTGGATGTGCATGTTGCTTTACTAGGCCCACGTGTGGGAGAAATGTCCTTTGCTTGTTGTTGGAGCTGACGCATGTGAGAGTGGGCTGCACTTGAGATGGAGATGTGAAATGAAATTACTCCTCTAGCTGTACGTGTGCGGCCTTGAGTTCATAGATGTATGGAGGCTTTGGACATCCATCAGCTGAATGGTTGGATGTGGGAAAGCTGAACGGGCAGTCCAGCTGCTTGGACGGCTGTGAGCTGGCTGCACGCTGAAGATGGTGGATGAGTGTGAAAAGTCCATCATCTTGGACAGTGGGGATGAAGAAGCTTGGAACGTTGGCAGATGGACGACTGGATTGGATGCAGTTGCTGATCTCTATGGATTCCACCTTGTTGCAGGTAGGCGTTGGATGAGCTGGAGATGTGTGATGATTGATGGAGGTCCATCTGATGGATGGTGGAGAAACTCCTGCAGCTGGAGACATCCTGTTCTCTTGATGGCTGGACGCGTGTGTTGGAGCATGGATTGGGACGTCTTCTGCTAGACGGTGGTGGAGATGAATGGACGTCCTCCATTGCTGATGAATGGCTGGTTGATGGACGCACAGGATCTGCTCCCTTCATTGGAAGGTTGAGATGGAGGGCGGCCTTGAGCCCTTGTTGGTTTGCTTGTACAAGGTAGAGCTGAAGTCTGGATCATCCATTGCTGCAGATCAGCAGCTATTGTTGCTGCAGACGTTGATGGAGGATGGGGCTTCATCTTGGCAGTGTGAGAATAGAGATCTTCCTTGGCTGTGCACATGTGAGATGAATGTTGGAGCTGGCCTCTGTGGAGATGGAGATCATTGATCTCTACTGCTCGTTGGACCTGGATGGTGTACTGGCCATTGATTGGATGGCCTGTTGGGCATCAATAGCTGGACGGATGGATGGCACTCTAGATGTGGAAGATCAGATGGAGGGCTGGCGTTGCAGGTGGCTTGAGGTGATGGATGGCTGAAGATGTAACGCCTCGAATTTTCGACTCTCGTGGACAATACGATCTGTCGAGTTTCGGGTGTTAACTCCTGTGTGTTAACATCATAATTCCATACACACATACTGTACATATATACATTCATGGCATTCAAGCAAAATGACGGAAAATAAATATCTTATTCCATAATTTAATTTCTACTCTAAGTTAAAAAATAAACATAAAACATGATTAACAAAATGTTCATTTAAATGTCCTCATAAAAGGAAACTTATTTCAAATTCAAAGAATTAATCTTTTCTCTACTAAAGCAATAAATAAATTATCATCAATCTACGTGAGCTTCTTCATCCGTCATTTGCTGCCACGAGCGTTCATATTCGTCAACCTGCAGATCAAGATCACCTAATGGATCGTCACCTAGCAATGTCTAGTGGTGTTTTAAACAAAACACCATCCCAGAAGAACGTGAGTTGCTCGCGATCAACTCAGTAAGGATCACTAATTAAGACTATTACAATAATATCCAAACAATGCATATATCATACAAAACACGCAAAAAGAAATATCTTGATTAATGCTATACATGAAATGCATGCTCTGGTTCAGGCACCCTGACCAATGAGATGGGATCACTCCACTCTTCTCACCAATCACTAGCAACCAGAGGTTCTAGTTAGGACGGGATCACTCCACTCTTCCCATACACCAAAAACAATTAGTGAAATGGGCCCATGCACACTTTCACTGGCAACCGATGTATGCATGATTTAGTTTCACATTTAGTTAAGTAGCTTATCATCCAGCAGTTTTAGAGATGTTCTTATCCTAAGGTCGCTCTACACCCCATCCATGGTCTGTCATGACGTAGAATAGCCGTTTCCTCTCGATAGGGGCCAACCACGAAAAGGCGTACACATCTTAGTCAAGATGAGACACATGGCACCCAAAACATTTGTATCTGACTCAAGAGTCCATTATTTACTCATTCACATAATGCTTGGCACTTCGTTAACATTATGACCATGGTCTTGCCAAAATACACCTCATGGGTTTCTTACGAATCCATCAATTTCTATATATAGTTATACTATTCATGGGGTAAGGGCTTCCCTTAGGACGACATCCATACATACAACCATCCTTATACATGAATCATAGTCTTAATCTTTTACATGTGAACAACATGTTGAAATATAAAGCAAACATAATCTCATATACACATACAAATAAATCATCATTCTTTCTTTAAACCTCAGATCTGACATACCATCTATATAAAATGAAATTCCAGCAATTAATATAAAATATATTCATCAAAACACGATTTCATAAAGGATATATTCACAATCATTCATGTTTAAGTACATACCATAAACTACAACGTTAAGACACATATTAAACTATCATGCGATATTGCTGTAAATGGCTTAAAAAGAAATCCTTACCGTAGAATTTGAATGATATGATTCATAAATAATGTGCACCTCCTCTAGGTCCTAAACCTAATATAATCGTGGAAAATAAGCAAATCAGGAAAAATTTCAACATGGTATACAATATTATGGACATCTATAATTGGGTTCACCATAAGGTTTAAATGTAGGCTATCTATATGGGACGATATCAAAGAAGATGGGGCCTACCTCTTAGAATTTCGGGTGCTGGCTGAGTCGACTCAGTTTGGCTCGGTTCGACCCCGGTTTGGCTCGAGATTCCTTCTCCTTTCTCTTTCCTTTCTCTTTCTTCTCCTTTCCTCCTCCTTCTCCTTCCCTGGATAGAGTCCAGCAACAGCCGTCCAGCGACGACTGACCGGCAGCAACCGTCCAGCGGCAGCCGGCCTCCTATCTCTCTCTTTCTCTTACTCTTTCTCTCTCTCTCTCTCTCTCTCTCTCTCTCTCTCTCTCTCTCTCTCTCCTCACGGCCTCTCTTTCTCTCTCTCTGACGGCTTCTCTCTCTCTCTTACTGACTGATCATGGAGATTGTGGAGAAGAAAAATAGGTTTTATACAACTCGGATTAGGGTTCGGAGGAAGCTTCTAGGTTCTGGTTCCGTATTTCACAAAGAAACAACTACGGGAAGCTCGGATCTCTCTACACACCGGTCCCTTACGCATGAAGACCGTCCATAGTGAAGGGAGGGTCCACAAGAAGGTTTGGGTGAAGTATGAATGGCCCATGCAAGGTGGAGGTCCGGATCTTTGTGATTCTTTGATTTGGACGGTGGTTAGGAGCGGCCTGTACAAGTGACGGTTGACGAAGATTTTCAAGGGGACTAGGTTTTGCTCGGCCGCAAGTTGAATGGACGGAGTGGATTTGGCCGTGGGGATCCACTGGAGGGCCAGCGTGGAGGCCTCAAACAGACAGCGCCGTCCGTTCGCTGAAGAGACGGAACGAAGAAGGAGTCTTCTTTTAAAAATTTCTCTTATATCGTACAACGCACGTACACGGCCATTTATAACTGCCCTCACAAGCGGGGTCCACTCCAAGTGGATCGGGATTCTTTGATCCGTCCAACATGTTGCAATCATCATTTTAACCACTGAAAACAAAATTGAGGCAGATCCGAGTTAAGGTGGGCCACTTATGATCAAATTTCTGATTAGGGCATTTGCACAGTGATCGGGGATCTGATTTTCGACGTGTACGGTTAATTTTTGTTAAATAGGCCATACACTAAGTTTAGGGTAAAAAATGATTGTGGAAAATGGATTATATAAATAGTGGGGTTTTAATAGTGGCATAAAAAAATATGAAAAAATACGGGAAAAATACGGTAAAATACGGGGTGTTACAGAAGATGTAGATCAGTCGTAGCTGATCTACTGCTGTGGGACGTTCATCAGCTGACCGTGATGGATGAAGGGAGGGTCCACATCTCTGGACATTGAAGGGGTCCATCTCCTGTGATTGGAAGATGTGGTACCTCTATGGACGTTGCACCACTACAAGAAAAAAGGCTTTTATCCCCACTTCAAAACAGCGCTAAAAAGTTAAAAAAATGAGGCTAACACTTTTAGCCTCAGTTTTGCTTGAATTAGCCTCCATTACTATAACCAATGCTGTAAGCCCAATGGTTAAAGGCTTTAGCATCAGTTTTGACAACTAAAGCTACAAAACCTTTTATAGCCTCAGTTCTTCAACTAAGGGTAAAAGAAACTTTTTACTACCATTGCCTCAAAGTGAGGCTAATCAAGTTTTCAACCTCCATTGTTTCCAACTGGGACTAAATCCAAATCTTAGCCTCGGTTGCCTCCAACTGAGACTAAATCTATTTTTAGCTTCGATTCTCAACAACTAAGGCTAAAGCCTATAGCCACAGGAGTTGTAGCCTCGATTTCGGTAACTGAGGCAAAACTGAGGCTAAAGATGGATTTACCCTCCGTTTGCATCAATCGAGGCTAAATTCAATTTTTAACCTCATTTCTCAACAACCGAAGTTAAATATAGCTTTTCACCTCAATTAATGCTAAGAGACACTAAATCCGTCTTTAGCCTTGGTTTCAGTCAACCGAGGGTAACAATCTATTTTAGCCTCAGTTATAAACTATGGCTAAAAATGTTTAATTTTTTTTTAATATTTGTCTAAATAAACCTGCTCATGTATCATCTATTTAACATTCATCGAGACATAAAACGATTATAAAACAAACTTGTGACAGTTTAAATGGTTCAGAATTGAACATAGATTCTACAAATGACACACATTCAAATCTTATAACGGTACAAATGATCAATCCAAACTAGAATCCTAACTATTTACTGGCGCACAGTTTTTCCTGATCTCACCTGTTGATCCTGTCTTTACTCCAATGCGGCCCAACTTCTCCATAGATAGTCCGAACTCCTCAAAGAACTTTGAAAGTGGTCCATTGAGGAGTTCGACAATGTAAGATCTCGAGGTGTTGTCTATTGTAAGAGCATGCGAACTTTGTAAGTTAAACAATACAAGTAAGTACCTTCATCTTGATAGGCTTAAAAAGAGCCAAATGCAGAAATTAATCCAAAGAAGCATCAACCATCAAATATGATTGACTGAATGGAAAAATATACCCAACATAACCAAATTTTATAGATGGATTGCAAAAGAGAATGCATGCTAATAAATAAAGCCCACACTCTCCCCATTCTAACAGATCATTTAGTTTGCTAACCACATAGTTGGGTTAGAAACAATTCTCAATAGAAAGACACCGTCTAGATAACAAGTTTAGGGAAAACACTGATGTGCTGTATTTGCATTTCTCCTCCACAAATTTATCAATGCAAAAGCACAAAGCTCGTAACGAATTGATAAAAGCACATTTTGTTATGCTCTTTAAATTTATTTGTATAACAATGGTAAAGAAAAAGTTTCTTAATAATATAAACAAAAAAGTTAAAATAGCATATTACTAACTTGAGAATAAAAAAAGTGTGGTTTTTTCTTGCAACAAATACACCCAGATGCAGTGTTGAGAATTGCTTGAGCTAATACAAGAAGAACTCCTGCAGTTAGCCCAAGACCTAAAGCCGGGCTCATTTTCATGTGTACCGACAATAGAAATGAACTTAAAACCTAGAGAAATTACTGGCAAGGACCGATGTTTACAAGAGAAATTAAATAAGAAAAAAAGGGGGCAAGAAAATCCTTGTTTAGAATACATTTGGCCTGTTTGATTGTTACTTGAAAATGAATTCATCTCATTTTTATTAACAGTAATAAGAATAGAGATTTTTGCAAGGGTTAACAGTAATCTTGATAACCCATAATTTATGTGAACTATGATTTATAATACATAATTACTGTTAACTAAAATGAGATGAAATCATTTTTAAGTGGCAACCAAACAAGGCCTTAAATTATCCAACACGGGCTCTTTTCAATGACATTACTAGGGCACTATTGAATTCTAGGCATCCTGTGTAACAAAAACCAAAACATAGTAGTCTCCATGTAACACTGCAAATTGGGCCCATGGTTCATCATTCCAGACCATTTAATTTATAGGTCCCAAGTCCCAATGGCAGATGAATGATGCCCCAAAAATCGTTGGACCTTTTTAGTGCCATTCTCATGTTTTGACACAACCGCCTATTTTTTAGGCCGTTGATTGAAGAGTTAGGATGCATGAGAACCTTACAATTTCTTGGAAACAAAACATCTTAATACAGAGAGAGGAAAAGAAGTGTTATTGATGCCATCAGCTTATAATTTCTAGGAAACAAACCATCTTTATTACCATTCCTCTTCTTTGCAAGGCTGGTCCATGTGATGGTTTCTTAACCTTTAGGTCAAAGGTGCGATGAATTGGTGTCATCATCTTCATAAAAAAGAATGCTATTGATGCTATCTAGGTTAGTAATCTAGCATTCAACAACCCTACATTGTCTGGCAGATAAGACACTACCCAAAATGCACACAGTTGAAAACTCCAATGATCCTAGCCACTAATTTGAGGACTTTTGAGGACAGCTAGAAACTGTTGACATTAGTATTGTTTTTCCCCAAAATACTAATAGAGGTACAAATGATCCTGACAGTCCATATTAGAGGCCATTGATCAGGTTGAAATCATCAGATTGGTATGAGATTTTTGCATGGTAGCCCATGAAATTTATGTTGAACCTAATATGCAGTCTAGGTTAATCAACTGGACTGTCTAAGCCATCCATCATATCTACCAAAGCAGGGGTAGTCCATTATGAATTGAAAATTCTTATGAATATCTATCAAGCAGAGGACAGTTCCCTCCAACAGGTTGAGCAATCACCTAACTTATTCAAAATTCCACATATACCCTTAACCTACATTGGAAATCCCTTCTAGAGCTCACCTTAGATGGTAGTTTTTCTTTTTCCTGAAATTTCAATGATGCATGGGCAACCAACACCTAAGGTATAAAAGTTCTCATTAGCGAGTAAATTGTGTACCTGGCCAGCTAAATTGAATGCTTTCGTACCATCCGAAGGCTAGAATACTTCTTGGTAGCAACATCACCAAGAAAGAAAGAGGAAAGAAAAATGCGGGAACAAAGTTACTAGAATGGGCCCTTGACATAGCAGGCATTACACATTCAAGCTTTTTGCTTAACAATTACGAGCTTTCAAACCCCATGAAATGTCTTCTCCATCTGTGCAAAGACTCCCAACACAAAACAAACAACCATGACCAAGATTCAAGGTAATAGTCCCTAAAAGTCTATGAGGAAAAGGAAAAAAAACGAATGCACTAATGAGCTGCACAAAATAACTTGACTGAAATTAAATGGGCCAACTCCAACCATGAGCATCATCAACAATAAAGCATCCATGTAAAAAAATGAAAAACAAACATTGAGGGTTAAGATAACAATGATGATGGTTTGTGGCGTCTAACAATCCAGACTTGTGACAGATCTTGAGACAACCATCAGTCCAGCTTTGGACATTTTAAGGACCATCTACTGGTCCAAATATGGACAGATTACATGGTCAAAATTTGAGCTATTTTACACCAAAATCAAAGGCCCCAATGGTTGTCGTGAGTACAAAAATGATTCAAGTCTCAAGTTATAAGAAAAAAAAAATAGCCACAAGATGTAAAATAGGAGAGTTTTTTTTTAAATCTTTTTTGTTTGTATATAGGCCATTGGTCAGCCTATTATGTATATTACCTTGAACCAAAACAAAATTCCAATATACCAAGAGCATCAGCTTTCACTGCACATGCAAACTCATTTAAGAATATAAATGCCTTCCAAATTTATACAATCGAATAAGCAAAAACAGAGAGTGACTGAAACAGAAAGTAATCAATGGCATGTTTCCAAATGAATGAGTCCCCAAACAAAATCAGCCCACATATACATCCAACTACATACTGGTAAGTTTTTTCATATACCAGATTTGTTATATCATAAACAATAGCAGTTGCTGCTGCCCCGCTGTATCCCAAATCTCAAACACTGACAGCCAATATTTGTGAGAAAAAGGTAACACATATGGTAGATTCCTACAGCACCAAAAAAAAAAAAAAAAAAAAAAAATTAGTCCACATATACCAAATTTATCAAAGCTTAAAAAGCCACTAAAACCCAAAAGATATAACCAACCTGACAATCTACGAACTGGCCTTTTACAAAACACAAAACTAGGCTAGACTTTCCACCTCTCACATCTCCAAGACGAACCTTGAAGAGTAGCATGGTTGGAGTGAGTCATATCAGTTTCAGTCAATTTACACTCTAACACTACTATTTATAGCCATGCTCTTCCTTCACTGAAACAATATCTAGCTATGCTACCACACTAAGAGACAAGAGAACTCAATCTACAACACATGCCAACCATGAAGATATTAATATTATTTCAGTAATTTAGAACCAACAAGATGTAACTTCTCAAACACAGGAGTATTGAAAGATATTTGAGTTAACTTCGGTAGGGATTACCATAACATACATTTAGTGCTGCATCATTTAGTTGGAACTTCCCCAATGCCTCATGCAACTTCGAAAACCTACCAACAAGTTGGACATCAAAGTTCAATCGTTATAGAACTACATTCAAGGTGGTAGAAAAGTTAGTTTCGTTGAGATTGGTTCGAGACCGATGCATCTTATAAACTACATTCAAGGCTTCTGTGGTCCTACCCCAATTAGAATATCTAGAAATCAGGGTGTTCCAAGATACGATTGTTCCTTGAGGCATTTCGTCGAACATTTGGCGTGTCTCATGCAAATAGCCTTGGCCAAGCATGCTTAAATCTTAATCGCAAATATGCTAATGAAATCATTCAAAAATTTCTGACCATCCCCACCAAAATAAAACCACTGAACGATCGATCAAAGGAGGGTAATAGGGATGAAGAGAAGGAGAGCAACGATGGTAAAATACATGAGAGCAGTTGCAAGGATAGTAAGGGAGATGAAGAAGAGCTGACAGATGTTCGCTCGCCTCAAGTGCAAGGCTGCGATGTAGTAATAAATCTTGGTAAGACCGAGGTCGATCCACAGGGAAAGAGGTAAACAATTCCAACTATTCTAATAACTTGAATCTAAGAAGTTTTTAGAAAAATAGTTTTTAAGAACTAAATAGGAAATCTAAGATTTGGATAGAACTAGAGCATCAAGGATCCACTTGTAGTAGTTTAATACTAATCTATTCATCCAAGCACAACACAATTAGAATCAAAGTCCTATCTCTCATCTAATTAGATGATATAACATTCAAGCATAAACAGTCCCACTTAAATTTGAAAATCAAATTTCTAGTTCTAATGAAGCACATAGAACCCAAACTTGTAGCCTTCAAAGTAACAGCCATGCCAAGAGACTATGGCATGCTCTGGGGTTACTACAATTCGAATCGAAACAAACTCATCATGGCAATCTTAGAGAATTGCAAGGAACTCATGTCCGGAGTACACAAACTC
This sequence comes from Liriodendron chinense, assembly GCA_003013855.2. Taxonomy (NCBI): domain Eukaryota; kingdom Viridiplantae; phylum Streptophyta; class Magnoliopsida; order Magnoliales; family Magnoliaceae; genus Liriodendron; species Liriodendron chinense. The sequence goes on along the minus strand of ML058484.1, from coordinate 1,672,036 downwards.
TCATAATTCATCTAAAAATCCAAACTTTATTCAAACTAGAAGTTCAAAATTCAAAATTAAGAAAAGAGTACTTGAAATAAAATAATTAAAGCATTAAAACCAACTACAAATTTCACCTCTAGCTCTATCTAAGAGGTTAACTAAGAAAAAGCATATTAAAACTAGAATTAGAACTAAAAAAAGGAAGAAAAACTAGCTGTAGGAGGCTAGGTAGCCTCTAGCCTCCTAGGACTTGAACTCCTTGCTTCCCACGTCCTTGACTGCCTTGGAATAGAAGAGAGCACCTCCTTTTATAATACAGCAAGAGTACCGCAACATAACAGATTTTGTTTCGCTTCGTACGGATTAACCAATGGTCGGATTGCCTTCAAATTTGATTTGTAGCTTTCTTGTAATGTGATCTTCCTCATAGATGATTTAGATTTCCAAGATTATCTTCTAAATGGGCCCACCAATCAGATAAGTGACCGCCTTTCAAAATTGCACAATTCGGGTACCTCCAGAACCAGTCATCTTGCTTTCAACGCTACGGAGTGTACAGAGGTCGAATTGATCTCAAATTTTGAACATTAGTGGAAATCTTCCTCTAGATGATAGATGGATTAGATTTTACAAATCAACTCCAGAATTGGGTACGAAAATTAGAACACTTAGGCTTTTTATAAAATCTGTGCAGTTGAATCTTTCTGGACTGGTCCATCTTTCTTCAACCGGTACCATCAAACCACACATCCTTTTGATCTGAAACTTTGTAGTTATTCATATATAGATGTGGTCTAGAAGATGGTCAAATTAGATTTTTCATATCATCAATGATGGGCCACCTGGACCATTCTAGTGTTGAATAGGAAACCTTCTGGATAGTTCGTATTGTTTTGGCCGCCACAGTCAATCCGTAGCTCCGATCGACATGAAACCACTTAGGTTATTTCAGTGTCAAGCTCCTCTTCGACATGGATGTGTTAGATTTCCAAATATCATCAAGATGGCCCCAAAAAACTGGGCCGAAAAATAAAAAATAGGACTGCCTATATTTGAAATCTGCTTTAGAAAGTGCATGGCCGACCTGTCATCCGACCGATCGGACCACAGGTTGGCCTTCATAAAATTAGTCTAGAGAGTTAGCTGTTTCTAGAGGGTTTGGCCAGTCGGTCGATGGTTGTGGCCGGCCGGCCGGTCAGGCTGTAAATTGTGACTTTTTCACACTTTTCTTCCCCCATTGCATTGCATCTTTCCTCCATCTCATATCCTTTATTTCTTTGATCTTCAAGGCATACAAAGTGACTCTTTTAACCATGAATTGGTGGAGTCTCCCACTCATTCCTACAATCACAAAAATATGTATTAGATGAGTCTTTTCAATATGAAAACCATGCATATAATGTGATGTAATGGGTTGGCAAATGTATAAATTTGAGGCTAAAAAATAGAGGACCTGGATGCTGGCCCATGTCAGGAGCCCAGTCAATTCGATGGCCAAGATGTTCTCAGGGGTTTGGGTCTGAGTAGATCCTACTATCCGAGATTGAATATCGGCCATCCATCTCTCTTCAGATCATCACGGCCGTTACCACTGCCCTTCTGACCCTTGTTTGGGCCTCTCTCTAGTTGCAAATGCCACCAATCTGCTCTGATTTTTGGGACTTTTAATTAGGGTTTTGGGGAGCCAAGGAGGGGTAAACTCGGGAATATTTTTAATAGGCTGGATGCAGTTTTGGTAATTGGTGGGATTTGTTGGAGAAGTGTTGAAATCCTAACGCTTGCTTTCATCCTGATCTAAGAAATCCATGGATATTCGCCTGTGAGCTGTCATGGCTTCTTCGCTGATATCCATTTTCTCTTGCAAAGAGAGAGGGAGATCATATAAGGGTTAGGGTTTTCTAGGGAAGAGAGGGATAGAGAAACCTTGAGCTCGCGAGAACTAAAAAAAATCTCGCGGGCCCTTTTTTTTGGGGCGTGGGTATTACCCCGCTTAGAGCTAAAAGACGGATGGTCCTTGCTAGGGGCTCCGTGGGGCCCACCATGATGTATGTGGTTTATCCGCTTCGTCCAATCATTTTGAAGTTTATGTTAGGTCATCATCCCAAAAAGGAGGCACATCGAAGGCCCAAGTGGACCACACCACAAATCAACGGTAAGCACTTAAATGTTAGACTTTTAGCCTCATTTTCTCACCAACCGAGTCAAAATGGTAGACTTTTTGCCTCAATTTTTTACCAACAGAGGCAAAATGTTAGACTTTTAGCCTCCTTTTCTCACAACTGAGGTAAAATGGTAGCCTTTTAACCTCAGTTTCTGACTAACCGGGGCAAAATGGTAGACTTTTAGCCTCATTTTCTCACAACTAAGGCAAAATGGACCAAACGGTAGCCTTTTAGCCTCAGTTTCTGACCAACCAAGGCAAAATGTTAGACTTTTAGCCTCATTTTCTCACAATTGAGGCAAAATGGTAGCCTTTTAGCCTCAGTTTCTAACCAACCGAGGCAAAATGGTAGCCTTTTAGCCTTAGTTTCTGACCAATTGAAGCAAAATGGTAGACTTTTAGCCTCAGTTTTTTACCAACTGAGGCAAAATGTTAGACGTTTAACCTCATTTTCTCACAACCGAGGCAAAATGGTAGCCCTTTAGCTTCAGTTTTTGACCAATCGAGGCAAAATGGTAGACTTTTAGCCTCAGTTTTTGACCAACTGAGGCAAAATGTTAGACTTTTAGCCTCATTTTCTTACCAACTGAGGCAAAATGATAGACTTTTAGCCTCACTTTTTCACTAACTGAGGTAAAATAGGAGACTTTTAGCCTCCATTCCTTTACCACCAAGGCAAAATATGAACTTTTAACCTCAGTTACTTAGCAACTGAGGCTAAAAAGCATATTTTAGACTCTATTTTTTTAATTGAGGCTAAAAAAAGTGTGGCTAAAGGCCTGTTTTCTTGTAGTGCACGTACGCTGATGGGGTCCACCTTGATGACCCACATGCTGGAGAGGGAAAAGGATGGGTGGACTTGAAGAAAGAGTGGTCCACCAGATGATGTAGTGCTAGATGATGGTGGAATGGATAACGACCAGTTGATTGTGGGGTCCACCTTTTATTGCTGGTTGTGCTCGGTTAGAGGTGGCAATGGGTTGAGTCGGGTCTGGTCGGGTTCAGGTTGGGTCATTTCCACCTCAACCCTAACCCGACCCAAATTGAATTCGGGTTGGATTTTCCCAACCCTTACCCAACCTAAATTAAACTGGGTTGGGTTGGGTTGACCCACATTTTAATGATCAACTAACTAATTTGTATATTAAACTAGATGCATATAACATTAGCATTCAATTGAAACCAAACCATATATATATATAAAAGGCACTATTCGTCGAGGTGTGTGGGCCCCACTGTGATGTGTGATGGCCATCCACACCATGCGTTTGGTGGGTCCCCTATTGGTTATGGGATATCTTAAAAATCAATCGCATCCAAAACTCAAGTGGGCTATTCCAACTGAAAGCTACAAGCACTTGTTGGGGCTCACCTGAGTTTTGGATACGGCTGAAACTTGGTGTGACCTCTTGTTTAAGTGGGACACGCATAATGGATGGGCTGGATTTCTCAACCACATATCATTCCATCCTATAAACGATCATAAATGTTTCAATGATGGATATCCACTCTTAACTGTTGTCTACGGTGTGGCCCATCTAATTCATGAACAGGCCTGAGTTGTAGGCCCATGGCCCACCATGAAATGGTGCAACTGAATGATGGTGTGGATGCCCATCACACATAACAATGGGGCCCACATAGCTTAGAAAATCAATATATATTCTTAGAAAATCAATATATAATAGTCTTAGGGCCCATTGCAATGTATATTAAATTGACAAACATGTGGACCGTTCTAGTAGGGTGTGTGAGAAAAAAACTATATATTATTTAACTAATAAGAAAATCAATATATAATTATCTACTTAACCCCTATTCGGGTCGGGTTGGGTCGGGTCACCTTTAACCCTAACCCGACCCATAAAAATTCAGGTCGGGTCAGGTCAACCCAAAAATTGAATTTGGGTCAAATTTTCCAACCCTAAACTAGAAAAAACCGGGTCGGGTTGAGTGGGTTAGCGGGTCGGGTTGAATTTTGCCAGGTCTATGCCCAGTGAAGGATGGAAGTGGTTGAGGAGTCTTCAAACTGTGTTAGGCTTGGGTGCTCAGACCGGTCGGGCGACTGGTCTGACCTTTTGGCCCAGAGCATAGCAAGGCTGCTGGACCTTTTTCATGCTTCACAAACCGGTCTATAGGAGCTCTGACCAGTCGGGCGACCGATCGGTGGTAAGGCAGACGTAAATGTTTATGTATTTTTTCCTCTTGACATTTTTTGTGTTAGCTCCGACCAGGTCGTGTGCAAGTTTTCTTATGCTGTTACACGATTGTGTGTAAGATGTTTCTATTTTTGGAATTCTTGCTATATATATGGCATGAATCCGAACTTAGATGGTATCTTAAGGTGTCCAAGGTTTCCTAAGTATGTTACGAAGAGGGGAGAGTGTTTTAAGAGAGAGAGAGAGAGAGAGAGCTTGAATTTTCTCTGTTTTTCCTTACTTGTGAGCTGTCAATCTCTATAATCTTCTGGAATCATAGTGGATCGCTTTGTGCCGTATTTTTTACTCGTTGAGGGATTGTTCCACATAAAATTGGATTGTCTCTTGTGGTTGAATGCTTGTGTGGTGTGATTGCATTGTGTTTCTCATTTGATCGTATATTCTACTGTGTGTGTTGTTTGGCTTTCGCTTCCTCTGCCAGCGTCGTTATTCCCAACAAGTGGTATCAGATCTAAAGTTGGGGTGGAGTAAAACTCAAATATGAGACGAGAAGATGTGATTAAGCACAAGGGTCAAAGTAGAGAAGTTCTCCGGTAAAAATAACTTCGAACTATGGAAGTTAAAGGTTGAATCCCTTTTAGTTCAACAAGGGCTTGATGAAGCTCTTGGAAAGTGACCTTAGGCCATGAAGGAGGATGAGTGGACGAAGCTCGACAAGAAGGTTAGAAACTCGATCCTGTTATGCCTTACGGATGATGTCCTCTATCACATCACGAAGGAGAGGACAATTGTTGATGCGATGGCGAAGTTAGAGAAGGTCTATGCCAAGAAATCTCTAGAGAACCGGATGTATCTATTGATGCAGTTGTTCACCTTGAGGATGGCAGAGGGGACAGATGTGCAGGACTACTTAGGCATGTTCAATCGGCTAGTTTGCAAGTTGGTAGAAATAGATGAGCTGATGAAGGATGAATATCAAGCATGCATCCTGCTGAATTCTCTTCTAGATTCATATGAGTCATTTAGGGACTCTGTGTGCGCGAGGAGGGAGACCATCAACTGTTGAGACCGTTATCTCAGTCCTCCAATCGAAGGTAATGAGAAAGAAAAGTGGTGACATGGGTTCTTATTCTTACTTAGAAGCGCTGATTATGAGGGGATGAAATTCTGAGTATGGTGAGGGATATTCTAAATCGAGATCTAAAGCCAAGGGCAAAGAGAAAGCCAAGGTGCGGTGTTGGAGTTATGGTAAGGAAGACTACATGAGAGGGGATTGTCAGAATCCCAAGTTGAAGCAAGAGAAGTATGAAAATTCTTTTGGAGAGTGAGCTAATACCGTAGAGGAAGGTTGCAATCTTTGTGAAGTTCTGACTATATCCAGCAAGGGATCTCACGGTAGAGAGTGGATCCTGAATTCAGGGGCTTCATGTCACGTTTGTCCTGACCAGAGTTCATTCACGATATACAGGGAGTATGGTGGTGAATCGGTGTTTGTGGCAATAGCTACGCTCATAAGGTGATGGGTATTGGTACGGTTCAGCATCAGGATGTTCGATGAGATCGAATGAGTCCTGAAAGATGTGAAGCATGTCCCCAAGATGAAGATAAAAGTGATCTCTCTTGGTGCACTTCAGGTGAAAGGGGTGCTTGTTCATCAGCCATGATCGTTGTTGTAAAGTGATGAAGGGGGCACTCATGTGAATGAAGGCACGGAGGTGTGGCCATCTTTACAAGTTGATAGGGAGCACAATTCACGGTGGAGCTGCAGGAATCAACAACGGGATCCACACGGTTGCTTGTATGTGGCAAGTGCCCAAGGGCCACATGAAAAGAGCAGAAAATGGCGTGAAAATGCAAGGTTAGGGTTGATGGAGGCACGAGAAGCTGTGGAGCTATGTTGAAGTTGAGATGACAAAGATAGCAAGAATGTTTTGATTCGACGTTTGAAGCCTCGGTTGAGATTGTTGGAGGAGCCTTCAAACTGTGCAAGGCTTGTGTGCTCAGACTAGTCAGATGACCGGTCTGACCTTTTGGCCCAGAGCACAGCAAGGCTATTAGACCTTTTTCGTGCTTCCCAGACCGGTCTGCAGGGGGCTTCGACCTGTCGATGGTGAGGTAGACGTGAATGTTTCTGTATTTTTTCCTCTAGGACATTTTTTGTGTTAGCTCCGACCAGTCGGTTAGCTACGCACGCGTTTTCTTACACTGTTACCGATTGTGCGTAAGATGTTTCTATTTTCAGGATTCTCACTATATATATGGCAAGAATCCGAACTTAGATAATATCCTAAGGTGTCCAAGGTTTCCTAAGTGTGTTAGGAAGATGAGAGAGTGTTTTGAGAGAGAGAGAGAGAGAGAGAGAGAGAGAGAGAGAGAGAGAGAGCTTGTGTTTTCTTTGTTTTTCCTTGCTTGTGGGCTGTCAATCTCTTAATCTTCTGGAATCATAGTGGATCGCTTTGTGCCATATTTTTTATCCGTTGAGGGGTTTTTCCACGTAAAATCGGATTGTCTCTTGTGGTTGAATGCTTGTGTGGTGTGATTGCATTGTGTTTCTCGTTTGATCGTATATTCTACTGTATGTGTTGTTCGGCTTTCGCTTCCGCTGCCGCCGTCGTTATTCCCAACAGGAAGCCTTTGCTATTTGCACGTGCAAAGGGTCTAGACATCTACCCTTATTGGCACGTGAGTGGAGGATGGTCCAGGGAGCCCAGAAGCCACCTTAGACAATCTTGGGCCGCGCGTAGAGAAGCACGAGTTATGGCCATTGTCTGCTGAAAAACAAGACTGATAAACCGATCTGAGAGATATAGCATCCGACAAAAAGAAGAGAAGAAAGAAAAAGCACGTAAAGCCAGTCGCGTAAAGTCTGAAAGGTCAGAAGAAGCATGCAAAGGTACGCTCGAAACATCACTTAAATTAACCATTGGGATTACCTTTAAACTAATGCGATCTAGAAATCTCTAAAGTCTATGAGACCCTATGCCTCCTCAAGATAACTGTCACATGCACACGAATGCGAGGCAGAGGTCTAGGAGCCCATATACTTTAAAAACATCTAGCCTCGCAAAGGATTATTAAAGCAAAATTTTACAAAATTTCAAAAATTCACAAGTCCTATAAACTAGGTGCGTAAGGCTTCACGCACCTCAAAAATATTAAAAGTAAGTCCAATTCCAAGGTGCGTGAGGCCCCATGCACCTCAAAAATCTGAAATCTGCCAAGTCCATTACTTGGGTGCGTAGGGGTCCCTTAAAACTCAATTTCCGGGTGCGTGAAGGGCAAAACCCCTCCACGAATTGGACGAAGGGTGCGTATGATCCCATGCACCATAAAATAGGTTTCTTGGCCAAATCCACCATTATTTGGGTGCGTGAGACCCCACGCACCCTTAAAACAAATTCAAAACCCAATTTTCAAGTGCGTGAAGGGCAAAACCTGCCCAAGTTTTTTACGAAGGGTGTGTGGACCCCCATGCACCCCAAAAATCCAGAAATTCCACCAAAGTTCAAAATTCATAGATGCGTGCCACCCCCACGCACCACTAAAAAGTCCAAAATTCGAAATTCGAATTCCTGGGTGCGTGAGCCTCCATGCACCCATAAAATTATTTCTACCTTGAATAAACAGGTGCGTGAGGATTAAAAGGGTGCGTTGGAGGTAATTGTTGGGTGCGTTTGAGAATAAAGGATGCGTGGGAAGGGTCTAAGAAATCCAGTAGGAAATGGTGAAATGACGAGAATAGGCTGTCTTCTCTATTTATAGTGAGACCCAAAAGGTCCGGTGCGTCGCACCAGACAATCATGCGTCCGTCACGACCCACTAGAGGGGCATCTGTTGGGGTCCCAAAAGGTAGGGGCTCTTAAAATAAGCAAAATAGCCATATACCTTCGAAGGAATCACGCAAAACGCCCCCCGGTGCGTGCAAAATGGAGAATTATAAAAATTCACTGCTTAGCCAATTCTGGCTGAAATCTCCAGCGGGCCCCGCCAATCATCGTGATCAGAACTGTCCGAAATCGGACCCATAACTTTCTTTGTGATTTATGATGAATAGTGCAAGTGATTTCACAATCAAACGGGCCCCACAAACCCTCCAAAATTTAAAACCCAAATGGTGGAATTCCTCTTTACATGTCCTACGCACCCATAAATTCGGGTACCCCATGCGCCCGAAAAATCACTAAAAACAGGAATTCATTTAAAGGCATTTCGGAGTCCCACGCACCCGAAAAATGCCCCACGCATCCACAAATTCGACTAAAAAGCAGCGACTTAATTTTTAGGTGCGTTGAGTCCCACGCACCCGTAAAATAACTCCCACGCACCCGACAAATCAGATATTTTCAGAAATCATTTCTGCGTGCGTCAGACCTCCGCACGCCAATTTTAAGGTGCGTGGAGGACATTTTAGGGGTGCGTGGCACGTGGCGCTCTCCTATTGGCCAACTTCACCTATAAATACCCCCCACTGAGTCATTAAGACGGTTCTGAAAAAGAGAGAGTTGCCGTCCTCTGGGAATTCGAAATTTTCGCTGGAAACCTTCACCGGAATACTTTTTCGACCGCGAGAAACCCTTCTCGGTCGTCGGAATACCCTTTCCGATCACCGATATTCCACCGCAGGTCCGAATCCTAAAAAATCATAAGTGTGGCCACATATCCTGAAAATGGTCCCCCGCACCTGAATAGTTGCCCACGCATCTATTAATTCGACATAAATCAAACAAGTGCATCGGACCCCCACGCACCCTGAAAAATGGCCCACGCGCCCATAAAATTTAACGAACTTCACATTTGCAAATTCAGTCCCACGCATCCTGAATATAGACTCACGCACCCTCAAATACATCAGCAACTCGACACTTAATTTTTAGGTACGTTGGGGCCCACGCACCTGTTTATTAAGTCCCACGCACCTAAAAATCAGCCAATTGCATAACATGTTTGCAGATGCACCAGACTCAATTTTAAGTGTTTTCAAGGTCCGTTTGAGCCTATTTTGGGTATTTCAAGCATTTCGGACACAATGGAATGGTCAAACGGACGTTCCAGGAACTTTAAATGAGTAGAATCACACATCTTCGAGGTTCGACCCGCTTTGACGCGATGAATGAAATGACTTCTCGGAAAAGAGCCGCCAGCATCCAGGACTATGCAAATATGTCGTCATTTATATCTACTGTAAAGATGTGATCCGATTTGGGTTGAAAGCTAGCCAAATGAGACTATGGTTATCACGATAAACCATGCCAAAGAGTTGTAATTCTCTACAAATCAATTGTTATGAACTACCACAATACAACAGTCGATGCCCTACCCATTCAAACGGTATCCGTCGGTTGGGCTACGCAAGTACACACAACTGCAGAATTCCTGAGGTCACCTGTCCCTACATTGACAGGCGCGGGCCCAGAGTCGTCCTTCTCAGTCATAAACCTTAATAGTCACAGCCTGAATCTCCGGCCAAAACATGGGACATAGTCATTTGACTAATACAAAAATGGTTCAGTACATAGCATAACAAACGCAAGTCTCTACGACCACAAACTCTAAGGCCATAGTCCCTGCCGACTAGTCGTTTGCCTTTTAATCAAGGGTCATCGATCATTCGATGTAATTAAGGGCTCGTGCTAGATCACGGCTTGGAATGTACAAGATCTCAGATCTCTAGAATAAAATTCGTCTTACGATATCTCTTCTTGTGTACTTTTGTGAATGCTTGTGATTATCTATGAATTTTGCCATTACTCAGAACCCCAAAGCAACAAAACACCACATTTTCAGGAAAATGTCCTCGCGTAGCATTTTCAGTTCCAACACTCCATTATTGATCGTTGTTCACATGATATGGGGGTAAAGACCTCCTTCATTGTGAGCATTAGATAAAGGATGTGGGACATCCCTTGTTACTACTCATGTGCTGAGAAGGTGGGACATCCACCTTACCGGATGAAGCTTGGACGGTGCAGATAGAAAGCTGTAGTTGAAGGCATCTGATGGTGAAGAGGAGGTGGATGTTGAGCTCTTAATTTATACATATCTAACCTCGTTTCATCACATTTCATACATGATTTCTATGATTAAAGGACTAATCTAATGCATGTTTGTGATTGTAGGAATGAGAGAGAGAAGTTATGAATTTGATGTTAAAAGGGTCCCTTAGAACTACATTGAAGACACTGAAAAAAAGCCTTGAAGAATCACGTCAGAAAGACCTGGATCAACCAGAAGAAAAGAGGAAATTAGCAATCATATCAGAAGGTCACCGAGCGCTCGACCATCACATGGTCGGGCGCGCGAAATTGGGAGAAAATCTGCAAAACTCGCTGGACATTTCTGGACCTGACCGGGCGCCCGATATTCAAAGTGATTTTTTTATCAAAGCCACTGGACCAAATTGCAGCATGATCGGGCGCCCGACCAACACCTGACCGGGCGCCCAACCAATGCCCAATGACCGGCATAAGTGTGTAAATTGTTACACAATCCGAGGCAGTGCGTGGTTTTTCTTATAAAAGGATACCTTGTCATCCTTGCTAAGGCATCCTAGAAGAGTTCTAAGTTCGTGAGGAGCAAGGGAGATCATCGTGGAGCGATCGTAACTCCTCCAACTCTGATTTTTCTAGTTCTATGCTTTTAAATAATTTTTCTTTTATTTTTAGTTCAAGTATGACAATGCTTGGCTAAAACCTCTTAGCTAAGGCTAAGAGGTGAAGCTTGTAGCTAGTTTTCATGTCGAATTTGTTTAATTCAAGTACCTTTACTTAAAGTTTGGATTTGTAAGTTCTAGTTTGAATTAAGTTGGTATTTTTGGATGTTTTATGAGAGTTCATGTGCTTCGAACATTGTTAAGCTCTTAAATGTGTATATTCTAACCCCATTTCATCACTAACTATGCTTGAAATACATGATTAAAGACTCAACTAATACATGGTTTTGTGGTTGTAGGAATGAGAGAGAGAATTCATCAATTGAAGGCTTAGAGTTACAAGCATTGAAGATCAAAAGACCAAGCGCCAAAAGGTGGAAGAAAGAAAGCAAAGGAGAGAAACCAGAGGTGTAGAAAATTGCACTGAAGATCGGTTGTTCGACCGGTCGTCCATAGCCCAGGACCGGTCGCCCGAACACTCAATAGGAGGATCCCTGCTGCCAACCTTGCTGGACCTAATCACGACCAGTCGTTCGCTACTCAAACCGGTCATCAGACCGGTCGATTAATTCAAAAGCCAAGAAGGATTTTTCTAAAAACTCGATGGATGATTTTTGGCCTTTTACCATCGGTCGTGCGATTGGACGTCCACGAGCTAAGACCGGTCGTCTACGTAACAGAGCTTCTTCTACAAGCTCTGAAATTTGTTGCGCAAAGTGCAGTTTTTACGAAATTTACTTCTTCGCATCTAGGGCCTCAAACGTATAAAATGACTTCTCTAGCTCGTTCCTAAGGCATCCTAGAAGAGAATTACCATGGCAGGAGGCGGCGGAAGTCGGATCCGGAGTTTTACAACTCCTCTTACTTTGTTCTTCTAGTTTTTATATTTTTCTTAATTGCTTTCATGTTTCCTTAGATCATGAACGGCTAAACCTCTTTGCTAGGTCTAAGAGGTGAAGCTTGTAGTGAATCTAAGATGTTTTAATTTGTTTGTTATGGTTTCAAGTTTGAATTTAATGAAGAACAATGGTTTGAAGTTTGAATTTAATGAAGAACAATGGTTTGAAGTTTGAATTATGAGAAATGGTTGAAGTTGATAAGTTAAGTATTCTTTCTTAGTCTTATGATGGCTCATTAATGTTTAAAAGAATTGCTTAAGTTCTTAATTATTTTGAATGATTCTAGACCTGTACGCTTCAAGGAATCGGATTCAATACGCTCTAGACCTTGGATTCTTATGTGGGAATTTTTAACCAAAGTTCTACTTTTCTGAATTTCTGAGTTATATGTGATTTTGTAAGTGATTTGAATGAAGTTCAAATTATGATCTAGTTATGCTTTGTGACAGAGTTTAATGATGATTATGATTGTGATCTTAATCTATTGGAACTAGGATTGACCTATACAATTGAGTGTGCTCAAGTCCTAACTTTAATTGAGGGAATCATGTATATGAATCACACATATTGCAGATTGTTTGTTATAACGGCCCTATCATCCGACTAGATATGATTTGATTTCGATTCTAGTTGTGTAATTCCGACTAGATGGTTTGTGTTGACTTTGGAGGTGAGAGAGGGATGGGGTGGGTATGGTGTGTGTAGACTAGGGTGATGAGAGGGGTATGGGTAAGGGTGAGGGTGATTGATTTGACATATTCTTGGGATTTGTGCAAGTGGGGCCCACACCATGCATATGTAGCGTGGCCCACCTTGATTGCGCACAAGTACGTATCTTTCAAATTAAGCATCGAAACGGAGCGTGCCGCGAGGCGTTGGAGTTGTGGCGCCCGCGCGATCGCAAGGGTACAAGTCTTAGGTCTTTGCTGGTACTAAATCAGGGTTGTGATAAGAGATCGTCGATCTGGTCAGTCCGGGATGTACGAACATCGGAAACTAAATGTACGTTCGGTTAATCAGGATACGGGTCTTACAACTCTCCCCTCCTTATAAAAATTTCGTCCTCGAAATTCATAACCAAACGAAGTCAAAGCAAACTACACATATATATAGATAGAAACTAAAAAGCATATGAAAATCAATGAAAGTTCGCAAACATCGCTAAGTCCACATAGCATGCATACACCTCTTGATGGTGTCAATCTTCTCTGGTGCCTGCCACAAAATGTCGGGGTCGAGGGAACAACGCTCTAGTATTGCTGCTGACGGGATGGGCAATCCCTAATTCGGTGCCTAATCTCACCACACTCGAAACAAGTGCCCTTGAATGGCCTTTGGAGGTTTGGTGCTCCTGGTGTCCTAGGCGACTTCTGCGGATGAACCTTCCTTTGACGCCTAGTTCTTCGAGGACCTACGATCGGAGGGATTGGTGCAATCGGTGCTCTGCGCCATGGTTGTTGCTTAGGTCCTCTTGGTCGCTGAGGGCATTCCTTTCTTCGATGGCCGGCTTCACCACACTCGAAACAGTGACCTGAGATCCGCGATGGGGTCTTCTCTGAAGACTACATCGTCTGGGGGCTGCTGGGGGAGAACCACTACGCCAAAACAGCAAACAAACGACACAAAAATGCTTAGTTTAACGACGGACTTGGTCCGTCGCTAAAAAGGCTTGGTTTAACGACGGACTATATTGTCGTTAATATTAACGACGACCTAATTCCGTCGTTAAGGCGAAAACAGTCCGTCGCTAACTACCACCACCGCCGGCTTTGGCGTGTTTAATCGACAAAATTGTACGACGGACCAGAATCCGTCGATAACTGTGAATTAACGACGGATATAGTTCGTCGTTAATGTTACGACGGATCTTATTCGTCATAGAGTAATGTATTCAAGGGGGATTTCCTGCGTCGTAAAATTCTGCGTCCGGAGCGGGACGTTGGGATTTATCGACGAACCTTCTTGGATTTAACGACGGATAGTAGTTCGTTGTAAATTGATAATCATACATCTCACATTTCATTTTAAATAAATTTGTTTCTTTAATAAGTTTTAAAAAAAAATTGGATCTTTAGAAAAAAAAGTTGACAAGTTTAATAAAAATTAACAATATTTAAGAAAAAAAACTGAGATTTGAAAAAATTCGAGATTTTGAAAATAATATTCTAAATTAAAAAAAGAACTAGAATTTTGAAAGAAATTGACATTTTGAAATAAATTGAGACGTTCGAATGAAGTGTATAAGTTTGAAATAATGTAGACTATGAGAAAGATTGAGATTTTGCATTTTGAAAGATATTGACATATTTTGATTAAAAAAAAAATAGATTTTCAAAAAATTGGCATTTTGAAAACGAACATCGAAAAGTTTAAAAAATTGTGATTTTGAAAAAATGTTGAGTTAATCTTGAATAAAATTTATAAGTTTGAAAAAAAATGTAATAAAATTAATAATGTTTAAGAAAAATTGAAATGTAGAAAAAATCAAAATTTTGAAAATAATTAGGATTAAAAAAGAACAAAAAATCTGAAAGAATTTTGACATAAATTAGGATTTAAAAAAAGTTGGCATTTTGACATAAATTAAGAATTTTGAATAAAATTTATCTGTTTGAAAAAATAGATTTTCAAAATAGAAATTGTGATTTTTAAAAAGAAATTTAGATTTTATATTTTGTAAAAGAAATTGAGAAATTTGATAGAAAATGAAATGTTGAAAAAACACTTGACATTTTGAAAAAAAGTGTTTATGTATTGAATTGCGATTTTGAGAAAAAATTAAGAAGTTTGAAAAAAAAATTGTAATAAAATTAATAATGTTTAAGAAAAATTAAGATTTAAAATAACGAGATTTTGAAAAGAAATTCGGGATTTACAAAGAACCAAAAAGAAATTGTCATTCTTAAAAAATTAAGATTTTGAAAAAAACTGCGAAGATAGAATAAAATTTATAAGTGTGAAAAAAAATTGAAAAAAATTACAATTTTTAAAAATAAAATAGGATTTTGTATTTTGAAATTTTTTGAGAAATTTGATAAAAAAAATTTGACATTTTGAATTCTGAAAGTTGACAAGTTTATTAAAAAATGTGATTTTGAAAAATAAAATTGTATTGTTTAAAAAAAAATTAACAATTTTAGGACATTAGGACATTACACCAAAATTGATATTTTGAGAGATCTAAACCGGTCCATCCACTTTGTGAGATAATTTTAGGACATTATACAAAAAAAGATGAGAACCCGGATCCTGGTGGGTGGGAACCCTGACCGTGGGGCCACTCTGATGAATGTGACTACATCCACGCCGTGCATCCATATTGAAAGTTCATTTTAGGGCGTGTTCCAAAAAATGAAGCAATTCTAAGTCCCAGATGGGACATAGTAGAGGAAACAGTGCTGATTGACCATTAAAGACTTCCTGTGGGGCCACAAAAGCTTTGGATCAAGATGATATTTTTGTGGTCTATTCATCTAGGTGTTTGTGACCTTACAAATAGGTTGGATGGAAAATAATGGCAAATAAACATTCCGGTGAAATCCATGAAGTTTTCAGGCGTAGAGATTCAATCACGACTGTTTCTATGGTGTGGTCCACCTAATATTTGATTCAGCTTCATTTTTGGTATCATACCCTAAAATGATATTTCAAAATGGTTGGATGGTGTGGATTTAAGACACATACATCACTGTAAGCCCCACAATCAAGGTGTGGACCCCACAGAGTTTACTCAATACGCAAGCCTTTTATCCAGGCGTGGTTTGGGTGGATCCCTGGATCTGCTAAGGTTGGTGGATCCCCAATTGTGGGGCCACTGTGATGTATGTACCTTACATCTACACTGTCCATGCATTTTGAAAGCTCATTTTAGGGCATTACCCAAAAAATGAGTATGCATGAAATCTTAGGTTGACCATACCACATGAAATAGTAGCAATTGAATCCCCACCATTAAAAAATTCATGGGGACCACTGGAATGTTTATTTTCCATCCAATTTGTTGAAAAGGTCACAAAGACCTGGATGAAGATACCAAACAAATATCAGCTTGACCCAAAACTTTTGTGACCCACTATAAGCTTTTAATGGTTGAGTACCATTGTTTATTGTATTATGGTCCACCTGAGATTTGGATGTACTTCATTTTTTTAATCATGCTCTAAAATGTGTTTTCAAAATGAATGAACGGCGTGGATGTAACACACAGACATCACACAGTGGACGGCACGGTAAGGGATCCACCCACCTCGGTGGATACGGGGTTCAGCGAAGCCACGCCCCTTCCTTCGGGCGCGAATTAGGTGTTACCCCGGGAACAGCTTAGTAGGTGTTACCCCTATAGTATGGCCCACATGGATGATATTTTGTATATCCACTCCGTCCATCCATTTATACAGCCCATTTTATGATAAGGTTCCAAAAATTATGCAGATCCAAATCTCAAGCGAACCATACCACTAGAAACAGTGTGATTGAGTGCCCCACCATTAAAAATACCAAAGATCCCATGGTAAGGTTTTGGTAATGTTTATTTGCAATCCAAGCTCTTGATAATGTCAATAATGTCTTGATGAAGGGAAAATATAAATATCAGATTGATCCAAAACTTCTGTGGCCCACAAAACGTTTTTAATGGTTAATAATCACTGTTTCTAGTGGTATGGTCCACCTGAGATTTATATCTTCTTAAGGTTTTGGATAATATCCTAAAATGATATTAGAAAACATATAGACGGCATAGATATATAAAAAGTACATCAAGATGGGCCCCACACGGTAGAGGTAACACCCACTAAGGTGTTACCAGGGTAACATCTAATTCGCTCCCCCTTCCAAAGGGGGCCCGGATTTCCAGCGAAAGCCTTGCGTTTTGGGATTTCTAGCGAGCCAAGGTGGGGCCCACAGTGATTATTTTGATAAATCCACCCCGTCCATCCGTTTTGGGAGCTCGTTTTAGGACATGAGAACAAAAATGAACCCGATCCAAGACTCAAGTGGGCCGAAAACGTGAGGATTGAACATCCACAGTTGAAATATTTTTAGAGCCATAGGTGTTTCGAATCAGGATAATATTTGTGTTTCCTGTTCATCCCAGTAGTAGTGACGTTATGAACGGTATGGGTGTCATATAAACATCACTGTGGACCCCAGGGAGGTTTCAATGGTAGTAATTTACCTACCCACCTTTTCCTTTAGTGAGGCCCACTTGAGTCTTAGATCCGGTTCATTTTTGTTTTCATGTACTAAAATGAGTTCCCAAAACGGATGGACGAGGTGGATTTATTGGAAAACATCACTATGGGCCCCACCTTGGCTCCGAGTGCAGCTCCCAAACCGCAAGGCTTTCGCTGGAAATCCACGCCCAAAGTAGGTGTTACCCCGGGAACAACGGAAGGGGATCGGCTGGTGCACACTACATTGCTTGTAAAGTGATGTCATCAAGTTCTGTGGGTCCCACCATGAGGTACTTGTTATATTCAAACCGTCCGTCCATGTTCTGGAATTATTCTAAGGCTGGACCCAAAAAATCAGACAGATCCAAGGATCCAGTGGACCACACTGCAGAAAGCAGTGGGAGATTGAACGTATACCATTGAAACCTTTTTGGAGGTCCCAGAAGTTTTGGATCAGTCTGATATTTATTTTTACCCTTCATCCAGGTCCGTGTGACCTTATGAACAGTTTGGATGACAAATAAACATCATGGTGGACCCTGGGTATGTTTTAACTATGATAATCATTGTCCCCACAATAAATTTATTGGTGTGGTCCACTTGAGTTTTGGATATGACTCATTTTAGGTATCATGCACTAAAATGATCTCGCGAAATGGATGGACAGTTTGGATGTACTATATACATCATTGTGGGGTCCACATAGCCTTAATCTACTTTGAACCGTTCGTACAAACACGGTGCTCGATGACTGCGCACTCGCTCTGCGTCCGCCATGTCAACGTAGCTGGTGTATGGTGCCCCAGCCAATCCTCTTCCGGGAACAACACCGTGGGTGTTCCACCTACCGGCCCACGTGGATAGTATTTTGTATATCCACGCCGTCCATCCGCTTCTCCGGCCCATTTTAGGATGGTCTTCCAAAAATTATGCAAATCCAAATCTCAAGTGGACCATACCACTGGAAACAGTGCTGATTGAGTGCCCACCTTTAAAAATTCCAAAGAGCCCGTGGTAATGTTTCTGTAATGTTTATTTGCAATCCAAGCTCTTGATAATGTCAGGAAGATCTAGATGAATGGAAATTTTGAAGATCAGCTTGATCTAAAACTTTTGTGGCTCGCAAAATGCTTTTAATGATTATTCATCATTCTTTCTATTGGTATGGTCCACCTGAGATCTGGAACTTCTTATAATTTTGGATTTCGTCTTGAAATTAGACATAACAACAGATGAACGACATGGATATATAAAAGATACATCAATATAGGCCCCACACGGTAGAGGTAACACCCACTAAGGTATTACCAGGGTAACATCTAATTCGCTCCCGCCCCAAGAAGGACTGGCGCGACTTGGGTGAGACGGCCGAACCAGCGATTTGGGTGGGACCCTGAACTTAGGGCCCACGTGGATGTATTTTTTGTAGATCCATGCCGTCCATCTGTTTCTTCGTATTATTTTAGGATGAAGTGCCTAAAATGAAACAGATAAAATTTTTAGGTGGACCACAACCCAAGAAACAATTATAATTCAACTGTGACCATTAAAAACTTGCCTAGAGTCCACCGTAATGTTTATTGACCATCCAATCTGTTGATAAGGGCACATAGACAGGGATGAAAGGAAAAAATAAATATCAGGTTGATAGAAAACTTTTGTGGCTCACAAAAGGTTTTTAATGGTCATTAACCAGTGTTTCTTATGTTGTAGTCCACTAAAAATTTTAATCTTCTTCATTTTTGGTACCATAGTACAAAATAATCTGGAAAAGTAGATTAACAGCATTGATCTACAAGGAATACATCGAGGTGGGCCCTAGGTTCAGGGTCCCACCCACATCGCTGGTTCCGCAGTCTCACCCAAGTCGTGCCTAGAAGCGGACTGCGTAGTGACCAACTTGGCACGCTAAGCGTGCAGAGTAAACTTTGAGGGGCCCACCGTGGTTTACTTATTTTATCCACTCCGTCCATCTATCTTAAAAGATAATTTTAAGTATGGAACCAAAAATTGAAGCATATCAAGTTCTAAAGTGGACCACACCATAGGAAAAGTGTGAACTGAATGTCTACCATTGAAAAATTCTTGGGAGGAAACAGAAGTTTTTGATCAAGCTAATATTTGTGTTTTCTCTTCATCCATGTCCATGTGATCTTATGAACAGGTTGGATGACAAATAAACATCACTGTGGGGCATGGAAAGGTTTCAATGGTGGAAATCATTATTCCCACTGTTTCCTATGGCATGGTACACTTGAGATTTGGATATGCTTAAATGTTGGGCTCAACCCCTAAAATGATCTGTAAAAACATATGGACGGAATAGATGAAGCACATACATTCTAGGTGGGCCCAATAGAGTTTACTCTGTACGATAAGAGAGTGGAGCTACGTGTTACCTATTCTCTGCAAAAAAAAAAAAGGGAGGGTAGCGAATTAGGTGTTACCCTGGGAACGGCTTAGTGGGTGTTACCCCTACCGTATGGCCCACGTGGATGATATTTTGTATATCCACTCCGTCCATCAGTTTGTACAGATCATTTTAGGATAAGGTTCCAAAAATTATCCAGATCCAAATCTCAAGTGGACCATACCACTGGAAACAGTGTGATTGAGTGCTCCACCATTAAAAATTCCAAAGAGCCCATGATAAGGTTTTGGTAATGTTTATTTGCAATCCAAGCTCTTGATAATGTCAATAAGGTCTTCATGAAGGGAAAATATAAATACAAGATTGATCCAAAACTTTTATGGCCCACAAAATGTTTTTAATGGTTATTAATCACTGTTTCTAGTGGTATGGTCCACCTGAGATTTGGATCTTCTTAAGATTTTGGATCATATCCTAAAATGATATGAGAAAACAGAGAGACAGCATAGATGTATAAAAAAATGCATCACAATGGGCCCCACACGGTAGGGGTAACACCCACTAAGGTGTTACCAGGGTAACATCTAATTCGTTCAAAAGGGAGACCCCTCTCTCTCTCTCTCTCTCTCTCTCTCTGTCTCTGTCTCTCTCACGCCCCCCCCACTCTCTCCTGTCCTCACGCCTCCCCCCCTCTCTCCCTCCCACCCTCTCCTCCCCCCCACCCTCCCCCCCCCCCCCCCCCCCCCGTTCTTTGTTCCAGCGTGTGGGTGTACAACAACCGCTCCCACTCTCTCTGTCCTCTACTTCCTCCACCAGGCAAAAAACCCTAACCGTAACCTTGCTTTCTTTTCTTTTTTGAATTTTTATTGTCGAATCCCAAATTAGGGATTTGTATTGTCCAATCCCAAATTAGGGATTTGTAAAGTCTATACTCATAAAAAATTGTAAATGAAGACATTTTGCATCTGAATGTACATCTGCTAGTTTTCTATTGGTTGCCAATCCATGGGCCATTTGCTAAGTTTGAACATTTTGCATGGGATTGCTTTCTATTGGCTAACAGAAGTATTGCAAGTGTTTGATGGTGCTTTTTGTTTCCTTAACATTATCTGATATATGATTTTGTCGCTGGTTTCCACTTTAATCTAGATGCCCATGATTTAAGCATGTCCATCTGATAAATGCAGGATATCAACTGAACTTGCTGACTCGTCTAGTTAGTAACATGCATGAGGCCTTGTTTCAAAACAAAAGCGACAATGATAACTTATTCCAACAAGGCATGGAAACCACTTTGTTGTATTTGCTTGTCTAGACTCAGTCAGGAGTTTTACAGACTTCATTTGATGCTTGATTTATGGCCTTCACTGCAACTTGTAGGCTAGGAGATTGATGAAATAGTAAGTGGAACTTCTGCTTTATATTGTTTAATAGAATTGCTTGTTGACGTGGGCTCCACCAAGATGTGTTGATGACATCCATTTCAACCATCATGCATGCTGTCTCTTGTTTGGCATGGGCCCAAAAATCAGGCCAATCCATGACTCAGGGGAACCACCATTAGCAAAAGCAGTCTCTTGGGTATATACCCAACTTAAAACATGCTCCATTGTCTTTGCATGAAAATAATTTAAAAGAAATTGAAGGTGGAGTTGTCTTAGAAAGCCTGGTAATTTCAGAGTCCTACACCATACCTATGGGATCTCTGTCTAACCATTCAATAATTAGCCTAAGCAAGGTACTAGATTTCAGTACCTTGCTTTAGATATCCTTGAGTATACGTAAAATTTACAAATAATTTTTAACTGACAGAATCAAATTCATCCTTTCTACATATATTGTAATAACCTAATTTTTTTCTCTCTTTTCTTGCAGTTCATATCACACCAGGGTCACTAGCCAAGAGCCTTCACACCCTTAACTTATCAAGGAACAAGATCTCTGTAATCGAGAGTCTCAAAGAACTAACGCAATTGCGAGTTCTTGATCTTAGCTACAACAGAATCTCCTGTATGGGCATGGTAAACATCTTTGATGCTAACATTTCATTCTTCTTGTAGTTGCATTTTTGTACAACATCTATACCTAACATAGGCACTGTTTGGATGTATCTGAAATCACCATTTGATAGAACATTTGTTTATTTTGATTAACAACTGTTCAGAAACTATGCCCAAAATGGGCATGTTCCTTGGCCAAACAGCCATCTAGAAGACTTTGGATCAGATTTGCATTTGCTTGGATGGATATTTCAGCATGAATTTTTGTAGTGTTGAAAAAGAATTCATGCATGGAATTTTTTTCCTTTACTATCAATGAAGTGCTGTAATAGTCGCTTTGCTGCAGGATAAAACTAAGTCCTTACAAAACAAGTTGGACAATGGTCCAAATCAAGCCAGAAAAATCAGCTGGTTCAGGCAATCTTAGCATCAGAGGCATGGATCTGCTTGGAAACAAGATGCAGACAGACTTGGGATCTCTAGACCGGGAGCTTGTTGACACATGAATCATACATATGTATTGTGCTAAAATGCAAATCCCAAGTTCGTGAGCGTGAAATGCAAATCGACTTCAGACGAGAAATGTTTCAGCGGCCACTCCATTGATGTCTTTCGGTTGGTTTGGGAGAATCTACACAACAACTTATATCCTTATGCATTAAGAAGGTAGGCTTATTGATATGGTTTTAAATGTTTGTAAAATAATCGCTTTTCTTTTTTTCACTCTTGGGCTGAATCTTGTGGTGTTTGTAAGTTGGACGCAGAAGATTTGTCCAAGACAATGATAGTTCAAAGCTGTCTCCACCTAACCAGATATATTCACCCAATAGAAAAAGGTAAAAATCATCAACTTACAACAACAAGAAAGATTACAAATTAACCTTTTCATCTCAAATTTTGAACTTTGCCTTTTGGATTTGGTTTGAATTGCTAACATTTCAACTGAAATATAGGAATTTGAATGTGTGAACTATTAATGAGTGAACTGTTTCTTGACACCTTTTTCTGTTAAACAGTTGGTCCATAAATGTATGCTTCTTGACACCTTTTTCTGTTAAACAGTTGGTCCATAAATGTATGCTTCTTGACACCTTTTTCTGTTAAACAGTTGGTCCATAAATGTATGCTTCTTGACACCTTTTTTCTGTTAATGAGTGAACTATTTCTCCGTTTGGTTTTTAGTGTTGTCTGTTGCTTCCTGGAATAGAGATAAATATATCCAAATGCAAAGATTTTATCAAAATGGAGAAACATACAATAGCATGCATCATGGCTCAGTTTTGTTTCTTGCAAAATTGGCGTTTCTTTAGGTCCGTTTGGCTCGATTTTTGAAATCTTGTGCATTTTCTGAAGGTTTTGGATCTATTGCTGGTTTCAATCTACCATTTATGTTAGCTTTTTCCATTGATTTGCTCACAGAGATGTATGTGCCTTAAATCCACACCGTCCAACCATTTTGAAAGCTCATTTTTGGGTGCACTCTCATCCCTCAGGAGTCTTGATCTAAGCATGAATGAATTGGAGGGTTCCTTGTCCTCTGAAGGTAATTGTTGATTAATTGTACAGAAATTAAACCAAAATTGATAGCATCAATCACATTTACAAACTCCCCCTTTAATGCTTTTATTAATTTTCAAATTTGGGCAGAATTGGCAATTTTGAGCAAGCTGGAGGCTTTGGATTTGGGAGATAATTGGCTCAATGGGTCCCTAAATCTCAAAGGTAAGAGCACTTTGATATTACTGAGATTTTGATAATATTTTACCTTCATAGCGATGATTTTGTTCTCCTTATCTTTGATGGTGAGGACATGTTAAAGCAGGAAACTAGTTGCGCGCAACCTTCTTACATGGTGCTCGTGTAAGCCAAAATTCTCAAGTGGACTCCACAAAAGAAAACAATGGGGATAGTAACGCTGAGCGTTGAAACCTTCCTAGGGCCCACCATGATTTTTATTTGAGATCCAACCTGTTCATAAGTTCATACAGACATGGAAGAAGGGAAAATTTAAATATCAGCTTGATCGAAAACTCCTATGGCCCCAAGAAGTTTTTAATGGTAAGAGATCAATCCCCGTTGTTTTCTTTGGTGAGGTCCACTGGAGCTTTGCATCTGCTTCATTCTTTGGTTCATATCCTAAAATGATCTCTCCAAATGGATAGACGGTGTGGATACAAAACATACATCATGGTGGGGCCCACATAAGTTGGTGTAGGGAGGTAGCTACTCAACCTGTCAGTAGCTAATCCGCGTCCCTCGTGTAAGCTAAAACTCTGTGGGGCCCACCACATGTCTGTGTAACATTCAAAACTCAGTAGGCCATGCCTCAAGAATTGCTGGGAATTGAACGTCCACCATCAAAACTTCATTGGGGCCCATAGAAGTTTTGGATCAGGAATGGATGGTATTTAAGGATGACCGTGGGCCTCAGGAAATTTTCAATGGTTGGTGTTTCCATTCCTATTGTTTTCTATGGTGTGGCTTACTCAAATTTTGGATCTCCTAAAAATGATGGAAGGATCGGATGTCAGGTGGACATCATGGTGGTCCTCACAGAG
This sequence comes from Liriodendron chinense, assembly GCA_003013855.2. NCBI lineage: Eukaryota > Viridiplantae > Streptophyta > Magnoliopsida > Magnoliales > Magnoliaceae > Liriodendron > Liriodendron chinense. The sequence goes on along the minus strand of ML058484.1, from coordinate 1,648,083 downwards.
TTTTCGGCTGCACAGCCATGTGACAGGGATTGATAGGATGGATCTCACCTTGTAACCCGGTGTTAGGATCTGTGGCACCCACCATGACATTTGTGTTAGGATCTGAGCCCAAACACGATGGAGATCCCAAACTCAAGTTGGCTACACTTCACAAAACAGTGGGGATAGAAATGCCGACCATTGAAACCTTCTATGCAAGCATTTGTTGCTATTTTACTAATTGTTTGCTTCATGTGCTGAAACTGCAGGATCTAATGCAAGTTCCACCAGTTTACATCATTGTATCATAATACCAGCTGTACAGCCTTTAGTTTTTCAATCACAGCATAGCTTCACAGCTGGCTCAACCGGAGGTAGTTCAATATGAAAAACTCGCCTGCTTATCAATATGACATTTTATTTCTTGGGTTCATGGTATATGTCTGGTTTTGAATATCGCCAATTCATTTATGTAAACTCCATCCTTGTCGTTATTTTATCAATAGCTTAATTAGTTCTTTCAAAATCATGATTTTAGGTTCTGCTTTGCGGTTTGCTTGGAATTCCTTATTCGAATGGGGTCGTCCCACAATTTTCCCACGCACACTAAAAGCCTTGCTGTTTTAGAAAGACAGCTTAACTGGAGGGTTTCAAAAGATTTTGTTGCTGCATTGTTGATTGAAAGACTTATATAGTTTCTTGCTGATGTAATCGGATATTTAAGATGTCCGCAGCTAGTTCGCAAGATGTAAGAAATTCAATATGTAATAAATGATGGATGTGTGAATTAGAAATGGTTAGTTTAGTTTATGTATTGAATTGGTTTGTATTGCTTCGATGATATCAGGTGTAAGAAAATCAAAATGCAACAAATGTGTGCTGATTTTTTTTTTTAAACATTAACGGCGGACCAGATCCGTCGACAATGTTATAAGAAAACTGACAGATCCTAGTATTATCGACGGATTTGGTTCGTCGTTCTTTTTACAATGACGAATAGAATCCGTTGCTGGAACGGTGACGGTTTTGGAGGTTACGACGAATAAGGTCCGTCGTTTATTTAACGACGGATTATATTCGTCGTAATTTACAGACGAATTTGGTCCGTCGTTTACGATTAACGACTTGCAAAAGAATGTGTGACCATGCGACGGACGAAGTCCGTCGTTAATGACGTCGTTTTTTTTGCCATATTGGCATAGTGAACTTCATCTTCTTGCTATCAGTTAGGGGTGCTTTTTGTTGCTCGAACAAAGTGCTGATCAACCGGAGCATCCCCTTGAATTTCTCTACGCTTACTAGGGTGACAGGTGCTAACTCTGGCTGGGACGTACCAGCTTCAACTTCAGCTACTGGTGTCGTGTCCATCTTTAAAAAGAAGGGACAAGAAACCCTTAGCCTCAGAAAACTGCAAACATACTACGATTAAAGAACTATACCATTGGGAATTCTAGTGATTCGAAGTTCGCAAATATCAACAAGTGAGGGGTGATCTAATCCTAAAACACTAAGTAGAAACATTGTGTTGTTCACAGGTAGCTCCCAAGTCCTGCTCTGATACCAACTTCTGTCATACCCCAAATTCGGTTCTCGACGTCCATTCGCCGTAACCCGAATTCAGAGGTGGCAGCCTCCGTAGTACCCCGATTTCGGATCCTAACCCCATATGCCAGGTTCCGATCCTGGGATACCACAAGGAGGATTTTAGGGTCTGAATTTTTTTTTGAAACATGAGCATCACCATATGAGTACCATAAAAGACAAACACAATATTTCCACTAAGTTATTTCATTACATATAGAACTGAAAGGTAAATACACAATGCGTAAATATAAAAATTGTGCACAATCCGGCACCTCCTGCTATTGCACTCCAAACTCCAACTCAACATTGCTGATACACTCTGGTATAATTTGGAGCGTAACAAACGCGCATAAGCTTCGAACGAAGCTTTGTGAGTGCGTGCGCAATGCGTATGACAAGCATGATAAATATCAGAGTAAGCAGTAAAGCATGATGAAAAATTTAAACCAAAACTTAGCCTAATTAGGCTACACGATCATGTGATGTGAATAACCAGTCTACCACGGCTATGCAAGCATACAATACATATAACTAGCCTACCATGACGATGTAAGCATGCAATACAGGTAACCAGCCTACCAAGGCTATATACTCATACTATGCAATGACCTATAGGGCCTAATGTCACATACAATGATCCAATGCATGTATGCAAATCACCACCTCTCAGTACAGTGGTCCAGATATGAACAGTCATAACGCGATCACCTAAGCAATGCAGGACTCGGAACTGGTAGCTCGCCCAGTGTGGTAGCTCGCCCAGGCTTACAGCCTCGCCCACATCACACCCGCCCACGTCAGGACTGTCCAAACCATACAAAACATCAGTCACATCACTGATACCAATACCATCTCTGAAACGGAACATCACCGGGGTCTCACAGACCTCACTACTCACCAGTAAAATGCCAAAGCCTATCTGGTGCAATAGCGGACCTACTCACAGCTGGTCAAACTCAACCCACTTTGCCAACACTCTTCTGGCAGGTTAGGCCAGACCTCCTTCCAAACTGACCACATGCAGTGGAAAACACCGCCGTCTGATATTCGGCATACTGGTGTATGATTAAACCACTCGGTCCTTGAATGGAGCACCCACCTTGGTACCAACGGGATCGGGGACTTTCACCCAGGGACATCTTTGGCATCTAGTTTAAAGCTCACATATTTTCAGTGCTCTGCAAATCACGATGGAGCTGTGGTTGCAACGTAGTAACCATGCTATGTGCGGCACAAGCAGACGGTGCGAAATGCAACCATGCATACAAACGTGGGATGACATGCCCGTGCAAGTCTCCAAAGAGCACCATAAAACTATAGGGTCTCAAAAACAATGTCACCGTCAACTGGTAATGAACTGCATGACAATCGCGACCGCTATGGCCGGTTGATACAAGACAATCAGATGAGCCAAGCATTCATGATGCATGAGCCAACCATACAGTATGAGTGCCAACAAGTAGTCAATATACCACGATGGCAATAAATCAATCTAGTCCAACCTATTTGAGATATGATTAAGATGAGGGGACACACATGAATGATCGAGTCATAGTGCGGGATGTCGCTAGCCAGTGAATCTCGCACAAAGGGCTACAAGGTATGCTAAGTTATTCCTACCATACAGTGTAAGTCAGGATAATAGATTCCTGTCCTCGAATAGTCCCATACCTATTGGAGAGGTTTGCGATAGAGAGCACGTGAATTACATTTGCGCGACTACATCTCGAATGCTTTATGAATGCGTTTATGCCCTAGTGGTCCCCAACTAACAATGGTGATTCAAGATGCATACTCATTACACATGCATGGTGGTCGTCGAAGCATATAGTATATAGATCGCATAGCGATATTCCAAACAACACTACATGTGGCAATAAATATACTAAAAATAACATAAAAAGATAATTCACTTATAACACAAGCAAACTTAAAGAGATAGGACCCGAGATGGATGGTATACAACAACACAGATGGTCCAACAATTGAACGGTGTGGATCAACCTTCAACACTCAGATAACCCAAATGGAAAGAAAATGATTGAATACACTACCGACACATCAAAGGTAGAACCTACTTGAGCAGCAAGAGTAGAATACCCAAAATCATGCCGAGACCCATAATCATGTAGTACAGTTGAGATAAACACGATGAATGATCTGTAAAATGAATGTCATAGAAGGGTTGCAAGATAGACAGGTCATGACAGAGAATCATAAATGGTAGGGTAATTTGAGATAGATGGTCAATACGATGAGGTCCAAAAAGGGACGACAGGTCTAACTTCATACTACAAGATAGGCTCCATATAATGGATGACCTACATGACATACTAAAGGTAAACGGACGGTGTGGATGGGATATACACGATATGGTGGTCTTTAATAGTTGGGTACAAGGGTATGAGGGATGAGTCATATGAGTATACAACAAGCTGAGTTACCAAGATCAATCAACATGGTGAGTCAACAAGGTGAGTCAATAAGGCAGGTTGACAAGGCGGGTCAACATGGTGAGTTAACAAGGTGAATTGACAAGACGGTTCAACAGGGTGAGTTCAAGAAAGTAGCCCTATGACTTAGATCTAGCGAACTTTAGGGATGACCTTTCAATAAGGGTTTACACAACTAATCATCAAGGTGGATCCATGGGATGGACAACGCGGTCACTCGAACACGCACACTAAGGTGGTCCCAAGGCCATCATGTACATAACATGCTAGGCTCCATTCACTTGGAGGGTTTTCATCAAGCCCAACGATAAGTCTGTCTGACTTGGGACATCTGGATAAAATATATACACTAAGGTGGGCCCTGCCTATAGGTTAGATAACAAATAAACATTATCGTAGGATCTAGGAAGTTTCAGTGGTAGGCATTCAATCCCACCATTTCCTACGTGTGGCCCACCAAAAACTGGGCCCACACCCCTGCCAAGAAGAACGACAAGGTATACCCAACATTCATCAAGATGCGACTCAAAGTTGGGCCCCATCACCTTTGGTTGGATGGACAAATAAACATTACAATGGCCCCAAGGAAGGTTTCAAAGGTGGGCATCAATGACCACTGTTTCCTACAATGTGGTCCATCAGAGCTTTGGATTGCCTCATCTTTTCTTGGAGGGCCCATGGACTAAAATAATATGGAAAAATAAATGGGCGACATAGATAAAACAGATACTCCACAGTGGGACCCATGGGGTGGGCCACATGCTGGGTCAGCGTGCCCAAGCACACTGCCTCCTGTGGTGCCCCAGTTGGGGTCCAAGAAGTTTTGAATCAAGTGGGTATTTATGTTTTCCCCTTCATCCATATTCATGTGATATTATGAACAGGTTGGATGACAAATAAACAACACTGTAGGGCCTGGGAAGGTTTCAACGGTGGAAAATCATTATTCCCACTGTTTCTCGTGGCATGGTCCACTTGACATTTGGATATGCTTAAATTTTGGGCTCAGCCACTAAAATGAGCTGGAAAAACATATGACGGAATAGATAAAGCACGTACATTCTAGGTGGGTCCCATGAGTGGGCCACCTGCTGGACAGCCCAACCAGCCCACTGTGCTGGTTGCTGCCAGCGCCACTTTTATTTTTTATTTTATTTTATTTTATTTTATTTTATTACCAAGTGGGGCCCAGAGAAGCTTTCGATCAAGCTGATATTTTTGTTTTCCCTTCTTCCACACGTGTGTGGACTTATGAACAGGTTGGATCTCAATTAAACATCATGGCGGGCCGTAGGAAGGTTTCAACGGTAGGGTCACTGTCCCCACTATTTTCTTTCAAGTGGGGTCCACTTGAGATTTGGATCTGTCTCATTCTTGAGATCATGCCCTAAAATGATCTCCCCAAATGGATGGACGGTGTGGATATAACACGTACAACACGGTGGGGCCCATTGAAGTTGGTGACGTCACTCCAGTAGGTAGATAGCTACTCAACGTGGCAGCTGGGTACTCCCAACGTTAGAGACGCTGGGAGCCCTCTCCCTCTCTCTTTTTTTATTTTTATTTTTTTATTTTTGTTTTCCTTTGGTTTTTATCGAGTGGGGCCCACAAGAGGACGATCCACTTCGTTCATCAGCTGGGTCATCTCATGGTGGACCCAATGAACCTCATATTGGGTACATTACGAGGCCTAGAAACATCAATGTGGGCCAAAGAAATTCTGACAGTAGACATCATTATTTCCACTTTTTCATGTGGTGCGGTCCGCTTAAGATTTGGATCGGCTTCATATTTGGGCCCTGGCCCTAAAATGATTTGAGAAAGCAGATGAACGGTGTGGATTCAACATAAACATCAAGGTGGGTCCCACCAGGGGGGACTCCACTCACGACGTCTAGGTGACGCTGGACTGTTCCAGCATCTCTGACGCTGTGAACGTCCAGCGTCTGGACGTTCCCCTTTTTCTTTTCTTTTTTTCCTTTTTTTCTTTGTTTAGATCAAGTGAGGCCCACATGAGTGTGATCCACTCTATTCATCGGATTCTTCAGCTCATTGGGGACCTAATGAGACCAATATTGGGCAGCTGATTTGGTCTAGAAGCATCACGGTGGGCCAAGGAAGTTTCAATGGTGGACATCATTATCTCCACTGTTTTCTATGGTGTGGTCCACCCGAGATCTGGATCTACTTCATTTTTGCTGTCTAGTCCTAAAATGAGCTGGAGAAACAGACGGATGGTGTGGATTAAATCCATACATCAAGGTGGGTTCATCGAGTGGACCCATGGTAAATGCCCAAATTGGGCTACACCTATGCGCTGCTGGGCAGCAGCGTCCTCTGGACGCTGACTGTCCAGCGGCCGTTCCCTTCTTCCCTTATTATTATTATTATTATTATTATTATTATTATTATTATTATTATTAAGGTATGTGGGGCCCATTCATGGATGATCCAATCCATCCATCTAGTTGTCCATCACACGGTGGGCCTAAAAAAGGAAAATGAAAGGTAAATAAGGAAAAATGGGGAGTTTATGTCCCCCTTGCACTCACAATGATGGTTGGACGGTTGGATGAGGTTGGATTGACGATCGGACGATCCTGACAGTGATCGGGGTCTTCCAAGCTTTGATCTCCTCCCTTAATCTCTTCTAACTTCCCACACAACTCCCTCAAATCTCTCTCTTTCTCTCTCTTCTTAGTCTTTTCTCTCTCTCTCTCTCTTTCTCTCTCTACTTGGAAATGCTATGGACGAGAGATTGCTTGGGGTGTTTGGGGGGGGGGGGGGGGGGGGGGGGGGTTCTTAGGAATGTAGTGATGATGGCTAGCATGGGAGAGGGCATGGGAGGTATGGTTTGTGTTGAGTTTGGAGGTGAGAAAGGGATGGGGTGGGTATGGTGTGTGTAGACTAGGGTGATGAGAGGGGTATGGGTGTGGGTGAGGGTGATTATTTTGATTGATTTGACATATTCTTGGGATTTGTGCAAGTGGGGCCCACACCATGCATATGTAGCGTGGCCTACCTTGATTGCGCACAAGTACGCATCTTTCAAACTAAGCATCGAAACGGAGCATGCCGCGCAGCGTTGGAGTCGTGGTGCCCGCGCGGTCGCAAGGGTACAAGTCTTAGGTCGTTGCGGTACTAAATCAGGGTCGTGATAAGAGATCGTCGATCTAGTCAGTCCGGGATGTACCGATATCGAAAACTAAATGTACATTCGGTTAATCAGGGTACGGGTCTTACAGTGATGGGCCATAGAGCATCCAAACTTGTGTGATCCCCTAGTCACAACCATCATGTGAAACCTGGATTTTCAAATGAGCGGTTGTGAGGCGGTCCACCATAGAACATGACCCATCCTTTGATCTTTACGGTCTGATTTCCTTTAGGGTTGCCCCAATGGTTGATCTTGCTCTCTTTTGGGCCTTTAAACACCCTAATTGGTTTAGATCTTGCCCAACCTGATCACTTGAACATTAAAAATTCGCCTAAAGAGGGATAATTAACCAGAAAACAATGATAATGGCCTTAACAACTAGGGTTGATTATATAATATTAGGTACTTATCACGCATGTCTCTGCAAAGTGGGATTTTTCCACTACTTAGAATAATTTCAGGATTTCTTCCCCTCTCTCCCTCTGCATTCAGATTCTGGCAGGAAAATCACTTTTTGGCGAGGGGTTCTGGCGAGGAAATCCCTTTCCAACGAAGGGATCCGGCGAGGGAAGACGGAGCCAGCGCATGTTACCTCTTGCGTTGCTTTGATGTCATCTGTGGATGATGTCTCTTATGGTCATCAGGTCGACCTGCTATTTATAGTAAACTAATCGGGTCCGGGTCTGAGCAACCGGATATGGTGAGCGCATATGTTTCAATAGGATTTTCGGGGGACTGTGGCTGGCGATTGTACTTCTAGGCCAGGCGCATGTCTCAAAACTTGAAGTTTTTCGGGATATTTTTCAGGAGGAAATGCCTCGGGCGCATGTGGTTTCAGAGCTTTTGCATGTTATCTCCGCATGTCCTCTCTGCATGTTCCAGACTTAGATTATTTTTTAAATTTCAGGTTCCGACTGTTCGCTCCAAAGGACAGGTATCTTTTTGGAGGCCAAAGTCATTAACACCAAAGCACTTTAAGCCTATCATCGAGCTATTGAATGAACGAGATGGGTTACGGATGATCAACTACTGCAAATTTCGGTAGTTGTTTTCTAATTTGGACCCTCCGGGTTGGCTCTTCATATAGGAACTTCGCTCTTGGAAGCGCGTACATAAAAATATGCATCTCCTGACTTTCAAACTTGGTAGTCGGGGGTTTTTGTGCATTTCAGATCATTTAGATGCAATACGCATGTCTAGTTCTGCTCCGAAATAGCATTTGTAGGCTCCAAACCTTTTCGGTCAGCTCTCGACAGGGACAGAACACATTTTGAGGTGCGCCTGCAAAAATATGCATCGCACGGCATTCAAATTCGGGTGCTAAGGTTTTTTTTGGGTATTTCAGATCATTTGGTGGCAATACGCAGGTTTAGTTCCGCTCTAAAATATCATTCATAGGTTTTTATTACCATTGCGTAGGTCGCCTAAGGTTAGGGCTGTGCTTGTGTCCGATCGCATTTTTCAGGTGTTTCCTGGTCCTGGAATTAATCTGGATTGTCATAGATGGACAGCTACATGTTGTTTTTATCATGGGTGCAAATTTGAGCCCCAACAGACGTGACATTCTCTTAACTGGTTGAAAGTGGTCCACCCACTAGGTGGAGCATAACTTGTGCTCCAACTAGTTGGACTTGAGAGTTACCTTCTTTCTTCTTTCTTCTTCTTTTTTCATATTAGTCATACAACACACCTACCTTGTTAGCGGGGCAACACACCCACCCACTGGTGGGGTTAGTGTATCTCCTTGGCATTTCGAACCGGAGACCTGCCTTTGAAATGCTTAAGCATCTACCAGCTAGCCTAACATGTGAGACACGAGTTTATATATATATATATATATATATATATAATACACACACAACTAGTTAGATCGTCCAACTAATTGGGTCAATTAATGTTAATATATATTGCACGAGAAAAGTCATTTCAAAGAGAAAAAAGGAGCTTTCGACTTAAGTGTGCCCCATAAAGATGTTAATGTGAAATCCACCTGCCCATCAGATGAGCCACCACATGCTAGACCGAGGCCTCCAAAAATGATCCTCATCCATGGTTCAGGTGGACCATATAATTAGAAACAATATACATGGAATGCTCAACCTCCAAATGGTTGCGAGTGGATTTCAAATTCTCATCATGATGAGTCTTGTAAAAGTTAAGGGTGGATTTCAAATTCTCCATCTGATGTTTTAGCTCTACATCTAATGGTTAGAGTGGGTATCATGCAACTAGCTAGCCATTTTCGAGCTTGGTTTGGCCGTTTTCGAGCTTAGTTTGGTTGAATGCATGAACTCATTGAATGCGGTTCAAGTTGGGTCGAACTCGAACGCAGCTAGCTATCCGATTTTGAGTTTATTTTTATTGAATGCATGAATTTGTTGAATGTAGATGAGGTTTGTTCAAACCTGAACATACCTAGCTAGTTGATTTAAGTTTGTTTAGTTGAATGCATGAACTTGTAAAATGCGGTTCGGGTTAGGCCGAACTTGAAAGTAGCTAGCTATCTGATTTCGAGTTTAATTTGGTTGAATGCGTCAACTTGTTGAATGGGTTTCGGGTTAGGCCGAACTCAAACGTAGCTAGCTATCCAATTTCGAGTTTGTTTTTATTGAATGCATGAACTTGTTGCATGTGGTCGGTGAAGGATTGAACCTGAACGTACCTAGCTAGTTGATTTTGGTTTGGTTGAATGCATGAACTTGTTGAATGTGGCTCGGGTTGGGCCAAACCTGAACGTACCTAGCTAGTTGACTTCAAGTTTGTTTGGTTGAATGTATGAACTTGTTGAATGTGGTTCGATTTTTGTTAAGCCTTTAATTTATACATTTTCTAATTAACCCATTACATCACATTATATGCATGGTTTGCATGCTTAAAAGACCTGTCTAATGCATGTTTTGTGAATGTAGGAATGAGAGAGAGACTTCAGTCAATTGATACTTAAAAGACTCACTTAGAAGCCCTTTGTTGGTGATCAAACGTGGACCAAAGAATGACGAAGAAAGTCTAAAGAGAATGCAGAAAAGAATGAAGAAACAGCAGGCTCCGATGGATCGCCGATCAATCGGAGGATGTTCCGATGGATCTCCGATCAATCGGACCACCCATCGAATTTACCTGAAAAACCAAATTTTGAATATCTCACTGGACATAATTCCGATCAATCGAAGGATCTCCGATCAATCGATCAGAGGTTTTCGATCAATCGGAATCATGTCCGATCAATCGGAAATAATGACAGAAACAACAACTCTCTAGACACTTTTACGATCAATCAGATCGTCGTTCGATCAATCGAAGATCATAGTCCAATTAATCAGAGGGAGCTGATAATGCTTGGCTAGAACCTCTTAGCTAAGGATAAGAGGTGAAGCTTGTGGGTAGTAATCATGTTGAATTCATTTTAATTCAAGTACTTTACTTTAAGTTGGATTTTTAGTTCTAGTTTGAATAAAAGTTGGTATTTTTGGATGTTTTATGAGAGTTCATGTGCTTCGAACATGGGTTCCTTGTAATGCTCTTAAATTATCATGTTTGGATTGATTAGATTTAGATTATAGTAATCCCTAAGCGTACCATAGTCCATTGGCATGGTCGTTACTTCGAAGGCTACATATTCGAATTATACGTGCTTCATTAAGACTAGAATCTGATTCTTCAACTTAAGTGGAGATTGTTTGTGTTTGAATGCTATATATTCTAACTAGAAAAGAGATGGAACTTCAATTCTAGTTGTGTTATGCTTGAATGGATGAATTCACATAGGGCTACCACAAGTCGATCCTTGAGGCCTTAGTTCCATTTAAATTACAGATTTTACAAGTTACTGTTTTAAGTTAGTTTTCGAATTTGAATCTGATAATTGCTGAGATTTGAGTTACTAGAATAGCTTGAATTGGTTTACCTAATTCCTTGTGGATCGACCTCGGTTTTACCGAGATTTATTATCACATCACAACCTTGCACTTGAGGCGAGCGAACAGGTTGGGCCGAACTCAAATGTAATTTGCTATTTGATTTCGAGTTTGGTTTGGTTGAATACGTGAACTTGTTGAATGCGGTTCGAGTGGGCTGAACTCAAACGTAGCTAGCTATCCGATTTGAGTTTGTTTTTATTGAATGTATGAACTTGTTGCATGCGGTCGATGAGGATTGAACCTAAACGTACTTAGCTAGTTGATTTTGATTTTGATTTGGTTGAATGCAACTCGAGTTAGGTCGAACCTGAACGTACGTAGCTAATTGATTTCGAGTTTGTTTGGTTGAATGCATGAACTTGTTGAATGCGATTCAGGTTAGGCCAAACTCAAACATAGCTAACTATTTGATTTCGAGTTTGGCTTGGTTGAATGCGTCAACTTGTTGAATGCGGTTCGAGTTGGGCTGAACTCGAACATATCTAGCTAGCCAATTTTGATTTTGGTTTGGTTGAATGCACAAACTTGTTGCATGCGGTTCGAGTTGGCCTAAACTCGAACTTGAAATAAATGAATGAATGAACTTGTGGAATGAGAGAATAAAATTGTGTTTGAAAGTGAGGAATACTTGCTTTCATGGCATAACACAAATTCGAAGCTAAAACTTTGTGGGCCCCACCATGAAATGTGTTATATCTAGGGCTGTAAATGGTCGGGTTTGGGGTGTGTTTAGCCAAAACCAGACCCGCCCATTTCTTAAACGGGTCTGGGTCCAAATTTTAAACCTAGACCCTTTTACTAAATGGGCGGGTCCGGGTGGGTTTAGCATGAATTCGAAGCTAAAACTTTGTGGGCCCCACCATGAAATGTGTTATATCTAGGGCTGTAAATGGTCGGGTTCGAGGTGGGTTTAGCCAAAACCAGACCCGCCCATTTATTAAACGGGTCTGGGTCCAAATTTTAAACCTAGACCCTTTTACTAAATGGGCTGGTCCGGGTCGTGTCCAAATCAACCCATCAGACCCATTTATAAATGGGTCCTGAGTCTGGTAGAGGGAGATCCACCCAGACCCATTTATAAATGGGTCGGGTCTAATGGGTCCGGGTATGGATCAAGTATGCAAGCATTTTACAAGGCTTAAAACCTTGTTCAGATGGGTTTGGGCTGGACGGGTCCCTTGAAACATAGACCAAACCCGCCCACTTACTAAATGGGTTTAGGTCGGGTCGAGTCGGGCCTAATATAAAGGAAACCAGACCCAAACCCGTTTAGTAATTGGGTCTGTTCTTGGACCCAGACCCGTAACATTTAACAAATGGGTTGGGTCTAAATGGGTTGGGTCCGGGTACCCCATCAGGTCCGCTGACCCATTTACAGCCCTAGTTATATCCATGTCATCCATTCATCAGTAGAGATCATTTTAGGGCATGGACCCAAATGAGGCAGATTCAAAGCTGAAGTGGACCCCACTACAAAAATAGTGGAAATTAAACGATAACCATTTAAACGTTCGTACAATGATGTGGCTCATTTGAATTTTGAATAGTGTCATTTTTGGAGGTGTATCCTCCAAATGATATGGCCAAACGAATGGACGGAATGGATAAGACATACATCATGGTGGGACCGGCCACAGAGTCTCATCACGTTTTTCGTGTAAAAAGTTACTCTTTTCACATTCGTACAGCCCCCAAATAGCTTTAATAAATAATAAATATCGAAAAAGGTATAATAGACTACAAATACAATGAAATACATCATTTCAAACAAGCCTTAAATGAACTTTGTGGAATGAGATGAGTGAACTTGTGCTTGAAATGAAATGAATGAACTTGTGGAATGAAATGAATGAAAGCGTGGACTTATTAAATTTTATTTGTGTTTGACCGAACTTATACATAAGCCGAGTCAATTTTTGTAATTGACTTTGTTGTATGTATTATCCATGAATTTTATTACAGGATGCCTCCTAAAAGGGTACGATCCACCGAAGACATATGTACTTTGAATCCACAACCATCCAATCTTGAGGAGGCTGCAAACCTCGGGTCGATGCAGGCAGGCTCAAGTATCCCTTCAGAGTAGGGATCTGTCCCCACTACTAGTAAGAAATGACATATATTTCTATTTGCATGGTTTCAGAACAATGAATTTTAATTAATCTCTTATAAACATCTTTTACAGGGTCTGCGAACACAGCACCCAGAAGTGCATGTGGCAACATACATTTCGAGGGCCTCTGGAACAAGGCCTCTGGGGATCCTCTAGTGATAGTCTTGTTGAACGAAAGTGGGTAACCAATTGAAGAGGGGGTCCAGAAACTTGGCCAATTCTTGGGGAGTGCAGTACGGAAGCCGCAGTTCTTCCCCCTTGCTTATCTTGATTAGAGGAGGATGCTTCTCGAGCACAAAGAGACTGTTTGGCAGGCAGTACAAGTAGATTATTTAAATTTTTTCTATTCGATTAAATTTTATGCTAATTTGTCAAATATTTATCTTAACAATTGCTTTTTAAATACAGTGCAGGAAAGGTTTAATATCCCTCCTAGAGTTAAGCGATGAGTTATGGACTCATTGAATAAGAGATTGAGGGATTACAAGTCAGACCTAAAGACATCCCACTTCACACCTCATGTGGATGATCCGGTTATGGCAAAGAGGAACTTCTCACCCAGCGGGGATAAGGTGGAGTGAGATTGGTTGGTTGACTTTTGAACTAGTGAACTGGGAAAGGTAAGAGTAATAACTGTATATAATTTCATTTAAATATATACATATATATGAACAATATATTATATTATATTATTTACTAAAGTTTCTTATTTAATGTAGATGCGCTCAGAAACAAATAAAGCAAACCGAGCCAAGAAGGGTCTTCCCCACACCTGTGGTACGAAGAGCTTCCCGAGGAAACGCACTGAGGTAAATTTGAATGACCAACAAAAGTATAGTTTTTTCTTCATTTATCAACAATTTAATATTTTATGCTTGTTAACAGGTCGAGAAGGAGACCAGAGAAGAGCTATCCCACGTGCAAATGTTTACGATTACACATACACGTTAGGATTGAAAGTCGGGCGGGTTCAACCAGACCGACCCGTGATCGACCCCACATTGGGTTGGGCTTGGGCAGAAAGTATCGAACCCGATCTTGAGCTTGGGCTATAAAAACACCAACCCGATGAAGTTTGGGTCAGGCTTGGGTTGAGGTCTCGGGTTGCCCGACCCAACTCGATGAAGTTTGGGTCGGGCTTGGTTTGAGGTCTCAGGTTGCCCAAACCCGATCTATATACAAGTTACTTATAATTTTGTTATACTTTAGTTAAGTAAACTTATTAGTTTATGTTACTTTAGTAAGTAAACTTATAATGTTTAAAATTTGATATGTTTGAATTTGAAATGCTTAAATGTTAAAAGAGTAATTATCCTATATTTTAGTTTATTTGTTTAGTAAAAGTGAAGTTCTTTACAATAAATACCTACATATATAATTAATAAAGCCATAGGTACAAAAAATAAGATGTGTATTGAAACATAATAGACTAATGTAATAACAAAAATATTAGCATTTATCAACCCAACCAACCCGATCGAGCTCGCTTAGGTTGGGCTTGGGTTAAGAATTCCCAACTCGAGGTTGGGTTGGGTTGTGTTGGGTTAGGGTTGAGTACCAATGTTGAGCCTTGAATTATACACATTTTAACCCCAATTCATCACTCTTTATGCATGATTCATAGTATTAAAGACCCATCTTATGCATGATTTTGTGTTTGTAGGAATGAGAGAGAGACCTTGTGATTTCAATGTTAAAAGATCGCTTTAGAACACTTTGATGATCAAAGGAAGAAATGCCAAGAATGGAGAAAGAAGCAATGGAAGATGGAATCGAAAAATAAAGAAAAACCTTAAAGAAATCATGTTAAAAGGCCTGAAAGGGCCAGAAAAACCAAAGTGCAGAGCTACAGGGTAAGAAAAGAAAATTGCAGAAACTGCAGAAAATAGCCCTATTGTTACACGTCCGACTGATCGGTGGCCAGATCCGACCGATCGGCCTTGGGTTGGGATAGGTCGAATTTTCAGTCTTTTTGGCAAAAACTCGCTGGATTGAAAAAATAGGTTGGGGACCTGTCGGCCACGTCCAGAAAATATAAATTTCTAATTTTGCTTCGATTTTTCCTGCGCAACTACGTAACCTTTTGCATGATTCTGGAACTTTCCATGGTGGTGGAGCTTTAAAGCTATAAAATGACACCTAGGGGTGGATCTAAACTCATCCTAGAAGAGATCTAAGTTCATGGGAAGAGGAGGGAATTGTCGTGGAGCGTCTAACTCCTCCGAATGTGGTTTTTCTATGCTTTTAGTACTTTTTCCTTTGAGTTTTAGTTCAACTTCTTAATGGTTGGCTAAACCTCTTAGCTAGGGCTAAGAGGTGAAGCTTATAGTTATTTACTATGCTTTATTCGAATTAGTTTAAGTACTTTTTTGTTTAATGAAGAACACTTCTAGTTCAAGTTTGAAATAAAGTTGGTATTTTTAATTTAATCTTTTGTCTCTCGTGATTTTGCTTAAATGAGATGTTTTAATTTATTGAGATTGATCAATAGGGTATTGTTGATAGGATTTTGGGTTATAGAAATCTTAGATCCATCATAATACGTTGGATGCTAAGAGATTTTACAAACCAAGTTTTCTTAGTGCTTATCTAGAACTAAACTAGAAGAGGTTTTTATCTTTCGATTTGATCTGAGATAGATGTTTATGTATTAATATTAGTTTAATATAAGTTCAATTCATACTTCTAAATCAAGTCTAGTGACAAGACTTGAGGAAGAATCATGAATGTGATCTCAATTGTTTTGTGAAGGATTTGGCTGTGTGATTGGATACGCCCAATGCCTTAATTGTTATGAGAAAACCATATCAATGGATGATCCATTTATGTTAGATATGTTATGATGATTTGATTGCTCTATATTCCAATTGGATAGGAATAGAACTCTGATTCTGATTGAGTTATTAGCTTGAATGGTTTGAATTGGCATTGTGAATGATTATAAGTGGATCCTTGACGCTCTAGTGTTTTATTTTCCTGATTTAATTCTAAAGTAGATAGTTATATATTCTTAAAATCTATCCATTAATATAATTCTGAATTTAGTCTATCCTAATTACGTAGTTCAGAATTGTTACGACAATCCCTGAGGATCGACCTCGGTTTTATGGAGAATTATTACTACATTGCAGCCTTACACTTAAGGCGAGTGAACAACCAACACGACCCAACCCACCCGACTTTCAGCCCTAATACACGTAGGAACGGGATGACTGTAGATCGAGCTTCGGCAGATCTCATTATAAGTATACTTGTCAAACTTAAAATCATTTTTACCTTCATTTATTGTTTCTATTTTTTTTAATCGTATTAATATTGAATGTTTTTAATTTGTTGCAGATCAAGATGACGACAAGGGAGTCCCAGTTGCCGGAGGGCTCTAAAAGTAGCACGGCTAGAAATGATGTATTCTCCCAGGTCATGAGAGAAGATAGCCATGGGCGTGTGATGACAATGGGGGCGGAGTTATTCCCTCCAGCTTGTGGGGTTCCCCACCCTCTCATGCTCAGTACATGGATCAGGTTGCAGAGCAAAGCCAGGCTGTCGCCGAGGCATGTTAAGAGGTCGCTGAGGTGAATGAGAGGTTCATCGACTTAAACCTCTGTGGATGCGCAACTTCAGGCGATGTTGCACTACATGGCGAGCTGTTTGGGCGGTTCAGTTGACATAGAGGAGCTACTATAAGCGAGTCATAGCAGCGCTCCTCCGCCTGATCGTAGCGATGCTCCTCTGCCCAATGCTCCTCAGTTTGATTCTCGAGCTGCTATTTTTTATATGTTGTATATTATAATATTTTTGTATTTGTATTTTATTTGATTAAGGTATTTTTTTGTTATGTGTGATTATTTAATTTATTTGTCATTTTACATGTTTTTTAATTTATATGCAATTGCGATTATCAAGTTTTTACACTCTAGATCCAAAAAAAAACAAATTGTACTTGACAAAAACTACAACATATAACTGCGGATATATCTTCCACTTAATAAATGAGGAAAATTTTAGCAGCCGATACTACACTACAAATGTTATAGTAGCGGATACATCCACTGCTATAAAAAAATTTCAATGGCAGAAATATCAGCCGTTGTAAATATAGTGAGGGTTATTTTACATCACTACAGCGGCGGATACATCCATCGCTATAACCAAATTTAACGACGGATTTAATCCACTTCTATAAAGCCTTTTAGCAGCGGATATATCCGTTGCCAACTGTACCATTAGCAGTGGATATAACCATCACTAAAAGTTAATATAGCGGCGGTTTATATTATCCACCGCAAGAGATATACCGACAGTGCAGATAGCGGCGGATTATGTATCCACCGTTGCGCCGCCGCTATAGGTTATAACGATGGATATAGCACTTATAGAGGCGGATAAATCTGCCAGTATAGGTGCTACTTGTTGTAGTGCCACTAATTCATAATGAGATAATAGTCTTCAAAAAAATGCAGTTGCACTCGTTCTGGGATCAATTTGAAATGAACATAATTGCAACTAATTACTCGTTGGCTTGACATATAAATTAAAATGAAATTAACCCACTTTGGTAATTTCTTATACATTTGAGTTGGATTGCTGCAGTTCAGTACAATGCTTGCACCGATTTGACTCTACTAGCTAGGGTCTATATTAGCTCCGATGATGCTTTCAAGAGTAGGGAGGCATTTTGGTTTTGAAAGTATACACTACTAGTACTAGTTTTGGCAATCACAACTGCATGTACTTGAAGACTACCAATGAGAAAGATTCATCAAAATTGATTGAGAGATGATGTCCAGATGGATCAAGGATCGGGAAATGCTGGTTTAGCTTAGATGAATTTACCTTGGGAAAGATTCATCAAAATTGCTTGAGAAATGATGTCCAGATGGATCAAGGATCAAGAAATGCTGGTTTATCTGAGATGAATTTACCTTTGCCTTCCAAACATTAAAAGAGGTTTCCAATGGTTGAAAGGACACTTTTCAAAAGCAAGTTTGGCATCATCTTTTGACCCTTTGACTCAAGTTATGAATGACACTTTTATGCTAAGCATGTATTCACCAAATTTACGGTGGTACCGAGAATATTGACGGTTAAATAAATCATCCGACCATCTGTGTATGTGGGCATTAGTGGGTTGTTGGAATTGAGTGACTCAAATCTATACTAATCATTGTTGTCGAGCGATTGAGTACATTGAACTCTCTGGATGTCTTTGCGTGGTTTCAGGCGATCGAAAGTGATTTGGGTGGTCTTGATCAATAGACCGATTGTATGTTGGCTTGCGCTAGTTTACACGGTTTTGCATAAATTGTTTCTAATTCTGGATTATTTCCTATATTAAAGGGATGTGATGTAGGATTAGGATAATTGTCAAAGGGGCTGGGCATCTTAGAGGGATTGAGAGAGTTTTAGGGTGAGAGAAAAAGCTTGGGTTAGCTTGGGTTTCTCTTGTGGGGCTTGGTGGATTCACTTTGTGCCATGGTTTTTTCTCGTGAGGGATTTTCCATGTTATAAAAAAAAAAAAAAAAAAAAAAAAAAAAAAAAAAAACGGATCGACTTTTCGTGTGTGTTGATTTGCTTGATTGTTACCATTGTGTAATTGCCACAGTACTATCCTTAGTTGCAATAGAGGTAAAACGATCTCTTCTCCTGGCAAATACCAATTAGTTCTAATACCAAATAAGATTGAGGAAAATTTTAAGAACGCATGAAAGAAATATCTTAATTGAGCGAGCGAATTCAACACGTGAACTTCAAA
This sequence comes from Liriodendron chinense, assembly GCA_003013855.2. NCBI lineage: Eukaryota > Viridiplantae > Streptophyta > Magnoliopsida > Magnoliales > Magnoliaceae > Liriodendron > Liriodendron chinense. Next base: position 1,629,128 of record ML058484.1, on the reverse strand, counting down.
GGCTGAAATAAAGAATGCACGCATGCTTGCGAATTGGGCCCATGAAGGCAGAGGCCATTCACACAAGAAATTAGAGCAAAAAGAACGCCATTCAGCAGCAAGAATTTTCAGCTTGATCGGTTCGTGGCATCATCTAACGGGCTTGGTGATGTCATGTGGGCACCAAAAGGTATTGATCAGACAATTCTCGGTCCTAATTCGGCCTTGTTTAGGTATAACCCAATGGGTACTTATGAGTACTTATGAATAGATACCCAAGTTAATAGTGTGAGTTCATATCAAAGTCATTTTCCATTCTTTCTATCTCTGAATTGTTTCAGCGTGCTATCTAAGGCTCTCATCATTCCATAGCAAAATAAATATATAGTGAAAAAGATAATAACAGAAGATAACATCCTAACAAAATAGCAACAACCTAACACCATCCTAGCAAAATAGCAACAACCTAACAATAAAATAGGTAAACTAATGCCACGTCTCCAGGCAGTCGGCAAAGGTAGACTCATGAGCACTAAGATGATGATCGAATGGATGACAGGGTATTCGAGAATGCAAAAACGTCTTCCCACGAATAAGATTTGTAAGTTGGACCCGGAAAATCATAGTCGTGCTCAAAGGTTCCATCTCTAACGTAATATTTGATCAACTTTCCACGTATGCGTATCCACAACACCTCTGTTCTTTCTTCATGAATAAGATGCAATACAGTAAATGAAGCGAGGTGTTCCGGCATCAACATCTGAGGATATATTATCACCATTGCATCGAGATTAACATGATACCTAAAATACCACTGAGAGTAGTCACGCTCCATCTCCCAGATATCAAATTTAAATTCACTTGTCAATGAAGTCGCAGATCTATGATAGGTCTCTATCAAGTATAAATGCCCATTTGATTCCCCACAATATTTGCATTGTCGGACGCTGCATCCCTTTGGTTTCGGAGGCAGTTTGATTGCTCGAAAAGATTCTGTTTCAATATGGAAGGAGAAGAATGATTCATAAATACTTGTCCAGTGCAAAGCACCGTTCCATAACACTCCCTTCCCATAGAGTTTGACGAATGGTTCATGAAAATCTTTTCCCGAGCATCTCCACAAGCCTGTCTGAGAAGAATAGATATCTATGTGAAAATGTTTTGTACCTGATAGAACTACTACTTTGTAGTGGGGAGACTTCGACGGGTCAAATACAATGTTAATGCAGTGGATGACCAATACTTTACTAGGTAGTGGAAGAAGCATGTATTCCATGATGGTCGGGTTGCAAACACAGTAATTGATACGTCCACAACTTCGAAAACACAAGATCAGAAGGCCGTTGCAGGAATCCTGCATTGAGAAGTTTCTTGCCAAGAAAGAGAGAGAAGGGTCGGGGACTCCACAGTTAGGTTTGTCGATGGGAGAGAATTCACGCAGGTACTCGTGCAAGAGAGGCTGAAAGAAGAAGGCGGAGATAGATGAATCGGGAGGGGGTCGGTGGAAGGAGTGGTTTAGAGGGAAGGAGGGATGTGAGATGAGAGAAAGCCAGCTCTTGGAAACACACTTGAATCTGAAGATAGATTTAGCAGGCAGGCGATAGAAGATCTCTGTCATTATATCATCGTTATGAGAAATCATATCCATTGCTGTTGTAATGCCAATGCATGTCTTTCTTCTTTTATGAAATAGAAATTGAACTGTGCCGATGAGAAAAAAGGGAAGATTTTCAATAAGAAAAGAGCAAGAGCAAGAGAAGAGAGACGGTTTCAACAAGCCAACCATCCTTGAATGGGAAGAGAATAGATGGGCAGACGGACTTGCCTCCTTTGAATAGAAATATATAGAATGGGAATGGGAAGGGACGCAGTCTGGGAGAGTTACCGGGGCGCGGATTTCCTGCGAAAGCCGAACCAAGGTGGGGCCCGTAGTGATGTTTTTTGATAAATCCACCCCATCCATCCGTTTTGGGAGCTCAATTTAGTACATGAGAACAAAAATGAACCGGATCCAAGACTTAAGTGGGTCTCACTAAAGAAAAAGGTGGGTAGGGAAATTACTACCGTTGAAACCTCCCTGGGTCAACAGTGATGTTTATATGACATCCATACCGTTCATAACGTCACTACTGCTGGGATGAACTGGAAACACAAATATTATCCTGATTCGAAACTCTTGTTGCTCCACAAATATTTCAACGGTGGACGTACAATTCTCATGTTTTCGGCCCACTTAAGTCTTGGATCTAGTTCATTTTTGTTCTCATGTCCTAAAATGAGCTCCCAAAACGGATGGATGGGTAGATTTATCAAAAAAACATCACTGTGGGCCTACCTTGGTTACCAGCGTAGGAAATTCCCGCGCAACAGTAAATCCGCGCCCGAGTTACCCGGAGTGCGGATTAGGTGAGACCCCGGCCTCACCCAACACCGTGCGGCCCTTCCGTGGGGCCCACCTTGATGTGTGTATTATGTATCCATACGGTCCATCAGTTTTTCCATATTATTTTAGGTGATTATACCAAAAATTAAGCATATCCAATTATCATATGGAACGTGACATAGAAAATATTGTTGATTGATAATTAATGGGCCACGACAGTTTTGGATCAAGATGATATTTGTTTTTTCCCTTCATCCTGCCTTTTTTTATCTTATCAACAGATTGGATGGCAAATAAACACTACAGAAACGTTAAAGTACCTCCTAAGAAGTTTTTAATGGTAGAATGGTTAGTCACCACTATTTCTTGTGGTAAGGATCACCTGATAATTTTCCGTGCTTCATTTTTGGGGTAATTCCCTAAAATGATCTGAAAAAATGTATAGATGAAGTGGATATGTAATACATACATCAAGGTGGGCCCCACGGCAACTCCATGGTAACGGGACGCATCTTCTTAGGTGCCCCGGGTCTCACCTAATCCGCGTATGATCCGCTCTCAATTCTCATACGCGGATTTCCTGTGCTGTGCAGAAAGTCACGGGCGCGAACTAGGTGTTACCCCGGGAACAGCTTAGTGAGTGTTACCCCTACCGTATGACCCACATGGATGATATTTTGTATATCCACTCCGTTCATCCGTTTATACAGCCCATTTAAGGATAAGGTTCCAAAAAATATCCAGATCCAAATCTCAAGTGACCACGGGAAACAGTCTGATTGAGTGCCCCACCATTAAAAATTCTAAAAAGCCCATGGTAAGGTTTTGGTAATGTTTATTTGCAATCCAAGCTCTTGATAATGTCAATAAGGTCTCGATGAAGGGAAAATATAAATATCAGATTGATTCAAAACTTTTCTAACCCACAAAACATTTTTAATTGTTAGTAATCACTATTTGTAATGTTATGGTCCACCTGAGATTTGGATCTTCTTAGGGTTTTGTATCATATCCTAAAATGATATGAGAAAACAGATAGACAGCATAGATATATAAAAAATACATCACGATGGGCCACATACGGTAGGAGGGGTAACAACCACTAAGGTGTTACCAGGGTAACATCTAATTCGCTCCCGTCAGTCACTACAAGAGCGGAGTAGGTGATACCCTGGGCTGACCTAAGACCGTGCGACCCTTACATTGGCTTACCATGGGGCCCACCTTGATGTATGTACTATATATCGACACCGTCTATCCATTTTTCCAGATCAATTTAGGGGATTATATAAAAAAAGGAAGAAGATCCAATCATCAGGTGGACCATAACATAGGAAACAGTGGTGATTGACCATTAATGGGCCACGGAAGTTTTGGATGAAGCTAATATTTGATTTTTCCCTTCATCCAGGCTCATGTCACCTTATCAACCAATTGGATGGTAAATAAACACTACGGAAACATGAAGGTGCGTCCTGAGAAGTTTTTAATGTGTTTAATGGTAGGATGGTCAATCACCATTGTTTCTTATGGTATGGTCCATCTGATAATTGTCTCTGCTTCATTTTTTGGGTAATGCCCTAAGATGACCTGGAAAAATAAATGGACGGAGTGGATACATAATACATACATCAAGGTGGGCCCATGGTAACCCCAACGGTAAGGGCCGCACTATCTTAGGTGAGCCTGGCATCTCACCTAATCTGCTCTCAATTACTCCACTGGTAACCTAAGTGGGGTCTGTTGTGGGTAGACAATTTATATGAACCGAGCTACGCACTGAGACCTTGGTCTATGTTGATCCGGAGTCTCGATGGCATAAATGAAGTCTTCCCGGCAATCCCGTCCCAAGAGGTCAGTTCGGATTACGGTTGAGGCCGGTGCATTGGCAAAAGCCGACCTTATCCTTTCTCTTATAAATAGAAAGCGGATGACGCAGGCCCTTAAGGATCGGGACAGGCCCAGTCCCAAGATATCCGCCGAGATCTCCGACTTGATATCGGCGACGATTCCAGCATAGGATATCTCCTCCAGCACCTATAAAGGTAAAAGAACGCCATGACTACGGGTAGATTGAATCTTTTGAGAAAAACAATCAATTACTCACGATAACCGATCGACTGACTTTGGCATCGGAGGACTAGCGGCCGGAACCCGGCCACCTCTCAGCCTTTTGTGTTTCTTTACAAGGATCAAGGGTCCAAATCAAGGCCGACCTTTTGGATCATACCGCGATTCGATCAGTCTGTTGGTGTCCATATCTCGTCTCTAGTTGTCACGAGGAATCGACGACAACAGCTGGTGTCGTTTGTGAGAAACGACTGTTAAAGCTACACTCATCTAAAAACTCTTTTGTCAAGAAGAAGGAACCAATGGCTGGTGGAAAAGGCAATAGGAAAGGGAAGGCTCCCTGCAAATGCCCAACCTTCCTATGAGCTACAATCTGAAAATGAAGGACCCCTCCAAGAGACTCCAGCCCTTCACCTCGGGAGTTTGTCCCGCTACTTCAATCTTCTAAGTGGACGACAGAGGTCCCGTAATCGCGGGGCCAGATTGTCCACATTAGAAGAACAAGTTGGAGGCGTTGCGGAACATTTGGGTGGGGTGGATAGACGGTTCGGGCATGTGGACAAGAAACTAAATGAAATTATGACCCTGCTGAACAATTTAGCTTAGCCTTCACCCGTACTCGAAGGCAACCCTGAACCTTAGCTACCTCAACAAAGCTCTCATCCACCACGTTAACTCTCCAATCGTCATCGACCTGATGAAGGACGAGGTCGCGAGTCGAGCTTCAGGCTCGAGATTTCGACCAGTCACGGAGCTTCCCGCGAACGACCTAAGACACAGAATAGAAGAAAGACGATGAGCTCGGGTGAGTCATGGTCAAGATCGGGTATATGATAATATCACCCCTCTTGAGGCCGAGCTGAAGGAGCTTCGGGAGAGAATCGGTGATATCCAGAGAGCACAGCGTGCCCGAGCACTGACTGCAGCTGACGACCTCGTGGACTCGTCTGAATCCCCATTCACCGACGAAATTCGCAACAAACCTCTTCCAAAGGGCTTCAAAATCCCTCAGCTCAAGCAATACTCTGGGATTGGAGATCCAGCCGAGCATCTCGAGAACTTCAAAGTCCAAATGGAACTCCATGGAGTTAATAGGCATATCATGTGTAAGGCCTTTCCATTATCCTTAACTAGTTCGGCATGGACCTGGTTCCGTAATTTAAAGTCGAGGAATGTCTCTTTATTTACCGAACTGAGCAGGGCGTTCGCAACCCAATTCATCGAAAGTATCGATATGAGGAAACATTCTACTCACCTTGCTGCGGTCAAACAAAAAGATAACGAATCGCTGAAAGATTACCTCTCGCGATTCAACGCCGAGGCAGTTCAGGTGGAGAACCTATCTCAAGATGTATTGCTACATACAATGATAGGAGGGCTACGTGATGAAAAATTTCTCTAGTCGGTAGGGGAACAGCCTCCTCAGTCCGTAGCTGAATTCCTCGATCGAGCCGCCAAACATATTAATGCAGAGGAGTTGGTGAACGCTCAGGGATCGTCACATAAGAGAAAAGACCGCAAAGAGGAAACCAGCACCAAAAGGCACCGTCCTGATCGCAGGTCGCCGAACTCGAACGCTGCTTCACGTGGAGCAAAAACTTCGGCCTCACAGTTCGAAAAATACACCCCGCTCAAAACGACAGTTGAGCAAGTGTTCCTAGCCAAGAAAGACAAACAGATGTTCGGACGACCCGCAAAGATCAAAACTGACCCCAACAGAAGGTCAAAATCCAAGTACTGCCTGTACCACAAAGACCACAGGCATAATATAGCAGATTGTTTTAACTTGAAGCGACAGATAGAGACCCTCATCCTGCAAGGCTTCTTGAAAGAATATATTGCCCAGCGTCGTGAAGACCAAAGGACCACGGATCAAGAAGATGGCAGAGAGCCGATCAATAACAATCCCATGGAAGAAATCCATGTGATCTTCGGTAGGCCCGCTACCGGTGATTCTAGCAACGCCCGCAAAGCCTACGTGCGTCAAGGCCGGACATCCGAGCCGGGACTGCAAGTGAATTTGACCAGCAGGCCCTCAAAAATTCCAAAGGTCGCCTGTCATGCGATATCCTTTTCCGAAGAAGATGCTGGAAGAATATTGCACCCGTATGACGATTCTCTCGTGGTGTCAATGGTGGTCGCTAATAAAAAGCTCCACATAATGATGGTATATACTGGGAGTTCGGCCGACATCATATATGCCTTCGGCGTTCGACAGAATGAAGATTGATCGATCCAGATTAAGGCCGGTCAGAACCGCTTTAACCGGATTCATAGGGGCATTGTATTATGCCTGAAGGGGAAATAACCCTACCAGTCACAACAGGAGACGAGCCCAACCAGAAGATGATCATGGTTGATTTTCTCATCGTCAACACTCCATCAGCATACAACGCAATCATCGACCGACCTATTATCCGAGCTCTAAAAGCCTGTCTTTTTATCTATCATCTAGCCATGAAGTTCGAAACCGACGACAGAATCGGCATGGTCAGGGGGGACCAGCAGGAAGCTCGTCGATGCTACGAAATGACCCTACGCAGAAAGAGCAAAAATGTGATCTCTGCCGTCTCACACACAACTCTGCTGGACCCTAGAGAAGAAACAAAGGAGTGCAGATCACCAGCCGAGGAGTTAGTAGAGGTCCCTCTAATGGACGATGATCCAAGCTTGAGTGTTAAGATCGGATACCAACTAAGCAGCAGCGTTCAGGCAAGGCTAATCACTTTTCTGAAAGAAAATGCAGATGCTTTCGCATGGTCTCATAAGGACGTGCCCGGGATCAATCTCGAGGTGATGGTCCACCTGGCTCAACGTTGATTCGACCTTTAAACCGATCCGCCAAAAACGACGAGCCTTCAATGCGGAGAGATACACCGCAATCGAAGAGGAAATCCAGAAATTACGTCAGGCATGGTTTATCCAGGAAGTCCACTATCCTAATTGGCTCGCCAACGTTGTTTTGGTCAAAAAAGCCAACGGGAAATGGAGAGTCTGTGTCGACTACTCCAACCTCAACAAAGTCTGCCCTAAGGATAGCTTTCCTCTGCCCAGAATAGATCAGCTCGTAGACGCGACGTCAGGTTACGAGCTCTTCAGCTTCATGGATACGTACTCCGGGTACAATCAGATCTAGATGTACGCTCCTAACAGGCAAAAAATAGCGTTTGTTACCGATCGAGGCCTTTACTGTTATAAGGTAATGCCTTTCGGACTTAAGAACGCCGGGGCGATGTACCAGCATCTGGTCAACAAAATGTTCGCCGAACAAATTGGTAAAATTATGAAAGTTTACGTGGAAGACATGCTCCTTAAAAGTTTAAAGTCAGGAAGACCACTGTCGACAACCTCCGCACTATGATCGACATCTTGAAAAGATACGGAATGAAACTCAACCCTAACAAATGCGCCTTCGGGGTGAGCTCGGGGAAGTTCCTCGGCTTCATGGTAGATCAAAGAGAAATAGAAGCTAACCTGAAAAAGATTCGCGCACTGGTCGAGATGAGCTCACCAACCACTGTGAAGGAAGTACAACGCCTCACCGGGCGGGTCGCCGTGCTTAACATGGTTCGTTTCTAGAGCCACAAACCGATGCCTTCCATTTTTTAAGCAACTCCGTGAGTTCAACTGAGATGACCTGGACACCAGAGTGCGAGCGGGCTTTCCAAGATCTCAAGGCATACCTCGGATCGCCTCCATTACTGTCCAAGCCTGCGCAAGGAGAAGAGCTACTGCTGTACTTGGCCGTATCCCCGGCAGCAGTAAGCTTGGCTTTAATTCACGATGACCAAGGTACGCAGAGGCCGATGTACTACATCAGCAAAGCTCTCCTTGACGCGGAAACCCGATATCCCAGCTTAGAGAAGTTGGCTCTGGCATTGATAACAACGGCGAGGAAACTGCGACCTTATTTCCAAGCGCATCCGATAGTAGTGCTAACGGACCAGCCACTGAGGCAAGTATTATAGAAGCCAGAAACTTCAGGTCGCCTCGCTCGATGGGCCATTGAGCTCGGAGAATTTGACATACAAGTATCCACCCCGTACCACCGTCGAGGGACAAGCTGTGGCCGATTTCATCGCCAAGCTTACCAACCCCCCCATCCTCGAAACCGATGCTTCCCCTACAGGAAACAATGCGAGAGCCATGCCAGATGATGGTTCAACAACCCTTACATGGTTGTTACACGTCGACGGTTCATCGAACTCCCAAAGATGCGGGGACCGGAATAATTCTGACTTCTCCCGACGGCATAAAAATCCAGTACGCTCTGAGGTTCGGCTTCAGAGCTTCTAACAACGAGGCGGAATATGAAGCCCTCTTTGCCGGGCTACGGCTGGCTTCAGCGCTCGGGATCCGGAGTGTCAGAGTACATAGTGACTCGCAACTGGTCGTGGGTCAGGTGACAGCTGAATATTAAGCAAAGGGAAAGAAGATGCCCGCATATTTGCTGAAATATCAAGAGTTATTGGCTCAATTTGATTATTGCAAGGTTATTCAAGTACCAAGGACTCATAACACCAATGCAGACTTGCTCGCCAAATTAGCATCAGTAGGAGACGACGAGCTCGAGAGGTCGGTTCCCATTAAATTCTTTCCCCAAAGAAGTATCGCCCACGAAGAAACCAAAGAGGTATGTCTGGACTCCGCCAAGCCCAATTGGATGGATCTGATTGTTCGTTTCCTACGAGATTGGCGATTTGCCCAAAGAGAAAAATAAAGCACGGAAGATACGGTATAGAGTGGCTCGGTATACGCTGATCAATAATATATTGTATAAAAAGGGCTTTTCGTTACCCTGCCTCCGTTGCCTCGGACCGGACGAGGCCAACTATGTCCTGAGAGAATCCAGCACGTGCGGAAACCATTATGGGAGCAGATCTGTAATATCCTAAAAATTTAGGGCACGAGTAAGTACACGAGTGCGTTTTCACATGTGAGAAATTGAATTCTAAGCTGTATTGTTCACACGCATACACACATGTATACAGTTTATACGTGTCCAGACAACTTGTCAGGCCTCTGAAAAACTTAGTGTACTTAGTTAAGTCGATAGACCGACCGTTAGGATAATCTGTCGTTACTAAACTAGAAGATTTAACAGTCCACTCCGAATTCGAATTACGCGATCAATGTAAACCGCCGTACATTATCCTGTACATATGTCTGTTCATAAATAAGAACCGTACATTGTGTCCATCACAAGGTATATCCTTAGACCAGTGATTTCTTGGCCCTATGAACCTGCTCGGGTGTGTTTGTAACACCCTAGGATTTTAGAATGATCTCAATTATAAATTAGTTATTTATTTAAGAAATTAAATAAATTAATATAGATAAATTAATATAAATAATCCGTAAGAAATTATAATATGGCTCCTTCATTAAAATTGCTCAACATGAACCTTAGGATAGCATGGAAGTGGCAGATTACGCAAAACTCATAAATCTATAAGTACTAGGAAAATACCATTAGTTAAACTTAAGTTATGGGACCAATTGCAAGTTTTATGATTTTTGAAAATCATTTTCACACAAAACTCTATATACTAGTTTTAGGACACGATCTAACCTTACACGTCGAATTTCAGCCCTCCGATCATCCTACAAATAGCCTAACCAAAAATTGAGCCATAGGTGGGCCATCTAAACTCGGATCTGCCTCATTTTTTGTGTCACACCTCTAAATTTGATGGCCTACCTGATGATTGGAGCGGATCTTGCATATACATCATGGTGGGACCCACGTGCACAGCGTGCACGTCAAGTGCACGGTCAACGCGCATTGACCGCGCTTCTCACGCAACGCGGACGACGAGTCCTCTTCGGACGCTGAACAGCGGCTAGCGTCACCGCTGTCGTCCGATTGTGGCCCACACCGTCCATCACCGTGGACCCCATCTGTTGATCCAAGCCGTCCATCGGAAGCACTCTTCGCACGGGCTTCGATGGTAGGTGACCTCATCGTCTTCAGACGATTGTATGGTCCACCCCAGCCTTCCAAAATCGACCATAGGATTCAAGATCTGCCAAGATCTTTGATTTTACCGTGCATGGTTGGGCCAGATCTCTTCCAGGCCTTCGTGTGGACCCCACCTAGCTTTCCAACAAGCTTCATATGCATAGGAGTCCCAAAACTATACAGTTTCCTTCTTCTACTCGGAAACGCATCCGAGAATCCGTCCGCAAGCTGTGGATTTTCCGTCCGTCTTTGAGCTATATATATGAGCCATGGTAGGTCTCTCTTTTCCTCCAAGAAAGCGTCAGAGATGGAGAGAGAGAGAGGGAGAAGTTGCAAGCGAGGGAGAGAGAGAAGAGTGGGACGTTAGATAGAGAGACGGAGAGAGAGAGAGAGTGAGAGAAGGAGGTGGGGTGCTGTGGCCTTGCTGTTGCTGCGCCACAGCACTGCCAGCGCTGCTGGACTTTTCTCCAGCAATAGAGAAAGAAGAAAGAAAGAAAGAGAGAGAAAGAAGAAGAAGGAAAAAGAAAGAAAGAAAGAAAGAGAAAGAAAGAGAGAGAGAGAGAGAGAGGGAGAGAGAAAACGTGCGTGAGAGAGAGAGAGAGTAGCTTCCACGCCGCTGCTGTTGCTGTTATTGCTGTGGGGACAGCACCCCCGTCAGCAAGGGAGAAGAATAGAAGAAAAAGAGAAGAAGAAGGGAGGAAGAAAACCGAGTCGACTCGCTGAGCCAACTCAGATTCAAGTTTGGGCTTGTTTGCAGCCTAGAGATCATCATATGTGTGAGTGATTCATCTCACGTAACTTTCTCTGTTAATGTCCTTTAGTGTTCTTCCTTGTCTGCGTTCAATTTATAAAGACTTCTTCTCTAGTTAGGAATTTAGGTATACTTTTATACATTCTTTCATATCATGGAATCCTAGGTAAGGGATCCGTCCATATCCTATCTCTATATCCATAAAAGTTCATCGCCAATTATCCTGTTCTTATTTAATTAATCTTCTCAAGTTTTCCATTTCAATGCACATGTCAGAATTCTATAACAATTCGATTTAGGATTTGTTACATATGACGTAATCAACATGCAACACTAAATACATGTAGTATTCTCAAGATTTCTCATGTCATCATTCTCAAACTTCTCGATAAACAACAACTTAGGGTTCGACAGTATACAATACATAACTCTTGAAATAATGTTAGCCTGTCGACATACTAAATCTTACACGACGACCTCCTCAAATTCCTTGATTGACAATAACTAAAGTAAGATAAGGAATTACCTAAGTGAAGATAACACATGCATGTTGTGATTGGACTTGAATATTGATATGCATTGTATGCTTGATGAATGCTTCCATAAACATATACATGTGCATACATGTGTACACCGCGACAGAACAGGAGCATGGTTGATTTGCCTCCTGGCGTGCATGGTTGATTTGTCGCCTTGCTGTACCGGTTAGGTGAGCATAGTTGATTTGCGACAGGTTCCTAATGTTCAGTGGCAGCGAGTTCTGGTCGTTTCACTTATTGAGCATGGTTGATTTGCTCCACTGGCGTGCATGGTTGATTTGCCGCCTCGCTATACCGGTTAGGTGAGCATGGTTGATTTGCGACAGGTTCCTAATGTTCAGTGGCAGCGAGTTCCTAGACGTTTGTTGCTCTCACACGTATCATAACATACATGACATCATATTCCATTCATGATAAAACATAAGTGTATTAATCACAACCTTATCCCCATATATTTCATACGATTCTTTCCGTTGATGATTCTCGTCCTATTTTTATTAACTAGAATATTACCTGTGATGGAAATGACCTCACTGGGCTTTAGCTCACCAAAATCACCACAGTTCTTGCAGGTTTTCAGGAAGGAAAAGACGTAGACAGAATAGAGTATTCAGATGGTCACATGTTACTCAAACGCCAACCGTAGTTGATCTATTTTATCTTGTAAAATTCAATGTAATAAGATATTAGTGGAAAAGAAACTTCATATTTGGGATTTGTTTTAGTAATGTGATGTGTGGAATGGAATCTCAAGGAATCTATGCTCGAATTTTCAATTCACACCCTGGAACTCGGGCTTGGGTTATTGTACTCGGGTTTCGAATTTTGGGGCGTGACAAGATCGCTGGTGCAGAAAGCAATACGTCAGGGGTATTATTGGCCAACCATTCAAAAAGATGCCCGAGAGATGGTCAAGAGGTGTGACAGATGTCAAAGGTTCGCACCAGTCCCTCACCTTCCGCCTGAGGAACTCACCCCTATGTCCGGACCATGGCCCTTCGCGCAATGGGGAGTCGATATCATTGGTCCTCTCCCAATTGGTAAGGGGCAAGTCAAGTATGCGATCGTAGCTGTTGATTATTTTACAAAGTGGGTCGAGGCAGAACCACTCGCGATGATTACCGAGAAGAAGACAACCGACTTCATCTGGAAGCCAATTATATGCCGGTTTGGCATCCCGAGCACCATCATCACCGACAACGGACCCCAGTTCGACAATGCGAAGTTCCGAGAATTCTGTCTGCACTTAGGCATAAAAAATGTATACTCATCCCCACATTATCCTCATGCCAATAAACAAGTAGAGGCAATCAACAAGATTATCAAAGGCCACTTGAAGACGAAACTCGGTGAACATAAGGGGGCATGGGCAGAGCAGCTCCCCGAAGTACTATGGGCATATCAAACCACAACCCGGTCAACAACAGGCGAAACCTCTTTTTCCTTAATGTTCGGGACTGAAGCTGTGGTTCTGGTGGAAATTGGGCTCCCGAACCAATCGAACCGGCCGCTTTCAAACCAATAAAAATGACTCTGAGCTTCGGACTAACCTCGACCTGATTGAAGAGGTCTGAGAAACTTCTCAAGCCCGAATTGCAACTTACCAACAATGCGTCGCTAAATTTTACAACTCGCAAGTCAAGGAAAGACGTTTCAGGGTAGGTGACCTCGTCCTACGAAGAAACTTGAAAGAGAAAAGAGACAGAATCACAAGCGCATTCAGTCCGAACTAGGTTGGTCCATATAAAATTGTAAGGTCGGTTCGCATGGGAACTTACTGGCTAGAAGATATGCACGGTCGAACCCTACCTCGCCCATGGAATGCGGAGCATCTGAAGATCTATTATCAATAAAAGGTAAGTAGTTAATCTCGACAAATCCTCTCTCATGAGTGGTATCCCCACCAAGGGAAATGATATGCTAGCAGAGGGTAATATCGCCCAAAGCTGAGCTGTGTGTATGCTTAAGGTCGGCTACGATCAAAGCACAGTAACTAGTCACTGCCTTCACCTACTCTAACCTACACTACTCCGATGCGAGCTAACTTGCTCGGCCACGGAGTAAGAAAGGCAGGACAAATAATAGCAAGGTGAATAACGAAAGCAAACCAGAAGATAGAAAAATCAGACACAAAATGAAATATCAAAATTTGATTTGATAACATGACCTCAAGAGGGTCAGCATTACAATCAAATGTGTATCTAAAAGCCCAAACACAGGGGCCAAAAAATAAAAATAAAAAATATACAAGGGAGATGAGATTATGAAAGGGGAGGGTCAACTACTGGTTCAGTGGAGGGCAGAGGGTCGGTCCCTTCCGCCTCAGAGTCAAGGAAGGAGAGGTCCAAATCTGGATGATGACTCTGGACTATCATCCTGCACTTCTCATAACTGAAGTCAAACATTCCGCCGGCCTCGGCTACCATGACCTCCAGGTCGGATCTAACTTTCGTCAGCTCCACCTCCAGAGCTCCTCCAGCAGATTTCTGCTCCTCAATCCGAGCTTTAAGCTCGGTTTCCACCCTCTCCCTGCTCGAAAGCTCGGCTCGTAGTAAAGCATTCTCCCTGCTCTTGAGCCTCCAGAGCTTTCTTGGTGTCTTCCGCGGACTTCAGCGCATCGTCTAAAGCCCGTTTCGTCGAAGCTAGAGTGCCTTCGAAGCCGGACAGCATGCCTTTATCTCGGGTCATCTCCTCCCACAATGCCTGACATCCTAAGGCAATCTGCGAAGTGTCCAATATAGGATCAGCACATGAGAGAAATAAAAACAGCAAGCTAAAAACTTGGGGCGAAAAAGCATACCTTAGCTCCGAAGATCCTAAGAGTATTAAGCAAAGACAGCCCTGGAACCTTCGTCATTGCATCTACATCGGCTTCGGGAACAACCTTATATGCCCATTTGCACAAGTTGTACAAATGTGGCGGCATCTCTGGGCCTCGGCGCAGAGATGAAGAGGATTGAGCTGGAGCGACATGAGGTGTGCCCCTAGACAGACCGGCATCAGAAACAGCCACCAAGTCTATCACTTGGGTCGGTTGAGGCCTCCTGGAGGCAACAGGGGCTGTAGCCTTAGCCGAAGGTGCCTCCGGTCTCACCTCGGGAGTTGGGTCCTGGGGGGCATCAGACATCGGGGCAGTAGGGGGGCAGTCAGATGAACGTTTCGATATCGCTTTGTCTTTTCTTCTCCCTGATCTGCTCCTTCTCCTTAGCGGTCAGAGCAACGGATTTCCTTTTGGGGACCGGAGCAGACATGCCTGACAAACAAAGATACAAAGCGGCATCAATGCACTACGAATGTCATCATAAGCTCAGGCTCAGATTTTTAAAGTGAAGAGTGGTTACCTCTGGGATTGATGCCCACGTCTGACAAAGTCTCGAAAGAGAGAAGAAGCTTCACACTGCAGAAACTGGGGTCTGGCTCCCACATAGCGGCAATGCGGCTCTCTTCTTCCGAGCTCAGGCTGGGAGGGTCTCCTCCAACTAAAAAGAAAAAAGAGGAGGTTAGATCGTTCCGAGCAGGAAGGTACTTAAAGAACATAAAATATCAGCCGACCCAACCTGGAACCGAAAACCAGTTGCGCACACGAAAATCAGGGAATTTAACTTCGAGTCGGGGACCTTCCCAACCCTTTGAGACGAAGAACCACTCCTCCTTCCACCCATGAACCGAGGAGGGCTGATCATCGATGAGGCGACGCCCTTTTCTTCCCTGAGGTGACAAATAAAACCATCCCCAGGAATCAGGATGGCTTTTTAGCTGGTATAAATTCATCAGCTCGGCCACGGTGGGATCTAATCCGTGGACCTGGCGCCATAAGGCGACGTAGCCTATCAACGTCCTCCAGGAGTTAGGAGCCAATTGCCCCAGGGTTAAGTTAACCCTGGAGAGATACTCCCTCACAATAGGAAGCAAAGGGAGACGAAAACCGACCTCAAAGAACTGGGAGTACACAGTTATTTGGTCACCAGGAGGACGGGTCGGGAAATCATCTAAGCCGGGCAACCGGAGATCAATAGCCCCCGGAATATAGTATTCCGACCTAAGCTTAATTAGGTCAGACTGCATAAGCTTGGTCCAAATCAGGTCAGCCGGGTAATTTGAAACCCTATTAGCTACTCGTCCCGAAGTGCTGACAACAGGAACCTCATCCGAGGCAAAGGAAGAGGGAGTCTCTGCCAGTAGAGTTCTCCCTGGGGACTCAGCGGAAATGGGTTGGATTTCTCCCAATCGGGATTCTCCAACAGGTAGGGAGGCAGATAGGGTTGGTGAGGAACTTTCCTCTGAACCAGACATTTCTACTCAAAAATAAAATAGAAGGGAAATTGGGAAAAAGAATGGCCAGAGATCGAACGTACCGGATCACGCTCTGGAATGGGATCAACCAAGGAGAACTGGATTTGAAGGAAAGATTTGAACAATTAAGGCGATCTGTGGATGAAGAGGAAGGAGGACACAGCAGCAACGGAAGTGCCAGGAAGAAAGGAAAGTTCTTGAAAATTTTCTAAGTCCGGCATTTATACTCCTCCGGATGACAGCACCCGTACCCTGCTCCCACCACGCGTCAGGTATCCATGGCCTCAAAGAACGAATCGGCGCCACCCTTAACATGGCCCGCCACGCGTCCGCTCACCCATTGGACAGCAGGATTCCGGCCGTCCGTTCGGGGATACGAAGTCCACGTGTCTCCATTTCATTCGTACGTCAGAATAAAAGCCTGTCGCTCCGTATAACCATCATTGCATCTTTTTGAAATTCGAAATGGCGCATTTAATACGACTTTGCTGCCAAATTCAGGTCGACCATACCCACTCAAAAATGCTCCCGAGCTAGTAGGATCCTCCTCGGGAGCAGGGGGCAACTGCATGTGGGTAGATAATTTATATGAACCGAGCTACGCACGAGACCTCAGTCTCTGTTGATCCGGAGTCTCGATGGCACAAATGAAGTCTTCCCGGCAATCCCATCCCAAGAGGTCAGTTCGGATTACAATTAAGGTTGGTGCATTGGCAAAAGCCGACCTTATCCTTTCTCTTATAAACAGAAAGCGGATGACGCGGCCCTTAAGGATCGAGACGGCCTAGTCCCGAGATATCCGCCGAGATCTCCGACTTGATATCGGCCACGATTCCAGCCTAGGATATCTCCTCCAGCACTTATAAAGGTAAAAGAATGCCATGACTATAGGTAGACTGAATCTTTTGAGAAAAATAATCAATTACTCACAATAACCGATCGACTAACTTTGGCATCGGAGGACTAGCGGCCGGAACCCGGCCACCTCTTAGCCTTTTGTGTTTCTTTACAAGGATCAAGGGTCCAAATCAAGGCCGACCTTTTGGATCATACCGCGATTCCGATCAGTCCGTTGGTATCCATATCTCATCTCTAGTTGTCATGAGGAATCGGCGACAACAGGGTCTACCTTGATACTTGTGAAAATTCTAGTCTGTCTATCCTTTTTTGAGATCATTTTAGGAGGTGAGACAAAAAATGGATTGAGCAAACACCGTTGAAACATCCGCCTAAGTTATTTGTGTTTTCAGCTTTAAGGTGGAGCCAAAGAAAGTTTGGATGGTAGACATTTCTTTCCAGAGTTTTCTGGTGTCCTGTGGCTCACTTAAGTCTTAGATGGATTTCTCACAAGCCCAATTTGGTTCTGACGCAGATCTCCGTAGAAAGCCTTTGGCAGGAAGTTGGTGCGTTAGTTAAGCCCATGTTTTTGAGAAATCCAACCTATCTACAAAATATGATTCAAATCCAAAGCTCAAGTGGTACACACTAAAGAAAAAGGTGGGTACGGAAATTCTCACCGTTCAGATCTCCTGGTGTTGACAGTGATGTTTATATGCCATCTGTTGATGCTGGAAATTCGTCAACAGATGAGGATGAAGATTTCTTGATATCGATGGTCGAACGATGTTTGATCTTCTCCCTGAGGAAAGGTTGGATCCTGTAGAACACAAAGGAAAGCTAAGGGGGGTGGCTGGGGTCCAGCCGTTAGCCCTCCGATGCCTAAGTCAGCGGGATCTTAAAAGATTAAATATCTATCTTTGATCAGTTTTTGTATCGTACCTCAATAACGGAGAGAATGCTCCAATTTATAGACTTAGGTCGTGGAGTTGCGTTCCTTATTTGTTGTCGTGATGTTTGTAGAGGAAATCTCTGAGATTTCCTGAGCTGTCCCGTGATCTTCGAAGATGTTCGGGAAGTTGGTTAGAGATTTCCCAGATTCTTCTCCTCTTATCACGCACAAACTTAGAGAATTGCGGTAACGGAATCAGGTCGCTCTAATGGGAGCGGTCGGCCTTGCGAGGTCGTCCACAGGGATCACCTTTCCTCCTTAGACTAGGTCGGTCAGACCTGACGACATGTATTTGGGCCGTTCCGTCTGTGGTCAGATCGACTTCGAGCTGAGCAGGCTGAGCTGGATCTATCCCCAGGTCAGCTCGTATTCTTCTCACAATAATACCGAGGTCAGCTCGTATTCTTCTCACAACAGAAGTCCCCCCACTCCCGAGTCTAGCTTGTCTGTCTCGGGAGTAGCTTGGTAAAGAAGATACGACGATCTGGCTACTTTTGGCTTTTTTACAGTTGTCGCGCCGTCATCTCAACGGGAGGGAAAGCGGCATTTAATGGGTCGTTTAAAAAATCGAGGCGTCATCATTCGTTTGTACGGCGTATCAGCGCTCAACAGAATATTATCGAACGGGTGGTGCCACGTGTCTGGAGTGGTGCGTTACTTTTTGTACGCTTCAACCGAGAGCCGCCACGCAGAATCATTGCATTAAATGCCAAAGAATCCTTCGGGTATAAAACTCGAGAGTTAGCGAATTTCGGAAAAATCTTTCTCTTCTCCACTTTTGCTTTTCTCTCTTTTTGGGTTCTCCTCCTCCATTTCCTGATACCTCTCATCCAGCCAGTATATCAATCAGCTAGGGTACGCTCTTCTTACCCTTAGAAGACCTTCTTCTCTTCTTATATTTTTCAAAATGTCGGAGGCCTCCTACTCTGATGCCATACCGATGGTGAGGTTTGGAGATTCCGAATCGGACCCATCTCTATCAGAGCATCAGGAGATGAACCCCAGAGAGTTCCATTCCAGGACAGCCGATCCTGTGAATGAAGAGGAATCCGACGTTCCTGAGCCAGGAGTTGGGGATGGGACGGCTCAGAAGGATTCCTTCGAGCTGGATGGCGTGACCTCGTAGATTACCCAGAGAGAACTGGATAATGCGAGGAGGACGTACGGGATCTCGGAATCCGTAGAACTTAGGATTCCGGACCGAACTGATAGACCGAGCCGACCTCGCCGGGGGGAAACCGTTATCTCCCTGATGCATTTAGAGGCCGGGCTCAGGTTACCTCTACACCCCTTCGTGCGAGAGGTCCTTAACACCTTAGGTCTCGCACCGAGCCAGCTGCAACCTAATGGCTGGAGGTGTATGGTGGGATGCTACATCTTGTGGCAGAGAGTAAGAAATAAAGAACTGACCTCGAACGAGCTGTTCTCCATGTACAGTCTCAAGTCTCTGGGAGGTCAGGGTCTTTATTACCTCTCTTCTCACCCGGGCTATGGGGGCTCGATAGTGACCGGCCTACCATCCTCGACAAGAATTTGGAAGAGGAAATGGTTCTTTGCGTTGGGGGATTGGGAGGCTTCGTCGGATGAGCTTCGCCCTCTGGAGCATAGGGTTCGAGCTGACTTTGCTCTGCCAGGTCGAGCTGCACTTAGAAATTTTTTTGAATTTCTAATGCTTTTCACTTATGCTTTTTTGACTCTGATGCATATTTCCCTGTCTGTGCAGCTTCGGTGGCCATCAGGGTAGTGCTTTCTGCGATCCAAGAGAGGCAGATCCGAGCTGCACGGGAGTATCCGCTTGAAGAAAGGAACTTCCGCAGTCTAATTACTGTAGAATCCGTCCTTGAATCAGGTCAACAATGTTGATATTTACATTTCACTTGTCTTTTTCTCCACGTGTTGTGTCCTGACATCTTTCTTTGTGTTTTGGACAGGCATGGCACCAAAGGCGATTTCTAAATCCCGCAGAATCCCTTCTCGGCTCCTCTAGTGCGGGGAGAGCTCGGCGGAGCCCCCGAGCAAAAGGGTGGCCACGGAGGCTGAGAGGCAATAAAGGTTGCCTCAGTCATTCGTGTGTGGGTCTGGACAACCTCTGGGCTCATCCCCTGCAGGGGGTGAACCTCTGGCTGCCCAGTCTCCCGCTTCCGGGGTTTCGGTCGTTAACGTGCCGGACACCTCGGATTCCCAGGTTGAGCCATCTGTGGGCTGACCTGCAACTCGTGCCAGCTCGTCTGGCACTCCGACAGCATCAACTTCAGCGGGGCCCACCGCACCCCTGCTGAGGTCGGATCTTCGCGCCCTCCTCCGGCTCCCCGGGCCACCCTCACTGCAGCTGCTTCTGGGGCCGAGCAGCGCGAAGACCAGGTCGACATGCCTCCGGTAACGGAGTAGTTTGCGAACTGGAAAGAGGGGGTTAACGCCTACATGGACGTTAACCAGAGCATCCCTCAGGATCTGAGCTCTCTTCCGTCGTCAGATCCTGACCAGATGGTCGGAGTCACAATTGAGAGCAGTCTCAAGGTAAGCTGACTGCTTCTTTTTCTCCTCTCTCTCTCTCTCTTTTTTTATTCGTGCCACTGTTGCATGACCAACTATCGTAACTCATTTTTGTAGGACTCGGCCTTGCTGATAATGATTCGCCAGAAGATGGCTGAGCGGACTCACTAGATGCAAAAAGCTCTGGTTGCCGCCTCTTCCTGGAAGAACAAGTCTGAGGCGATGAAGGCTGAGCTAAAGAAAAAACTATCTGACCTGGTAACGGCCCAGACGGAGCTGCAGACGGCCCAGGATGAATTGCAGACAGCCCAGTCCGAGCTGAAGGTGGCTCAGTCAGAGCTGGAGGTGTCGCAAGTGCAAGTCCAGTCTCTGGAAGAGGCGGTGAGAGAGGCTTCAGCCAAGGCTCAATCTGAGGTGAACAAGGTCGAGTCGCTCGAGGCTGCTCTCAAGACAGCTGAGGAGGAGAAGGTGGACTTGGCCAAGCTCTTGAAGGAGGTCCAGATGAAGGCTCTGGCTGATGCAAAAAGTGCAGAAGCTAAGTTTGAGAAGCTGAACGCAATTTCTGAGGAGCTGTACAATCATGGCTTCCAGGATTGCAGACGGCTTGTTCTCAAACACTTCCTCGATCTCGACCTGGCTCCCGTTGACAATGATGAAGACGAGGATGAGGTCGCGAGGGAGGGACCTTCAAAAGGGTCGGCGGCCGGTCCGTCCAATGCTGCTGAAGGCTGATCTACCTTGTACTTTTTGTCTTTTTTTTTTATGTAACAATGTAAAAAAAAACTTTTACTTCAATACAAGCCCTTAAGAGGCATCTCTATTCAAATTGCGTGCAGCATTTTCTTTCTTTTATGCATACACGAATCTTGAAATGACTAAGGAACCCTTTGTAATCAACGAAGCTCGGTAACATAAATCCAACCATAATATTATAGTAGATGACTAATCGTAAGGCTTCGATAGTAGCTCGGAACGTTAACACCGCTAGGCCGATCTGCTGTTGTAAGTCGGAAAGTTACTATTCACAATACTTAGGAAGCAATTTTAAAGCAATTTTATTGAATCATCGCCTCGGAATACATATTTTATATGAGGCCCTGCTCGTTCATGGATAGTAGATCTTCATGTGATCAGCGTTCCATGGATGGGAAAGGGGCCTGCCGTCCATGCTTTCAAGCCAATAAGTACCAGGACGACGTGAGCTGGGCACCCTGTATGGTCCTTCCCAGTTGGGACTGAAGGCAGCGATTTTATCTTTGACACTGACTTTTTTGAGAACCAGGTCGCCAGCTCGAAACCGCCGCTCTTTTACTCGGGAGTTATAGTATCGCCTAACCCGTTGCTGATAGGCTGCTAATCGTATTTAGGATGCCTCTCGTACTTCATCGAGCAGGTCCAGGCTTGTCCGTAGTTGTTCTTCATTTTGATCAAGTCGGTGTTGGCTCGTCCTGCTTGTAGGCATCCCGACCTCTACTGGGACGAAGGCTTCTGCTCCAAAAGCTAAAGAGAAAGGCGTTTCCCCAGTTGTGGACCGAGTTGTGGTCCGATAGGCCCAAAGTACTTCGGGAAGTTCGTCAGCCCAAGCACCTTTCTTCTCTCCGAGCCTTGTTTTGAGGTGATTCTTGATGATCTTGTTAACTGCCTCGACCTGGCCGTTGGCTTGTGGGTGGTGGGGAGAAGAATACACATTCTTGATGCCCAGACCTTTACAGAACTTCCGAAACCTTTCATTGTCGAGCTGCTGCCCATTATCAGTGATTATTGTATTTGGGATCCCAAATCGGCACACGATTGCTTTCCAAATGAGCTCTGTTGTTTTCTTCTCGGTAATGGTAGCTAATGGTTCTGCTTCCGCCCACTTCGTGAAGTAGTCGACGGCAACGATTGCGTATTTCACCTGTCCCTTCCCCATCGAAAGAGGGCCAATGATGTCGACTCCCCACTGAGCGAACGGCCATGGTCCAGACATGGGGGTGAGCTCTTCGGGTGGTAGGTGAGGAATTGGAGCAAATTGTTGGCACCTATCGCATCTTTTAACAACTTTTCGGGCGTCGTGCTGGATGGTGGGCCAATAATATCCCTGTCTGATTACTTTTTGCGCTAGTGCTCGGGCACCAGAATGATTCCCGCAACAGCCAAAATGAATTTCGCGTAACACGTAATTAACTTCTTCGGTTCCCAAACAACGCAGACATGGAAAAGAAAATCCTCTCTTGTAGAGGGTCCCATCGATCAGAGTATATCGAGCTGATCTATAACGGATGCGCTGAGCTTCTTTTTGATCGGCGGACGTTTCGCCTGACTGTAAGAACCGGATGATAGGATCTCTCCAATCTGGGGTAGCCGACACTGGAAAAACTTCTGCAGATTCGTTTGACGATATGCTTCGTTGAGGGAGGAACTCGATGGGAACCATCCTACCGAGCTCGTCGTTGGCCGATGATGCGAGCTTCACGAGAGAATCCGCATTCATATTCTTGCTCCTCGGGATCTGAACAATTTTATATTGATCAAAACGTGACAGTAGCTCTTGAGTTCTTGCCAGATATGCGGACATTTTCCCCCCTTTCGCTTGGTATTCTGCGGTCACTTGCCCGACCACCAATTGGGAGTCACTATGTATCTTTATAGATCGGATTCCTATTTCAGAGGCGAGGCGGAGACCGGCTAGGAGGGCTTCATATTCAGCCTCATTGTTCGAAGCTCGGAATCCGAACCGGAGAGCGTATTGAATTTGGATCCTGTCTGGTGCTGTCAAGACGAGACCGGCTCCGCTACCTTGTGAATTGGAAGATCCATCAACGTGTAATAACCAGGTCGGTCTGTCGTAGTTATTTTCTGGTGACGGGTCAGATTTCCCCCCGGTGGGCTCGAATTTGCTGTTGTCCTGAATTTCGAGGGGCTCGGTCAACTCGACGATGAAGTCAGCGACGGCCTGGCCTTTGATCGCAGCTCGAGGTTGATATTTTATGTCGAATTCACCGAGCTCGACAGCCCATTTGACGAGATGGCCTGAGGTTTTCGGGTTCTGCAGCACCTGTCGCAATGGTTGATCAGTCAGCACAGCTATCGGATGCGCCTGAAAGTATGGCCTCAACTTTCGGGCTGAGGTGATTAGTGCCAAAGCTAGCTTCTCTATTGTCGGATATCGGGTTTCAGAATCGAGTAGGGCTTTGCTGACGTAGTACACAGGCCTTTGGATCCCTTTGTCGTCCTGGACTAGTGCCGAGCTGACTGCCGCTGGTGAAACTGCTAAGTACAAGAGTAGTTCTTCTTTATGTGCTGGTTTGGACAACAGCGGCGGAGAGCCGAGGTAGGTTTTCAATTCGCAGAAAGCTTGCTCGCAGTCCGAGGTCCAAGTTATCTCCTTGCATTTACGCAGCTGCTTGAAGAAGGGGAGGCATCGATCTGTAGCTTTTGAGACAAACCTGTTGAGTGCCGCAATCCTTCCTGTGAGCTGCTGGATATCCTTCACTGTGCGAGGTGAGCTCATGTTGAGAAGTGCCTGAATTTTTCAGGGTTGGCCTCAATTCCTCGCTGGTTTATTATGAAGCCAAGGAACTTTCCCGAGCTTACTCCGAAAGCACATTTGCTGGGGTTGAGCTTCATTTGATACTTCCGCAATATCCTGAACGCAGTGCAGAGGTCGCAGACATGGTCCTCTGACCGTTTGCTTTTCACAAGCATATCATCCACGTATACTTCCATAGTCCTACCGAGTTGGTCTGCGAACATCTTATTTACTAGTCATTGGTAGGTTGCCCCGGCGTTTTTTAGCCCGAAGGGCATGACCTTATAACAGTAGAGCCCCCGATCCGTAATGAATGCTGTCTTTTGCCTGTCGGGAGCATGCATTTGGATCTGATTATATCCAGAGTAAGCATCCATGAAGCTGAGGAGCTCGTGTCCGGCGGTTGCGTCGACGAGCTGATCTATCCGTGGTAGAGGGAAGTTGTCTTTAGGACAGGCCTTGTTCAGGTCAGTGTAATCCACACAGACTCTCCATTTCCCATTGTTCTTTTTGACGAGGACAACGTTTGCAAGCCATTCCGGATAGCATATTTCTTGGACGAATCCCGCCTTGTGCAATTTCTGTACTTCCTCTTCGATGATCATGTACCTTTCTGTATTGAAAGAGCGCCTTTTTTGACGGATCGGTCTGATAGTTGGATCGACGTTTAGCCGGTGGACCATCACTTCTGGGCAGATTCGGGGCATTTCTTCATGGGACCACGCAAAAACGTCCACATGCTCCTTCAGGAAGGTGATTAGGCCCTCTCGCACGTTGCCGTCCAAACATGACCCGATTTTGATAATTCTGGTCGGGTCGGTATCTGACAATGGAATGTCGATCAGCTCCTCGGCGGGCGACCCGCGCTCCTTCTCTTCCTCCCTTGGATCGAGAGAGGTCGCATGAGAAACGGTTGATACCGTGCTTTTATTCTTCCCTCATAGGGAAAGTTCATAGCAACGACGGGCTTCCTGCTGATCTCCCCTGACTACGCTGATTCCTTCGTCGGTTTCGAACTTCATTGCAAGGTGATAGATGGAAACGGCAGCTTTGAGAGCCCGCGGGATAGGGCGGCCGATAATGGCGTTATAGGCAGAGGGGGTATTTACGACAAGGAAGTCAACCATAATTATTTTCTGGTTTGGTTCTTCCCCGGTGGTAACTGGTAGAGTTATCTCCCCTTCGGGCATGATGCTGTCCCCTGTGAACCCGGTCAATGCTGTCTTGACCGGCCTCAGTCGGGACCGATCGATCTTCATTTTTTCAAACGCCGAAGCGTATAGGATATCAGCCGAACTACCCGTGTCGACCATCATCCTGTGGAGTCTTTTGTTGGCGACCACCATCGCAACGATAAGGGAGTCGTCATGTGGGTGTACGACCCCTCGAGCGTCCTCTTCGGTAAAAGTTATTGTTTGTGAGGTCACCTTTGCGACCTTTGCAGGTCGGCTGGTGATGTTAACAGAAGATCTCGGTAAGGATGTTCTTCCTTGTCGTACGTAGTTTTTGCGGGAGTTCCCGGTATCTCCAGTGGTCGGCCCTCCGAAGATCATGTGGATTTCTTCCACAGGGTTGTTGCTTTGTTCCTCAGTTAAGTCAGCGACCCGACCTTCATCCCTTCGTCCGTCCGAACGCTGAGCGATGTAGTCTTTCAAGAAGCCTTGCTGGATGAGGGCTTCTATCTGTCGCTTCAAGTCAAAGCAATCCACGGTGTTGTGACCGTGGTCTTTGTGGTACAAACAGTACCTTGATTTCGACCTTCTATTGGGGTCGGTTTTTATCTTCGCAGGTCGTTCGAAATTGTATTTACCTTTCTCCGCTAAATACACTTGCTCGATGGTTTTGTTGAGCGGTGTATACTTTTCGAACCGTGGTGCAGGTGATTTTGTTCGGCGAGCAGGTCCGTTCTGGGTCGGCGATCTTTGCTCTAACTTCCGCTCCGACCTGTGTCTTTTTTAGCTGCTGCTATCCTGACGATCCTTATTCCTGGTCGTTGGTCGGTGAGCGTTAACCAGTTCCTCGGCGTTGATGTGTTTTGCCGCCCGATCTAAAAATTCTGCCACGGACTGAGGTGGCTCTTCCCCAACAGACCAAAGGAATCTTTGGTCCCGTAGTCCTCCGATCATGGTGTCTAACAGTACGTCTTATGAGAGATTTTCAATTTGAATAGCTTCGGAATTGAAGCGCGCGAGGTAATCTTTCAGGGACTCGTCTTCTTTTTTCTTGATTGCAGCGAGATGAGTTGAATGCTTCCTCGGGTCGGTGCTCCCGATGAACTGAGTGGCGAAAGCTCGACCTAATTGAGATAACGAACTGATTGTGCGGGGTTTTAGGTTGCGAAACCAAGTCCATGCCGAGCTCGTTAAGGACAATAGAAAAGCCTTACACATAATGTGTCCGTTGGCTCCTAGGAGATCCATACGGACTTTAAAGTTTTCTAAATGCTCCGCCGAATCTCCTATCCCAGAGTACTGTTTCAACTGAGGGACTTTAAACCCTTTGGGAAGGGGCTCTTCACGAATCTCGTCGGTGAACGGCGACTCAGACGAGTCGACCAGTGCGTCCACTACGATTGGAGCTCGGGGCTCGCTGTGCTCTCTGAATATCGCCCATTTGCTCCAGCAGTTCCCTCAGCTCGGCCTCTAGTGGGCTTAAGTTGTCGTCGACCCTGTTGTTGGCTCCAAGATCAGCTCGTTCATGTGCGAGACGAGCTGTTCTTCGTTCCTCGAGCCTATGTCGTAGATCGGTGGTAGGCAAGCCTGTCGTTGGCCGAGATCTGGTCTCGGTTGCTCGACTGGCGACCTCGTTTTCTTCTATCGGAGTGGGGTGTTGAGAACGCTGCGACGGCCGAGTTTGGTGAGAGTGCTGGGTTTGTTGAGGCTGAGAATGGGTATGCCGAGGCCCCTCACGGTCTCTACCATTCAACATGGTTGGATGGGCTAGACCAGTTAGCAGGGCTTTAATTTCGTCCAGCCTTTGGTCCACATAGCCCAGTCGTTCGTCGACCCCACCCAGTTTTTGGTTGACACCTCCTACCTGCTCTTCGAGAAGGGACAACCTGACTCCTCGGTTGCGAGGTCTCTGTTGTCCCCCCTGCTGAGCAAAAAGAGGAGAGTTCCCACAGAGCTGGATTGCGGGGGTGTCGGGGAATGAACCTTCATTCTCAGAGATTTGATCGTCTGAAGGTCCAGCGATCGCGGGTGCTTTCCCTTTATACTTTATCTTTCCAGCCATAGTGAAAGAGAAGGAAGAAGTTGAGATCGTCTTTAGCGATTGGGCGAGAACACAGACTTCCTAATTAAAGGAAGAAAGGCGTAATTCCCACAGACGGCGCCAATCTGTTGATGCTGGAAATTCGTCAACAGATGAGGATAAAGATTTCTTGATATTGATGGTCGAACGATGTTTGATCTTCTCCCTGAGGAAAGGTTGGATCCTGTAGAACACAAAGGAAAGCTAAGGGGGGTGGCTGGGGTCCAGCCGTTAGCCCTCCGATGCCTAAGTCAGCGGGATCTTGAAAGATTAAATATCTATCTTTGATCAGTTTTTGTATCGTACCTCAATAACGGAGAGAATGCTCCAATTTATAGACTTAGGTCGTGGAGTTACGTTCCTTATTTGTTGCCGTGATGTTTGTAGAGGAAATCTCGGATCTCTGAGATTTCCTGAGCTGTCCCGTGATCTTCGAAGATGTTCGGGAAGTTGGTTAGAGATTTTCCGAATTCTTCTCCTCTTATCACGCACAAACTTGGAGAATTGCGGTAACGGAATCAGGTCGCTCTAATGGGAGCGGTCGGCCTTGCGAGGTCGTCCACAGGGATCACCTTTCCTCCTTAGACTAGGTCGGTCAAACCTGACGACATGTATTTGGGCCGTTCTGTCTGTCGTCAGATCGGCTTCGAGCTGAGCAGGCTGAGCTGGATCTATCCCCAGGTCAGCTCGTATTCTTCTCACAATAATACCGAGGTCAGCTCGTATTCTTCTCACAACACCATCTGCTACGGGTAAAAGCCGGACCGTCCCGAAGAGGCCTGGAAAATCTCTAATGGCCGAGGTCAAGTATGTCCGAGGCCACGACAACCATAAGATGAGTCGAGCAGTCCGAGTCACCTATCTGTTTTAAAGAAGGTCAGCTCAGGTGTTGCATTGGTAGTTCAGATCGGTCAAGATCTTTAGTATCTCCGTGTTAGAAACGGACAACCTGAAGATAAGGGGATATCGAAGATCTTCCCCGAGATAAATATCAGCCGAGAGATATATCAGAGCAGGATATCTCTTCCAACCAACTTAAATAGAGGGATACTTCCTCTTCGACGAATCATTCAATCCTCTCAAGAAATAAATACATTTTCATAGAAGTTCTCTGTAACTTAGGCATCGAAGAGATAATGGTCGATCCCCCAACCACCTCTTACCTCTGATTACCTTTTGCAGGGATCAAAGTCAAGATCCAAGCCGTCCATTTTGGTCGAAGTCCAAGCTTGATCACTTCTTGGGTAAAAGTCATCTTCATCTCGGTTGTCACGAGAAATCGGTAATAACAACGTCGGTTGTTACGAGAAATTGGTAACAACACCCTCCATACGGTTCATTACGTAATTCCTACTAGGATGGACTGAAAACACAAATATTAGACTGGTTCAAAACTTCTGTGAGGAAAGACAGTATTTCGATCTCACACCTCGCCTGCGTCAATTTTTTGCCTCACATCCTAAAATAATCTCATAAAATGGATGTACTGGGTGGATATTTGAACAAACATCACGGTTCGCCTCGCCTAGGTTCCCAATGCAAGAACCTCTTGCGGATGGCTTTTACAGTAATTGCAGTAAATCGCGTCCATTATGATCCTTCCTTTTCAGCTATTGCAGGAATTCCATCCGCATCGAAAGTTCATTTTAGAGTATTATCCAAGAAATAAGCAGTTCCAAATTCCAGATGTAACATAGTACAGAAAACCAAGGTGATTGACTATTAAAAGCTTCTTGTGGGCCATAGATCAAGATGATATTTGTGTTGTCTCTTCATTTAGATGTTTGTGACTTTATCAACATGTTGGATGGCAAATAAACATTGTGGTGGAATCTATGAATTTTTTAATGGTGAGTGTTGTGGGAAGAATACGAGCTGACCTCTACTCTACCAGGGTGAGAATACGAGCTGACCTGTAGATCGGATCCAGTTCAGTTCGCACAGTTCATAACCGATCTGATCACAGACGGAATAGCTCTTATGGGTCGCCGGGTCTGACCAACCCGACCTAAGGAAGAGAAGCAGCCTTCAGAAAAGACATCACCAGGTCGACTAACTTGCGACCTGATTCTGTTTCCGCAAACCACTAAGTTTGTGCGTGATAAGGGGAAGAGAATCCGGGAGATCTTTAACCAACTCGCCGAAAGATCCTCGAAGATCATGGGACAGCTCCGAAAATCCCAAAGATCCGGGAATCCCTCCCCTAAGATCATGGCTTCAAGAAGGAATACGACTCTGCAACCTAGGTCTATAAATAGACACGTCTTCTTCTTTATTGAGGTACGGAAAAACAAAGGCTAACAAAAATAGAGATTCAATCTTTCGAGATCTCACTAACTTAAGCATCGGAGGGCTAACGGCTGGACCCCAGCCACCCCCTTTAGTTTTCCTTTTGTTCTACAGGATCCAACCCTTTGTCAAGAAGGAGGTCAGCGGCATCCATCCATCAGTCTCAAAGCGTCTTCACCATCATCTGTTGACGAATTTACAGCATCAACAGATTGGCGCCGTCTGTGGGAATTTTCTTCTCAGAGTCCTTTAAGTAGGAAAGCCGTGTTCTCACCCAATCACTGAAGACGATTTCAACTTCATCTTTCCTTTTTTACTATGGTTGGGAAAAGAAAGTACAAAGGGAAAGCACCCGCGATCGAGGGACCTTCAGACGATCAGATATCGGAAAATGAAGGATCGTTTCTCGAAATTCCCGCTATCCAGCTCGGTGGGAACTCTCCTCTTTCTGCCCAACAGGGGAAACAACAGAGACCCCGTAACCGAGGGGTCAGGTTGTCTCTTCTTGAAGAGCAGGTAGGGGGAGTAAACCAAAAACTAGGGGGAGTCGACGAATGATTGGGCTATGTAGACCAGCGACTGGACGAAATTAAAGCTCTGCTAACTGGCCTAGCTCACCCAACCGTGTTGAACGATAGAGACCGCGAGGGATCTCGGCATACCCATTCTCAGCCGCAACAAACCTTGCACTCCCACCAGGTCCGACCGTCGCAGCGTTCTCAACATCCCACTCCGATGGAAGAAAATGAGGTCGCTAGCCGAGCAACCGAGACTAGACCTCGACCAACGACAAGCTTGCCCGCCACCGACCTGCGACACAGGCTCGAGGAACGGAGAACAGCTCGTCTCGCACACGAACGGGCTGATCATGAAGCCAGCAACAGGATTGACGACAACTTGGGCCCACTGGAGGCCGAGCTGAAGGAACTGCGAGAACAAATGGGCGATCTCCAGAGAGCACAACGGGCCCGAGCCCCAATCGCCGTAGATGCACTGGTCGATTCATCTGAGTCACCATTCACCGACGAGATTCGTGAGGAACCCCTTCCCAAAGGGTTTAAAGTTCCCCAGTTGAAGCAGTACTCTGGAATTGGAGATCCAGCGGAACACTTAGAGAACTTCAAGGTCCGCATGGATCTCCTCGGGGCCAATGGGCATATCATGTGCAAGGCCTTTCCGTTGTCCTTAACAAGTTCGGCATGGACTTGGTTTCGCAACCTAAAACCCCGCACGATCAGTTCATTCTCTCAACTAAGCCGAGCTTTCGCTACTCAGTTCATTGGGAGCACTGACCCGAGGAAGCATTCAACTCATCTCGCTGCGATCAAGCAAAAGGAAGATGAGCCCCTGAAAGATTACTTCGCGCGCTTCAATTCCGAAGCTGTACAAATTGAAAACCTCTCGCAAGATGTACTGTTGCACACCATGATCGGAGGATTACGGGACCGAAGGTTTCTTTGGTCTGTCGGGGAAGAGCCACCTCAGTCCGTGGCAGAACTTTTAGATCGGGCAGCAAAACACATCAACGCCGAAGAACTGGTCAATGCTCATCGACCGATGACCAAAAATAAGGATCGGCCGGATAGCAGTAACTCGAAAAGACACAGGTCAGAACGAAAGTCCGAGCAAAGATCGCCAACCCGGAACAGATCCGCTCGCCGAACGAAATCACCTGCGCCACGGTTCGACAAGTACACTCCGCTCAACAAAACCATCGAGCAAGTGTATTTAGCAGAGAAAGGAAAATACAATTTCGAACGACCTGCAAAGATAAAAACCGACCCTAATAGGAGGTCGAAATCGAGGTACTGTTTGTACCACAAAGACCACAGTCATAACACCGTGGACTGCTTTGATTTGAAGCAACAGATAGAAGCCCTGATCCAGCAAGGCTTCTTGAAGGATTATATTGCTCAGCGTTCAGATGGGCGAAAAGATGAAGGACGGGTCACCGACTTGACAGAGGAACAAAGCAACAACCCTGTGGAAGAAATCCACATGATTTTCGGAGGGCCGACCACTGGAGACACCGGAAACTCTCGCAAAAACTACGTGCGGCAAGGAAGGACGTCCTTACCGAAGTCTTCTGTCAATATCACCAGTCGACCTACAAAGGTCGCGAAGGTAACCTCACAAACAATAACCTTCACCGAAGAAGACGCCCGAGGGGTCATACATCCACATGACGACTCCCTTGTCGTCGCGTTGATGGTCGCCAATAAAAAACTCCACAGGATGATGGTCGACACAGGCAGTTCGGCTGATATCCTATACACGTCGGCATTTGAAAAAATGAAGATCGACCGATCTCGGCTCAGACCAGTCAAGACAGCATTGACTGGGTTCACGGGGGATAGCATCATGCCCGAAGGAGAGATAACTCTACCAGTCACCGCAGGAGAAGAACCAAACCAGAAAATAATAATGGTCGACTTCCTTGTCGTAAATGCCCCCTCTACTTATAACGCCATTATCGGCCGTCCTATCCTACGAGCTCTCAAAGCTGCCGTTTCCATCTATCACCTTGCGATGAAATTCGAAACCGACGAAGAAATCGGCGTGGTCAGGGGAGATCAGCAGGAAGCCCGTCGTTGCTATGAGCTTTCCCTACGAGGGAAGAATAAAAGTGCAGTATCAACCGTTTCTCATGCGACCTCTCTTGATCCGAGAGAGGAAGAGAAGGAGCGCGGGTCGCCCGCAGAAGAGCTGGTCGACATTCCGTTGTCTGATACCGACCCGACCAGAACTATCAAGATCGGATCATGTTTAGAAGGCAAGGTGCGAGAGGACCTGATCACCTTCCTGAAGGAGTACGCGGACGTTTTTGCATGGTCCCATGAAGAGATGCCTGGAATTTGCCCAGAAGTGATGGTCCATCGGTTAAACGTCGACCCAACCAATAAACCAATCCGTCAGAAAAGGCGTTCTTTCAATACAGAAAGGTACATGATCATCGAAGAGGAAGTACAGAAACTGCGCAAGGCTGGATTCATCCAAGAAATATGCTACCCAGGAATGGCTCGCAAACGTTGTCCTCGTCAAAAAGAACAACGGGAAATGGAGAGTCTGTGTAGACTACACTGACCTGAACAAGGCCTGTCCTAAAGACAGCTTCCCTCTGCCACGAATAGATCAGCTCGTCGACGCGACCGCCGGGCACGAGCTCCTCAGCTTCATGGACGCTTACTCTGGATATAATCAGATCCAAATGCACTCTCCCGACAGGCAAAAGACAGCATTCATTACGGATCGGGAGCTCTACTGTTATAAGGTTATGCCCTTCGGGCTAAAAAATGCCGGAGCGACTTATCAGCGACTAGTAAATAAGATGTTCGCAGACCAACTTGGCAGAACTATGGAAGTATACGTAGATGATATGCTCGTGAAGAGCAAACGATCAGAGAACCATGTCTGTGACCTCTGCACTGCGTTCAGAATATTACGAAAATATCAAATGAAGCTTAATCCCAGCAAATGTGCTTTCGGGGTAAGCTCGGGAAAATTCCTTGGCTTCATTGTAAACCAGCGAGGAATTGAAGCCAACCCTGAAAAAATTCAGGCACTCCTCGACATGAGCTCGCCTCGCATAATGAAGGATATTCAGCGGCTCACAGGAAGAATTGCGGCACTCAACAGATTCGTCTCAAAGGCTACAGATCGATGCCTCCCCTTCTTCAAACAGCTACGTAAGTGCAAGGAGATGATTTGGACCTCAGACTGTGAGCAAGCTTTCTGCGAATTGAAAGCATACCTCGGCTCTCCGCCACTGTTGTCTAAACCAGCCCATAAAGAAGAACTACTCCTGTACTTAGCTGTCTCTCCAGCGGCAGTCAGCTCAGCATTAGTCCGAGACGACAAAGGAATCCAAAGGCCAGTTTACTACGTCAGCAAAGCCCTGCTCGATTTCGAAACCCGATACCCGACAATAGAGAAGCTAGCCTTAGCTCTAATCACCTCAGCCCGGAAATTGAGACCGTACTTCCAAGCGCACCCGATAGCTGTGCTGACTGATCAACCATTGCGGCAGGTATTACAGAACCCAGAAACCTCAGGCCGTCTCGTTAAATGGGCCGTCGAGCTCGGTGAATTCGACATCAAGTATCGGCCTCGAACTGCGATCAAAGGTCAGGCCATCGCCGATTTCATCGTCGAATTAACTGAACCTCTCGAAATGGAAGACGACAGCAAATCTAAGCCGCCACAAGAAAGTAACTACTGCGCTCCGACCTGGTTATTGCACGTTGATGGGTCTTCCAATTCACGAGGCTGCGGGGCCGGTCTCGTCCTGACAGCACCGGACGGGATCCAAATTCAATATGCTCTCCGATTCGGATTTCGAGCCTCAAACAACGAAGCTGAGTATGAAGCGCTTCTAGCTGGCCTCCGCCTCGCCTCTGAAGTAGGGGTCCGATCTATAAAAATACATAGTGACTCTCAGTTGGTGGTCGGACAGGTGACCGCAGAATACCAGGCGAAAGGGGGGAAAATGTCAGCTTACCTAACAAAAACTCAAGAGCTGCTGTCACGATTTGATCGGTATGAAATTGTTCAGGTCCCGAGAAGCAAAAATATGAACACGGATTCTCTCGCGAAACTCGCCTCATCAGACGACGACGACCTCAGTAGGATGGTTCCCATCGAGTTCCTCCCTCAACGAAGTATATCGTCAAACGAGGCAGCGGAGGTTTTTCCAGCAACAGCTACCCCTGATTGGAGGGACCCTATCGTTCGGTTTTTACAGACGGGCGAACTGCCCAACGATCAGAAAGAAGCTCGGCGCATTCGCTATAGATCAGCTCGGTATACTATGATCGACGGGATCCTCTACAAGAGAGGATTTTCTTTTCCATGTTTGCGTTGTTTGGGAGCCGAGGAAGCTGATTACGTGTTGCAGTGAAATCCATTTCGGTTGTTGCGGAAATCATTCTGGGGCTCGAGCGCTAGCACAGAAGGTGATCAGGCAAGGATATTATTGGCCTACCATCCAGCACGACGCCCGGAAAATTGTTAAGAGATGCGACGGGTGCCAACGATTTGCCCCAATTCCTCACTTGCCACCCGAGGAGCTCATTCCCATGTCTGGACCATGGCCATTCGCTCAATGGGGAGTCGATATCATTGGCCCTCTTCCGACGGGGAAGGGACAGGTGAAATACGCAATCGTTGCCGTCGATTACTTCACGAAGTGGGCAGAAGCAGAACCGTTGGCGACCATTACCGAGAAGAAAACAACAGATTTTATTTGGAAATCAATTGTGTGCCGATTCGGAATTCCGAATACAATAGTCACTGATAATGGGCGACAGTTTGACAACGAAAGGTTCCGAAATTTCTGTAAAGGTCTGGGTATCAAGAATGTGTATTCCTCTCCCCACCACCTGCAAGCCAACGGTCAGGTCGAGGCAGTTAACAAGATTATTAAAAATCATCTCAAAACAAAACTCGGGGAGAAGAAAGGTGCCTGGGCTGACGAACTTCCTGAAGTACTTTGGGCCTATCAGACCACAGCTCGGTCCACAACTGGGGAAACACCTTTTTCTTTAGCTTTTGGAGCAGAAGCTGTTGTCCCAGTAGAGGTCGGGATACCCACGAGCAGGACAAGCCAACATCGACCTGACAGAAACGAAGAACAGTTACGGATAAACTTGGACCTACTCGATGAAGTTCGCGAAGCATCCCAAATACGATTGGCAGCCTACCAGCAACGGATTAGGCGATACTATAATTCCCGGGTAAAGGAGCGGCGGTTTCGAGCTGGCGACATGGTTCTCAAAAAGGTCAGTACTAAAGACAAAATCGCTGCCTTCAGCCCCAACTGGGAAGGGCCTTATAGGGTACTCGGCTCACGTCGTCCTGGTACTTATTGGCTCGAAGACATGCACAGTCGGCCCCTTTCCCACCCCTGGAATGCTGACCACCTGAAGATCTACTATCCATGAACGGGCGGGATCTCGTCTGAAATATATGTTCCGAGGTGATGGTTCAGTAAAAATTGTTTCAAAATTTCCTAAGTGTTGTGAACAACGGATCGGCCTAGCAGAGTTAACGTTCCGAGCTGAATTCTGCACTACTCCTTACGACTGTTCTAATATAAAGGCCGAGTTTATGATAATGAGCTCAGTCACTTCGAGACTTGTGTATGCATGAAAAAGAAAAAATGAAGTACACAACGTTTGAATAAAATGCCTCTGAGGGCTTGCATTGAAGTCAAAAGTTTCCTTTACATTATAAAAAAAAAAAAAACAATATACATTCAGCTTTCAGTAGCATTGGATGGCCCGGCTGCAGCCCCCTTTGAAGGTCCTTCCCTCACGACTTCATCCTCATCTTCATCATTGTCGACTGGAGTCAGGTCGAGATCGGGGAAGTGCTTGAGAACGAGCCGCCTGCAATCCTGGAAGCCATGATTGTACAGCTCCTCAGAAATTGCATTCAGCCTCTCAAACTTGGCTTCTGCGTCCTTTACGTCAGCCAGAGCCTTCATCTGGACCTCCTTCAAAAGCCGGGCCAGGTCCACCTTCTCCTCCTCAGCTGTCTTGAGAGCGGCCTCCAGCGACTCGACCTTGTTACCCTCAGACTGGGCTTTGGCTGAGGTCTCCCTCATCGCCTCCTCCAGAGACTGGACTTGTACTTGAGACACTTCCAGCTCGGATTGGGCCACCTTCAGCTCGGACTGAGCTGTCTGCAGTTCAGCCTGGGCTGTCTGCAACTCCGTCTGAGCCGTTGCCAACTCAGACAGCTTCTTCTTCAGCTCGGTCTTCATCGCCTCAGTCTTATTCTTCCAGGAAGAGGCGGCAACCAGAGCTTTTTGCATCTGGTGTGTCCGCTCAGCCATCTTCTGGCGGATCATAATCAGCAAGGCCGAGTCCTACAAAGACAAGCTACAACAGTTAGTAATATAATGGTGGAAAGAATGAAGAAAAAGAAGAAAAGAAAGAGACAGTCAGCTTACCCTGAGACTGCTCTCGATGGCAACACCGACCATCTGATCAGGATCTAACGTCGCGAGAGAATTCAGATCCTGAGGAATGCTCTGGTTAACGTCCATATAGGCGTTAACTCCCTCTTTCCAGGTCGCAAAATGCTCCGTTACCGGAGGCATGTCGACCTGGTCCTCACGCTGCTCGGCCCCAGGAGCGGTTGCAGGGCGAGAAGCCCGGGGAGCCGTGGGAGGTCGCGACGACCCGACCTCAGCAGGGGTGCGGGCAGGCCCCACTGAAGTCGATGCTGTCGGAGTGCCAGAAGAACTGGCACGAGTCGCTGGGCGACCCGCCGACGGCTCGGCTCGGGAATCCGAGGTGTCCGGTACGTTGACAACCGGAACCCCGGAAGCAGGAGGCTGGGCAGCCGGAGTCTCACCCCCTGCGGGAGATGAACCCTGAGGCTGACCAGACCCACATACGAAGGATCGAGGCAACCTTTGTTGCCCCTGAGCCTCCGTGGCCATCCTCTTGCTCGGAGGTTCCACCGAGCTCTCCCCACGATCAAGGAACCGAGCAGGGATTCGGCGGGACTTAGAAACCGCCTTCGGAGCCATGCCTGTCCAAAACACGAGGCAAAGTGTCAGGACACAACACTTGGAAAATTGATAAAGTAAAACACGAATATCTACATTACCGACCTGATTCGAGGACGGATTCCACAGTAATTAAGCTGCGGAAGTTCTTTTCGACAAGCGGATACTCCCGTGCAGCTCGGATCTGCCTCTCTTGGACTGCAGATAGAGCTACTCTAATGGCCACCGAGGCTGCAAAGACAAGGAAATATGTGTCAGAATAAGGGAAAGTAGGGTTAGGTGAGAAGCATTAGAAATTTGAAAAAATTTTCTAAGTATAGCTCGACCTGGCAGAGCAAAATCAGCTCGGACCCGATGCTCCAGAGGGCGAAGCTCGTCCGACGAAGCCTCCCAATCCCCCGACACAAAAAACAATTTCCTCTTCCAGATTCTCGTCGAGGATGGCAGGCCGGTCACTATCGAGCCCCCATGGCCCGGGTGGGAAGAGAGGTAATAAAGACCATGACCTCCCAAGGACTTAAGGCTGTACATGGAGAACAGCTCGTTCGAGGTCAGGTCATTATTCCCTACTCTCTGCCACAATATGTAGCATCCCACCATACACCTCCAGCCATTAGGTTGGAGCTGGCTCGGTGCGAGGCCTAGGGTGTTAAGGACCTCTCGCACAAAGGGGTGCAGGGGTAACCTGAGCCCGGCCTCTAGGTGCATCAGGGAGATAACGGTTTCTCCCCAGCGAGGTCGGCTCGGTCTATCAGTTCGGTCCAGAATCCTAAGAGCAACAGATTCCGGAATCCCGTACGTCTTTCTCGCATTATCTAGGTCTCTCTGGGTAATCCGCGAGACCACCCCGTCCAGCTCGAAGGCATCTCTCTGAGCCGTCTCCCCAACTCCTGGCTCAGGAACCTCAGATTCCTCTTCATTCACAGGATCGGCTGTCCTGGAATGGGATTCTCTGGGATCGATATTCTGATGCTCTGGTGGAGGTGGGTCCGATTCGGAGTCTCCAAACCTCACCATCGGAATAGCATCAGAACAGGAGGTCTCCGACATTCTGAAAATTACAAAAAGGAAGAAGATCTTCTAAGAAGATGAGAAGAGCGTACCCCAAGTGACTGGTACGCCGGCCGGATGAGAGATGACAGAGAATGGAGAAGGAGAACCCGAAAAGAGAAAGAGGGAGGAAAGCAGGATGAGAGAAGAAAAGAATTTTTTCAGAAATCCGCTAACTCTCGAGTTTTATATCCGAAGGATTATTCGGCATTTAATGCGAGGATCCCGTGTGGCGGCTCTTGGTTGAAGCATACAAAAAGTAACGTGCCACCCCAGACACGTGGCATCACCCCGTTCGATAATATTCTGTTGGGCGCTAATACGCCGTACAAGCGAATGATGACGCCTCGATTTTTTGAACGACGCATTAAATACCGCTTTCCCGCCCGTTGAGATGACGGCGCGGCAGCGCGACAGCTGTGAAACATTAAGGGAAGCCAGATCGACGTATCTTCTTTATCAAGCTACTCCCGAGACAGACGAGCAGCTAGACTCGGGAGTGGGGGGACTTCTGTTGTGGGAAGAATACGAGCTGACCTCTACTCTACCAGGGTGAGAATACGAGCTGACCTGTAGATTGGATCCAGTTCAGTTCGCACAGTTCATAACCGATCTGATCACAGACGGAATAGCTCTTATGGGTCGCCGGGTCTGACCAACCCGACCTAAGGAAGAGAAGCAGCCTTCAGAAACGACATCACCAGGTCGACTGACTTGCGACCTGATTCTGTTTCCGCAAACCACTAAGTTTGTGCGTGATAAGGGGAAGAGAATCCGGGAGATCTTTAACCAACTCGCCGAAAGATCCTCGAAGATCATGGGATAGCTCCGAAAATCCCAAAGATCCGGGAATCCCTCCCCTAAGATCATGGCTTCAAGAAGGAATACGACTCTGCAACCTAGGTCTATAAATAGACACGTCTTCTTCTTTATTGAGGTACGGAAAAACAAAGGCTAACAAAAATAGAGATTCAATCTTTCGAGATCTCACTAACTTAAGCATCGGAGGGCTAACGGCTGGACCCCAGCCACCCCCTTTAGTTTTCCTTTTGTTCTACAGGATCCAACCCTTTGTCAAGAAGGAGGTCAGCGGCATCCATCCATCAGTCTCAAAGCGTCTTCACCATCATCTATTGACGAATTTACAGCATCAACAGTGAGGATTCAATCACAGCTGTTCCCTAAGGTGTGTTCCACCTAAGAGTTTGTCAGCTTCACTTTTTGTATTATGCCCCACAATGAGTTTTCAAAATATTGGATGGCGTGGATTTAAGGTACATACATGAGGTTTTCCCCACCCCCATCGGTGGTCCGGGCTCTCACCGCCCACCGTGATGTTTGTCAAATCCGCTTTGTCCATCCGTTTTTTAGCTCATTTTTTGAATAAGAGCCAGATCCAAGACTCAAAATCGGATGGATGGGGTAGATTTCTGAAAAACCCTGCCTAGGTTCCCAGGAACTTTCTCCAAAAGCTGCAGGAAATCCGGTACCAGATCCGTATCTCCTTAGTGACGTGGGAGATCGGACTAGGTAAGACGACCTGGCGTTACCATGGGCCCACTTGATGTACATATTATGTATCAATGAGGTCCATCCGTTTTTCCAGATCATCTTATGACATTACCCGAAAAACGAAATAGATCCAATTATCAGGTGGACCATACCATAAGAAATATTATTAATTGATCATTAATAAATCGCAAAAGTTTTGGATCAAGCTAACATTTGTTTCTTCCCACATCCAGGCTTATGTGACCTAATCAATAGATTAGTTGGTAAATAAACACTATGGAAACATTAAGGTGCGACCTAGGAAGTTTTTAATGGTAGGACAGTCAATCACCACTGTTTCATATGGTATGGTCCACCTGATAATTGGATCTGCTTCATTTTTGGGATAGTGCCCCGAAATAATCTGGAAAAACTGATGAACGGCATGGACACATAATAAATACATCAAGGTGGGCCCATTGTAATCCTAGGGCCGCACTGGGTGAGGCTGGGTCTGCTCTCGACGCGTGGAAGCGGATTGCTTGTGGATGCCACTTCACTGCGGAAGCCTTTGGAGGAAGTTTTTGCGCTGGATGGTAGGTGACGCACACCGTGATGTTTGTGATTCATCTGGTCTATCCATTTTCAAACGTCTTTTTACAGCATGAGAGGGAATTTGGGAAAAGAAATTTATGCTGTTGAAACCTTTATGTGCTCCACCTTGATGTTTATATACCATCCAAACCGTTTATAAGGTCATTCTCACTTGGATGAAGTGAAAACACCCAAAACTTAAAACTGATACAAAACCTTTTGTGGCCATTTGAATGTTTCAACAGTGGAAAGTAAATCGCCACTATTTCCTCTTATGACTCACTCGAGTTTTGAATCTGCCTCATTTTTGTCTCATGTCTTTAATTAAGGTTGTAAAATGGATGGACGGCTGGATTTATCACAAACATCATGGTGGGTCCCACCTAGCATCCCTTCGCAGGTGAGAGGCTTTGGCGGAAAATCCGCATTGCCTTTCCACTCACACCACCGAACTCGGTGGCGTGTCGTGTGAACCTATTCATTATATCCATACTATTCCTACCTAGCATCCCTGCGCAGGTGAGAGGCTTTGGCGGAAAATCGGCGTACATTGCCTGTCCACCCACACCACCGACCTCGGTGGCGTCATCCATTCAGAGAATGTCATTTTACGTGACAATCCAAAAAAAAAAAAATAAGACAAATGAAAGACTACCCACCGTAGAAAGTAGTGGGGACAATGATCTCTACGGTTGAAACCTTCCCAAGGGTCATTGTTGTTGCAGATTTCTCCTCGTAACAGACAAAGTAAAGATAATCGCACCTACAAGTTGATTGGAATTGGGTGGCGATTGAACTGAACGGCTTGGATCTCGATGATTCCTCCTACAAAATGGAATGAAAGGCTAAGAGGTGGTTGGTGTTCGACCATTAGTCCTCCGATGCCTAAGTTAGTAAATCTTTCAGTAAGGAGAGATTGATTCGATGTTGAGAATTAGTCTACCTCTTAATGAGACGTGCGTCCTTCCTTTATAGTAGTTGGAAGATGTCTCCTAGGCTGGAACGATGGCTGATATCTTGGAACCGATCTGATACTCCTGATCTTTAGGGACCGTGATCTCCGCTTTCCATAACAGGAAAAGAGATAGGGTCGGCTGCTTCTACCCCATCTATCTTCTGAAATGGCCCACTGTATCTGAGCTATCGATAAATTCGAACTGACCTCCAAGAGTCAGTTGGCTGGATCGAATTACCTGGCTCATTGTGGCCTCGGGTATAGTTTACCAAGGTCTTATATACCGGTTCGGTTCAGTCAGAACTTTACCCATAACAGGAGCCCCCCTGCTTCCGAGGAAGATCTTTCTAACTTGGGAGCACCTCTTAATGGACGAGGCCGACCTATTTTTGGCAGTAAAGTCGCATTTAATGCATCGTTTCGAATTTCAAAAAATCGTGATGATGAGCGTACGACACAGCAGGCTTTTTCTGCTTCGGACAAATGGAGAGGTGACACGTGATTCCCGTATCTCGGAACAGGCAGTCGAAATCTGTCTATCCAATAAGAGTGTGGACACGTGGCAGGGCATGTCAAAGGTCGTGTCGGTTCGCATTTTGAGGCCGCAGAATGATGACGCGTGGCAGTTATAGGGTTCGGGTGCTGTCAATCACGCGAGTATAAATAGGAAACTTAGCATTTTTTCGGGGATTTCTTCTTCTTGCCCTGCGCTATTGTCCTCGCTGGTGCGATTTTTTTTCTCTTACTGCTGTCATTGCCAACTTCTGAAATTTCATACCAGCAATCGTTCCTAGTTCCAGAGTGTGATCTAGTACGTTGAATTCCTGTCCCCCACCCTTTTTATTTTGATTCATCCATCTTTTTCCTCTTTCAGATAGATATGTTGGGTTCGGAAGAAAGTTCTTCACGAACTGTGTCTGTTCCTCAACTGGTTGGAGAATCCCAATTGAGGGAAGTCCAATCAGTTCTTCGAGAGTCCCCGGGGAGAATGCTAGTTGTAGAAACCCCTTCTTCATTTGCCTCTGACGAAGTTCCCGTTATCGGTACATCGGGTCGTTAATCTGTGGCAGATAGAACTTTGGAGTATCCTGTCGACCTGATCTGGACCAAACTCACTGAAACCGACTTGATTAAGCTCAGGTCGGAATATCGCATTCCTGACCATATTGGTCTCTGTCTCCCGAGTTTGGATGATTTTCCGACCTTTCCTCCCAGAGATCAGGTAGCCATCTATTCGCAATTTTTTGAAGCTGGGTTCCGCCTGCCTCTACTCCCTGTGGTGAAGGAGTACCTATATAGGGTGAACCTTGCCCTGGGTCAGTTGCCTCCCAATTTATAGAGGACTCTGATCAGATGTGTCGTTCTATGACACCAAGTCCACGGACTAGATCCTTTTACCGCCGAACTGATGCATCTGTACCAGCTAAAGAGCCATCCTGATTCTAAGGGATGGTATTATATGTCACCTCGGGGAAGGAAAGGTAGTCGTTTAATTGGTGACCTACACTCCTCGATTCATGGCTAGAAGGAGGAGCGGTTTTTTGCCACTAAGGGATGGGAAGCCCACCGATCCGAGGAGGAATTTCTGCTTCGTCGGGTTCGCAATTGGTTTTCGGTGCTAGGTCGGGTCATCCGTCATTATTTCTTTATTCTATTTATATTTGCTTCGAATAATCTGATTATACTTGTATTCTTGTCTTCAGTTCGTGAGAAGCCACCTAGCTTGAGCTCAGAAGAAGCGAGGCATATTGACGCTGTGTGGGAGATTGACCCCAACTTTCAGAGTGCCAAAGTTCTTCTTACACACGAGACTTTGACCGATGTGGGGATCAATTCAGAAGGCAAGTTTTGACGTTGTTTTACTCTTGGTAATCCCACGTAATGACAGCTTTTCTTATTGTCCCTTAGGCATGTCTGCTCTGCCTCTCAAGAGAAAATCTGCCTCCTTATGGGCCGAGGAGAAAGAGTAGATCAAAGCAATGAAGAGATAGAACGCAGTGGCCAAACGCCCGTCGGATCGGCTACATGTGGCTCCGGTGTCCGCCACTCCCCAAACTCCTACCTCCGAAGCGAGAACTGTAGCTCCTTCAACTGAGGTGATGGCGACTCCTCCCCCTAAGCCTCAGCCACCTCAGATCATTGATCTGGTGGCTGCGTCTGAAGCCGGCCCATTTGGCAACTCATCTGCAGCGACGTCGTCCCAGTCTGCCTTGTGCCTGCATGGAGGCCCAGATATGCCCCCACATCTTTACAATCTCTGCAAACGGGCATACAAAGTTGTACCTGAACCCGAAGTGAATGCTTTGGTGAAGGTTCCAGCGATGACGCTGCTGAACACCCTAAGAGCTTTCGGGGCCAAGGTAAATTCGTTGCTGAATGCCTAATTTGTTTCGTCTTCTTTACGTACACCGATTTTTTACTTTTGAACTCTCAACAGATTGCCTTCGGATGTCTAGCTCTTTGCGAGGAAATAACCCGAGACAAGGGTATGCTACCCAGCTTCGAAGGGACCTTGGCTGCGACCAAGCGGACTTTGGACGAGCCGTTGAAGTCCGGAGAGGAGATGAAGAAGACATTGGAGGCTCAGGAGAGGGAGAACGTTTTGCTCCGTGCTGAACTAATCGAGAAGAAGAAGGCGGAATCCGAGCTCAATTCTCGGATCAAAGAGTACAAAGCAGCGGGGGAGGCTCTTCGGGAGGATCTGGTACAGGTCCGAGCCGAACTAGGGATCAAAACATTCGAAGCCGACTAGATGTTCGACTTTGGGTATGAGAAATGCCGGATGACGGTGCAGAATCGTCATCCCGATCTGGATCTCTCATTCCTCGACTCGGAGGAAGAAGAAGGCGACCCGATTGCAATGGCTGGTCCTTCTGTCCAAGCCCCGAAGACTGACCCTACTCCTCCTTTGTAAGCCGACCTTGCCTCTTAGAAATTTTAGTTTTGTTCGCTCGTGTCTAGGGCTCAAAACAGATTTTTTTTACTGACCCTGCTGAGGTCATTTTTTAGATATTCTGGATGACCCTTCTGAGGTCTTATAATTTTACTTAAATCATTTTAGTCCATCTTTTCACAACAGTTACAATTGTGTTGCTTTTGACTTGTCATGGACTTATGACTGATCTGACTTGTGACTTATCTAGTTTGTTACCCAATGTATATGTATTGCCCCCTCACTTCATGACCGAACATAAATTAGCTCGGATTACCGGAGTAAAATAATAAATCACGGGTGGGCGAAGCTTCGGGTGAACAAAGGCAGTTGCCACTCCACGCGCGCTGATCGTCATTGATCTTTGGCACCCTATATACACGAAGCTTCGGGCGATATTGACCTCTGCTTGTGTAAAAGGAATTACTTAAACAAGAAGAGATTAGGAAATGGATAAGC
This sequence comes from Liriodendron chinense, assembly GCA_003013855.2. Lineage (NCBI taxonomy): Eukaryota > Viridiplantae > Streptophyta > Magnoliopsida > Magnoliales > Magnoliaceae > Liriodendron > Liriodendron chinense. Next base: position 1,584,820 of record ML058484.1, on the reverse strand, counting down.
ACTTAGCTTTTCTTATTGATAATAAATCTTAAGATGTTCCGTGTTCCATAGGTCGGTTAGGGTTCAACCTTGCATATCCTCCAGCCAATACGTCCTGGGCCGAACCGAACTTACAATTTTGTATGGACCCTCCCACTTCAGATTAAACGTGCCTGCCACCGTGTCCTTTTTCTCTTTTGTGATTTTTCGAAGAACAAGGTCACCAACTCTGAAGCGTCGCTCTTTAACTCGTAAATTATAGTATCGAGCAATGCGCCGTTGATAAACTACGATCCAGATTTGAGAAGCTTCTCGTATCTCTTCAACCAGGTCGAGATTCATCCGAACTTGAGCTTCATTTTGCTCGGATTGGAAACGACCAATTCGATTGGTCGGCATTCCGACCTCAACTAGCACCACGGCCTTAGTCCCAAATGCTAAGAAAAATGGGGTTTCGCCAGTCGTCGACCGAGCTGTGGTTCGGTAGGCCCATAATACTTCAAAGAGTTCTTCTGCCCAAGCTCCCTTACATTCATCGAGTTTTATCTTTAGGTGACTCTTAATAATCTTGTTGACAATTTTGACTTGTCTGTTGGCATGGGGATGATGAGGAGACAAATACACGTTCTTTATACCTAAGCTTCGGCAGAACTCCCAAAATTTTGCATTGTCGAACTGACGTCCATTGTCGGTAATGATCGTATTCAAAATTCTGAACCAACATATAATTGATTTCCAGATGAAGTCTGTTGTTTTCTTTTCTGTGATAGTGGCAAGCGGTTCTGCCTCAGCCCACTTTGTAAAGTAATCAACGACGACGATGCGTATTTAACTTGTCCTTTACCCGTTGGGAGAGGACCAATGATGTCAACTCTCCATTGTGTGAATGGCCATGGCCGGACATAGGAGTGAGTTCTTCGGGTGGCAGATGAGGAACAAGAGCAAACCGTTGACACTTGTTGCATCTATTGACTATCTCTCGGGCATCTTTTCGAATGGTCGACTAGTAATATCCCTGGCGTATCACTTTCTGTGACAACGCTCGACTTCCTGAATGATTTCCACAGCTTCCGAAGTGAATTTCCTTTAGGACATAGGCTGCTTTGTCAGGTCGAACGTAACGGAGACATGGGAGAGAAAATCCCTTCTTATATAGGATCCCGTCGATCAGTGTATACCGAGCTGACCTATATCAAATTTTCCGCGCTTCCTTTCTGTCCTCGGGTAGATCATTACTTCATAAGAAGCGAATGATGGGGTCCATCCAGCTCAGACTAGCCTTACCGAACATACTTCTTTGAGGTCTTCTTGAATTATGCTTCGATGGGGGAGAAATTCAATAAGGACTGTCCTACCGAGCTCATCGTTTGCTGCCGATGCCAACTTAGCCAGTGAGTCAGCATTGGTATTTTGAGCTCTTGGTACCTGAATGACTTCGTAATAGTCAAAATGAGTTAGAAACTCTTAAGACTTTGCTAAATATGCATCCATTTTCTTTCCATTCACTTGATATTCAACGGTCACCTGCCTGACCACTAACTGTGAGTTACTATGCACTTTGATTCTTCGGATCCCTATTGCTGAGGCGAGGCGCAATCTAGCTAAGAGGGCTTCATATTTTGCTTCATTGTTAGAAGCTTTGAAACCGAATCTCAGCGCGTATTGAACCTTCACCCCATCGGGGGAAGTCAAAATCAGGCTAGCCCCGCTGCTACGCGAGTTCGACGACCCGTCAAAATATAGTGACCATACGGGTCTAGTCGTAATCTGTCTCGAGGAACTTTCGGGGTGTTCTTCTGATGCTTCACAATCCTGCCGTTCACTTGGTGGGTTAGCGAATTCGACGATGAAGTCGGCCACTGCTTGGCCCTTGATTGTGGCTCGTGGACGATATTATATATCAAATTCCCTGAGCTCGATTGCCCATTTGACGAGATGACCTGAAGTTTCTGGCTTCTGCAGCACTTACCGTAGTGATTGATCCATCAACACAACTATCGGATGCGCTTAGAAATAAGGCCTCAACCGTCTTGCTGTTGTAATAAGAGCCAATGCTAATTTTTCGATGCAAGGGTACCATGTTTTCGTGTTGAGTAGAGCTTTGCTGACATAATAAATTGGCTTTTGTATTCCTTGGTCATCTCGTATCAAAGCCGAACTGACGGCAGCTGGCGAAACCGCCAAATACAGAAGAAGCTCTTCTCCTTGCATCGGCTTAGATAACAAGGGTGGAGATCCGAGGTAATTTTTGAGTTCGCGGAACACCTGCTTGCATTCTGACGTCCATGTCATTTCCTTGCATTTGCGGAGTTTTTTAAGGAATGGAAGACATCGATCTGTGGCCTTAGAGACGAATCGATTAAGGGCTGCAATTCGTCCAATGAGGCGTTGGACTTCTTTTATAGTGGTGGGTGAACTCATATCGACCAGTGCACGGATCTTCTCCGAGTTGGCTTCGATCTCTCTCTGATTTACCATGAAGCTGAGAAACTTTCCCAAGCTCACACCGAAGGCTCATTTGTTGGGATTTAGCTTCATTCGATACTTTCTCAAAATGTTAAACATTGTATGGAGATCTTCGACCTGGTTTTTCGACCTCAAACTCTTAATGAGCATGTCTTCCATGTAGACCTCCATGGTTTTATCGATCTGATCGGCAAACATCTTGTTGACCAGACATTGATAGGCTGCTCCTGCATTTTTTAGTCTGAAGGGCATTACCTTGTAACAGTAAAGGCCTCGGTTGGTGATGAACGCAGTTTTCTTCTTATCGGGGGTGTGCATCCGAATTTGATTATATCTGGAATACGCATCCATAAAACTAAGCAATTTATAGCCCGAAGTTGCATCGATGAGCTGATCAATCCTGGGTAGTGGAAAACTGTCTTTTGGGTAGGCTTTGTTGAGGTCGGTGTAATCCACACAGACTCTCTATTTTTCATTGGCCTTTTTCATTAAGACGACGTTAGTGAGCCAATCCGGATAGCGTATCTCTTCAATAAACCTTGCCTGACGTAATTTTTTCACTTCCTCTTCAATGACGGCATACCTTTCTGTGTTGCAAGGACATCGCTTCTGACAAACTGGTTTGAAGGCCAGATTGACATTTAGTCGATGACCATTACTTCCGAGTTGATACCTGATATGTCCTGATGAGACCACGCGAAGACATCGGCATGGTCCCTCAGAAAAGTGATTAGCCCTTCCTTAATTCTGCTCCCGAGCTGCAATCCAATTCTGACCGTTCAGGTTGAATCGTTCTTCAACAATCGAATTTCGATCAAATCTTCGATGGGCGAACCGCACTCAGCTGCTTCCTCTTTGGGATCCAGGGGGGTCGTGTCTGAGTCAGGGCTTTTGAGAGTTGTTGTGTGTGAGACAGATGAAACCAAGCTCTTTCCATGGGTAGTTAATTCATAGCATCGACAGGCTTCTTGTTGGTCTCCTCTGACCACCTCGACTTCATTGTCGGTCTCGAACTTCATAACCAGATAATATATGGAAATACCTTCCTTGAGTGCCCAGAGGATGGGTCGGCCTATGATAGCGTTATAGGCGGATGGATGTTGACGACAAGGAAGTCTACCATAATCATTTTTTATTAGGTTCTTCTCCAACTGTGACTGGGAGAGTTATTTCTCCCTCTGGCATGACGCTGTCTCCTGTGAATCTAGTCAAAGCAGTCTTGACTGGTCTTAGTCTAGATTGGTTGATCTTCATTTTATCGAACGCCAAGGCGTACAATATATCTGCCGAACTCCCTGTATCGACCATCATTCGATGGAGATTTTTGTTGGTGACCACCACTGATACCACAAGGGAATCATCGTGTAAGTGTAAGATACCTTGGACGTCTTCCTCAGTGAACGTTATCACACAAGTGGTTACCTTCGCTACCTTTAAAGGTCGACTTGCCATATTTACAGAAAGCCCCAGCTCGGATGTTCTCCCTTGTCGCACGTAAGCTTTCCAAGAATTTTCTGAGTCTCCAGTGGTTAGTCCGCTAAAGATCATGTGGATTTCCTCCACAGGATTATTGTTAATTGGTTCTTAATCTTGATCCTCTTGATCTGTGGTCCTCCGGTCCTCCTGACGCTGTGCAATGTAGTCTTTCAAGAATCCCTGTTGGATGAGGGTTTTTATTTGTCACTTTAGGTCAAAATAATCTGCTGTGTTATGATCGTGGTCCTTGTGATACCGATAATATTTTGATTTCGACATCCCATTGGGGTCAGTTTTAATTTTAGCAGGCCATCCGAACATCTGCTTATCCTTCTCGGCTAAGAACACTTGTTCGACGGTTGCTTTGAGTGGGGTATACCTCTCAAACTGTGGGGTTAGAGTTTAGCTCCTCGGTGAACATTGCTTCGACTAGGTGACCGTCGATCTGATGACTGCTGGTCTGGTTTGTGCCTTTTCGAGTTGCTCTCTTCTTTGAGGTCCTTTCTCTTTGAGGACGACCCCTGGGCGTTGACCAACTCTTCCGAATTGATGTGCTTCGCAGCTCGATCGAGAAATACGGCCACGGATTTAGGAGGTTCTTCACCCACGGACCAGAGAATTTTTTTATCTCATAGTCCCCCGATCATCGTATGGAGTAACACATCTTGAGATAGATTTTCCACTTGGACTGCCTCGGCGTTGAATCGTGCGAGAAAGTCCTTTAGTGACTCATTGTCTCTTTATTTGACTGCAACAAGATAAGTCAAGTGTTTTCTCGGGGCAGTACTCCCGATGAACTGTGTTGCGAAGGCCCTGCTTAATTGGGCAAACGAAGTGATCGACCTTGGCTTTATGTTTCGGAACTACGTCTATGCTGAGCTTGTTAATGATAGGGGGAAGGCTTTACACATAATGTGGCCATTGACCCTATTAAGCTCCATTCGGACTTTGAAATTTTCCAAATGCTCGGCTGGGTCCTCGATTCTGGAGTATTGCTTAAGTTGATGGATTTTGAATCCTTTTGGAAGGGGCTCGTTATGGATTTCATTGGTGAATGGGGATTCTGATGAATCCACGAGGGCATCGACAACAATTGGTGCTTGGGCACGTTGTGATCTCTAGATATCACCAACACGTTCTTGGAATTCTTTCAGCTCGGCCTCAAATGGGGTGATATTATCGTCAACTCAATCTTGACCTTAGCTTACTCGAGCTGACCTTCTTTCTTCTATTCTGTGTCGTAAGTCGTTTGTGGGCAACTCGACTGCAGACCGAGCTTTTGAGCCTGTAGCACAGCTTACGACTTCATCCTCCTCAGGTCGTTGACGATTTGGAACAGATTGTTGAGGTTGAAGACTTCGCTGGGATGGCTAAGGACTTCGTTGGGATGGTTGGGGCTTGTCGTTACCCCTAGGAACTGGCGGTGGTTGGGCTAGGCAAGTTAAGAGAGCCTTAATTTTGCCTAACTATTCATCGAAATGCCCGAACCGTTGATCCACTCCTCCTAATCGTTCGGCGACGCCTCCGACTTGCTCTTCAAGAGTGGACAATCTGGTCCCACGATTGTGGGACCTCTGTCGTCCACTCAATCGGGTGAAGTGTTGGGATGAACTTCCGATATGAAGAGCGAGAGTTTCCGGTGTGGATTCTTCGTCATCAGATTGCGGAGCATTGGGTGGCCCAGCGTTTGCAAGGGCCTTTCCTTTTCCTTTTCTTTTTCCGCCAGCCATTAATAACTTCTTTTGATAGAAGGAATTCTTCTATTTTCTCAAGCGAGAACACAACTTTATTAGTTGTTGAGCTCTTAATTATGCATAGTCTAACCCCAATTCATCATTCATTATACATGTTTTTCATGTTTAAAAACTATTATAAAGCATGTTTTGTGATTATAGGAACGAGAAGGGGACTTCACCAATTCAATGCTTAAAAGGTCACTCTGTACACATTGAAAATCAAAGGACCAAGTGCCAAAGGGTGGAAGAAAGAAGTAAGGGAGAAAGAGAAGGAGAAAAGGAAGAAGTACAGAAATTTACACTGAAGACCGGTCGTCCGACCGGTCGTTCGTAGTCCAGGACCGGTCGTCCGACCGGTCTGAACACTCAACAGGAGGACCCTTGCTGCTAACCTTGCTGGACCAATCAAGACCGATCGTCCATGTAACGCCCCAAATTTCAGAAGTCGAGCATGACCTCGACCCTTGAGATTTCGGGTGTCACTATGCTTATGCGGAAGCGTGATTAATGCATTTATGATTGATAGTATCATGTCGCGAGTTTACAACTAACTAAACATTAAAGTAAGGACAAAAGATAAGTGCATACCTGGTCCAGCATTTACAAATTTACATTATAGTCCAAAATAAAGGGGGCCCACACAGCAAGAAGCCCCAATATACAAGTCCAAAAGAATTGGGCCATTATACATCTAGCCATCAAACGGCCCTAAAACACCAACTAAAAGATGCCAGTGCATCTTATTCTCGGCCATCCGAGAACTAAAAATAACTGACGTCTTCTACAAAGTCTTCTAACTCATTCTGAAGGACGTCATCATCCATAGTACCTGTTTCTACATTAGAGTCTGGTTGATGTTTTTCCAAACACCACCCAGGATTGAGGGGGTGAGTAATCAACTCAATGCTGCTATAATTCTAAGTTTAACAATCAATCAAGCATTCAGGCATAGGTAATGTAACAAACAAAACATACAAGAGTCCTAGAATAGTTGTACTAATGCATGAATGTTATGAATTCGCACACAATGCATGTCCCGGGCAGTCACAACAGAATCCACATGGATACAGTATTCCCTTCACTTATAAACCAGCTACACATAATGCAAGTATGAAGGCTATCACGAATGCCCTGGCCTTTCGAACAGTCAGCCAGTCACTGAGATTGCCGATGACATATATGCATGGTTAGTTTGGCCTTTATTGATATTAATTTTCATTCAGCAAGATTGGTGATGCTGAATTACTAATGTCATACAGTAGGTCCTGAACAGGACCATCTGGCTCCCGACGGTGCGAGTGTCTATCATCGCCAGTAGCCCACGAATCCCATCTCCAACTTCCAATACATTTAGAATACAAGAACATTCTATTCAAATAAGTACCTCAACTATTTCAGATTTACCCAAAACAGGCCGGCGTCCTTACAATAGTTTATGGTCACTACGGGGAGGCTTAATGCCACAGCGTAGGCCGACGGCACGAACACGGTGTCCCATACCATCATGCCCGGCCCAAGGAGATTTCATAGGATTGTGTCGCACATACGTTTATCATTGGACGCTTCATTTAATCACATTAGTATTTCAGATTTTAGAAGAGACATTCAATACAATCTATCTACCACACAACATTTCTTGGCTTTGAATATGTCCGTTTGATACAAGGAGAACATTGACCAAACCGGCATTGGGCACAAACGACCCGTGTAGTCCAAACTACTGTCGATCAGTCAAGTTCACCCCGTCAACCAGCCAACCCTGAATATCCAATCCAACTAGGATATCCACATTAATCGATTGGCCCCTTTTACTCATGACAAACAGTACATGTGCGATAATCATACAATTAAGCATATTATATACAAATTCCATCATCTCAACGAATTTCACAAATCAATGATAACAATTGAGTCATTTACCAATTTCATCAAACAATAAAGCCATGTAACACACATGCATGTTGTATTAAGATATACAATCAGATATAGAAATTCAAATCCTACACTATGACTGCAAGAATCATTGTCTAATACCCTTAGGAATGTTAAATAGAAGAGTTGAAGTATAGCCCGCACCTTAAGGTCTAGGGTTAGGGTTAAGGAAGGAGAATCAGCTATTCCTAGAAGAAAACACAATTAGGATGAGATTTTCAGTCTCAAACCTAAGATAGCTCGGAGTTGAAAGGTAGGATTCGATTCTTACCTCCAATCGCAAAAGGAACCACTCCAGCGACGGAAACGACAAGCTAGAGCAACCTCCTACTTCAAGAGGAAAGGAAGAAGGACATCTCCAACCTCCTTTCTTCTTCTTCTCTCGATTTCTCTCTCTCTCTCTTCCTCTCCCTCAATTTCTCTCTCTTTCTCTCTCTTCCAGACCTAAATTCCCAAATCGATTTGGGGAGAAATCTCAGCAAGTGTTTTATATAAATGAGGGAAATTAGTCCAAATGGCCTTATAATAATTAGTTGCTAGTTTTATAACCCAGATGAAATAAATGTTTTATATCTATAGCCCTCTAGAAGGCTATTTAGAGCAAGGGCCATATATTTTACAGAATATTAACAATCTAGTCCAATTTGTACTAATTAATCTTCCTTTTCTAGATTAGGAAATCCAATTAACTAAGATGTACGGTCATCCGTATGCTATTATCTGTACGGAAATTTACGGGACGTTACAGTCCACTACTCAGACCGGTCGTCAGACCAGTCAATTAATTCGAAAGCCAAGAAGGATTTTTTCAAAAACTCACTGATGATTTTTGACCTTTTACGATCGGTTGTCCATAAGCTTAGACCGGTCATGCGATCGGTCGTCTGCATAACATAGCTTCTTCTACAAGCTCCGAAATTTACTGCACAAAGCGCAGTTTTTACGGATCTTCTTAAAGTTTCTTCGCGCCTAGGGTCCCAAACCTATAAAAGGACTCCTATAGCTCGTTCCTAAGGCATCCTAGAAGAGATCTACGAAGGTGGGAGGCGGAGAAAGGCGGAATCGAAGTTCTACAACTTCTCCTAGTTTGTTCTTCTAGTTTTCATGTTTTTAGTTGTTTTCATGTTTCTTTGGATCATGAACGGCTAAACCTCTTAGCTAGGGCTAAGAGGTGAAGCTTGTAGTGAATCTAAGATGTTTTAATTCGTTTGTTTTGGTTTCAAGTTGGATTATTAGTGAAGAATAATGGTTTGAAGTTTGAATAAAGTTCTAAGTATTCTTTCTTAGTCTTATGATGGCTCATAGATGTTTAGAAGAATTGCTTGAGTTCTTAATTATTTTGAATGGTTCTAGACCTGTACGCTCCGAGGAATCGGATTCAATACACTCTAGACCTTGGATTCTTATGTGGGAACTTTTAACCAAAGTTCTACTGTTCTGAATTTCTGAGTTATGTGTGATTTTGTAAGTGATTTGAATCAAGTTCAAATCATGATCTACTTATGCTTTGTGACAGAGTTTAATGATGATTATGATTGTGATCTTAACCTATTGGAAAGGATTGACATATGCAATTGAGTGTGCTCAAGTCCTAACCTAAATTGAGGGAATCATGTATATGAATCACACATATGGCAGATTGTTTGTTATAACCGCCGTATCATCCTACTAGATAGGATTTGATTTCAATTCTAGTTGTGTAATTACGAAACCACAGCGAATTAAGCATCAATGATTACTACAAGTGGATCCTTGAACCCCTAGTGCTCTTTTGCATTGTTTACATTCACTTTTAGTTCAAAATATCTATCTACATTCAATTCCAAAATCCTGTTTAGTTAGTTCTCAATTAAAAACCATTGGAAGTATTTTGTGGGTTCCTACACAAGTCCTTGTGGATCGACCTCAGTCTTACCGAGATTATTACTACATCGTAACCCTACACTTGGGGAAGCGAACATTAGTCGCTTCCCACAGACGGCGCCAGATGTTGTTACTGATTTCTCGTAACAGATGAAGTAAAGATAATCACACCTACAGGTTGATAGGATTTGGGTGGCGATCGAACTGAACGACTTGGATCTTGATGATTCCTCCTACAAAATGGAATCAAAGGCTAAGAGGTGGTCGGGGTTCGACCGTTAGTCCTCCGATGCCTAAGTTAGTAAATCTTTCAGTAAGAAGGGATTGATTCGATGTTGAAAATTAGTATACCTCTTAACGAGACGTGCGTCCTTCCTTTATAGTAGTTGGAAGAAGTCTCCTAGGCTGGAACGATGGCTGATATCTCGGCTGATATCTTGGAATCGATTTGATACTACCGATCTTTAGGGACCGTGATCTCCGCTTTCCATAACAGGAAAAGAGATAGGGTCGGCTGCTTCTACCTTGTCTATCTTCTAAAATGGCCCACTGTATTCGAGCTATCGATAAATCCGAACTAACCTCCAAGAGTCAATTGGCTGGATCGAATTACCTGGCTCATTATGACCTCGGGTATAGTTTACCGAGGTCTTATATACCAGTTCGGTTCAGTCAGAACTTTACCCATAACAGTTATTATGACGTTTATTTTCCATCCAACCTATTCATGAGGCCACACAGACCTAGAGGAGGGGAAAAACTAAATATCAGATTGATCCAAAACCTTTGCAGCGCCAAGAAGTTTTCAATGGTAAATGCTCAATCCCCATTGCTTTCTGTGGTGGGATCCACTTGAGATTCAAATTTGTCTCATTTTTTCTGTCCATGCCCTAAAATAATCTCGTAAAATGAATATACGGTGTGGATATAACAAATACATCATCTTAGGGCCACATGTCAACACATTATGGACGTCGGTGGCGTGCGGCGCACCACGCAATCCGCTTCCTAACGACGCAGGCGAGGATTGGGTACTACCATAGCAAGGTGTTCGCTTCCCCAATTGCAAGGCTGCGATGCAATAATAATCTCGGTAAGACCGAAGTCGATCCACAGGGAAGGAAGTAAAGAATTCCAATTATCTTAATAACTAGAATCTAAGAGGTTTGTAAAATTAATTTTTAAACATGAAACAAGAAAATCTGATAATAAAAAGATAACTAGAGCATCAAGGATCCACTTATAACTCTCCTTGGTGTATAATTCGCTGTGGTTTCTCACTTACTCAACTAGAATCGAAATCAAATCCTATCTAGCCGGATGATAGAGCGGTTATATTATCAAAGCAATCCAACACATGTGATGTTCATCAACATGATTCCCTCAATTCAAGTTAGGACTTGAGCACACTCAATTGCGTAGGTCAATCCTAGTTCCAATAGATTAAGATCATAACCATGATAATAATCAAACCTTGTCACAAAACTTAACTAATATCATGGTTTGAACTTGATTCAAATCACATAAACAAACAATACATGTTTCAAAATTTCTAGAAAAGATAAAACTTTGGTTTGAAGTTCCCACATGAAGATCCAAGTCTAGAACATCTTGAATCCGATTCCTCGGAGCGTACAAGTCTAAATCTTTGCAAAACAAGTAAGAAACTAATGTAATTCTTCCAAACATCCATGACTCATCATAAGATTAAGAAAAAATGCTTAGAACTTTATTTAAACTTAAGCAAAACCATTGTTCAACATTAAATTTAAATTGAAACCTCAAAAACGAATTAAACAATCTAAGAAAACTATAAGGTTCGCCTCTTAGCTCTAGCTAAGAGGTTAGCTAATGAAAAGCATATTCAAAACTAGAATTAGAACTAAGAAAAAGAAGAAAAACTAGCTGGAGGAGGCTAGGAAGCCTCCTATGACTTGAACTCCTTGCTCCCCACGTCCTTGCTTTGCAATAGAAGAAAGCACATCTTTTTATAATGCAGCAACAGTACAACAACATAACAGATTTTGTTTCGCTTGGTACGGCTTAACCAATGATCGGATTGCTTTCAAACTTGATTTGTAGATTCCTTGTAATATGATTTTCCTCATAGAGGATTTAGATTTCCAAGATTATCTTCTGAATGGGCCCACCAATCAGATCATCGACCGCCTCTCAAAATCGCATAATTTGGGTACCTTCAAAACCGGTCATCTTTCTTTCAACGCTACAGAGTGTACAAAGGTCGGATTGATCTCAAATTTCGAACATTGATAGAAAACTTCATCTTCTACATGATATACGGATTAGATTGTCCAAGACAATTCCAAAATATGGTCCGAAAATTAGAACAGTCAGGGCTTTTTATAAAATATGCGCAGTTGGAATCTCTTTGGATGGTCCATCTTTCTTCAACCAGTACAATCAAACCACACATCCTTTTGACCTGAAACTTTGTAGCTATTCATATATAGATGTGTTCTAGAAGATGGTTAAAGTAGATTCTTCATATCATCAATGATGGGTCACCTGGACTGGCTCAGAGTTGAGTAGGCGGAATCTGAAAACTTTCTAAACAGTTCGTATTGTTTTGGCCACCACGGTCAATCCGTAGCTCCAATCGACACGAAACCACTTGGGTTATTTCGGCGTCGAGCTCCTCTTCAATATGGACTATTGGATTTCCAAATATCATCAAGATGAGCTCCAAAAACTGAGCTGAAAAACTAAAAATGAGACTACCTCTGTTTGAAATCTGACTTCTGAAAGTGCATGGCCGACCTGTCATCCGGCCGGCCGGCCCACCGGTCGGACCACAGGTCGGCCTTCACAAAATCAGTCCAGAGATTTTGCTGTTTCTGGAGGGTTTGGCCGGCCGACCGGTGGCTGTGACCGGTCGGTCGGTGGTCATGAAAAATATGATTTCTCTAGTTTTTCTTCCTCCATTGCATTAATTACATCTTTCCTCCATCTCTTATCCTTTATTTCTTTGATCTTCAAGGCATGTAAGAAAGACCTCTAAACATCATAATGACGAAGTCTCTCTCTCATTCCTACAATAAAAAATCCATGCATTAGATTAGTCTTTAAATTATGATAACCATGCATAATGAGTGATGAATTGGGGTTAGAATATGCACAATTAAGAGCTCAACACAAGGAAGCATCCAGAGACGAATGGGCCGTGGCGTCCTTCTATTGGTTGGCATAGTAGGGGCCACAAGAAACAAAAAGTCAAATGGGTTTGCAAATCTCATGAATGCGACTCATTGAGATCTGACCCATTTAACAAATGGTGGAGGTTTGGGTTCAAGAGCTTACTCAGGATCTGGTTTCTTTTATATTAGGTCATACCCGACCCGATCCGACCTGACCCAACCTAACCTGACCCCATTTAGTAGATGGGTGGGTCTAGTCTATGATGCAAGGAATTCATCTAGGCTTAGATCCACACTCAATTTTAAACCTGATAAAAATTCTTGCATATCTTGACAAGTAACATTTATAAATGGGCCTGACAATAGTAAATGAAAGGATGATCCTAACTTTCCGTGGCAATCAGACCAACAGTTGTAAACAAAATAACCAACCTATCCACATTTAATAAAAGAGCTCATCATCCTCTGGTAATAATATTACAAATTCTTATATAAGTTTCATGCATGCTATCAACCTAATATACATGTTAATGCACTGATTTGTGTACTTCGTTTGTTAATCACGTGAGTTTTTGTGTTAGAGAGTCGGTTGAGCCTTTGGAAGCTGAGGACCGAAGACACATGAAGACAAAAAGCATCAAGGAGAGATGAAACAGGTAAATGAGGTGCCTTGGTGTCCCTAACCCTTACAACCAAAATAACTTTAGCCTCTAGATAACCATCCTTGATAAGTAAACTCTTGTTGGTCATCCCTTAGCCTTAGGATCCCTTAAAAAATCATATTTTATAAGGCCTTTAAGGTTCACGAGCTGTTGTAAAACAAATTATCTAAAATAACAGACTCAGTGTAATACCCCAAAAATTTGGACGCACAAGTAAGTACACGAGTGCATGTTCACACGTGAAAAATTTAAATTCTAGGCTGTGTTATCCATACGTATATACTTTTATACGCATTCTAACATTTTTTAAAGCCTTTGAAAACTCAGTATACTTAGCTAAATCAATAAACTGACCATTAGAATGATCTATCGTTGCTAGACCGGAAGATTTAACCGTCCACTCCGATTTCGAATTACGCGATCAATGTAAACCGCCGTACATCATCCTGTACACATGTCTGTCCATAAATATGACCCGTACATCGTGTCCGTCACAAGGCATATGCTTAGACCAGTGATTTCTTGGCCCTATGAACCTGTTCGGGTGTGTTTGTAACACCTTAGGATTTTAGAATAATTTAAATTATAATTTAGTTAATTATTTAATAATTTAAATAAATTAAAATATTGATAAATTAATAATAAATCATTCGTAGGAAATTACTATATGGTCTCTTTATTAAAGTTGCTTAGAATAAACCCTAGAACAACATGAAAGTGATAGATTTTACAAAACTCGTAAATTTATGATAATTACGAAAATGCCATTAGTTAAACTTAAGTTATACCACCTTTTTAAGTTTTATGATTTCTAAAAATCATTTTCACACGAAACTCTATATACTAGTTTTAGGACACGATCTAATCATACACGTCAAATTTCAGCCATCCAATCATCCCACAAATGCCCTAATCAGAAATTGGGCCATCAGTAGCCCACCTCAATTCGGATCTGCCTTATTTTTCTTTTCAATGATTAATTTTATGTTGTCCACCTATTGGACGGATAAAATGGTCCAGATTCACCTAGGGTGGACCCCGATAGTAAGGACAGTAGGTTTTATCGCATGTACGTGCAACGCACGTTATATTTATATATAAAAAAAAAAAAAGAAAGTTGATACGAATTCTTCTCCACAAGCTACATAACAGCGGACGTCGCTGCCGTCTCAGACATCTCACAACGTCCATCACAGTGGGCCCCAATGAGAAATCCAGCTCGTTCAGCAGAACTGGACCCCATCCAAACTTGGTCCGTCCAAATCCTGTGACCGCTCGTCACTTGTGTAGCCCACTTCAATCAACCGTTTAAAACCAAGAACACCAAGATCCACATCATCCACATCCCCACCTCAACTCGGATCTGCCTCATTTTTCTCATCGACGGTTAACTTTATGTTGGCCATTAGTTGGACGGAGGAAACGAGCTAAATTCACTACAAGTGGACCCCACTTACAAGTGGAGCATAAAAATTCTATTACATGTGCACATTACAAAAAAAATAATAATAATAAAGAAGAAGAAGCCAAGAACGATTCTTCTTCTTTATCTTTTATGTAGCAGCGTCCGCCGCTGCCCTTGTTGGTGGCCTCCAAGCCATCCATCAACATGATCCCATACCCAATCTGTTCCGTCCATTACATCCACGCCCATCCTAAACCTTGTCCGACCAAGTCTGGTTTCGCTTCTTTAATAGTTCAGCCCATTCCAAACCGCCGTCCAAACACAAGGAAATCAAGATCCAGCTCGTCGCTTTGCATGGACGGTCCAAACCTCTCCCAAAACACCATGTGGACCCCACCTAACTTCTCAACGGTTTATTTTTCATAAGAATGCCGAGTCACTATTCTTTACATCTCCCACTCGAACCGGGAAATTGACTTTCGTCCGCACCACGTCCTTCCACCGACTGAGGTGAGTTATAAAACCGTCCATCCGTTTCCCTCCCCTCCTTCATAGATCAATCAGTGAGAGAGAGAGAGAGAGAAACGAGAGAGAGAAAAAGAGAAAGAGAGAAGAAGGAAGAAAAAGAGAAGAAGAAGAAAAGAAGAAAGAGAAAGGAAGAAAAAGAAAGGAAGAAGAAAGAAGAAGAAACTTCTTCTCTAAACCGAGTCGACTCGCTGAGCCAACTCAGATTCAAGTTTGGGCTTGTTTGGAGCCTAGAGATCGTCATATTGTGAGTGATTCATCTCAGAATTTCTAGTTGATTTTCATTTTCCTAGGTTCGCTTTCCTTTGCATTCAATTTCCAGTTTTCTTTAGTGTTTCACGTAAAGTATCTCAGGTAAAAGTCTACCACTCAATCTCTTCCTTAACTAGAGTTTTAGGGTTATGTTTTGTTATTACGCATAATATGAATTCTAGGTAAGGGATTCATCTCTTGTCTCTATTCTTAAATTTCGTCTTTCAACTGTTATTCTTCTTAGTTGGTTTCTCTTTCTCTTTAGTCACATACATCCAAAATTTTAGATGAACCTAACTTGAGTTTAAATCATAGATAAGACACCGTCCTTGAGTCAACCCTACACATTCATCAAAGCACTGAAACCTTACATCACGACTTTCTCACACTTCCTTATTGACAATAACTTAGGGAAAGAAATACTTTAACAAAGTAAACACATGTATGGTGTGATTGTGCTTGAATTTTGGATATGCATTGTATGCTTGAAGAGTACTTCCATAACTCATGACATACATACATTTATACACTATGACAGAATAGGAGCATGGTTGATTTGACTCCTGGCGTGCATGGTTGATTTGCCGCCTCGCTGTACCAGTTAGGTGAGCATGGTTAATTTGCGACAGGTTCCTAATGTTCAATGGCAGCGAGTTCTGGTCGTTTCACTTATTGAGCATGGTTGATTTGCTCGGTTGGATCAGTGGTGCATGGTTGATTTGCCCACTGGCGTGCATGGTTGATTTGCCGCCTCGCTGTACCGGTTAGGTGAGCATGGTTGATTTGCGACAGGTTCCTAATGTTCAGTGGCAGCAAGTTCCAAGATGTTTATTGCTCTCACACGTATCATGACATACATGACATCATGATAATCATGTTCTATTGATAATAAATCATAAAGTGTATCAATCATAACCTTATCTCGTATATTTCATACAATTATATCCGTTGATGATTCACGTCCTATCTTTTATTAACTGGAATATTACCTGTGGTGGAAATGACCTCACTGGGCTTTTAGCTCACCAACATCACCACAGTTCTTGCAGGTTTTCAGGAAGGAAAGGACGTAGACAGAGCAGAGTATTCAGATGGTCACGTGTTACTCAAACGCCAACTGTAGTTGATCTATTTTATCTTGTAAAATTCAATGTAATAAGATATTAGTGGAAAAGAAACTTGATATTTGGGATTTATTTTAGTTATGCGATGTGTGGAATGGAATCTCATGGAATCTACGCTCAAATTTTCAATTCACACCTTGGAACTCAGGCTTTGGGTTGTTGTACTCGAGTCGCGAATTTCGGGGCGTGACACTCAATGTGCTGTCAACCAGACCATTGAATAGTTGAGGACAAGTTCAAGAGGTCGACAACTTTGGTTGAGAGGTTGGCCTGAATTAGGACAAGAAGAAAATCTCTATGCTTTGAAAGCATAGAAAACTAGAAAAATCGGAGTTGGAGGAGTTGGATCGCTCCATGATGATCTCCCTTGCTCCCCACGAACTTAGAACTCTTCTAGGATACCTTAATTAGCAAGGATGCCAAGGTGTCCTTTTATAGGAAAAATCACGAACCGCCTTGGATTGCGTAACAATTTACGCACTTACGTCGGTCATCAAACGTTGGTCGGGCGCCTGGTCAGGTGTTGGTCAGGCGCCCAAACACACTTCAATTCGTCCAGCAAGTTTTGATGAAATTCACTTGGAATATTGGGCACCCGATCATGTTTCGGTCGAGCGCCCAGTCAGGTCCTAAGTGTCCAGCGGGTTCAGCATATTTCCTTCCAATTTCGGGCGCCCGACTATATGATGAGCGGGCGCCCGGTGGCCTTCTGATATGAATGTTGAATTTCTCTTTTCTTCTGGCCGATCCAGGTCTTTCTGACATGATTCTTCAGGGCTTCTTTTCAATGTCTTCAATATAGTTCCAAAGGACCCTTTTAACAGCAAATTCATGACTTCTCTCTCTCATTCCTATATACACAAAACAAGCATTAGATGGATCTTTTAAGCATACAAACATGCATGTAATGTGATGAAATGGGCTAGAAAATGTATAAAATGGAAGCTCAATAAGAGGTCCTCCACATCATTCCTAAGCGATCCTAAAAGAGATCTGTCATAGTGGGAGTTGGTTTTTGGAGTTCTATACTTCCTCTTCTTAGTTTTCTTTCTAGTTCTTCATGTTCTCATTAATTTTTCTATTTTTCCTTAGCATGGTTGGTTAAACCTCTTAGCTAGGGTTAAGAGGTGAAGCTTGTACTAGATCGAATATGCTTCGTTTTTATTGGTTTCAAGTTGGATTTTTATTGATTGAACAATGGTTTGTTGAGTTTGAATAAAGTTCTAAGTAGTTTTTCTTAATCTTATGATGACTCATTGATGTTTGGAAGAATTGCTTTAATTATTAATTGTTTTGCATAGTTCTAGACCTATAAAAGTTGCTTTAAAATTGCTTTAATCTTACAGTGCATGTTTGGAAGAATTGCTTTTATTTTCTTATTTGTTTATTTATCATTGTTTACAAAAAAAAATTATTATTTGAATAATTTATGATCTTTTATGCTTACAATAGTTGTTATTATTATTATTATTTGTAATTATTTGTCATGCTTTCAATTTTGTCATTTAGTTTATTATTTGTCTTTAGTCTAATTAAAATACCTTAATTAGACTATAAATTGGATTATTATTAATACAATGCTAATATATATTTTTTTGTAGTATGAATTGAAGAAAAATTAGGATCTATATAATTTTCCTTTTTATAAAAATAATTGTAGAAATTCTAAATTTATACATAATTTTGCACACAATCTTATCCAATATATTAGGTTGCATATTTATTTTCTACCTGAAAGTTTAAAACATGTACAAATTACATTGACCTGAAATTTTACTTTTTGGGTTGATATATCATGTACATCATGTATATGGATTTGACCGAAGAATAGCAAGTATTGAAGGTTTCTTTATATATATATATATATATATATATATATATATATATATATATATATATATAATTGATTAATGTACTATTGAAATCATGCATGATCTGAACGATTTTCGGACACCAGAAAATAGGTGGGGCGATTAAGTCCCGTGGGTTAAAAATCCCTAAAGTATAAATAGGTGGGGCAACTTATACCCTTGGGTTGAAAATCCCATAATCCCAATTGGTACCTCTTGGAACCTCAACCGTACCCTTTGACCAGGTGAGCATGTCAGGATTGCAAAAGGTTCCTGCTGCCAAGTTCGGTAAGTAGTAATCTGACCAGCTAACCTATGAATGGGTCCCTCATCAAATGCCCTTTGGATGGGTGAGCGTTTCAAACAAAAGGTTCCCGTTGCCAGGCTAAGTGTCCTTTGGATGGGTGAGCTTGTCACGTGAAATGTTCCCATTGCCAGGCTAGGTGTTGTATTGGCACGAGGCGCGGGTGTTGGCCAACTGGTGTAAATTGGCATTGGTGTTAAAAATGATAAAATTGCATTTACTATTGTGGAGTATAACTTATGTTGATTCCAACCATTCATATCTAAATTTTTGTGAACTAACGTTGAAAAATTCAATTTCTTCATCTTTTGCTTTACATGAATGGTTGTTATGTTTATACGTTTTATTTGGATTAGGTTACGTTTTAAAACTTATGTTGAAATTACTTGCTGGGCTTTGCAGCTTACCCTGTTAGGATTTTAAAATTTCAGAAACATGTCCTCATAGAGACGCTTAAGGAGAAATGCTTCTATATTCGCATTTATGTATAGTTTCTTTAATTCTTTTTAAATAAATTGTAATGAACATTAATTAATTACATGATAGTATAGTGATGGCATGTCGAAACCTCCATATTACATTTTTCTTTAAATAAATGTTTATTTCTTAAATTTTTGGATGGTTATATCGTATGAATAAGAATCATGTGGTACTGTAGATGTGAATTATGAAATCTAAACATACAATACATAAGTGATGCCTTCGGGTACGGGATCAAGGTTGGATATACCCGGGTGCCAGATTTCGGAGCGTGACAAGTCCTGCCGGCCATACAGTCAGTCGAGCCACCCCGTACATCCAATCAGTTGTCCGGCCAGTCTTGCCCAACCGTCGACCGACGAGTCGATGACCTCTGCGGATCTGCCCCAAATTTTATTCAACCAACATAAAAATAATAAAAATTTTACAAAATTATTTTCAATTATTTTATAATTATTTAGTTAATTAAATTAATGTTAGTGAATATTATATTAGTAAACATTAGCGGATCTGCCCAAAATTTTCAATGTTAGTGGATATTATGTTAATAAACATTATGTTAGTATTATCTGTCCCAGGTTTTGCAAAGCTTGAAGGCTTGTGCTTGAACTTGGCTTGAAGCTCGAAAGAGCTAGCTCGAACATAAAAGTCCAGCTCGATGGCCAAGCCAAGCCAAACACGAGCCAGGCCACTCATTGACCGAGCCTAGCTCGAACACGGCTGAGCTAGGCTGAGCTCTAGGTTTTACACGTAATATATTGTTCCCCGTGCTGTGTCCCACCTAATTTTGGATCAGAACGATTATTTGCATTCACAGTTATAATGAAGCGTCTAACCAGATGCACGGTCCGGATTTTAGATCACGGGTGAGCCCAACTCGCTCGATTGTCGAACGCCTCGCATGATCGAGTAAAAGGCATGGAGTACTGGGAGCGGATTAGGTGAGACCCCGGGTCCACGGAGGTGGATGGGACGCCTGACTGTGGGGATCACAGTGATGTATGTGACTTAAATCCACACCGTCCAACCATTTTGAAAGATCATTTTAGGCCATGATCCAAAAACATTGAAGTTGACTCAAATCTTAGATGGACCATACCACAGGAAACAGTTGTGATTGAATCATCACTATGAAAAACTAAATGGATTCCACCAGAATGTTTATTTGACATCTAACCTGTTGATAAGGTCACAAACACCCAGATGAAGAGACCACACAAATATCATCTTGATAAAAAGCTTTTGTTGCCCACAAGAAGTTTTTAATGGTCAATCACCCCTGCTTCCTGTACTATGGTCCATCTGGGATTTGGAACTGCTTCATTTTTGGGAGCATGCCCTGAAACGAGCTTTCAATACGGATGGACGGCGTGGATGTAGCCACATACATCATGGGCCCCACAGTCAGGGATCATCCGGGGGCTCACCCAATCCGCTCCCGGGAGTACTCGGAGTCTCGGACAAATGGAGTGCAAACCAGCCATTCGGTGGCCATGGTCCATTTTAGAAGGTAGGCCCCAGTGTGGATGGTCTATGAGCGGTCCCTCTTACTGTGAAGATGATCCAAACCAGTCAAAAAATTGACGTTAATGTACACCGTTGACCATGATATATCCGTCCCCGGAATAAACCATGACAACTAGCAGTTTGCCCACGCCTCCCGTGGGACCCACCTCTTGAACGGTCGCCATCGTTGGCACCCCTGGTCCAACCAGCGACCTACGAGTCGCATATGTAGTCCGCGGGCTACGACACTGGAGAGCGGATTAGCTGTTACCCGGGGAACAGCCTAGTGAGTGTTGCCCTAACCGTGTGGGGCTCATCTTGATGCATTTTTATTTTTTTTATATATCCACCCTGTTCATATGTTTTTTCATATCATTTTAGGAGGTGATTCCAAACCCCAAGAAGACTCAAATCTCAGGTGGACCATACCACTGGAAACAGTGATGAATGACCATTAACTTCTTGTGGGCCACAAAAGTCTTGGATCAATCTGATCTTTATATTTTCCCTTAACCCATATCTTCTTGACATTATCAACAGCTTGGATTGCAAATAAACATTACCAAAACCTTATGATGGTCTCTTTGGAATTTTTAATGGTGGGGCACTCAATCATAACTGTTTTCAGTGGTATGCTACACTTGATATTTGGATCTGCATAATTTTTTAAACCCCATCCTAAAATGGTCCGGAGAAACGGACGGACGGCGTGGATATACAAAATATCATCCATGTGGGCCACACGGTAGCGGTAACACCCACTAAGCTCTTCCCCATGTAACACCTAATTCGCACCCACGAGGCTGGGTCCTCGGTTTTATAAATCAATACAAGTACTTTTATACTCTGGCGTGATGCATGATACGCCGGCATTTAGAAGCCAATTAGAAATTGCATACGTGGCATGCAACTAAGTCAATTATAGTTACTATTTTCGATATATAATGAAAAAAGGCTTAGACGTTTATTGGACGGTTAAAAATGATAAATATTCAACGGTCATATCTCATTAAACAAGTTTCCTCCAATCATGGGTTAGGATTTTACGATCAATCTGCGTTTAGGACTGTGACTTAGTCGGTTTATTTGACCTAACGTATGCCACGTGTACAATTTCCGAGCGCCTGCGTATCAAGCGCCGTATAAAAGTAGCAATGGACTGAGCGGTTACCCATATAACGCCAGGTCTAGGCCCCACACTTGGACGTAGGGCCATGCCTGACCAATGATGATGGCCTTGCCCAGCCAGGGCTCGGATCAGGTACTACCCCACTAGGACGCACAAGGAGATGGACGGTTACATGCCAACTAACGCACCATGTATCCATCCGTCTCCTCGTGCGTCTTGGCGAGGGATGCAAGTAATCCAAGCCCGCCCAGCCGGACTTAGGATTGGGACATGCACGCAAGTGTGAGATCTAATCCACAAGTATGAGATCCAGTCCATCCATTTTGAGGGTCCTACATCGTAGATGCCTTGGCCCAAGAATTATGTCCTTCAACTCAAAAGGTAGGCCACGATGTAAAACCAAGTGGATGTCTAAAAGAACTTTTTTTTTTTTTTTTTTTTTGGCCTTCCACTTGTTTTGTTAATTGCAGCCCACTTAATCAGTAGAACGACATGATTAGTCACTCGCGGTCTAAGTAGAGTTCGACTCATTAATCGCCCCAACTCATGAGTTGGGGGTGATGCTGGTGTCAAACTGGATTGAGTCTGCGTTGACTAACTCACACCAAGCTGTTGGCATTAGAGGTGAGCACGAGCCGAGCTGAGCCGAATTCAGCTATGTTCGAGCTAGACTCAGTCACTGAATACCCTGGCTTGTGTTCGACTTGGCACGGCTATCAAGCTGGACTTTTATGTTTGAGCTAGCTCAGCTGAGCTTCGAGCCAAGTTCGAGCTTGAGCCTTTTGAGCTGAGAGACAAGTTTGGACACAAGTTTTACATGTATTCAAAAAAATTCAGAGAGAAATAGGGAGATTGAGAGAGAGAAATAGAAAGATTGAGAGATGACCGGACGATATAAGTCGTCGGACAGACCGGAGAAAAAGAGTAATAGATAGGGAGAGGGAGAGAGAGAGAGAGAGAGGTGGTTGGTGGGTGGGTGGCCGAGCAACGGTGGCTGGCCGAGTAGAGTTAGGGTTTTGGGGAGAGAAGAGAGCGCTCGTTAGAAATGGAGAGAATTTTAGGGTTTTAAAATTTTAAGTTTTAAGTTATATATATATATATATATATATATATATATCTCGAGCCGTAGCTCGGTTGGCATGCAAACAGTGGATCTATACGCTGAGTCAAAAAACCCGCATTCAGTGGGTGATATGGTACATTGAGCTGTCCACATGCAATCAATGCAGCAGATTGCTCGATCAAAAAAACCCAATACAGTCAAGCGGTATGGTACACGTCGGGCAATATCTTGAACTATGCTGGGGTCCAATCCAATCCAATGACACTCTGCTGCAACCAGGGTGTATGGGAGCTGATCTAGTTTTGTACCTCCATACTGTGTACCATATAAGTGGCACTTGTGTTTGACGATCCAAACCAGACAACCCCTGGGCTCCACCATTGATGGGCCAATAAACAAAATTTGCTTCGATTGGTGGGTTAGGATAGTCCAAAAAGTTTGATTTTTGTACCTTGTCCCATTCACCATTGGACCTACTGAATGAACGATTTCGATCTAGTCCATGTATCCCACGTTTGCAGATAGCTCGTGCCTTCTGTTTTGGTCTTTCGTTTTAGTGGGAAACTTTGATACTCTGGCAGATTGTGGTGGATGATACACGGGCACTGAGAAATCGTATGTGCGGCATGCAAGTAATACTAACTGAACTGGCTAAACGATGGGCCCCAGTTTAGAAGTATCATAAACCAGATATTGACACTTATTTTATTGTATAACTTTCGGATTGGTGGACATGTGTCGGACGGTTGATATGAAAAATATCCAATGGTCCTGTTTCAGCAGACAAGTGTCCACGAATCAGAAGTCCGGAGTTTTCAACCAATCTGATTTTAGAGCTCTGACTTCCTAACAGTGGGTTCCCATTTTTAGGCGGTTTTGTTCGAATTAATGCGGGCCATGTGTACAATTTTCCGAGTGCCTGCGTGTCAAGCATGTACGATGCCAGAGTAACAATTAACTCATCTTGTACTAATTTGCTTGGTCAGACGCGTTTGATGGAAGCGAATGCCGTGCCAATGGGAGTTACCGTGTTTCCACGTCATTGCCACACGGACGCGGATTTGGTGGATCTGGGGATTGTGGAGCCCAAATTGATTTATTTGTTTTATATCCACACCGTCCATCCGTTGTTTCAGATCATTTTAGATTCAAATTTCACGTGGACCACACCACAAGAAACAGTGGTGATTCAATGGGCGCCACAGAAGTTTTGGATCAAGCTAATATTTGCCTTTTCACTTCATCCAGATCTGTACGACCTTATCAACAGGTTGGATGACAGATAAACATGAAGGCGGGCCCTAGGAAGTTTTCAATGATAGGCCTTCAAACACCACCACTGTGTCCTATGGTGGGGTTAGCCCGAGATTTGGGTCTACTTCATTTTGGGGCTTAAGCCCGAAAATGAGCTTTCAAAATAGATGGACGGTGTGGATATAAAACACATACATCAAGGTGGGCCCCACAGTCACGGACCACCAACCACCTGATGGCACGCACAAACAATGTTAAAAAATAATTATTAATAATAATCAACCGGTGGGTCCATTAGGAAGTGGCCATGGTTCCAAAATCACATTGTTAAGTCGATCTCAACCGTCTAATCGGTAATCCATATCAGATGGGAGAGATGCGGCGCGGATTTCCTGCTAAAGCCTTGCGCATGAAGCTAAGGTGGGGCCCACAGTGATGGTTTTTGATAAATCCACCCACTCCATCCGTTTTGGGAGCTCATTTTAGGACATGAGAACAAAAATGAACCGGCTACAGGGACTCAAGTGGGCCTCACTAAAGGAAAAGATGGTTAGGGAAATTACTACCGTTGAAACCTCCCTAGGGTCCACAGTGATGTTTATATAACATTAATACCGTTCATAACGTCACTACTACTGGGATGAACTGGAAACACAAATATTATCCTGATTCTAAACTCCTGTGGCTCCACAAATATTTCAACGGTGGACGTTCAATCCTCACGTTTTTTGACGCAGATTGCGTCCGACCTTGGTCGAACCTTCAAGCGTCCGATTAGAACTGTTTGGGGACCCAATGTGATGTATCGGTTTATCTAAGCCGTCCACCCCTCTTACAAGATCATGTTAAGATATGAGCCCAACAATGAGTCCGGTCCAACGCTTTAATCGACCACACCAAATAGTAAGCTTGGGTTGCATTAAATGCACAGCTCATGAATTCAAGTTGCATTAAATGCAACAGTCGTCACTAGTGTGGTCCATAACACTATTGGATCTACCTCATTTTTGGGCCCTTGCCTTACCATGATATCAGAAAATGATTGGACGGCGTGGATAAAACGATACATCATGGTGGGCCCTCGCACAGATCTGGTCGGACGCTTAAATGTCCGACCAGGGGTCGGACGCAATCCACCTCCCACGTTTTTGGCCCACTTGAGTCTCGTATACGGTCCAGTTTTGTTATCATGTCCTAAAATAAGCTCCCAAAACGGATGGAGGGGGTGGATTTATCAAAAACCATCACTGTGGGCCCCATCTTGGTTACCAGCGCAGGAACTTCCTGCCAAGGCTTTCGCAGGAAATCCGCGCCCGGAGAGATGATCGGGTGCTGCACATAACCATTTATTGCGCATCTTTTCCCGCCAATGCATTTCACACGTAGGTCATCCGAACCGTGGAAAAGGTTGGCCTCATCACGAATATCGTCTGTGATAAAAACGAGGCCAATCCACGCACCAAGTCTAGAAAGTTTTCGGGGCATACCTTTCATCCATGACATGTCCCATCATATAAATGGTTTTAGTATAAAAACAATTGAAATAAACTTTTAAACTACCGCGTGCAAGTTAAATGTGGACCCCGAGGGTCTTTAGATTTTCAAATCATTTGGTGTAATGGTGACCCACTTGATTATTGGAAAATTTGTCACTAACACTAACTATGCACGGCCTAAACATTGAGCATAGGTTTAAAATATGGACCTACCGCATGGGCTAAGGTTAGGGGGCCTAGGTCCAAGCACATTGGTGAAAGGGTTTGAGTTACTAGCATGAGAAATTTACTGCTAAATGTCAAAAGTTGTGTGCAATTTAACCTATAAAGGATTAAAATATTTGGTTTTACAAGAACTTCAAATGGGTTTGTAAAAAAAAGAAAAGAGAGGATATTTTGGTCAATACAAAAATGCAATGACCCGCAACCAATGGTTGAGATTTTACTTGCATAACAACTCTCAATGGTATGGATTTTAGCCACAGAAGGGCATTTTGGTTATTTCCTCCCCCATTCTCAGTTCTCCCTTAGTCCTTCTAGCCAACACCCCATTGATTTGGGGAAACCCTACCCCCCCCCCCCCCCCCCCCCCCCCCCCCCCTCTCTCTCTCTCTCTCTCTCTCTCTCTCTCATATGTCATTTGGGGAGAAAAAAAAGTTGTAGCCTTGGACAATTTTACTCTTTGGCTGGGTTAAGGAATTATTATTGTCTAGTGTCTTAGTGATTTTCTTAGGGATCATTTGCATGCCTATAAATTTTTTAAGTTGTAAAGGGATTATAGGTAATTAAATTGTATGAATTAATTGGAAACTTGCATTTGCCTGTAAAAGTTTCATAAACTGTAATCCGAAGTCCAATGATAAGCTATGTTTTACATTATGGGTAAAGTCTTTATAACTAAAAGATATTACACATAGTAAAACAACATGGTTAATACATACTTGTGATGTTTGGGGATCACCATGATGTGTATAGTGCCCCCTAAAAAAAAGAGAAAGCCTGATTGATCGTCAGATGGACCACACAAGAGGGAAGGGACATCCATGATGAAAAACTTCCATATTGCAGTTGGCGCTTGTTAGAACTAGAAAAATGAACTCCAAAGGAGACATTTTTCTTGAAATGTGGTGTTTTGTTGCTCTGGAGTTCTGAATAACGGAAACATTCATAGACAATCACAAGCATTCATAAAAGTACACAAGGAGAGATATCGCAAGGCGAATTTTATTCCAGAAATCCTGAGATCTTGTACATTCCAGGCCGTGATCTGGCACGAGCCCTTAATTACATCGAATGATCGATGACCCTTGATTAAAAGGCAAAAGACTAGTCAGCAAGGACTATGGTCTGAGAGTTTGTAGTCATAGAGACCTGTATTTATTTTGTTATGGACCGAACCATCTTTGTATTAGTCAGATGTCTATGTCCCATGTTTTGGCCGGAGATCCGGGCTGAGACTATCAGGGTTTATGACTGAGAAGGACGACTCTGGGCCTGCGCCTGTCAATGTATGGACAAGTGACCTCGGGAAGTCCACTCTGCAGTTGTATATACCTGCGTAGCCCAACCGACGGATGCCGTTTTTAATGGGTAGGGCATCGACTGTTGTGTTGTGGCAGTTCATAACAATTGTTTTGTAGTGAATTGAAACTCTTTGGTATGGTTTATCGTGATAACCATAGTCCCGTTTGTCTAGCTTTCGACTCAAATCGAGTCACATCTTTACAATAGATATAAATGATGACATGTTTGCATAGTTCTGGATGCTGGCGGCGTCTCTTTCGAGAAGTCGTTTCGTTCATCGTGTCGAATCAGATTGAACTTTGAAGATGCACAATTCTGCTCATTTAAAGATCCTGAAATGTCCATTTGACCATTCCATTGCGTCCGGAACGCTCGAAATATCCAAAATAGGCTCAAGTGGCACTTGAAAACACTTAAAATTGAGTCCGATGCACCCATGAACATGTTCTGAAATTGGCTGATTTTTTGGGTGCGTGGGACATAATTTATGGGTGCGTGGGAGTCCAACGTACCTTGAAAATACATGTCTGAATTATGTTGATTTTACGGATGCGTGGGGTAATTTTCGGGTGCGTTGGGGTCCAATGCACCCTGAAAATACAAATCCGCTTTTTGTTGAATTTTCAGGTGCGTCAAGCTATTTTCAGGTGCGTGGGAGTCCAATGCACCCTGAAAATACATATCTGAATGATGTTGAATTTTTAAGTGCGTCAAGCTATTTTCGGGTGCGTGCTCACACTTATGATTTTTTTATAATCCGAACCTGCGGTGGTGTTGGTCAGAGTGACCTTCCGGTGGAAGATGCCGGCGATCGGAAAAGAATTCCGATCACCGGGAAAGTTTTTCGGCTGTCGGAAAGGGATTCCAGCGAGGGTTTCCGGCGACAAATCCCAGATACTCAGGGGATAATAGCTCTCTCTCTCTCTCTCTCTTAATCTGTTCCAATCTCTCTAAATGAACAGTGGGAGGGGTATTTATACCCGAAAATACCGGACAGTGACCAATGAGGGCCTGCCACGTATGGCGCATCCCATAAAGTCTTTGACGCACCCCCAAATAGGCACGTGGGAGCTCCGACGCACCCAAAAATGATATTTTGAAAAGTGCTGATTTTTATGGGTGCGTCGAGCTATTTTTGGGTGCGTTGGAGTTCAATGCATCCAAAAAATATCATGCTGGTTTTGGTGATTTTATGGGTGCGTTGGGCTATTTTAGGGTGCGTTGCAGTCCAATGCACCCTGAAATTGCAGTTCTGTATTTTCTAAATTTATGGACGCGTCGAGGGCATTTTTAGGGTGCGTCAAGCCATTTTTTGGATGCGTCAAAGGTAAAAAACATCCTGAAACACTTCTTGAATTTTCATGAATTTAAGGGTGCGTTGGACTGAATAAATGGGTGCGCTTGACGTACCCGTGTCTTGCAAAATTGGGTTTTGCGAAACGGAGGGCTTGTGGGGCCCGTTTCTCGGCGAATCGCCATGCACTGCTTATCATAATTCATGAAGAACGTGTCTGCTTGATTCTGGGCGGTTTTGATCACGGTGATCCGTGGGGCCCACCGGAGAAAATGGCTAAGTACTGGATCCTTTGCAAAATCTGGGTGTTTGGGTGCGTCGGGTAGTATTTTGTGGGATTTTCTCGAAGCACGTGTCCAATTAATTTGTTTTAGAGGGTACTGACTTTTGGGACCCCAACAGATGCCCCTCCGGTGCGTTGCGATGGACCTATAGCCGTTCATCGCGACGCATCGGATTCCCGAGTCCACACTATAAATAGATAAGATAGCTTGATTTCATTTCATTCTTCGTTTTTTTACTGTGCATTTGCTCTGCCTTCGACGCACCCAAATATTCTCTAACGCACCCATTTAATATCGCCAGCGCACCCAAAAAAGGTCCAGCGCACCTTTTTATTTCAAATACTTGAATTTTTGGGGTGCGTCAAGCATGACGCACCCAAATAATGACTTGGTGGAATTCTTGATTTTAAGGGTGCGTTGCGCTCAACGCACCCAAGTACTCAAACTTGGTTAAATTTTGGAATTTTTAGGGTGCGTTGCGCTCAACGCACCCAAGTACTCAAACTTGGTTAAATTTTGGAATTTTCAGGGTGCGTTGCGCTCAACGCACCCCTCGTCACAAGTTGGGAAACCCTTAGATTTTTAAGGGTGCGTTGGGCGTGACGCACCCAAATATCGTACTTAAAAAAATCAGCGAATTTCGAGGTGCGTCAGGCGTGACGCACCCATATACTGGACTTAGCCAATTTTGGTATTTTGGGGTGCGTTGGAGGTCGACACACCCAGATATTCAACTTTGCATTTTTTTGCAAATTTTGATTTTTTTAGGGGTGTGTTGGGTCCGACGCACCCAGTTTTTCGAATTTGGACTTTTTGCTTCTGAGGACTCTTTCGTGTGTAAATTTGGCCCAACACTGCCCGTTATATCCACATTTTGGGTGGGCAAAGCTATTCCCGTGGTGACAGGGATCGTTACTTTAAAGAATACGGGGCCCCGCACTTCCGTCATAAATTTTCATGTGCATTCATTGTTATCCGGAAGCTGTGTCGGGTCTCATATACTTTAAATCTTGGGCTATGCCTGACCAAAAATGACATTTTCTGGGAATTATCATGATTAATTTAGGTAGAGTTTAGACGTACCTGCGCATGCCTCCATTGACTTTGAATCTGATGTAAATAATCTTCATATACTTCCTCT
This sequence comes from Liriodendron chinense, assembly GCA_003013855.2. Lineage (NCBI taxonomy): Eukaryota > Viridiplantae > Streptophyta > Magnoliopsida > Magnoliales > Magnoliaceae > Liriodendron > Liriodendron chinense. The sequence goes on along the minus strand of ML058484.1, from coordinate 1,554,920 downwards.
CTTTACTCCTTTTGTCAAATTGCCGCGGTTCTCAAATCGGGTTGTTAGTCTTGTTTTTTCCAGCAGACAATGGTTTCGACTCGTGCCTCCTTACGCGCAGCTCGTGACTGCTTGCAACGGCTCTTTGACTCCCTTAATCGTCTGGAAGCTTGGTCATCCCTCCATTTTCAATATGATGAGGTGTCTGAGGCTTTATCCAAGCTCGGTGCGGATTCTCATCTCATACTACAGGCTATCCGGAATGTTTCGCTTATGGCCTCCACTTTTGATGAGCATAGGGAGGCCATTCTTGGTTTTATTGGCGACTCTTCGTTTCCAGAAGAACTGGAGCTTCTTGAGGCGGCGGAGCCTCCCTTGGCTGATTCTTTCCTGGCCTTATTGAGCCAGCTTAACTCTCTAAAGAGGGAGAAAAGGGCGAAAAGATGATTCCTGGCTTGGGCTGTCCCACTGGCGGAGGCCGAGTTTCTGGATCATCGCGCCAGCATCTGGAGAAGGATCAGAGAGGCCTTGAGGGAATATGACAATCTGGCGATCGATGTCTCCATAGTGAGGAACTGGGCAAATGCTGAACACGTGCACTTCGACCTCGTGCAGCAGTGCATCTCCCATTTAATGGACCTAACTTCTAAGGAAGCGCGGGTCCAAGCGAAGGTGGACGAATTGAAGGCTCGGCTTCTTCCTCTGCTGTAAGACTGAGATCATTTTCTATCCGCGGGAAGGGGATCTCGCAATTTTGTGTTGTCTTATGACAAACTCTAACTTTAACATTTAAACAATCAATATGACAGTCCGAACATTTTGGGCCTGTCTCAGTTAATGGATGATGATTATGTTGTTTTCTCTTTCTTTTATCCGTCCTTGTTTGTATGTGTTGATGATGTCGTGGTTGTGAATGCTGTCGTGTTATTTCCTTCTTTGCTAGTTCGAATACATTTTTCTATGACCTTGATTCGCTGATCGGTGCTCATGTCGTCTTTTGCATACTACTTTGCATCCTCTTGAACTTTGAGAGCGTTGATTTCTTTTGTGCATTTGCTTTGAGCTATATCTAAGCTTTTCATGTGCTATCGCAGATTGTGATGGCTAGCGACTCTTCTGAGGCTGGTCCTTCAGGTCCTCCATTGACTCCTTCAAAGCGTAAGCGGGCGGCTTCGAGGAACGTTGTTTGCTCGTCCGATCAGAATCCCCAATGGTTTCTGCCCCCGGAAACTTTCAATTTATATGAACGTATACTAACGTTGCCCAAGGACATGCAAAAGAAGATTCTCTATGACCGGGTTGTACCACCTCCCCCAGATAGGGGTACACAGGAACAGTGGGACTCCTGGTTTGCTCCTTTGCGGGGCTTCGGAAGCGACGGGACAACAGGTTCCGAAGAGGGCGAGGCGAGTCCGTTGGCCCCCGCCCAATCTGCTAGACGCGGTCGCCCGAAGAGGGCTGGCAAGGGCGCGAAACAAGTATACTTGGAGAAACAGACCAGGTCCAAGTCTGACAAAATGAAGATCGTTTGGTCAACCGTAAAGTTAGTCACTTCTCCTCTTGCCATCCGGAACCCTTATACATGTGGGTATATTAGATCCACTAGAAGTTTCCAGCGGCATCGCTCTCTTCCCAATATCGAGCCCACAGACGTGTGCCGCGCAAACTCATTTTTTAGCGTGGAGACGTGGACATCTATCCCTAGGCCTTTTCTCAACTGTTCCCTGTCTGAGAATGGCAGGCGTCAGGCTGTCTTGGACCCAAAGCTTATGATATTTTTAGAGCCGAATCAGGACCCTCATCGGCCTTTCCCAACACATTACTTCGAAACTCTCCGGCAAAGATTTCATCACCTGGGCGATACAGAGATCTGGTTATCGGGCGCCTTCCGGACCCGCGGTCACTTGATTGCTCATCCCGGGTATGAGGCATGGGCGAACCTGATTTTGGAACGCCATAAGGAGACCTTGAAAGCGGTGGGCCTCTTTAAGGCTATTGCGGCCACCTCGAGTTACTTCTGCCGCGAACCGTGGGTTTACAAGGGGTTCTTGAACCACTGGTGCTCTATCACCAACACATTTCATCTGCCATATGGAGAAATGAGCATCTCGCTATGGGACCTGAACCGCATCGCTGGTCTCCCAATCCGCGGGAGGATATATGATGAGTGGGTTTCGAGTGATGAAGAGTTGTCTCGGAAGAAAAAAGGGGGTGAGCGAAGGCTTCTTCTCCCCGGCTTGTTATGAGTTATTTGCAGAGCTACCGCAATTCTGGGCTTTCAAGGATAAACTTCCCTTCGAAGACTGGCTGGTCTATTTCAGCCATGGCTTAGAGTAAGCGCTTAATTGCAAGTTGTATGTCATTGTTTCGCCTTTCTCTCCTCCATTAATACTTTGTCTTCTTCATTGCAGTCTGGACTATGCGGCTTATGACGAAGGCCGCGGGGACAAGGCCTTTTTAGAGGATCGAATGAAGGAAAACTTCCCCCGCCCAAACAAGTTATCCCCAACCTGCGAGCTGGCCGGCTTCTTGGCGTACTGGCTGAGTTGTGTGGTCTTGACGAGCTCGAAGCAGGCCGACAGTGTGAGGGTGTCCTGTTTCGCTGTCGCAGGGGCCTTGGCGAATGGCCACCGTTATGCAATAGCCCCCGCCGTATTATGTTCTCTTTATCGGGCTTTCAGTTATGTTATCAGCAATAAGGACCGGGCTGCCTTCGGCATGAACTCGGCTTACTGTGGATGGCATTTCCTATCCGGATGGCTCGGGGTGTATTTCCCTTGGGTGTATGGTATCGAGTCTGGAGATTATATTCAGCAAGGGGTGGTCCCGCTGTACTTTTTTTAAAAATCGAAGATGGTAGGGCAAAATTTGAACACCGTCAGGGATAGAATTGCAAGATACGACGATATCCACTTTTTTCACTTCTCGGGCACTCGGAGCAAAGATTCCATATTGTGCACAGATGATGAGAGCATAGACCATAACGAACGCTCATTCTTGATAGCCATCCGCCCGTCCTCGCTTCCTCTTCGTGAGGGACTGGAGTTCTTGAGAGAGTCGTACTACCCCAACCGCTTTGCTCGTTAATTTGGATATGATCAAGGAGTACCTGCCACATTGGAGCCGGTGACTCGTGAGCAGCGAGCATATGGCATTGGGCCTATCCATTGGAAATGGATGTGGCGGCAGCTTCTGTTGACTGGGACTGGTTGCTCTTTTGCTATCCCTGGGACGGGGAGTGTCACTGGCGCATCTTTCAGGTGGATGAGATGGTGGGTTCATCAGTATACGTTGATTCGGAATGGTCATCATGTGACTAATCCCGTCTTTGTTACGCCTCCGATTGTTAGCCCAGCTCCTGCCGACGGACTGGGGTACGTGGCGGAGCATCTTCATCAGCCTGCTGTACCGAGTACTCTGAGACTAATGATTTCGATGAATGTGGTGATTGATCACGAGAAGCCCGAGCACACCCTGAAAGGTTGGGTTGCTTATGGGGAAAGGAGTATTGTGCAGGCGGGCCCCGAGTTCCCGTCTCTCGGGTCTATCGATGAGGTGCATCAAGGAGGTGATATTCCCAGGGGTAATGATGACCAAAATGATGGGGACGGTGATGATGATAATGGCAGTGGGGGCGGTGACGATGGTGGTGATGATGGTGGAGACGGCGGCGATGATGGTGGTAATGATGGTGGTGACGACGATGGTGATGATGGTGGTGATGATGAGATGCCACTTGAGCGAACGGGTCCTCGGGTGAAGACTGCTCATCGCACTTCAATAGTTGATGGAGGGAAGAACATTGCCAAGATGCGTAAGAGGTACGATGAAGAGAGATTACAGAAACAACTTTCTGAGGCTGTTGGTGGTACTCCGCTTGGTGACGCGGGTGTAGTCAGGGAAGAGGGTGAGCTGAGTCTTCAGGAGAATTTGAGCGGCGATCGTCATACTGGAGGAGGCGATGACGATGAACCGATATATGACAAGCTTGTCCCTGAGGCGAATGTTGGAGCGATTTTCATGGACTTGGATGACGAGGCGCCCGATGACACTATTCTTATCTCTGATATCCCCATGGCTGAACCTGCAGAGGACCAGGGTCTTGTTCATGAAACGACGACCACTGCTGCTGTGGAGGCTACACCTCCCCTAACCCTTTCCCGTGTTGAAGATATTAGGGTTGGGGATGTTGATTTAGCTTCTCGGGGCATTCCGATTTCTGTCGCTGCATCGAGTGTACCTGAACTTACCTCGGAAGCATCTCCGACTGTCGAACCTTCATCAGCTGAGCCTATTGTGGAAGTTGTTCCCATCGCTGGACCGTCATTAGCTGGGCCTATTAGGGAGGCTCCTCGTGGGGTTGAAGTTTTTTGTATAGGAACAAGTGCATCGGAACGTGCTGCGAGGACTCCTCCTACTGTCGTACCGTCGTCGGTCGAACCTATTGCAGAATCCCTTCCTGTTACCATGCCAACATCTGACACCAACATTCCTGAGGTCGTAGTGCTATCTTCTCCGAAATTACCTGAGCCGTCGACCAAAGGGACTGCCGAACCTGCCCCAGTATTGCCTACGCCTACTGCCTCGACTAACGTGCCTACCGTTGACATTCTTGAAGCCACCGGTATATTATTTGTTTTCAATGTCTCGATTATCTTCTTCCTTACCGATGCCTCTTTGTACTGACTTTACCATTTCTTTTACCAGCGGTCGTCCCTGTTCATGCCTTAGCCCCTGTTGCCTTGCCCGAGGCATTCATTTCTTCTCTCCTAGGGCTGTTAAAGGTGAAGGCGGACCTTTTGAAGAGTCTTCTAATGAACATCACCGCCTCTCTGAAGGATATGGATGAATGGTCCATCTTAGATGAAGGGCTGCAGGCGCTTGAATGCAACGCTGCATGGCTCGGTATTGACGTCTCTTTGATGATCAACCATGTAGTCTTGTTCAGGAAAGGCATGGCACAACTCAGCGAGGCGAGACATTTTAGAGTCGATCCTTCTGTTGAGGAGAGGCGCTGTCATTTGCAATCCCTCCTGCCCAAACTTGAGCTGTGCGAGGCAGATGTAACCGCGATGAGGCGCGATTGGCAAGATGCCACCGTTGGGCATCAGGGAGCCACAGATCGGCTGGCAGAGATAGATGATGAGATAGCACGGCTGCAAGCTGAACGCTCCGTTGTTCATCTCAATCTCTCAAAATTTGGCAATCAAAAGGCTCGTCTGCAATTATCTATCGAAAAGCGCGAGGCCGAACGTAATGTTATACGAAATCAGGTTGAAGAACTGAGAGAGTCCCTTCAAAGCGTCCCCGATCCTGCACAAGTCTTAGCCGCGGCGGAGGCAACACAGAGGGCAATCCAGGAGTCTGCAATTCATTTGCTAGAACAATGTTTAAGAAATTTGAACAGTTAGGCTCTGTAATTATTTTTTTTATTCTGTAATTTTACGGAGATACGTTGTGACAGTAATGTTGTAATGATATGTATACTATTCACGCGATTGTGCTATGTGTTTTATCTACTTGATATTTCTTTCATTTGTGTTTGGATTCGAATATAATGTAGATTATTTTGGAAGGAATGTCCCCCTGTCAGGACTCAAACCTATATTGATGCGGAATGGGTGTGCCCGAGCCTTGACTTTAAGGTCCATCTTTTCATTCTGATTCTTGATAACTTTGGATGGGGCGGGGCAACGATGCCTGATACGTCTCCGGTTTCAATAACTTTCCTGACGCCTGTGTAAACACACGGAATAAAGGATTAGTATCTATAATTGTAAGCATTGATCATCGTATGGTGTCATTTCTCTTGATGTTTGTCTATTACACTTTCCCTCTAACGGGGTGTTTACAAATCACAGCAGTATTCTATGTCAAGTATAATATCTTTTCAAGAATCGGCCATTCACCAACGAGCTGATGCCTTGCCCCTTGCAATCGATCACCCGATATGCTCCATTAGAGTATACTTCATCGACGATGCACACTGGATCCCACTTTGGGTCGAATTTACTTTTCGGGCCTCGGGCTAGCACCGGGCGTTTCATCATTAGTACCAGGTCGCCTCTTTTGAATGACCTACCGCGGACTTGTTTGTCGTATGAGGCTGAGATCTGTTTCTGATACATTTCGAGCCTTTGCTGGGTGACTAGTCTCTTTTCATCCAGATCATCCAGCTCGGTCATTCTGATCTCGGCATTGCGTTCGGTTGTCAGGGAATAACGAAGCGCGACCCGTAACGACTCAACCTGTATCTCCATCGGGACCACCGCCTCCGTGACGTATACCAACGAGTAGGGTGTAGCTCGCGTGGCTGTGCGGTGTGTGGTTCGATATGCCCACAATGCTTCAGGCAGCCGTCTGTCCCAGTCCTTCTTATTTTCTGCCACTGTCTTTTTCAGAATCTTCACAATAGTCTTATTGAATGCCTCAGTCAACCCATTCGCAGGGGGGTAATAAGGTGATGAATAACAATGCTTGATCTTGAACTTTGCGCATAGCTTATAAATAGTAGCGTTCTTAAAGGGTGTTCCGTTGTCCGTGGTGATTTTCTCAGGAATACCATGTCTGTATAATATGGCGTGGCGGATGAAACTTTCAACATGTTTTGCCTTCACGCTCCTAAGCGCGATTGCCTCGGCCCACTTGGAAAAATAATCCATCGCGGCTAAGATGTATTGGTGTCCCTGGGAAGAGGGCGGGCTGATCGGCTCGATCACGTCCATGCCCCAGGCTGTGAAAGGCCAAGACATCACTGACTGATGCAATTCTTCTGGTGGCGAGTGTATGATATCTGCATGGATTTGACACTGATGACATTTCTTGACAAATTCTATTGCATCTTTCGCCATTGTGGGCCAATAATATCCCATGTGTCGGACACGGTGATGTAGGTTCCTGCCTCCTTGGTGGGCACCGCATTCTCCTCCGTGGGCTTCCTTCAATGTGGCGTATGCTTCCTTCTGGTCCAAGCAGCGTAGCAACACTCCCTCATACGAGCGCTTGTAAAGAACGTCATTCCGTAGTATAAACGATCCAGCGCGTCTCCTAACCTGTGTGCGCATCTTGAGCTCTTCTGGTAAGAACCCATACTTCAAGTAATCGATGAATGGTCTTTTCCAGTCATTATCTTCTGTGATTTCGAAGCAATAGATGGGGTTTACGCTTGCTTCGCCACCACGCAGTACAGCTGTCGGTAGGATCCTCCTTTCTTCGATCGTTACCTGAAGTGGGCTGCCTCCGGGGTTAGCCAGAGCAGCGGCTAGGGTAGCCAATGCATCGGCCTGTACATTTTCCTGTCTCGGTATATGTGAAATGGTGCTATCACGAAACTAGTCAAACAGTGATTGCGCTTGGCGGCAGAAAGGCGACAACTCAGGTTTGCGGACCTCATATTCTGTCGTCAACTGTCCGATGACTAGTCTGGAGTCGCCATAGATCTGTATTGCCTTGATTCGCATCTCTAATGCGAGCTGTAGCCCAATGATGAGGGCTTGATATTCTGCTTCATTGTTGGTGCAGGCTGGCACTATTGTAAACGAGTAGGGCAGCAAATCTCCCTGTGGGCTGATAAATATAACCCCCGCTCCTGCCCCTGTCGACCTGGAGGCTCCGTCAAAGTACATTTGCCATAGCCGTGGTCTTTCGATCATCATAACCTGGTCATCCGGGAGGTCACATTCCATTTCTTCGCTGCTCGGGACTGGATGTGCAGCGAGAAAATCCACGATCGCTTGCCTTTAATAGCCCGGGCTGGGACATATGTGATGTCGAATTCGGAGAGGAGAAGGGCCCATTTAGCTAAACACCCAGACAGCATAGGCCGGTTCATAAGGAACTTGATCGGATCCACCTTGGATATCAACGTTATTTGGTGCGAGAGGCAGTAATGCCTCAGTTTCTTTACAGCAAAAATGAGAGCGAGACATATCTTTTCAATTACTGAATAGTTGAATTCGGCCCCTACCAGCGTGCGGCTTAAGTAATATAGTGCATTCTCGTTCTCTTCTTCGTTCTTCTGTGCCAGGAGTGCCCCCAGTGAGTTATCACCTACTGCGACGTACAGAATCAGTGGCTTTCCCTTGATTGGGGCGGCAAGGACTGGCGAATTCCCGAGCATCTCTTTTAGAGAGTCGAAGGCTTTCTGACAAGCGTCGTCCCATTCAAACTTAACATCTTTCTTGTTGAGGCGGGAGAACGGTTGACAACGACCAGCCAAGTTCGAGATGAATCTCCTCAAATATGCTACGCGGCCTTGAAAACTCTTCAACTGCTTCAGGTTCTTCAGAGGCGGCATTTCTATGATGGCCTTGATCTTTGCGGGATCGATTTTTATGCCCCTGTGTCTAACCACGAAGCCTAGAAATTTGCCAGACGCAACTCCGAACGCGCATTTTAGTGGATTCATACGGAGACTTTTCTTGCGCAACTGTTGGAACACTTGCCTTAGGTGCTCTCTGTGCTGCTCGTGATTGGCCGACCTTACGACTAGATCATCTACATAGCATTCGACGTGTTTATGCATCATATCCTGAAATATAACGTGCATTGCGCGCTGGTATGTTGCCCCTGCATTTTTTAATCCGAAGGGCACTACGCGATAACAGTAGATGCCGAGGGTTGTACGAAAGGCCGTAGCTTCTTCATCTTCCAGGGCCATGTGAATCTGATTGTATCCCGAATACCCGTCCATGAAGGACATTTATTGCATATCCCGTTGTGCTGTCAATCAATAATTCTGGAATTGGCAAAGGAAAATCATCTTTCGGGCAGGCTTCATTAAGATTTCGGAAGTCAACGCAGACTCAGATCTGTCCGCTCTGCTTCTTGACTGGCACGATGTTTGAAATCCATCGGGGGTACTTCACCTCTCGAACGAATCCGGCCTGAATTAGTTTCTTGATTTCTTCTTCAATCTTAGGTACAACATCAGGATGAAACCGTCGTTGTGGTTGCTTCACTGGCTTCTTTTCCTTCATGATACTTAGCTTATGCATGGCGATTGCCGGACTGAGCCCGGGCATTTCTGAATATGTCCAGGCAAAGATGTCTTTGTTCTCCTTCAATAGCTGCATGTATCTCTCTTTTTCATTTTTCGGGACGTTTCTGCTCAAATATGTATTCCTGGGTTCTTCGAGGGTACCCAAGTTCACCTCTTCAAGTTCATCAATCGTCGGTTGTCCACCGTCTTCTAATTGCACGGGTGCGACACTTGGCTGGATTACGTCGATAGAATCCTGCGCTCGGACTTCTTCTGTCGGGCCAATGGTTACCATGTTTACGCTTGCCTTGGCTCCTAGACCTTCTCCGTTTCTGTATACTTGCTTATATTCTTCGAATGGAGCTAGCAGTCTTTTCTTTATGTCTGAGCCTTGACTGAAGAATCCCATATTCCTCATAATCTTCCGGCTGGCTTTGCTATATCTCTTCTCTTCTATTGGTCGAGATTGGGCAGACCCTCTTCCTTCTTCTTTCCCTTCTGATGGTACTGGCTGGCTTGGCCCTGAGTGGAACTTGATATCTTTCTGGGTGGCATCTCTTGACGGCACGATGAATTGGCTTGGAGCTTTTGGAAATGGCTTGGTTCTTCCTATCTTGGGTATAGGCATATTGAAGCTGGATTTGAGTACACTCATGTGTTGATCTGAAATCAGTTTTAACATAGACTGCCCTGGCTGACGCAGATGCTGCGGTACCACATAGAATTTCTTCGTAATCGGCTGAGGTTGGTTTTTCTGTTGACATTGGGATCTTCCCTGGGTGATGAGCTGAGGTTTACCTTCCTGTACGCACTTCTCAACTCGAGGTTCTGCCCCTTGTCCTTTCTTCCCTATGTCGGACTTTTTGCTGGTTTTATCACTTACGGAAGGGTCATAATATTTCGCATCAGCCAAAAATGACTCAGCTATCGTGTATGGCTTCGGATCTGCTGCTATCCTGTGTTGGGCACTGTCTCTGTTATATTTGAAACACTGGTGATATGTCGAAGGGATTATCCGATTCTGATGGAGCCAGGGCCTTCGTAAAAGGAGGTTGTATGTTGTCACCGCATCGATCACCTGACACGTTACTTTTGTCGTCAATTCTTCGATCTCTAACATCACCGTGATTAATCCCAGTGTGCGTTGACTGTCTTGATTGAACCCTTGAATCATCATGAGACTCGGGCGTAGTGCCGATTGCCTATAACCCAGCTTCTGTAATGTCTTCAATGGCATAATATTCACGGCAGACCCGTCGTCCAACATGCACCTCTTGATCTCGGTGTCCCTGATTGTCCCTGTGACCATCAACGGGCGATTGTGGTCTATTAACTCGGTCGTGCAGTCTTCTTCTGAGAAAGTGATTGTCGCAGGGTGGTTGACATGCATGACTTGTGACACTGGCATGTATCCCTCCCAGAATTTATCTGTGTTATTCATTTCTTCTTCTATTTCTATCATCATGACCTCCCTGACCTCACTGTCAAGTAAGGCATTGATTAACATTTCTCTGTACACTTTCGAGAGACATAGAGCATCGTATATACTTAACCGGGCGGGAACCTTCCGTAAGTGCGACACAACATCATATACTACTGGTCTCGGGCTTGGTTGACTAGTCGTGGCTTCACCAACTTTCTCTTTCAACTTTTGCACGTGAGGTCTCCCTTGCTGCCTGTCGTGGACACCATCTTCTTGCATTGGGTCGTCTGGTCTCGGAGGGGTATGGTCAGGCATTTGCCTTCCTGATCGTAAGATGACCGCGTTAACTTCTCTCTCGACTGCTTGCGGGGTTTCTTCGGCTGGTACTTGTTCGGTGAACGACACCATTTCGCAATATGCTATGCTCATCACGGGTCGCTTCTGTAATATTTCTCTCCTTCCTCTCCCCCTGTTCCCTCTTTGGTTAACGAGCCTTCGTCTGTTCTCGAGTCTTTTCTTGCTACTAACTAGAGTCCATGGTTCCTTTGGCTCGGGGAATGAAGTCGTTAGGTGACTGCTACCTTCTATTGGGATTGCTGAAATTGTCCCGGCTATCTCCCTTGCTGTCTCGGGTACCTTCATGCTGATAACCCCTTGATTGATCAACCCTTGTATCCTTCCTTTCAAGGAGAAGCAACTTCATGTGGACGGACGGGCTCCGGTAAACGCATTAAGCCTTCCTCGACCAATTGTTCCATGATCGGGACTAGATCGGCCATATCGAATATATATGGGCCATTAGCCCTTTCTCTTTCGGCTATCGATACGCGTTTAGGTACATAGGGTCTTTTACCCTTGTCTTGCGTGACTGCTGTCTTCATTTCCTCCCTATGATCGACAGCGGGACGTTTTCGATCTTTCTGTTCCTTGACCTTATCGACCTGGTGGGTTTCTACCACTCTTCATGTCTCTCTCTTCTGTCTCTCGGGTCTGAAGTTTACCCGGGAAGCTGCTTCTTCCACCAGATGGGCTTTTGTTGCTAGTTCGCGAAAGGAGTTGAAGGTGTTACCTGACAGTCCGTACGAGATCATGAGGTCTAGAGCCCTTAGGCACATCTTCATCTGCTCGCCTTCACTGGGTAATTCACGACATTGAGCCGCCGTAGTTCCCCATCGGTCAATGAATTTCTCGATTAGTTCACCATTCCTCTGTCTGACCAATGCTAGGTCCGTCAACGAGATCTCCCTCTCGGTTGCAAAGAATTTGGAGATGAAAGCGTCCTGCATTTGCTCCCATGTCCTTATAGAGCCGGCCGGTAGTGACATGTACCATTGAAAGGCCTTCCCTGTCAGGGTAGATCCGAATAACCGCATGCAATACTGCGGGACCGTGGACCAATTTCCTAACGTAGTCAAGAAGTGGGTGATGTGCTCTTCTGGCGATCCTCTTCCGTCGAACTTTCCGAAGTCTGGGCATTTAAAATTGGCTGGGAAAGGCACCTCTTCCACCTCTGGCTGGTACGGGACCCGATATTTATAGCTGCCCCTCTTTTCTTTCTCTTTTTCTTGCTGCATCATGTGAGCTATCGTCTGGGATAACTCTTCTCGCGATATGTGAGATGTGGAAAGTGGTGCGCGCTCTATTGGCGTGACCCAAAGTTGGGCAGGCGGTTCATGCTCAGTTGGGCCTTCTGCTGCCCCTTGGGATTCCTCTGCCGACTGACGGGTGGGTGGCGCGATACTTCTGGTGGCATTCTGTGATATTAGGGTGGCCAAGGCTTCCTGAATAGCCCTCATCCGATCATTTGTCTCGCGATTAGCCTCTACCAATCTATCGATCTGATCTTGGAGTGGAGGCAATTCTTCTGCTTCATATGGTCCTTCTTCTTCTCCTTCAGCTATTTGGACCATCACCACTTGCGCTAACGGGATTTCCTGAGGTGACCTCTGCTTCGATTCGAGGGTCGTCATGGGCTCGGCTTTCTTCACATGTGCGGACCTGATAGGTTTCCGAGAGGTGCAGGCGACCTTGGATAACGGCGGAAACTGCTCGGCTGTCATTTTGGGTACTGCGGGTTTGGTTGATATGACCTAGCCATCGATAGGGATCTTCTGCCCCTGCTTCGGCTGCCACTGTTTCTTGATCACGGAGCGAGATCTCGCAACGCTCGCCTTCCTATATGCAGCTAGGATGGCAGCTTTCTTCTGTTCTTTCTTCTGCCTCCGAGTCTCAACCAACTGCCATTCTGAGCCTGGGCTAGCAGTTGCGGTTGCGGTGAAACGAGGGAAGTTGAAACCTCCGTTGGCAAGGAAGGTGCACGAACTTGTCATCGAGCATGCCATCTCTTCTGTCTGCGTTACTATCTTGCTAATTCTGCGGTGTCATAAAAATCTTTAGAACAGTTCATAAGTGCGGTCGGGAGTATGAGCCCATCGATCGCAGTGCATAAACTGACAAAAATAAGCAAAAAGGAGACAAATACGTGTAGTTGTGGAAGTTTGTGGTTTCGAAAACCCTTGATTTATCGTATATTGCCTTAAAGATGAAGGGAAGAACGTTCCCGTTGAGAGTCACCAGTTTGGCGCCCGAGGGCGCCGAAACATTATGCCTCGCGGTAACTTTCCTATGTGTAAATTCATGTTTGTGAGTAATTGATCTTAGAGCGTTTCCATATTCAGATATAACCAGAGATTCTGGGTTCGATCCCTAGCAGATTCGCTAGTTTGTTAGAACTAGAAAAATGAACTCCAAAGGGGACATTTTCCTTGAAATGTGGTGTTTTGTTGCTCTGGGGTTCTGAATAACGAAAACATTCATAGACAATCACAAGCATTCATAAAAGTACACAAGGAGAGATATCGCAAGGCAAATTTTATTCCAGAGATCCTGAGATCTTGTACATTCCAGGCCGTGATCTGGCACGAGCCCTTAATTACATCGAATGATCGATGACCCTTGATTAAAAGGCAAAAGACTAGTCAGCAGGGACTATGGTCTGAGAGTTTGTGGTCATAGAGACCTGTATTTATTTTGTTATGGACCGAACCATCTTTGTATTAGTCAGATGTCTATGTCCCATGTTTTGGCCAGAGATCCGGGCTGAGACTATTAGGGTTTATGACTGAGAAGGACGACTCTGGGCCTGCGCCTGTCAATGTATGGACAGGTGACCTCGGGAAGTCCACTCTGCAGTTGTGTATACCTACGTAGCCCAACCGACGGATGCCGTTTTTAATGGGTAGGGCATCGACTGTTGTGTTGTGGCAGTTCATAACAATTGTTTTGTAGTGAATTGAAACTCTTTGGTATGGTTTATCGTGATAACCATAGTCTCGTTTGTCTAGCTTTCGACTCAAATCGGGTCACATCTTTACAGTAAATATAAATGATGACATGTTTGCATAGTTCTGGATGCTGGCGGCATCTCTTTCGAGAAGTCGTTTCGTTCATCGTGTCGAATCAGATTGAACTTTGAAGATGCACAATTCTGCTCATTTAGAGATCTTGAGATGTCCATTTGACCATTCCATTGCGTCCGGAACGCTCGAAATACACAAAATAGGCTCAAGTGGCACTTGAAAACACTTAAAATTGAGTCCGATGCACCCATGAACATGTTCTGGAATTGGCTGATTTTTTGGGTGCGTGGGACATAATTTATGGGTGCGTGGGAGTCCAACGCACCTTGAAAATACATATCTGAATTATGTTGATTTTACGGATGCGTGGGGTAATTTTCGGGTGCGTTGGGGTCCAATGCACCCTGAAAATACAAATCCGCTTTTTGTTGAATTTTCAGGTGCGTCAAGCTATTTTCAGGTGCGTGGGAGTCCAATGCACCCTGAAAATACATATCTGAATGATGTTGAATTTTCGGGTGCATCAAGCTATTTTCGGGTGTGTGCTCACACTTATGATTTTTTTATAATCCGAACCTGCGGTGGTGTTGGTCAGAGTGACCTTCCGGTGGAAGATGCCGGCGATCAGAAAAGAATTCCGGTCACCGGGAAAGTTTTCCGGCTATCGGAAAGGGATTCTGGCGAGGGATTCTGGCGAGGGTTTCCGGCGACAAATCCCAGATACTCAGGGGATAATAGCTCTCTCTCTCTCTTAATCTGTTCCAATCTCTCTAAATGAACAGTGGGAGGGGTATTTATACCCGAAAATACCGGACAGTGACCAATCAGGGCCTGCCACGTATGGCGCATCTCATAAAGTCTTTGACGCACCCCCAAATAGGCACGTAGGAGCTCCGACGCACCCAAAAATGATATTTTGAAAAGTGCTAATTTTTATGAGTGCGTCGAGCTATTTTTGGGTGCGTTGGAGTTCAATGCATCCAAAAAATACCATGCTGGTTTTGGTGATTTTATGGGTGCGTTGGGCTATTTTAGGGTGCGTTGCAGTCCAATGCACCCTGAAATTGCAGTTCTGTATTTTCTGAATTTATGGACGCGTCGAGGGCATTTTTAGGGTGCGTCAAGCCATTTTTTGGATGCGTCAGAGGTAAAAAAACATCCTAAAACACTTCTTGAATTTTCATGAATTTAAGGGTGCGTTGGACTGAATAAATGGGTGCGCTTGACGTACCTGTGTCTTGCAAAATTGGGTTTTGCGAAACGGAGGGCTTGTGGGGCCCGTTTCTCGGCGAATCGCCATGCGCTGCTTATCATAATTCATGAAGAACGTGTCTGATTGATTCTGGGCAGTTTTGATCACGGTGATCCGTGGGGCCCACCGGAGAAAATGGCTAAGTACTGGATCCTTTGCAAAATCTGGGTGTTTGGGTGCGTCGGGTAGTATTTTGTGGGATTTTCTCGAAGCACGTGTCCAATTAATTTATTTTAGAGGGTACTGACTTTTGGGACCCCAACAGCGCTCATTGTGATGGGTGGAGGACATCCAATTTGTCCCATGTGTGCATGCTTTAATGTATTCCTATGGCTAAAAAAATCAAATCATTTTTTTATGCTATTTATAGATTTTAGTAGGATTTACTCCCCAATAGATCTATGTGGTGTGAGTGCCTACTTTGTATATTGTAAACAGTGCAAGTTAGCTAAACATAATTTATTTACCTATAAACAATTATCACTCAAAAGCCAAATATAATTGTATGCAAACAATTTACACTTTCCAAAAACTCTTTTGAGGTATAAAGTGTTTGCAACTTAAAACTTGATAGGAAATCAAATGGCCTCTTAATTTTCGCAAGTGTCTTGATCTCTCAGCCCATCCCTACATCTCTGTCCAAACCCTAATTTGGAGGAGGAAGGAGGAGGAGGAGAAGGTAATGTAATTTTATTTACGAGTTTTGCTAATTAAGTCCCTCTTTTGTGGGACGTTAGCATGTCTCCTACCCTTTTGAATGGCACATTGGATGCCTAATCATCAATGAAGATGGTTCATTCAATAGTACCAATGGGAAAAAGCCATGATGCAAAAATCACATTGAATTGGATGATCCTAACCCTTTGAATGAAGCCAATTTATTACAAACATCCATTGTTATGAGCCATTGTCTAAAGGGATAGAATCATCAAACCAAAGTGATGCTTTGGGAAACAATACAAAGTGGGATCTACATAGGAGATGTTTCAAGATGATGACCAGAGCTATTTTGTTTCTCCGCCCAATCTTGGTTGCCTATTTTCCATGTCATTGATCAGAGACTTACGAACATCCACTTACTTTGATTTTACACCTCTGGTTTCTCCAAGTTATATGCACCATTTAAAAGCTTTAGAGAGTTACTAACTTCCCTCTGAAGGTGGGGAATGTTAGCAAAACCCTTTATTTATTTTATTTTTAGTATTCTCTCTCTCTCTCTCTCTCTCTCTCTCTCTCTCTCTTTAATTTTTGGGGTTAGGGAGAAGAAGAAGAGAATGAAGTAATGCAATTTTATTTATATTATTTTCTCTTTTTTCCCTTTCTAATTTTTGGTTTTATGGCCCAAAAATATGGCATTTTCTTTTACTTGGGGTTATTTATAATGTTTTCTTTCTTCTTTTTTTTCTCCTATGATTTTCGGGGTAATGCATCCTATCCACCATTTACAAGGGTGTTTCTTTGTTATTTTTATTTTTATTTTATGTTTTTTTTTTAATTTGTGGAGGTATTTGTGATTATTCCACCCACAACTAGACATAGGGTCAATCCTTTTTTTTTTTGTTGTTTATATAGGATCATGGTATTTTTTTTTCAATTTACTTTATTTATGAATTTTGTATATCAGACCCACCGTTTGGACCATTTGCTATTGCTCATCCACAACATTTAGTACAATTTTTCTCTCTCCAGATTTTGGGTTATGATGCATTTGGCTGCCTCAAATATCATATAATTTCATGATTAATCAGTCTAACTTGGTGCAAAATTTCATGAATAAGGTGCCACCAAAAACACCCTTATCATTTTTTTTTAAAAAAAAATTTCCAATTTTGGGGTTACAGCCCATCTTTAGCACCCATGGTTTGGGCCATTTGCAATTGGCCCATGTCAATATGATAATATTAGTCTTAAGGTTATCAAAAAAAAAATTTCAATGTAGTAACCATGGTTTGGGCAGTTTGCAATTGGATCAGATCAATGTGATTAGATTAGTCTCCAGGTTATCAATTTGTATACTTTTATTTAATTTTTCTGATCTTAAGCTTATCAAGTTACATATATTTTTTTATTTTCCAATTTTGGGGTTACAAGCATCTTTTCTAACATATGGTTTGGACCATTTGTAACTGGTCCATCCAGAATAGAAATAATTTGATGTGCCCCACCATGTGATTGGTCCCTCCAAATGATCTCTCCCCAATCTTTTTCTCTCCCTTCTTCTTTACATGTCTGTTGCATGTGCCTTTCTCCTATTAATAATAAAAAAAAGGCAGGAATGTCAGTTGACAACCAAACATCCATTGGAAATTCCCTAAATCAACTCTGATGTCCTATTAATCACAATGTTTACTGCTCTCCAAAACTAATTATGTGCACAAAATTGTCCACTTACTACCCACATTGTATGCAGTGGAAATCTTGAATGTTTTAATAAGGGTGTGTTTGGTTGCACCAAGTTTCATGAATTAAATAAAAAAATTTACCCACATCAAAATGATTAATCATGAAATTTCATGCAACCAGCACACCCTAAACTAAATACTTAAAAAATGAAAAGTATACAAATCAGACGTGGAGGGTGTGTGAGGCTTCCAATTTGTGGGCCTGGCAGATCAACGGTTTTGATTGAATTGAACTGGTTGTTAGATTTAAAATGTATAAGCATGCTGATGTGAACTACTATTGGTGATTGCGTAAAAATGGGGTAGCAGCATTACCGTCATTTATCATGTACAAGGAGGCCCAATAAATGTGGTGTTTTGTTTTGAGTGTGAATCCTTCACTTCTTTAAGATTAGTTCTTGCTGCTCAATCCCTCTAACCCTTAAATACATGCCCATCTTCAATGCCATCAAGGGAGTGTAAGAATATTTAGAAGGTGGGCATAATTGATCAATGATTTGGATTTCCTTAAGGGTTGGATATCATGATCGGGCATTCTAGTAGACTTAGATTAGTCTAAATTTAGGTAAGAGGTGATGCACTGCAACTGTGTTACATACATAGTGTTCTAGTTGGAGTATAAGGGAAAAGGAGTTTCGGCGGGTTTCATTCTTCTCACTCTCAATAATTATATAAACATGGCGGGTTACAAGCTTATATATGTTTTGAAGCCTATTTGTCCCAATTTGGTGCTTCTTAAGGGTGTACAGTGCATAGGGCTGTCAACGGCCGAGATTTTGAACTGTTTCAGACCAGGCCATCAGGCTGGCCCTATTCAAAATTCTGATTTTTCAAGCCCGAGCTTGACTCATTGACACCCGTAATAGTGTGGAATACACTAGCTATCCATTCTACAGTAGCTTCTAGGGCTAATGTATATATGGTCCATCTATAGGCACATTGGTTTGGGGTAGATTGCCACTACCACCACATGACCATCTTGGGCTTGGACATCAGATTTGGCCCATTCATCACTCAATCATAGCCACCGTTTTGACTGATTCAACTCTCGGACCTAGCATTATTATTTTTGGGAACTAAATGTTTGACCCTGGTCATAAGGTGGACTTATTATTGTAATGGACTAGGCTTGTATTCATGCCCAATAGCGTGTTTTGACCCAGACCGTTGTGTAATTCCACAGTTCATCTCAAGTCTAACCAAACAATAACAAACCCCCAACAAGAGCCAACATACCATCGTTGAATCCAGACCATCGAAATAGTGGGCCTTACCATGTGTGGGCATAGCCCAAAAGTACACTGGTGAGGATAATCCTACGTCGAGGGATTAAAAAAAATTAGCGGGCAGAATCACATGGTTTTGAGTCGTTCGGTCAATTTGGTTTATGGGCCATGCCACATCGACAGAGCGCCACGTGTACGGCGGAGACACCTAGGGCGCGGCTTTGGTGGATCTCTCACTGTGGACGCGGATTGGCTAGTGACCCCAACACCAGCCAGGGGCTAGTGTTAAAGCTGCGTGGCCCCACCGTGATGTATGTGTTTTATCCACGCTGTCCATCCATTTTTCCACCTCATTTTAGGGCAAAAATGAGGTAGATCCAAATCTCAGGTGGACCACACCACAAGAAAGAGTGGGAATTAAATTCTCACCATTGAAAACTTCTTGGAGGCCACAGAAGTTTTGTATCAAGCTGATATTTGTGTTTTCACTTCATCCAGGTCTGTGTGACCTGTTGGATGGTAAATGAACATCACGGTGGGCCCTAAGAAGTTCAATCAACACTGTTTTCCTGTGGTGTGGTCCACCTGAGATTTGGATCTGCCTCATTTTGGGGCCCATGCCCTAAAATGAGGTGGAAAAATGGATGGACAGCGTGGATAAAACACATACATCATGGTAGGGCCACACAGCTTTGACACCAGGCCCCAGTTTGGGTGGATCCCCGGATGAGGTCAGTGGATCCCCAACTGTGGGGCCACTGTGATGTATTTACCTTACATCTACACCCCTATGTATTTTGAAAGCTCATTTTAGGGCATTATCTAAAAAATGAAGCATATCTAAATCTTAGGTGGACCATACCACATGCAATAGTTGTGATTCAATCCACACTATTAAAAACTTCATGGGGGGCACTGGAATATTTATTTTCCATCCAACCTGTTAAAAAGGTCACAAAGACGATACCAAACAAATATCAGCTTGACCCAAAAATTTTGTGACCCATGGAAGCTTTTAATGGTTGAGTACCATTGTTTACTATATTATGGGTCACCTAAGATTTGGATCTACTTCATTTTTTGAATCATGCTTGAAAATAAGTTTTAAAATGAATGGACGGTGTGGATGTAATACACACACATCATAGTGGATGGCACGGTAAGGGATTCACCCACCTCAGTGGATACGAGGATCCAGCGAAGCCTCGCCTGCCCCCTTGCTAGGGCTGAAAGTCGGGTGGGTTGAGTTGCGTTGGTACTCAACCCTAATCCAACCTAAGGTTCTTATACCTCAACCTTAACCTAATCCAACCCAACCTCCAGTTGGGAATTCCCAACCCAAGCTGGCTCGGTCGAATTGTTCGAGTTGATACATGCTAATATTTTCGTTATTAAAATAGTCTATCATATTTCAATACACATCTTAATTTTTGTACATATGAGTTTATTAATCATATATGTACTTATTTATTGTAAAGAACTTACTTTTTTAAACAAATAAGCTAAAATACCGGATAACTATTGCTTTAACGTTTAAGCATATCAAATTTCAAACATTATAAGTTTACTTACTAAAGTAATATAAAATAATTAATTTAGTTAACTAAAATATAATAAAATTATGGGTTGGGTTGGGTTGGGCAACCCAAGACTTCAACCCAAGACGGGGTTCAGGTTGGGCCGGGCAACCCAAACTTCAACCCAAGCCCAAACAAAACTTCATCAGATAGCCCAAGCTTGAGATTGGCTCGGATTGGTCATGGGTCGAACCCGCCCGACTTTCAGCCCCACCCCTGGCTGGTGGGTCACTAGCCAATCTGCGTTCCCTCACTGTGTGTTCCACCGTGATGTATGTGCCTTACATCCACGCCGTCCATCCGTCTTGAAATATCATTTTTGGGATCAAATTGAAGCAGATCCAAATATTAGGTGGACCACACCACAAGAAACAGTGACAAATATCAGCCTGATCCACCTGAGACTTGGATCATCACCGTTTCCTGTGGTGTGATGCACCTGAGACTTGGATCTGATTCATTTTTGGGTTCAGCTCCTAAAAGGAGATTAAAACGGATGGACGGCGTGGATCTAAGGCACATAGATCAAGGTGGGCCCCATACTAAGGGATCCACCCACCTCGGATCCACCGAAGCCGCGCTCATCCACCTAATCCTGCGGTGGCAATGGTGTTATTCTTTTACCTGAAATGATTAGTTCCCATTGCTGCCATAATGCGGAAAGATCGCAGACGTAATCACCCACACGTTTGAGATGTGTGAGGCCCACCTTAATGTGTGAGTTCCATCCGACCGTCCATTAGGTGTGAACACACGGTCTAAGATCGAAATACAAAAATCCAGTCTGATCTATAACTCATGTGGGCCACACCAAAGGGAACAATCAGGATCATTTGGGAGAGTGATACCCACCGTAGAAACTTCCAGAGGGAATGCGGGGTCCACCGTGTTGGCTATATGCCATCCAACCCCTTCATCAGGTTCTCCCCGCCAGGATGAAGGGGGGAAAAGGCCATTCCAAATCTCAGTGGGCAACACCACGTGAATACATAGGTTTTACACGTGATTGTATATTTCCCTGTGTTGCGTCCCACCTAATTTTGAATCAAAATGATTATTTGCATTCACGGTGATAATGAAGCGTCTAACAAGATTCACGGTTCAGATCTCACATGTAGATCACGGGTGGGCCCACATAGCTCGATCGTCCAACGCCTAGCATGATTGAGTAAAAGGCACGGAGTACTGGGAGCGGATTAGGTGAGACCCCGGGTACAACGAGGTGGGTGGGACCCCCTGACTGTGGGGCTCACAGTGATGTATGTGACTTAAATCCACACCGTCCAACCATTTTGAAAGCTTATATTTAGGGACTGAAATCTTATATGGACCACACCACAGGAAACAGTCGTGATTGAATCATCACCATTAAAAACTTCTTGAACGGTCGCCATAGTTGGTACGCCTGGTCCAACCAGCGAGCTAGGAGTCGCATATGTGAGTGTTACCCTAACCGTGTGGGGCCCATATTGATGATTTTTTAATATATCCACGCCGTTCATATGTTTTTGGATCTCATTTTCGGACGTGATCCCAAACTCTAAGAAGATCGAAATCTCAGGTGGACCATACTACTAGGAACAGTGATGAATGACCATTAAAAACTTTTTGTGGGCCACAAAAGTTTTTTTATCAATCTGATATTTACATTTTCACTTCATCCATATCTTCTTGACATTATCAACAGCTTTGATTACAAATAAAAATTACCAAAACCTTAAGATGGGCTCTTTCGAATTTTTAATGGTGGGGCACTCAATCACAACTGTTTCCAATAGTATGGTACACTTGATATTTGGATCTGCATAATTTTTGGAATCCGATCCTAAAATGGGCTGGAGAAACGGATGGACGGCGTGGATATACAAAATATCATCTATGTGGGCCACACGGTAGGGGTAACACCCACTAAGCTCTTCCCCAGGTAACACCTAATTCGCACCCAGTAGACTGGGTCCTCGGTGTTATAAATCAAGACGAGTACTTTTATACTCTGGCGTGATACATGATACGCCGGCATTTAGAAGCCAATTAGAAATTGCATACGTGGCATGGAACTAAGTCAATTATAGTTACTATTTTAGATATATAATGAAAAAAAGCTTAGACGTTTATTGGACGGTTAAAAATGATAAATATTCAATGGTCATATCTCATTAAACAAGTTTCCTCCAATCATGGGTTAGGATTTTACGATCAATCTGCGTTTAAGACTCTGACTTAGTCGGTTTATTTGACCTAACGTATGCCACGTGTACAATTCCCGAGCGCCTGCGTATCAAGCGCCATACGCTGACCGAGTATCAATTAACTCCCCATAAATCTAGGCAGACCGACGCAGCCCCTTTCCTCGCATTCTTATCATGCGCGCCTGCGCCGTTATCCTAAGCACCTCCGCTGTCATCCTACGCACTTCCGTCGGTTTCTGATCCGTAAAGAGAAGCTTTCCCTTCTCCGTCTCTCAACAAAGGAAGGTGAGATTTTTGCCCTAGAATTTCTGTTCTTTTCTGGAAGTTCTTCGATTCCATCGATTTCTCCGAACAGATGAACAGATCAGTGGTTTCAGATCCATCTCCGGAAGCTTTCGAGATTTTTCCTGCTCTGTTTTGCTGTATTTTCATTCTTAGAACAGCATCTGACTTTTCTTTTTCCTTTTTTAATTTCTGATTTTTTTAGTTGAATTCTGTGAATTTTGTGAAAAATAGTTGTATTTGCTGAAGCATTTGATTAGTGATTTCTTTTAATTTTGGCTAGTTTTGCTGTAATTGCTAGTGTTAGTGGAATCGGTCCCGATCGACTTTGAATCCATCATCTTACTCTCTATCTACTGATTTCTTCTTCTTCTTCTTCTTCTTCTTCTTTTTTCTTTTGTATTGGTTAATGCATGATGGTGTGCCTGTTGCACATTCAGTTGTAGAAATGGGATTTGTTTTGATTATGTTAATATCGGCCAAGGCTATTTCATGATGTGCTCAGCCCTATGAACGTCTTAGATTTCACCCACGCATACCATATTGGCACCGGTGATGTCATTCACCTCTTCAAGCTCTCTGTTCTGTGAATAGTCACACCCATGTGGCTAACAACTCTGTCCCAGCATCCAAACACAGTTTCTGAATTCCCAAGATTGGAGTTCCCAGTACCCAAACACCCTAGACAGAATCTCTAATCTGTTTCTCAGAAACAGATTTGCTCCATGCCTACTTGGAATGCAGGATTAAATGGTATTGAATTGCATTAAGTGGAATTAACACCATTATTGTACAATTATTACATGTATAGAATCTTTAAAAAAAAAAAAAATGATTACATGTATGGAAATACCATGGTATTTTGACTGTCCAATCCCATGTTTGGGATCAAATTCTTCTTTTGGAAAAAAAACACTATATTAAGTGAAACCTGTGTTTGGTGGACCATGGAATTGTAATCAACGGATCAGATTTCACAACTGATGCTGGTCACCAGTATGCATGCACAACTAGATTGTCATGTGTAAAGGGCGCATATGGATGAACGGCATGGATAAAACATACGCATCAATGTGGGGCCCACAGATTTAGTGGATTTTGAAATCCACCAGAAATCCCGTCATATCTCCTTCTGGGACTAGGTCCTATAATACCTGGATTAATCCAATCCTTGTTATTGTTTCCAAATGCTGGATAGAATTTACATTGGATCAAATGCAATTCCATACCACCTAATCCCATGTCCCAAACAGGCCCTAAGTGTTTGGTTGCTGGTTTTTATACTCCGGGCTTCACAATTCCCTGGTTTTTGTTAAAAACAAGTTTGGTTTGTGCTTCTTTGTCTTTTTATTTTTCCTGAGGAATTCTATTGCCTAGCATTTGCTCAAAAAAACATGCCCCAGCTTTTAGATGGGGAATGGAAAGCCTGGGGAATTATGTGTTTTTGGTTGTTGGTTTTTATATTTCTTGTATTAGTAAATTTTTTTATTTTTAAAACCAAGTTTTGTTCACGCTTTTTGGTTGGCTTTTATGTTCCCAATAATTCCATTCCCCAGCTTTTCCTAAAAAAACTCGCCTAGCTTTTAGCTGGGGAATGGAAAACCTGGGGAGTTAAAACAGAATTATAGACTTTTTCCAGGCTTCCCCAGGAACCCCAGTATATCAACCAAATAAAATTTAATCATTCCCCAAGAAATATTATCCCAATCCATTCCCCAGAAAACATGAAACCAGGGAATGTATTCCCCAGCAACCAAACCAGAATTTAAACTTTTCCCAGGTTCCCGAGGAAACTTGGTGTATCAACCGAATAAAATTTAATAATTCCCCAAGAAATCCTAGGCCAGCTCTAACATTCCCCAGGAAACATAAAAACCATGCAAAATATTCCCCAACAACCAAACAGACAAGATTCTAGCGAGCCAGACGACCCCTTGGAGGGTTTTGATTGGAGGCACGATCACAGACAAAACCAGGGGGGCGGTTTTTGTGTGTTGGGTTTGCATGGTGATTGGTTAATGAACTGTAGTGACATCACACATGTGCTTCAACACTCTATTCTCTTAGATCTTTGGACAGGAATGATTAACAACTGTTGCATTGGTTAGGAGGGAGATAGTGGTTGTATCTGGTAAAAAGAGATCTGCTTGGATGCACTATGAATTGAATTGCATATACTTTCCGTAGTTATAATATGGTGGGGCTAGGCCCCTTATCACAATTAGTTACTTTCAAGTTGGACTCTAACAGAATGTAATTGCAATTTGAGGGTGCCTTCCACATTTTGAATCCTGAGAAAGGTGGTTACATTCATCATTTCCTCTCTTTTGAACTAATTATCACAACTCTATTCAATATTGTATCTAAACACAGCCTAAGATGTGGGTTTCCGAGAGGTTCCCTTATGCACAAAAAGTATCCAATCATATTTTGAGAAGATTCCAGGCAACTTCCTTGCAATGCTTGCTAATTTTCTTTTTTTACTAATAAAATATCACAATAATTGGGGTGTGAACATGGATAATTTCTTCCTCTATATGAGGAAGACCGAGGAAGACCATTTAATACTTCAAGTTTCATCCCTTGATATCTAAGTATGCAGAAAAAATCGAAATTCAAGGAAGAAACAGCTCTCACTCGTGTGGAAAAGATACTAACATTTAGAAGTATGCATTGGTACAAAAAGATCTTAGAATATCTTTCGTTAATGTTTCCTGATATTTAAGTTTCTGCAGACCATTGGAGTTCTCAAAACTCATATGTTTGTATATGAGTTACTGACTAATGATTTTTTAGGGATTAGGACACATTATGTTGTGGTAGGAATGTTTACTGCAAAGGTGTAACCATTACGCCTTTTCCCTTCATTTTTCTTTTAGTGTTGAAAAGGGAGAACTTTTTTTTTTTTTTTAAAGATGAATTCATTAATAGAGCAAGAGAAGCACGGACAAAGAAAACAGAGAAAAACTGAAACAGAACAAAGAACTCAAACAGCAGCTATAGAGGAAAAGAAAGAAAGAATTTTCTTTTTTCGGAAATACAACAACCCAGACCCACGTCTGGGGAAACCCGAGGAAAACTGAGAAGGGCTAAGGAGCCCAATCTCTTAAAAACAAAGGAACCCTATTGAAGACTCCTGCAGAGGAAACACTATGATTTTGAAAGAAGCGGAGATTCCTTTCATTCCTAACTGCCCAGAGAATTGCAAGAAATAAAATACGCCATTTGTTCCAACCCAGCAAACCTCCCAAATTAGCATGCCAAGCACAAATTGTTAAAAAAAATTATGTTATGGTTTTGCTTGCTGCAGGATAAAAGAAATGAATGAAAAGGTGTAATGGTAGAACTTTTGGAGTAAATGTTTCTACCATGACATATTATGTATCCTCTATCAAACTGATCATAACTGTTGTTCAAAGGACTGTATTCTTCTGGTTTGACAGTGTTGAGTGAGTTTGCTTTTAATATTCTTTTTTGATGGGTGAGTTTACTTCTAATATTCGGGTAATCTTCTTAACATGCAGACTAAAGAAGCTGTTGGCTACTCGATTCCAAATTCATAAAGGTATCTGTCTTGAGGGGGAAAAAAACTCATGGGGTGCTTTAGCTGCTGCGGAGAAGATGATATGCACAAAGCAGCTGATAGTGGAGGCCCGTTTATGGCAAACAACTCAGCAGGTTATCTAATGAGCCTGAACTGCATGTGTTGTGATAAAATTTGTGATTTATGTGGCGTAATTGAATCACCCGCAATGTGGAGTACCATGTCTCTTGGGATCCAGTTTCATTTCCTGCATGTCTCCTCATGGAATCTACTGAATGTGAGAGATAAGACAGCTGTTGTTACTGTTCTTTCCATCGGAGATTACTGAAATTAAGGCAAAGCTTCTCCTTTTAGGATCTCTTTTAGGCAATTTTGGAGGGAGGCTAACTGATATATTAGCAAAACAACGTGCCTGGACCACAATTTACGGTCCACTGAGCAGTTAACTTCCAACCTGTTAAGTGCATGTGACATCCAACCCTCCAATAGGTTAGCTCCACAAGAAGATCAGCCAGTGCACAAACCACCCGCATCTACTCACTAGGGGTGCCACACCATAGAAACAATGTCTAGCCATTGATAAATAGCAAATTACAAGTGTCACCCACTCAATGAGTGGATGTGGCTGATTTTTGCACAAGGTGTTTCTCATGGTGGGCCTAGCCTATTGGATGGGTTGGATGTCGGATGCTTGTGAAAGGTTGAAAGTTATCCGCTGGGTGGACCTTAACTTGTGGTCCAACCGGTTGGACTCGAGACCTTCTCATGTGTGTGTGTAATGGTAAGGGTTTCCCATAAAGTTTTTGTGCATCACATTATGCATTTAAGAAATTAAACTTCAGAGAACCAACCATTTTTGCCTTTTGCTAGCCTTATGCTACTGTGAAATGCTTCTTGGAATAATCACTAGATGACTATAATGGAGGGTTCAAAATTTGCCTACATAAAATAGGCAGTGGACAATAGTTGTGCCAAGGTGCCAGGTGGGGCATGGTTGTATTGGGGTATTGCTGTATTGGTAAACACATAATGGTGGGTTCCTTGATTTGTGCAGCCAACTACTCATGCATGACCCTTTGTGCATGTGTGCATGTGTGAGTGACGCTCTGCAGTGTCTAGCAACTGCCCCCCTTCCTCGTTTTCAAATATCTTTCTTTGCCTGGTTTCCCTTTGCTTTGTGTGTGTAATCGTTGGGCTGGAGGTTAGCACTTGATGGGCTTTATATACATATAGGTAAAGAACATTTATTATAATGAAAGACAGAACTCCGTGGACAAGCAAAGAGGCCTGTAAGCACATAGTGCAGCACCACCCACATAAATTCCTTCGTGTCTCTTGATTTTGGCATTTTAAGTTTACATGGAAATAGTATTTTACTGAAGGCATTTTCTTGCCTATGGTTGAGTTTATTCCTTCGATCAGATGTTTTCACTGTTCGTGGTACATGAGTCCTTGTGCATGTTAGATTGAGCTGTTTTTGATAACTACCTGGTCCTCTTCTTAATGGACCTTGACTAATGATTGCTTTCAAAGCAGGTACGGCCAGGTGTAGAATCTCAAATCGTTAACATAAAACTACAAGTACAATGCTTCCGTATATTCTCATTGTATATTTGTGTGTGTTTATGATTGCATGTTTAAGTTACGGTTGCATTTAGTCCCATAATTCTTAATTGTGAAACTGTAACTAGAAGATTCATGCCTATTGTAAGGAACCTGGGTTGTCTGCTTAGTTATTCAATCTTGGAGTGTAGCCATTTTAGCCAAGGTTTAAAATAACATCTGAAACTGGTTCGCATCGCCTAATACTTACCAGTACCACCCATAAATGAACATCTGTATCGGTCCATCTCAGCTCAAAACAGCCCAATACAAGGGCAATATGGGGCTGCATCGGTGGTGAACGATATGATATCTGATAGACTGATTTAAAACCTTGATTGTAACTTGTTGGCTGTCTTACTCATAGAGGTCCCCTGGCTATCATTAATTTGCTTCCTCTTGTGTTTTATTCATTTCATGCTTTAAAAGTTTCATCTGAAACTGACTGAAATTCTTCATGCAGGCAATGCTGGTGGTTACCATGCCTCTGATCCTGCTCCTAAAGGTGCTGAGGCTGTAAAAATCCAGCCTATTGCAGTCCCTGCCATTTCAGTAGATGAACTGAAGGACATAACTGATAACTTCGGGCAGAAGGCTTTAATTGGAGAAGGTTCATATGGAAGAGTGTATCACGGTGTCCTTAAAAACGGGCAAGCTGCAGCCATAAAAAAGTTAGATGCCAGCAAGCAACCTGATCAAGAATTTCTTGCACAGGTTAGGTCTTTATGCCATGGTTTTAAGACTCGGAGACCTGGATTGACTTGTTTGGCCCTGATGGGAGTCATGGCTCGAAGTACCACTGAAACTTAGTTGGCTCCGACTCTTAAACCATGATTTATGCTTGTTACCTGTACTCTGTGAAACTTCATCATGTACATGTCTGCTTTTGTATGTATTTATCCACTGATGGAAGACTTCACAGGTCTCCATGGTATCGAGGCTGAAACATGAACATGTGGTTGAACTGATCGGTTATTGTGTGGATGGAAGTCTCCGCATTCTTTCATATGAGTTTGCTTCTATGGGATCCCTTCATGATATTCTTCACGGTACGACATATCATGCTCCAGCAACATCTGGTTTAAAGACTTAACAGCTGACAGTAATTGGCTTAGGCTGGATCCTTCTTTAAGTGACTGCAAGTATTTGTAAATTTCATTAGGTTCTGTCCTCTTGTTCGTCTACTGTTCTCATGCCTAGTATAGTTTATTACGTGTATGATGTTGTCAAATACTGGTGCCTAATTTCTTCTATTACCAAACTCATCATCTTCGGTATCTTAGAAGCAATCAGATGGAAAGAATTCTAGTTCGCTCGATAATCTAAGTGATGATGTAATGTGTGATTTTCTGTTATAGGGCGAAAAGGAGTCAAAGGAGCACAACCTGGTCCAGTTCTATCATGGGCGCAACGAGTAAAAATTGCTGTAGGAGCAGCAAAAGGACTTGAGTACCTGCATGAAAAGGCACAGCCTCACATCATCCATCGCGATATTAAATCGAGCAATGTACTGCTATTTGATGATGATATTGCTAAGATAGCTGATTTTGACTTGTCGAATCAAGCTCCTGACATGGCTGCGCGCCTTCATTCAACTCGTGTTCTCGGAACCTTTGGTTATCATGCTCCAGAGTAAGCACTTTGTGGGTTCTTAAAATCAAAATTGAGTAGTTTGTTTCCTTTGTGAAATATATTATGCATTATATGTGAAAACATCTTACTCATCTGTTTCATGTTCCCCTTCAAAACGGCATGGTTAAGGGCGTGTTTGGCAGGATACCTTCAGTATTTCAAAACCTACAAATCTTTAAATATTTCAATAATACTGGGGACCAAATGGCAGGCAATAATTCCACCAGAGACACCATTCTCAAAGTAAAATTGTCGTGTATTGACTTTTGCTGAACATGGAATTAAGCAGTGGTTTTAGAATGTGAGTTGCCTGGGACCAAACGAATACGACTCACCCTAACTCGGTTCTGTTTTGGACCCATATCAGTGTGGTGACTCGTTTTGTTTCAGACTGAAACTGATACGACTTGGAAATATTTAAAGCGATGTATGCTGATGGGAAATATTAAAATATTTTAGTATGTGCCTGAAGGCAGAAAGATCCCCACTTGCCCAGACCACCATAAATCCCTGCGTGCCTCGTATTGAGAAACGTAAACCTTTGTCTTTTTTATTGTGGGTGACAGATATGCAATGACTGGACAGTTGAGTTCGAAGAGTGACGTTTACAGCTTTGGCGTTGTCCTTTTGGAGCTCTTGACCGGCCGTAAGCCTGTCGATCATACATTGCCACGGGGGCAGCAGAGTCTTGTGACATGGGTACATTATTTGCTGGATTTTTTCCGTTACATGTCTTAGGAGGCATTCACCTGCATGATTTTGATTTCCTTCAAACTGGAATTTTCTATTACTATTGTTATTGCTGCTGCTGCAGTTACTATTATTGTTGTTGTTGTTGTTACTGATGCCTGGAAATTTTGGAACATTTCAGGCCACACCTAGACTTAGTGAAGATAAGGTTAAGCAATGTGTTGACACTCGGCTAGGAGGAGAGTACCCTCCCAAGGCAGTTGCGAAGGTAATTATTGTAGTTTCTGCTCATTTCTTGAAGTCTGTGAAGTACCTAATTCTGCCCCATTCTCAGATTATCTAAGAGAAATTAATATCCTGACAGAGTGAACCATGCATATACAAGCATGCAGCCTGTGTAGACATGGCATACCTATGCTCAATCCAAACTATCTAAGTCATGAGCCCCACCATAGACGCATTGCATGGCTCAAAAATCAGTTTGAATAAATGATCTTAACCTCCAATCGGTCAATGTTCCCTTATTGACTTTGGATCTTTAGCTATTTTTCATTTTAACTGTCCCTTTGATCGCCACGAATTGAAAGTTATCGTTATTGGATAATACCCCATCCCAAAATGGGGGCAATGATTTGGAGGGTTTGGATTGACTTACATGCATGTCACTCATGTCATGTGTATAATGATTGCTTGCATGCACGGGGATAATCATGCTCTATGCCCAAATAACCCTATAATTAGGGCTGTAAATGGGTACCTGAGGACCTGACTTGCTGTGAAATTGGCTTGGGTTTGGGTCCACCATTTTGGACCCAGTTAAAATTGGGTCTAGTCAGGTTTTGGTTGTGTCCAGTCTTGGACCTGGTTTAAATTAGGTTGGGTCCAGTTAATTTAATTAGTAATGTTATATATGTGAAACATATATTAACTAATCTAGAAATGAATGAGGTTTGCTAAGCCACACACACATACAGAGCCTATTCATGCACCATGTGTGTGTCAGGGCACGTGTGAGATCTAATCCATCCATTGGGTGGTCTTGACCATTTAAATGCCTTTATTTGACCCAGATCTGACTCAGATCCGACCCGA
This sequence comes from Liriodendron chinense, assembly GCA_003013855.2. Classification (NCBI taxonomy): domain Eukaryota; kingdom Viridiplantae; phylum Streptophyta; class Magnoliopsida; order Magnoliales; family Magnoliaceae; genus Liriodendron; species Liriodendron chinense. Next base: position 1,523,691 of record ML058484.1, on the reverse strand, counting down.
ACCCAACTTGAAACAAAGTTCCAAAGACCCAATGGGCACCCAACAGGTATCCAGTCCCAATCAGGCCGATACGGGTACTCTATTACCTGACAGAACCGACCCATTCACTGCCCTATCCATAACCTGAAAGGTCAATTTTAGTCAATGTGGAATTATAAGACGCTTACTGCTTTCCATGATTTAGAAACTCAACGCTGAAATAGGGCCCACTGGACCACATCCACCACTTCCCATCAATGGGGGCTGTAGTCCTCTCGGGTGAAGGACTACAGTCCACTTTCCCTTGTAGAAATAGATGCATGTGTTAGGGAAACATACCTGCATTTTTTGGATCATTAGATCCGCATGCAGATATCTCATACTATATTTGCTTAACATTTTCCTGATATGGACACCTACACCCGAAAACAGATGGCTGCAGTTGCTGCATTGTGTGTGCAATATGAAGCTGATTTCCGGCCAAACATGAGCATTGTAGTCAAAGCGCTCCAGCCCCTGTTGAATGCTCGGTCTGGACCTACCGGTGAGAATTCAAACTTGTGAATCCTTCTCCCTCTCTTCGGTTTGTTTCTTGCTTGCGATGGGCCACTGCATCAAGCTTGTTTGGTACACTGGTGTCCGTAGATTGTATATCTTTCCACATGCTTCGATTATTTTGAGAACAAGAACATTTTCCACTTCTAAGGTTGGAGCTATTAAAGGTTTTTGGTTCCAATTTCTGTCAGTTTGTTATTGATTTTGCCTCTGGAAGTGTATTTAAATTCACTCAAGTGTGGATGCTTTTTTATGTTGATCCATACCGAGCATTTGGGTCACAGTGCCGCCACAGCCACGATTTGCTGCTCTGTGGTTTGTAATTGGCTGGTTATAAGAAAGCTGGGAGCAATCTACAGTCAACGATTGGGTGTCCTGCGGGCTGTTCTTGTATTCTTCTTTTTTTCCTTTTTGTTCCACGTTGTTTCCTTTTTTGGCCTTTGGGCTTTTAATAATATGCATCATCTTTCAAAAAAAAGAAAAAAGAAAAAAATAAAATCTACAGTCAATGAGGGAAATCGTCCTGATTGCAAATTTTGGATTAGCCTGCATAGGGTTTTTATTTTGTGTTCTGGTCCATGGGCTGTGGGACCAACTCTAGAAGCGCAGTGGCCCGAAATCTTGGAAACATGGATGCTGGGACAGACAAAAGCCGAAATTGCTGTGGTTAATATGAATTAGAGATGATGTTCTTTTCAAGGGTTGTGTGCATGGTATGGTTTTGCTGCCAGGCCGGGCTAGACTTTGCCAGTGGGGACTGGATTAGGTGTGGCCTGGCCTCACTCAATACGGTGCTGCCCTGACCATGGGGCCCACCCTGATGTTTGTATTTCCTATCCATGCTGACCATCTGTTTCATGATATCAATTTAGGGCATGAGCCCAAAAATGAAGCAGATCCAAATCTCAGGTGGACCATACCACAGGAAACCGTGGCAATTGACTGTTGAAAACTTCTCATAGGCCACAAGTTTTTGATCAAGTTGATATTTGTTTTTTCCCCTTCATCCAGGTATGTGTGACCTTATCAACAGGTTGGTTGGGAAATAAACATTACCATGGGCATCACGGTGGGCACTCGGAAGTTTTTATTGTTGGGCGTTCAATCACCATTATTTCCTGGCAAAAAGGATGCATCGGGTGGATATACAATACATACTTCAAGATGGGTCCCACGGTCAGGGCTGCACTGTGTTGGGTGAGGCTAGGGCGGCTCCCTAGCCAATGATGGTTGCAAACATGGGAGACAACTAGCGTGATCAGATATGTTGACATGGTGGACCCACCGCATTCATGTCCATATCCCAAATCACAGGCTGTGAGCATCTTAGAGGCTGCATAGATGAGTTGCATGTGGACAGATGAAAGGAAAAATGGTTTAAGAATGAAATGTGAGGAAGAGGCTGCTGAAAATTGATATTTGCAACAAAGCCAGGGTGCCTAATCGCATGACTGATCACCATTGTTTTCATGCACATGGTAGCTCACCAGATCAACGGTCCCCATCAACACACATGCCCATCAACGGTCCTGTTAACACTGGGACTTTAGCCTTTGGATATGTGGTCATCTTTCAATGATCCAAAACCGTCTGTATGATGGATCTTGGCTAGTTGGGGGATTGCCAAAAAAGAAACGAAAAGATTAAAAAAAAAAAAAAAAAAAAAAAAAAAAAAAAAAAAAAAAAAACCTTCGATTGGAATGTTATTCTGTGCTTGATTTGAATAAGCAAAGGGTTGAAATATTTCAATTTGAGTTGGTATTTTTTTTTTTTTTTTAATTGTAATTCCTCATTCACGGTGAAGCCCATCATCTGATCAAGCAGCTAAAGTCCATTCTAGCAAATGAAGGCTCCTTCTCCTTTAACCCATTTTACAAGCACATTTGAAGGCATAAAAAGATGGGCTGTACCATACAACCTGTTGTAGGTGATCAGCTATCTATCATCAAGGGCAAAAGTAGAAACAAACTCCTAAAGGCATAAAAAGATAGGCAGTACCATACAACCAGCTGTAGGTGATCAGCTCTCTATCATCAAACAATTCTTTTTTCAAAGATAACACTTCATATTTACCAGTTCCTCCTGCCCAAAAATCAGAGAGTGGACACTACACATATCATCATGGCACATGGTTGCTATATCAGAGCTGTCCATCAGATGGGTCCCACTCTGCAGATGTCCTGGCCCAAAAGTCTGGCAGGTTCATTGAAAACGGGGCGGCGGGGGTTAACAGACAGAAAAGACCAGGCCAAGTTTGTCAAACCCAGCATCTGCGGGCACGGTTGGACCAACTGATGGATGGCTTGGATCCCACCCCAGTGTGCCATGTTGGGACATTAGGTGGCCTGCAGGTAGGCTGCCTGCTGCATTTGTGACTAGCAACTCCAGTTTCCAATTCATTGCAATGCAATTCATTTCCTTATCTGCAAACCCAAAACAAATCTCCCCATTTCCGTAGCAATACAATCAAAATCAGCCAGGAGAACTATAGAAGCCTGTACACACACTGTATTTGACACTTTTTCATAAACACCATACATTCACATGAACAATCCCCTCCCCACCATCTAATATAGAGAAAAGAAAAGAGAAAGGAAAAAAAGAGAGGGTAAAATCCTTGTCCATCTGCTCTTGATCTGGTTAGCCCAGGTGGGGCTTGCAAGTGCATCAATGGGGACGGACCAAGAAAACAAAAGGGTCAAATGACCGTAAGAAAAGGACCCTTCAATCAAATCTCCCATGGCTTCAATCAAAATGGCTATTCACCTGTTTGATGATTTTCTTTCCCTTCTACTCTCCCACCTCGAATCAGGATTGTCGCTTCTGTCCGTATCGGAGTTCTCCCTCTGTGATTCGGTCACTGTGCCAGCACGGTTCTGTCGTTGCCTTCGGTCCTGTGAAATTTATAAAAAAAAAAATCCAACTCAAATGATTTCAATGCAAATCATCCTTGTAGATAGACAAGGATGGCCTCCTTGGGGTACCCAAGAAACTGATAGAAGAGGAATTAGTTAAGATTGCTGACCAAGAAGTTTCCAAAAATGACCACTTTCGATACTTAGGGGTCAATATCAATGAAAGTGGAGAGATTGAGAAGGATGTTGCTCATAAATTTAAAACTGGGTTGAAGAAATTAAGACATGTCTTTGGAGTTTTATGTGATCGTCGTGTACCAATTGAACCAAAAAGGAACTTAAAAGGATAGCTATAAGACCTGCCACACTTTATGGGACGGGCTGTTAAGGAACAATATGTCATAGGATGTGTAGCTGAAATGAGGATGTTTGAGATTGATGAGTGGCAAGATGAGGATAGATAGAATTAGAAATGAATGCATTCTAGGAACTTCCGAGCAGCACCAATAGGTAATAAGATGAGGGGAAGTAGACTTGGATGGTTTGGTCAGGCGCAACGGAGACCAAGAACTATGCCGGGTTAGAAGGCGTGAGTTGGTACAAGTTGAAGGCTCTAAAAGGGCAAGGGGAGGACCCAAAAGGACATGGATGTAGTGAGAAAAGACTTGATGACCTATGGTCTAGCTGAAGGTCTGGCCGTTGATAGAGTGGAATGGAATTGGATCCATGCAGACGACCCCAATTAATTGGGATAAGGCTTAGATGACGATGATTTTGCTTGAGGCTTGAAATATCCTGTTCAGACGGAGATTCCAAAACATGGACATGGAGAAAAATCCTCATGAAATGGAAAACTGCAGAATCCAACAGTTATTCAGCTGTTTGGTTTGTAACGTCGTTTTCCATTGAAATGTTAATAGGATCAGGTGCATACCTGTCCTTACTTTATTTTCTTAATGAGAACTGATCGCTTACAGCTGGATGTATGCCAACTTAACATGCAGCCCTGTTTTTCCCTACCAACTTGTCATCCATGTAGGATATTTGACCCTCGCAGAAGTTGGGGCCCACCATAAAGAGACCTGTCTAGAAAATCAAGCTAATCCAAGTGGGCCACACCTGTACTTTTGAGTCAGAAATTTGACCATTGTTTATTTTGATGGTGTGGCCCTCCTGATGAGAAGACTGGCCAAATTTTTGCACTAGGTGAACATCATGGTCGGGTGCCATTTACATGGTGCAGCCCTCAGACGTTCAACAGAAGTGACAAGTTTGAAGGAAGATGCGGAAGGTGATTAGTTTTCTTTTTTATGGGGTTGGCTTTAATTATTTAAGATAGCTTCCTATTTCCTTAAGTTTTAGGAATGTCCTTTTTTTCAGTCAGGTTTTAGGAGTTCTTTATGATTCTAAAATTCTAACTGTGGCAACTTTCCTATTTTGTACTAGAATTAGATTTTAATAGTCCCTTAATCGTTTTGGGTTCAATGTACTTCCATTATTTTATTTATTTGAATAGAACTAACATTTTTGGTGTTTCTATAAGAAATCCTATGCTAGGAAATTGCACCATGAGTGCAGCCATTGTTGCAGTTAGTCATGCCTGTTCAGCCCCGACTTGGGTGAGTTGCAACTCGACCAAGGGCCGAATGAGTCGGGTCAAATCTCCAAGTCTTTAAACCATGCTTCTGAATATCCAAGATGCCACTCCTGCTCAGCCGCCACTTCCTAGGAGTTAAGAACCACCATTTTCCCGGTTCCATACCCAAATCCAGTCCCACTCATGCTTTGTATGAGTGTGTGGCCAGAGTGTTCAAAGCTATCAATGACTGCAGCCATTCTTGGAGTAGATTTGATAGCCTAAATGCGGGATCAAGGCATAATTGACAATTAATTCCCTCAAAGTGGATTTCCAGTGTCAAAAAGCAATTTCGGAAATGTCTGAAGCTGCATCTGTTTTTTTCCTTTCTTCTAAGTGGGTCTTTTGGTCGTAAGAAAATGATGTTTCCAGATCTGGTGGCGGTGAAAATTTCAACTCATTTTTTGAAAGCTTTGTGGGTGTTAAAGCACCCATCCCATTTCATGAAAGACCCATGGATATCTAGTGTTGTTTCCTTGTACCATGTCCATTTATATAGCAAAGTTAATTCGAAATTCAAAGGGATCAAAATCCAAACCTCGCGTGATATTGGATATTCCTCGGATTCAAGCATGCGGACAACTTGTCCCATCTTTGGTCTCTTTTCTGAATCCGGATCGACACACCTCAAAGCAGTCAAAAGGGCTCTTTTGAGGGCTCTTGTTGATGGCCTTGTCTCGATGTTTGGGTCCACAACTTCTTCAGAGCGCCTACTTCCGACCATCATTTTTAGCCAATCCACAAGATTTACCTGCAGCCACCACAAAAATCCCATTTACAACACTCAGAATTCTGCGAACCAGAAAATAAGTGCAAATTTGGATTGAGAAGGGAATACAATATCTAGTCAAGCGGAAACATGTACTGTAACATTTTACACGTGAAGTTGTAATATGAACTGAAGGTTACTTGTAGCAGTTGGCCTTGCGTTGTACATTCGTGGGGTCTCGCAAAAAACTCAATTGCATTGCAAAAAACTCAATTGACCCTCTTTGGGATCAGGGAAATGAAAATATGAATTTGGTGAACCCATGTACTTGTCATATTCATGGATTTGCATTGGATTTGGATTCGGCAAATCCCAGTTCATAATTTGGGAACCAAGCTACAGTTCCATGGACTTGGGGAGCATATATTGCAATGGCAGAGCATTATTGCACGGAAATGACTTCTATTACTTTTGAGATGGTCTCATTCTTTGCATTTTCCAAGTCTTTAATTACTTTGGGGATTTGGATTTACCCCACATCTATGGATTTATAGGGGTGTGGATTTGGCAAATATAAAACAAAACGGAGGACATTTGAAATTCACGGGTTTCAAATCCCTCACTCCAAATGGCCCCTATGGTGTACATTTTTAGATCTTGGAGAAACCACCCAAATGCTAAGGAGTTTCAACAACCTGCTAGCCCAGCTGGAAGACGCCTTGGCGTTTCAACGGTAGGTCTCAGGTTCAAATGCTAAGGAGACACATTAACTACACTGGTGGGCGTATCATGTGACTAATAGTTTGGGTGCGTTGCCCAGCTAACAGGATGGGTGTGTTGCATGACTAGCAAAAAAAAAAAAAAGATCCCAAGAACTGAAGTATCTAATGATAATTGCTAAAGATCATGACGCAGCATTTTCTAAGGACAGATTATCAATTTACGAATATAGTCCTTTCATACCTCTTGTGCCGGGCGAGTATAGTCCACGGGATCCCTCCCTGTAATGGCCTCTAATAGAAGAACCCCAAAACTGTAAATGTCACTCTTTTCATTCAAAAGGCCGGTATTTGCATATTCCGGTGCCACATACCTGCAGGACAGAAAAAGGAAATGATGATAAATCATTCAGCTTCCATTGACATATACAAGCATCTTGATTGAAATCCAATATGAAAAGAATATATCTTGATTGAAATCCAATATGAAAAGAATATATGTGTAAGAACTGTTGCATATATATTTACCCAAAAGTCCCCATCACCCGAGTTGTGATGTGGGTTTTCCCGGCACCCAGTAGCTTGGCCAGACCGAAATCAGATACCTTCGCATTGAAGTCGTCGTCAATCAATATATTGCTAGATTTGATGTCACGGTGCACCACTTTAGGCTCGATTGCCTCATGCAAGTAGGCAAGGCTGCAAGCAATGTACCGAGCTATTCAGTGAAGGCAGGGCAACCAAATGAATAAATGCAACCGGGAACTTGTTAGACTACTTTGAATAAGGATTCAATCTTCTGGAAATATTAACTGTAATCACCAATAATCAAAACCAAACTTTAAAAGCTCACTAATTGACTCAGAATTTTGGTGATGAGTTGACTTGGTTGGATCTTCAAGAACTGGGTCAAAATTTTTATTTAAATTTTAAACCAGTCAGTCAATAATCAACTTGACCAACCTTTAGAAAATTAATGAGATTTTCAAAGAGTTGGCAGAGTCAGATCCAAATTCTAGTCCGATTAATGAGCCAAGTCCAAGATTTTGAACACCAACAATAACCATGGACTGCTATAACAAGCTGATAGGAAGAAAAAAGCACCACTATAACAAAAGAAGAAGACGAGTCAATAGAATCCAATTGCATGAGAAAACTTACGCCTTAGCAGTGCCAAGGAGAACTTTCACACGAGCTTCCCAAGTAAGATAACCCTGCTGATACATAGCTCCGTGAAGCCATTGCTCTAAATTTCCGTTGTTCACATACTCATAAACTAGCATCCTACAAATTGTTGTTATATGCAGTCAGCCAGTGATGAATTAAAGAACCAACAAACAATATCAGCGAAAGACTCCATCAAAAAGAGATAAGACAAATGGCATGAGGATATTGCACCTATCCGTGCCTTCAACGCAGTATCCTAGCAGACGGACTAAATTTTTGTGCCGGACATGACCAATTGCCTCGACTTCCACTCTAAATTCCTTCTCTGCTTGTCCTCTGGAGACCCAAAATAGAAAAAAAGAAAAAAAGGCCGAAGGCTTATAGAAAATAAAAGTGAAACAAAGAACATGCAGCAAGATGCAAACATTCCAAAACAAAAACATATGAAGAACACTGACTTACAAATACACAAGAATGCAGCAGTAACAGTTGGAAAATAGGATGTGCTCCAGTGGAACCGGGCACATGTGGAGCCCACCTGATGCATATACGACATTGGATCCTTACAACAGATCCATTGCCTCACTTTCCTCCAGGGTCCAGAACTCAGCCCAAATGGAAACTCAGGTGAGCCACTGCACATGGTACTAGCTGAGATGGGACGCCCACCCTTCATTTGCATTGGGGGCCCATCGTTTTGTGTATATGGAATCCAGGCCGTCAAGGACCTTCATTTGGCCTGGATGAAGGGTCACAACAAAAATAGGCCAATTTGCAATTCATGTGGGACCCAGTGAAAATCAAGGGTAGGAATCTCCTTGCAACTTGTTCCCTGTTATGTGGGAACACCGGAGTTTTTTATCGTGCAGATTTTTGGGCCTTCAGTGTAACCTAGTGGGACACATCTGATGGACGGATTGGATGTGATACATACACCACATGGGCCCCACATTTACTGTGTAGAGCACACCTCTACAAAATAATAAATAGCATAAAAAAAAGCTCGTGCAACATACAGATTGTTGAGGATCTTCTTAACAGCCACCGGAGCTCCATTGATCAGATTGCCACGGTAGACGACCCCATAGCCACCCTCCCCAATGACATTTTCCTTTGAAAAGCGGTTGGTCGCTTGTTCCAGATCCCTCAATGTAAACCAATGGCCCCACCCAAGGTGAGAGAATTCCGGCAGGCCCATCAGAGGTGATGGGGCAGTTATGGGATTTGAAGAAGATGGTCTGTGCCCAGCCGTCGTTCCTGAACTGCCTTCTTCACCTGACTGGGAACCGCAATCTTTCTCCATGTGGTGACGAAATGAGCTGGACGTACTGCTACAATCTGTTTGTTTGGCTTTACCCATGCCCAAATGGACCAGAACGTTGTCTGAATCTTTGTTGCTGGATTTTTCATTAATGGTGAGGAGAATCCCATCATGGGGAGTGAAGTTCTTAGATGATAGTTGCTCCACCCTCACCTCTTTGATATCCTTGGAAACTGGTGGGATTCGGGTGATGGGAAGCTTACCTGAATTCTTAAATCTCCTCCAAGCAGTAACGCATATCACTAGTACAGAAAGGATACAGATTACCACAAAGCTTATCCCAATCAAGACCCACACCTTAAGACCAAAAATAGGTGTTCTTGTGGACAGTTCATCTTTAAGAGGGCTTGTAGATGACATTTTTCAGTATGCCGCCGAGATGCCTACATTGGAAAAAGAAAATGTGAAGACGTAGTTTTGAGTACTGCAAGAATTTTAAACCAGCCCAGTTTGCCAGAAGAAAGAAAACCAATGTGAAAAGAGAGCCTGCATGATAAAAAGATCGACCTGCTTATTTTTTTACTATAAATATTAATTAACCGCTTTAACTGTTGATATCCATAACAAATGAAAAAGCTATCTATTTGATAAGTATTGAATTGTAGATGAATGCTGTTAACTATGGAAATTATTGTTATTTAGTTCGGCAGATGAGTATAGAACTAACAATGTGGAGAGGAATGATAGAGTGGTCCCCACTCATCAGCAAGTGCACAATCTGTTTTCACTCATGAGCCCATGGTTGGGGTGATCCAAATTGTCAATATGGTAGGCCTCGCACTGGATAAGGAATAATTGAAAATCTCCCAGATTGAAAATCACTAAAGCTTTGATCCCTGGACTATTTCCCACTGAATATGGGACACTCGCGTATTTTTCCTTAGCCATCAGGTTGTAGGCCAATGATCAAAGGGTTATGAATTTCCCTTTTAGGAGATTCCCAGGGCCTCTTCAATCGTGGGACCTATCAAATCAATGGTTTGGATAACCAAATCATAGTTAGAGTGTGTCAGCAAACTATACATTTGCTGATGGGCAAGAACTCACAATTCCTCCCATTGAGAAACATGGTGAGTTACCAATGAAATGCACCAATTCTAGAGATGCAAAGAGATGAGAATATTCATGAGAGGAAGAAGTCCACAATCATGAGAAAAGAGAAGCTTCTCGAGTGAATAATGTCAACATTTAGACCCTCTCGGAATTTAGCTGCATTTTCGTGTATTTTGTTATTTCCATCATTTTCCCGATGTGCCGCCTGCTGTTAGTTTCTGAACTGCTACCAACTGCTGATTCAGATCAACTCAATTGCAATGACTTCTCCTTCAAGATGTATGATTTCTATACATATTATTCCTATTTCAGAAATTGTGAAGCCCCACCAAAATAAGAAAAGATCACATCCTATCATGAATGCATTAAAAAGAAAAAGAAAAAAAATCATCCATTACTTCCTTTCAGATTCAACCAAAAGTTTAATGAAAGAGCAAATAATGAACAAGAATAGGACAAGCATAAATACGCACAGGAAAAACACAGTTCATCAAAACAAGCGACTAAGAAACTCAAAACAAAACCAACAAATAGTTCCTACACTCCAGAAATACGCAGTGTTTAGAATTTTAGATGCCTGGATTTATCTTTTTTTTTATTATTATTAGTTATTATGCTTGGATATTGATTAGGGGCAGAAAAGGCAGATAAATGTATCTTGCTTAATGTGGCTCTGTTTTCCATGTCACTTCAATTCAATAAAAATATCCATTCTCTTGCAATTGGAGGGGCAAATGGATTCATTGCCAATCATATACCAAACAATGTAATCATAATGATAAAGGGCACAATAACAATAAGAAAAACTACGGGCATGTTTGGTTTTCCAATTTCCTGTGTAATGCAAAGTAAATGAGCCATCATTATCATTTCAAGGTGTTTGTTTAAACAGCCGAGAGTCAAATACACTTGTAAAGGAAACAAGTAAAGGAAATTGTGATCATTGGATTTTTACACTATAAAACTACCATTTTTACAGTAATTTCTGGCTGAAAAAAAATGGTGGCAAAATCATCATTGCAGTAAAATGTAAGTGATGTCAGCACACAATTATAGGAGTAAGTAATCGTTACCCATTTCCAGCCACTTACTGTTGTAATTGGAAAACCAAACACGCCCTAAAGTTAGAATTATATTCGTCCTAATACGAATGTAAAACGGGAAACCTCTAAGTCAAAGGTTTGAGGAGTTGGTGCCATCATCTTCAAAAAAATTGTAAAAAGGGAAACCATTACCAGTCCTGTGTGAAGAAGCAAAGAATTACAAATGCAAAACAAAAAGCAGCCAAAATATTCGAAGCAGAAACACAAACATATAATTCCTCCGCTCAGTGGGGGCCTTTCATGTCTCATGAAAGTAAAAGTCAGACAACAGTGTAGCAGAAAAAAAATAAAAAATAAAAAAAATTGGACCCTTCCAATCTCATGAGGAAGAATCAGAAAACAGAAAATAAAATAAATCTTGATTTCTTTCAATTTCCTTCTCAGACCAACATAACCAAAAAAACCATTTCCAGTCTGTAGAGAAAGAATCAGAAAAAATAAAAAAGAACAGAAATCTTACATTTACTTCAAAATTCTTCCAATTAACAACATAATCTACAAGACTCTACAAGACCAATTTCCAGCATCTTACGAAAGAATCTAAAACCAAAAAAAAAAAAAACGAAAATGAAACACCAAAAAAATTGAAAAAAAAAAAGCTCCATCTCTTCCAAATGCATTTAAAAACATAAAAATTCCAATATTTCTTTCAATTGCTTTCTCATACCCAACATACCAACCAGAACCTTTGCTCTTCTTATAAAATCTTGGTTATTACTCACAAAAAAATAATGATAATAATATTAAATAAATCATTAATGCTACAATAAAAAAGGCTCTATCTATTCCAAAATGCATTAACGAAAGTGTTCCATTTTCTCCCCAATCTAACCAACATGACAGATAAGACATACAAATTCTAACCTTTCCTTCAATTCCATTTCATATCCAATACAACAAAAAATACCATTTCCAACCTTTCGCAAATATTAATCCAAAACACCAAATAAAAATCACTATTGCAATTAACAAAAAAAGGCTCTATCTATTCCAAATGCATTAACAAAACTGTTCCATTGTTCTTTCCAATCTAACCAACATAACAGAAAAAGAACAAAAAAAATCTCATTTTTCCTTCAATTCCATTTCATATCCAATACAACCAACAAAACCCATTTCCTATCTTTCATAAAAACAAATCCAAAACAGCAAAAAGAAGAAGAAGCTCCATCTCTTCCAACTCATTTAAAATAAGAACTAAAAACAACAGAACTCTAATATTGCTTTCAATTCCTTTCTCATATCCAACAGAACCGACCAGGTCCATCCACTCTTTTACAAAATCTTGGTTATCACTGCTCAAAAAAAAAAAAAAAAAAAAAAAAAATTCTACCTATTCCAAATGCATTAACAAAAGTGTTCCATTTTTCTCCCCAATCTAACCAACAAAATTCCAACCTTTCCTTCAATTCCATTTCATATCCAATAAAACCAACAAAACTCATTTCCAATCTTCACAAACACTTGTCCAAAACGCCAAAAAAAAAAAAAAAAAAAAAAAAAAAAAAAAAAAAAAAAAAAAAAAAAAAAATCTATATACTGCAATAAAAAATGCTCTATCCATTCCAAATTCATTAAGAGAAGTGTTCCATTTTTCTTCCCAATCTAACCAACAAAACAGAAAAGACCAACCAAAACTCTAATCTTTCCTTCAATTACATTTCACATCCAATTAAAAGCAAAGAAAAAACACTGATACTTCAACAGAAGAAAAACGCTCTATATATTCCAAATGTATTAACAGAAGTGTTCCACTTTTCTTCCCAATCTAACCAACATAGCAGAAAGCCAACAAAATTCTAACCTTTCCTTCAATTTCTTTTAATATCCAATGCACCCAACAAACCCATTTCCAATCTTTCACAAATACTAATCCTAAAAAAGAAAAACACCCAAAACATAAAATCCATCTCCCTTCCTAATACATTTACAAAGACACCATCTTTCTCATACCTTGTGGTATGATTCCCACCAGCCTCCAATCCCCAGATCTCCAAAAGGCCCAGATCTTTAACCAAACACACACAACCACATTCTAAAAAAAAAACCCACAAAAAGAAAAGAAAAACAAAGTAGAGTGGGTGCTTGAATCTAAGCTGAAACAGACCTTTCTGGCAGTTGAAATTCTTTGAGGTTGAAGAGACAAGAAGAGGATGTGGAGTTTTCAGTGGTAGGTGAAGAAAATACAACTGTAAAACAGAAGCATGAGATTGGCAGGTTTTTTGTGCTCTTCTTTGATTTTCTTTTATACGGGTTTTCTCGGAAGATGACTGTTTATCAGAAATAGGGGCCGTTTTCTCTGTTTTTGGGGTTCAAATATCAAAAAAAAGATGGATGATGGTCATCATCATGGTAATAATGAAGAGGGAGTAATCAGTAGAGGAGAAAGAGGAGTTTTATATGATGCTCTGGCTGGGTATAATGCTTGATACACTAGCACTTACAAATGGTACACGTGGCATATATTAACTCAAATGGACCAACTAAATTGTAGAATTTTATGAATCTATAAGTTATATTTCAAAATTTTATTTTTTGAAAAAAAATCATCACCTTTGATTCTTCTACACTTGTTCGTTGAATAAATGCCATTGGGTTCTTCATTTTCAACCGTCAAATGAATGTCCAACAATCTAATAGTAAAATAATCAAATAACTGTAATTTTTAGTTCAAGATACATCTAGAATGTTAATAGTATTTTGATCGGTTTGTATTTTTACGAAAAGTGAGATTTCTTTGTAATTTCTACGTGCTTGTGTATCATCCATCGCACTCTTCCGGAGTATCAAAGTTTTTCTCGAGCGAAATGCAACGGACTAGGAATTTTCTACAGCACTTGCTGCAGGAAGCCCGTGTAACAAAAAAACAATGTGGGACCCACCTTCATGTCTGAGTCACATCCACTCTGTCCATCACTTGATATAGAGTATGTTAGTACGTGAGCCCAAAAATCAGGAAGATCTAAAGTTTACGTGGGCCACACCACAGGACAAAAAAGGGTATGGGGACATCGACCGTCCTAAACTTCTTGGGGCCCACCGAAGTTTTGGATTAGAATTATATTTTTTTTTTTTTTTGCCTTCATCCTGTAGTGGATCAAAATATGAACGGTGTGGATGGCATATAAATTTCACTCTGGCCTCAGGAAGGTTTCAACGGTGACCGTGATTATTCCCACCACTTGCAGTGGTGTGGCCCACTTGAGCTTTTGAACCGCGAGATTTTTGGGCTCATCATTCCAACCAGATTCTCAACTGATGGATCTCAAAATGACATCATGGTGGGTCCCACAATTTTTTCTTGCATGGGCCCTACGTCTGCAATCTAATCAGTTGTGAAGAAAGTATATGATACGTGGCCCGTATACTTCCTTGGCATACACGAGTTTCAGAGCTTGAGAAGTGAGCCAGATGATCTGGTAATCGAGACCATTGGTTTATTGGGTTAGATCATGGATGGAGCATTCATGAATAATATTTTATCCTAACGGCTGATATAAGAAAATGGACCATGTTTCTCTTTTGTAACCGTGGATTGATAGGCCACAAATCGAATGGTTGAGAATTTTCTATTAAACCATTTCTTATATATAGGATATCCACCGTTTTTAATAACAGACCAATGGTTTGGATTTCCTTGAAATGAGCTCCACTTGTCATGAATAGAAAGCCGTGTATACTGTTGGAAATGTGGCCACGTATCGTATAATTCCCCATCCGACGGATGGGGGTCAAAGAAACAGGCTGAATACAGCAGGTCGTCAAAATGACTGAACTGCCCTTATTTTGTATTCGACTAAAATTCGAGGGACCACATGAGCCTCCGCCACAGGATGTGTTTTATCCTCGTGTCATCATTCTGTACAAGTGGGGCCCTCTTTCTGTCATCCACGCCGTTGATCTGATGAAACGAGGGATGATGTACGAATGACAGAAATTATCCACAGTCGAGAGAAAATAGCGAAGTATTGGACGGGTATGATCTTCCGACGTGGGATATAACCCGAAAATCCCGAAGACTGGAGAGATCAATGGTGTAAATTCACCCAGGCCCTACTTGGGCCATTTCACCCTACCGCCGCACGTGTCTTTTTCACGATGGACATGTGATCTTTACCTTTCTTATACGCAAGGGGACGCGAATTGCCTGTGCCCCACGGCCACATGAAGTTCCTGTTCTCGAAAGCTACGTGGGGTCCACGGAGATTCCCGTGTGAAATCCACTCCGTGCATCGGTTTCTAAATCTCACAATAGGCCCTAGAATAAAAAAAATCAGACAGATCAAAAAATTAGGTGGGCCACACGACAAGAAACAGTGGATTTTCAACGCCCACCAATGGAAACTTTTGTGGGGGCCACAGAAGTTTTGAATCAGGATGATATTTGTGATTACAGTTTATCCCAGTGGAAGTAACCTTATGAACTGTTTGGATGGCATATAATCATCATGGTCCACTCTAGGAAGGTTTAAACGGTGTATATTTACGTTATCACTGTTTACTGTCGTGTGGCCCACCTGAGTTTTGGATCTGTCTGATTTTTTTACTGTTGTTCAATAATAATATTTAGAAAACGATGCGTGGAATGGATTTTAAGGGAATATCTGTGGGTTCCACATATCTTACGCCACATGACTTCCTGTGGCCGGGGGCCACATGCAACTCGCGTCCTACGGAAGGCAAGATTGCATTAAACCTACGGCATGGATTTCATCACGTGGCACATTGCAACAGTGTATCTTCAACTGAGCTGAGGTGGACCGTTGATCTACCATAACTTACATCTGTTGCGTCCAACTGAGCTGAGATGGACCCTTGATCTACCATAACTTACGTGCACATCACTTGAAATAGAAACTGCAAGTTTGCTATTTGCCAAATCCCACGCGCGTACCCCATCCATGCTTCGCACGTGCATTGGAGCACACACGTGGACATCTACAAAGTTTTCTCTCACGTGGGTAAATATCCTCGCCCAATAATCACCCTTCGTTGATTCATTTGATGGGCCACATCTGAAAAATACATGTCCACGTCTGTTTCAATAGTCCATTTGTTTTGATCACCGTGGCCCACTGGATGATTGTATTGGATTGATTCTTGTCTATGGAAATCTACACATTGGATCTCATCTGATTGACGGATTGGATCTAGCTCATGTTGGCATGCGTGTCGGATTATCAAAATTTTCTTCTTTGCTATTAGGAAAACGCTGGCTCGACTTTCGTACGGATACGAGGGCGCTGCTTTTACTGACTTGTACAGAACGGATTCGTGTGGATGAGATCCACACCGTCCATCAGATGTGCTACTCATGTTTTGGACAGGTATCAAAAAAACCAGGCCGATTCAAAAATAACGTGTACTACACCATGGGAAACAGTTGAGGTGGGAAGTCCCACCATTAAAAATGGTCCAAATTGTGTTCGTCGTGTGTTTATTTCATCTAATCCACTCATCTGATGAAACACAGCAAGAATTCCCAGAAAATCAGAAAACACTAAAAGATTTTTGTGGGCCACACCACGTGAATTTAGAGTTTTAGGCATGATTTTACACAGTTGCTTATGTTGTGCCCCACCTTATTCTTTGATTGGACTAAATTTTAGAATCTATGGTGAAAATATAATGTCTCGCCTGATGGACGGGTTTGATCTTATTCATATTTGTCCCAAGTACGCAAGTCAGGTGGCCCACATGTGTGGGTTGAAGTGAATATCGACACTTTTTTCTTTTTTTTTCCAAAAGGGCCATTTTCACTTACACGTGTGACCGATTCCATACCACGCCTGAAAATTGGCACGTGCGACGCGGATATTTACTTCTCGCGTGAGCTCCCAGCTGTGGGGCCCACACCTCGTGATTCTCGGGTGATGCTCCCTACACTGTGGGACCCTACAGTTTGAATGGTAGGCGTTGTTGTACGTGCACGCGACGCGTACTGTACGTAAATTGGCAGCTGCCGCCATTAAAGCGTAATTTGGAGTACATTGGCTTGTCAGTCGTCTTCATACGTGGGAATTTGTGACATGTGTGCAACATCCAAGCCGTTCACCAGGTAGATCCCACTGGATAAACCCTGTATCTCAAATATCAGGCTGATCTAACCATCAGATGAGCCACATGTGTATCTGCAGAGGTTGGCCATTGCTCAATTTCTCTTGAAACTCCATTTATTCTGACGAGCCGATTTTCTTGAAAAGGCGTCCGTTCAAGCCTGTCTGATGGGCGGCCAGATCTTGCACATGTTCCACATTGCCAGCAATGGCCACATTCAATGGACAACGTGGTAGGGTCCAACACAGATGAACGGTATAGATCTCAATAGGCAATTGACCCTCTCACATATTCCAATGCTTTCTCTTCCACCGAACGGGTGGATTTGTCCATTTTTCACGCTGATTGATATTTTTATGTGTGGCCCACCTTTTCGACGGCTGGATTGTTCTACACATATGTGTGTGTGTGTGTGTGTACATAAAGCGGTGCATCTGGAAGAGTGATCTGTTGTGTATGAGATCTTTTTGATAGGGGAGAAACCCGTTTTCTAATGGACGGATTTGAACCAAAGTGGGGCCCACGTGATGTATTCATAACATCCGATCCGTCCATCGGATGCGTTACCTCATGTTGCTTGTGGGGTCCAAAAATAAGCACATACGGTAACTGAGGTAGGACAAATCACTAGAGCCAAGATGAGAGGTGAAGGTTCGGCACAAAAATAGGCTGTTCTGCCTCAGTGAGAATCAATGGTGCTCCCTTCCTACCTTGTGTCCCTGTGCTATGGCTCACAAGAATTTTGGATCAAGCTGATTTTTTGGGACCTAAGGGTAACCTGAGGTGACTCATTGGATGGACGGGTTGGATGTGATGTTGGGACCCACTTTTGGACGGTCCACGCGCCACATGGAAACAGAATTAGGAAATGTCCGAAATTGGAAAAACATGTTTTTGTGCCATTTTATTTGGACTTTCCGAGTGAATTCGAATCACACAAAACGTGTTTCTGTGGCCGTCCAGCAAACCCACTAAAGGCCATGGGTGGGTCATGGCCCATGGATGTGGCACACCGAAAAATGAAAATAAAGATAAGAAAGCTTTGCAGCTTTTGCTCTTATACACAGAGTAGTGCTTTCTGCTCACCTCATTTTATTCCAACCATTGATCCACTGTTGTGGTGATGAGTCAAGTTTCTCGAGGGTAGAAACTTTGCTAACATCCTAATATAGGGTCGATGTCCCTAAAAGTCTAAAAGTCCACTCGTTGGACCACAAATTACAATCCAACCCGTGGTTAACTTATGTTGTTGTAGCCAGTAAACAAGGTTGAACTAAGCCGACCTTATGAATTTTCTACGCTTTTTCTTAAGATGAAGCAAGTTCGTGATGTTCTTTGATTGTCAGTCTCACAAAAGAAAATAGAAATAGACACTAGGAGTGTGTTGGTGGCTGACTGTAAACCCTCCAATACCTAAGTCAGGCTTGTAGAATTCGAGTGTGTGAGTCATGAAAGCTAAAAATGTCATATCTTGGTTTCGAGATCGAATTTTTATTTATAAAACGTAAGAAATGTTTTAGATGCGGAAGTCTCACTAGAATACATTAGGAATGTCACAATTAGGTGGGAGTCTCGTCCTTAACTTGTAGGAGAGATCTACAGTTGAGATGAGGCTAGATCCCTATCTCGTCTGAGTTTAGCGGATCTGGCCCAGATTCCTCATACCGCCCCTCTAATGGTGGTTGGTCTGGTCTACTAATGATGTGGAACTTGACGTGTTCCTCTCCTTTGGCCTTCTGGCTTGGATTGTAGATCTTACTGAGGGCGAGTCCTCTCATACCAAGCTCCGTGCTCTAATGGCTCAATTTGGTGGCCTGTCTCTGAGTTGGAGGAACTGCTCGCTCACATAGATGACTTCTCTAATCGGACCGTCAGCAACTACTCTTTAGCTTAGAGGATTGATCGACCTATCTACTTGGTCATGTTACTTATCATCTTAATTGGAAGGCTGATGACTTATACTTGGGTCTTCTTTCCCCTGTGAGGGACTCGTTCAGAATCCCCCGCAACAACTTACAAACGTTTATGTGCATGCAACATCCAATTTGTAAGTGGGCCCATTGTGAGAATTTTCGTTTTAGAAAATCAGCCCCATCCATTCATTGACCACACTTGTATTTTACTATTTATCAATGGATAAACATTGTTTTCTATGGTGTGGACCATCTAATCTTTCTACGATGTGTTCTTAACATGTTGGAAGGGTTGGACATCATATTCACTTAATAAGTTGAAAGCTATCAGATGGGTAGACCATAACTTAGCCGCTACCCCCTTAGAATTAAACATTCGTTCAGGGCTTGATTGAAAATCCAAATTATAATTATTATAGAATTGATATGAATTAAGATCCTTAGTTGTGTTTGGTAGCCTGGAATTGAAATCCATTGAAATTCAAAAATTATATTTAACAACTTATAATTAAAATGCATTGCATTGAAATTAAATAGAATATTTCTACTAATATTAAGTAAATCAACTTTAATATCCTAAATTAAGAAACATGTGACATGTAATAGAATGATTGTAATAAGCTGATAGAAATATATATCTTGAACCCCAGGCGGGCCACAAACATGATGATCCTGAACGACGTGAATCGCTAACGTTTTTAAATGTCTATTACATGGCCAACGTTTGAACAGTTTGGACCATTCTATTAGTATGGCTTTAGTGATGCAGTCAATAAATAGATTGTTTTGAGTATCTTTATGGGTTAGCAGCATCCTGACACCTTTATAGTTGGTGCTAGTCTTTTGAGCTCGTTTGGATACCACCTAAGAAGTTACTTTTCTACTTACAGCCGTAAATAAGTAATTTATTTGAGATAAGTAAGTTTTGTTTAAAATCAATTATAAGTAATTAATTACTTCAGCTTAATAAGTAGAAACCAAGTTAAGCTAATTGAGGCATAAGTATCTTTTGTAATTTAAGATCCAAACGGCCCCTTAGTTTTAAAAAGGGATCCGGCAAAGGAATTTCAAAACACGGTAAAAAGTGTCACTTTATTAGTCCTGATTATGTGGGACCAAATGCATAAAAAAAAGTGCAATTACCATCAATTACCACCGAATACACACGGGTGGGGAATGAGAGGTTTGAAGTCCGGTTGGCCGAATCATACTTTCATATCCAAACCAATGGATAACTTCTAACCCTACAAGTATATACAACATCCAACCCGTCCAATAGGCCCACCCCATCATGAAGACCACCACGTAGAAAATGCAGCAAGATCCACTCTTTGAGAGAACCACATTTGTATTTTACTACTTACCCTTAGCTGAAAATTGTTTGATATGCTGTGGTCCACTTGATGAGTACATAGGTCTGAACATTTCATTATGTGATTCTCATGGTGGGGCCAACTTGTTAGAAGGTCTGGATGTGACATGCACCTAATAGGTTGGAAGTTATCATTAGGGTGGACCATAACTTGTGGTCCAACCGGTTGGACTGGAGACCTCCTCTGTTTAAAATGACTTTTGGCCCTTCCATGACGCATCTGATGGACGGGTTGGATGTGATATATGGGCCATGTGGGTCGTGCACCTCCTAAAGGAAACAGAATCATGCACCCTATCCGATTTGATTCACCGCCCCCACACGGAAACAGATTTTTCGAAATGTATCAAATAGGGGAATGCATGTTCATGTGTTGATCATGGCCCACCAAAAAAAATGAAAAGAAAGATGAGAAAGCTTATGCAGCTTTTGCTCTTAGACGCATCAGCGTACTGCTTTGCTCGCCTCAATCAATCCCAACCATTGATCCAATGTTGTGATGTACCTAATTTTAATTTCTCAAAAAGTAAAAAAATAAAAACAAAAATAGTTACACCCACATCCAAATATAAGGGACGCGCGGTTTGGCTGGTGACCCGAACATCAACTAGGTAGCTGGTGTGTCAAAGCTCTGTGGGCCCCACCATGATGTATGTGTTTTATCCATGCCATCCATCCATTTTGTGAGCTAATTTAACGGCATGAGACTAAAGTTGAGAGAGACCCAAAGCTCAGGCTGACCACACAACAGGGATTGAATACTTACCGTTGAAAACTTCTTTGGGGCTACGAAAGTTTTGGATCAAGCTAATAATTGTGTTTTCCCTCCATCCAAATCTTGAGTGAGCTTACCAACAGGTTGGATAACTAATAAACATCACTGTGAGCACTAGGAAGGTTTCAATGGTGGACATCATTCTCCCTGCTGTTTCCTGTGGTGTGGTCCACCCGAGCTTTGTATCTTCTTCATTTTTAGGCTCATGCTGTCAAATGAGCTCGCAAAATGGATGGATGGCGTGGATAAAACACACACATCATGGTGGGGTCCACGGAACTTTGACACCAGCTACCTTTGCTGGGGTCACAGCAAACCGCGTCCAAATATAAGGTTTATAAATTATATCCCTAATTAGGGGACGCGGATTGGCTATTGACAGGTTAGAGTAGCCATCTCGCTACTGATGTGACGTGACCAACTTCTGTGGGCCCCACCATGATGTATGTGTCGTATCTACACCGTCCATTCATTTGGAGAGATTATTTTAGCGCATGAGCCAAAGATTGAGGAAGATTCAAATCTCAAGTGGACCCCACCAAAGAAAACAGTGGGGACAGTTACAAAACCGTTGAAACCTTCTTAAGGCCCACCATGATGTTTATTTGAGATCCAACCTGTTCATTAGTTCACACAGACATGGAAGAAAGGAAAACACAAATATCAGCTTGATCGAAAACTTCTGTGGACCCAAGAAGTTTTTAATGGTAGGAGATCAATCTCCACTGTTTTCTTTGGTGAGATCCACTTGAGCTTTGGATCTGCCTCATTCTTTGGCTCATGCCCTAAAATGATCTCTCCTACTGGATGGACAGTGTGTATACAACACATACATGACAGTGGGGTCCACAGAAGTTGGTGACGTCACTTCAGTAGCGAGATGGCTACTCAACCTGTCAGTAGCTAATCCGCGTCCGGGTGTCAATGGGCCGGGCCTGGGTAGGTGTTGGCCCGGATTTTGCACTATATCGGGCCGGGTCAGTGTAAAATTTTGATTTTGCAGGCCCGATCTTGGCCCATTGACACCCCTATCCCTAATCTCATAAAATAAGGGAATGATTCCATGCATTTGGCTCCACCATCACTATGGTGGAGGTGAGTTTAAATGGGCCAATGGTGCTAGATATCAGCCAATCTAAAGTGTCTATTACATATAAACATATCCACGAAAGAAAATGAACCATCCGATCAATGTCTAAAAATGGACAGTCAATATCGTTTGTTTAAAATAGGTTTAAACGGCAAGAGAAGCACTTGGGGTGCTCTAAGAGCACTATAACAGTCCAAGTGATTGATCTGAACCGTCCATTGAATTCAAAACACATTTCATGGTCTACTAAAAATATTAAAAAAATCACGCTGATCGGATGATCTATTCTTAATTTTGGCCTTATTTTATGTATTGATCATTTTTCCAACGCGTGGATGGATAGTTGTGATGGCCGAACTAAAGTAACTCTTTAGAATCATAAGGAATCCATGATTTTTCCTAACAAATAGATGAATCAAATTGTTGATTGGACTATTTTTGTGTAAATGATCTCGACCGTCCATTTATAAGGCCATTGATCAAATGGTGAATAATTTTAGATCAATGTGATGTTTTCCTGTTAACCCATGAAATATCCGTTGGACCTAATTAATGTACGCTCTAGATTGATGGATCGGACTGTCCAAGTGTCCCAAGGCAACTAGGAGCACTATAACTTCTAGTGCCCTAAAATGGTCACTTTCATCAAGTAATCTTGACACTTCAACCATGGCATGGAAAATGAATGGCCATAAAAGAGAAAGCTATCCTGTGGTTAACCAACTGCGATGAATGGGCCACACTGTGATATATGCTTGACATCCAATCCATTCTCATATGCGCCCCCATCATGCTCTCCTTGGCGTCCAAAACCTAAGCCGATTGAGGGCTCAAGTGGGCCACACCAAGTAAATCACTACTAAAACTTCTAAAGTCACATGATGGGGCCCACATGAGTATTCAGAATGGTCTGATTTTTGTCTTGTTCATTCATCCCGGTGGGTCGAACTTTTTGAATGGATTGGATGGCATGTACAAAACATGGTGGGCCCCACACAATCTAGAAGGACTTTAATGGTGGTCGTACCCATCTCGGCCGTTCGCCGGTCCTCCCCACGTGAGTTTTAGATTGGCCCAATTTTTTTCTCCCAAAGATAACATATGGGGGTGCACATGATGGACGGATTGGATGTCATACACACATCACAGTGGGACCCACAATAACACTGTAAGTTAAGCTTAACCTACAAAGCTTTGTAGTTGATATGACCCCCTACAGCCATGCACACATCACAGTGGGCCCCACCATAAGTAAAGCTTAACCTACACAGCTTTGTAGTTGATACGACCCCTTGAGTCATGCGCACATCACAGTGGGCCCCTCCATAACACCGTAAGCTAAGCTTAGCCTACAAAGGTTTGTAGTTGATAGACTATTTAGACTTGATAAAATAACACAAGTAGTCCCTTAAACCATGTCAATTGTCATGTATAAAGATTATTAAATAAATGTGTCCGTCAAAAGAAAATTATTCCTAAACAAACGCCATTCTGGTAAATAAGAAAATACAAGTAAACTCATTTTTCTATTAGCCTAAGGGTTTATTTTTTCCTAGACTTAGCTGCACAAAGCATAGGATATCGAATAAGACAGAAGAATTTGTTGGGAAACGGACGCCTCAAATCGGGACCACACAGGGACCACTGACCGGCCGATAACGGTGAAGCAGACGCAGCAAGGCTGCTGGATCGGATCTTGGCCATCCGATCGGTCAGACGATCAGTCAGCAGTCTCCTTGTATAACGCGGATTTTTCTTGCTTATTTAAGGGGTAATACGGGATTAGAGGTTTCTGAGGTTGCAAATGGGATTGAGGGAGCTTCTAGGTGAGAGAAAGATCTTGAAGAAGAGGGTTTTCTTATTGGGTAAGCTTGAGATTTCTCTTGTGGGTTTGGGTTTTGGGTCTTGGATTCCATCTCTTGTAACTTCTGATATTATAGTGGATTGGTGTCGCTTTGTGTCGTGGTTTTTTACCCGTGAGGGGTTTTTCCACGTTAAATTCGGATTGTCTATGTGTGGGTGATTGCATGCATTGAGATTGCATTGTGTTGCTTGTTTGATTCAATTTGTTATTTTTGTTCGACTTTGCTTCCGCTGCCGGTCATCCTATCCCAACAGAAATATGTTATTTTATGAATCTTTTAAAGAAAATAGTTTGATTAAAAAGATAAATGCTCCAATGCTGGCAGTAATGTTGTAAATGGCCAGGTTTGGAGTGATTTTGGTCAAAACTAGACCCGCCCATTTAGTAAATGGCTTTGGGTCCAAATTTTAGACCCATGCCCTTTTACTAAATGGGTGAGTCTGGGTCAAGTCCGAGTCAACCCCATCAGACCCATTTATAAATGAGTTTAGGTCTGGGAGAGGGAGATCCACCCAAATCCATTTACAAATGGGTCGGGTCTAATGGGTCTGGGTCTTGATATGGTATACAAGCATTTTTATCAGGTTTAAAACTAGGTTTGGATAAGTCCCTTGCAACATAGACTAAACCCACCCATTTACTAAATGGGTTCAGGTCAGGTCAGGTTAGGCCTAATATAAAGGAAATCAGATACAGACCCACTTAGCAATTGGGTTTATTCTTAGACTAAGACTCATAACATTTAACAAATGGGCTGGGTCGGGTCTGGATACCCCACCGAGTCCACCTTTTTTTTTTTTTTTTTTTTTGGGTTAGTCATGCAATGCACACACCCTGTTAGATGCGCAACGCACCCACCCGGTCAGTCACACGATGCTCCCACCCACTGGTGGGGTTAGTGAGTTTCAAACCCGAGACTCGCAATTAAAATGCCCAGGCATCTACCAGCTGGGCTAGCGGTTGGTTTGGTGATCCAATCCATCCTTCACTTGTTGTTTTTTTCTATAGCCATCATTTTTCCAAGCTATGGATGGCATGATTATGATTGCCTAACAAAATTATCTCACAAGATTAGACCAGTGTAACAAATTTCCAAGATATAGAAAATCTTGCGGTATCCCTGCCACAAATAAACTGAAAGATATTATTGCAAGATTTTCAAAATATAACCAATTCTTCAGTGTTTTGAAATATTTTTGTGAAATTATCCTGACTTAATTACTTAAAATATTGACTTACTCATTATATATTTTTGTATTAGAATTTCAAAATTATTATTTATTTGCAATAAATATTTTTATTTAGCAGGATTTTCTTGATTGTATACTGAGAAAAACATAAAACTTTCGATAGTACTTTTGGTTTTTGAGAAGAACACAAAAATGCTTATAAAAATATAATAACTAGTTTTGCTATGTGTTTAGAAGGGAGAAGAAACGGTGAGTATTTTCACCTTGATTGTAAGGCCCATGTAAGGTATGTGTCTTATATATGTTGCCCATTTGTTCCACCAACTGATTTTAGCAACTAATTACTTACATTAAAAGCTCGAATTAGTAAAGTATGACAAATCAATCCATTTATCTCATAGCTCAGGCTTCTGCTTCACACAGGCTAAGCCCTCGGCTGATCCTGCTTCGTGGGCCCCACTTTACATGGGCTTTGCCTCATATGGGCCATCCGCCTCATATGGATCGCCCACCCATAGTGTGCCCCCACCTCACACAAACTGTGTTTATTTGTCATCTAACTCGTTCATAAGGTCGCATAGATATGGAATCTTGGAGGTTGATCCAAAACTTTTGTGCCCCCGATAAGTTTTCAATGGTAGGTGTTCAATTCTTGTTTTTTTTTCCCATGGCATGGTCCACTTGAGCTTTGGATCTACTTCATTTTTGTGCTCTTCCCTAAAATGAGTTGGCAGAGCGAATGGATGGAGTAGATAAGACACATACATCACGGTGGAGCCCACATTTTTTTGTGTACATCACCTTTTCTATCCTCCATTTTTAATTAGGCTAATCGAGAATGAGTTGAATCCGAGTCAACACACACGAGTCACAATCCATGCTCAGGATCCTACGGTGGGTTATGATCATTCCTCATTAAAAGAACGACCCCTAAGAAACCAAGGTCAAATCAGATGAAGGCACTGCCATTTATCAAATCTGAAATTGCGGGATTAAATAAACATAAGGTCCTAATAATCAATCTAGAATAATACATGTAGATTCCTCTTTTTGTCTCACCCTTCACATGGGGCCCACTTGCCTGATGGTTATATGGCAAACACCCAAGTGGGCCCCACAGGGACTTGTATATTCGAATGCTGTCTTCGCTTGTAGTTGTCTACACAAAGAGGCCAAACCTGACACACTTCAAAGTAGATTAGATGCTCTAAGATAGATTTTCTTCCTTCTCTATTCTATCCTTCTTGAGTTAGAATCCTATGTTATTTTTGTACCGTTTAAGAATTGTGGGACCCTCTGTGGATGCATCATTTTTCTACAGTTACACTGACTACAAATGGATGGTTAAAAGTAAAATAGTGAGTTACCCATCTAAGAATTGTTGTGGGCCCCTCTGCGGATGAAGCATTTTCTAGAATCTGATTGATCAAGCAATCCTGAACGAATGAATGGTTATAAGTAAAATAGTGAGTGATCCAAATTTAAAGGGAAAAAAATCAAATGGTTAATATTATCTTATTAGTGTAATTTTAGCTTAGGCTTCATCGACAGTTGGGTCAGAGATCTGCACAGTCGCTATCACCGTTGAAATTCACCACCATTTTTTAAATGGTGCAAAACTAACATCGGAGTCTACCCTCCCATTTTAATATGTCTATCATTCAGGTCATCTGCCTATGTTTTTTGTTTTTAATTTCTTGAATTGGAATCTTGGAGGTTGGATGTTTTGGCAAAGGCATGGCTCGTGGGTGGAATAAACCAGTGGTCTCTACTCTCCTTCTCATTAAGGGTGACAATGGGCCCGGCGACTTGGCCCAAGGGCCGTTTGACGCTTGAAATCTAGGCCTTGTGTCCAGACCAAGGTCGATGATTACCAACGTAGATTGGCCGGTGGGTCAGTCCAATAATCAACGGGTCAAGTTATAGGAAAGAAGGGACAATAAGCAGATACTTGTGAATAGTCTCATTCAATGTACATGTATAATTTAAAATACATTGAAGTACAAAATATTATAAGGGAACACCCCACCAACAGTGGAGTCTGTGTACTAACCCAAAAGAATAAGAAAAAAAAAGGAAGCACTTTTAAATTCGGGCCATATTTCTACAATTAAAATCATATATATGATAGGATTCATCCGGATAGTGAGAATGCTGCTTAAAATGTTAAGGCCTGTTTGGCCTGTGGGATTAAATAGTATATAATAGCATTAGATGGGATTAACACCATTATTATTATTATTATTTTGTTAATCATGCAACGCACCCACCCTGTTAGCTGGGCAACGCACCCACTTAGTTAGTCACACAATGCACCGACCCACTAGTGGGGTTTGTGTCTCTCTTAGGGCCCGTTTGGTTGGCATCTGGAAACTTGTTTCCAGCTTCAAATCTGGATTCTAGCAGAATCCGATTTTAGTTGGTGTGTTTGGTGGCAAGTTCTAGCCAAACAGAATTACATTTAGAAACCTAAATTGAGTGGAACAGGGATTAGTGGAAACGGCGTGGGCGGCTGCTTCCACGGAAGGGAAAAGAGGCGAAAGTGGGCATCGCGACCTCCATCTATACATTGTACATCTATGTTGTATGTGTTTTATATTTCCACGGTTCATTAGTTTTGAAATCTCAATTAAGGGCATTAGACAAAAAATGAGGCAGATCTAAATCTCAAGTGGGCCACACCACAGTAAAACAATGTTGACTGAATGTCCACCATTAAAAACTTCCTAGGGCCCACTGTAATGTTTATTTGCCATCCAACCTGACCATCTGTCTTGCGGGACTACAATAGGCTAAGGGTAAGGTTCTCAAGGCAAATCTGAAGGCCCAAGTGGGCCATGCCACAAGCAACGCTTGGAACATAATTTGAATTGCACCATTTTCAACCAAACAGCAAGTTACATATGAAACCTAGGTTCCACTCTAGTTTATCCAATTTTAGTTCCAACAGTGGAATCTAGATTTTCTTTAGAATCTGGGTTTTGCAACCAAACAGGCCCTTAGCGGTTGAACTCAGACAAGTTGTTGAAACGCCCCAGTGTCTTCCAGCTAGGCTAGACCAAATACTTAGTAAAAACACCGTAGTAAGCAAAACCTTGTTTGGTGGATGGTGGATTTGTAATCAATGGACTATATTCACAACTAATGTGGGTCACTTGCATATGTATAGTAACTCAAATATCAGGTGTAAAGGATGCATATGCATGGACTGTATGGATAAAACACATGCATCAATGTAAGGCCCATAGATGTAGAGTATTTCGAAATTCATCATAAATTCATCATGGAACCAAATGCAATTATGTTCCACCTAATCCTATTTCTTCTCATGTCTCCAAACAACCCAAGAAATTTTCAGCCATATAAGGCTAGGGCCAGGGTTCGGAGCCTTGCCTCATTGGCAGACTCTGGGGAGTTTCAATAGGGGGTCTCCGTTTCAAAACCCATCCGTGGTGAAAATCTATATTGCTGACAGCATCAGTGGGTGCGTTGCATGACTGGCTAGGTGGGTGGGTTGCATAACTAACCCAAAAAAAAAAAAAAAAAACAGAAAAAAAAGAATAAAAAAGAGGCTAGGGCCATGGACGAGGCCTTTTTAGCCCTAATAGTGTCGGTCGCTATCACCATACAACTGCACCAGGTGTACTGTTGAAGTTCACCCACCACTTTTTAAATGATACAAAACTTGCACTGCACCAGGTGTACTACTGTTGCAGTTAACCCACCACATTTTAAATGGTACAAAACTTACGCAGGCTATCATTCATCTGGGGATGTTTTTATATTTTCATATTCAAGTGAATTGGAATCTTGGAGTTGGATGTCTGGCAAAGGCATGGCCCCACCTGTGGAATAAACCACCGGTCACCTTCCTATCATGGGTGACAATGGGCCGGGCTGGCCTTAGCCTTGAAATCTAGGAGCGGATTAGGTGAGACCCCGGATCCACCGATGTGGGGGTGGGACCCCTGACAGTGGGGGCTCATTGTGATGTATTGGACTACATCCATGCCGCCCATAGTTATTGAAAGCTTATTTTAGGACATGGTCCAAAAAATGAAACAGTTCCAAGTCTCTGATGGACCGTGCTTGACCATTAAAAACTTTTTATGGGCCACAAAAGCTTTGGATCAAGACGATACTTGTGTGGTCTCTTCATCTAGGTGTTTGTGACCTTATCAACAGATTAGATGGCAGATAAAAATTTCGGTGGAATCCATGAGGTTTTTAATGATGGGGATTCAATCACAGCTGTTTCCTGTGGTGTGGTCCACCTAAGATTTGAGTCAACTTCATTGTTTTGATGATACTCTAAAATGAGCTTTCAAAACGGTTGGACAATGTGGATTTAAGGCATATACATCATTGTGAGCCCCACAGTCAGGGGTCCCACTCACCTTGATGGATCCAGGGGCTCACCTAATCCGCTCCCTTGAAATCTAGGTCTAGTTGGCTCAATTCAATCATCAATTGGGTTATGCCGTTGGAGGGAATTCATGATTTGGGAGTACTACTTTTGGGTGTTCTCATTCAACATAGTGATGTAATTTAAAAGTACTTTTTAAGCCTTTTTGGCTCCATCAGGGCCAAGTCTATATTACGCTTGAGGTTTACGTCACTCCAAGCCAAAGGCAATCCTGACTTTGCCCATTTCCACTCTTACTTGCATTACGTTCTCCTTGTAAGCATGTATCAGGTACTGGTGTGTGGAGTAGATTAGGTGCGGCTCAGATCTGATCCAAGAGGGCACGACCTTTATTGTAGGGCCCACCTTGATGAATGTATTTTATATATATGTTGTCCATCTATTTCGATAGAAAATTTTAGGGCATCAGGTAAAAAATGAAGTAGATCCAAATCTTTGGGGACCATATCACAGGAAACAGTGGAGATTGTTTTTTTTTAAGCTGATATTTGTTTTTTTTTTTTTAGTTTTATATACCCTTATCAACAAGTTGAATGACAAACAAACATTATGAAAGCTTTAGGAAGTTATTAATGGCGAGCCTTTGAATCACTATCATTTCCTGTAGTATGGTTTGCCTAAGATTTGCATCTTTTTCATTTTTGCCATCACACCTTAAAATGATACGGCAAAACAGATAGATGGTGTGAATATAGAATGCATGCATCAGGATGGTAAGGGCCGCACCTAATATGCTCCCACTTGTATGTGCACATTTTTGCATGATAAAGAGAGGGCCCCACATGTTCACTCACACTGCCAAGATGAAATCCGATGGCTGAGATTGTCCCAACAATGCGATTAAATGGGCTGATGTCCTTACATGCACCCATCGTCTATTCAAATCACCGCCGTTTATGAAAAATGGAGGCAAAAACACACCACAGGGCGTGTCCCCTCCATTGAGAACTAATCTGGGCCCTTGATCATGTCTTTGCAAAGTTCGCATGGCCAACAGACATGAGGCTTTTTGGTCACCCTTAAAACCAAACAAGCATGTCTACCCTACAGATCGTTTCCTACCTTCCATGGCACTATGGTTTTAAGACTCGGACGAGTCTGATGCAACTCGTCCGAGTCAACTCGGAATCGGACTCAGACTCAGTCATACCCAGTCCAGTTCGATGCCACGAGTCACCCCGGACTTGGACGATTCAGCCCCGAGTAAACTGAGGGCCGAACGAGTCATATCGAGCCGTTAAACCATGCGTGGGACCCTTATTGGTTGCAATTTGGGACACTTCTTTGAAGTTCCCTGTGGCCCAACAAAATCGGAAAGAGATTGGACGGCTATAGAAAATTCAAATACCTAGTTGGACGGTTGACTACAACTTAGGGATACTCGTGATTATTTAAATTTTAAAATATCATATGATACGATAATCTTGATTATTCGGATTGTTGATTAAAACTAAAGGGACAATCTCTGTGGGGCCCATGTGCTGTCTACATGACATCCCCACCATCCATCAGGTGGGCCCCAGGTGTTTGTCCCTGATCCCAAAACTCAAGTTGATCCAAAACGACAGGGAATCATGGGGATTGGGATACCCACCATTGAAATCTTCCGTTTGTGTGTGGGGCCCAATGTGGTGTGTATGTTCTGTCCAACAAGTTCATCAGGTGGGCCCAACTAGGATGAAGGGACACCAAAAGAAAAAACTCGCTGGATTTTACATTGTTCCCTGTTGTGGGGCCCACATGACTTTTGGATCGATCTGACTTTTGGAACCCGGGCGAAGGGGAGGGCGGCAGGCCTGATGGACGGTTTGGATGTCACTCACACATCACTGTGGGCCCGTGGAGTTCAACTCATGGTAAGTTACCAATTACCATGCATGTGATCATTCACCGTACAAGCAATGGTGTAGATCAGGTGGAGGGGTAAACGTGGAGTTGGATCATTTGATTGGGGGAGATTTTTAGAGCATTTCCCATCCAATATGGGACGCACTGTAAAAGGGTGAGCTGGGCTTTGAAAAATAGGTTAGTGGGCAGCTTTCATTCATTGATCCAAACCGTTGATTTGATGGACCGGCCCAAAAATCTTCCAATCCTATCACTTCGATTGTTTGAACACATTCTATTCAATGCAGATTTTTCTTGTATTTTCTTTTTAGCCCTGTCTATTCATAGTCCATTAATCAAAAGGCTTAGGATCTTCCAATCTGCAGTAAGTTTTTTGAGGCATATATAATCCAGTGTAAGGCCCATCAAATCAACGGTGTGGATTAACAAACTATGGTACCACATGTATTCAATTCCCCAACTCAATGGTTTTAATTTTAAACGGGGAAACGACTTCTATGTTAGTTTGGCACCATTTAGAAAAATCACAAGACTATTCAACCATGCACATGGCACAATTTTACGGCAATCCAGACTATCCAAACCTCTGACCAACCATTGGATAGAGCATAAGCTAAAATCTGCACTTATAAGATAACATTAACCATCTTAACTATCTGATCCTTCCTCCGATTTGGACCATTCAATATTTTGCTTTAAACCATCCATTTGATAATCATTTTTGGGCGTTCCCGATGCCCATACATCATTGCCAAATGTGAGGAGGACGACTCACAACCATTTTCTAAATGGTTCTTCTTGTGGGGGATTCCGAATTGGACCTGCATGCAGGATAGGAGGCCCAAAGGCCTAAATGCCCAAGTGCAAGACCTTGGCCATGACCATCTATCAGAGGTGGAGCTCAGCTGGACTAATAGTTCAACTAACTTTTTGAGCAATAGTAGAGTTTGACCAAGAAGAGCAGGATGTGTCTCGTCCGTTAGAACGGTCGAGATTCTATTTACCCGTTCGTCGGTGATGATCTTCTAGGTAACCAATCCGCCTCTCGAACCTGGGCTCGAGGAGTAGAACTGGTTTGGTTCGGCTGGGAGAAACTCCCCACCGTATTCTTTGAGCTCTATGCTTAGGACGACTTCAGGGAAGCTGTACTGTGCACCTCCTACAGTCCATTCTTGTACGTGGCACAGTATGGATTGGACAATCGCGATCCCGGGTGGAGTGCGAGGGTACAAATTTCCGATATTCGAGAGCACAAGCCCACCTAAACAGGCCGAAGCTTAGTGCAATCGCGTGAGATATTTATGATGGTGGCTAAATTTCTTTATTATGCAATGAGTATGTTGGGAATGATGGAACGATACACTGTAGTCGGATCACTTTTTTAGTCGGCGTATATGAACAGTCCACCTGGTGTGATACTTATTATTAAAGATTGATTATTATTTATAGTTTTACGTTCATAGTGAAATTGACGAGTGGATGGGGCTGATTTTGGCGGAGGTGATTGTCATGATGAGGCAAACCTATTGGACGGGTCAGATGCCGCACGCCCGCTGGGTGGACCGTAACTTGTAGTGCAACTAGTTGGACTTGAGAAGTCGGTTGGGCTCTAGGCCCAAAAGGTCAACCGGGCCCACGTTCTCCGCTGGTTGAAATTCTCTCCCGAGCTTTGCTAAGCCCCACGCGCATGTACAAGGCAGCTAAGCACATGTGATAGCGTGGCTGACGGATTGAATATCTAGGCCGTCCATCGGATGTTTAAAACTGTATAGATGCTTCTATAGAAAAGTAAGTCTATTATATAAATTACATGGCCCACAATGGACGGGTAAGAAAGCGTCAGAAAATTGGTTTTGTAAATCGTGAACCATGTGGAAAGTGAAATGACACAAATCTTGTAATAAAGCATCTAAAAATTTTTATGAACCAGATGAGTGGATTGGATCTTGTATCAGTGTGCCATGAGCCAGCATGGCACATGTGCGGCGTGTACATGAACTGCCTTGTACGCGCGTGTAGGCATTAGCCAAGCTCTTCCCTCCAAAATCGAATTCAAAAAACGAAGCCTCTCTCTCTCTCTCTGTGGAAGCGGTTTAAGGATCCTTCTCAACAATCTTCTCCTACAAAATCCCGAAACTACCCCCTCTGGTTTCCGCTAACTTGCGCCATGGGCGCCGTTTAAGCATCCTTCTCAACAATCCTCCTAAAATCCCAATACTACTCTCTCTCTCTCTCTCTCTCTCTCTCTCTCTCTCTCTCTCTCTACAATGTCTTCCCAAAGAGGTAAAAAAACCCCTAATTTCTCACTTCCCCTTTCCGTTCTTCTTTCCCTATTTCATCTCATCTCTCTTTCATTTCTTTCAGGCGACGATTTCTGGGCAGAAATCGCAGTTCCTGAAGAAGATCGGAATCAAATCGGTATAACTTACAGAAGAAGACAGCTGGAAAACACCACCGGAGACATACAAATGTTCAAAAGAGAAAAAAAAATCCTCACAGAAATCAAAGATCTTTTCTTTCTAAAAATTTCTGGTTTTTAAGCTAATTCTTTGATTTTTTTTCTTCAGGAATCGAGATGAGAGAGGGAATCGTTTGAGTCTAGCAGAAAGCAAGAGAATTAGCTGGAATCGCTCTCTTTCTACCAGGTTTCCCCCCTTTATTTTACACGAGTTTGATTAGTTTTGGGTAATTGATATTTCCACCCGTCCTGTTTGGAGGACGGTACCTTTAGGGTCGTTTGGATTGTGGTAAATGGTTTACTAGTAAATCAATTAAATGCTAGTAAACGATTTACAATTGTCTATTTGGCTTTAAGTTGTAAACGATTTACTAGTAAATCATTTACCGTGTTTGGATAGCCTGTAAATGGTTACTAGTAAATTATTTACAGTATAAAATTAAAAAAAAAAAAAAGAGCTGTTGGCATTTACTAGCTAGTAAATCATTTACTAGTAAATGAAATCTCACCTTTTTTGTAGTAAATGAGAAGGGGCATTTGCTAGTAAATCACTTACAAGTAGTAAATGATTTACTAGCAAATGAGGGCATCCAAACACATATAGTGATGATTTACTAGTAAACCATTTACAGGCTATCCAAACAACCCCTTACAATTGTCGTAGATGAGAGTTTCATGCATCTAGCTATGCGTGAAGCCTACCTTGGTGTGTGTATTGCGTCCAACCTGGCCATCTGGGTTGCTGTGCTGAGAAAATGGGATTCCTTGAAAAAATCAGGCCCACTTAGTCATCAAGTGGACACCATAGGAATCAATGGACAATCACCCAAAAACTTCAAATTCATGGGGTGGCCTGCCTAATCATCAAGTGATCACACCATAAGAATCAATGGACAATCACCCCAAAATTCCAAATTCATGTGGTGGCCCACCTAATCATCAAGTGGGTCACACCATAGGAATCAATGATTATCACCCAAAAACCTCGAAATTCATGTGGTGGCCCACCTAATCATCAAGTGGGTCACACCATAGGAATCAATGATTATCACCCAAAAACCTCGAAATTCATGTGGTGGCCCACCTAATCATCAAGTGGGTCACACCATAGGAATCAATGATTATCACCCAAAAACCTCGAAATTCATGTGGTGGCCCACCTATTGATTGGATCGGCTTGACTTTTTGGCGTCCCATTTTCATGGTGGGACGGCCATGCACACACCATGATGACCCCATGAAAAGCTAGTTGTGGAGGAACCGACCTTTCCTGTTCGATACACTCTTTTTTCCTACTCCGGGTAATACCATAGTACAATTATACACAGTAGTACAATTATACACAGAGGGCTTGTTTCACTGCTTGTATTTGAAACGCGTTGGAATTCAAATCACAAATACCCTGAAATTGAAATTCTCAATTCAGTCTTAATTGGAAGAACTTGGAATCCAAAAATTGTGTTCCGCACTCTTGATTAGGAATGTGTTTGAATTTCGAAGTATATTCACATGAACCTTGATTTGATTAAGTCTTCTACGATATCCCAAAATGATGAACATGTGTCACATTATAGATAATCATTGTAATAAGCCCATCAAAATTAGTGCTTTACATAAAAATGAAGTAAGTCTAAGCTTTAAGTGTGACAAAATTAGGCCCACTAAATTTATACCTCATTTTTCCATAAATGTGGGGCCTGTGTACATTTTCCAATTCTCATGGAGAGATAAAAAGAGGAACCTCCCTAATGGTTGATTTACCAGCTATTTTTGAGGAATCCATTTCATGGCTTATAGCAACGATTTCAAAACGCGAGGATTTTGAGGATTCAGGATGCCCTTGAATCGAAATCCTCTCAAATCCCCACTGCCAAACACACCATGTATTCTGTACCCTCTCAAATCCCCACTGCCAAACACACCATGTATTCTGTACCCTCTCAAATCCTCTCGATTCGGCACTGTGAAACAACCCCAAAGTAGAAAGATACAGTGGAGTACAAAAGAGGTTAAATGCAAACAGTGAGAATAGCAAACGTTGGACCTGCGCAGTGAAGATAGTCTATGGCGAAATTCAGGTTGATCCACTCATCATGCAGGAAAAAACCACAGAAAATTAATGGAAAGCTAACTCAACAATCAACATACAAGTGTGGCCTGCCTAGCAGGTGGGTTGGCCTGATTTTCATGACAGGTGATCTTAATGGCCTCGCTCATCAACTTGGATGTCCTACATACAGGACATGTTGGCAAGAAAGATAAATGGGGCATTTTGTGAAAATTCATATGCAACGCCTACATCTGATCATTTCTTGTAATCAGTCAGCAGTGGTTCCCTTGATGTAGTGGACTAGCGGAACATGATTCATGTAACCGTCCCCAATTAGTAGTAAGGCTTAGATGATCATGATCATTTTCTATGATAAATATTAATTGAATTGGTTCCTCCTGCAGTCTGACAAT
Source organism: Liriodendron chinense (assembly GCA_003013855.2). Taxonomy (NCBI): domain Eukaryota; kingdom Viridiplantae; phylum Streptophyta; class Magnoliopsida; order Magnoliales; family Magnoliaceae; genus Liriodendron; species Liriodendron chinense. Next base: position 1,487,138 of record ML058484.1, on the reverse strand, counting down.
GCTCCCTTCTTTGGGCTAGACAACTGATGTGCAGTTGCTCCGACTCACTACATTGTAAACACGGCAGAGATTCATGCTGATCCGAGCTGTAAAAATCGTTTGGCCTGTTGTGGATGGAGCATAGCCCAGAAAGCACATTGAGACATGGGATTTCGCTTCAACAATAAAAAATTGGTTTGGCCATGTTCAGAGGGTAAATGTAATTGCCAACACACTTGCTAAAGAGGGGATTGGAATTAATTTCCAGCGCTCTTCTAGTTTGTTCAACTCGAGGAAGAAAACCCTCCAATAGAATGAAGGATTGAACTCTGCATCTTAGGTGGCATGGTCACCACAGATATCACAGGAAATATTGGGAATATCATAGATATTGCGATATATAGGTCAATATTGACACTATTATCATGAATATTTTGTAAAAGAAAAAATGTATTGCAGGAAGATATTGTATTGCATGTGTGAAAACTGAGATATTGGCCTAAATTTGGGCAAATATTGTTGATACTTAGAAAACTGCATGTAGAGACCATCAATTCAACTATATTTCACTACTTTTGTCAAGTAAATACAGATATTATCTTCTATTATGGTTATAATGGATGAGCCACAGCTCAGTTTGATATTCATATTTGTGATTGATAGAGGGAGGAAAAGTATTGTCATTTCAGCCGGCACGCAATACAGGCCTCAACCAGAACAAAGGGAAGCCAAAAAGAAACAAAGGCAGGCTTTTCTCAATGTATGACTTTTGGTTACTTCATCCTGTTTCTGCCTAGGATGGTATCATTGGTTACTTTATTTTACTATTTTGTTATCCTCACCTATCATTAATCGGGTTGTGAAATGATGCCATTTGGTCTAATTTTCTTCTGTTTGCTTCTTCTTGTAGAAAAGAATTGGGCAGTATCCCCCGGATTTTAGAAAGGAAAAGGCGTATTTTCAAGAGGTTGACTCCTATGAGTTGATGGAAGAAAGCCCCTCACCCAAGAACTTTGGTACATGGGCAATGGGCACCCAGAATATTCAAGTTATCCCGGACTTGTCCGCAATTCTCGAGCGATGGATGATCTCCAAGAAGCTCAATTACAGTTGCAGGCCTTCTGGCTCACTGTTCAAGATATTGGAAACCCCAATGGTGCCCATGAATTCCATTTTCAGCAATGTTTCTGCCTCTTCATATGAGAAAACAACAGAAAAGACTTTGAAGATCTCTTCAAACAGCAATGGTTCAAGCTCCATGGATCATAATTGGGTCAACAGACATATGCATTCACAAGAAAGCAGCATCCTCAACGGATTTGATATGCTCCACACGAATGATGCAGGCATGGTAAGAAACAGTAAGGGAGCTAAGGAAGTCTTGGTAGAGGGTGATGCTGGTTCTGAGGATCTAAGAGAAGTGGTTAAGAAGCTCTCTTTGACATCATTGGGTAGTGATTACTTGGCAAAACTCTTAATGGTTTGCGAGCAGTCTGTTCCTTCAAGGCTATCTGATGTTTTCACCCAGTATTGGTTAGTCCTCGACTCCTGATACCGCTTTCTGGATGAACCATAAATTGTTTATTTGTGGTTTTAATGTCAAAATGGTTTGGCATAAAAAAACGACACTAATAAAATATTTAGTTTAGTTTATTTTTTTATGCTTGTTGCAATTGAATAGATACCATTTCTTATTATGCGAACATGTTTCTCTCCTTAGCTGTGTTTCAGCTCATCATTCAACATTTCATGTGCAAGAAACCGATATCCAATAGCAGAAAACTTCACATGTTATAGATGCGATTGTCATGGATTTGTTCTCTGGCAATGAAAGTAATTATGACTTTATAGTTTCACCACTTCTAACATTTTGGGTATCTTATATCATGTTAGACTATCTTTATATGGAATTTTGAGAGCTTGATGAAGGACCCTTTACTGCATGAGCTTGTATTTGTCAGAGCACTTCTAGGTTCCATTTGGGTAGAGGATCCTGCAATATCGGGATTGAGTCTAATCCTGATTTTGGCAGGCCCCATGCCCTCCCTAGATTGCGTTTATGTGGAGGAAAGTGCTGCTTTAATGTGGCAAGTCTTACATGGAGCACATGGGGCCTGCCTTCTTTAGTTCAGAATGGGTCTAAAACAACAAATCCATGTTCTGATAGAAAGCTCTTTTATCTTGTAAACAGTGACCTGAGTAATATAATCAAGATTGGTGAAGGGACCTATGGAGAGGCCTTCAAGGCTGGTCCAACTGTCTGTAAAATAGTGCCCATTGATGGAGATTTACGAGTAAATGGAGAAGTACAAAAGGTATTAGATACTGTTATTATCCTTGCCCAAATTTTGTAATTTCGTTGAGTCATGAATTTTTTTCTCTTTCGCCAGACATCACCAGAGCTGCTAGAGGAAGTCTTACTTTGCTGGACTCTAAACAGTTTGAGGGGACAGGAAGGCCATGTTTCCAATCAGAACACATGCACCAACTTCATCGAAACCAAAGAGTAAGAGTCAAGAGATTGACTCAAATTTTCTATTGGCTCTAGATTACAACTTTATTTATATTTGTTAACCAATTCCATGCAATAGCAATGACATTCTTCCCTCCATAGCGTACGAGTGTGCCAGGGTGCCTATGATGCTTCCCTCATCAAAGCATGGGAGGACTGGGATGCAAAGCATGGTTCAGAAAATGATCATCCAAAGGAATTTCCAGAGAAACAGGTTGTTTGATTGATCTGCACGTGAGATCAAATGGACCCATTTGATTGATTGGCATGCTGAATCTATTTCTCAATGTAAAGCTAATGCAATTTTTTTCAGTGCTATGTTGTGTTTGTTCTAGCAGATGGTGGTAGAGACCTTGAAAGCTTTGTGCTTTTGAACTTTGACGAAGCACGGAGTTTATTGGTGCAGGTAGGCTACCGAATGTTTGTCGTTCAATTCCTTGTCCAATCAGGTTTTCATTATCTTTCCTCATGCAGGTTACAGCTGCCTTAGCTGTGGCAGAAGTCGCTTGCGAATTCGAGCATCGAGATCTGCACTGGTCTAGTTTGCACTTTCTAAAACTCTCTACATAAATTGTTTTGGGATGCACCACATAAGAAATGTTAGTTGCTTCCGAGCGCTGATTCAAGAATAACCTTGCAGGGGCAACATCCTTTTAGCTCGCAATGGAACCACAGAAGTAGAGTTCACACTTCAGGGAAGGCAAATGCAGGCCAAAACCTTTGGATTATCAATCTCGATAATTGACTTCACCCTTTCCCGAATCAACACAGGTAACAAAAATTATGTTGTTATTACTTCATTGGCAAACGGATTGTTCATTTTCTCTGTTTAGAAAAACTCCCGAGGCGTGCTTGGGTACTTGGAATCTGAAAGGGAAAAGAAACTGGATTCTCTTGATAAAGATAGCATGGATGTTTGAAGAGATGGATTCTGTGAAGTAATTCTTAACCTTATCCACAGTTAGGATTCCATGGTGCAAGATATGAGGTGACCATTGTCTAATGAATCTGATGTTTTCACTTGCTATAAAAAAAAGGAACCCTAAAAATGGAGTCCCTTTTCAACCGTGTCGATTGGAATAATCATTAGATAATCATTACTTTTTCCATATCTACAACAAGAAACAATGAAGATTGAATGTCCGCTGTTGAAACATTCATGGGGCCACAAGTTTTGGATTAGGCTAATATTTTTGTGTTTTCCGTTCATCCCAGTAATAGTGACCTGATTAACGGTATGGATGGCATATAAATATCATGGTGGACCCTAGGGAGGTTTCAATGGTAGGCATTTCCCTACCCACTTTTTCCTGTCGTGCAGCCCACCTGAGTTTTGGAGCTGGCTCATTTTTGGGCTTATGTCCTAACATGAGCTGGCAAATAGATGGACGGGGTGGATTTCTCACAAACATCACGGTGGACCCCACCTAGCTTCCAAGCATAGGAACTTCATCCTCATATAAGCCACTTTCTCAAATATATGCTTTCAATTCGCAGTAAATCGTTCGGATGGTCTGTTTTGTAATTAATCCAGTGAGTGAATGATCATGGTTTATTTGATCTCGACAGGGGAAGCTATACTGTTTTTGGACCTATCGGCTGACCCAGGATTGTTTGAGGGTCCAAGAGGCGATCGTCAGGTAAGGAGGAAATAAGGATGGAAATTTTTTTGCTCATATAAGAACTTTGATTTCCATCCAACTGTTCCTATTCATGCTGTGTTGCAGTCCGAAACATACCGGAAGATGAAAGAAGTAACAGAAGAGTGCTGGGAAAGCAGGTAAGAATCATAAGATGCTCGATACTGTTATGTGCATTGATTGAAAAGGCCTATAATTCCCCTTGATTTCAGGTTTTATATCTTATCATAAATTTGAAATCCTGTCAGTTTTTCTGATTGAGAAGCCTGTCTGGAGGAATTATGTGATCGTCGGGCCCTTAGTGCCTACTGATGGGCCCACCTTTGATGATCTAGACCATTAACCTGATCTGCACTACCATGGATGGACCACACTCCCCAAAATCATCCAATCATCTACCTTTCTACATCAAATGTGGACCATTGTATAAACTAGCACATCACTACTCACAGGGTTGTGATCTGTCCAATTAGAGCCATCAATGGGGAATTGTCCATCTAAAGTGGCCTCAATCAAACCAATGCCTGGATCACCAAACTGTGGGACCCACTTGTACAATGTCAACACTCAAGGTACATGGCCTTGGGCTACTGATCGTGTATTTCCTCGATTTTTCACTAAAGTAGAACATTTTCGACATTAGCACATTTCCTGACTCAGACATGATCCAAATTCCGTTCTTCTTTTTTTCTGTAAAAACAAAAATCAACTTTTGCAGTCGGCCATCAAATGAATAATTTCTCGCTACCTCTTCTTACCGAACAGCTTCCCTAAGACGAATGTGCTCTGGTTACAATATCTAGTTGACATTTTGCTGCTGAAGAAAACATTCGTAAGTTCAGATCAGGACTTAGAAACTCTGCACTAATGGTTGGTTTTCTCATTTAATCATTTGACTGACATCCATCATCTTTCTGGGTTCCCAGAAACGGACCACGAAAAATGAAAGAGATCTCCGTTCATTCAGGAAAAGCTTAAACTCATATGACTCGGCCAAAGATGCATTGTCTGATGCTTTCTTCAGTGAATTATGGGTTGATCATGCAATCTGAAAGATCTCTTTGAAGACAACAAGTAGAAAGAAAACAGAAGACAGATGAGGAAACCAGAGTGAGTAAGCATCAGCAATCTTCCATTGTACAAATGTCATTTTGAATCAAGTGTATGGTTTCCTCCAGTTTTAGAGCTTACTTGTTGGAAAGAAAAGATAGTCCCTGTCATAATTTTTTTGGTTTTGGCGGGACAGGATCTCATTTTAAAGGAAATCTTTTTATTGCCTATTCCATACTTTCAAAGCTTGAATGCTTGATTCGATGTCTAGTCGAGTCGAGTTGACTCGAAGACTTGACTGAGTCTTAACCTGACTCAATGTGTTATTCTTAAATTAAAAATATTTTTTTTGGTTTTGGCAGGACAGGATCACATTTTAAAGGAAATCGTTTTATTGTCTATCCCATAGTTTCAAAGCTTGAATGCTTGATTCGATGTCTAGTCGAGTCGAGTTCACTTGAAGTCTTAACTGAGTCTTAACCTGACTCAATGTGTGATACTTAAATTAAAATTATTTATTAGTAGTCCAGAAATATCTATAAAATGTTCTACATTTTACTTGTAACAGTTCACTGGGATGGTCGAGTCAACAGAGTATTCTACTTCTGACTGTTCACCAGTCCTGTTACTAGGCTCGAGTTGTTACACCGAGTCAGCCAAGTCCATGAATCAAATTGACGAGTCTTGCTGAGTTGGGGAAGATTCAAGCTAAGGAGCAAGTTTCCCATTGACTCAGCTTGAAATTTCCCTAAAGTCGACTCAGCCGAGTCGCAAGTCTAAAGCTATGGTTTCTGACAATGGAAGGAAACATTTTTTTATAGTAAAAAAGCATTTTGAACTTGTTTAAATTGTCTACTGGGGCTGACCCTACTGTCTCAATTGGATAGTGCTGTCTCAACCATGAGGTTGTTGGTTTGATCTGCTTTTACAAACAAAAGAAGCGGATAGGAGAACACAAATGAAGAGTTGTGTAGGGATGTGAATGGCTGAGCATAGGCCAGGTCAGGGTCAGACCTCACCCTATTCAGTAAATTCATTTGCCAGCCCTGAGCCCAACCTGATTAAAAATTGTGAAGACCAAGCTTAGCCCATTGAGCAATTTCAACATGCATATTATATAGGAATGTAGTCATGGTGGGGGTTAAAAGCCGTCACATAGAGGTAATGGCGGTAACCATTATACATTATGGGGACGAAACGGCTGTTATAGAAAAAAACGAACTGTAGTAGCCGTTGTGTCCCCATAATGGCCTATTACGCTCTCATTAAAGGCTATAACAGCCCTGTAATGGTCTGTTGTGGGGCCAATACAAGTTTTTTCAGATTTTTTTTAATAATTCAATCAAAAACAAAAAAAAAAACACAACTGAGAGAGCAACAGCTGTTATGGCCTATATTGTAAAGGCAACGGAGGTGGCCACACTATTATTGTTATGGAATACCTTGAATGTAATACATATTGTATACAGTGAATGTTCATTACCATTAGTATGGCCTGAACTTTCAGACCCCACCCAATGGGCCAGCCTGACCCATTGACACCCTTACAGCTGTGAAATGACCCTTCTTCATTTTGTTATTTAAAACTAAAGGGGATTTATCTGATACTCTGGCTGCCTATGAAGCTTGATACACAGGCTCATGATACATCGAAAATTTACATGTATAATTTGAATTACTAGTATGGCATGTATCCAATCTTTAAGTAGTCTCTAAGGGCCGGTGTATCATCCACCACACTCTGCCAGAGTATGAAAGTTTTCTATTTAACAAAATGCTGCTATGATAATCAAAAGTAAAAACCACGTCCAAATGGGCATTCATACCGTAATTCTAAAATTGCAAAAACACATTCAAGATTGTTCTGAATAATGCATTAAGTATACATATATTTGGAATCTTAGTATAAGAAAAGATTATATATTTCAAAAGCGGACCGACGACATGCTGCGCAAATGCTAGCTTTGATGATACGTAACATGGGCCGCCCATTTCATAAAAGATAAAAAGATTTGGACCCACCCCAACACTCTTGAATTTTAAAAAAATGACAACAAAAAAGGGTTACGAAAGGGATGAAAATGGTCATAGAGGGGATGCATGAAAAATCCCACAGATTGGAATTAGGGCCCAGGGTTTCGTGATTGGCCACATGCATGAAAAAGATAGAACCGCCACACTATCAAGGTTGACTGTACTAAATCACCTATCATTGAACGTGGTGGCCCCAACACCAGGTAGCTCGGTGGTATTGGGATGTGGCGGGATTTGACACATGGGCCACATTTCTAACAACCGCATATGGCCTAATCGAATCTTGTCACGTCCTAACACTACCAACAAGCTATGTGGGGTTGGGGTAACGCGCAATCGGCGACCCTTACCTTCTAAAGAAAGAGAATGCTCACACACTAGTTTCACATCCCACTCATTGACATGTGTAGTCTACAATCGTGTTTGTATGACATCTTGCCCGTCCAGCAAGGTTGGCCCATTAAGAAATGGGACGCCCCATAAATAAGGCCAACCCAGCCATTTGATGCATCTCCACATAGGGTGTAAAATCTTTTGGGTAGTTGTTCATTATTTTCTATTGTGTGCCTGTATAGTTGGATTTTTCTAACATTTTGGTGTATCCCATTTTCATGGTGGGACAATTTTATTGAAGTGATGAGATGTCATAGAAACAAAATGGTGGGCCCCAAGCCAACTAAGTTGTGTGTCAGCATTTAAAAAAATAAAAATCTTCTTATATAAAAGGAGACTGGCAAAAAGGAGCTCCCAAGAAAGGAAACAGGATATGCAAACCAAAGGTTAAAAGACGATTGGAAGACTTGAAGACTCTCTCCCTCTCTCTTTTTATCTTTACACATTGTCTTTGCCATCTTTACACGCCCATTCTCTCCTTATGTTTGCTAATTTCACACGCGCGTGGGAAGCCTTCACAATTAAACGCAGCTGCCTTGTCATGAATCGACATGTTTGAGAGATCTGAACCTTCCATCATGTATCGATTCACTGGTTAGATGTTCTGGCATAAAAATCAAGCCATTTCACATCTCAGGTAGGCCACAGAATATCAAAGCTAATGAATGGTTAGAAAAAGAGAATTCTAGCCGTTGATTTACTTTGTACATTGTAGCCCATCTGAGGACTGAAATTGTCTGGTTATTTTAATTAGGTTATCTAAGATTCATTTCCAACCTCGTGGAAAACTCAAATCTCAGAAACGTGTTCCATATCCGCACGTACGACTTCACACGCGTGTGGAAGTAGGATATTACATGGCTTATCCCATACAGACAGCCCTTCTTCTTTCGGATCCCTGTTTTGCTTTCGGCGCCAGGATCGAGTCATGCATGTGTGCCTCTTTTTCTACGAGGAAAGTTTTGATACTCTGGCGGAGTGTGATGGATGATACGCAGGCTCTTAGAAATTATTTATAAATTATATATTCGTAATATAATTGATTAATAGATCCCAGTTTAGATCTGTTGTGGGCCAAAACTTATGCTTGTTTGTTTATCTGATTGGTGGACATTTACTGAACGGTTGGGATGAAAATACTCAGCGGTTCTGATTCAACAAACACGTGGCCACAAATCAGAGGTAAGGATTGTTCAAGGAATTTGATTTGGGATTCTGACTTAGTGAGAGTTCCATAATTTTATCGGCTTAGCTTTAAATAATGGATGCCACGTGTACACTGTCCCAGTGCCTGCTTATCAACCGTCATACATTGGCCGAGTATAATAACTCTCCCGTTCTTCATCGAGTTAGAAAAGGAAAACCACACTAGTTACGAGTAGAGCTGTACGCAAACTGAGCACTCGGCGACTTAAGCTAAGCTAAGCCTATTCGTAAAAAATTCGAGCCAAGTTCAATTCAGCTAAATTCAAAACTACCGAGTTAAATCAATATTAAAATCAATATATAATATATATATATATATATATATATATATATATATATATCTCTCTCTCTCTCTCTCTCTCTCCGTGAGAGTTCAGGTTGGTCAACCTGGTGTTAAACGTCAGGTGGGACACTTAACGAAGGTTGGATAATACACAAACACTTTAGGTTAGGAGGATTATTCAACCGGGTGGTGTTCCTTGTTAAGTATGTTTTTAGTGGACATAGGTGACTGGGTTGTATGGTGTGAATATAAAACGATAATTATTTACCGACATGTAACAAAAGATATAACATCGAGTGAATTACTAACCTATCCCGACTAAAAACGTGATCCCCTAGGAGTACCACCCCGGTTGGATTATCCTCCTAACCTAAAGTGTTCATGAATTGTCCAACCTTCTTTAAGTAACCACCTGACGTTTAACACCAGGAACTCTCATTGTGTGTGTGTGTGTGTGTATATATATATATATATATATATATTATATTATATATATATATATATATATATATATAGCACCCACCCCTAACTCTAATTTCATTTTCTTTCCCTCCCTCACCTCTTTTTGAGTCCAGTAGCCCGTCACCCAACCACCTGTCCACGATTCATTGATGATCAATCTCTCTCTCTCTCTCTCTCATCCCACCCCAGCCCTCAGGCCAACCAATTCCCATCAAGCTGGTCCGACTCTAGTCCCTAGCAGCCAACCATTGCCCAGCTCATTTGACTCCAACCCTTGACCTTTGCTGCACTCCGAACTCCAGCTCGCTCTTAGTTAGGGCTCTCAATGGGTCAGATCTGGATTGGATCCAGTTGGATCCGACTCCAAGTTTGAAAATTTGTAGATAGATTTAGATAGTTCATTGATTGAGCTGAGCCAAGCCAAGCTGAGCTCAAGCCTAAGTAGTCCATTGGTCGAACCAAGCCAAGCTGAGCCCAACTTGAATACACTATGCTATAGTTTGATGTCACTTTTGATCTTTGATCATTTTAGGACGAGTGCAGAGCAAAAATGAAATTGATGCAAATTTTAAGTGGAACTTATAATAGGAAAGAGTTTTGTATAAGTTAATATTTGTTTTTGTTTTTTCCGTTAATCTAGGTGTGTAAGACATTAAAAGTGGGTACAAAATTTTTGAATTAAGCTGATTTTTCTTTTTCGCTACATTCAAGTACGTGTGACATTATCAATGAGTTGGATGGATTGACAAAGAAACATTAGAGTGGGCCCAGGATGTTTTTGGCATTCAATCATCATGGTTTCCTATAACAAGATCTATCGGGATTTTATTGGAAATGGTGGGCATTCAATAAGTGGGTGGATTATTATTATTATTATTGTTGTTGGTTTAGTATACACCTGCAGTGTTAGCCACACCCACTTTAGGAATCGTTACCAAGACCTCAGTGTTTAAGCGAGGTTATCTTCACTCAATCTACCACTTGAACTATGGATCGGATTGGGTATTCAATCACCACTGTTTCTTATGTTATGGTCCGCTTGAAATTTGGAACAGTCTTCTTTTTTGGCTCATGCTCTAAAATGATCAGGCAAAACGGATGGATGACATGGATATAGAATACATATATCAAGGTGGGCCCCACGGTAAGGGCCACACCATCTGGGGAGCGGATTGCCTGTGACCCCGGGCACAGAGATATCTCTGTGCCTGGAGCTGTGTGGGGCCCATAGAGATGTCCATTACAAATCCACTCCGTCCATCTGTTTTGAAAGACCACGATTGTAGAGGATTATAAAAATCACATAGATCCAATACTCAGGTGGGCCATACCACACGAATGTGTGGGTATTGAACACTTAGCGGTGACAAAAGTTTTGCTTTACGATGATATTTTTTCCTACCGTTTATCTGAGTGTTAATAATTCTTTGAACGGTTTGGATGGCATATAAACATTATGGTCAGTTCCAAGAAGGTTTCAATGGTGGACGTTGGTGTTCCCACTATTTTTTTGGTGTGACCCACATGATTTTTGGATCTTCGTGATTTGTATAATCCCATTCTATCTTGGTCTTTCAAAACAGATGGACGGAGTGGATTTGTAATGGACATCTCTATGGGCCCCACACAGCTCCGGGCACAGAGACCCGTCCGTCTGAGGCCAGGGCCGCACCCAATCCAACTCTCAGAGAGGAGAGATCAAAGATCTCAACCGTGGCTCGCGAGCCTTGCTAAACACCTTTTCTCTATTGATTGCACAGTCGAGTCATGGTTCGGAGTCCCATCCGCCTGAGAATCAAAAGTTCGATTCATTGTAAAATGTTTGATGAAATATCGGAGCGGAATGTCATTTCCTGAACTGTTATGGTTGATGGGTATGTGAATTGGGGAATGTTGGTGCCACCAAAGACATGTTCGATGAAATGCCAGAGAAAAAAATGCAGTATCATGGACAGTTATGATTGTTGAGTGTGAGAAATGTAGAGATGTAAAAAGTGCCCATTGGGTGTTTGCTGTAGTACCTCTACGGGTATTACACTTCGTGGGCAGCCATGTTCACGTGCTATATGTAGAATGGATTCTCGAAAGAAAGCAATACAGACAATGCAAGGGCTAATAAGGTGGCAATGGTAGCTGTGATTTGACTGTGAGGCCCACCTTGGTGTACGTGTCCTACATCCATGCCGTCCATCTTTTCAGGTGGGGATGGAATGCACGTCATTAAAAAAATTTTGAGGGCCACCGGAATATTTATTTGCCATCCAATCCGTTGATAAGGTCACAAAGACTTATCAACGAAAGATCTGTATGAAAGGACCACACAAATATCAGCTTGATCCAAAAACTTTTGTAGCCCCCCATGAAGTTTTTAATCGTCAATAACTATTTGTTTCATGTGGTGTGGTCCACTTGAGATTTGGATATGCTGTGTTTTGGAGCTCATAGCCTTAAAATGATCTGACGAAACGGATGAACAGTGCAGATATAAGGCATATGCATCAAGTGGACCCCACAGTCAAGGAGCCACCGACCTCCGTGGACCTGGAATCCATGGAAGCCGGACGGTTTGTCCCCTACCGTGCCTCACATTCAAGGGGTACGGCTTCGGTGGATCTGTGACAGTGGGGGCTCACCTTGATGTATGTGTCTTACATCCACGCCGTCCATCCGTTTCTCCATATCATTGTTGGCATCATACCAAAAAAATGCAACAGAAACAATCTCAGGTGGACCACACCACAGGAAACAGTGGTGATTGCTATTAAAAAAAACTTCTCCGGGCAACAGAAATTTTCGATCAAGCTCGTATTTGTGTGGCTCCTTCATCCAGATCTTTGTGGCGTTATCAACAAGTTGGATGGCCCCCAGGTAGTTTTTAATGGTGGAAATTCAATCACCACTGTTTCCTTTGGCGTGCTCCACCTGAGATGTATTTTTAGGCACATGCCCTGAAATCAACTGAAGAAACAAATGAACGGCGTGGATATAAAGATACATACATCAGAATAGCCCCCACAAGGATCCAATCCACCGAAGCGGTGCCGAATTCAGATAAAGGTACTGAAGAAGGTAATTGCCGGGAAGATTGGAGAAGAGCTTGGAAGTGAGATATCAGAGGAAACCATACTGCCAGAAGCATAACCAATCCAACGGCTTGGATCTAACACTAATGAGAGTATGATCTCCTGTGATTCTCATATACAAGCTTCAACCGAAACGATAGTAGCGTTGATATGGTTAGAAGATCTCCTGCAATTCTCAAGATACACCATTGCTGTGAATGTGGGAGAGAGGAAAACTACAAAAAGCATGGAAGAACTAACCATTTATCACTCGAGTTAGACGCAGATCGGGTACGACCCCGTACGTCCCTGTTTTATCCACACCGTCCATCCATTTTTTCATATCATTTTAGAGAGCAAGCCGAAAATTGAGGGAGATCCAAGTCTCAAGTGGACCACACCACAGGAAGCAGTAGTAATAATGACATGAGCAGTTGAAATCTTACTAAGGCCCACCGTGATAGTTAATTTCCATCCAACCGGTTCATAAGGTCACATAGACCTGGATGAAGGGAAAACACAAATTTCAGCTTGATCCAAAACTTATGTGGCCCCTAAAAGGTTTTCAAGTGCAAGTGTTTAACCCCCACCCACTGCGTGATCTACTTGAGCCTACGAAACTGCCACATGATTAGGAAAAAATGAATGGACGGTGTGGATAGGAGGGTGGGGATACAACCCATACATCCAACTCCATAAGGTGAGCAGAGTAGGTGAGGTCGGTGTAAAAACTTGGGGGATAAGTTAACAGATGGTGGAGCCACTTTGACGTATGCGGTGTTTATCCACGCAATCTATATAGTATTCCAGCTCACTTTATGGCATGAGAAAAAAAAAATGAAGCACATACAAATATCAGGTGGACCACACCACATGAGACGGTGGTGATTGACCATTAAAAACATTTTATGGGACACAAAAGTTTTGGATCAAATTTATATTGACTTTTTCCCCTTCATCCATGTACGCGTGGCCTTATTAATAAGTTGAAAGCAAATAAACATCACGGTGGGATCAGGGATGTTTTTAATGGTGGCCATTCAATTACTATTGTTTCATGTGTCATGGTTCCCTTGATATTGATATTTGGATGTGCTTTATTTTTGGGCTCATGTCCTAAAATGATCTGGAATGATGACACGGAATAATGAATGGACAGCGTGGATATGCAACACATACATCAAGTGGGCCCACTATTAGGGGCCGCCTCCATTTAAACGAAGCGGATTGCGTGTTGCACGGGGGCGAATTAGGTGTTACCCTGGTAACACCTTAGTGGGTGTTACCCCTACCGTGTGGGGCCTACCTTGATGTACTCTTTTGTATATCCATGCCGTCCATCTGTTGTTACGTCTAATATTAGGACGCGATCCAAAATTATAAGAAGATCCAAAATTCAGGTGGACCATACCAATAGAAAGAGTGATGAATGATCATTAAAAGCATTTTGCAGGCCATAAAAGTTTTAGATCAAGCTGATCTTTAACTTTTCCATTCATCCAGACCTTCTTGACATTATCAAGAGCTTGGATTGAAAATAAACATTACCAAAACCTTATAATGGGCTCTTTGAAAATTTTAATGGTGGGCACTCAATCAGCACTGTTTCCAGTGGTATGGTCCACTTGAGAATTGGATTTGTATAATTTTTTGAAGACCATACTAAAATGATTTGTCGAAACGGATGAACGGCATGGATATACAAAATACTATCCATGTGACGCCACTCAGTAGGTGTAACACCCACTAAGTTGTTCCCCGGGTAACACCTAATTTGCTCCCGTCTTTCACCCGCCTGAACGGACTCAGTCGAGGCAAGGACTCTATGGGCCCAGCTTGATGCATGGGGTTTATCTACTCTATTCATCCATTTTGCCAAGTCATTTTACGTATGAGCCACCTTTCAAAAAAAAAATTAGGTATTAGCCAAAAAAATAAGGCAGATCTGAGGCTTAAGTGGACCACACAGTGGGGATTGAATGCCTACCTTTAAAAGTTTCCAGGAAGGCAAATAAACATCAACATGTGGCCTAGAAAGATTTCAAAGGTCAGCCTCATTATCACAGCTGCTTTCTATGATGTTGTCCAGTTAAGCTTGGATTTGCCTTCTTTTTGGACTCATATACTAAAATGACCTACCAAAATGGATGAACAGTGTCAAGAAAATTCATGCATTGTGGTGGGATAGGACTAGGTCTGTCCAAGCAGGGCAAGACACAATCTGCTTCTGATGGCTTCAAGATCCAGTCCGTGCATCAGAATGACACCACTATATTGATGCCCTAGCTAAGGAATCAGCTTGATGCATTGGTTATATATGGCAATGAAAATTTTGGCTGAAGTTTTCTAACCCGCATGCTGAGTGCTCCAAATTTATATTCTGAGAAAGAATGAAGAAGGTAGACCAACCTGATGGATGGATTGGATGTCACTCGCGAAGTAGATTTTGTCCAACTATATGTGTGGGGGCCCACCGTGATGTATTTGTTTATCCACACTGTTCATCCTTTTTCTAAGATCATGCTATGGTATGTTCCCAAAATTGAGGCAGATCCAATGCTCAAGTGGACCACACCAAATAGTAAGATTGGCTGCATTAAATGCAAGAGTCATATCTTGTGTAGCCCACTAGAGCGTTGGATCTACCTCATTTTTTGGTCCATACCCTAGCATAATCTTAGAAAATGGATAGACGGCGTAGAAAACATATACATCATGGTGGGTGGGTGGCCGAGACGGTTAAAGGTTCGACCAAAGTTGGACACAATCTACTTCCGGTCACTCTCATGGCCATGCTGGCACAAGTGTGGCATGTACATAAGTTTTATTGCACATGTGGCTACTTATGATAAACCAAGAATAGCCAGCTCTAAGCATGGCATTGTTGTAAGGTAATCTAGACCATCCAAATAGTTGAAACTACTATGGATGGATCATAAGTGAAAATTTGTGATAGGAAGATGATGTTAACTATTAATTTGATAGTGTTGATTGGATAGTTTGAATTGCTTGATTTGTGTGACTTCATAATTTTGCTATTCAATTTGGACAGATGACCACATGTGTAATGAATGTCCAAGTTCATTTAAGCGTATGTGAATATGTATACCTTAGGTGTGCCAAAGTCGTAATTGATGCGAATTGAACCAAACGCCTTATGACCTAAGCACCAAAATAGTTAGATAAGACCAAATTTGTGAAGATTAGCTTAACTACTTAACTACCAATTAACTAGATGGTTAAATGATTTATGAAAGGTCAGGTTAGTTCTTTAAATTATTTTTTTCCTTGAAAATGAGTATTTTTTATCACAACAGCGATAGTTCAATCGCATTTGCCTATAAAAATAATGAAAGAAGGTAAAACAAAAAACTAAAGGCTTAACACTGTTTTTATTAATATGAATAAAGGTTTAAACAATTGAGATATAAAAATAAAAATAAAGCAGAAAAATTTGCCAACCACGATTTGAGTAGGATAGATGACTATGAGCTAGACGGTTGTGAGACAATCATGGCTTTTGATTAGCAAAATGTGATTGGGAATCACAAGTAAGAATTCAAAGATTTGAGGAAAATCCGCAACTAAGCTGCCTTGCATCAATAGTTTTATAGGACTTGGAAATGTAGCGGCTATAAGATCACATACAACTCTATTTAAGAAATATGGTGATTATGTATGCACTTTTTATTATTATTTAAGTCTTGCAACATGAACAAGAAGCTTTGATAGATAAACTTCTTACCTTCAACTTTTTGAAATTACTGGAACATCCTTTGAGAGGGTAAAATGACCCAAATGACCTCACACTCATCTTTTCTAATAGGTTGAGCTGAGCATTGTGGGGCCATGATCAGAAGAATAACAAATAACCCCGGCCTAATCATTAAGTGGGCTACACCACAAAGAAACAATCTACACCACCCAAAAAAAAAAAAAAAACTCCAACTCAGGTGTGGCCCACCTGGTGATCTGCCCAAATTTTAGTTTTTTGATCATCAAGATCATCAATATCTGTTAATCAGGTTGGATGTCTTCACCACGTGGGCCCCACAATTCACCATAAAACATTTTATTAAAAAAATAGAATGAGGGTAATTCGGTCAATTTCATGCAATCTCATTTCCGTCCTTCGAATCCGTTTCGTGGAATCTACAAAATACAGTACAAATGTACCAAACTTATTCTCGATGCATTTTGAACAATGACAAAGAAAATTTTCAATGGCTCTTGTTCAACTCCAAAAATCAAATCAATGGCTAGCATCATTTCTGAATGTGATTCTTTCTTCTTCTTTTTTGTGGTGATTATTTTTTAAACCAAAGGGGAATTATTTGATACTCTGGCTTTATACAACACTTGATACACTGTCGCACGAAGAAACAGTACTCATGGCTTATATTATTATTAATTAAACCAACTAAATTTTGGAACCCATTGCTCTATGTTATAGTCGTCCAAAACTCAGATTTGTTGACCAATCCTAACCTCTGATTCGTCTCAACTTGCTTGTTGGCATAAGAACATTGGATATTTTTAAACCTGTCCAAAGAAATTTCCACCATTCTAAGAGTGACATTATCTAAGGAGTGTAATTTTTAGCTCATGACATCTTGGTTTAATTTGATTTACTTGTTGTTTGGCTTGAAATTCATTGGTATGCGATGTGTAATGTCAAGCGGGCTAGAGCCTAATACGGCTGATTGGTAGAGAGACCGTAAGCTGTTGTCTAAGCAATTTAGCAGTCTATTCAACTACCTGTAAATAATATCAAGGTGATTTACCAAAGAGATGGTTTATCCTTCTAATGAATTCCGACCTTGAAGTAATCTCTAAGTGCCAGTGTATCATTCACCACACTCTGCAGGGTATGAAAGTTTTTTATTTACCAAAATGCCACTATGATAAATAAAAGTAAAAAAGCACAGCCAAACGCACATTCTTATCATAATTATAAAATTGCAAAAGCACGTCAAGATGGGTTCCCAACAACGCATTAAATATACAGATTTTGGAATATTAAAGTAAGAAAAGATAAAGATATTTCTTACGCGGACTGACGGCATGCGGCGGTAACACAAGCTTCATTGACACGTACATGGACCGTCCATTTTATAAAAGATTTTTCAGGGATGCATGAAAGATCCCACAAATTGGAAGTAGGGCCATGGTTCCATTAATCTTGACTGTTGTTATATGGCACATGCATGAAAAATCCCACAAATTGGAAGAATAGGTGGTCCAAAAATAGAAGGTGTGAACGCCCTCTTTTCGATGCACGTGCGTGGCAGAATACGACGCAGTGGGTGTTCCTATTGTACGTGTGTGGCTGGTCCTTTAATTTGGGAAGATTGGGAAGATGACGGCCTGATGTATGTAGTTTGTTTGGTTTGGCCTGATTACCTTGGTTGTGTAATACCTTTATAAGGTTGTAAAAATTACGTGTTTGGAATGACTAAAGCCGCCACTATCTAATTTGGTGGTTTCGACACCCATGTCCATAGCTCAAGTGGTGGGCTGAGTGAAGATAGCCTCACTTCAACACTCAAGTCATGGTATCGATTTATATAGTGGCGGTGGCTAACATTGTGATGTGACTAATAAGGGTGGGTGGGTGTATTAACAATGGTGTGTGTGAATTAACTCATTAAAAAAAATTGGTGGTTTTGGTTTACGGTAAGCCAAAGCTATAAACTTGCTTGGTAAGGTCAAAGAATTGAAAGAACCCTTTTAGCCTAAATGACCTCTATAATGAGCCTGCAATCCTAGATATCAAGGTAAGGGCCTCAATTACAAAAGAAGAATGGGTTAAGCACCTTCTCTTGCCCATACTAACATACGATCTCTACTTTAAAGGGCATGCAATCTTCATAAAAATTGTGTATCTGTTAGAAAGGTTAGTTATATGGCGATGCTATGCATAACCCTATGAGAAGGTCAGGCAAGCAAAGTAGAAAGCAATAAATAGATCTTAGCCTTACTTTGCAATGTTAAAAGACAAACTGCGGGCAAATACAATAAAAATGTAAGAAAAATAAAGCAATCACAGCCTTGCTTCGTAAAGTCATGGCCCAAGGCAGACAAATAGAATAAATATAAGTGACAGTAAATGCAATAAAAAGAAAAAAGAAATTAGTATTTGTTAAGAAGTGAATGTGTGAAGTGAACCACATTTTGAATTTGATTAAGATGTGAAAAAGGAAAAAGGAAAGTTAAACACTCTTTTCTGAGTTAGATAAATGATAGTTAGATGTTCCTAATCTTGACCATACTCTTGAAATGATTGATTGGTTTTTGTGGGTTGATTTTTTTACATTTGTTCGAGGCAAAATCCTGGGGAAAGAATATAATTACTGCAGGATATCCCAGGTGGTAGAATTTTCTCATTGTTGGATTATGGAAGCTAAAAATTGAAAACTTTTAGAACGTTCCTTCTTTCAGTTCTGCTTCTGTCTGGACAGGCGGCGAGTGCCGTTTATATAGGCCTTAGAGACCATTGGCTAATCATCAGTCGACGGACACTTGTCGAAAATTTCAAATGCAAGATCTGTAAAAAATCTGAGGAGATTTCAATGAAAATTTGTGGCGCCATGGTGTTCGTCGGCTGTTCTGTCGACGGTCTCCTTCCCCGAGGGTAGGGTGTCTATAGAAGGTTAAGAGAGATAGTACAAAACATGAAAAGGGACAAATTTTATACTTCTAGGATCTTCATATTTGAGAGCTTTTCGGTTCATGGACGCCACCAGTGATGAGACCTACAACATTAACGATTTAGATCATTGGATCAAGGGTCCCACTTGTACCAATTGAAAACCAAAATCATATTGGACAACCTTTGGCCTCAAATACTACGATTGAACTTTGCCAATGGTTAATAGACTTGGGTGACTCATTTTTCGACAACCTTTGGATCTGATTCATTTTTGGGTTCATGCCCTAAAATAAGCTAGAAAAATGCGTGGGCACTACCATACATCAAGGTAGGCCCCATAATCGGGGCAGCATGAGTTTGCAAGACTCTTAAGTCAGAACTATTTTGAGGTCATGAGTTTCAATCATCTCTCTCCACCATCTTTTCTTTACTTTTAAAAATCTATTTTTAGGCGTAAATCTAACACCTAGCCATTAATGAGTACTTTCATGTTTTGCTACAGAAAAAGGAAGAAGAGAAAAGATGGAACCACCATGGTATCATGGTCAACTACGCTGAATCATGTATCATCAACGAATCTAAGCTGACTAGGATGGACTTGTCTATTGCAAAAGCTATATCTTTTGCCTTGTTGTGTGCTATACTTCAAGGTTAAGAAAAATACTCACACACAACTAATCATATATAGTCCACCATAGCATTTGTAGGGCATCTCCACATCAAGTAAGGTTGTCCTCCATGAAAATAAGACGCGCCTAAAAATCAAGCTGATCCAACCATTAGATGCGCCTCACACGATTTTAAAAATTTTTGGGTGGTTGTTTGTTATTTTCTATAATGCACCCCACTAAATAGTCACCGTTGTTGAGTGAGATGTCATGCAAACAATGTGGTGGTTTACAGGCCAACTAGTTGGATGTACAATTACTTTTATATGGACAATTACCAAGAAAAAAGAAAAAACAAAACAAAATAAAGAACTCATATATAAAATGAGATTTACACAAAAGTAAAAATATTATGACATTACCCATGATACTCACAGTAGTTGTCGGTGTATCATGACCAACCAATTTCCATAATAATGTGCTTGGAAGGGACGCGGTTTGCGTGTGTTCTCCAGCTGGGAACGGGCAAGAGCTTTGAGTGACCACCATGATATAGGAAGCGGATTGCATAGCGTGAGGAGTAAACTCGGTGGGGTGCACCGTGATTTACGTATTTTCTCCACCCCGTCCATCCATCTTAACAAAAAATTTTAGGTACGGTGCCAAAAATGAAGGATAATCGAAATCTGAAGTGGACCACACCATAGGAAAAGTGTCAACTGAATGTCTACCAGTGAAAAATTATGGAGTACACTGATATTTGTGTTTTCCCTTCATCCATATCCATGTGAACAAGTTGGATGACAAATAAACATCACTGTGGGGTCTGGGAAGGTTTCAACGGTGGAAATCATTATTCCCATTGTTTCCCTGTGGCATGGTCCACTTGAGATTTGGATATGCTTTAAATTTAGGATCAACCCATAAAATGAGCTGAAAAAACATATGTACAGAATAGATAAAGCACATACATTCTAGGTGGGCCCAACAGAGTTTACTCCGAACGTAATCCGATTCCCGTGATATATGGGCTTTATCCACACTGTGCGTCCATTTCTCGAGAGCGGATTAGGTGAGACCCCGCCTCAACCATGACGGTGCGCGGCCTATACGGTGAACTAATGTGGGGCCCACCTTCATGTATGTATACAATATCCACACCGTCCATCCGTTTTTCCATATCAATTTTGGGCATTATGCCAAAAATTAAGGAGATCTAATCATCCAGTGAACCATACCATAAGAAACAGTTGTTATTTAGCATTAATGGGACTCAAAATTTTTGGATCAAGACGATATTTGTTTTTTCCCTTCATTCAGGCTTATGTTACCTTATCAACAGATTAGATGGTAAATAAACACTGTGTAAACATCAATGTGTGACCTAAGAGGTGTTTAATGGTAGGATGGTCAACAACCACTGTTTCTTATGTTATGGTCCACCTGATAATTGGATCTGATTCATTTTCTGAATAATGCCCTAGAATAATATGGAAAAACGGATGAACGGCATGGATACACAAATATCAGCTCGATCCAAAATTTCTATGGCCCCTTAAGAAGTTTTCAACGGTGAGAATTTAATCCCCGTTGTGTGGTCTACATGTGTCTTGGATCTGCCTCAATTTTTTATAACAGTACACTGAAATGATACTGGAGAAATGGATGGACGGTGTAGATACAACCCATACATCTGGGGTCTCACCTAATCCGCTACCCCAATACAAACCCATTCTCACCTCTTAGTTTTCTAATTCCAGCGCGCGCGTGGAAATCTTTCACATCTACGCTCAGATGCATGCGTCACAACTGGCACATTTGCGAAATCTGAACTTTCCATCAGGTATAGATACACTGGTTGGATCATCTTATCTAAAACTCAAGCCATTTCACACCTTAGGTACGCAACAGAATATCAAAACTAATGAATGGCAAGAAAAAGAGAACTCTAGCCGTTGATTTACTTTGTACATTGTGGCCCACCTGAAGGGTGAAATTGTTTGGTTCTTTTAGTTAATGTTGTCTAAGAATCATTTCCAATGTCCTTGAAAACTCAGATCTCAGACCTTTGTTCCATATCCGCACGTTCGACTCCACACGCGTGTGTGATATTACACGCCTTATCACAGACAGACAACCCTTCTTTTTTCGGAAGCAGATTAGATGTGGCCCCGGACTCGCCCAAGACGGTGCAGCCCTTATGGTAGGGCCCCCATTGATGTATTTATTCTATATCCACACCATCCATCCCTTTTTATAGATCATTTGAGAGGATGGGCCAAAAACTAAAGAAAATCCACATCTCATGTGGACCATGCTAAAAAAAAAGTGGTAATTGAATACTCCACCATTAAAAACTTCCTATGGCCCACCACAATGTTTTTGTAGTGTGTATTTTCCATCCAAGCGGTTGATAAGATCACAAAAACATGGAGGAAGAGA
Organism: Liriodendron chinense; assembly: GCA_003013855.2. NCBI lineage: Eukaryota > Viridiplantae > Streptophyta > Magnoliopsida > Magnoliales > Magnoliaceae > Liriodendron > Liriodendron chinense. The sequence continues at coordinate 1,464,815 of ML058484.1, read as the reverse complement.
AAAATAGATATTGGGCTGATAAAAACTTCTATAGTCTATAAGAAGTTATTAATGGTCAATCACTACCGTTTCTTACGGTATGGTCCAGATGGAATTTATATCTTATTAATTTTTTTTATCGTACCTAAAATAATATGAAAAAACGGATGGATGGTGTGGATATATAATAAATACATCAAGGTGGGCCCCACAATAAGGGCCGCACTGTCTGAGGAAGGCCGGGGCCGCACCTAATCCCCTCCTCTTTCTTTCGCCTCTCTTGATTGCTTTCGGCGCCGAGACCGAGTCATGCACGACAGCACGAGTGTGGTTTTTTCCCTCCGAGAAAACGTTTGATACTCTGGCGGACTGTGATCGACGATACGCAGGCGCTTAGAAATGATTTATAAATTACATATTTGGAATAATAGTGATACCAATTAAAGCGCCCAAATTATGGATCCCAGTTTTGATATGTTATTTAGCAAAAATTATGCTTGTTTGTTTATCTCACCGTCGGATTGGTGAACATTTATTGAACGGTTGGGATGAAAATATTCAGCGGTTACGTTTCAAAAAACACGTGTCCACAAATCAGACGTAAGGATTGTTCCATGAATTTGATTTTGAGATTCTGATTCAGCGAAAGTAACATAATTTTATCGGCTTAGCTTTAAATAGTGGATGCCACGTGTACAGTCCCCCCTCGGACGCTGATTTCCTGCAAAAGCCTTGCACAGAAAATTCCTGCACTGGGAACCTAGGTGGGGCCCACAGTGATTTTTTTGATAAATCCATCCCGTCCATCCGTTTTGGGAGATCAATTTAGGTCAAGATATCAGAAATGATCCGGATCCAAGACTCAAGTGGGCCGAAAACATGAGGATTGAACGTTTATAGTTTAAATATTTGTGGGGCCACAGGAATTTCGAATCAGGATAATATTTGTGTTTTCAGTTAATCCCAGCAGTAATGATGTTATGAACGGTATGGATGTCATGTAAACATCACTGTGGCCCCCCAGGTAGGTTTCAACGGTATTAATTTTCCTACCCACATTTTCCTTTAGTGAGGCACTTGAGTCTTGGATACGGTTCGTTTCTGGTCCTATGAATTAAAATGAGATCCCAAAACGGATGGACGGGGTGGATTTATCAAAAACATCACTGTGGGCCCCACCTAGGTTCCCAGTGCAGGAACTTCCTGCGCAAGGCTTTCGTAGGAAATCCGCGTCCGTCTCTCAGTGCAAGCTTATCAAGTGGCATACGCTGGCTGAGTATCATATAACTCCTCCTTCACCGAGTCAAAGAAAAACGACACTGGTTTTGAGGAATGATCCAGGATCACCGAGATGGAGGATTAGTAGCCGTCCGTCCATGGTATACACGTCTAATATTTCACTTATAGATCATCAGGACCGTTCATAAGCTATAACTCATCGTTTATATATTTTCTACAAAAAATCTGGCTGGTCTACATACCATGCAGTCTGCCATATCCGTTACTTACAGATCGTTTGATTAATGCACATCTGTGACTCTTCTGATGAGTTTGGAGGCCTGATTTCCGATGCAGATGATCTTTTCGTGGTGGAGCCCACCTTGTGTGTGTCGACGGGTATCTCAGGGACATCACATGTGGGCATGCGTAGGAGGTGGACGGTAACTTATGGTCCACCTAGGTGTATGTGATGATTTGTAAGGTTGGCAGTGAACCAGGTGTCAGACAGCACTGCGATGGTGGGACGTAAAGAGTAAAGACACGGATGGGGCTGTGGTGCACGTGTTATGTTCTATGAAATACATGACCCCACATGCATGCATTCGAACCCACATCCATACATACATACGTGGCACCTGTTTTCTGTGCCACGCTGTACGATGGAATGGTGCAATCTGAGCCGCACAAATGGGATGCGAATTTCATATAATGTGGCCCACTTGAGTTATGGTCTCCGTAATTTTTGGCATCCCATACTAACATTAGCTGGCAAAACTTATGGTTGGAGTTGATCTCAGATGGGCATCATGGTGGGCCCCACAGAGTGGCCACGTGTCATAATGCTTGGATGAGATCATGACACATATGTGCGATCATGTACATGAACTGGCATGCATAAATCATATGCATGTGCATGTCTACAAGTGTGCCTCTCCACATAAAACGAATTCCCAGTGCCGTGCCCATGCACTACTCCGCATGGTAGCATGACATGGCATGCCTGCATGTCATCATACATGCATCTAGCCATGTGGGTGACGTGTAACTAGAACAGGCCACGTCCACATCTTATCGGCCTTTTTTTTCTTTATTCGAGAGAAGAGAACAGAGTATATTCTTCGGTGAGAGTTCTCAACCGTGATGATGTCTTATCATGATTATGACGTAGCATCCAATGCATGTCGATCCAGACCGTCCAATCGTGGGCCATATATGCACTCTTTGTGCTTTGTGAGCTCTCCTTGGGAAGCTACCGAATGGACGGGCCAACATAAAATCACAACCGTTTGAACGAGCCATCAGGTGATTAAGACCGTACAATCTTGGGAAATAAGCCAACGAACAGTGGGCCCACAATTTGGACAGTCGAGATTTCCGTACAAGTGGACACCACAAAGTAAAAAAGTGGTGGTAGACTAGCAACTTTAACGCAGAAATCAAGATAGAACGACACATGCAGGAAAAAGAAAGGACTTTTGTCGGAGTTTTGCTGGCGTGGCTTGCTGTGAAGTTATACGGTACTCTGGATGCGTATGATGGTTGATACACAGTCAGTTAGAAATGGTAAACATGTCATATCTTAACTCAAATCAGACCGTCTAAATTATGTAACATATCATTTATAAAGTATTTGACAAAAATTAGATATTTTTAACTGTCCTAATCTCTGATTCATAGACATTTGTTTGTAGAAATAAGACCATTGGATATCTTACATTTTAACCGTCCAATAGATTTCATCAATCTGATAATCAACAAAGCATAATTTTCACATCCGTGTTACATACAAAGTAGTGTGCAAAATTCTAGGGTTGAATTTGAATTCATTGTATTCCACGTATGCAATTTACATTTGCTTGCGTATCATCCATCACCTCGGCCAGAGTATCGGATTTTTGCTCTCCCATGCCTAGCACCTGTCAAGGACACTTCTCAATCATTCAGGGTGATCTAACCGTTGAAGCTGATGGGATGTGAGTTTCATGAACACAAATTGCAGTGACTGGAGAATCCTATCCATCCAATCTTTAAGAAATTCACACATTTTACGCCGTCGATCTTGTTACTTAAACTTTAACCGTCTATTGTATGCCGTTGTTAATTATCGGTGGATTAAAGCCTTTGAGTACGGTGACTCGCTAGATCAACGGCTACCTGATATTTGTCACCTCTGGAGTGTGTAGCGCGGTTTGGCTAGTGACCGGCCAGCTAGCTGACAGGGTTGTTAAAAAAACTGACCAAGCTGCTAAAACTGAACTGCTGATCGGTTCGATATTATAAATTGAAAATATCGTTTTGGTTGTCCGCATCTGAAAATTATAAATCGCTTTCAACTATAAGTCGAACCGACTATACATGTACATATCTTAATTATGTTTATTAGGCATATCTTACCCTTATCATAGGGCCACGCTAATAATATCTTATATATCCGCGCTTTCTATTCATTTTCTTAGCTTATTTTAGAATGTGTTTCAAATAATTAGTAATATTTAAATCTCAATCGGACCATATCATAGGAAATAATATTGATTGAGTGCTCGCCATTAAAAATATCTCAAAGCCTACTTCAAGAAGATTTGAAATATGTATTTGCCATCCAACCTGTTGATAAGGTCAAACAGACCTGGATGAAAAAAAAAAGTTAAATGTCAATTGTAGCTTAATTCAAAACTTTTGTAGTATATAATTTTAAAAGAATTTAATGATCATTCATCAATTTTTACATTGGTATGGTCAACCAAAGATTTGGATCTTATTAAATTTTTTAAAGTTGTTATGGAATTGATAAACCGGAGCTGACCAAAATTTATCATGTTCATCCCTTCAATTGTTAAATATTCAAAACCGACGTGCAAAGCCCTACTTGCTGGTGTCCAAGCTTCATGGACCTTACCATGATGTATGTGTTTTATCCACACCATACATTCATTTGTCCAGCTCATTTAGCCTAAAAATGTGGCAGATCCAAATCTAAGGTGGACCACATCACAGGAAATAGTAGAGATTGAAAGCTTACCGTTGAAAAAACTTTAGGGGCCACAGAAGTTTTCGACCGAGCTGATATCTGTGTTTTCCCTTCATCCACGTCCATGTGACCTTATAAACAGGTTGGATGGAAAATAAACATTGCAGTGGACCCTATGAAGTTTTAATGGTGGACGTTTAATCAACACTGTTTCCCCGTAGTGTGGTCCACCTGTAACTTGGATCTGCCTCGTTTTGGGTTCACGCCATTAAATAAATCATAAAAATGGATGGACGGAGAGGATAAAATGCATACAGCATGGTGGGACCTACAGAGCTTTGAAATCAGCCACCTGTAACTTGAAACCGCGTTCGGGATGCTAGAGATGAGCGAGCAAAGATCTCGAACATGGCTCGCGAGCCTTCCTAACGAGCCTTTTCTCGATTCATTGCACAGTCGAGTCATGGTTCGAGTCCCAATCTTTTTCCCAAAGCAGCCTCTTTTCTAAGGAGTTATTTGATACTCTGGCAGCGTATGACGCGTGATATGCAGGTACTACAAACCTGCACACAAAGTATATATTGACTCAAAATTAAACGGATTAAATTGTGGGATCTGATGTTTTCAACATACCATCCCAAATTCAGATTGGTTCAAAAATCCTAACCTCTGATTTTTTGACACTTGTTTGACGAAATAGGACCGTTGGATATGTTAAATTTCTAACCGTCCAATAAATGTACATCGATCCGATAGTCAAATCATAAAATAAGCATAATTTTTGTTGATGATAGATTAACTGGATTCATAATTTGGACGATTTGTTTGATCCACGTATGCAATCTCTAAGTAATGTCTAAGTGGCTGAGTATTGTCCATCACATCTGCCGGAGTATCAAAGCTTTTTCCCTTTGATATTCTTGGATACTCTGGCAGAGTGTGATGGTTGATGCTCGTGCACAGAAGTCGTACACGTGGAACAGACGTAATTCAAATAAAGAACCCAAAAGTATGGCCCACAGTAGATGAGGGATAGGCCCAAAGATCAGATCGATTAGATGTCGCTGACCTCTTAAAGTGGACATATGTTTGCGGACTTTTGACTGTTCATTGTTTTTCATCTCAACCGTCCATTAATTGTTCACAGATCACCCACTTATGATTTTATTTTCAAGTTAAAATCTACAATATGACATTTTTATAGTGGAACCACAATTTGAACAGTTTAATTATTTGTAAACGCATATTAAATGTACAAGTTCTATACGCCTGTGTATAGAGCATCACACTCTGCCAGAGTAGAAAAGTTTCCCACCCCCACTTTTTATCTCTTCTAAGAATTCCACCTTCCTTTTCTTTTTTTACCCCAACCTCTCCTTAGAGCTCTCCCTCCCTATATCTCTTTTCCATTGGATTCCTCTGCTTTCTGCAATGACATCTATAAAAGACTGTCTTTGTATAAACCCACATAAAAAATACTCATTTGGGTCTTCTACAAAACCCTGAAAAAACCCTCTCATTTCCATGGCTAAAGAGGCTCCTAAAACCCTCTTCTTCTTCTTCCTTCATCTCCTCACTATCTGTTGTTCAGGTCAGTGTAACTCACTGCACTTAAATATATATATATCTCTCTCTCTCTCTCGTTAGTATGAAAACCAAAAACAAAAGAGAAAAAAAAAACTATTTTTTAATGTGTTCTTTTAACTTAATGAAAGTACTCTCCCTCTCTCTCTGTGTGTATCTTCTGTCTCTAAAACCATCAAAATGTTTTCTTGAATGCTTAATGAAAATAGTCTCATTTGATATAGAATTTAGAGAGAGAGAGAGAGAGAGAGAGAGAGAGAGAGAGAGAGAGAGACATGTCTTCCCTTTCTGGTTCTGAAGAATCTTGGGTTTTGAATATGAGAAAATGTTCAGCTATATATATATAATTCCTATTTCTTTCAAGGAATTATCAGATTATATCTTTATCTTTATGGAATTGCTCAAATACTTTCTTCTTTTTTTCTTCATGTGTTATTAATGGTTTCTTCATTCATTAGTCGAGAGTATTTTCCTTTGTGGCAACCCCCCCACCCCCGCTGAATTTCTGAATTTGTACACCCCCATTTTCCTTTTTTTTTTTTTTTTTTTTTAACTGAGACAGTACAACAGTGTGCTACTTCAATAACCAAAAATTGGAACTGGGTGTATGCAAATCGCAAGAGGGTGGGTGTGGGTATTACTATCCATCACTTAGTTTGGTTTTTCTTGCATTTTCCTTCAGGATCTATGTTGGGCTTTTCATATGATGCAAGGAGAAACTCTGCATCCTCATCACCTGCAGAAACTCTCTCTTTCCTGAAGAAAAATGGGGTCCCGCCCTCTCAGATCAGGGTCTTTGTTGTAGACCACAGGCCATTTGATTCACTCTCTAACACCGGCGTATCTGTCGATCTCTGCGTGAATGAAACCGACATTGAGATCCTGCAAAAATCAAAAGCTTCAGCTGATTTGTGGGTTAGAACCCGTCTCCTGACCTTTCTCCCACATATAAAAATCAATAGCATTGTAGTTAGTAGTAGTGAATTGGTAGCGAAGGATCAGCTTCATTTGCTCCTACCCATTTTGAATTCGATACGTTCAGCCCTCAAAAGCTTCAACCTTGATCGCCTGGTGAAGGTCTCGGCTGCATTCCCACTGTCGATGATAGAGAATTCAGACAAAAATAGCAGAAAAGAGTTGAGGAGGGTCATGGATTTTGTTAGGAAGTGTCAATCTTTTATTGTTGTAGAGACTAGTATCGATGGAGAATTGAGCTTGGGAGATCAATTCGTTAAATTGACGGTAGAAAAAGCTGCATCTGCGGCTCTTCTTCCTTATACAGATATTCCCATGGTTTTGAATGTTCGGAGTTCCGCAGTTCCTAGTGCAGTTGAGGTAGCTGAGTTTGCTGCAAAAATGGCGGAATCCATGGAAAGCCATGCTCAGATCATCAATAGGATATGTGGGTTATTCGTGGAGATTACTCCAATGAGAGAATCTGTGCAGAGAGAGCTCAACAGAGAAGAAGAACAGATCTTCCCTTCTTCCCACAGAGAGCTGATGAATGATAACAATTTCAACTTGGCATTCAAAACAACTGTCCATGATGCAACATTCACACCCACAACCCCCATAAGCAATCCCGAGACGACGCCTGTCACAGTCCCCTCTACAAACCCCACCCCAGCGATCATCACCGTCCCCTCCACCAATCCCGTCAGTGTCCTGCCGACGAACCCTGTGTCTAGTCCTGTTTCAACACCGATCACAGTCCCAGTATCGACACCTATCACGGTCCCCTCCACCATTCCTGTCCCACCACCACCTGAAGCACCGATAACCAATCCAGTCACGACACCCATCACGGTCCCCACGACACCGCCCATAACCAATCCTGTAACAACCTATCCAGTTCCTCCACCTGGCAGCACTCCCATTACCACGCCCATTACAACCCCAGTTACAGTCCCGCCAATGCCTCCGGCGACGACAATCCCCCCCACGGTTTCAGGGCAGAGTTGGTGTGTGGCGAAGACAGGCGCATTGGACAGTTCACTTCAGGCAGCACTGGATTATGCATGTGGGATCGGTGGCGCTGACTGCTCGGCAATCCAACAGACTGGGAACTGCTATAATCCAAACACCCTTCATGATCATGCTTCCTATGCATTTAACAGCTACTACCAGAAGAATCCTGTGGCGACAAGCTGTGATTTCGGAGGAACCGCAACAGTTGTCAACACTAATCCAAGTAAGAGAAGTCTTTTTCTCATTAATGAATATCTGTCCCTTATATTTCTTATAATGGGGAATGATACCATATGTTTGAACATATGTGATTTCCCAAATGTTCGAGCTTTTGTGGGGCCCGCCATTATGTTTTTGTGGAATCAGAACCGTGCATCAGGTGTGCCGCCACACTATCACTCTACATACGAAAAATCTGGCCAATCCAAAACTGAGGTCGGCCACACCACAGTGGACAGTGCAAGATCGCGACTAAACCTCTAAATACATGTGGTGTTGCCATCAAAGTTGTGTGGCCGCCTGATTGTTGGGATGTCCCTTCAATCTGGAAGTTTCTATGGTTGCTGTATTCCTATCTGTTGATCCCTGTTATTCCTTGTGGTGTGGCCCACCCAGGTTTTAGATTAGGCTGAGTTTTGGGCCCTGATCCGAACGTTGGATGGTGCATCGCATGGACAATTTGGATGAAACAAACATCATGATGGGCCCCACACAGCTCGAATGTATGGAACTCACACATGTTTGAACCTGTGATCATTCTCCTTTCATCATCTAAATCTCTGTTCATGACAGATTATATTGCATTAATTTTCAACCCACCTCAGAATTAGCCTGTCGCATTCAGTTCAGTTGGATTAAAAGCTTATTACTAAGAAATGATAATGTGATTTGCCACACTAGTTCTGGCATTTCATCACTTGGGGCCCACTAGGTTGGTCCCCTCATCAGGTAGGCTACACTTGTATATTGAGACCATTAGTCTTTTCTTTTTTTTCCCTAACCATCCATTTCCTCCACACTTCACCCACCACATCAGTGGCCTGGCTTGATTTTTGAGCTAGGGAATGGTCAAAATGTTTCCCAAATCCCACCTGATGAATGGCCCAGATCATCCACACATGCCGGGTCGGCAGTTTTGCTATAAATCAACTCCTCAACCTAGCACTAGAGGGGATGCTTAGAGATCATGTCAGCGAGATTAAGTTGGCTCTTTTGGGTCCTCTTCAAAGGTAATTTCTTGGCACCCCTTGCCATCCAGGGATGACTCTAGAAATGCTTTGGCCTGGATTTCAACAAAGGCCTCCCTCCATGTAAGGGAACTTTCAACATAAATGGCATCATTGATGATTTGGTCTCTTTGTCAATGAAGTTTAGTCATGTTTCATGGGTCCCATACTCTATTGTGGATTTACACGCAAAGGGAGAGGTGTTTCGTCCTTGTCTTCTTGTTGAGTCTCAATATCTAGGGCTGCAACTTGGGTTCAGGACAACCTGAACCAACTGACCTGATCCTAAGTTCGGGTTGGGTTTGGTTGGAAAACTCCAACTCAATTTGAAATCAGGTTGAGTTCGGGTCAGCAAATTCAGGACGGGTTAGGTTAGGTTTAGTCTGTTTAGGGTTGAGTATGGAGGAATTTGAGTTGGGCACATCAAGTTGGAATTTAGGTTAGGTTAGGTTGTGCGTTGGGTCCTCATGAGGTCAAACCTACCAGTATCCATTAATGCAGAAGAGAGAGAACATATATTTTCTTATAGGTCCCAATATATATTTTTTTTCTTATAGGTTGTGTGTTTGTGTGTGCGTGCCTGCGTGCAAATTGTTCTTGTAAGATTGTCAATGGGTAACAAGAACCGTGAGTGACCAAAGTATCTGATCCAATTTAATCTAATCTGGAGCACTCAAAATTTGGGCCTTTTGGCCCTTCAAAACAATGTGGGCCTTGTTAATAATCAGATCAGATTCAGGTCCAACAACTCCGGAGCATGCAAAATGGAAGTTTTGTCTCTTAGATGCTTATGCCTTTTCACTTCCTGCAGGTACTCAGTCTTGCATCTACCTGACTTCAAGGTATGAATCAGAGTAAAACACCAACACCAATTCACACCATTCTACAGCTGTCTGATCATTTGATTGGATGCTCAAATGTTTTGGGGACCAATGCTGTAGGCGACCCCCATGCCCAATTGCATGGTGGTCGCCTGACAACCATGCAATTAAAATGATTGGATGGCTGTGAACATGTCCTTTAACTTGAAAAGGGCATTTATTTCTTTCATATTCTAGTAATAACTGTTTAATCTGGTTTTGCAGCTCTAGTGCTTCATCATCAACAACACCCACATCCACATCCACATCCACATCACCCCCAACCACATCCTCATCCTCATCATCTGTACTGAACACAAACAATGCGAGCTCAACCAACATTTTCGGGCCACAACCCCAAGTTGATCCGAGCCATTCAGCACCTGTCCCAGCCAATCTCCATATGATGTTTCTTTTGGCGTCGCTGACGGCATCTTTCATCACAGGCAAGCTCCTCCTGATACATGGGTAATTTTTTTTACTTAAGCTGGAATCACTCAATCTGAAACTAGGGCAGGCAGGGGCAGTGTACACTTGTATGTATTTGTAGAAGAGAAGCTGCTTTGTATGGTCCAAGATACAGTTCTACTAACAACTTGTTCTGCCGAAAACGCCCCCTTTGGGAGCAGCAGCTGTGTCTGCAAATGAAATCCTAGATAGATCACTTGATTTTAGAAGTTCTCACTGTAACTGTTTCTCTTGTTATATGGCTGATGCTAAAGAGGCACTTTCATATGGTATAGGTTACCAGGAGGCTGCTGTGGGGCCAACTTCAATTGTGCATCCAATCCAACCCATCCATTGTTTCCTTCCCCACCTGCCCACTGTGCAAAGAAAAACAGGGTGATCCAAAACTTAGGTGGGCCATGATGCAGGGGAACCATTTAAAAAGCATTCCTAAGGCCTTAAAATTCGGGAGCGGATTACATGATATGAGGCCCTGGCCTCTCCTTAGACAGCACAGCCTTTACTGTGTGGCCCACCTTGATGCATGTATTATATATCCATGCTGTCCATACATTTTGCCAAATCATGTTAGGGCATGAGCCCGAAAATGAAGCATATCAAATCTCAGGTGGTTGATGTTAGGGAGATTGATCTTCCCGCCATTAAAAACTTCCTAGGGGGCTTCCTAGGGCCCACCGTAATGTTTATTTGCCATCCACCTGTTGATAAGGTCACACAAACCTGGATGAAGGGGAAAAATAAATATAAGCTTGATCCAAAACTTGTGTGGCCCATTATAAGTTCTCAATGATCAATCACCACTATCTCCTATGGTATGGTCCACCTGAGATTTGGATCTGCTTGCCCTATAATGATCTAGAATACATGCATCAAGGCAAAGGGCCTCACCCTCTCGGGTGAGGCTGAGGCTGAGGCTGCACCTAATCCGCTCCCTGATCTTTGGCGTTCCTTCATCGCATTGAGATGCATCTGATGAATGGACTAGATGGTATGTACACAACACTGGAACCCACAAACAGTTGGGAATATTTTATTGGTTGGGTTTTCCCTCAAAATTGTTCCCTGCAGTGTGGCCCACCTGAGTCCCCATTGGAGTGATTTTTTGGCAACGTGGCCAAGCATCAAAGTGAGAGCAGAGCAACTAATGTACCACGTGGATCTGATGCAGACTGCACAGCAGCCCGGTGGTTGAACTGGTACCATTGAAAATGGGGGTCTTGAATGCCGAATTTTTACTTGCCCAAAGGGTCACCATTGCAGGAACCTGTCATAAAGAAATCATTCTTGGCTTCGATGATACTTTCTGAAAAAAAAAATAAAAAAAATTTGACAACTAATAGAGCATAAACATCCGAAGAGTATTTTATAAAACTACGAAACCTTTTTCTTCTGATCTGCAAAAAGAAAAGGCTCTACTCTGTATCTTTCTTTTTTTACTTTATACATACATATATGGAAATTGAAGAGAATTGTATTTTTATTTTTATTTTTGCTATCGCTTGGCAAATACCACTAAGACAAGCATAGACATGGAAACCACAATCTTGAAGCCAGAGCTCTCCCAGATGTTCTGCTTGTCATTGGTGCATCCGCGGCCCCCACATTGTTGCTTCATTGCAAGCTGATCCCTTAGCTCCTTCAGAGCTTTGTCCCTTCTCTCTCCCATCTGTCCATATATACCACCAGCAACAGAAAGTGAGGGGAAAAAAAAAATCAAGAGAGCCATATTCCCTTACAAATACTGTGGCACTCCCAACTGTGATTTCATTGGAACTTTTCTCCACCGATCACCCACGCACCTTTGCACATGTAATGTGCACAAAATCTGAACAATCAACATGATTCGCACCCCATGAAACCTTCAGGGCCCAACTTTTAGCCTGATGCAAAACTCAGGAGGGCCATAGCAAAGGAAGAGGCAAACCAAGGGAGGAAACTGTTTCCCTTTGCTATGGTTCACCAGAGTTTTGGATCAGGCTAAAAGTTCGGCCTGGGGATTTTCATGGGGTGCCGCATCACATGAATCGTTCGGATTTTGTGCCCATGACATATGTGCAAAAGTGCGCATCAACTAGGGGCTTCTTCGCAAGTATTATCTTTCTACTTGTGATATTAAGAAAAAATACAAAAAGAAAAGGAAGAAAAACCATCTTTTTTTAAAGAGAGTAAAATGATGGACATGTTAATGAGGCCATCATGACAACGAACGTCATTCGGTTATCACCTGTTTGTTTAAACTCCATCTTTGATACTAAAATGAAATATAGTCGTTGGATGCGGTATGCATGTTTCAATTCCATTTCTGAAACAGATATACAAACGCCAATGTTTCAACAATAAAACCTATTAACGTAGTTACTTGTTTTAGCAAGCCACTAAAGTTGTTAAGTTGTTCAAGAGAAATTACTCAAGTCAGAAGTTCTGTACGCAAAGTAACACATGGGTATCTTTTTCGTTACTTGTTTTAGCAAGCCACTTAGTTTAGCTGTTCAGGAGAAATTACTCCAAGTCAGTAGTTATGCATGCAAAGTAACACGCAAATTCTTTTGTAGGGGTGCACAGGCCCACGCAATAGTGCAAAAGGCATAGGCGAATCTTGATGGGCCTCTCCCACAAAAAATTAATTTAATATGAATGACCCATGTATTAGAAGAGATACTGTAAATACCATACAGGTATCTTAAATAGAAAATAACTAAGAAAAATCAGCAACTTCAAACTTTTCCAATCTTATGTGAGAACGAATAATACACTAGAACATACCACCCAAAAAAAAATTCAAAAAAAAAAAAAAAAAAAACACTTCAAGAACCTCCATTTCATTGTAAACGAATCAGAAGTTGAAAGCAGTTTACTGTACTGAGATTATGAATATATATACCATACGCACCAATGGGTTTGGCAGACCATTTCAAAAAACATAAGCAATTGACATAATATGGCACGGGATATGACAGGGGCTAAATGACAAGAGATTAAAAAAATATATATTTTGCTTATATGCTTGTTTTTTGTTCTTTTGTTGCCAATTATGTGTATTGCCTTTGACTGCCCTTGAAGGCATATCACATTATTTGTTGCCCACATTTGAATATATATACACAGACAGGACAAATCATAATATGCCCTCCAGGTTAGACAAATAATGCATTGCCTCAAAAGTGCAGAACTTCACCGTAACAGACCACTGTTACCTTTACGATACGGGCTGTAATGGCTGTTATGGTCTCTTTTATCTTTATTGATAAAAAACCCTGTATCAGCCCCATAATGGATTGTTATGGGGGCCGTGACGGCCCTTACTGGGGGGTAACGGACCGTTACAGGGGCTGTAACAGCCATTACCGGTTTTTTTTTCTGTAACAGCTGTTACGGCCTTTATGACCCCGTAACGTGTAACAGTTGCCGCCGTTACCTTTATGCAACAGTCTTTATGGCCCCATAATGGCCATCGCTGCACACAATAGTTGCCAGCATTATCTGCTGCACACAGGCAATGTTGAGCCTCAAACTTATCTAAAAGGAATTGAAGAAAGCAAGCAAAAATAAAGGGCAGCAAATTCATATACCCTTTGAAGCTTCCGTGTTTGGGACCGAGCTTCTTGAAGACAGAATTCCAGCTTCAATACACGCTTCTTCAGCTCCTGATCAGCTCTCCGGTGTTTTTCCAACTGTTTGATAAAAGGAGAAGATTCGATTACATAAAAGACAGAACAAAGATTCAAAACTCTTAGTCTCAGCTTGTACTCAGATAAGGGTAGAGTAAGATTAGGTTATCCAAGTTGTTGCTTGGAAAGGGGGGGAAAAAATAAGAGGGGAACAAGGCACCAACTCCTACAGTGAAAGCACAAATTGTTAGGGTCTATATAAGACCCGAACGTAGGAGCTGTCTACAATGATCTAACAAACAAAATACTTTCAGTTCAACCCAACTCTATCCTTTTAGAACCAAAGATTGATACAAGATAAAACACATCAACAAATTGCATGGAAAAACCTTTTTTTCCCGCAAGACAGTTGTGGAAAATAGTTTCTTCTTCTTTTTCTTCTTTTTTTGAATTACAACAAATAAAAAAATCACTAGAACTAGGGATTTTGTATAGCAGAGAATGAGTGAGTATAGGCTAAGATTTTATTGTGTTTTGGAATAATTAGGGTGTTGCTAAAACTCAACCCAAATATCAACCAAGCTAACTCAAATGGGTGATTCCTCAATTGTATAATTTGATTTTTTTTAATGTGAGAGAAAAATAGAGGCATTAAAACAAGAACACACCTGCGACTCCAATTCCTTCGTTTTTAGCTTCCAATGTGCAGACATCACTCTGATCTCATCTCTCAGTCTGGCTATCTCTTCATCTTTTGCACTTAGATGTTTGTTGATTTTCTCAAAATTCTTGGGAGAAACTTCCTCCAAAATCTTCCTCAGTTCACAGTCCTTGTTAGCTCCAGCTTTGGCAACTGCAACCATAATCTCTTTTTCAATTCTCAAAACTTCGTCTTTCAGCTGCTTTTGGGACGCTTCCCTTGATTGGAGGTCCTTCTGCAAATTATCCAACTGCTCTCCTAACCTGTTGACCCGATCTTCATGCTCCTTCAGTGAACTGTTTTTCTCATCTAACTCTCTCAACAAGGCCACGCACTGAAGCTGCGCTGATTGAGCTGATGCAGCACTAGCATCTGCAGTTGCTTTAGTGCATGAAAGCTGCGATCTTAGATCATCCAACTCCTTGATGTACTGTGTTGCATAAGACAATGAGGTCGTGATTAAAGAAAATGTCAGTACAGCCAATCGGTGGTCTAGACGATATCTAAAAAGAAAAAGAAGAAGAAGATGCAACTTCAACCAATGTAGCAAACAGAATTGGGAACCTAGAGTTAATTAAAGGGAGGTGATAATGTGGAGCCTGTCGAACAGGAACTTGGTAGAGCCAACTCTCCAGTGCACATGGCATGATGACTTATCATTTGTACCATCCATCTAGTTGCACATAACATGGACTGTCGATTATTCAAAAACAGAGAGATCAGATGATCCTAGCCATCAGATCATCAGAATCCAGAGAATCACTATGGAAGAAAAATAATTGATAAAACAAACATTCAGTGCAGGAAATTGAAAAGGAAGTGGTGGATATTTTTCTCTACTAGCTGCGATTTTTTAAACATAAACCCTCCATAATAAGTCCAACTAGATGCATGGCCCTGATTGGTACATTACCTTGCCATGCATACTGTAGAAGGATTGCTATATGATATTCCAGTTCTTCCCACTCTACTGCATTAAAGGACAAGCACAAAATCACTGCAGCTTTCTGATACTATTAAATTATAGCATCATTCCCGCTTAAAATATCTGAATAATGCTTCCAACAATTGGGATTTGCATGAAGCAGTTTAATCAATTGGCATTAATTCATGCCAACAAGGCATTCTTATGGATTCTTTATTATTAAAGACAGGTATTTACAGAAACATACAAATTTGGAAAGGAAAACTAAGCTAGCAAGAGTGGAATTAGAATCATGAGAAGACATAACCAGCGAGCTTGCTTTTGACGTTGATTGAGAAAGCCAAAAATTATTTGAGGTCCATGTCATCCAAAGTGACAAGATAAGCTAAGCACACAATCAGAAATTGAAGTTCTGTGTCCAAATATCCCATGCAAGACAATGCCTCAATTTCTTTTCAGTAAGAAGAAATCCTTTTGTAAATTAAGGGGCCTCTTTGGGAGATTGGAAAATATTTGAGTGTAAAATGCTTCCAAGAAAATGAAAATTTTCCCCTGATTAGGAGTTCCCTTTTGGTTGGGATACATTTTCCAAGAATGTATTTTCATAGAAAAAGTCCAAAAATAATTTCAGACCCCCCTCTAAATGTTTTCTTGGAAAATAACTTTCAAAGCAAATGTCACTCTCTCCTTTTATTTTCCAAGCTCCCAAAAAGGCCCCTAATGAGGATCAATTAGATACAAAAAAGAACAAAAAGGAAAGCCTAAATAAGTAATTTATAATGTTCATGAGCAATCATTTGAGCAAGTGTCACCCATCATCAACCAACTAAAAGCCAACCAGCCATTCGGAATAGTCAAACTCTCTAAGACCCGAATTCACATTCAAACCCTCATAAATCCTTGTTCAAAACTTGCTGCCTAAGACCAGGTTCTACTCACACTTGAGGTTCGATTAAAGAGTGTTGATTCCAATTAGAGAAGTCTAACTCCACTTCAATGGTGTTGATAGGATATGGTTTCTGGTTAAACATCAAGAGAATATTCTTTAATTAATAGCTTAAGAAATTATTTGGGTGGATTAATTAATAAGGATCTTTGTTGCCAAAATGGATATTATGAGACAGGTTTTTGCTCCTCAGCCACTCCTCTTCCTTCCATATCCAGTAGCTAGGTATTAAACAGGGAATAAGACATCTCGAAAGTTGAATAGAAACAATGATCAAAGTCCAAGACATTCTTAAAAGCAACAGTGTCTGGAAATGGAGTATTGAATGGTTTGGGGAATTATGATAGCTTGTAGAATAACCGTGGTCATCAAATGTATGTAACAAATTATGGCATCTACAGAAAGGCATATCTCAACTCACAAAATATGAAATCTGAATGCTGTTCCACCCTCAATCATCAACCATTTGGATAATCGGAAGGCCAACCACTGAGAACTTAATGTTAGGACTAAGATTATTAACTAATCCATGACATTGAAGTGTGACTTGGCAAATAAAATCGAAGGGGATCATTAGTCATGAGCATAATTAATTTCTATGCGATCCCTTGCTTCACGGTATGAAACAATTGAATTCCCCATGATTGTGTTAATGCTCACAATGCATGGGAGCACGGTTAGTTAATCAGCAGTATTAGCGTATTACATTCAACTGTTGAACTAATCCATTTTCCATATCTTTGGTTTGCCAGCATGCTCTAATTTATATATGCCTACAAAGTCAAAGCAAGCAATAGCATGCCTGGAAAACATATGGGCATGATGAAGGGCCAATACAGCCCTGAATCCACCGATTGATATGGGGCCGTGCCAGCCTTGTGAAATCAGGCCCCCCCCCTTCTTTTTCTTTTTTTTGTTTCTGTAGGGCCCTTGATTAGAGGCGGCCCTTCCAGAAATTCTGGATGGCAGTAGGCTGGACCCAGGCCAAAGAGGGGTGTGGAAATAGTTTTCAACCCGCAATTGACGCGCCTCACTAGCTATGTCATTGCCCCACACGCAAAGATTTCTTCTCGAAACCCCTAAATAGGAAAAGGAACAAAAGATTCAACCACACGAAGCTCATAAAGAAGATTAGATCCACTTTGTGGTGGGTCTCAAAGAAACCGGCAGTAGTACAGCCTAGCAAAGAAAAAAGTACCGCAGACCTCATGGGACAACATCAAACATATTCAGGAACTACAAAACATACATGGATCGATGAGAAAAATTCCAAATAAACTCGGTGGGGAGCTTATTGCTCGTCATTTCCTTGGGCCCAGTTTTTTGTTTTTTGTTTTTATTTCTCTCTCTCTCGGCAGCTTTGTATCTTGAGGTAGCCTGCTATCCATTCGTTGTCTATAGTTGGATCTAAGAGGGTATATGATATGCTCCCACCTCTCTCAATAAACAAAAATCCAAATACCAAACAGATGAAACAAAACCCAAAACAGGTACCGATTCTCACCTCTTGTGCGGCCGACGCAGACAACTGCAACTGGCTATTCCTCTCTTCCAAGCCCATCTGCAATCTGCAAATCTGCTCCTCCATGCTCTTGGCCTTTGTCTCTGCAGCCTGTGAGATCTCAAAACCATTTAAACTGGAACTAATCTTCATGCCCAAAAATAATAATAATAATAAATAGAGAAAAATCAAATACATGCCTGTCTTGTTTCGGTTTCTCGAGCAAAGGATTCTTCTCGCGAAGCAAGCCTGCTACGAACATCCTTGAGCTCAGCCGCCAACGAGACAACGTTGCGCCGGAAGCTCTGCTTCTTCTCTGTCAGATCCTTCAACAGAGGATCTATCTCTCGAGCACTCGAAGACGAAGAGGCCATCTCCAAGTCCGACATCACCAAGAACTAAAAAAAATGAAATTTCCAGAAACCCCAATTCAATACATGAACAGAAACCTACAGCATCCTCTGCTGCAGACTCCCCACCCTCGTGATCCTGATAACATACGCCGTGTGCTAACTACCAATCCTGCGCACCTGCTACTGCAAATTTTTTTTTTTTTAAAACCCCAACGATCAGTCCGCGTCGGTGCATTGAAAATCCTGTTTCGTTGCCTGACGCAACCATCCTATTCATTTATTTCATGTCACGTCAAACCAACGGTAATTTTTTTAGACTTTTCTTTCTCCTTTTTCTCTAATTTTTGAAAAATCGCAGACCTCAAAAAATCAAAGAAAAGAGTCGAAATTATCTTTTATTTTATTTTTTATATAGGGCTGAAAAAGCAGGCTGTCTAAAAAACTCCAGAAAAATACAAAAAGATTCGAAATTATCTTTTATTTTATTTTTTATACAGGGCTGAAAAAGCAGGAAACCTACAAAACTTCACGAAAATACAAAAAGAGCAGAAAAATCAGATCTTTCTTGTTTTCTCACACATGCAAGGGGGATTACAGCCAGATGTTCGTCTACCGCCTCCTTTGTTGACAGATGGTAACAAAAACATAGGGAATCACTCGAAAAAAAAGCTCCTTACCAGTGATGATAACCAGCGAAAGCTCTTGGAAATGCGATGCTAGCTTGCAGAGAAATAAAATCTTTAAGTACCAGTCCGTTTGAGGAAAATACTGAGTAAATCGCCTCCGCAACTAAGATCGTGGCGAATTCTACTCGCCTTACCTAAATAATCGTCGAAAACCTTCAAATCCCTTTGTTTACAGCTCTGCCTCTACCAAATGGATCTCCGATGCGAGTCCTCTAGGCAGCAAGCAGTAAAAAGACTCAGAAAATTCAAGAATCTTGAAGCAGAATGGTAATTTCGTCCATGCGCAGGGCATTAAAGCTGCAAGAACAGCGATTTTACTATCAGGTCGCTTTCAATGCCGTCAATCCGTGAAGAACCGCGGTAAATCAGTGAAAATCTCTTTCATGGACTAGTTTTCTTCATCAGCTCGCTGCTTCTGCCGAGTCCTCAGAAAATACGGTGCCGTCGTCCTTTTACAGGCTTCAAAGCGGCGGAAAAAAAAAGCTGTTTAACTGTCAGATCGCTCTCGGTACCGTAAATACATCCAAAAACACAAGAAAATCGATCATCGACCTCGTTTCTTCACCTGAAGCTGTAACTACTCCCCTATACAGAGATTAGAAGCTGCTATAACCGCGATTTTACTGCTGGATCTCTTTCGATATCGTAAATCCGTGAAGAAGCGGGGTGAGCGAGTAAATCTGTTCCAGAAAATCGATCATCGGCTACGTTTCTTCGTCTGACTTCGTTTTTTTCTGCCTGCTCTTCACGAACCCTACAGAAATGCTAGAAAACCCATCATTTCAGAGGAAAAAAACGCCCGTTTGATCGCCTTCAGGTGATTCGAATCGTCGAAAAGCGGAAGAAAAGAACGAAAACCAATTCAAATCAGTCAAAATCTGCTACTTTAAGAGAGGAATCGAGATCGAAACCCTAGACATGTAGATTTCCGGCGCTCCTTATTTCAAACGAGCGTTTTTCTACTGTTGCTGTAGTTAAAATGGGCTAGCTGGAGGTTGGGGCTGGGGTGCAGAGGTTCGGAGACTACGGTATTTAAGATTTGCGGTTCGGGATGCTCCGAAGCTCAGGTTCGGATACGAAGCTCTCGTTCGGTTTGACCAGAGCGCGGCAAATCCAAATTTCGACTTTGATCATTGGCTGCCGTACACGTGGCATTGGAGCTTATCATGTGTACACGTTTTCCGTATGATGAGTGGGCCACCGCGGATGCGGTTTGGCTAGTGACCCCACCGCGTCCTTCTCGTTGGGCCCACACAGCACCGACCAGTAGCGATGACGGTAGAGGATGCAATCCGCGTCCACACGCGACAGATGAACGGAGCATACAACACATGCATCACGTGGGGGCCAGGCCTCAACCTAGACGGTGCGGCCCTGACCGTGGAGCTCACCTTAGATGTATATATATACTATATCCACGCCGTTCATCCGTTTTTACATATCATGATAGGGCATGTGGCCAAAAATGAAAAGGGTCCAATTCTAAGGTGGACCATACCATAGGAAACAGTTGTGATTGACCATTAATGGGCTACAAAAGTTTTGGATCAAGCTGATGGGAGCAGCTTAGGTGAGACCCCGGATCCACTGAGGTGGGTGTGGGACCCCTGACTGTGGGGCGGACTGTGATCAATGTGGCTACATCTACGCCGTCCATCTGTATTGAAAGCTCATTTTTTTCAAACAGCGAAGCAGATCAAAATCCCGGATGGACCATAGTACAGGAAACAGTGGTGATTGACCATGAAACACTTCTTGTAGGCCACAAAAGCTTTGGATCAAGATGATATTTGTGCGGTTTCTTCATCTAAATTGCTGTTTTTACCTTACCAACAAGTTTGATGGCAAATAAACATTCCGGTGGAATTTATGAAGCTTTTAATGGTGGGGATTCAATCACTACTATTTCATGCGGTGTGGTCCACTGAAATTTGAGTCAGCTTCATTTTTGGCTTCATGTCCTAAAATGACCTCTCAAAATGGTTGGACGGTGTGGATTTAAAGCACATACAGCACTGTGGGTCCCACCTCGGTGAATCCCGGGTCTCATCCAAGCTGATATTTATTTTTTTCGTCAGGCTGGATTGCATATAAACATTACGTTAGGCCCTAAGAAATTTTTAACCGTAGAAAGTTCAATCACCACCGTTTATACTTCAGATTCGGATTTCCTCATTTTTTGGGCTCATGTCCTAAGGATTTGGCAAAACGGATGGCGGCATGGATATAGAATGCATACATCAAGGTGGGACCCATGGTAAGGGCCGCACCATCTTGGGTAAGGTCGAGGCCGCACCTAATCCGTTCCCATAAAAAATCAAGCTGTTTCACTAATTTGGATGGGCTACACGTGTACGATGGAAGTGGACAGTCGTTTGTTTCTTTTCAACCATGAGATATTTTAACGAGTGATTACGTGCTTGACGAATCCCATCTCCTCAATCAGGGAAGGATCGTTTGCAGTCGGCAACGATGCGTGTTGGGCTAGTAAGCCTCATCTGAACGCGGTTTGGCTAGTGACGGACCCACCCCAACACCAGCCAGTTAGCGGGTGTCAAAGCTCTGTGGCCCACCATGATGTATCTGTTTTATGCATACCCTCTATTCTTTTTTTTTTTTATATCATTTCAGGGCCTGCTACCAAAAAAGCGGTAGATACAAATTTCATATGAACCCTACGACAAGAAACAGTGGGGATTGAGTACTTACCGGGCGTTTGGTAAAACTTAATTTCACGACTTATCATTTAAAAATTATATTTTCAATGATTTTGGTAATTCAGAACGTTTGGTAATTAAAAAAATTTAAGTGCTTAATTGAAAAAATCACTTAAATTAAGTAAATTATTTTCAATCATTGCAACTTGACTTAAAACTTATAGCTGAATGCAGTAAGTGGTTCCTCTTTAAATTTTTAGATAAAAATTGACAAAAGTATCCCTATTAACATTTAATAATGGCAAGGATTACCCTTCTTTATTTACTTTCATATCTATGACATCATCCCTTGCAAGCACCTGAACTCACCAAATTCTATAAGCCCCAGCATAATGCATGTATTATATCTAGATAGTCTATCCATTTGGAGAGATCATTTTAAGGCATGAGCCCAAAAATGAGACAGGTCCAAACCTCAGGTGGACCACACCACTAAAACCAACGAGAACAATGATGCCCACCATTGAAACCTTCCTAGGGCCCACCATGATGTTTATTTACCATCAACCCTGTTCATAAGAACACAAAGACTCGGATTAAGGGAAAACACAAATATTAGCTTGAATCGAAACTTTTGTGGCCACACTAAGTTTTTAATAGTAGTTTTCAGACAAATTATCAAATAGATTTTTCAATTCTTATAAGTACTGAATTAACTTGAATTCAGTACTTAAATTCAGCACTTCAAGTATTTAAATTAATTTTCAGGCTTAATTTTTCAGCTTACCAAACAGCACCTTACCCTTGAAAACTTTTTGGAAGCCAAGGAAGTTTTAGATCAAGTTGATACTTGTGTTTTACCTTCTTCCAGGTTTGTCACCTCATCAATAGGTTGGATGGCAAATAAATATCACAGTGGGCCTTAGGAATTATAAAATTTAATACCTTGATTAGAGTTGATCAATCTACCAATTTAACCATACGCTTAATTTTTTAAAACAAAAATAATTAGAATTATAAAATTAAAATAAAAAAATCTATTTTATTTAACCAAAGTTGTTTAGTGAAATACTTGTTACTTGTTTTTTATTTGTATTGTTATTAATGATTAATATCTTGCATTTTAAAAGGTTTAAGGGATGGTTATATAGGTATATTTTTTTTATGGTTATATGTCTAGAATTTTATTTGCTTGCACAAAAGTAGGCTCAAAGTCACTTTTATGATAGAATTTTGTGATCTTGGGTTCCTCCCAGTCCATCCTCACCATGAAATTGTCCACAACCTACTCTACATCATGCTTAAATCCTATTAAATAGGAACTTATTATGTATATGCTTATTTTTTAATATTTCATTCCTACGTATGTACACAATGGGGCGTTCCTTTAATAATGGCAAAGATTTACCACCCTAAGGAAGGATGTTGTGTGTACTTGAGTCAATCCCTATGCTTTGGTACCATGTAAATCAACTTTCCACTAGAAATGTAAGTAGCAGAAGAAAATGAGGAGAAACTGGAAAATGTGGGATTGCCCATGTTCCATTAGTTTTATTAAAGAAGTAAAGAGAAAATGTGAGCCTCCAGCTCAAGGCCACACAAACGCATAACGTACATGTTCACACATGCCCAGGATGCATATGGCCATACATTTCTGCAATATCATCATTACCTAAGGTTGAGCTTTACAATGGGAATCCACCTGTGTTTTTTCCCACTTGAGACAAAATATAAATAAAGAAAATGATAAAGACAAGCATGAAGTGATGGAGAAAGTTGATTAAGGAAACAAACTCTGTTTAAAACAGGCGAGCAATGTGAGGCCCGTACCTAATAGAAACAAATGCAGTCCTCTCTGGTTTCTATAGAGTGATAGGGGGGGGGGGGGGGGGGGGGGGGGGGGGCTCAGATTAGGTACTACCCCCACCAGGACCCACGAGAAGACGGATGCCCACGTGGTGCATCGTCATTGGCCGATGTAGTGAGTCCTGCACTTTGGGTTGCGTCAGACCCATCACATCCCACTAATACCAAGGTGTGGAGCCCGTTGCGCCTGCTAATGACGATGTGCCACGTAGGCATCCATCTCCTCGTGCGTCCTGGTGGGGTAGTACCTGATCCAAGCTCGAAAGAGGGAGCGAATTAGTTGTTACACTTACTATGGGGCCCACCTTGATAATTTGTTGCATATCCATGCCATCCATCCATTTTTACAGCCCATTTTAAGACCTTGTCCTAAAATTAATGAAATCCAAGTCTAAGGTGGACCACACCATAGGAAGTGGTAATTGAATTCTCACCATTAAAAACTTCCTCAGGCCCATTGTAAGTGGATCCTTAATGTTTATTTGCCATCCAACATGTTAATATAAATATTAGCTTGATCCAAAACTTTTGTGATTTATAAGAAGTTTTTCATGGTCATTCACCATGTTTTTCCAGTGGTGTGGTCCACCAAAGATTTTGATGTGCTTTAAGTTTTGGGACAATGTCCTAAAATAAACTTAAAAAATGGATGAGCCGCATGGATATCAACCATATTCGTCAAGGTCCCACAAGGTAAGGGTGTCCTAATCCTCTCCCATAGAAATGGATATTGTAATGGCCAGTTTGGATTTCCGGAATCCACGTAAACGGTGGTAAACGCCTGTATTATGAAACTATTACTTGGATTGGATACAAAATCCACCATCAGATGGACTGCATGGAAACGGTAGTGATTGGCCATTAATGGGCCACAAAAGTTTTGGATCAACCTGATTTTTATTTTTTCCCTTCATCTAGGCTTATTTGGATTTCATTTTTGAGATCATGTCCTAAGAATGATACGAAAAAATGGATGGCCAGCATGGATACATGATATATAAATTGAGGTGCCCCACGGTAAGGGCCGCACTGTCTTGCGTGAGGCGGGGTCTCACCTAATCCGCTCCTCAATCAAAGAGGGGCGCGGCCTCGCTGGATCCCCGGATCCACCGAGGTGGGTGGATTCCCAACCGTGTTGTCCATTGTGTGATGTGTGTATATTACAACCACACCATCCATTCATTTTGAAAACTCATTTTATAGCATGGTTTAAAAAATCAAGTAAATCAAATCTCAGGTGGACCCTAATACAATAAACAACGGTACTCAACCATTAAAAGCTTCCCATGGGTCACAAAAGTTTTAGGTCAATCTGATATTTGTTTGGTATCTTTGTCAAGGTATTTGTGACCTTTTCAACAGGTTGGATGGAAAATAAACATTCCGGTGCAGCCCATGAAGCTTTTAATGGTGTGGATTCAATTGCTACTATTTTATGCGGTATGGTTCACCTAAGATTTGAATGTGCTTCATTTTTGGAATAATGCCCTAAAATGAGCTTTCAAAATGCATGGACGGTGTAGATGTGTAGATGTAAGGTACATACATCACAATGGCCCCACAGTTAGGGATCCACCGACGTCAGTGATCCGGGATCCACCCAAACCGCGCCCCTCAAGGAGTGAGAGGAACGTGAGTGGGATTGTTAATGGAATAGCCCTGAGTTGGGGCTAGTTTTACTAACAGTTCAATTCCTCACCTGGCTTATCATTTTTGGCCTTTTGACGAGAAATTGAAAATTTATGGCCGAAAATGCCCCTCCGACTGATTCCCCTGGACACTATAGATTCCACCTGGGGCACGGTGGATTCCCCTGTAGAGGGGCATTCTCGATTATGAAATTTTCAATTTCTCATGAAAGGCCAAACAAGACAACCAGAGAAATTAGACTTTTAGTAAAAATAGCCATACTGCAGGGCTATTGCAGTAAACATCTCGACGTGAGCGGAGATAAGACAAAATGAGAAACCAGAGAACGCGGCCCCAATGTCGGGTCTGGTTCCGAGCCTCTGACCCCCCGCGGAATGCTGATTTGTCCTCTCCTCGGGTCTCACGTGCTACGGAGCTTCGCACGACGAAATGCTTAAACGGCATTTCCAGTGCCCACGCCAAAGTGGCACGTGTGCAAGATTCAGAACATTCAACAAAACGGGCCCACTTCTGCTCTCCCTGGGTAGTGTTGGCCCCACAAGCGCTTTGCATATGACCTGCCGATCGAATTTCTAACTTTATCGTGTGGGCGCACTAGACCATCAGATTTTAATGTATTTTTTCCATCGTATGTTCCAGGTGTGACCTACCTTATCAATGGTTCAGATCTAGTACAAGTGCAATCCTCCTCGAACTGTCCAAGCACGCGAATCGCCTTGGCATTTAGAATAAAACAATAAGGGAAGAAAACAAACCTTTTATTAATACGGTAGAAAAGGAAGAACTCAGATACGGTAGATCCACCTCTATATATTACAAGTAGAGGCGTTATCACTCGATCTGAACTGTTCAACTAGTGGGCCTCATCACAAATGGAAAATGATTCTAAAATGATACTTATCAGAAGAAATATCCATCATCTAACTTTACTTTCAAGCGCTTAATGTTGACTATTAACTGTTTTCTTTTTACAACCGTCAATTTTAAGGTGACTATTTAGATGGCTAGGATCATCTAATATATACACATATTGAGTCGATTTCCATCCATGGAAGGTCCCACTAGATGGACAGTCCTGATTGGCTCTACCGTATTCCTGTTCTTCTGGTTTTATGGGATCATATCTCCTTTTCTAATACGACATACGTGAATGGAAGCTGCGGAACTATAGCTGGTTTCCAAATGGGCAAAATCTATATGAAAATCACTATTAAAATGCGGTTCCCAAGGTCTTCTGAAGCAGTCCGGGCTACTCCAGGTGCACGTGAGAATTTCATAGACACGGCTTCGGTAGATCTCTGGCTGTGGGGCATACCGTGATGTATTTTCCTTAAATCCATGCCGTCCATCCGTTTTGAAATCTTATTTTAGACATGATCAAAAAATTAAAAAGCAGATTCAATTTTCAAATGGACCACACCATAGGAAATAGTAGTGACAGAATAACCACCGTTAAAAAATTCTTCTGAGCCACCAGAATGTTTTCTTGCCATCCAACCTGTTGATAAGGTCACAAAGGCCTGGGTAAACGGACCACAAAAATATCAGCTTGATCCAGAACTTTTGTGGCTCACAAAAAGTTTTTAATGGGTTACAAAAGTTTTTAATGGTCAATCTCTACTATTTCCTCTGATGTGGTCCACTTGACAATTGGATATATTTCATTTTACGATGCTCTAAAATGAACTGTAAAAACGGATGAACGGAGTGGATTTAAGGCATATACATCAAGCTGGGCCCCCTCAGTCAGGCATCCACCGACCTCGGTGTATCCGGGGATCCACGAAGCCGCGTCCTAATTTCATGCAACTAGCCGAGTAGGCGGCCCACCGACTGTATTTCATTTCATTTCATGGCATCCATCCCATCGGCATCGGAAGCGGACTGCGTTCTACCCCTGCCGGGACCGCCCACCGGGGTGTATGCGTTTTATCCACGCCGTCCATCTATTTCAATAGAACATTCTACAAATGGCATGAGCCGAAAGAGGCAGATCCAAGGCTCAAGTGGGCCACACTACTGGAAGCACTGTTGATAATGACGGCACTGTTGAAACCGTCCTAGGGCCCACCTTGATGTTTATTTGCCATCAAACCAGTTCATAACATCTCACGTAGACTTTTAGGGAGTGTTTTGGGCATGGTATTAGATAAGATTAGATAGGATGGAATTGCATTTGATTCCGAAAAATTTGATATGACGTTGAGGAAGGATGAGAGGCTTGGGATTAGGTGGGATTGAATTTGCACTTGATACATGTGAGATTTCAGTGGTATTTCAAAATCCTACATGTGGCCCACATTGATGGATGTATGTTTTTTATCCATGCTGTCCATCCATATAAGTCCTTTATACATGACGCTATAGTTATATTCATGTTCAAGTGATTGTGAATTTGGTCCATTGATTGAAATTCCATGGTCCTCCAAATGTGATTTTGATGAATCCAATGGTTTTCCCTTGGTAAGTATTTGATCCCAAACATGGGATTGGATACAAAAATATCATGGGATTACTAGACATGTAATCACTGTGCAATAATGATGTTAATCCCACTTAATACCATTCCATCCCTTGTTCCTTTATACAAGCAAGCATTGTTTACTGGCATTGTTATCTAAGCAAATAACCGTTTTACCCTTAACATCTCATGCCTAGCTAGTTGCAGGAGAGCAGATTATGTACCGAGTAAACTTTGTGGGGGCCACACGTGATGTATGTGTCTTATCCATGCAGTCCATCCGTTTTACGAGCTTATTTTAGGTCATGAGCACAAAATAAAAGTTTATCCAAAGCTCAAGTAGATCACAACACAGAAACTGTGGGGATAATGACATCCACCGCTGAAACTTTTTCATGGACAACATTGATGTTTATTTGTCATCCAACCTGCTCATAAGGTCACAGAGACATGATTGAAGGGAAAACCAAAAAATCATCTTGATTCAAAATTTCTATAACTACGGGGAAGTTTTCAATGGTTACTGTTCAATCTCTACTATTTCTTCTAGCATGGACCTATGCTTGCTCTAAACTGATATGAAAAAATGGATGGACAATATAGATAAAATATATTCATGATGGTGGCCCCGCAAAGCTTAGTCAGTACACTTTAGCATACTTAGGGGTGTTTGGCATCTCTACAAATAAGAGTTTACTGGCTTATTTCTAAAAGACCAAACTTTTAGAGTGTTTGGTAAAAGTATAATCAAGTGCTTATTTATTACATGTATGCCATCCAACTTACTCAGCATAGTCACTTTAACATGAAAATGGTATAACTCAAAATCAGGACGATCTGACAATTAGGTTTCCAACATATGTGGACAATCTATGGTGTGGCCCACCTGGTGATTGGATTAGATGTATTATTAAGAGTCCAATTTTTATGGAGCTGCCTTGTGGCAGGGTTGGATGCCGTTTATGCATAGTAGTGGCCGGTGGGTCTCATACATGTGGAACGATTTCATCTGAAGATAATATTTTTACCGTTTGGTACATATTCTTCTAATGTCTTTGGTAGAGGTATGTAATTATAATTGTGATGTAACTGAGGGGGAGTTTGCTGCAATTAACTTTATTTTAGAAGGCTTACAAATGGCATGTGTGCCAAATAAGGGCAATTTAGCCATATTGAGCCTTTGCACAAGCGGTCACCATCATCATTCAGCCCGCCTGTTGATATCACCGTTTAAAGAACCTATCATGGCTTGGCATGTGCTTGCCTTTTATTCCATTTTTATCACCTCAATTCAATTCCTTTCATGTCTCTTTTCTACAATATTGTATCCTTCAAAGGTGGATGGGGACTGTGTCTAGCAAATAATGGACACAAGTGGTCTAGCACCAATGAAAAAGCGCCACCTTTGTATGCAAGTAGGCGGAGTGAAGATAACCTTATCTCAACATTGAAGTCTTCGTATATATCAATTTCTTAGTGGGGGTGGCTAACATTGTGATGTGACTAATAGTGGGGTGTGTGTACTAACCAAAAATAAATAAAACCCTTTTAACCATAACACTCCATTTGATACTTTGGTGGTAAATGGGCATATTTTAAATTCAAATAGCTGCTTTTTAGATTTGATAACTTGACGGAGAGATAAATGTATTTAACATTTACTGGATTGGTGTCTTGAAATTTCCTAAATGATGAGATTTTGGAGTAATCCAAAGGGAATGCCTTTTATACCTCCTTTTTAAAGATGGAAAAATCACACATATAGCAAAGGCGTCTCTAGGTTACTAATCTATTAGACACATGACACATTGATAATACCTTAAAACAATTCAATTATCTGCTACAACACACTAATATCACATTAATAGAATAATATGAACCATCCAAATGTTAAACATATAAATTGACAATTAAAAAACATTAGTGAATCACCTATTTATGATCCTTGCATTTGTTGCTCAAGGCTTGATATTTTCTCCTTTTTGGCCAAAGTATATATTTTAATAAGCTTATTACAATCATGGTAAAAAATATCACATGTATATACTAATTTAAGATATGAAAGCTAATTTAGTTAATCAAATCTAAGTCCTGTGAATATGCTAAAGAATTCCAATGCCCCTCAAATACAAGCATCCAAATATAAGATTTGGATTTTAGTTAGGGCTGTCAACGCATTAGGCCTAAGGTTGGTCTCAGTCGGGATTTTGAACTGTTTTGAGTTGTGCCTATTCAATTTTTTTTTTTCGCAGGCCCATTGTCACCCTTAATTTCAGTGCATTTCAACTAAACACAAATAAAGATTTGGAATCACCTTAATTTCAATGTAATTGTGATTTGGATTCCAATCTATTCTAAATCTAACCTTCCAAACAGGCCCTAAGTCTCGAGTCGGTTATATTGACGCCACGCTTTTTCGTTGGTGTTGGACCGGGTGCATGGACGCAATCCGTGTTCCTCAAGGCTTATCAAAGTTCCATCTTCATCCGACCATCTATCATAGTCCACAGGACTTTTCTGTTTTGGTGGGCCATCATAGGTCGATAGTTGCAATTAAATCAGATTGTATCTAAAGTGTACGAGCATGTTAAAGGCATTCCAGGTGTTGCATGTGGCTTACAAAAAAAAACGCCATTTAGCAACCAGCTTGCTCAAGATCCCGATTGGATTTTACATATGTACAATTCTAGTGCAGCTCATGTGTCCACAATCAAAACCATCAATCTGTTGGGCCCATGGTAGCTGGACCATGCCCCTGAAATAGGTTCCATAGAAAAATCTGACTTTTCATTATGTGACCTGATAAAAGAACATGGGTCCATATTCATGCTGATAAAAGTCCACCCAAGAACAGTGGCTAGAACTTTCCAATCTGATAGAGCTGTGGAACTCGTTCTACCTACAGTGGGTCCCAACAGATCAATGGTCTGGATCATTGAAACAAGGGCACTACTTGTACAAACTGAAAACCTGTGTATATTGTTCGCATCCTCCAACAGAGGATCATATGATTCCCTTTGAATGATCACAAGACCCATGTGGTCAGGGATAGGAAGAGAGATCCCAACCATTTATATGATGGGCCCCACCGTGTGTAGGAATACACCAAACAAATCTCCAAGATTGTAAGGTTTCAAGCCTTTGATCATTGAACTATTTTTCTTTAAATATGGACCATCTCCTTAACTGTAATGTATTGGACCACCGATAAAAAGGTTACGATCCTCTAACCTTCAATATTTTTCAAGTCATCCGTGATCAGCTACTCATCTCATCATATCAACGGCTTGGATCGCTGAACTATATCTCACATGTACGAAATCATGTGCGTCGGACGGACCTTACAGTTCCTCCACAAGCACCGGTCATCAGATGCAAACGCATATGGTGTTTCGCGTTTTTATATGCCATTCCATACCTGAACATGAGTTCGTTTGGTTCCATCGTGTATCGCGACCCACTGGGCCCCACATGCTGAGTGGTCCGATGATCCGAACCGTCCCATGTCGTGGACTCTATGCTATATGTTTCACCATAATAATCTTACGTTGATCGGATGATTTTGTCCCATCGCTATCTAATTATCCATCGACGAATTTTGTACAGTAGAAAGATCTTTAATGGCTCGTTTTCAACTGGAACAATCGAAGGCTAGGATCACTTCTAAAGTATGATTATGTGATGGTAGCTTATCTGTGGCAGTAAGCTAATATGGAACGGTTCAAATCATGAGACCATCTCAGAATGTGGGTCCAATGGGCGTCGATTCATATGTTGAAAGACAAGTCTCGACAGAGGCAAACAAGAACATTATTTAAGTATGCATGAGACTTTAAATGCTTGCGATGGCATCTTACTGTTATAAAATGGCAAGCATTAAAAAACTACTGACATCACAACTGCATTTATCTCTATCGATTAAAGAAATCCCAATCCACATCAATCATAAATATCTTCTATCAATGCAGAATCCGAGGGTCAAGATTAGCTTGTTTTTTAAAAATTTTTGTTGAATTTTTAAAATGTTGAAAATTATGCAAGTTATCAGCAAAGTCTAGGACGATTGTAGCAGCATGTATGACCCAAACTAATTGGGTTTGGGTTTGGGACGATTCTTCGTCATTATTCTCATTATCATCTAAGCTCTATTCTAACCAATTGGGTTTCTACCATTCACTCTATCAAGAGCATGAGTAAAAACCCCAACTGCAAAATCAAAATCAAAACTTTGAATAGGGCCCACCTGCTGGCCTGGTTTGAATAGTTCAAAACTTGGGCTGAGGCTGACCCAAGACCTTGGCCATTGACAGGCCTAACTGCTGAAATACTGTTTTGAGTTGAGTCTCAACAACTCGTCACTCAGCTCAAAATCTCGGCAAGACGAGTTAACTCTGTAAAGCTTCAAGTCAAATTACTGAGTTCATGGAAATATAGGGAAAAGTAAAAGGGTATCTGCATCAATTACACCGAATGTTTACTTCAAATTTTGGACTTGTTTCCACAAACAAGACGCGGATTACATAATATACTAATGACTTCTGAGCCTCAGCAAGTGTAACCTTCACTCGATTGTCCCGCAATCCGGTAAGATCCACACCTTGATCTAATGGGCCCACCTCAAATGTTGGTGTGCCAAAAATGTTCCGGAATAGAAGATCCTAACCTTTTGATTATTGGTTTTTTTTTTTACATTTATTAAATGACTACATTGTGCTAATTTTGAGGGCTTATGAGAAGCTACAACGAGAGAAAAAAGATAGAAAAGAGAAACAATGTGAGAGAGAAGGGGAGAGAGAGGAAGAACGTGAAATACTTAGGGTCTATTACATGGGCTTGGTTCCAATGGGGTCTATAGGCCTTATTACGGAGCTTGGTCCCAATGGACATTATTATATGGACGTGGGCATAATAGACCTTATTGCATGGACTTGGGCCTAATAGGCCTTATTCAACTATCAACCTTTCAACACTCATCTTCAAACTTAATCATCTTAATGAGGCCTAGTTTAGAACATGAACTAACATAATCAAATATAAGAAAGAAAGGTAAAAAAAAATCTTCAACACCATTTAATGCATATCATTTTTATATAAAATTTCTTAACCGTCTTTCAATATGGACATTTTTGGGGCATTCCTCATCAATGGTTGAGACCGAAGAAGAAAAAACTGTATGACATGGAACAATGGGCGCTACATGTGCAAAATAACAGCTACCTAAGAAAGGAACACTACACCAAAACAGCATTTTTGCGACGGATCGAATTCGTTGTTAAAAATCCGTGGCAAAATCACAGTTTTGACGTAGTGCGAACACTTCTACTCGTACAGAACCCCTCTCTTCAAGGCATTATCTCTACTGCATATACAAAAGAAAAGGCCTGAAGCTGCAATGCTGCAACAGTTAGCTGTGAAATACTATGTTGTTGATGAAGTACGTTTTTGTCTCCAAACTGTGCCTCTCAAAAAGGCGTACAATGGAAGTGACCGCACTCGAAGGTGATGAAAACAGAGAGCAAAAAACAGCCATGAATTGGAAATGTACACCTCTGCAGCAAAGAATAATACCTAAGAGAACCCACCAACTGCATCGCATGCACCTTCATAAGTGCTTATGACATCTAAATTATTACAATGGGAGAAAATAATACCTCCATCTTGGTCAGGAAGATTACTGGAAGCCCCCATTGGTGTTACAGACAAAGCTTCCTCAGTTTTGATTTTGTCATCGCGACAAGTGGGCCCAGTTTTTTCTCTCATGGGCTTGGCGGGCTGGACTACAACTCTATCCTTAGCTTATGAGTCAGTCCTGGACACACCACGGTCCGGCCCAGTTGCAAGCTTACTTGAAATTCTAGAAAAGATCGACCCATCCCTTGCATTTTGGTAGGGGACATGGAAATTCATGACTAAGGGTGTGTTTGGTTGCTCCGGATATCATATAATTTCATGATATTTTGCACCCACTTAAACTGATTAAACGTGATATATCATCACATTTTGCACTAAATTAGACTGATTAATCATAAAATTTGGTACAACTAAATGCACCCTAATAGATTTGTACACAACAAATGTATACAGGAGGGGAGAGAGAGAGAGAGAGAGAGAGAGTAGTACCTGTTATGGGGATAATCTAAGCGGGCCATGGCCCACAGATGTAAGGAAGCCCATTCCAAAAAGCTCACGTCTGTAGTCCTCATCCCATGACAAGCTGAGGACATACGATGGTAGCTTATACTGATTTCAATAAACCACTACTTGCATGATGAGGCTTGGTCATTGGTTAAGGCTGATGACTGAGGACCCGTCGACAATGCCCCGTCTAAGAGACAAGACATTATAAAGATTCCACCTTGCCTGAGGTCTATAGTCTGAAACGCGCGGATCCATGTAAAAGAGCTTAGGCACTAAGCTCTCTAGTGTGAATGACCGATCACTTAAAGGCAGCCCATGAGGCCGACCACCTAAGGGATCGTTTGGGAGCTTAAAAATGGAAGAAACGGGAAATGGATTTAGAGGTAAATGAATTGAGAGTAAATGGCTTTGCATAGTTGTGTTTGGATGGGAGTAAATGAAATACAATTGAAATCAAAATATATCGTTTGGATGGGAGTAAATGAGAGGAATTGGAATGCATTTGAAAATTTCAATATATGTGAATATATGTGATATCCCAATTTGGCTTTAATATTCTAACTTAGTATACATATGAGATATTTAATATAATGATTGTAATAAGCCCATTGAAATGTACACTACAGCAAAAAATGAGGATATTTCGAGCCTCGGGTAGGCTACAAATATAAGGATCACAAACAAGTAACTTACGAACATTTTTCAACTGTCCATTTATGTGGCCATCCTTTAGATGGTTTGGATCATTCTTTTAATATGATTTTAGTGATATAGTCAATATTTAGCTTGTCAGGGAGCATCATTAGTGTGACATGTGTATGGTAGACATGTGCATAGTGGCACCTTTGTTTACACATGTGACTCTCCAAGGGAGCTCAAAAACGCATTTCCTTAGAGAAGATTTTATTTACATGCACATTTACTTTCATTTCATTTCATTTACTCCCATGTACTTCCATCCAAACATACCCCAAATACCATTTACTTCCAATTCCACCGATTTACCTACATTTACTTCTATCCAAACGGCCCCTAAGGGCGGTTCACGATGCCAACCATCGAAAGGCAGTTTGAGACATCTGCGGAGATTTAGATATCCCACTCGAATATTCCGGAATCTACTTCTATTCCTAAGTAGGATCTCTCCGACGCGATCGGAGGGAGAACCTTAGTAAAACAGGAACTCTATCAACATATCTTAATAGGATCCGACTTTCCAAACTGCCTCCAAGCCTTTAAATATAGCCTGGAAGTACACCTCAAAGGTATGAAAATATCTTAACCAACAAACCCTAATTTTTCTTATCCTTGGACCTGACTTAGGCATCGGAGAGTCCTTCGCCACCCAACAGCTCCTTTCCCCTGCCTACTTGTTCTCTCATAGGTTTGATGATCCAGAGAGGCTCCTACACATGTGTAGGTTGAAGGCTATGTGACTAATATCAGTCATCCAAATCCATCGTTGAAGCCTATGAGGCTGATATCAGTCATCCAAATCCGTAGCCCCAATCCTTGCGACAAAAGTACCTTCACAATGATGATTGCTATCACACCACAAACGATAAGAAATAGACAGAGCATGATGCACTTATTAGAGCCACCTAAAACAGAGAATGAACTTTGCAGTCAGATGGGAACTGAATTTTGCAGTCAGATGGGAACTCAAAAATGTGATGAGATAACAACGTAGAGGAGGGGATGAGAGAGAGAGAGAGAGAAGTCGTAGGTTGGAGGTGAGAGATAGACTAGAGGAGACAAGATGGAGCTGGGGCGGTGGGCTTTTGTACGTCTTAAGTCCAAAACCGTACAAAATGTGAACGGGCTTGAATGTTAAGCCTGAGCCCAGCCCTCAGGCCTGATACCCCAGTCCAAGCCCAAAAGCCAGCAGGCCAGTCTGGCCTATTGACAGCCAATGGGCTGGGTCGGCATGCGATGGACTGACTGGACCTGCATACGCGGGAGTTAATAGAAGCATGGATTGCCCACTCGAGAGAGTCATACCAACTCGCCTGAGTTGACTCATCTTGATCAGTCTGACATGATGAATCGGTGCCGCGAATCACCCTAACTCAACCCCGAATCGGGTGAGTCGCGACTCATCTTTGATCCCAAACGAGTTGGCAGAGTGGATGGATGGCGTGGATAAAACACATACATCATAGTGGGCTCAACAGAGCATGGGCCACGTCATCCAGCAGGGATATCCCCGCAAGAGGGAATCCGCTTCCATGTGACCGGTTCTCCAGGTAATCCTGGTCCGGTAAAAAGGGCACCCTCTGCATGTGAACTGTACACGTGCATTCAAATAAAGGTCTGTATGTTTCCCCTTTTGTAGGACAGATACGTGCATCACACTGACCGTTCATCCGGTTGAGCCCACCAAATTCAAATTACATGTGCGGCTCACCCAACGAGAGGATTGCCTGTGACCCCCAGAGCAAAGGGATATATACCTGTGCCCGGGGCTGTGTGGGGTCCACAGAGATGTACGTGACATATCCACTCCTTCCATCTGTTTTAGAAGACCACATTAGGATAATAATGTAAAAATCAGGCAGATCAAAAAATCAGGTGGGTCACACCAACAAAACAGCGGGAAAGAAAAGTCCACCGTTGAAACATTCCTGAAGCTGACCGTGATGTTTGCATGCCATCCTAACCGTTCATCGGGTTATTACCACTCAGATAAAATGTAGGCACAAAATATCATCCTGATATAAAACTTCTGTCACCCCGAGGCGTTCAATCCCTGGCAGATTTTACATGAGTTTTGAATTAGCTTAATTTTTAGAATCATATCCTTTTGTGGTCTTTCAAAACATTTGGACGGAGTTGCCATGAGTTTTGAATTCGCTTGATTTTTAGAATCGTATCCTTTTGCGGTATTTCAAAACAGATGGATGGAGTGTACTTGTAACAGACATTTCTGTGAGCCCCACGCAACAATGGGCACAGGGATATCTCTATGCCCGGGGTTAAAGGGAATCCGGTCTCTCTTGATGGGATCGGGTTATGTGAGATTAGGGCTGTAAATGGCCGGGTTTGGGGCGGGTTTAGCTGAAACTAGACCTGCCTGTTTGCTAAATTAGTTTGGCTCCAAATTTTAGAAGCAGACCCTTTTACTAAATGGGTGGGTTTGAGTTTGGGTAAGGTCTGAGTAGGGTTGAAAGTTGGGCAGGTTCAACCCGACCGACCCGACATTGGGTTGGGCTTGGGCAGGAAGTATCGAACCTGATCTCAAGCTTGGGCTATGAAAACACCAACCCGCTGAAGTTTGGGTCGAGCTTGGGTTGAGGTCTCGAGTTACCCAACCCGAGCCGATCTATATACAAGTTACTTATAATTTATTATACTTTAATTATGTAAACTTATTAATTTATAGTACTTTAGTAAGTAAACTTATAATGTTTTACTTGAATGTTAAAGGAGTTGTTATCTATATTTTAAATTATTTGTTTAGAAAAATTGAAGTTCTTTACAATAAATAACCATATACAAAATTAATAAAGTCATAGGTACAAAAAAAGAAAAAGAAAAAAAGATTTATTTTGAAAAATGATAGACTAATATAATAATGAAAATATTAGCATGTATCAACTCGACCAACCCGATCAACCCGACCAAGCCCGCTTGAATTGGGCTTAGGTTGAGAATTCCCAACTTGAGGTTGGGTTGGGTTGGGTTAGGGTTGAGGTATAAGAGCCTTGGGTTGGGTTATGGTTGAGCACCAACCTGAGTCAACCTGCCTGACTTTTAGCCCTAGGTTTGAGTCAACCCATCAGACCCATTTATAAATGGGTTCGAGTCTGGTAGAGGGAAATCCACCCAAACCTATTTCTAAATGGGTCAGGTCTAATGGGTCTGGGTTTGGATCTAGTATGCAAGCATTTTTACAGGGCTTATAATTGGGTCTGGATGGGTCTAGGCTGGATGGGTCCCTTGAAACATAGACCAAACCTGCCCACTTACTAAATGAGTTCAAGCTAAGCCTAATATAAAGGAAACTAAACCCAGATCCGTTTAACAACTGGATCTGTTCTTGGACTAGACCCGTACCATTTAACAAATGGGTCGGGTCTAAATGGGTTGTGTCTGGGTACCCATCAGGTCCGGAGACCCATTTACAGCTTTAGGTGAGATTCTGGATCCACTGAGGTGGGTGGTTGTGGGGTCCACCATGATGTATGTGATTAAAATCCACACCTTCCAACCATTTGTACAGCTCATTTTAAGGCATGGCCTCAAAAATGAAGCTGACACAATTCTTAGTTGGACCACACCAAGGAAGCAGTCGTGATTGAATCCTCACCATTTAAAACTTCATAGATTCCACCGGACTGTTTATTTTCCATCCAACCTATTGATAAGTTCCCAAACACCTAGATGAAGAGACCACAAAAACATCATCTTGATCCAAAGCTCTCGGTCTCCGACAAAAAGTTTTAATGATCAGTTACCACCATTTCCTGTACTATGGTCCATTTGAGATTTGGATCTGCTTCATTTTTTGGATCGTGACCTAAAATAAGCTTTCAATACGGATGGTTGGTGTGGATGTAGTCACATACATCATGGTGGGCCTGACAGTCAGGAGTCCGACCAACCTCGGTGGATCCGGGGTCTCACCTAATCCGCTCCCATATTCACGGTGCAAATGACCCCATCTCTGGCACGTGTGCAGTGTTTGACACGTGTTTGCCCCCTCAAGATCGTTAAGGAAATTAAAGTAGACGAGTTATATGCTGTGCACTTGATTGGGTCACTCTGGTCTGGTGTCGGCTCCAAGGAAATTAAAAATGTTTTTAATGGTCCATCATTACTATTTTCTACCATGATTCATGTGAAATTTAGGCTTACTTAGTTTTTGGTACCATGCACTAAAATGAGCGCAAAATGGTGGACAACGCACTTCTTTTCATGTTAAACCTAAGGAATTGTGGGCCCCACTCTAAGTCACATTTCAAATGTTAGATTGGTTGAACAATGCTAAAAGCTAATTCACAATAATTGGGGATCCATGATTTGGACAGTTTAATTTGAATCAGTTGTGTTCCATGTATGCAATTTCTAAAGTAACTTATGAAACAGCATTGAAAGCTTTTCTCTCAAAGGTTGGGGCGCCAATTAAGTGGGGCAGGGGTAACATCTTAGTGGGTGAGGCCCTGACCATAGGCCCACCTCGGTGCATGTATTGTATATCCATGCCGTCCATCCATTTTGCTCCAAATCTCAGGTGGACCACCTGTAGGGATTAAATTCTCACCAATAAAAACTTCCTGTGTTCACAAAAGTTTCGGAGCAAGCTGATATTTGTGTTTTCCCTTCATCTAGGCCTGTGTGACTTTATCAACCGGTTCGATGGCAAATAAACATTATAGTGGGCCCTATGAAGTTTTTAATGGTGAATTTTAAATCACACCACTGTTTTTCCTCCGATCTGGTCTGCCTGGTCTGCCTCATATTCGTATCTGTCTCTTTTTTGGGACCTAAATCGGATTGAGTTACCCAATTGGCTTTTATCATACTGAGTAAACTCAATCGGGCCCACTATAAATGTATGTGCTTTATCTACGCCGTCCACCTGTTTTTACAGCTCATTTTAGGGGTTAAGCCCAAAATTGAAGCATATCCAAAGCTCAAGTGGACCGTACCACAGGAAAAAGTGGGAATAATGATTTCCACCATTGAAACCTTCATAGGGCCCACAGTGATGTTTATTTGTCATCCAGCCTGTTCATAAGATGGCACACACATGGATGAAGGGAAAAAAAATCAGCTTGATCTAAAACTTCTGTAGGTCCAAAAGAATTTTTCAACCATAGATATTTAATTCGCACTGTTCCTACTGTGTGATCCATTTGACCGCTGGATATGTATCATTTTTGGGATCAGGACCTAAAATTATCTGTTGAAATGGATAGACGGAGTGGATAAAATTCATATATCACATGTGGGCCCCACAGAGTTTACTCAATACGCTACTCAGTATGCAATCCGCTTCCTTTGGCACCATGCCCTAAAATGAGCTGGAAAACCGCTGGATGGCAAGGATATATAACACATTAGTCAAGGTGTGACCGACAGCTCCCAAGGCAATTAAATGACGACAATTAAGTAACCATGATTTTTCAACATACGTGAGGCATTAAAATAAGAAAAGTTATATGATACTCTGGCTACTCATTGCCATTGATACACATGCATTTGAAAATGTTGTACGTTGTAGTAATTAATTCAAATTAAACTAATTAAATTGTGAAAACCAGTGTCCCTAAGCTACGCATCAAAAATCAAAATTGTTGAACATATTAATTATCTCGTCCCTGTGATCATTTGTTTTTTGAAAGAAGACCATGGGATATTTTTCATTTTTGATCATTCAATAAAAGTCCAAATACCTCATATTAGTAATTGTTGCATAGACTCAAGCCAAAAATCAAACGAATGGAACCAACTGTTAAGACTAAGACTAATTAGAATCGCCGAGCAATCAATGCTAAGAAAAGGCACAAACGGCATAAGTCTCTTTGAGATAATGTCCCTTTGTTGGTTCGGACGATGCAACAAGTTCCTCAACCGGCCATCTTCAGAATACAATGCTCAGTGTACAGTATTCTTCAACATTTGCAAGCAATAAAAATGCCCAATATTAAAAACAATTTCATTAATTTCTTTTCTCTTTATTTTTTCGCCAATGCGAGGCCCAGCCTTAAAAGTGTCCATCCATTTTTCTAAATAATTTTAGGGCATTATCCTAAAAATTAAAGTAGAACCAATTATCAGGTGGAGGATACCATAGGAAACACTGATGATTGACCATTAATGAGCCACAAAAGTTTTGAATCAAGTTGATATTTGTTTTTCCTAGGCTTATGTAATCTTATCAACAGATTAGATGGAAAATAAACACTATGGAAATATTAAGATGCGTCCAACTTTTTTTTTAATGGTAGGGCCTTCAATCACCACTGTTTCCTATGGTATGGTCCACTCAGTAACTGGATCTGCTTCATTTTTGAGATAATGACAAAAAATGATCTAGAAAATAGGATGGACAGAGCAGATAAAGAATACATATATCAAGGTGGCCCCCTCAGGACCGCACCGTCTTGGGTGAGTATGGGATCTCACCTAATCAGATCGGTCTCACCTAATTGGATACCTTATTTGGGAGTCGTTCTTAAATTCCTAATTCCTTATTTATAAGAATATTTGATACTCTGGTTGAGTATGATGCTCCATACACAGAAACTCCAAAATTGCACACGTGGAATACATTAACTCAAATTAGACCGACTACCGACTAAATTTTGGAAACAATTGTATCTAAGTCATCGTCCTAAAATCAGATTTTTTGAACAATCGTAACCTCCGATTTGTGTATGCTTGTTTCTTGAAAACCATGATTTTTTTTTTTTTTTTTTAACTCACAACCTCCAATTAATGTCCACCAATCCTATATCAGAGGATCAAATGACCACAAATTTTATTTCATGAAAGATCTATAAATGGATGTATAATTCTATGAAATCAAGTAAGTGTTAAGTGACTGTGTATCATCCATACCTCTCTTCCAGAGTATCAAATTTTTTCATTCATATTGAAGTGGGGAATGCTAAATTTCAATCGCTTGAGAGGGCACTCACCTCACACGTGGAAAATAGGAACACGTGTGAAGAATCTGAGCCTTTCACAAAGAGATGGATACTAATTAAATGCCAAAAAATTCCATTACTTTCATCAAATATACCATACACAGTAAATATTATATGGACATTAGGTCAATTTCTTTTAACGGTTCATTTATTTTTTATCACTATGGTCACCATGATGATTCGATCAGAATTTTAATTTCATATATGAAATAAAAACAGTGATTATAGAATTATTAAAGGACTGGATCGTTTACACGTGTTTTATTTTTCCACGTTTAAGGAGAGTGAACTCCAAAAGTTCACTCGAGCGAGTTCACTCCAGAACGAATGTAAGTTATAATACTCCTAGTTACACTGGGACATTTGAATACTCCAAATGTTTGATCTGAACCGTCCATTAGGTTTTTCCAGTAGTTCATGGTTCCCCCCCTGTAAAATTTACACTGATCAGATGATCCTATGCATTTTAGATAGGCCTTCCTTTTTTTGCGAGGATCCATCTCTCAAGCCATGCATGGGATGGTAAGGATGGTTGAAACTAACTCTATATAACCATAGGTCATCAATGGTAGGCCCCACTAAATAGAGAGTTTAAATACTTATTAGACATTTTCCTTAAATAATCTCTAACCGTCCATTTTATAGATTACCTTTAGAACTGACAGAAAAGCCCTATACGTGTTGGTTTCACCTTGTAGTATACGAAATGTGAGATAAACCTGATGAACGCTCCTGATTGATCGGATCGACGGTCCATGTTTTCACTTCAACAGATAGCACTACAGATTATAGTGCTCCCTCAGAGCACAGGATCATTCCTCGTCATCTTTTTTCGTTTGGCCGTTGCGTCCAAAAACCGTTTACCCGCCAATTCTCCCGAAACGGCTCTGCGCAGTGCGCATCTCCAGCTGACACATGCCGAGAAAGCTTCGTTTTGCTTCATATATCTGTACACTTGGCAAGATCCTGACCGTTGTTAAGTCTGGCACGTGTCAAAAGAGTGCCAGCAACCTTCCTTTTAACGAAGGAAGATTAAGTGTAGTCGCTCGTGTGAGATAGAGAAAGGAGCCTGGGCGCATACCTACCAATTCGTCACACGTGCTCAATATCCGGACCGTCCAATCAGATGGGCCCATAATGTGGATACCTCTTGTAAAAGAAGTTCCACTTCATCGTAAGATAGTTCAATTTGTTTTGTTGAATATCGATAGTGGGTTTCTAACCATCCATTTTTTTCGATCGTGCGTGGGCCATCTTGTCATCGGACGATCCCAGCCGTATCTTTCGAGGTTGTTACAGTTTACCACGTGCCACGAGCAAGTCAGCAGCCCTCTTTTCTACAGATGAAGACTAAGTATAGTCGCGCGCGTGAAATAGAGAAAGGGGCTTGGGCGCATTTCGTACCACCACGGCATACGTGATCAATATCCGGACCGTTCATCATATGGGGCCCACAATTTGAATTGCTAGAATAAAAATCAGGATCATTCATTCGTAAGATAGGTCAATGTTTTTGGCGAATATTAACCGCTGGTGTTATAACCATCTATTTTTCTCGATAACACGTGGACCATGTTGACGGTAAACTTTGAGGAGAGAGAGTATACCATTATCTTCTTTACCTGATTAGTGGGCCTGATATCTTACACGTGTGCTACATTCGCACGTATGCTCGCGAAGCCTCGCCTTTACAACACCACTCCTCTGTTGAAAATTTTAATACCGAATTCATTTTTCCTCCGTAAATATTCAGTGGCCCACAATATGGACGGTTGAGATCAACGGATTGCTGAGCATGTGGGTCCAGTGGATGGCGACACAAGCTGGAGCATTTAGTCGCGACGGACGGAAAACGAGTGCTTTAAAACCAGACCCCTCTCTGGTTTTTCTCTCCCCTGCGGCGCGCGTTGTTGAATTTCTCCCGGCAAGCTACTGAGGAAGGTCACGTGATCGGTCATGTGAGCCTGAGCTTGTGGGACCTGGAGCCATGGCAGCCAGGAAAGCTTCGGAGCCTTTCTCCAAGGCCATGGTCGAAGAAGTGCGGAAATGGGGTGGGATGAAACAGACAGGCGTTACCTTGCGATATATGATGAATTTTGGATCCAAACCGACGGAGAAGAACCTGCTGTTCTCTGCTCAGTTCCTACACAAAGAGCTCGCGATTCGGATTGCAAGAAGAGCTATTGAGCTGGAGAGCTTGCCTTACGGATTGTCCGAAAAACCCGCTGTCTTGAAGGTGATTTTCTTACTCTGGATTTCATTCTGGAGATGGTTTTTGGTCTTTGTGGTATTTGGATGGGATTTTGCATGTGGGTTTTGGTTTTATGGGAGTTTCGTAGTGTTTCTTGAGATCATTCTGGGAACGGGTTTTGGCTATGAAGGTGTTTGAATCGTTCTAAAATATTGGTTTGGATTTGATTCTGGAGATGGGTTTTGGTTTTTATGGCATTTGGTGGGGATGTTGCATGTGGGTTTTGGTTTTTTTGAAGTGTTTTGTAGTGTTTCTTGAGCTGATTCTGCGAATGGGTTTTCGCTTTGAAGGTGTTTTAAGTGGTTCTATCTTGGTTTG
The DNA here is from genome assembly GCA_003013855.2 of Liriodendron chinense. Classification (NCBI taxonomy): domain Eukaryota; kingdom Viridiplantae; phylum Streptophyta; class Magnoliopsida; order Magnoliales; family Magnoliaceae; genus Liriodendron; species Liriodendron chinense. The sequence goes on along the minus strand of ML058484.1, from coordinate 1,420,826 downwards.
GATTTGATTATGGAGATGGGTTTTGGTTTTTATGCCATTTGGTGGCAATGTTGCATGTGGGCTTTTGTGTGTGTGTGTGTGTGTGTGTGTGTGTGGTGTTTCTTGAACTGACTCTGGGAATGGGTATTGGCTTTGAAGGTGTTTGTCCGGTTTTATCTTTGTTTGGGTTTGATCCTGGAGATGGGTTTTGGTTTGTATGGCATTTGGTAGGGATCTTGCATGTGGGTTTTGGTTCTTTGAGATGCTTTGTTGCGATTTCTTCAGCTTTCTTTTGGGTATTTCAGTGTCTTTTGTTGAATCTGCATGTGAGTTTTGAGTTTCTTTATAGCATTTCGTGGTTTCCTTTTAGTTCGTTTGGTGTTTTTCAATTGATTCTGCTAGTGGGTTTTGTAGTTTTGGGGGAGTCATGTGTTGGTTGTGCATATGGTGATCAATTTGACATACTTCTATGCTCGATTATGTTGATGGGTTTTGGTTCATGTGGCATTTGGAATGGATTCTTGAGTAGGTTTTGATTTTTGATTTTTAATTTTTAAAATTTTAATCCTTTTTTTTTTTTTTGTGTGTGTGGGTGTGTGTTGATGATCAGTCTGGCTTTAGGGGTCATTTGGGAGTGAATCAGTGTGACTCGGTGGTAATTGATGCGTTTGGGAGGAGTGTATTTGATGTGAATGGAATCCAATTCACATCAAATACACCAAAATGCACTTTTCTGTCATCTCTCCCTTCCAAATACAGGTTGCCAAACACAATTTGGTGATTCCCATCATCGGATTTCAGTGGATTCTAATTGCAGGCTGCCAAACACAACTGCTGATTCCAATTCACGTAGATTCCATGGTAATTGCCACTGCATATCCAATACGTACTCTCCAAACAACTTTTTACTGTTCTTGTACGTTTTTTTTCTGGGTGTGTGTTGATTCCACAAATGGGTTTATTTATTTATTTTTGGTTGTTTTGCCAAGATTCTTAATTGGGTTTTCGCTCTTGCAGTGTTTTGAATATTGTGGAATGTGGCCTTTTTTCCCCCTTTTATTCAGAGCATTTTGTGGAGATTCTGACAGGCATTTGTGTTCTTGCAATGTTTTTGTGTCGATGCTGCATGGCCGTGGCCGCCTTTCGTTAGGGAACATTTTGTGTTAATTCTGCATGTCCGCTTGTTTTTCTTCAGAGCATTTTGTGGAGATTCATCATGGAGTTTACATTCTTGATGCATCAATGCTGCCTGCATTTTTTATTCTGGAATGTTGTGTAGTTTCCAGACATGCATTTTGGTTCTTGCAGTTATTTCTATTGATTCTTGCTGCAACTTGTAGGTTTGGTTCTGGAAATGCACTCTCGGCTTTACAATTTGGACACATTGATTTTTAAATTATTTTTTATAGTTAAAATGTGATGGGCTTGTTCTACATGGCTTTTGATTCTTGCAGCATTTGTGCTAGAAATGCTTTGCTCATAATTCTGCAGATGATTTCTAATTTTGAAAATACGTTTTAGTCTTTCACGATTCTAAATGCGGGTTTTAGGTTGCATTTTGATGCAATTAAATTGAATTGCAGTGATCAGTTCTATTTAGGAGTAATTGATTAAATTGCAATGACCTTTTGTATCCATATGAAGGCACTAGGTTTCATATTGCAATTATGGCACTTTCTAGTCAAACTTGAAAGGTGTAGCCTAAATGAATACGGGAACATCATTGCATTTTGGTCATGCATCTTTACCATACTGAATTTTTGAAATTCAATTCAGTTTTGCATCTGAATATAGCCCTAGTGTTCTAGGGATCTTTCAAGGATTTATTTATTTATTTATTTTCCTAGAGCATTTGGTGCAATAGCAATCTTCTGGACATGATTCTGCAGTTTGTAGCTTACTGGCATTAGAAGTCATGGATTTGTACTTGATTGATTGGTTCTTTGGCTGTGTTTTTGAAGTATGATTCTGATTACATTTGAGGTTTTGATAAGGTGTTCATTCCGCCTTCTCATCTTTTAGGTGCGGGATTGGTATTTGGATTCTTTTCGTGATATTCGATCCTTTCCTGAAATTAAGGACAGAAATGACGAGTTTGCTTTCACCCAAATGATTAAGATGATCAGAGTGAGGCATAAGAATGTGGTGCCTACAATGGCTTTGGGCATTCAGCAGTTGAAGAAAGATTTGAACCCAACGAAAGAACTGGAGGAGATTCATCAATTTCTCGATCGTTTTTACATGTCAAGAATTGGGATTCGCATGCTTATAGGTTATTTCTCCTGTTCTCCTTTTCTTTGTATTTTCTAATCATCTCAGTAGTCTGTCATGTCTGATTTAGTGTTTTTTTTTCTCCCACTGTAATGAATTTCTAAGCAAATTCTGGTTAGTATTGCACCGACCTAATCTTGTTTTGATGAAATTCAGGGCAGCATGTGGCTTTGCATGATTCCCGATTCCCAACCCGGCTGTGTTGGTCAAATACATTGTCAAATGTCACCCATGCAAGTAGCCCAAAATGCCAGTGAGGATGCACGAGTTATTTGTATGCGGAAATATGGAAGCGCTCCTGATGTTAAGATTTTTGGGGATCCCAATTTCTCCTTCCCGTAAGTTTTTTGTCCGCATTAGTTTCACATCCTTTTTCCTTTCTTCGCATTAGTCTCTACATCCAATCTTGGACAGTTTCCCATGGTGGATCCATGTCGAGGACTTTTGAGTAGGCATGTGGTTTTTTTTTTTTTTTTTTGCACATTTATTGTTGATTTGCATGTATAGCAGTATTTCTTGAAATTGGCTCAGCAGAAGCATTTCAAATGAAGATGATGATATCATGCAGGAAAATTCTGGGTTTGAGCAATTCAAAGGGGAAATTCCTCCTTCAATCAGCATATAAGACCTTATTCCGCCTTAGACCAACCTTTCTATCTTAATGGTCAGACTTTACAACTTTGACACAGGGATGGGTTTGAAGCTGGTGATCATCCTCTTCACAAAGAAGGGCTAAGTAATCTTGAAGAAGTCTTCAGGCCTCATTTCCAACTGTCCTCCGAGTGCTCATACACGTACCAGTGTGTCTAGTGCTGGTGGTAATCTCAAAGAGAAAACTCGAATAGAAAGATAATTTCAAACCAGGCTTCTGGTTTTTAGTTCCTGTTTTGCTATGATTTATTGGTGTCCAGAGATAACAGACTTGAAATCTGCTGTGTTAGTGGAGAGGTTCTGTTTTACACCTTCTGGAGGACAGTTTCTTTAGCAGAAGCTGCATTAAGTTGGAGTGCTTTTGGGTTTTCAGGATGACAAACATTGGATGTATGTCTTCTGGAGCTAGTAGGTAAAAACTAATAGAATTTTTGACACATACCATCCCCCATTTTTCTATACGTAAAAACCCCTCCTTTTCTTTTATTGTTAAATACAACCTCTCCTATTCCATATATGGTCATAAAACACCTAGTGGTTAACTTCCATTTGAGTTGGCCGTTAAATTTGAGCATTGACCACTTGCAACGACACCTTTGTCCTTTACTTTGTAGAGACGAGAAATATTTGTTTTGGGCGAGATCCATATCGCGTATTATGTGGGCCCAATCATGGCCCACATGATCCAGACCATCCAATGGTAATCCAAATGGTGAATCAAAACCTTCTAAATGCCGTGGATAACCTTTTCGCATATGCATTGGGGTAAGTGGGAATTTCTCTCATCTCTACAAAGTCAAGGGCAAGAGCATGTCAAAGTGACATTTAATGATCAGCAGTCCCCTTTAATGGTAAACTCTGACAGAAATCAATGACATGGTATTTTATGACCCTATATGAAAAAAGGGAAAGGGTTATCTGACAGTAATGAAAAGGGATGTGGAGTTATTTGGTTTATAGCGAAAAAGGGAGGGGAATATACAACAACTCAAACTAATAATAATCACCAAAATCGGGCTATATTCAACTATGACATTGGAGGTGGCAATCCATCTCATCTGCATATGCATGCATCCATTAGGTGGTCTTTTTTAGATTGGTGAAACCATCCCTTATTTCTATCTTGTTTTTTTTATCATGAATATTAGTGTTTAATTCCGTTCATAATGGAAATTGTGGATTTGTGTCTCAAATCTAAGAAAAATGTTTCTTTCAGATTTTCCCCTTCCATAATATATACAGTAAATTTCTTCAAACCTGATGCAATATGTTTCTGATGCATAGGTATTGATTGATTTATTTATTTTAATTTTTAATTTTATTTTATAACAGGTATGTTCCTACACACTTGCATCTTATGGTATTTGAGTTAGTCAAGAACTCTCTGCGTGCAGTTCAAGAGCGATTTATGGATTCAGATAAACATGTACCAGATGTTCGAATCATAGTTGCTGATGGCATAGAGGATGTTACAATCAAGGTATGCATATAATAGTAAAAAAATTCAGATTGACAGAGAGATGATTCAGATTGGGTAATTAGTTTGTTTCTCTGGTAATCGTTGGTGCTTACATGCTTATTGGTTGCTTTTTTTATTTTTATTTTTAATTATTTCTGTTGCATCCTAGATCTCGGATGAAGGAGGTGGAATAGCAAGAAGCGGTCTTCGTAAGATTTTTACATATCTCTACAGTACAGCAAAAAACCCGCTCGACGAGCAGTCATGCACTGAAGGAGAAACAGATCTAATTACAATGGCTGGATATGGATACGGTATCCCCATAAGCCGCCTCTATGCTCGATATTTTGGAGGTGATCTGCAAATCATATCTATGGAGGGGTATGGTGAGTGAAATATTGTATTGTCATATTTCAATCTTAAGTCATAGTTTGAAAGACCTTTGCAGCCCGTTTGGCCTGAACCCTAAAAACAAGTGTTTGGCAGTTGATGGCATGTGTTTGGATGCACTTTGCAAACCTTGGTCTCATCTTCAACACAACAAAATAAGTGCTAAAACAACAAAATGGAAAAAACCAATTGGATTGGTTTTTACCAATTCCACTGAAAAAGCAGGCTTAAAACCCCCTTCTTTGGGAATTCCTCTTTGAGGAAGTGCTCCCAAACGGGCCCTTACCTGGCAGTAACTCTTACTCAGAGATGTAAACAGATTTTGAGACTGCGGCATTAGACAAAATTGGACCCAACTCTCATAGAAAGAAACAAAGCTAGAGCATGTTTTAAATGTTGTCCTGTAATAGAACTCTATGTTTATATATACACAAATGCACGAATAATATATTAGTCCATGTGTTTTGTAATTGTGTTGTTGAAATGTTCATTCCTTTCAGCACAAATTCTAGCTGGTTGATCTTTTAAAGTTTAAAATGTTTGGTTGTGTAAGAAGTAGAGGTTCGTTTAAAGAGATATGAAGGCTTGTCCCCCTACTTAGCTTACATAGGAGCGATTGGTGAAATAGGATGCATAAATCTGACCACAAATAGTTGGGATAGGGCTATGATGATTGTGATGATGGTGTTGATGACGACATCTTGTGTAATCTTGCCTGCTAGTCGGCATCTGTACATGTTACCCAAACATGTCATTTTGGATGAACCAACTATTCTTTGTAGCCTTTGTTTCATGTACACAAATATGTTACGCAAATACATACTCAAGTTTTTGGTTGCCCTCGTTTCATTCATCATCATCTAAGCTAGTAATTTCAATGTTCCCCATTTTGTCTCTGCAGGAACTGATGCATACCTTCATTTGTCCCGATTGGGTGGTTCACAAGAACCACTGCCATGATTCAAATCCTTTGCAGCTAGTGGAGCTTAACTTATTGGGCGAGCGAGCATACGGGGAAGTTGATGTTGTTGCTGATAAAGAAATTCATAAATGTTCATTCTTGTAGATTCTAGGAGTTGGTGGGGCGGTCAAGCATCTGTTCATTCTTTTTGGCCAATTTACAAGGTATACAAATGTTACGATTCACTAAAAAAAGATGTTGTAGAGGATGTTTCGTCGTGCATGTTAGAGCTTATGCTAAATTCTTTATCGATGTGATTCTTGCACGCATGTGAAACTGCACATGCAATGCTTGCGTCAGCGGTAATGGCTATGTTACCGAGGAGAGAACTCATGCACCCATGCAGTTTACGGCAGTTGCTTACCTTCAGGACGTTAACATAATCCCCCATGCCCTAAAACCATTATAAATGGGGAAATTTGCAGATGATGGATGGTTGTTTTTTGTAATCTGTGTATGGAATGGGTGGGTGTGTTATCATGTCCAATCCTTGTTCAGCACATGAGGTTAGGGGGTCCAATCCTTGTTCAGCACATGAGGTTGTTCCAATGTCAATTGTTCATGGGTCTTATCATGCTGGGTTAGATGCCATTGCAGGAGGTTGATCAGGTAAAAGACTCAACACCAGTCAATTCAATCGGAAAATGCAATGGAAATCAAAGTAAAGGATTCTGTAATTAACTAGGTTCCATTCTCCGTGATGCATTGGCTTCCTTTCCATGTGCATGTGGACCCCACCATCATTTTAGACCACCCCCTCCTTACGCTGAAAGTTACTCTGACCGGGCTAATTAAGGTTTTAAGTCTCAGGCGAGTCCTGTGTGACTCATCTGAGTCAACTCAGACTTGGTTAGACCCAACCCACTTCAACCACACTGAGGCAGAACGAAATTTGTAAGTGGCTCAACCCAACTCACCTGAATTACCTCTGAGTGGACCGAGTTGCCAATTGAGAGTCGGGACCAAATGAGTCGTCAGTCCATTTCTCTGAATGTTAGAACCATGGACTGAACACTCACTTGGCTCCTCGGCTGACGACATGCAGGTCAGGGCTCAATAGAATGAGTCAAGTTGATGCACTGGAACTTGTCTGAGTCATGACTCAGGCCCACACGATGGTTTTGAGACTAGGGTCTGCGTGACTTGTCTTGAGTCAACTCTGAGTTGGTCAGACCCTATCAAGTTCAACCTTCCAAATCATCTAGATGATTCACCCTGGACTTGATGAGTTAGGCCTTTTCACCCCTGACTCGGTGAGTCCCAACTCAACTCAAGATGCAAAGAGTCAGTTGGAGTTGCAAGTCTTTTAACCATGTGCCGCACCTGTCCATTAAAACCATAAAGAGGTCTGCTCCATGCTCAGGCTGGGCCTTCTTGGAAGTGTTTGCAGAACCTACGGCTGGCTTGGCTCCATTTTGTCAATCAGGCTGCAAAATCAATCCAGGATCCTAGAGCTGACTCGGTGACCCAACCCATTATCAGCCCGATGCAGGGTGACAGGACCCTGTATAGGCAGTGAATAATACAGCATGCAAAAACCGATTTTCAACCCATGGCACTGAGGTAGAGACCTTGTGCGTACAAGAACGGCAACAACTTCCATACCCGGTCTGTTTCAGATCAAAGAAATATGGGTAGCTTGAATGATGTGCCTCTTATTTCTTTCATATTCCCTGAGAAGCAACTGAAGGATACAAATCCATTTAAGCCCCTATAACAAGTTACACATGCTCGAGGTAGGAATATAAACTGAATGTTGTACCATTTCGTACTGTCACTTAAATTGCCGAACATAAAGCCTGCTAGATTCCTGCCAGCAGACTTTGGGACCTTCATTTCTCAAACTGTGCATTGATAATAATAACTACAGGGGGGGAAAAAAGAAAACAAAAAAGAAAAAGAAAAAAAGCAAATACCTCAAGTCAATTGATGTGGTTTAGCGATTGCCCTCTAATTAATAAAATTACATTTCGAAATCGAATTTTCTTCTCGAGAAGTTGACACCTGTTTACCAATGAATAGTTATTACAAGGGTATTCATCAGTTTATCAGTTGACCGAGATGAGGAAAATATAAACATGGACTAATCACTCAAATAGTCATCGAGCAAATCAAGATCATCGTCGTCGTCATCGTTGGCAGGAGCAACCATAGTCACAGGATGAACTGCTAGTGGCTCTCCCACTTCAGTAATCAACTGTGTCTCCATACGCTCCTTCCTTGCCTCTAAATCTACATATTCATTTTCGTTCACCTCGTTTTCATCTGCCTCAGCTTGTTCCATCTCATTATCAAGAATCTCCTATGCATAAGATAAAGATTACAAATAAGCTTGCCATCAGTGAAAACAACAATGGATATGGAAGCATAGAACAGAACATTAAATTCAAAAGCAGAAAACTTGACTCGACGTCCAGCCAGGTTGGTTGACTTGAATACTCGATTAGTCTTGGCTTGACTTGATAATTAATAATTAAATTAAGATGATCCTGGTAGTATTAAATGTTCTTCGTCTTGGTGAATAGAATAAAACAGCTAAAATAAAGAACAATTGCATTAGTATTCTACTGGCTAAGGACCTTTGATCCCTTGAAATAAAGATAGAGGTAGTATTATTAAATGTTCTTCATCTTGGTAAATAGAATAAAATTAGCTTAAATAAAGAACAATTGCATTAGTATTCTACTGGTTAAGGACCTTTTTTTTTTTTTTTTGAGAGAGAGAGAGAGAGAGAACAGAAATTTAATGAGAACTCACAAAGCAAGAAAAGAATACAAGACCCGGAGGCTCAAAACAGGAGCAACTAAAGGGGAAAAGCAGCCGGGGCTGCCTTCACACAACACACCCAATCATTTAGATCCCTTGAAATTAAGATAGTGGTAGTATTAAATGTTCTTCATCTTGGTAAATAGAATAAAATTAGCTAAAAAACATCAGTTGTGTTAGTATTCCACTGGTTTAAGGACCTTGGATCTCTTGAAAGGGTTGAGGGTTTGAATCTATCCCCCCATCTTTTTTGAAAAAAAAAAAAGAAGGGTTTGCCCGAGAGTAATTCGGCTAGAGTCCTCAGTCAAGTCAGACTCTATGTTGAGTTTCTCACTGACTTGACTCGAAGACCGAGTCGAGTCAGTGAGTTTTATAAGTATGGAATAGAAGTTCAAAAGAGTACCTCATCTTCCTGGAAGGCCAGTTTCTCCGTTTCTACAACCCAGTCATCCAAGAGGCTCTCTAACAGTACACTCTCGAGGAGGACAGAGTCATCGGCCTTTCTTCTAAGCTGTCGTTCCCTAAGGCGCAAATTGTAGTGAACAAAGATAAGATCATTCAATTTTTTCTGAGCCAAACAATTGCGCCTTTTACTATGTATATGATCAAATGCACTCCAGTTGTGTTCGCAACCAAAAGATGAGCATGTCTGGCTTAATATCCGGATGGCGATTCTTTGTAGCTGTAGGCAATTAATCCCATGTTGTTGCCACCAAGCAGCTGACAAGTAAAAAGTGGTCAGACACTACATGTTTGTTGTACCTAATAACACAGGAACCATATATCCACACAATGTCCAAACATATTTAAAAAAATTAAAAACAAAAGACCATTGTATTACTAAGCACTTACCTGGGTCAAGCTCTGTTCTTGTACTTACGGCCAATTCAGTTCCAAAATCAGCTTTCGCAGAAACAAATTCAGAAATCTGATCAAAAAAGTTATTGCAATCGTAAGCCCCTTTTTTTTTCTTTTCTTTTCTGTTCTGGAATGTGTTTATTTAAATTTTAAGTTAATAACAACAAACCATCAAATAATAGAAACCTGCATGGATGCTGCAACCCTCCTTCCATTCTCTGGTTCTAATCGAACAATACATTCATTTAAACCACGGATTACCTCAGGATGCTGCATACAATAGGACTCAAATAATTAAAATATTAAAAAGCCAAAGAATCAACTTGGAACCCATAAATATAAATCAGTATTTTCATACCACTAGGAAATCAGAACAGTAACGGTATGATGGATTAAGGAAGTATGCTGCTACATAGAGAGGGTGGTGGAACAACGAATTCCAATGGTTGTCTACTACAGCCCAGAACGGTCCATACTTTCGTGCATCATCACCATGAATAACTTTAATAGCAAGCTTAGCTCGATACATGTCATTATAGATTGATGGCAGCGACAGGCCTTTCTCACTATCCACCTTTTGAAGCACTTGCATGATTGGATCCACAGATTTGTTTACATACTGCATCTTCTTCCAGAATGTAGAATTTAAAACGATTTTCTCAACCTCTTTACCATCATCTGATTTTGCAAGACGAGATGAAGTCCATTTGTTTGATTGGAACATTTTCTTAAGACCAGTCCTATGGTCCAATAAGCTTTGCAAAGTAGCAAAACTGGTGGCGGAACTGGTGATAGATGGCCTAACAAGCTCTTTCCCCTCTGTAAATTCTTTCCTCATGAGATTCAACAACCAAGTACGATTGTAAATGAACTTTGTTATCTTTTTGCCTTTCTCCATGCACTCTCCCACCCACTTTATCTTCATGAAATCTTCAAGCATTGCATCAATGCAATAGGCAGCACAAGGTGTCCAAAATAAATTCCTCCTCTTCTCTTCAAGCATTTTTCCGGCAGCCTTATAACTTGCAGTATTTTCAGTGATCACCTGCACTTTCGAATCAATATGAAATAGTCAGGTGGCTAGAGAATTAGAATAAACATTAAATAACTACTAGAGGTCGAGTCCCTATTCGTTCATATATGTGGGGCCCATGGTTGGTCTATCCAAGCCATCAATCTGACTGGCTCCATCATGGATGGACCATTCCTAGAATATCCTCTCAATTGGTTAACTCTAACCTTCCTGTCATTGGCATGAAAATACAAGGTTAATAAGAAATGCACAAACAAACCACATCAAATGGAGGAAAGAGCAAAGATGAGACAGCTAGGGTCTTCCATTTTGGGAGATTTTGTGGGAGTGGTCCATCCATGCTGGGGGGCTGTCAGATCAATGGCTTGGATGGACTAACCATGGGTCCACATCTACAAACTAGTTCAGAAGTTCCCTGTTCAAAACGAATAGAGAACACAGCCGCTAGCTACTGATAGTGAAAATGAAAAGTCGTAGTTGAGTACCTGCACTACATTTTCCTCACCCACTTCCTCTACAACTCTGTCAAGCAAGTGAAAAAGATTTGTAGCATCTTCTATTATATCTGATGCATCCACAGAAGAAACAAAATATACACCCCGCGGGCAAGACGCTAAGAAATTGATTAGCGTCCTGCCCTGCACGTCTTTCCAACTGTCTGCCATAATAGTGCAACCGGTGATGGCCCAAGAAGCCTTATATTCTGTTTGATACTGTCTGATGGTTGCGATTTCGTCCTGGAGATAGCGCCCAGAGATCATTTTACTAGAAGGGACTTTTAGCCCTTGGCCATATTGACCAACTAGATCCAGCATCTTATGAAAATAAGGGGAGCTGGCTGCAGTAAATGGTACCGCAGCATGATAAAAAAATTTACAGATTGCAGAGATCACTTCCTTACGAGCCTTCTTCTTATCAAACGCCTCCTTTACCCTTCCCTGCATGTAGGATAACGGTGTGCTACTCCTGGGAGCCCTTGCAAGAATATAATCTAATTTTGCTCTTTTTATTTGTGGTTCCAGTGCCAGTAGTACCACTAACAGGTGAAACAGCCCTAAATCTCTTGTGAGTACCTTTACTAGTGCCAGTACTTAAGCTTTTATCGCCAATCACTTCAGTTTTCCTGCTTCTACTGTTTATAAGCTCTTCTTCTTCCTCCTCCTCGCCATCATCATCATCAGAATGCATATAGAAAGCTGATATTTCTTTAGTTTCTGGTCGCCGTTGTCTCCTGCCAGTACGGTGCCATTTCATATTTTCTTTTATTTTAAGATATACCTCCTCAGGAGCCTTTTTACAAGATGCAACCTCCCCAGGAATCCTAGCAAGATGTTGTTTAAATCGGTTTATGCCCCCACTGACTATTCTTTCACAATAATTGCATTTTACCCTTTTTTTCCTCTCATCTTGTGCAATGCCGTGTTCCCATCCAGGGTCAACATACCCTAATGATCGAAGAGGGGCCAAACTTATGACCAAACTTTTATCATCATTCACCTGCTTTTGCTTATGTTTATATCCTGTAGGTTCCTCTTCCTCATCGTAATCATCATTGGAGTGAAGATCGAGAGATGCCTGTTCTTCGTCTTCAGATTGCCGTCGTTTCTTGCTAGTTCGATATCCGTCCATATGTTCTTTCATTTTCAGGCATACTTCATCAGGAGCCTTTTTACAATGTGTAACTTCCTTAGAAATTCTAGCTAAATGTTGCTTAAATCTGTATATGCCACCACTAACTATTTTCCCACAATAATTGCATTTTACTTTTTTCTTTCTCTCATCTTGGGCAACACCATGTTCCCATCCAGGATCACCTCTTGATCGAAGTGGGGTCTTCTCCCGAACCATTCAAATAGCTACACAGCAACAGGTGTTTCCTTTTTCTGGTTTGGCAGCTGCATGGAAAAGAAGACAATCAAAAGTCAATTCCACCAACATATATTTCCATCAGCCTGGTATCATGTTCTTTTTTCTGGAAAACAGTAATAAGAGAAAAAAAGCAATATCTGCCTCTCAGGGGAAAAAAAGAAAGAAAAAGAATCAGCGTGATCTTTTGTCTTTTGCATTGTGTTAACTGGAATTCATCATCAAAATAAGATGGCCACGAAGTAAAAATAAGAACAAAGAAAAAGAAAAAGAAACAAAGATGAAAGTATTATCATGTTTTTGCAAGTAAAAAGGTAAGTTCAGTCTCTAATAGCATGCTGACTTCAAAATTTTGTCCTTTTCATTTTATCACCATGTTCCAAGCAATGTTACCTAAAACACAAAACCCCCACATTTTCCAATCCAGATTGAGCGATCTTGATTATGGGTCATTTACAATCCAGATCACTATTTTTAGCAACCTGCAATCATGACTCTATATTCTTACTATTGATTAATTTAATGCAAATTTATATTTACAATGTAGATATTTATACTTTTATTTATTTAGTTATAATATAACACTAAGCATGTGGGATCTAAATAAAACATTCATCATTTCATATATAAATTGCAATATGGGTTCATATATAAAACCATATTACATACACGTGTATGTTTTGGAGTGACGCACATGATCCTATCACTAGCATACCACGTATTGGAGAAGTAGGGTACACCCATGGTCCAGGTAGCCTTGGTTCTAAGAAATATGTTGACATGGAACTCTTAACATATCAATAAAATATTCAAAATATTATTCCTAAGGTGAAATGAGCAAAAGAATGAAGAAGAAAGGAAGGAAGAACCAAAATTTACTGCAGATCAGAAATCTCTCTCATAAAACAACAGTTGGAATTGAAATAAGAAAAAAGAAAAGGAAAGCAAGCCTTTTCTCTTTTTTAAAGATTTAAGTTGTTGCATGTACCACCGGCTCATGATAAATGACCGTGGTGGGGCAAGAATGTGGAGTTGGCTCATGTTAACGTTTTGCACATGCAACCTTCTGTCACTAAATGAATGATTGGAGAAACAAGTCTGTAAGGACTAATAAATAATGTGGAGAGGATCATGAATTGTTGAGCTCCCAAAGCGTACCAACTCAAATTCAATTTTGCAAGAGATTTTTCATGTGATCTGTCAAAAAGAAAAGGGGAGAGCTTTTCCATGTGCTGGAAAAGAATCAAGGTGATACTCCCAGGCATTCGCCTGCAGTTTCCATGCATTAGGATTAGAAGTACATTAGCATCTAGGAACATTATATACTTGAAGAGCTCATTCATGAAAAGCACAAAAATAGAGAGTGACCAAGCATCAATATCTGCCATGAGAAGTAGCTGTTAGCTACAGAATTTGAGTCCTAATTGATGATGGAAAGAGAAACCATGGCCACATCACAGCATATTTATAGCAGTCAATCAGAAGTATCTGGCCGAGGTATGCAACGAACGCTAGAAATTCAAAGCTCAATGCATCACAATTCTTGTGCAAATGAATACATGCACCTAGGGATGCATACCTGACGGATCAATGGACCTGACCCATCAACAAACAAGTCTGGTTCTGAATTTTGACCCATTGGAGCAGGTCTCAGTCCAAAAATTAATTTACAAAATGAGCAGGGTTCAGGACCGCTCAAAATCAACCCAACCCTATTGACCCCAGATCTGATTTCTAAATGAGTCCAATTTAAAGTATTACCTAAAATGGACCTGCACAGGACCTGACCCAGACCTGATGGAGAGACAACCCTCACAATACCAAATAGATTTCCCATATTTCACATTTGAAGGTGGAAGGTTTATGCTTATATGACACTATTTATTTAGGGTGAACGGCCAGCAGCCCATACTACGTGCAATATAAAATAATAATAATAATCCAAAAATATGTAAAATTAAGAGAAAAACTCATTTCTGTAAATACCCTGAAAATTGAAAACCCTAACCTAACCTCATTTCCATTCATATTCAACAACGACCATCTCAATAATTCTTGGTCAAAAACACCATATCCAAGCTTCCAATATGGCTATGTTTGAACACAGAGGAAGAAGATGGCAACTGGGGGCTGGGCCAAGGTTTAAAGCATTGTTTGAAACCGATATGCATCGCCCGATCTGTACTGGTATCCTCCATGAATGACAAGGTTGTGTCAGCCTGAAATAGCTCAATACATGGCGATAAATGGACATATGGTGGTGAATGATATGATGCCTAATACACTGATTTTAAACCTCGAGCAAGGGTTGCATCAAGGGAGGAAGAAGATAGCTGTAGCCTCTAGAATCTTATCCACTGCTAAAGTTGTGCATCGAGAAGAGAGTTCGCCACCATTTTCTGATTGTTGAACACACGTCCACTGTCCATGTGGCACCATTGATCACCAATCCAAGCCACTGAAATCAAGGACCTTTTTCTTCATAGATCATACCCCGAATACCATACCAAATGGTCACAATTTTAGTCATCTAATTTCAACCAGTGAATTTCTGCATGTCTGTTCTTAGTTTTATCATTTATGTATGATTTTGCAATCATTATGATTGTTCCATAGGTGTACTTCTTGTATTAAGGCTCTATCCACAAGCAGCCCCACGAGTTTGATGGTTTTGATTGCCTAACAGGTATGCCACCTGTACACTTAAGTGATATTTTCTGGATCCAACACGTCTGTTCATTGGGTGCTGTGTTTAATGATCTTGCACAATAATCAAGCTAGTATTGTCATCGAGTAGGCCATGACTCATCACACAATGAGTGGATGGACCAAAAACCTTCGGACAAATTTTTCTAAGGCATCTATCGATTTCTACACAATGGTCCCAGCTTGATTTTTGGGCAAGGGGATTTACATGGTGGGACCCACATGATGGACAACTTGGATGTCATGCCCATGTACAATGCTAAAAATAAGTGTGAGCTAACATGCCTATATCATATATGAAAACAACTCATTCCTATTTGATTCTTCTGATGACATAGTTGAGCTGGAAGAACCAGAATATGATAGATCTATCACCCTACGGGGTACACGTGGCATGATGTTGGGTCAATTGACACCATCCATCAAGTAAATCCCATAATAGATTGCCCATGTTTCAAAAATGACATTCTTCCCATAAATGTTCTACACTTCTCCATGTGTAAACATTGACCATTAATCAGATATATTTTCTACATTATATTGGAGGCTGAAGAACATGTCAACAAATTCATGTAATCCATGTATGTTTCAAACCACTTGCCATCCATGGTAGGTTCCACTAGATGGACAATCCTGATTGTCGTTAAATAATGCCATGTGCACATATGAAGAATCACCACCCGCCCTCCCCCACTCCCCTCTCACTCCCGCTCCTGCCAATTTATCTCTATCATGATATCTAAATGGTGTTAGGCAAATGAAGATGAGTTGATGGTTCCCATGAATTTGATGTGGAAGATGTCGTCGATACCGATGATATGAATATTGAAGAGCTTCAAGAAGAACAAGTTGGTGGTTATGATTCTTTTGCAACTCCTACACAAGAACAAACAAAATCCAATAGCAAGTTAAAACCACTTTCAAGACGGTCAAAGCATTGTGTCCTAATGGAATATCATTCAATGTATGTATTATGTAATCCTCAATTCCATGAGGTGATATATGTTATTAATAGGGGGCCCAAAGGTTATAAATGCCCTCCGTTTGAGAAGGTTAAGAACATTTTTATTAGACATGCAAAAAAGGAAAAAAGATGACAAATTATATACTGTGAAAGGCACCTGGCACACTGATACCATGGCAATCATTTCAAATGGTTGGACTAATGTTAAGAACAAGCTGTCAATTAATAGAACTAGTATCAAAAGCAATTGAAGAGGTTGGACCATTGAACATGATACTTTCGGGATGGACAACGGTGCAAAAATGTAAACATGCAGGGGAAGGACGTTGAAAAGGTTGCATCCCCGTATATTGGTCTCCATGGATTGTTCACACATTAAATTTGATTCCCAAAGAGTTAAAAAAATTTATTTCATTGGTTCAGAACAATGTATTTGAAAATTGTCAATTAGTTTAGAAATCATACCCACACACTTGCCATATTTACAGTTCTTACTATAAGTGATGAAAACAATATTGCACTTATATTGAGAAGGCTTGTTGATGTGACAGAGTCCCTCTCTACCATTTTTTTTAACCATGATAAGAGTGGGTGAAAAGTGGTGGTGAAAAGAAAAGAGAAGTAGGACTGCAGTTACAGATCACATACTGAATGATGAATTTTGGACTAACGTGGACATCAAGTTAACTATCACAAACTCATCTTTCATCTTTGGGAGGCAAATTGTCAACAGTGTGTTGATAGCTTACGAATGCCTAAATTCCTATCACAGAGCAGATAGCCTGGGTGTTCTTTGTAAGCTTGATCTTGAAAAGGCCTATGACCATGTTGATTGGTCTTTCCTGCAGTACATGTTGGCTGGTATGGGCTTTAGGGATAAACGAAAGGCACGGATCCATTCTTGTGTTTCTTCTACAAGCTTCTCTGTGCTCATTAATGGATCGCCCTTCAGTTTCTTTAGTGCTTCCCATGGTCTCCAACAGGGGAATCCTTTATCCCCGTTTTTATTTGTTCTTGTGTCGGAAGCTTTTAGACATATGCTCTAGGGGTCAAGAAGTGGGCCTTTTTACGGGTTTTAAGGTTGAAAATTTTTCTTAGCCCATTTTTCATCTTTAGTTTGCAGATGATACATGATACTTTGCTATTCTATGAAGCTAACGATTCTATGGTTGACTTCTTGAATATGACTATTTGCTGGTTTGAAATGGTTACAGGTTTGAAGGTTAATCTGTTTGAGAGTAAAAATTTTGGGATTAATCTTTCTGACGAAATTGCTCACCTAGCTGAATCTTTTGAGTGTGGCGTGAGAACCCTTCCTACAACATACCTTGGTCTCCCCATCTGCATAGGGAAACTTGCCTTGTATATTTGGGATAAAATCCTTGAGTGCATGGAGAGGAAGCTCTCCCCTTGGAAAAGCAAGCTCCTCTCGCTGGGTGATAGGATTACCTTGATAAAGGCTTCCCTTTCTAACTTGCCCATATATTATGTCTTTGTTTCATTGTCCAAAATCAGTTATCCTCCAGATTGATAAGCTCCGTAGGGAGTTCCTTTGGCAAGGAGAATCCACCTATAGAAAATTTTCCCTCCTAAATTGGAAGGAAGTCTGCACTCCCTTTTCAGAAGGGGAGGTAGGTATAAAGCGTTGGATTTGGTGAATGAAGCTCTTTTAGGTAAATGGGCTTGGAGGTTTGGTAGGGAGAGCCCTAGCCTCTGGAGGTCGAGCGTTGCTGTTAAATATGAATTGGCCTCTAATGGTTAGTGGACCAAACCCTCCTTTCTCTGGAAAGGGATCGCAAGGGTAGCCCCAAAGTCTTCGATGGCCTAAGTTTTGCTTTGGGTAATGGGAAGAGAATCAGATTTTGGGTTAATAAATTTTTTTTTTTTGAAAGGTAAGGATTTTATTAGAACAAGCAAAGCTGGAAAAAAAAAAAAAAAAAGGTTGTACAAGAACTGTCCCCCGGACAGACAGAGACCCAAAAAAACAAACAACAACTAGGGGGGCCAATCCCTAAACAACACCAAAACCTTGAAAAATACCCCGGCCAAAGAGGCGGAACTATCTCTAAAACAACGATTATTCCTTTCCATCCACATAGCCCACAAAACCGCAAGAAAGATCTGATTTCCCGACAATCCCTGAACAACAACCCCGCAAGATTTTGGGTTGATAATTAGTGTGGGCAGATC
This sequence comes from Liriodendron chinense, assembly GCA_003013855.2. Lineage (NCBI taxonomy): Eukaryota > Viridiplantae > Streptophyta > Magnoliopsida > Magnoliales > Magnoliaceae > Liriodendron > Liriodendron chinense. The sequence continues at coordinate 1,402,732 of ML058484.1, read as the reverse complement.
CTCAAGTAAATCTGATTTCCCGACATTGGCTTCTCTCTACCTGTGGCGGAATGTTTTTGGGGCCATGGCGAGGATGGTGTTTGGCTTCCTCCTAAATCTATTAGATTCTCAAATTCTGGAGCTGATTGCCCTTTTTTCTTGGTTTCAGGTCTCTTTCCCTCTCTTGGAACAGAATACACTCTGATTTGGAGCCTAGCCAGCTTGGATAATTTCATGGTGCGGTCCTTCTACAAGCTCCTAGCGAGTCAAACCTCCTTGGTCAGTTGGTGCGGTAAGTCATAGCCTTTGCGTGGTTGGCTGGAAAGAACTAAGTTCTTATTATTGATAACCTTCAGAAAAGGGGCATGATTCTGACCAATATCTGCCTGATGTGTTTGTGGCATGCAGGAGATGAAGGATCCTTTGGTAGAAAGAAATGGAGAATCATTCTTCTAGCGGTTATCTGGGCAATATGGGCACAAAGGAACAATTGGTGTTTACGGAATTGTAGCGTTTCTTCAGCTAGGGTGTTCGGTAGGGTTCTGCTTTTCAAGGACTGGGCGCCTTATTTTTGTGTGGGGGCTTTCCCAGCCTAGGGCTCGTTTGTTGTATTTTAGTTTCTCCTTTTCTTTTCCTTTTGTCTTCTTCTCTGTTATCTATTTTGATTTTGCTTAATAAATTGATTCATCTTTCAAAAAAAAATCACAAATTCATATATAAATTACTCAATTTTTTATAGGGGTGGTTTAATCATGGGAGGACATTTGGGCAGGAGGTGCTCCTTTGAAAGAAGAGTTCCAGTGCATACATTGGCTTGCCCCCAATCCGCAAATATTCATAGCTGATTGCTATTCTTTACTCGGTGGTGATGTGGTATGGGAACCCCCTTGTAGGAAATTCCTTCGCGATGAGGAGGTTGACGAATATGTCGCTCAGGTAAACCGCATTCATTCGATCTGGCCGATCTCTTCAGTCAGGGACCAGCTTACTTGGAAGCTAGAAAAATCCAGCAGTTTTACTGTGAGGTCTTTTTAGGAGTTCTTAAACAAGGATGTTGTGATGAGAGAAGAGATCAAAACGAGGCATGTTTGGAAGTATAAAGCTCCGCCTAAGATTGTCGCCTTCGGATGGCTGGTAGGGAAGAACTAGGTGCTCACGGTGGAGAATTTGCGTAAAAGAGGCATGTGCATACCAAACATCTGTCTTTGCTACATGCGTAATGAGGAGACAGCGAATCACCTTTTTGCTCATTGTTCCTTCCTCGACAGGATACTGGTCAGATAAATTGTCCCGTTTCCAAGTTACGTGGACTTTTCCCGGTTCAGTAGGTGATTTATTGAAGGCATGGCACGGGGTGAGTCTAGGAAAACAGAAGACAAGATTATGGAGAATGTCCCTCTTGGCAGTTTGGTGGAGCGTGTGGGAAGAAAGAAATGGCAGATGCTTCATCAGGGAAAGCAAAGCGTCGGAGTTTGTCTCTCTTAGAATCAGATCGTTAATCATCGAGTGGGCTTCCAATGATTTTTCGTTGAAAGGATGTAACCTTTTGTTTCTTGGAGCTTAGTTGGTTCGCCATCTCGGCGGCTGACCCCCTTTCTTTTTTTTCTTGTAGCTTTTGTTTTTCTCCTTAATATATTTAGCGTTATCTTTCAAAAAAAAAATCATGGAAAAGGTACACGAGGAATGGATAATGTAATCCCTAAAATCAAGATAGTTCAAGAAGTACAAAGAAAAATGAGAAATATCCAGAGATTGCGAGTAGTTTTATAAAAAAAGTGGGGGAGAACGAGTATTCCTAGACATTGTCTTCATTCTGTTTTGTCGCCACGGTTTACAATCCTATGTACCTCAGTATGCCTACTCCTGAAGGCGCAATTCAGAAGCACCCTCTAATCAAGACAATGAAGTAATTACCAGTGCCTCTGACAACATTTTATAGAAGTCAAAAAATAGAACATGACCAAAATGAGGCAAAGTTACTACACAAGCGACGCTTACAATTGATAATATTGGAAAAAGATCGTGGTGATTCCTGACTATTGCATGATGTGTATGCGAGATGTGGAGATGGTAGATCATTTGTTCGTCAATTGCCTGTTTGCTCAGAAGATGTGGGGAGAGATTTTTCATTTTCTTTAGAATATCATGGGTGATGCCAGAGTCTATCAAAGGCCTTTTCCTTGCATGGCATGGGGGAGGGGTTAAAGAAAAAAAGAGTGGTCTGAAGGCTAGTTTTAATGGCTGTAATCTAGGCCATTTGGGAGAAGAGGATAATCAGTGTTTCTGAAACAAAAGCAGGGCGGCATTGTTAATATATAAGAGGGCAAAGTTAGATGCTAGGGTGTGTCTGTTGTAATAAGGCCTTTGACCAAAGTGATTGGTCTTTGTTGTATGGGCTTTGGTTTTTGTATTTTGCCTTGAGTCCTTTTGGTGCTCCTTTTAAGAAAAAATTCACTACCTTCCAAAAAAAATTTATTTTTTTTATAGGAGATTCATGGATTTAAGTGGTGGTTTCAGAGTGCGAGTTGCCTAGTGACTGAAACCAGTACGATTCACCCTGACTTGGTCTGTTTTGGTCCTGTATCATTATCATGGTGGTGGCCCATTTCCTTTCAGACTAAACCTAGACGAATCAGACAATGTCTACTCATACCAGACAATTTTTTCAAACCATAGGAATCCTTTCAAGAAAAAGAAGAATAAGCAGATGAAAGATTCAACGTTACCTCATCAGTTCATAGTTCACAAAAGACATAAAAAGAGTTCAACCCCGGCTCCCTCTAAACCATCACACCATAGATCAAGATTACAAAAAAACACAAATATCTAACTTTGATGAAAAAGAACAGTCATTTGTATAAGGGACCAGCACAGTTTTTTAGCTTTGGCTATTTTGAGTATTTTAACTTAACGTTTCTTTCATGATTTATCAATTATGATTTATGAACAATTGCTTAGTTGATGAATTTATTTGGTGCTGCATTTATGTATTTTTCCCCTTATGGTCCTATGCGTACTGTGATACATATAGATATCAACTTGTTTGTATAACTTCATTGAACATAAATAAAATTCGGCAAAGTGACCCAAATCATCCTACCCTAGAACACTGCAAATTATAGGTGGCGGGCATCACGATACTAAAGTGACCTGAATGAGCTATCAGATGAAGAATTGCATTGCATACTGGAGCGACCCAAATGATCCTACCCCTCATATAGTGTGTGCTGAAGAAAGCAGCATACCTTGTACCCGTTCCCATACCATGTATCAGAAAAATCCACATTCCAGTTAACATTATTCTAGAACCACTTGTTTGGATCTGAACTAGTACTAATGCAATCATTTAGATCAGATTTTCAGATCCAGCATCAACACTATCAATTACTCAATCTAAAGGTCCTTCCTGATTCTAATATGCCCTAACATAAGCCAGCCAGTCTGGGTTTCCCACTGTATCCATGACAGTTTACAGAACCTGATTTCTACACCAAAACTGTTATTATGCTCAATAATCAGTTAATCAGATTTCTTGTTTCATTGGACTGTTAATCACTCTAAAAAATCCTAAAATCACACAAAATACAAACACTGATTTCCCAACAAACCCTAAACCCTAAACCCGAATACACCAATTGACATCACCTGCACAAAGCTAAGCAAAAGACCCTAAAACCAACGATCCGAACAACAACTCCGTCCAGATTCGATCTCGAGCTAAATCCAAGCAACAAAAGAAGAGAAAGAAAGAAAAAACGATTTTTACCCTAATCGTCCGAAAAAAAATAAAACAAAAATTGAAATGAAAACAGCATCTCGGGATCGGGACAAACAGGGAGAAATCGAACCTCTGATGATTTCGCGAGATCCAGATGAGAATCGGATGCAATTTCGAGAAGAGATTTCTCGTCCGTACCTACGATGAAAACCCTAGCAGCTCCCTCGCGTCATCAGCCCGCATTTCCTCTGAATTTTCTTCGGGTCTTCTGCATTCGAGCATCTTTATGGGATTGAATAGATGATAAGGCTCCGTGCTAAGGTGAGCCGGGTGCGCAGTGCACTTAGCACGTTCGGATCGTATGCCAGGAGTCAGCCCTGCCACCTGCTCCCGGATGTAGTGGGACGCTCGCGTGCGAGAACGAAGAAACGGAGTGCGCATCGCGCCCCTGTGCGTGTCTTAGAGGACTACAAAATGAGGCATACTTTGTTGCTCGGGCAGAATGTTGTGGATTATACGCGGCCACTTAGAAATTGCATTTTCTACAAAATAAAAGTCAAAATAAACTGTCCAAATTGTGGTTACCATTTTGGATGCATCATTCAAAAAATAATTATATTTATTTGATCACATGATTATTCGATTGGTGGACATTTATTGGACGGTTAAAAATAAAAATATCCAACGGTCATATTTCAACAAATAACTGTCCACGAATCAGTGGTTAGAATTATCTATCTTGTCTAATTTTGAAAATTTATATTGATGATAGTGTGTTTCACAATTTCATCGGTCTAATTTAAGTTAGTGAATGACATATGTAAAATTTCTCCGAATGCCTGTGTATCAAGCATCATATGCTTCCTGAGTATCATATAACTCCTAGTAGATAATAAAAAATGAAGGTTTTGACTTGCAGAACGAATGATAGGGTGCTCGCCATTAAAACGGAATTACCGTGCTATGGCATCTTCCTTAATGCATACGTAGCAGTTTATCTTTAATCCGAACCGTCCAATTATTGGGACACACCGTAGATGGATTATAAACAAGAAATTATACCCAATTTAGGATTCTATACAGTCGATTTTGATGTTTAATGCATGGTGAGTTTAGAAGTATGGACCTGTCTAAATTTCAGAAACAGACGTTTACTGATGAAAGGTCCAGATTCTCTGATCAATCTGATCTGAGATTATGAGGGATACGGACAATATACAGTGGGTCCCACTATCTGTTCCCTTCAGCTTTGAGACACGTACGAAGCGTACAGTAAGAGAGTTGCCCGTGGCACCGAAATTGCTGTACAGTCCCTCGGACACGGAGGGTTACTCCTGCTGGGAAGAACCGTGGGAAGCGGTACGCGGATTCCATGGCTAGTAATGGACAGGGTCTCTGAGTGGCCACCGTGATGTATGGGTTTTATCCACACCGTCCATCCATTTTTCCATATCATTTTAGGATACACGATCAAAAAATAGGAAATTCCAAGTCTTAAGTGGACCACACAATGGGGATTAATCATTTACCGTTGAAAACATTTGGGGCTGCCCGAAATTTTTGGATCAAGCTAATATTTATGGTCTACGTGACCTTATGAACAGGTTGGATGGAAATTAACTATCACAGTGGACCTTAGGAAGCTTTCAACGGTGGGTGTCATTATCTCCACTGCTTCCTGTGGTGTGGACCATTTGATCCTTGGATATGCCTCATTTTTGGGATTGTACTCTAAAATGATATAGAAAAATGGATGGACGGTGTGGATAAAATCATACATATCACGATGGTCTCCCAGAACCCCTGTCCGTTCCTAGTTAGGTACAAGCGGGTAGTAACGAATCCGCGTTCCTCTGCACTGTCCGTACGCACGTGACACGTACAGTCCATGAGTGGGCCATTCATCAAGTGGACCTGGCTATTTTACACTGAAGAAAAAGTCCGGTCCAAGAAGGTGCGTGCGTGGAATATGGACGCTTGGTCCTTTTGTCTCACCTTCCATTTTTCTCATGAGAAAAGCAACTTGCGCTGGGGTCAACTTGTACCTGGCTAACCCAACACGACGGGCTGGCTGCCGAGTCCCCAAGTTGGGTTACGTTTAAAAAACTCCAACCCGATTCGGGATTTGTTGAGTCAATTGGATTGAGTTCAGACTCAGTAAACTCTAGCTGGTTCAGGTTAGGTGAGACTTGGACTCACCCAAGATGGTGCGGCCCCCATGGGCCCAACGTGATGTATGTATTATATATCCACGCCGTCCATCCATTTTTCCAGATCATTTTAAGGCATTATACCAAAAATGAAACAGATCCCATTATCAGGTCAACCATACCACAGGAAAAAGAGGTGATTGACCATTAATTGGCTTTAAGAAGTTCTGGATCAAGCTGATATTTGCTTCTTCCCTTCATCCAGGCTTATGTGACCTTATCAACAGATTGGATGGCAAATAAACACTACATATAAACATTAAGGTTAGGGGTGTCAATGGGCCGGGCTCAAGCCTGAAAATTAGAATTTTACACAGGGCCAGCCCGATGGCCCGGCCCAGAATAGTGCAGAATCCGGGCCGGGACCTACCCCAGGCGCGTGGCCCATTGACCGCACTAATTAAGGTGTGATCTTAAGAAGCTTTTTAATGATAGGGTTTTCAATCACCACGGTTTCTTATGGTATGGTCCAGTTGATAATTGGAATTGCTTCATTTTTGAGATAATGCCATTAAATGATCAGGAAAACAGTTGGATGGCATGGATACAAACTACATACATTAAGGTGGGGCCCACTTTAAGGGCCACAATTTTTTGGATAATGCCCTAAAATGATAGGGAAAACGGTTGGATGGCATGGATATAAAATACATACATTAAGGTGGGCCCCACTGTAAGGGCCGCACGGTCTTGCGTGAGTATGGGGTCTCACCTAATCTACTCCCCGGTTATATCACGTCCAATCATGATTGCCATCGAGGAATTCAGATTAGATTCATGTAGGAGCCGATTAGGTGCGCCCTGGCTGCACCCAAGAAGGTGCGGCCCCATGGTTGCGGCCCAATCTCAATGTATGTATTTTTTATCCATGTTGGCCATCCATTTTGCCAGGTCATTATAAGGCATGAGTCCAAAAAATAAAGCAAATCAAAATCTCAGGTGGTACATGCCATGGATAATAGTGGTGATTGAACCCTCTGCTAATGTTTATTTGCCATCCATCCTGTTGGTAAGGTCACAAAAACCCTGACTGGGTAAAAAATACAATTATTATTTTGATCCAAAACTTTTGTTGCCCACGATGAGTTTTTAATTGTCAATTACCATTGTTTCTTAGGGCACGGTTCACCTGAAACTTGGATTTGGTTCATTTTTTGGGCTCATGCCATAAAATGATATGAATAAGCAAATGGACAGCGTAGATATAGACTACATACATCAAGGAGGTCCCCACTATAAGCGCCACGCCATCTCCAGTGGGGCTGGGGCTGCACTTAATCTGCTCAGGTTCATGTTGGGTACCTTGAGTTGAAATTTGGGTAAGGCTTGGTTAGGTGTAGCGTCTTCTCAAGGTTAGGTTGGACTTGGGTTTGACCCTTAACCCAACCCAACCAGCTAGGGTTGCACTCTAGTCAAGGGTGAGATCAATACACCCCCCCCCCCCCCCCCCCTCAAAAAAAAAAAGAAAAAAAAAAAAAAGAACCCCCCCCCCCTAAAAAAAAGAAGAAGAAGCTGTGCCTATATATTTTCACATTGACTGGGCATTGATCTCACCCCGGACACAACCCAACCTAACCAACTTGTTAGGGTTGCACCCTAGTCAAGGGTGAGATCAATACCGAACTTTTTTCTTTTACAGGCAGACAAATCCAACTAAGTTATAAAATTAGTTCAGCTAAAAGCCACCCATATATAGTTTCACATTGAGTGGGAAAAGCTATTCTAATTGCTAACTATGTAACATCGACCCAACGTACACTGAGCCCATTGTCTCCTTATAAGGTCAATGGCCATAATGCATCCATCATCAGCTCTTTATTCTGATGTTTGTTGGGTCCACATGCATGTGAAAAGGAGTTTTGACACTATCACATGTATTAGCATGACAGGCGGCATGAGATTCAAGCGACCATCATGGGTTTACTTGTGTTTGTGTATGGCTTGTAGGTCGCATTGTTAATTATTCGTATGTGTCGATGTTGGATCCTCGTTGGATTCAAGGGATCGAGGGCTTCCACATGGGTTTGCCTCTTTCGAAGGGTTTTTACACTTACTAAGTGTTTGAAAAGGGTTTATGGAAGATCGAAATTGCCACTAGCTAGTTACTTTAAATCTACAATCGGATAAACCCTATAAAAATGCTTAAGACTGAGAATTTCAAGATTCGTAGCCTTAAAATGACTCTTTAATCTGCAACCTAAGATTCGAGGTATGAACCATGGTTACAGAGAGTGAAGGTATTAGGCATTAACTCTACCGGTATAAATGTATGGTCTCTACTTCACAAGATTAAATCAATTTCGATGATTAGTTCTGGTTCTTGCGCTTTTGGTAAACATGTGTGTTAAATGCAGTGTTCATTGCATCATCGCTGCTAAGTAGTGTCATGGTCCAGTGAACTTGCCCCAACTCACTAATTAACTTGTCGAGCGAAATAACTAGTTAACTCAAATTTCTTTATGGCCAGGATCTAAGAAAACTTGGCAAGAGTCAGAGCATACACTTAAGTTGACTAGATGAAGGAGAGTGCTATGTATGTGATGCTATGGATAAGATAAGCAAGGGGGTTAAAAAGGGAGTAAATGTTGTGCAATAATCATGGATGATTAGACAAGCTTAATTAACGAATGGATAGTTGGATGGACGATGGTATCCCAATGATTAACTCGAGTGGCTTGGGTTTATAATTGGTTAACTCACGAGGCTAAGGTTGGGGCTAGGTTAGACCAGACCAAAATTAGGCCCACTTCCTCATTCTCACTCTCCTTGGTGGAGGGATGGGTGGATGAGCTCTTGGTGGGTTGTAGTCTTTTGGTGGATTGTAGATGATTAAAATGAGAGAATGGGGGGACTATTTTAACCCTTCCAACTTTGGCTTTTTCATAATTATTGCCAACCTTGGGGAAAGAATGGGTGTAAAGGTGTTTATATTGCCACATGTCATCATCTCATGAGGGGTAAGATAGTGATTATGGGCCACAAGAGGGATAGAGTGGTAATTCAGCATCTTCTTGAACTGAAAACTTTGCAAAATGATAGCTGTCATGTATGTAGAGGCGCAAGTTGTAAAAAATGGGAGCGAAGAAATACATTGGTCCTTCCCCAATTTTGGCAGGAAATCTCCCATAGATGTGAGGATCCTTCGTCTGCCGTTTAGGTTCACTTTCTGTCCAGACTGCGGGCCTAAGTTGGGCTTGGGCTTTAATTAGGGTGGATAGGTCGGGCTGTCCCAAGCGAGTTAACTCAGCAAGGTGACTCATTGAGTTGACCCATTGAGAAGTTTTGCTTGGTTTTTCCTAAGGGCGGCTCCTAACGTTTAGGATTAGGGTTAAGGGTGTGGATTACCATCTATCCCAGCTGTCTAATATCTAATCATCTTATCGGCCTAGGGTGAGGTGTCTATAATATGCCGCAACAATCAGGCAACCAATGTCACACAAAACCTTTTTCGACAGTCCATCTTCGCACCAACTTCTTTCAATGATGATCTCTACCAATAATTAATAGTGTGACCTATAAAAAATGAATAGCAAGGAGACAAGGAGTGGGAAAGGACACTTTATCTATATATTTTTACCTATAAAAAATGAATAGCAAATGTTACTTTATCCTGAAAATTAGTTTTAGGGCCTGTTTGATTTTCTTAACTATAAATAATTACCCCATGAATCAATCATTATTACTTTTTACCATTCTTTATTTTATTTTTCAGAAATTACTATTTTAAAAATTGTGAGAATTTTAATTGAATTTCATATATTTCTATACACACAAAATGTAGGACTTACCATGATGAATATGTTATATCTAGTGGTCCATCTATTCCACAAGCTCATTTTTGGGCATGCTTCAATAAATGAGGCAAATCTACAACTCAAATGAACCACACCATATGAAACATTGGTTATAACAGACCTTAACACACATTGGTATTTATTTGTCATCCGACTTATTCATAAGATCATATAGACACTGGATAAAAGGAAAACATAAAAATCAGCTTGATCTAAAATTTCTATGTCCCCAAAGTAATCATCAACCGTATATAGGTGTTCAATTCTCACAATTTTACTTTGGTATGACTCACTTTAGCTTTAGATCTACTTCACTTTTTGGGCTCATTTTTTAGGGGCAAAATAGATGGACGGCATGGATAAGATCTATACATTATGGTAGGCCCCACTGTTTTTGCTCCCCAAAATTCTTTCCGCCTATGTTTTGTTGTCAAAATTTTCAACTTGTTGAGAGGATCAACTTTGATATAAGAGGAGGAAATATGAGGTGGCATTTAATATATCTACAAATAAAAGCTTGTTAGCATATTTGTAAAAAAAAAGTTTTTAGACAGTTTGGTAAAAGTCCAATCAAAGTGATTATTCATTTAGAAAGTAGCAAATAAGCTCCAATTTAATGAGTTGTGGAGGGGTTATTTTTTGAAATAAAACTTATTTAGCTTGAGTGGTAAACATTTTGGACTAATTTTTTGATAAGCTTGTCCTTGAACTTTTCATATAATTTCCATCTTACCCTCTTCTCTTCTTTTTACAATTTATTCAAGGTACCACATGATGAACGACCCACAATGAAGGTGGGCCCCACATGATAAATTGTCCATAGCCTCCTAACGCTTGGAACTCAGGGGGCACAACTAATGTTTGTGAGAAATCCACCTCGTCCATCTGTTTTGTGAGCTCATTTTAGGACTGTGAGACAAAAAATGAGTTGCATCCAAGAATCAAGTGAGCTGCACTAGAGGAAAAGGTGGGTAGGAAGCCAATTGCACAGTGAGTGGGAGAGAGATGAAAGAGAGGAAATGACGCACATACACGATTTCCTGCAAAAGCCTTAGGTATGTGCTAAGAACTTAAGTAGGGCGCACCATGATGTCTTTGCAAATCCCACCCTGTCCATTCATTTTGTGAGCTCATTTTACGACATGCAGATCCAAGACTCAGGTGCCTCGAAAACATGAGGATTAAATGTCCACAGTTGAAAAATTCATGGGGCCACAAAAAATTTGAATCATGCTAATAATTTTGTTTTCAGATCATCCCAGTAGGAATGACATTATGAATGCTATGGATGGCATATATATAAGCATCACTGTGGACCCAAGGACGTTTCAATGATAGTAATTTCCGTACCACCTTTTCTTTTAGTGTGACCCACTTAATTCTTAGATGCGGTTCTTTTTGCCTCAAATCCTAAAATGAGCTCACAAAATAAATAGATTAAGGTGGATTTCTCACTAACATCACCCGTGGCCCCACCTACGTTCCGAGCGAAAATGGATGGAGAGATTTTGGGAAGGAAATCGAACTAGATATTGAGCTACCCTATTATCGTACTGAGTAAACTCTATTGGACCCACTGGGAATGGATATGGTTTATCCACGCCATCCATCCGATTTTCCATATCATTAAAATTAAAACATATCCAAAGCTCAAGTGGACCACACCATGGGAAAAGGTGGGAATAATGATTTCCACCTTGAAGCCTTCCTAGGGTCCACATTGTTGTTAATTTGTCATCCAACTTGTTCATAAGATCACGCAGACACGGAGGAAGGTAAAAAAACAAATATAAGCTTGATCAAAAACTTTTGTGCCCCTAAGATTTTTTCAACGGTAAAAGCTCAATTCACACCATTTCCCGTGGTGTGGTCGACTTGAAATTTTTATATAGTTCATTTTTGAGCTCTTTCCCTACAATTACCTTATAAAATGGATGGACGGAGTGGATATAATGCATAAATTACATTGGACCCCATAGCTATGCAATCCGCTTCCTCTTGAAAGAGATTAAAGGAGACGAGAGAGACGCACTCTCCCCATTCTACCCTCCTAGATCCGGACAGTCACCCACGGTAGGGATTGAGGTGTATATAGGTAGTGGGTGTAGCAAAATTCTTATCATTCCCTATAAGACTTATTTCAGGCAGCAGAAAAAAATCCAGATCCTCTGTTAAAACCAAGTAAAGAACCTCTGCTGCTGCTGCTGCTCTTGTTGGTCCAACTCAACTTGAGTGTGTCAGAGCTGCAGGTTGAGTTGGACCAATCAGAGTAGTGACGAGCAGCATTTCCCTGCTCGGTTTTAACAGAGGATTCGGACTCGCAGATAATGTTGAAAAATGTTGTTTTGAAAATATTTTTAAAAGAAAAAAAGGCGTTTGGTTTTTTGTCCCATATCGGATGGGAGAAAAGTTTTTTACCTCTTTATAAGTAGGGTGTTGTGCACCTTACTTATTTATGGTGGAAGAGAGGGAGAATGGTGGCTTGCGTGCACTGGAACACTGTGCACGCGCACCCGCACGGGCACGGGCTCGGTCTCGGGCTCGGGCTCGGGCTAGGTGCGAGGGCGTGGGCACGTGAGGCAGTGTGGCTGTAGAAGCGCTAGTGGCGCACTTGGTACTTCGCACGTGCGCATCGTGTCGCAGATGGGTCGCGACCTCGCGGACCGGAGCGAGACTGGTGCGACAGAGGCTAGGTAATAGGTCAGGTGGCTGGGTTCGAAACAGAGGAGGTGCTGTGGGTGGGAGGTCTGACAGAGAGACCTCTCTGCTTTTTATAAAGAGCTGCAGGGCCAATTAGAGGGACCTGTGTAACTGCTCATGCAGTAACGGTCTAGACCATGCAGTAACAGCTGCATGTGGCTAGCCCAACAGTCAGCTGCTAGCCATTGAGTCTAAACAGTTAGCATGCAGGTGCATAACTCCCACATGCACAACAGTCAGAAACTGCCATAAACGGCTAGTTTCTCACAACAGCCAGAAAACGGTTAGTGCCATTATGGCTCTGGATCAAAACTGCCAACCACCCTTGCCTATATAAACCGGACAGGTCTGGTTCATTCCAACACAACAACAACAGCAAACGCAACTATCACTATTGAACCAGCACCCATCTGAAACTATTAGCCTCTTGGTTTGGTTAATTCAAACCAAGCCACTTAGACCAGCGTAGTAGTCTACTGCTACAAGAAGAAGACCTCCATTCTTGTTCTCTCTTTCTTTTCTTTATCTGCCAGAGTATGTTACTGAGTTCCATAGTGGTTCCTTCGTTTTTTGCTGAACGCAGAATCACATAAGGCTCGTCGTATCCTGGAAGCAATCCGCCTGCAACCTATCAGTAGACTCAAAATAATTTGAGTAGGGGCGAATTATGCTTTAAGGACAGTGTGTTTTTTACGTGCTTCAGCCTGTCCTTATTTCTCGATTTTTTTCAATTCATTTATTTTAAAGATCAGAAATTTCTCAACAGATAAAACATCCAATATCTTTAGGGCCCACTGGTGTTTTCTGTGGAATCCACTCCGTCCATTACATTGTCCTTCTCATTTTTACTATACATTCCAAAAATCAGTAAGGCCACCATGAAAAACAAGGTAAAATCATTCATAAGAGCCTCTGAGTTCAAGCGGTGCATCTCACACGAGTTTTGGATCTGGTTGATGATTTTTGAAGTGTCTGTTAATACTCTGATGGCCCACACTACCATGGTGGTCACTAAAATCAAATCTACGGTTGACATCTCCTCCCCATTGATTCATGTGGTGTGGCCCACAAGATTTTTGGATCGGGCTAACTTCCACGTTAGGATCTAAAATCGAGGAAATCATCTGATTAACGAAGGGGATGCACAAGCACAGCCCGGTGGCCCCACGGAGCTGGGACAAAGTAGGGCCCACGTGATGCATTCAAGACATCCAACCCATCCATCAGATGCATTGCCTTGCATCTCCCCTGTGTACCTAAAATCATCTAAAAGGAAAACTCAGGTGGGCCACACACAGGGGACAAGTTGAGAGGGGATACCCATCCTGATTTCTGTGCAGGGGGACACACCATGTCATTTATACAAAATCCAGGCAGTCCAGAACCTGCCATGGATAAAGAGTCATGACAAAAACAAGCATGTTCGACAAATCAGCTGGGTCCTGGTGAAAATAAAGGGTTAGAGTCCTCTCCCAACTTGTTCTTATTTTGTGGCCCACCAGAGTCTTTGATCAATCTGATTTTCTGGAACTGGAAATAAAATGATGGGGCTCATCTGATGGACGGATTGGATGTGATAAATACATCATGTGGACTCTACGTTTTTCCAGTACCACTGGAGCGCATCTCTTCCTAAGCTAGCTAAACAAGTGGACAGAAGCGAACCGTCTCCTAACGAATTCAGTTAGCGTTGGTTATTCAACGTATGGTGGGGCTGTGGCTTCTGGTCGACGAAGACCAAGCAAGCGGCCAAAATAGAAGAGGGGCGCTACAAAAATGGACGGTTTTGGTTGCCTTGTTTGAACTGGGCCCCTCCTATAAAAGGGACCCAAGTTGCACCATTTAAAACTCGGGAAAATTGAAGGAGCTACGGCTCCAAATACATCTCTTCTTCCTCTCTATTCCCGTTGCATCCTTCAATCCACCCTTTCCCTCTACTACAACCCAAAGGAAACCGATCCAAGCCATCCTTTGACTGTGGAGAGGAAAGGGGCCGTCCATAAAAACATGAAGAAGATCATCATTTCTGGCATTTCCGTCATCCTCCTCGTGGGGGTTGTCATCGGGGTCGTCGCAAGCGTCTCGCGGTTTACAAAGGAGGAAGGTAAGGTGTCATCGTCCGTGAAGGTGATCGACACCATGTGCGCCCCTACCGACTACAAGGAGTTGTGCATCAAGACCCTCGAGAGCAGCACGTCCGCCAACGGCAGCGTCAACGTGCAGGAGCTCCTCAAGGTCACCTTCAATGCGACCATGGCCGAGGTGGAGGCAGCAATGCACTTATCAAAGAGCATGAGCAACAAAACGACTGATGCGATGAACCAGGCAGCCCTCTCAGACTGCAAGGACCTGCTTGAGTATGCGGTTGCCGAGCTCCAAGCATCGTTCTCTGAGGTGGGAGACAAGGACATGCACACATTGCCTGATCGAGTGGACGAGATCAAGAACTGGCTGAGTGCAGTGATCACCTACCAAGAAACATGCAAGGACGGCCTCACTAACCCAGAACTGAAATCGGCGATGGAGAATGGGCTGCTAAACGCCACCCAGCTCACGAGCAACGCGCTCGCGATCGTCTCCGGGATCTCGAACATCCTGACATCATTCAATATCCCATTCAACTTAAGCTCTCTCACTGCTCCTCGGGAGCTGCTTGAAGATGATCATGCCGGTGGCCTGAACCACCCGGACGCCGATGGGTACCCCACCTGGCTCTCGGCTGGCGATCGGAGGCTGCTGGCCTTCAAGGACACTGACAGGCCGAAGCCTAATGCGGTAGTCGCCAAGGACGGCAGCGGAAACTTCAATACCATCAACGCCGCCCTCAAAGCCATGCCAAAGAAGTACTCTGGCCGATATGTGATCTATGTGAAGGCTGGGACCTATGTTGAGAATGTGATCGTTGAGAAGGACCAAATCAATGTTTTCATGTATGGCGATGGACCGAGGAAGACGGTGGTCACCGGAAAAAAGAACTACGTCGATGGGACGCCGACATTCCAAACGGCCACTTTTGGTAGATTTCTCTCTCTCTCTATAGTTCTATCCATCTATCTAGATTCTAGCTACACATATTGTTGGACTTCCCTTCTGATGATTCAAGTTGTACATATGGTGGGGCCCACATTAGGTGGGAGATACATCAGAATTCATCATCCCATGATCTTAACTGGGTTGTGATTGTATATTTTAATTGGATCTCCTGGATCATATGATAGAAAAATAATCAGAGAATGACCCACCCACAAGGACCCACATTAATAGAAAAGGATCAAGCATCATGTTATAGATCTTTCATTACATTTTGCCAATGATCATCATCTCTAATATCATCATTCATGTATATGTTGTTGCAGCCGCTATTGGACTGGGATTCATCGCGAAATCGATGGGCTTCAGCAACACTGCCGGCCCAGAGAAGCACCAGGCCGTCGCTCTCCGGGTCCAATCTGACATGTCCGCCTTCGTCAACTGCCGCATGGACGCTTACCAAGACACCGTCTACGCGCAGACCCATCGTCAATTCTACAGGAACTGTGTCATCTCCGGGACCGTCGACTTCATCTTCGGCGACGCCGCCTCCTTGTTTCAGAACTGTTTGATCGTGGTCAGGAAGCCCATGGACGGCCAACAAACAATCGTGACCGCCCAAGGCAGAACAGAAAAGCACCAGCCCACCGGCATAGTGATCCACAACTGTAGGATCGTCCCAGAGGTGAAGCTCTACCCAACAAGGTTCAAGACCCGATCGTACCTGGGCCGACCGTGGAAGGAGTACTCAAGGACGGTGATCATGGAAACCGAGATCGGTGATTTCATCCAGGCCGATGGATGGATGCCATGGGAAGGCGATTTCGCCCTCAACACCTTGTTCTACGCCGAGTATGCGAACCGAGGCCCAGGAGCAGGGACCAACAGGAGGGTCAGGTGGAAAGGGTATAAGGTGATCACCAACAGGAAGGAGGCACTTCAATTCACTGCTGGCCCATTCCTCCAAGGAAATCTATGGTTGAGAAACATTAGGGCACCTTACATGCTTGGACTGAAGCGCTGAGAAGATATGGTGGTGAGAAAGAGAGGAGAGATAAAAAAAAAATAAAAGAAAAAAGAAGAAAAATAGCCAAAAAGCTTGCAAAGGGAGAGAAGGGCATGCAATGTTCTCTTCATTGCTAGGCAGGGTTTTCTAAGAATAACGTGATGGAGATAGAACGTTTCAATGCAAGTGACTGTGAAAAAATAGCTGGTGGAAAACTCACACTGAAATCCCTCCTTTTTTACGTTTGTCCTTGTCTATGAATATTTTACTATTTGTTTGATGATTATTTTTTTAAAAATGTAAAGTTGGTGGTGCTGGTGCACGTGCTTTGGGGCTCACACGAAAATCCTGTCTTGTTTTCTTTTGGAACGCGGGAAATGCCATGCATGCATGCAGACATACGTACGTACTCACCAGGTGGGCCCACCTGTACGTTTGAATGCGGACAGTTAGTCGGATTTTGTTTCTGTCTGTTGTGGTCTTAGATATGGCCCACCTGATGACAAGACTGGGCTACTTTTGGGTAACGAGATGGGAAGCGGATTTCCTGCTGCGGTGACGTCACCTAATTATGTGTGCTCAGCATATTGTATTCATCGTATCTACTGCACACAGGGCGGCATTTTCAACCGCAGGAGTTAAATCCACTGGTTTGTGTGGTGTGGTTCATTTAAACCTTCAGTCTCCTTTCTTTTCTTTTGGGCTCAAGCACTTAAAATTATCTTTCAAAGTAAATGACAACTTAGATAGAATATATAGATTACCGTGGGCTCCACATAACTATCCTTCTCAAGCTAGGTCTACGTCGGCGAGGACATCTCGGACTTCGATTAGCTTTGGCCGGCAGAATTTCCTTTGATAGAAGTTTTTGCACAGGAAACATAGGTGGTCCATCAGTTTTTTGAGATCATTTTAGGACATGTAGATCGAAAAATAGCTGGTTCCAAACTCAAGTAGGGCCACACTAAAGGAAAAGGTGGGTAGAGAATTTCCTACCATTGAAACCTTCCTGAGTCAATAGTGATGTTTATATGCCATCCATGCCAGTTCATAACGTCATTCTTACTTGGATGAACTAAAAAAATAAACATGAGCCTGATTCAAAACTTTTGTGGCCCCACTAATGTTTCAATTGTGGTAGTTCAATCCTTATGTTTTCGGCCCACTTGAGTCTTGAATCTGGCTCATTTTTTATCGCATGTTCTAAAATGGTCTTAAAAAATGGATGGACCGGGTGGATTTCTCACAAACATTACAGTGGCCCTACCTAAGTTCCGAGAGCAAGAACTTCTGCTAAACAAATCCATCTAGCTTTGACAGTCCAGTGGCGATCTTACTTTTCTATGAGCCCCACCGTGATGTATGTGTTGTATCCACACCGTCCAACCATTCAGAGAGATCATTTCATGGCTTGATAAAAAGAATAGGACAGATTCAAAGCTCAAATGGACCCATCACAAAAACAATGGGGACAATGGCACCTACCATTGCCTCATGCTTGTGCCTTGCCCCCTCTAGAAGAAAATGCCTGGCTCCGCCCCTGTCTACACCATCCATCCATTTAATAAGATGAATTTAGGGGATGAACCAAATTAAAATGAGTCCTATCCAAGCTCAAGTGGACCACACCACAAGAGGTAAGGATGAGCTTTGTGGGCCCACCATGATGTGCTTCGACATCCTAGCTCATCCATTAGATAGGAGCGGATTAGGTACTACCCTAGCCTGTCCCGTGTTCAGGACAGGCCTGACGTGGCACATACATGTCACATTTGTATTGGTATAGGGCACATGTGTCAGAGTTTACCTGCCACATTCAGCAAGCCCGACATAGTCATGTCACACCTCCTCTCCCCCGATGCCCACACTGCCACGTACTAGCATGTCCTGAGCTCAGAACAGGCCTAGGTAGTACCTAATCCGCGCCCCCCATTAGATGTGTCTCCTTGTTTTAGCCCTAGGGCGAAAAATCCAGACTGATCGATTACTGACGTGGGCTACATAATAGGAAAAAATTGATGCAGAAAAAACATTAAAACTGTCCTGATTGTTTGTGGGACCCACCAAAATGTGGTCCAGGCACTTGACCCATCCCTTATGTGTGTCCCTTCTGAGTGGGAGGTCCCATCAGAATTCAAGCTAGTCCAGATTCAAGTTAGCACTACGACATGGTTTTGGATGTTTGATGCATGATTTTGCACTGTTACAGGTGGTGTAGAGTGTAACCCACCTAAGTTCTTGATATTGCTCATTTTAGGTATACCCCTTCACCTGAAAAGAACTCACCAAATGCACAGTTCAAATATCTGGCACAAGTCATGGTATGGCCTATAAAGCTTGATTCACGGCTATCATGGTATTTGCTAACTGGCCCACCTTCCTGGAAATCCTACCAACATTGCCAAACTAATTTTTTTTTAATGCCACATGGGACATCCAATCATCGATCAGGACAGTTCATTCAACAGTACTCTTGGGATCATGAGATGGTGCATGAATGATGCCAATGAGATGATTTTAGATACTTTAAATGAGGCCAAATTTTCACAACCGTCCATTGTTTACAAGCCATAGATCACATGATTAGAATGATTAAACTGAAGTCTAGCTTTGAAATCATAAGCAATAAAGAGTGGGATCTACCTAATAGATGTCTCAAAATGAGGAGTGGACCTATCTTTGTTCATTTACTCAATCTTCTGCATTCATTTTCCATGCTACTAATCAGATGCTTAGGATCACCTAATTGCCATGATTTTAGCAACATGGCATGCTCCTATCTGTTTGAATGAATGAACGGTTCAGATCCATGATAGGTACTTTGTGTGCTATTTAAAACGATTGGAGGACTTTAGCAAAACCCTGTACGTATATGCTCGTGTGTGGAGAGAGAGAGAGAGAGAGAGAGAGAGATGGCCCACCCAGCCCATTGGCCCAATCGAATCATTACCTGGGCTGCCATTACATATGTTTAAAAAGATCCATTAATAATTTCCCATTACTAATTTAAATAAATCAATGGATGTGGGTCGTGTTTCAATGATCTAAACCGTTCATACGTAGGATTTATTGTGGATGGAGGATATCCGTAAACAATAATAATAAATAAATAAAGAGAAAAATCTGAAATTGGGCCAGTTAGAAACCCATGATCGCTCGGTTCTTTTACTCGTAGGGCCAGCCCTGGGCATGGCCTGGCCCATTAGAGCTAAAGCCAGGCCCAAGGCATTCTCAGTTCGTTGTCACTTGCCAGGGCTTCCGTTTTCCTAACGGTGTAACGTGCCATTCACACACGGCGCACTGTAGACTAATCCCCATATAAAATGCGCCTCTCTTCATTTCCCATCATTTCAGTCTCTGCCTCGAGAAGAAAAAGCAGCAATTCCTCCCTCATTGCTGCAAAAAGAAAATGAAAATTTCTCAGTTTCTCTGGAGAAATCTCCTCCAAAAACCCAAACGATTCGAATCCCTCTCACGTTCT
The DNA here is from genome assembly GCA_003013855.2 of Liriodendron chinense. Lineage (NCBI taxonomy): Eukaryota > Viridiplantae > Streptophyta > Magnoliopsida > Magnoliales > Magnoliaceae > Liriodendron > Liriodendron chinense. The sequence goes on along the minus strand of ML058484.1, from coordinate 1,382,814 downwards.
CCGCATCTGATCTCTCTCTCGCCTTCTCCAATCCCGAAACCCTCTTTCTCTGCTCTTCGATTCTTCTCCACTGGTAAGATTTCGATTTTCTCGATTCTCTATTCGTTCTTTTCTCTCCAATATTTTCTAAAGCTGCATTTTTTTTTTTGAAAAATGGTGTATGCATCCAAATCGTTGGGTGTAAAAATCACTTCCCAGCAAACGCACTGCCCGCTGACGTGCAGGATTCCATACATGTGGGGCCCCTTTCATCTATCCGTACCGTTTATCTGATGGGCGACCCTGAAATGCTCCCGCATTGGAATACTTCAACACTTTGATCATTGAACTGTTTTCCTTTGATCATGTTTTTATTGAAAGGTTAGGAACTTCCAATCTTGAAGATTTTCCACCGAGTCCCCGTCAACTGTGTATTTAATCGGAGACGGTGGATTGATGAACCATGGCCCCACATGTATGAAACCATGCGCGTCAGCTGTATGATTAAATCTCTAGCAGTAGGTTCCCTATCGGTGTTTTCAAAACCCTAGTCTTTTTTCTTTCCTAAATTTGAAGGACTAGTTTAGTAGTCTGCTGAATTACCGGAAATCATAGTCTACAAGACCTTACACCGAATGTGGGATCCAACTGTGGCGATTGGAACTGCTCATATGGTGGACCCCACTATGGGAGACCCATGGTGCAAAAATCACACTGATCCGCTCAATCCTAAACATTTGATGTCTCTGTTTTAACTGTCCGTTTTCAGATTAGTGCCCGAACTAAGGATCATATGATCAGTGGATTCTGCACTGTGAGTTATCCACAGTGGGTGCAATGATTGAACGGCTGACATTACTGGTGGTGGGACCTTAACGTGGACTTCTTGTGAACTACAAATTAGTTCACTGAAGTTCCCTCCCAACTTCTCATTTTTACCCGAAGCGAGTATTCGTAATTTAGAATTTGTTTTTTGGGAGGAATTGATATTGTTATTATTTCGGTTCCTGATGAATTTTTTCGACTATTGGAACTTGAAAAGGTAAAGAAAGCGATATAACATAAACTGAGGAAGATAAAAAAAAAAAAAAACTGGTTATTTCTCACTAGATTTTTTCTTATTTTCAAAGAAACAGCGGCATACACAGACACAGATGCCCACACACACTAACACTGCAACTGAGGTTGGGAATTTTTGTTAATGAAAAAACAAGGCTCTGCTGCTTCAAATTATCATTGCATCTCGGCAATGTCTACCATTGAAGAAATCATGGCCATTTTTTGTTTCTCTAAAATAATTGCGTTATTATTATTATTTTTAATTCAATTCTTTTGGAACATGGGTGTCGTGGTTTCTAAATTCAGGCTCTCCAGCCTATTTTTGGAGTATATCTTGTTTTCCATTCTCATTTTTCTCCGTTTGGTCATGCTCTTCCTGAGCTAGAAGTGCATACTCAACTGTCAACCGACCTCATCAAGATCATGGAACAAAGACTCTCAGGAATTGAACACCGGAGTGCTTATCTTCAAGAACTGCTTAATCAGGTAATAAGACTCCTTTATTTCTTTTATTGGCTCTGGATTAATTTCTCAAAACTAAAAAGTGCTTAACCACTGAGAACTTGAGGGAAAAGAACTCATCGTAAGTGCAACTATTTTGGCAATCAGACATTCCTCTACTTTTAATCTTTTCATTTCATTTTCTTTTTCAATCCTTTCTTGTGGTTAGTTTTGAAGAAATAGCATATAACAGGGCCTCACTATGACGTCTGTTGCATGCATTATCATGTCTGTTTGTCTTTTATTCGTATTTTCCTTGAGATGATTGTTACTGCCTTTGCTCATTAATTTTTTTTTTCCCTCCAAAAGTTATATTTCCTTTTTGAGTTTTCCTTATCCTTGTAAAGACAGAACCAGCTACTTATATGTTATGTTTTTCAAATTTGTGATCTTAACTGAAGACAGCCAGAAGCCACTTCAGCTGAGTATTCAAAGGCCAATAAGGAACTTAGGAAACTCAGTAGTTCTATGGATCTAATAAAGGATTTGAGGGCCAAACAGAAGGTATGTACTGAGTGTCTGTCAGTGCATCTTTTTCAGTACTGAACTTGTTAGTGAATTCAGATAAACATTATTGTGTTGAAAAATTGTATTAGGCACATAAAATTGATAAAGTGTAGGAGAAATTTATTTTTTCGCTGCTTGGAAGGTTTCTGCTACACTGTAGTAAAAAAAAATTTTGCTGAAAATTTGGTGAACTGAAACCCCTGCTAAATTCTAGGCATATCACGTCTGATCTTGATTCTTTTGCAAATACTTTTCAATTGATGATTTTTCATCCAAAAAAATCTTTGGAACTGCTATTTTATTACTGAACTTAGTTAAGTTGAAAAATAAAATAAAATATTGGCAATGGGTTGTATTGAGGAAAGAAAGAGATAAAGAGATTACAGCAACAGTCTCTGTGAATCTAATAAGTTCCATATAGCTAATGCATCAGCTCCAGATTTTCCTTCACTACGCGTGTGAGAAAACATCACAGTAAGAGATACATGTATTTCCTTGATCTCTTCAACCCAATTTGTGAACCTCCATGGATAAACCCCTCAAGATGAATTAGCCGTGCAATGACTGACGAGGAGCATGACATTTTTTTTTTCTTTCTATAAGCAACTCAAATTTATTAAGAGTGCAAGAAGGGATAATATTTATTCAGGCAATGGGTAGGAATCTCAAAAATACAAAGATTTGCTTTCAACTCAACCCCATCTTTAGACAGAGCATCTGGCAAGGAGGATCATGACACATACACCACATCTTTAACCCCAATCCACAAAGCCAATAAGCCTTGCAAATGCTCCTGTCTTGTTATGGATGATGCCTCCCACTCTGGGGCCTGGGTTGCTAAACAAAATTCTATTGAAATTCAACTTGAGCATTCCACCCAAAGGTGACTTCAAAATTAGTTGCATCTGCAAAACTAGTATGAAGAATTCAGATTTCATATCATAGGAATAAATGGTGGATTCAGAACATGTTTGAAGTTAATATTTGGTCCACCTTCACGAGCTACCACTACTTATCATGATGTTATGTGTGTCTTTTTCGGCGGCTAAGCACCACAGCTAATGCATTTCCTTTATTGTAGGAGATTGATGGGCTGAAAGCACTGATGACAGAGTGCCCAGATGATAAAGACATGTGTGATGTGGCAGCTGAGGAGTTGGTTGAAGCCTTAGAAGAGGAGAAAAGATTGCAGCTACTCCTACTTAAGTCATTGCTTCCGAAGGATGATGCTGATGACAGGGACTGCATTTTGGAGGTGAGAGCAGGTAAAAATTATATCGAAAAATAACACATCTTAAATGAAAGTTGCGTCTTATGTCTATTTTATTTTCCTCTCTCCCTTACTCTAAAAACTAAAGAGTTTCTCAAGTACTTGCCTCTGCAAATAATTATTGATGATAATTTGAGGCAGGGACTGGAGGCGAAGAGGCATCTTTGTTTGCAATGGATATATTCAAAATGTATGCTACCTTTCTTGGTTGCCAGTGCTATTGCTAGTTTTTTCAATTGTAGCTGTCAATTTCTTAATTGAAATCTGTTTCTTTTCATTTTATTTGTACCAGGTATGAGAAGTACTCACATAAGAAGGGATGGAAGTTTGACATTGTGGATATAATGGAGTCTGATCTTAAAGGATTCAAGGTTTGGCTTCTCTCTTGCACCTGACACTTACCAACAGCTTCTAGTAGTACTTGCACAGTCACAATTGCAAAAACTACATAATTATTTCGGTAAGCTTTGGCACATGAATCTCCATAGTTTACACTTTGTATCCTTCACAGTGAAAAATGCATGCTGGTATGGAATTCCAAGCTTCATGGTGCTTTGCCATCATCATCATCTCGCCTCATCCCAGCTATTTTGGGGTTGGCTTATTCTCATGCTTAGTAATTTGGTCATCATCATCATCATTACCTCATCCTAGCTATTTGGGGTTGGCTTGTTCTCTTGTTTAGTTTGGCCAACATCATAGCCTCATCTCAGCTATGTGGGGCTGGCTTATTCCCATGCTTAGTAGTTAGGCAAAGTTTGATGACCGGCCGCCTACCTGACATCAACCCCCTTTAATATGTGGTGGGGATCAGCAGGTGCAAATGCTACCAAAAAGTGCAACTGCAACAAGGCAGAATATCTTTGATCCAGGCATGTTAGTATTTTAGCATGTTGGCTTGCAGATGGCATTTTCAAAAGAGCCTTCGACGTGGTTTTTGGACTTCGAACAATAATCCACTGCTTGATGCATAAGCATACCATGCCCGTTAAGTTTGCAAGATGGCATCCTTTCCTGGAGTAGGAACAAATAACATCTTATTGATTTCTTTATTGGAAACTAGAAAATTAAGAGAAGTAGCATACCAATTGTATGGATTGTCCAGCCCATTCTAATGAAGCTTCCTTGAGCTTGTTTGTGGTTTTGTGTGAGTGATGAAAATCATTAACTGGTTTTAATTATGAAAAAGTTTCCTGCCTTAAAAAAGGGGGGTAATTGGATACCTGATGTAACTTTTGATGCCTACTTATCTCTTACAGGAAGCTAGTGGAGCAATTTCAGGACCTGGTGTATATGGGAAACTAAAATTTGAGAGTGGCATTCATAGAGTGCAGGTGTCTCCTACAGTACTGCTTTAGACTTTTCTTGTCTATGAGCATTTTCTAGAGTCATCAATACCAATAAAATATTATTGGATTTTCGTTAATTGGCAGCGAGTTCCTGTGACAGAGAAATCTGGACGTGTGCATACCAGTGCGGTGTCTGTTGCCATCCTCCCTCAGGCTGATGAGGTTCTTAAGCATGTTTTCTTTTTCTTTTTCTTTTTCTTTTTTTTTTCGTTTGTTTGCTTTGGCTGCTTCAAGAAATTTCTAGTTGTATATTCTTTTCATTCCCTGCTGAACAAGAGTCCCAAGCATTATGAAACTAGAACTCAACAAGGAATATGAAAATGGTATGTTGTGCTTTTTGACTACCAACATGCCATTGCAAGGCAACCCGGTTTGATGTAGAGCTTTGTTTTGGCGCCTTCTGCAGGTTGACGTCCAGTTGCGTAATGAGGACCTGAAAATCGATACCTACAGATCCGGTGGGTCAGGAGGTCAGCATGCAAATACCACAAACAGTGCTGTTAGAATTACTCACATTCCATCAGGGTTGACAGTGTCCATACAAGATGAACGATCACAGCATATGGTATGAAATAATTGACTGACGCTTATCTTCTTATTAATTGGGTTCCCAGGATGATGCTAGACAAATAAATGGCCATTTTGGTAACAGTCTGGCTTGTTAAATATTGTTTCCCCAACCCATTGTGGTTCTGGGACCAACCACTGTAACATTTTGACGGGCAATCCAGTTTTAGAAAAGCATGGCTCCAGCATCCTCTGTGGGCCCCAGCATGATGTGTTGATGGCGTCTGCTTCAACCATCATGGACATCCTCATATGTTTGGCCATGTGCCAAAAAGTCATGCCAATCCATGGCCAAGGTGGACCACACCATAGGGAACACTTGAGAGGGCCCTCCCAACTGTTCTTGCTCATGCCACATGATTTTTGGGCCCATGGTGGCATGAGGGATGGCATGCCTGATGGTTGGGGTGGGTGTCATGAACACTTCATGTGGACCCCACCAACTCATTTGCACCGTTAGTATAGTGAAAATGTTCTATGAGTGGTATACTGCCATACCAAAAGTAGAAAGGCTATATGCATAAAGAAACAGCATATAGAAATCAGTTCCATGTATTTAGTTTTCGCATAGCATCAGTACCCCCCATCCCCACTCACTCCTATTTCCGGGCCCTCTGACAGAACAAGGCCAAAGCACTAAAAGTGCTATGCGCAAGGTTATACGAAATGGAAAGGTCTAGACTTCAGACGAGCCGATCCAAACTCCGTTCCGAGCAGGTATAGTTAAACACTTGAAAGTAATTGTTTCAGTTCCTTTTCAAGATTATGGAGTTTCTGATATTTGAATGAATAGATTGGGAGCGGTGACAGGTCCGAACGCATCCGCACGTACAATTTTCCACAGGGCCGCGTGACTGATCATCGGATTGGGATCACTCATCATTCTATAGACGATGTGATGCAGGGAGAAAGCTTGGATGTCTTCATCGATGCTCTTCTTTTACAGCAAGAGATCGATGCAGTTGCATCATTCAGCTCCTTGTAGAGAGATCTGTAGTCGACGTCTTTACTTGGTAGCTCAAGTGGTGCAGTGGATTTTGTATCATTTATTCCCGAAGTGCCCCTAACCAGTCAGATCATATTAATTGTAGCATTGTGGGTAAGCTGGGGGTTGATTATATTTATACATGTTAATCCTTAAATACCCTTCCCCACATTTACTGGAATTCTGTTTTCAAGTTAACAATCCTCTAGAACTTGAATAATCCTTAATTGCAGAATATGCATGTCCTTGAAATGATGGGTGCCAAAAAAACCTAGATGGACCGTGCCCTAAATATCTTCTGGATGGGGCGATACTAGCCATCCAATCTTTGACCTTTAGTCAGTTGGTTATGGACCATTACTGTATTTCTTTTCCCTCAAATGTCTATTTCCGGATTGTCCTGTTGAGAAGATTTTGGGGGGCATGTTCCATCTGCTTTAATCTTTTGTATCAGCAGTCTGGAACAGATGATGGGCCCCACTTGTACAAACTGAAGACCTGAGGATGCATATTCTAAGGATGAGGGGTCATACATTGCCTATTTCCCAGATCCCTGCACCCATGATGTTACCCATTTGCAGTTCTTATTAACAGGGAAGCGGACTGTGTCCTGCCCTCACCTAAATGAACTTAGTCCAGGGAGGGGCTCTATGGGACCCACTGATGTATGAGCTTTATCTATGCCGACCAGTCCATTTTTCCAGATTACTTTACAGTGGCGTCGGTCCACAAATGACCACAGTGCGTGATTGAATGCCCACCAAAAACTTCTTGGGAGCTGATATTTGTGTTTTCCCTTCCATCCAGGTCTATATGACCTTATGAACAGGTTGGATGGCAAATAACATCAAGGTGGGCCCTAGGAAGGTTTCAACGGTGGGTATCATTATCACGGCTGCTTCATGTGGTGTGGTCTACTTGAGCCTTGGATATGCCTCATTTTTTAGGCTCATGTCCTAAAATGACATGAAAAAATGGATGGACGGTGTGGATAAAACCCATACATCACGGTGGGCCCCACAGAGCCCCTGCCTGGTGTGGATAAAACCCATACATCACGGTGGGCCCCACAGAGCCCCTGCCTGGATTGAGTCCATCCTGGACGCAATCCACTTGCTATTAACTCTAGGGATAGGTACAGAAAGGCAGAGAGATGGTGGTAGGGAGATGTCTACAGAGAGAGAGAGAGAGAGAGAGAGAGAGCGAGCCCAGGAAAAATCTAGCTGATGTGGGGTTTCTGCACGTACAAACTGAATTGCATTGCAAACAGGATACACTTTCTAAATGTACCTAATTGTTCTCAACTTTATTTCAAATTCCTTTCAGTGTCCTTTTAAAACCCAAAGCTCAAAGCTCTTTGACAGGACAGCTACTCGCTTTATGTACGGTAGATATTGTTTCCATTAGCTTACTCAGACTAATTGAAATAGACAAATATTATACACTGTCATATGAATAATTCCCAAATGTTGTCCAAGCCACTAGATATTGTTTTTCATACTTCTATCAATGTTATCCAGGCCTTAAGGTTTAGAGCCCAGATTTGGGCTGACATGTTTTGGCCCATTTTGTGGTCATGGGTAGAATCCACTAGTAATTTTCAGCATGAAGGCCTGACAAAATAACCGGGTGGGCCCAGTTGGGGCCTTACCCAAGACAAACCGGTCCTAGTGGTGAATGGCACGTACCCAAAATCAGACTTATGACTAATAATGAATTTTATGCAACCAAACAGCCTTAGTAATTACTTGCTTCATCTCCCTTCTAATGCCAATGACGGTTAATTGTGTTTTATGGTCTACTCGAAAGAAAGAAATTCTAACAATGGACCATCTAATCATCATCCAAGATACATAACAGCTGGGGCCTTTCCTTGCATGATATTTACATGAGCTTCCTTGCCATCTCAGCACGCATGTTCACTCGACGTATCATGCTCCTCGTTTTCCTACTACTTGTTTTCCTACTACTTCTTCAATAAATAAATAAATTAAAAAAAAAAAGTAAAAGAATGCCAAGGAGCAAACTCTCTTTTTGAGGTCATTTTAGAAGCTTATGATAGATATTAAAGAAGAATAAAATCAGCAGAAGTTCAAGATCTTACCTCCAGCCATGATGATTAGCTTTATATTTTGTCAAAGATTGAAATCCAAATGGAGTTGATGATACTTCAATGGTGTGGCACAATTCAATAACTAAATATCATTAATTCAAAGGAGAAATCTTCTGGTTTATTCAAGCACTTCATGCATAGATTAAATGAAAAATCACAAGCTATTTTTACTTGTAGACTAAAGACCCTCCATGAAAATAGCTTTATATTTTTCTCCTATTAAGAAAGTAGTTATCATATGAAGACAGTGAATAGGTAGTTATCTCCTATACCTTAACCACAATCACTTAACCAACTAGAAACTTGGAGGGAACGGTTAAAATAATTTAAAAGACTCAATAGTTTTAAAAACTAACTAAAGTATAGGCTGATATGACAATAACTATTTGTGTGATGACATGGCAATTGAATGTGGGCTACATCAATCATTATCTCAAATGAGATATATCCAACAGCTTATCTGTAGCCTGCAGTAGTGTTGCACATGGGGCCCACCTGGGTGTGTTTGTATCATCCAACCTGTCTAGCAGAGCCACCGTGAAAATCACCACCATATGGGCCTGGGCCACCACGTGAACTTGGAGGCAACTCATTGTCTTGGTGTCAAATATAGAATACATGTATTGGACGGTACATCCACAAGACGGTGGGACCCATCACCAAAAAAAGAAAGAAAGAAGGGAACCGCCTCAAAACTTCCAAATTCATGGTGGGAAACCCTTATGGACAGGTTGGATGAGATGGACACAGTGGTGGGCCCAGTGACAAACGGCATGTTAAGGAGAACTAAATCCGTATATGCGGGTCTGGCAACAAAGTATGAAGGCCAGTGGTCTGCACTGTTCTGTCCTGAAGCGCCGTGGACAATGGACAGACGAGAGAGGATTCAGTGAGGCGTGACCTTGGGGCCCACATTGATGTGTTTGTTGTTTATCCTCGCCATCCATCCATTTTGCTAGCTAATTTCAGGCCATGAGCCCACAAATGAAGCTGAGATTCAAATTTCAGGTGGACCACACCTCAGGAAAAATTGGTGATCAAGCTAGCATTGAAAACTTCTAGTGGGCCACAAAAGTTTCAGATCAAGCTGATGTGTGTTTTCCATTCATCCAGGCCTTTGTGACCTTATCAAGAGCTCGGATGGCAAATAAAAATTAGTGGTGGGCCCAAGGAAGCTTTTAATGGTAGGCGTTCAATCACCAGGTGTGGTCCACCTGAGATTTTGATCTGTTTCATTTTTGGGCTCACGCCCTAAAATAAGCTGTCAAAACTACGACGTGTATATACAACACATACTTCCAAGGTGGGCCCCACGGTCATGGTCTCACTGAATCCGCTCCCTGGACAGACCAATTTCAAGAATATCATCGATTGGAAGATCCTAGCTGCCAACCTTTTTTTTTTTCCACTTGAATCCGTTGCTACAATTCTCTTCTCAACCATCTATTCGCAGCAGCAAATTAAGGAATTCGGATTGCCCTGGTCCATCCGTGCTGGGATCTAACAAACCAATGTTCCAGATCACCAGACCATAGGCCCCACTCATAAAAAAAAAAAAAAAACTGACAACCGAGGCAAATCTGAGGAGCCCCTGGGCCCCACAATGACATAAATTCACTAGTTTAGAAACGGTAGACGAGAGGGTCATGGCGTCTCATCAACTCCCCAAACAATCACAGTAACTCATCATTTCCACCTTATGGTCTCCCCACACTAGTAACGTAGGCATTCAATCTCTACCCTTTATACTGACCACACCAGACCTCTCTGTCCATCTCCCTCTCCCTCTCCCTCTCCCTCTCCCTCTCATACTATGGAATTCTCCAAGCTCTTCCTCTCCCTTATGCTATCATGGGTCCTCCTGTCGTCAGCTACCAGAGCACGAACCCTACCTCAAGAGCCCAATCTAGCAGCGAGGCTGCAAGTGGGCAGCGTGGAGTGCTGGGACTCACTGGTGGAATTGCAAGCTTGCACCACCGAGGTCATCCTCTTCTTCCTCAACGGCGAGACTAACCTGGGCCCTGGCTGCTGCCGGGCCATAAGAATCATCGAGCACCGTTGCTGGCCCGCCATGCTCAGCTCCCTGGGTTTCACTGCCGAGGAAGGTGACATACTCAGAGGCTACTGCGACGCTTCTGTTTCCCTCCCTCTGCCACCCCTGCCTTCTCAAGGTCCGGGTGTGGGCCCAGATTCGGATTGCCATGCTGGCAGCGTGCCTTAGAAGAATCTATGATGCTGGATATGTAGGCAATAGGCACTTCTTTTTCATATATATGTATGCAGGTCAATGTTTTGGATTTTGCTATTTTGGGTCGCATGGACTATCTGCATAATGCAAAATATGGCACCCGCGTGCATCGTTTTCTTCGTGAATCCCAATACTTCTTGTTTAGGCTGTGTTTGGTGAAATTAGCACAAATTTCATAATATTTGGTCCAACCAGACGCACCGTTAAATTCTCATAAGGCCCCAAAATTCAATAACCACATAAGAAATTCCAATTAATGGACATGAATACAGATTGAGAAAAAAAAAATGTAAACAGATGATATGTTTGGTGGGTCTTAATCAATATTCTCCCAATCAAGTTTTCCTTTGTCGAAGCCAACTATATATGTCAGCACAGTGAGGTAGGCAGTGCATTCCCACAGATTCTCTAGGATATGTACGCGGGCATCAATTCCAGCCTCGTGCTCACACAGCACACGCTCCAACCTGGCATGTGTAGAACACAACTGAGGCGCTTATGATCTGATGCAAGAATGAACAGGTGTGTGCCACACTTTGAATGTTCACTGTCTAAAAGTTTCTTGATTGTACATTGTTTCCTAGCAGGGGTGGCCATTTCACCACTCATAGGTTATGCCACACACATGACAGGTTGGCGCATATGCAGCCTTCGAAGGGAGTAGGGGATAGCTGAACTCCCAATCCATGAATATCTTTCCATCTTAGGAGAACTAAAGCCAGAGAGATTCGGACTGAAATCAGGATGTTTAGAAGATTGTGCTATTACCTCAGCAGAAGAATTGTCTGAATATCAAACTAAGAGAGACAGCTCCCAGTGCCAAACAAACTCAACCACAGCATCCTTCCTATCCAACCTCTCCGTACCTTTGATTGGCCAAGCAGAACATCATGGTGAAAGAGGTGCAGCCAAAGCATCTTCTGCCGATTCTTTGGAGATGGTCCCAGCATGGGCACCAAAGACGGACAATTCAGAATGGCCAGTATGGCTTGACAGCAGATATTTGCCTTTAACTAGGTTTGCAAATCCGATCGTTTGGGAGATGGTTGCATTCTAAAGTGGCCCCAATATTCGAACCAACTTCAACTCGGTGAAGTTCTTGTGAAGTTTCTCAACCAAAAGTCCAAGAGGTGACCTGATTCCCATAGAAGTCCATCGGAACTGGCAATTTCCTTCATCTTCCAAAGAGAAACGGCAACTGCTCCAAAGAGACTTAAATGAAAAAACCCTTCAACTCTCTGATAGAGAGCCACCATCCTCCACCTTGATCCACACAAAATCTACCATCTGTCTCGACCAAATGATATTTCCCAACTGCCACAGAAAAGCCAGCAGCAGAACTTATGTGAAATGTGCTTTTGACAGCCATACCTTTGTTCTGTTCCTCCTGCTTTCAGAAGCCTAGTTCCAGATAAGTCCTGCAGCAATAGCTAGAATCCAAGTCAATATGAACTAGTTAGACAACAAGATTAGCTTTTGATCTGTCATAAAAAACACTTGAAGGCAAAAACGCTATGATTGGTTTGCAGAACCAACCAACATAACATACTCATGCTGGCCATCATCATCATCCAGCTGAACACAATGGGATTTGTTTTTTAGACTACCAAACACAATAACAACATCAAATGGAGACCAATAACTGCTCAGGTTAGGAGTAAGTTGTTTCATGTTGAAGGCTCCAGGAGGGCAAGGGGAAGACTCGAAAGGATGTGGGATGGAGGTAACAAGTAAAGACTTGATGACCTATGGGCTGAGGACATAGGATCCCAGTTTCGCTCTAACTTTGTATGTATATTCACACATAAGTAGGCAAGAAGACAAAAAGACACCTTTTCTTCTTCTTCTTCTTCTTCTTCTTTTTAGGATAACAGAGGCACCTTAAAAAAAAAATGAAAAAAGAAAGACACAAATGTGAATAATGGGCCTTGTTGGGTCTTTAGTTGCATCTATCAATGAAACAATATACGAATTACTTCATCAATAAAAGTAGAAATATTCAACACATCAAACATAAACAAAGACATGCTTCTTTGAAGAGTTAATAACGATGCAGTAAACAAAGAAGCATCAGTGGAAGAATACTACCACAGAGTAGAGAGTGATTTGGTGAACTATGTAACGTAGGCGTCATCTGAAGGACAGTGAAGTCTCAGCCGTGGTAGAATATCTTGACTCTATAGTCTTGATATATCCCTAGGTAAGGGAGGATCGAAGAATATTGGTGTTGGAATCAGATGGAACCTTCTGAGTAAAATTAATGGCTTGGGAGCTTTCTGGGAGAATGCCCAAAGAGGCTATGGGCTTCTGCAAGTTATGGCATACAGCAGTTCCATCTACGGTGAAGGCTTTTGTTTGGGTGGCTTTCTTAGGGAAGATCCTCAATATCAACAATCTTGAGAGGCAGTGCATGGCAATGCCAAACCGTTGTGTCATGTGCTGAAAAAGCGAGGAGTCGGTAGACCACCTTCTTTTCTCATGTCCAGTTGATGGTCTATAATCCTCCAAAAATTCGGGGTTCATTGGGTCATGGCTGATTCCACCAAAATGCTGGTCAGCTGCTGGTATTCTATGGTGTTGGGATCTACAGGTAGGATGCTTTGGAAGAGGCATGCCTCACCAGTCACCACCATTTGGGTGATCTGGCTGGAAAGAAACAGTAGGATGTTTAGAGGAAGATCCACACAGGCTAAAGATCTAGCAGGAAAGATATACCAGCTCTTGCAGTTATGGAGTAAGTCAAACCAGTGTCGAGCTGAAAAGAATCCTGCAGGCCCTGTTCTTTTTTGTGGTGGAATCCTAAGATTGTTTGGGCTCTTGCTGCTTGGGAGCCTGTGCCAGTCAGCCACTTCAAGATTAATTTTGATGGCTGCTAGTTTGGTGCTTCAGGGTTTATGGGGGAATCATCTGAGACCACAATGGTTGCACTCAAGCTGAATTATCAGGCCCCCCCTTGGAATTCAGGACTCTAGCTTCGCTGAAGCAGTTGCCCTTCTTCAAGCAGCCAAGCTGATGGTGGATAAGAACTTTGCGCCTGCAGTGATAGAAGGGGATTCTGCCAACACAATTTTGTGGGTTTCTTAGTAAGTATTCCACGGAAGCTGGCCACCCAATAGAGGAAGCTCGTGATCTGTGTAGAGGCAAGCAGGTGGCCTTCTCCCAAGTCAGTCGAGAGGCAAATGAGCTAGCTGATATTCTCACCAAATAAGGGGCATCTAGATCTCTCCAATGGTCTCTCTGTCCCAATCTTGTTTGAGATTTTGTATTTGTCCGCTGTTGTGGGTTGCTGGTCCTTTCATATGACCAGCTTTGGTGTTTGTATTTCTAATTGTCTTTCTGAATAAAATCAATTATCCTTCCAAAAAAAAAAAATAATAATAATAATAAAGAAAGACACTCAAATGTTAGATACAACTGAACCCACCCAAAAAAAAAAAAATGAAGAAGGTAATATGGAGTAATTTATTGCAAGACCTTTCTGATGCATAAGTCGCAGTCTCATGAACAGAGATCTATTTAGTATTTACTGATGGTCCAGGGTAGGGACTCTTTTTTTTTTAAGCATGCAATGTCCTACCAAATTGCAGTCTGTCTCTACATGATTGTTCATTCGTGGATTGTTGGACCCATTCAGTTGATTAGTTTATTGAACAAGCAGTAGATGAAGCAGGATAGAGTATATGCCCGAGTGGACTAAAGATCTTTTGCATCATTGCTTGTTGGCACTTTGTTAAAGGTAGCCTCTCAATGCAATGGCATGGGCATATTAAATAGGAGTCTGAGTTCATGGCAATTAGCACTTACCATTGATGAGACTTTGAATTGTCAATTAGCTTATAGTAGGCCTCCTTTAGTCATATCCTGCAAGAAGCTAACAAATGGGTAGCATCCTCACAAAGGAATGTCTATGGCCTTATGTACTGGGCAAACTCAATCGTACATAGTTATCTTAGACTAAAAGACTAAAAATGGAAAAATGATAAGTTTAACCAAGGAAAAAAAAAACCTTAACAATGGAAAACCAAGATAAAAACAGTATGGGATAGGAACATCTCTTCCTATTAAAGAATACAATGAGCCCCAAGTATTAAGTATCATGTTCAACTCCATTACAAAAGGATGAAATACATAAAACATGCTCTCAACAATCACTACATGATTTTCAGATATGGATAAGGGAAGAAAATGAGATGTACCAAGAAATGGACTAGACCTGCAAACGCAACTCATGAAATCAAACTTGCTGTATTTGGTGAACCAGTGAACATGACTCCGGAGTTGGCCTTGGATACTGATGCTTCTGCAATGCCAGCACAAATACAACTAAGCCAGACCATGACTTGCATGGAAAACTTATATGAATTTAAATAAGCCTGTAGCGATGCATTTTTGTCCTAAAGGCTACAAGCAATGAAACAGCCATTACAATCCAACTATAAGCACATACACAAACTGTCATAGTAAGTAAAAGAAAGAAAAAAGACTTCGGTTCTTGGAAAATGCTATTTTGGTGAGTTCAGATGCATGCAATCCTGAATTGTGATTTGGGAAGACTCAATGCCTTTTCAAATTGGTCCAGAAATATTTGCTATTTGAGGCGGCACATTTTCCAATTTAAAGGGGAAAAAAAAGCCAGACTTCCAACTCAAATCTTGAGCAGCAGCATTTCTAGTAGAATCGGAAATACTGCAGGTGCAGATTGGATTGAAGTACTTGACTCCACTAATATTGACAGTAAACCAAGATGGGCCATTTGATATTCACCTTGGTTTGGCTGGGTTAGCTGGGGAGTACCCATCTCTGAACTTGCGAATCGTTTCAATTTTCCTTCCTCTCCTGTAACATGACTATTTTCAGAATGCAGCTGCCTGGAAGCAGATGGACCTGAGAAGCCCTGATTCTTCGCCTTTGCTTCTTGTAACACATGGTTATGAAGTTGCTGAAGCCCCGACGCCAGAGCAGGTGGTCCTTTCAAGTTATCCTTTTCCTCAAGGGAAACACTGTTCTTCGACGGGCTCTGCACAGCAATTGGTGTATGAAACCCAACCAATTTTTCCTTCCCTACCGACCCAACATTATTCAAGGATGCTGAAAAGCCTCCAGACTTATTGCTTTGGATCCGCTTCTGCGCTGCCACGGCAGCAGCAACAGCACTATTTGATTTTGATTTCTTCTTCTGTTCTACCACAGGAACTGGAGCTGAAATCCCCTTCAATCTCTTCTCCTTCTCCTTCGAGGCAATCAGAGCAGCTCTCTCAAGCGCTTCCCTCGCTCTCTTCCTCGCAACCGCAGCTTCCCTAACCTTCCTCTCCACGTCCATTCTAGCTACAACCACCGCCCTACTCATCGATGCCGCGGCAATCCGGGCAGCAGCAAGGAGCACCTGCGAAGACTTCAGATCAATCGACAGCCGCCCAATCGCCGGCCCTCCATTCGCAGCTCCCGAGGCCCCAATTTTGAAGAACGTGGAGCTAGGGTTTGAGCAGCTAGCGCAGATATAAGAAGAATCCGGGGCCTCCGTGGGGACGCACGCCGAGTGGGAGACCGAGGTACATTTCGAGCATCTGACCGAACCCGGCGGCGGGGATGAATCAAAGACGTCGAGGCAGGTGGGACAGAAAGACGCCGGATGGAATTTGAGCACGCAGGAGGTGCAGAGTCGGTGGAAGACGCCGCGGTGCCGCACGTTGTGGAGGAGACGTGGGGCCGAGGAGTCGTTGCAGGCAGTGCATCCGGTGGTGGGCCCGTCGCGATTCATCGTCGCGGAGGCGGCATCGATGTGCGGTCAAGATCAATCGAGAAGCCCTTGAAACCCTAAAAAATCCTAGAAACTAGGGTTTTTTCCCCGTCTTTGTGAGAATTCAGGGCTGGGGTTTATACAGAAAAGAGGTATGTGAGGGCAGACGGGAAAGACATAGGTGGAATTTTTAGGGTTTTTGAGGAGATTTTCGGTATTTGAGAGACAGAGGGGAAGTGAATGCACGGGAAATCGGTGTATGCTCTCTGAAGAGGAAGAAACAGAGAGGCTGCCGTACAAGGAATTAGCACTCGAGGATGCGCAATGCGCACACATAACTGAGGAGGCTGGAGGTACGGGAAATAGCCTTTTGTTTTGTACGCTGCAGGAGTATGAATTTATCAATGATCACGCAAGTATATTGCTCACATGGAATGTATTTTTCTCAATCCAAACCGTCCAATAGTTCTTTCTCATTGTATATGAGGTTTAAAATAATTAAAATGAACATATTATGATACGTTTTAATCATATCCAACAAATTTACAGATAAAATATTATAATCCGTAGGATTTAGGGCGCACTATTTTGAACCTTTGGATTGATCTGAATACATGCCATTGCACTCTGTCGCACTATTAGTGTTTTTCTGAAGGGACAGTTATATACGAGGAAAGTAGTAAGGAAGTATACAATACTCCAGCGAATGAGAAGGTAATTTTTTTATGAATCTAGATTGTCTGTTTGGATTTAACAAGATTTTTCTGTTTGCTGATCTCTGATTGGTCTAGCTCAGTGTTGATTGCATTAAATGCAGCAGTGCTGACAATGTCAGTGATAAGCTAGACCAATCAAGTGATCGGCAAATAGGAAAATCTAATTGCCTCCGAAAGCCTTTCGCAGGCATCTAGGTGGGGCCCACCGTGATGTTTGTGAGAAATCTATGCCATCCAACCGTTTTGTGAGATCATTTTAGGCGTTGTGTTAACAAATGAATAAAATCCAAGACTCAAGTGGGCCGTAATAAAGCAAAAGGTGGGTAGGGAAATTTCTACTGTTGAAACCTCTATGGGGTCCACAGTGATGTTTATGTGCCATTAATATCATTCATAATGTCATTCCTACTGAGATGAACTGAAAACACAAATATTATCCTGATTTGAAACTTCTATGGCCCCAGGAGTATTTCAACTATGGATGTTCAATCGTCACATTTCAGCCCGCTTGAGTCTTGGTTTCATTCATTTTTTGTCGCAACGCCTAAAATGATCTCACAAAATAGTTGGACGGCGTAGATTTCTCACAAACATCACGGTAGGCCCCACCTAGATTCTGAGCTAAGGAGATGCCGGCAAAAGGCTTTCATCTCATTTTTTATTGGCTTGTTACCGTACAAGTTGGCCCACCCACCTTTCAAAGATCGATCCTAATCGATTCATACATAAAAAAAAAATCTCATCGATTTTTAGACCATTGTCTGGACCAATTCATTTGCAAGTCATCAATTGGATTAAAACTGATTTGGACGTGGTCTATCTATAATGAGGATTAGTTGATGAACGGTCTGGACACCAAAAGGTGCTCCCTTCCGTACAGCTGGTGGCCCACCGCAATAAGTTCTTGCAGTTGGAAGCTAAGTGGCCCACCTTATGTTTATGTGAATCCATCCCGTTCGTGTTACGTGAATCCATCCCATTCGTCTGCTTTGCCAGGTCATGTATAGGCATGAGCTGAAAAATGAGGGAGTGGATTGTGTGTGGCCCGGATTTTGAACTGTTTTAGGCCGTCGGGCTGGCCCTATTGAAAATTCTGATTTTTTAGCCCGAGCCCTAGCCCAGCCCAGCCCATTGACACCCCTAAGCCCATAAAGACATCCATAATAAGAGTAGATTTTAAAAATCATGCATATCGAAAAACTCACGTCGGCCACACCAATAAAACAGTGGGAACAACAACTTCCACAATTGAAACCTTCCTAGAGCTAACTTTGATGTTTATATGCCATCCTTGATGTTTATTTGTGTTGGGACGAGAGGCTGGCAGCAGAAGTAAAGCCGAACACACAACAACAAATTGAATCAAACAAGCAACACAATGCATGCAACCAACCACACATAGACAATTCGAATTTAACATGGAAAAACCCCTCACAGGTTAAAAAAAAAAAAAAAAAAAAAAAAAAAAAAAAAAAAACAACGTGGTTGGAGGTACGGGATGCGCACTCGTAACTAGCGTGAGGCTAGAGGTACGGGAAATAGCATTTCATTTGACATGCTACGGGAGTATGAATTTATAAATGATCATGCAGGTATATTGCTCGCATGGAATGCATTTTTCTCAATCCAAACCATCCAATAGTTCTTTCTCATTGTATATGAATATGAGGTTTAAAATAATTAAAATTAATATATTATGATACTTTTTAATCATATCCATCAAATTTACAGATAAAATATTATAATCCATAGGATTTTGTTATATGCCATCCTTGATGTTTATATGTGTTGGGACAAGAGGCTAGCAGCAGAAGCAAAGCTGAATACACAACAACATATTGAATCAAACAAGCAACACAATGCATGCAACCAACCATATATCAACCAACCATACATAGATAATTCGAATTTAACGTGGAAAAACCCTCCTAAAGGTAAAAAAAAAAACCACGTAGCTAGAGGTACGGGATGCGCAATGTGCACCCATAACTGGCAGTGAGGCTAGAGGTACGGGAAATATCATTTCGTTTGATATGCTAGGGAGTATGAATTTATAAATGATCATGCATGTATATTGCTCACATGGAATGCATTTTTCTCAATTCAAACCATCCAATAATTCTTTCTCATTGTATATGAATATGAGATTTAAAATAATTAAAATGAACATATTATAATACTTTTTAATCATATCCATCAAATTTACAAATAAAATATTATAATCCATAGGATTTTGGGCGCACCATTTTGGACCTTTGGATTGATCTAAATATATGCCATTGTACTCTGCCAGAGTATCAATGTTTTTTTGAAGGGACAACTGTATACGAGGAAAGTGGTCAAGAAGTATACAATGCTCCAGCAAATTAGAAGCTAATTTTTTATGAATCCAGATTGTCTGCTTGGATTCAACAGGATTTTCTTATTTGCTGACCTGTGATTGGTCCAACTCAGTATATATTGACGGCGGTCGGCAAATAGGAAAATCCGATTGCTTGCCAAAGCCTTTCCTAGGCATCTAGGTGGGGCCCACCGTGATGTTTGTGAGAAATCTACGTCGTCCAACCGTTTTGTGAGATCATTTTAGGCGTTGCAACAAAAAAATGAACGGGATCCAAGACTCAAGTGGGCCGCAATAAAGCAAAAGGTGGGTAGGGAAATTCCTACCATTGAAACCTCTATGGGGTCCACAGTGATGTTTATGTGCCATCAATACCGTTCATAATGTCATTCCTACTGAGATGAACTAAAAACACAAATATTATCTTGATTCGAAACTTTTGTAGCCCCACGAATATTTCAACTGTGGATGTTCAATCGTCACAGTTTTTGGCCTGCTTGAGTCTTGGTTCTCGTTCATTTTTTATCACAATGCCTAAAATGATCTTACAAAACGGTTGGACGACATAGATTTCTCACAAAGATCATGGTGGGCCCCACCTAGATTTCGAGCTCAGGAGATGCCTGCGAAAGGCTTCCGACTCATTTTTTATTGGCTCGTTACCATACAAGTTAGCCCGCCCACCTTTCGAAGATCGATCCTGCTTGATTCATACATAAAAAAAAATCTCATCGATTTTTGGCCTGTTGTCTGGACCAATTCATTTGCAGGTCATCAATTGGGTTAAAACTGATTTGGACGTGGTCCATCTATAATGAGGATTAGCTGATGAACGGTCTGGACACCAAAAGGTCCTCCCTTCCGTACAATTGGTGGCCCACTGCAGTAAGTTCTTGCAGTCAGAAGCTAAGTGGCCCACCTTTATGTTTACGTGAATCCATCCTGTTCAGTATGCTTTGCCAGGTTATGTTTAGACGTGAGCTTAAAAATGAGGGAGTGGATTCGTGTGGCTCGGATTTTGAACTGTTTCAAGCCATCGGGCTGACCCTAGTCAAAATTCTGATTTTTCAGCCCAGGCCCTAGCCCAGCCCATTGACACCCCCAAGTCCATAGAGACGTCCATAATAAGAGCGGATTTTAAAAATCATGCATATCCAAAACCCAAGTGAGCCGCACCAACAAAACATTGGGAACAACAACTTCCACAGTTGAAACCTTCGTATAGATGACCTTGATGTTTATATGCCATCCTTGATGTTTATATGTGTTGGGATAAGAGGTCAGCAGCAGAAGTAAAGCTGAACACACAGCAGGAAATTGAATCAAGCAAGCAACAAAATGCAATCACAATGCATGCTGCAACTAACCACACATAGGCAATCCGAATTTAATGTGGAAAAATCCCTCATGGGTAAAAAAACCACGGTACAAAGCGACACCAATCCACTATAATATAAGAAGTTATAAGATATGGAACCCAAAACTCAAGATCACAAGCCCACAAGAGAAATCCAAGCTTTCCCAAGAAGAAAACCTATTCTCAAGCTCTTTCTCTTACCTAGAACCTCTCTCAATCCCCTTTCTACTCTAGGATACCTCTAATCCCGTAATACATTCGTTAAATAAGAGAAAACTGAGTTTAAAAACTCTCTACGTAAAACCACGCAAGAAATCTACTACAAAAAGGAAACCCGCCGACCGGTCGAGGACTAAAGCCCAAAATCGGTCCAGCAAGCATTGTCTTGATCTCCATCGTGACTAACTGGTCGGTGGCCTCTGTTGCACTGAGATTTGAGGCGTCCGTTTCCAACAATATGCCATCCAGACATTTTATTAAATTATCACCACTATGTAGGAACAAATGCAACCACCATGCCTTCAATCCCCACTGGTTCATTTGGCGGAGTCCTGTCGTATCATGGTCTTTCAAAACACATGGATCAGGTGGATTTGTCATAGACATCTCTATGGCTCCAAACACATTTCTCTGTGCCTAGGGTCACAGGCAATCAGCTCCCTAAAAATGAGTCAGATGCAAAACTCATGTGGGCCACACAAGAGAAAACAGTGAGGATTCAACGTCCACCATTGGAACATTAGGGTGCCAGAGAAGTTTTGGATGGGAATAATATTTGTGTTTTCCATTCATTCAAGTGAGAAAGAACTCTGTCTCAGGTTCGAAATGCTAAGGACACACACTAATGCCATCGGTGGGTGGGTGCATTGTATGATTAACCATGCAGGTGGTTGCGCAGCTAATAGGGTGGGTGCATTGCATGACTAACAAAAAAAGGTGGGAAAGAACTTATGAGCAGTTGGTTTGTCAGAGAGTGGGCCCAACCAGAGTACTTTGAAATTGTTAAGCTGGAACATACTCAAGTCCATTTCTAACAGTGGCATGTGACTCAATCAAACCTCACCACCTCCCAACACCTCTAAAGTTAGCGGTGTTCAGATTACCATTAGGTCAAATCTATTCTTTAGACCCATTCTTAGACCTGATGGGTCCCGTAAGCTTTTTAAACATTGATTCGAGCCAGGTTGAGGTTACCTACGGATGGGCATTTCTACGGTTAAACCCATGCGATGGATGAACTATTTCACACACGTGTGACTTTGACACATGCAAAGCATATAAACGGCCTCACATCTGTGTTTCCTGACTTTGCCGAGTCAGAGCAACTGGTAGTGTCGAACCCACTTGAACCCAACTGAGTCCAAGTTAGCTCGGACAAGTCGCATCCAACTCACCAAAGTCTTCAATCAACAACAAGGCACTATGATTGAACTTTGAAAACCATATTAGTTTTTAAATTGTGTTTGATCTCACCTACTTCGATTTCAAGCTCGGTATAGTCGTTGTTAGGAGAGCAATGGGTCATCAATCTCCTGAATAGTGATCTACTTCACTCAATTCAAGCCCATGTGAAGGAAGATTAATGTTGAAAGACATTAAGCCGTTAAACTTGTGCCAAGCAAAAATAAGAAATTTCTAAAATATGAGGCACATCGTAGCCATGGCTAAGCAGCCCAATCCTTTCTCAGATGATTAAGGGTCATTAATCAATTGGGGTTAATACAATTTGAGGCTAAGTTCAAATTTAAACATTATATTTTTGTAAGAAGAAGAAGAAGAGTGCAAAATCCTATAGAAATTTCAAGCCACCTTATTTAATGTATTTAAGGGTTGAAAATGCTTTGTACCACTCTTTCTAACCATCATGGGTGGACTTTTGAATTCTTGAAATATATCCCATGACTGAATTCCTTGACTAAGACACAAATCATAATGAGGATGATCTAATCCAATTCTCTATTAGATAGGATGGCATCAGTTGGGTCAAGATGTCCTTTCATTTAATTATATCCAAAGCTTACATTTTCAAAGACAGTATTCAAAAATTCATTTTTTTTTTTTTAAATTGAAGCAGAAGAAGAATGCTAATTCCTCCTAAACATTCAATATGCATTATTTATTTAGGGCCTGTTGGTCTACTGGATTAAATTTTATGAAATTGGATTAGATCGAATTAACATTATTGCATAATGATTGCATATCTGGAAACACCATTGTATTTTGACCATTCAATCTCTATGCTTAGGGATCAAATTCTTCCTCTAGAAAAATACTGTATAAGGCAAAACTATGTTTGGTTGACCATGTATTTGTAATTAACAGATCTGCAACTGATGTCGATCACTTGTAAACATATACAACTCGAATATCACATGTAAAGAGCACTTTTAGATGGACAATGTGGATAAAACACATGAATCAATGTGGGGATCACAAATATAGTGGATTTCAAAATTCACCAAAAATCTAGCATGGAGCCAAATGCAAATCTATCTCCCTTAATCCCGTCGTCTCCAAACACCGGGTGTAATTTGCAAGGGACCAAAAGCAATTTCATCCCACCTAAGCCAACATACCGAACGGGCCCATTGCTTGTGCTGGTTGTTAGTTGTAAGTGAAGTTTGGCCTATTGTAAATCCAAAACCAAACAACTCGCCCCTGACCTGCAAAAGGAGACGTAACTCACATTGACCTGTGGGAGTGAGAGTCAACACGTACGGTAGGTGTAAAAATGATTGATGGTTTGGATCTGAAGTTCATGACCAATTGCTAATCGGGAGCGGATTAGGCGAGACCCACCAAGGTGGGGTGGGACCCCTGATTGTGGGGCTCACAGTGATGTATGTGCCTTAAATCCTCACCGTCCAACTATTTTGAAATCTCATTTTAGGGCATGATCCCAAAAATGAAGCTGACTCAAATCTTAGGTGGATGATACCGAAGGAAACAGTTGTGATTGAATCTCCACCATTAAAGGCTTCGTGAATTCCACCAGAATGTTTATTTGCCATCCAAGCTGTAGATAAGGCTGCAAACACATAGATGAAGAGACCACATAGATATCATCTTGATCCAAAGCTTTTGTGACCCATAAGAAGTTTTTAATAATCATTCACCACTTTTCCTGTAGTATGGTTAATTTGGGATTTGGAACGGCTTCATGTTTTGGATCATGCCCTAAAAAGAGCTTTCAATAAGGATGGATGTAGTCACATACATAACAGTGCCCCCGACAGTCAGGGATCCCCACCCACGTCGATCGATCCGCTCCCTTGCTAATCGACCGGTCTTAGGTGGTGCAGGCCATGACAAGAAATTTGCATGTTAACTATCAAATTGCATTTGCGCGCTGAGTTACTCAGTAGGCTTTTATCGTACTGAGTAAACTCCGTTGGGCCCACCATTAACGTATCTGGTTTATCCACGCCGTCCATGCATTTTTCCAACTTATTTTAGAAGATGGACTCAAAACTGAAGCATATCCAAAGCTCAAGTGGACCACACCACAGTAAACAGTGGGAATAATGACTTTCACAAGTTGAAATCTTGCTAGATGTTCAATTCACACTGCTTCCTATGGTGTGGTTCACTTGAGCTTGGGACATGTTCAATTCACCAAATGACAAAATACGATCTTCATGGGAGTATTTTTTCTGCACGCATGGCATCCAAGTCTTCCAGAAGCATCCCTTCGCAGTAAATATTTTACGGTTAAAAAATCAAGCTAATCCAGCCATTGGGTGGACCGCACCCATCTAAAAACCTCCACATTTAGGTGGTAGGCCACCTGATGGTTGGATCAGTCTGATTTTTGTATTTTCAGTTGTCATGATCGTGATTAACCACAATGAACGGGTAGGATGACATACATGCATCACAAAAGGTCCACACGTCTACGACAGTTAGGGGTTTAACGGTTTACTTTTCGAAGGTGACGGTTCTAACAGTGGGGGGATTTTACTGCAATAGCCTTGAGGTGGGGCTATTTTTACTAAAAGTCTAATTTCTAGTGAGGTTCATCTTTTTTAGTCTTTTCACTAGAAATGGTCACATACACCTGTAAAAAGGGACCACATAGATATCAGCTTGATTCAAAGGTCCTGTGGGCCCCACTATAAAAAAAAATAGTGAGGGCAGTGACGTCTATATTTGAAGCCTTCCTTAGGTCTAGCGGGATTCCATAATGCTCAGGAGAACTGACGCCTTTAGTTGAAGCCTTCCTTAGGTTTAGCGGGATTCCATAGTGCTCAGGAGAACCCACAAAGCCAGGGAAAATCCATAGTTCTCAGGAGGAACCACGGTGTCCGGGGGGAATCCATAGTGCTCAGGAAGAATTCACAGTGCTTGGGGAATTACATAATGCTTAGGGGGAATTCATAGTGCCAGGGGAACTCACAGTGCTGAGGGGAATCCACAATGCTATGAGGGAATCCTAAGTGCTCTAGGGGAATCCACAGTGCTCAGGGAGGAATCCTAAATGCTTAGGGGGGATCCATGGTACTCAGGTAGAACATCACAATACAGCGGGCCCCACCACATGATAGGCACGCTATGAGGACAACGTGGCCCAACCGGTGGCCTCAAGGAGTTTTGACTCAAGCTTATATTTGTGTTTACCCTCCATCCCGGTTTGTGCTTCCTTACAAAAAGGTTAGATGGCAAATAAACATTTCAGTGGGCTCTATCCATGTCCGGCTCTGTGGACTATATCAACGGATTTGGTGGCATATCCGTGGACCGCATTTAGATTTGTGTAGTATATCCATACCTCCCATCTATTTTGCCCATTCATATTGGACATGAATCCAAAAATGAGATAAATCCATTGTGGGTAGATCCCACCATGATGTTTGTGTTCAATTCATGCCATGCATCTATTTCTCCAGTTTAATTTAGGCCAGGGGCTAGAAAATGAAGAAGATCTAGATCCCAAGTAAACCATATCAAAGGAAACCATTCCCACGATTGAAATTTTTTAAGCCCACTGTGATGTTTATATGGTAGAAACCTTCCAAAATAGACTCATTGAGCCTGCTATAAGTTTGGCCAACCTAATGGATGGAGTGGATCGTCCACACATAAACCCACTTATATGAAAAAAACTAAAAAACAAAAAGAAATAAAGTAAAGAAGAAAGTTGTTGGACTGTTTAGGGTGCTTGGAGGTGGAAGCCCCTTTTTGGCATGAACATGGTCCCACGCTGGTGGGACCCACTATGATGTATGCATTTAATCTATGTCGTTCATCCTTTTTGCCAAATCATTCTAGGCCATTGGGCCCCATTTTGGACCAGACCTAGATCCCAGGTGGACCATACCATAGAAAGCAGTGGGAATAGTGGTGTCCACCATTGAAACTTTCCTATGATGTTTATTTACTGTTAGAACATAGAAAAAAGTGGAAATAGTGGTTCCAACTTCAGACTCATGCCCCACTAAGATGGGGAATTTACATAGATGGTGGACAAGACACGTACGTCATAGTAGGCCTAGCAAGGTTTCAACAATCAACTGTTCTATATGGTGTGGACTATCTGTACTTTGGATCTGTTTAAGAGTTGGGCCCATGAACTTAAATGATGTAGCAAAAAAGATGGACGACGTGGATGTAACATATGTATCATGGTGAGGCCCACGAGTGGAGCCCCTTTGAAACGCCAGAAGGGCTTCCGCCTCCTCATCCACGTATGCAGGACCGTGGTGCGGAGTGTAAGAGAGGGCATTTTCGACCCAACATTTTTCAATTTATCATGAGAAGGCCAAAAATGATGAACATCACAAGAAATTGAACTTTTAGGAAAAGTAGCCACATAAGGGACTATTGCAGTAAAAATCCCCTCTGCAGGTAACAAATAGCGGATTAGGTGAGATCCCTTACCTTACCGTGGGCCCACCTTGATGTATGTATTATGCAAACACTTCATCTCTTTTTTCAGATCATTTTACGACATTATTTGAATTCAAATGAAATAGATCCAATTATCAGGTGGACCACACCATAAGAAACTGTGGTGATTGATTATTAATGGGCCACAAAAGTTTTGGATCAAGCTGATATTTGTTTTATACCCTCATTTAAGCTTATGTTACCTTATCAATAGATTGGATGGTAAATAAAAACTATGGAAATATTAAAGTGCGCCCTAAGAAGTTTTTAATGGTAGGACAATCAATCACCACCGTAAATGGATGGACGGCTTGGATACATAATAAGTATATCAAGGTGGGCCCCACGGTGAGGGCCGCACCATCTTTAGTGAGGCGGGGGTCTCACTTAATTCGCTCACGTAGATCAAGGAGATAATGGAAATAAACCAAAATTAAAAGGACTTGTTTACAATTATCCTAAAAAATTAAAAAAAGCTCCACCTTACAAAAGCAAGTGGCAGAGCTCTCTCTCTCACTCTTGCAATGGAGCTCTCCGTCCATGTCCTCCACCAACCAATTCCCAGAATTAGGGTTTCTAGGATTTCTCTTTCAATTCCCTATCCACCTCCAAATGTCCTCCCGATCATCGGCTTCTCTTCGAATCCCACCCGGCAGGCTCGATTCATCGCCTTCCGTCCATCAGCAGCCGAGAAAAACGCGACGCTGATTGAGCAACCTGGAGGGAAGATGGTGGTGGAACTTGTCGGTGCATTCAATGATCTGACGGACAGGATGAGCGTGATCTCGACGAGCTCCTCTCGGCTCCTTTTCAAGGCGCTGAAGCTCTCGATTCCTCTCCTGCAGGCGCTGCCCTTTGCACCCGACGGGCGGGCCCCGCTCTCTCGCGCTTTGTCCGTTGCTTGCGTCCTTGCCAATCTTCAGGTACTGGTTTCTGATTGATGGAAATTGGACTTGGATTTTCAGTAGTTATTTGATACTCTGGCAGAGTGTGCTGGATGATAAGCAGGCACTTGCATTTTTACTTCTGGCATGCATGTAATTCGAACTAGACCGTCCAAATCATGAAACACACTGTAGATGGATTGTAAACCTTAATAATATTAATTCAATGATTTTGATCACTGAGTTTTGAAAATTCTTTTGTTGAACATGAACCGATGATTATTTCCCATGCTGACTGTCAGTTAGATATCAACTAATCAACCATTTTAAGGCATCATTTCAGTATAATTATAGTTTATAAACCATCTAAAGTGGGTCCCACTATCTGGACGGTTTGATTTTATTTTAGTTACACATACACGAAGTTCTGAGTACCTGTGTATCATCATCCATCACACTCTGGCAGTATGTCAAAGTTTTTTCTCTTGATTTTCTTGGGTTGACTTGGTGGCCTATGTCTGGTTATTGAGATTGTTATCTAGTCATATGGCAGCATGGTTGTACGATCTGGACCATCCATCATGTTGGGCAGTAATGTAGATTGACAGCAATCCAAAAATTGCATCGATTGGACGATCCTAATATCTCAAACAATGCATTTAGAGCAGTTTGCCTGTTCTTGTTTTTAACCATTCATTTGTAGGCTGCTCTTCAACTGGTGAAGGTCCTCTGATTAGGCTGATTTTCGGATAGTCGTCCATTTGTGCCTTTGATACGATGGGGATTAGGAGAATCACCAATTCAGTGGTGGGGAGGGCACCAACTTTTGTCAGAACCCTGGCTGCATTAAGATCCTTTATGCATTTGCGAATGGCATTTTTGGTGTGGTAAGCTGAAGCTATGTGTTAGAAAATAAGGTAATGTTAGTTACCCCTGTAGTTATATCACAATTTTGAAATTCCAGATGAAGTTTAGGAGATTAGAGGGCAGACAATACTACTGATGATTTTAAATAAACGTGGAGTGGGGCTCTCAAATTTATATATTTGGAGTTTTGACTGCAATGACTATGGGATTCCATTTAAATTTGGAGTTAGTATTTGGTTTTAGACTTTCAGTAAATGTTTCAATGCTTAGAAGAAACTGATTATCTTCATCTTCTTTACAGCCCTCTATTGTCCTTTTGATGCAATAAACTCCCTCTGCTCGTTTCATTGTTTACAACTGATGAACTGCATTGTTCACTTATAGCTGCAGTTACTCTCATTTGAAATTAGAGCATGTTTCTAGTGGAAATCCCCGTCTTACGACTTAGAATATTATTAGAATCATTTGCATTTTGCTTGCACAATTTCCAAGCATTTCTGTCTATTGCTTAGTGTCATTACATCTTACTTTCTCAAGGAAGCGAAGTTCTTGTTTCAAGCAAGAAATGGTCGGATTTTTTGTTTCTTGTATTGGTATCAAGTAGTTTAGTATTTTTGTGCTGGCTATTTGCTCCTGCATTAAAGAAGTTCCAACTGTCACTTAGAGAAATTTGCTTCCCAGAGCCTTTTTGATATTCTTTTAGACTGTTAGCCTTGTTTTGTAAGAGGTTAAGGAAACTGTCTTATTGCCTTCTTCTTTCAGGGTCTTTTTTTATAGGTAAAACTTACAATGAAATCCACAGAGAGAGAAGTTGCAAGAAAGATTTGACTTACTATAGTGGTGATTGCAGATGGATGCAGAAGTTATTTCAGCCGGCATACTGAGAGAAGTTCTGGAGACAGGTGCTATAAGCATACATGAAGTAAAAAACCAGATCGGAACTGGTACGGCTCATGTATTGCATGAGAGTTTGCGGGTGAGGGGAATTCCTTCGAGAGTTGAAGTTCTGGATGATGATAGTGCTGCTGCTTTAAGGAAATTCTGCTTGACATACTATGACATTAGGGCGGTGATATTGGAACTTGCTCTCAAGCTTGATATGATGAGACATCTAGATTACCTTCCTAGATATCACCAACAGATGTTGTCTCTTGAGGTTATGAAGATATATGCTCCCCTAGCTCATGCTCTAGGTGCTGGAGCCTTATCGCTGGAGCTGGAGGACCTCTCCTTCCGATACCTGTTTCCCTATTCGTACCTTTATGTTGATACATGGTTGAGAAGCCATGAAACGGGAAGCAAGCCCCTAATAGACATATACAAGGAACAGCTGCTTCAATCCTTAAAAGCCGATCCTGTGCTAGCAGACATGGTGGATGATATCTCAATCAAGGGTCGCTATAAAAGCCGATTCAGCACCATGAAAAAGATATTGAAGGATGGCCGTAAGCCGGAAGAAGTAAATGATCTATTAGGCTTGCGGGTCATTTTGAATCCTACATCTGGAGATGACATGATAGAGATAGGTGAGAAAGCTTGTTACAGGACTCGTGAAATAGTCCAATCTTTGTGGAAAGAAATACCGAACCGGACAAAAGACTATATTGCCAGGCCGAAGGCAAATGGCTACAAGAGTTTACATATGGCAGTTGATGTTAGTGATAATTCCTGGATTAGACCGCCAATGGAAATACAAATACGCACCACAGAGATGGACAGATTGGCTGCTGGTGGAACTGCATCCCACTCTTTGTACAAGGCGGGTTTGACAGATCCAGAAGAGGTAAGTTGCTCTCTATGCTTTGCTATGACTGTCTAGTTTCCATTATTTTTCATTTGATGTTTGTCTAACCTCTCTACTTGCTACTGATATCTATTGTGCTGTTCCTCTCATGGTCAATCTGCTCTAATGAAATCATTTGTAATTGTCTGTGTTTCTCTTCCCTCTAATGGCGAGGCAGTAAGCGTATTTATTTATTAATCTTGCACGTGTAAGAAAATATTGCATTCCTACCTATGTACCAGTGAATGAAGCACCACTTCCCTTTTCATAGAATTCCATGATTAATACTGTACATATCACACACACACACGCACGCGCATGTGTGTGTGTGTGTGTGAAAGCTAATACAAGGGAGTGGACTGCCCCCAACTACCCTGAAAAGCCTCCAATGGGCAACCTGCAAATACTTATCACCTCTAGCTCATTCCATAACAAATCATTTAGCCCTTTGGAACACTTGATTTGGAAATGAAGCCTTGTCATTAAAGGTCCTGGAGTTGTGCTCATATTACAGTTTCTTCTGCCATGCCTACTTTCTATGGAAGAATGAGTCCAGATTCTCTTGCACCGCAATTTCCTTTCAATGTTTTAGGATTTTTTCTTCTTTTATTTTTTTTTTGTTGGGGGGGGGGGGGGGGGGGGGGGGGGGGGGGGGGATACATGCTTTAAAATATCATACAATTGTCTGTTCGAATAGCCTAAGTACCTGAAGCAGCAAATGCAAGCGGAAGTAAGTTAACACATTTGTTGTACCAAAAAGAGAAAAAAAGAGTGAGTTGACACTTCTATGGTTCATAGAAGTGACTCTCCCTTAAGCTTGTCAAGATTATTGACCATCTGCATGTTCAAGCATCCAGATGTCTCCTTATTCCAACTGTCATAGGTAGGGCTGCCTTTGCTATACTCCTGGTGTGCTGGAATAGCCCCAGTTTGGGGCTACACACCTGCGCCAGTTGTAATTTTGTGGGAAAATTTTACCCAAATGTTTGAATGTAGATATTTTCTGCGAGAATAATTTGCAATCTGTTTGTAGAAAATATAGGAGAAAAAATGGGAGGGAGACAAGTGTTCTAATTCTTATGCCAGTAAGATCTATTATTGGCCTAACAGAAAGGGAGTCATATGGAAATTGCATGCATGCCTCTTCATGCAGCTTTTGACTTGCACTGATATGATGCTGCCCAACAATTAGTATGGAAGGGTTAAGTAGTTCGTGTTTTAGAGATGGACAACTCAAAGGATTTAGTGTATGCCACCATAAAGGGAAACCTACTGAAAAAGCACGTGTGCACTTGCTGTTGGGCACTTTCCTCTTCTTTTTTTTTTGGAAAGATTAATCGCGATTTATTAAATTAGGGAAGGGGGTGGGAAGTCCCCATACAAAGAAAGGACC
Source organism: Liriodendron chinense (assembly GCA_003013855.2). Classification (NCBI taxonomy): domain Eukaryota; kingdom Viridiplantae; phylum Streptophyta; class Magnoliopsida; order Magnoliales; family Magnoliaceae; genus Liriodendron; species Liriodendron chinense. The sequence goes on along the minus strand of ML058484.1, from coordinate 1,351,272 downwards.
ATTGCGCCCACTGAACATGCAAGATCAACCAGTGAATGATCAGGTGGACCAATTGAGGGGGTAAACGAATGTTTTACCCCACAGCCAGAAGCCTAATCTCTTTTACAATATAATCCACATCCCAAGGACGATCCTTACTCCCCTGAAACCCAAGAACACACTTTTGTGTGTGGGACTTCTACTAAAATGGAAATATGGTGGAAGTGGTTATGGACAGTAAGCACCGACTCACTGATTGCAATAGATATTGCTTTGTTTTTGGAATCAGCTTTGAGGGAGACCGGAGAAAGTCCACAAAACTGTTCCATCTTGAAACTTTCGCTAGGAATCTTGTACCTTTACCAATGATAAGCCTTTTGTTGAGCGAGATGCATTTATGACAGCCCTGATTGGCCAGCCAAATTCCTCAATTGTACTGAAACTCGCAAGCAGTTGAAGTATTCAAACATAACTTGGTCTGCTGTCCATGAAAACAAGCTGCCACTAATGTCCTGGAAAACCTTATCTGCTCAGGATTGGAGCCGTTCAAAGATGAGACTAATTTCTTTTGGACCATATCTCCCAGCAGACTGAAAAGGGCAACATGGACCAGAGAAGCTTGCCTCTACCTTGAAATTGCCAACCTAACCAGCTAATCATCTCGTTGAGGAGCCTGTCTTTGATGACCTATGCCATTCCAAAATAATCCATTGTAGAAACCAAAACATGAATATGGAAAACCAAATTTCACATAAGAGGAAAGAAAATGTGTGGAAACAAATCTACATTAACCTATTTGTTTTAGCATATGTGATTTCTATGGAAATGTTAAAAGGTTAATGGTCCAAAAGTGATAGCTGTCTCTCATAACCATGGAAATCTAGATTTAAGAAGTATTTCTGAAAATGGTTTTACCTTTTTATTGAGGAATACTGTGGGAATTGAAATCTATTTCTATACCTAATTTTGTTTTTGCAAGCAGGGAAAAGCGTCACATATGTGGAAATCGATTTCATTTCCATGGTTTTCCACCAATCCAAACATCATATCTGCCTAGGTTAATGATTCCCATTTCCAGTTATGTACATGGGTATATACCATGAAGATAATTGCAGGAAGTTAGGAGCAGCAGTGGGCTGGGCTAGGCTAGCCCCAGCCCCAGCTGGATAATTAAAACCCAAGGCTCAAGGCTGACCCTAAAATTGATAAAATCCTATTTCCCAGTTGAATATTCCTAATCTATCCATTGATCAAGTAAACCACTTATGTACAGAGAAGTAGACATTTTAGAGCAACACAACCAATGATCTACATTCAAGATGGATGGGTTGTCTAACCAAGGATTGGAATGGCATATTTGTAGGATATAGCACATGTACATTTAAAGTTGGGTTGGGCTGGGCTGGGCAGGGCTAGGTCAGGCTAAAATGACTTGAGCCCAAGCCTGTTACAAAAAACTGATTGCCCATGTGAGGCCCAAGCCCAGTCCACAGGCCAAGCTAGCAGGTCCAAACCCAGCCCAAAGCCAAGTTCTGGCAGGCTACCCAGCCGATTGCCATCCTTATGGGAAGTCCTCCCTATCTAATGGCATTGTTGATATATCTTTCTCCAGTTTTGGTTGTGGTCTATATGGACCCATGTCTTCTCAAATTATTTACTCATGAGGCACATTTTATTTCAACAAATATTTATCTTTATTAATGAGATTTGTTCATCATGTGATTAGATTGTCTCTAATCGCATGCTCTTGGACTTCACCATGGGGATTTTCTCATGTAAAACTTTCTGGCCGTGAGCGTGTTCATTTAAGGAACCACATCATGCGCTCATTACTTGTTGATGTCAGGCAAAACGGCTCAAGGCTATTATGATGGCTGCAGCTGAACTTGCTGCATTGCGTCTTCGGGATCTCCCTTCTGCAAATAACAGAGGATGTGTCGAGACTGACCGGAGAGACAGGGTTTTCCGTCTTCTTGACAAGAATGGTGATGGTAGGATTAGCATCGAGGAGCTTGCGGAAGTGATTGAAGAGCTTGGAGCTGAAGGGGAGGATGCCCAGGAACTAATGCAGATTGTTGACGCCAACAGCGACGGTTCTTTGAGTTCTGAGGAATTCGATTTGTTTCAGAAACAGGTAAAAGTGAACGTCTCAGATTATGAAAAAATTCATGAAATCTTGAATACTCACATATACACATATAGGGAATAGATATGGTACTAAGACTTATACCTTGGGCACTCTTATCTCTGAACTCATGGCACACTCATATGAGAAAGGACCATTCGTCTACTCACCCCACTGTTGATTGGTCATACTCTAAGATCACAACAGTTGGATCATCCTAGCCACAAATTGGAGGGTATTTTCCTGTTGAACATTGACCGTCGGTTGGACTTTGTCCAAACTGTTCATTTCTAATCATCAAAATTCCTCCAACAGCAGCTAGGATTATCCAACCGTTGTCATCTTCAGGGCTTCCATTCTCTTACACCCCATGGTGACTCCGCTAATGGTGTGGTTTCGTCACTCTCCGCATTTCTTCAGGTCGAGTTCATGCGTAATTTAGAGGACACCGATGATGAGTACAGAACCATGTTGGACGAGAAGCTTCATGTGAGCGACAGCAGCGGCCTGATTCAGGTGTACCGTAAAGAGCTAGGTGACAGGCTGGCAGTAAGATAGCTTGAAAATCAACCCAAAGTAACTTTGTATTTTGTATGTATTCTGTAGGAGTAGCCATGAATGTAAATATCCTGTACAGTATCAGTTCTCATCTCCTCAATTATGTATTAGTGTAAAATTATAAATTCCAATGACCCACATGTAGCTTATGAAGGGCATGAACATCCAACCATAGTTCAAAAACCCAAAACCTCATCTCAACTCGACGTGCAGCTGGGTCGGTTTGACTCAGAGACTCAACCGAGTCTTTATTTGATTCGACTCGACACTTACGAACTAAATTAGATAAATTTATAGTGATAAATGCTGATTTTTTTTTTATATATTTTATTTTATTATTATTATTTTTTTTATGTACAAGTAATGAAAAAATGTGTGAAATTGATGGTTAAAAGGTGTAGGCGAATGGGTTGAGAGCATTAATTTGAGTCTACTGAGTCGAGTGTGAGTCAGGCGAGTTGAAGGCTGAGTCTTGTACAATCCGAGTTTACAGAATAACTCAGTCCAGAACATAGCAGACTCGAGTCACCCTAGTTTCTCACTTTGTTATGCCATTTCTTGCAACCTACACTTTTTATGTCTGGGGCTGTTGGACTGCTGGCAAAAGCTGGAATTTGGTCTGGAAATTAGGGCTTTTGAGCTAGGCTCAGCTTGAATTCAGGCCCAATCCTAAACAGGGACCGGTTGCAGACTTCAATTTTTGGCGTCTTTTCTATGAGGTCTGGCCCAAACCCGAGTTCAAGCCCTTCGGGAGCTTCAGAGGCTGGTCCTGGGTCTGAATTTCAGGCCCTAAAGATATCCGGCTGGGTCTGGCTTATCCATACCCGGCTCGAGCCTGATCCTTGTAGCATGGCTTTCCAGATGTAGTCGGAGAACCGTACTACAAAAAGTGTGGTACATAGGTGGTTGGGGTGGGTGTAATGTGACAATGACGCTCCGTCCAGTACTCACCAATCGAAAGGGACCACTGAGAAGGCCAACCTACAGCTAATGACTGTCGCTAGCAGTGGGTCCGACCAGGGCCGAGGAATCCCAAATTTCGAATAGGCCGGCTGAAATCCAGGCACGAATTATTCCAAAATCTATGCCTGCCATACTCTTATTAATGATCCAATGGATCTTTGATTTTTGACCTTTTTATTTTTCAATTTTCGGAACATCAGTTAGCTTGATTTTGTTTTCAGCTTTCACATACAATGGTCGCATTTCCAGTCTAACATGCTATGTCCCCAGAAAATGTCGATGGGAGCGCCTGCCTGCTGCCGGAAATGCAAACTAAAAGATAGTGGCTCCCAACATCTATATTTCAGTAGGCATTTTTGGGCACTTGAGAATGGGAGCATTTAGTTCGCCATTGGCATTTTTAGGGCCTGAACGGCTCACCTGCCTAACATGCGGTCCCTGAAAATGTGGATGTGGGGTTGTGTTAACAGAGATTTTTCAGCATTCTGTGGCACATCCAAACAGCCCCAACCCAGCTTTAACTGGATAACTAGACAGGGCTGGCCATTGGCTATGCTATGCAAATGTTTGGGATTACATTATACTGTCGACTTTTACCCACTATTCAGTCGCTCTCGTCATTTTAAAATTTTGATGCAAGTAGCTTGTTAGAATAGTAGGATACTAATGATCCACACCGTTTATATGATGATTATTGCCTTAGATAGGATTGACAAAATAAAATACAAGCTCTTGCAAAAGGATATTCTACCTCCTTACCATCAGACTCTTTTCACTTTCAATTTGGACGACCTTCAAATGATAAAGGGGTCAAAATACTTTAATCTGAAAGTTATTTGAGCATCCCACCCACAATAATGCCCCATCAGATTGACCATTTTGTCATCAAAAGACCTAGATCCAACGGCTACCGTCCCACGTATCCCATCAGATGTCATACTCTACTAGAATATCAATAAATACCCTTTTACAATTGCTTCCTCTCACCATACCCATTAGTTTATGTAAAAGGAATGCTTTAACATCTAAAAAAATAAAGGTAATAAAATCTCATCCCCAAAATCAGGATGAACGGTCCACCTTTTGTCCAAAAACAATGTATCAGATTCCAATCCATCTATTCAAGGAATCAAGGTGCATCTCTTACATTTTTATTAAGGGATGGAACAAAAGACAGTACCAAATTGCTGTTACTTTATGTGCAAGTGCTTTCAAAAAATCCAAAACCATGCTTTCAAAAAACACCCACAACCAAGTCCACATTTTAAGACTATCAAATGGATTGTTTACACGAGGTTTGCTAATTCCACACGCGTGTGGAGCCCGTCCCATCCACACGCAGACACACGTGCGAATATGGAACTCGTGTGGGTGAGCTTTCCATCTTGCTGGATAGGATTACACTCGTGTAAGTTTTGCACCATTTTAAAATGGTGGTGACTCATCCTTACATGTGGCATAGATGTACGGCTATCCAAAATACCCAAATTGTGGGCCATGTTGTGGATGGAGCATGTCTTGAAATTACACTGATTAAAAAATCCTAACCGTCCAATTAATTTCCATCAAATGAATGGTTAAAATCCCAAATTGGATAGGAAAATCATACTATCTTCTCAATGCAATTTTTCAGTTATGATCCATCTGAAGTTGGATCAGTAATTTGGATGGTCTTGATTGCCTTAAAACTATGGCATATGTGTGTTTGAAGATCTTCTCCATCTTTTAAACGGTGCAAAATCAACATAGGAGACTAGCCCGGCTGGAAATAATTATTTTCTAGCCGTCCATTTATTTTGGTACACTGTGGCCCACCTTGCAATTTTATCCCAAAACATCTAAAAGTTGTAGCCCACCTGATGAAAAGCTCAGATCCTGCATGCCCATTTGATATTCACACGTGTGACCACGTGTGGATGGGAAGGGCCTTCGCGCGCATGAAATTACCAAGCTCTTGCTTACATATCTTTGAACAAAATAATAAATACCCATTTGCTATTATTTTATAATAAATGATTTTTTAAAAGTTAAAACATCTCCATCATTCAAGGACAATCAAATGCATCTCCCACACTTTCGTGAAGCTATATGAATATATAATGGCCATTGGTAATTATTGTACATGGAAATGGTCTAGAAAGTGGGCCCCACCTGATTCCATAAACTTCTAAAAAGGTCAAACAAACTAAGACCCACTTACCACCACCAGCCTATCATGATCGAACGGTGATGACATGCACCAATTGAGATAGGGCCCAGTCATGTCATTTTCAATATTTTATATATACTTAGAAAAAAAAAGTTATCTTCCTTTCTTGGAAGTTGAATATAAAAAGAGAAAACTGTAAACCCCTCCCCCTCCGAATTGTGACAATCGTAGAATTATTGCAACTACCTCATCTTTGCCTCCTCTTTGATAGAGGCATTAGTGGAATCTGCACCAACTACCTTTGCCTTAGAAGTTCATTTTGCACACTTGTAGGCCCCACCATTCTGTTTAAATAGTATCCAATCCATCTAGCAAGGTCTTGTCATCATAAATATTGGACACCCAAAAAATTAGGCTAATCTAAATATTGTGTGAGCCACCACCTGCTTGGAAACCTCCAAATCTATGTGTTGGAGCAGTTGACGGTTCGATCAACCTGATTTTTAGGGTTTCTTATTTTCATGACGGCACTACCATGCTGAGCCGGTTAGATGACATGCATGAACTATGGTAGGCTCACACGGCAATGACTAGTTACCTATGAGATGGGGGTGAAATAGTCAACTTTTTAAAGGCATTAATGAATACACCGTTTGGGGGAATTTGGAACCATATGTAAAGGGAAATTATGGGGAGGTGTTTACAATTCTTAGAAATTAAGCAAAGGCGCTTCCAATAGTCTCATATAAAATCTAATATACATTTCTATTATATGTGATGTGATCGGCTTTTGGACAAGTTACCCCTTGCAATTAGCTTTATTAGGAGAATGCCTTTGGATATTAAAAGGACATTGAATAACATTTTATATGAAGTTAGGGGTAATTTGAAAATGAAAAACAAAACTTTGTCCATAGTTTTTATTGTACCTCCAAAAAGCCCGCAACCACTTAGATTTTATTCAATATTTAGCATGAGTAGCTCACTCTCTTCTTCTTCACTTGTAGCCTGCATAAATAGTACTAATAAAGAGCCACGCCATAAATGCTTGGTGGGGGCACCCCCCAAGGTGACCAAACGAAATATAGTCTATACATTTGTTGCACTGCCTCAAGCTAAGACATTGGTCCAAAACTGATGTAGATTTAGAGCTCGGATTAGGTACTACCCTACTTATGTAGAGCTCATGACAAATTAGTAGCAGGTTGGTATTGGTGGAGAGCAAAAGAGACCCATCACATCAACAAGCAGATATTGTAAGCTCGCAACTTGCTCTTCATCAATACTAACATGCTCGCAACTTGCTCTTCATCAATACTGACATGAAGCATATGCACCACGTCTAGCCTATCTCAAGCTCGCAAGGGTAGTACCTAATCCGAGCTTGTAGATTTATACCTGGGTGGGCCACAATATTGAAAGAAAAATGACCATGTATAGCTCATAATTGAATGGGCAGTGTATGACCTCGCCTTTTCACTTTGGCTATCTCCTTTTTTTTCTCTGTCCCTTCCTCTCTCCACGTGCATCACATGTGCCTTACCTACTACAAATTTAAGGTGGGATGCAGATGGAGGGTGGAAGGCATCTACATTATTTAAATTACTAAAACACCCCTCCTGTATTAGTTTCCCACAACTTAAAAATGGGGGTAAGAGTCTTGAGCCAAGCAATTGCAATGTCCAAATTGCTGACCCAACTGAGGATGGAGCATAACCAAAAAGTTGTACTAAGAAGATAACATTAACCATTTGATCTTCCCTTTGAATTTTGGGCCACCACTATTTTACTTTTAACCATTCATTTATTAGCCATTGATTAGATGGTTAGGATTGTTTGATCATTGTTGGTTTAGAGATATGTTTCATCCACAATGGTAACCACAATTTAAAATGATTTAGATTGCTGTATATTGATGCCACATGTGAAGAAATGAGTCACCACCAGATTTAAAAATTTTAAATTGTAGAAAACTAACATAGTAGTCTGCCCCACATTGTATACTACAGTATTTGTGTGTTAGAGAGAGAGAGAGAGGGAAGGGGGGGTTCATCACAACAAAATCCAACTGGGCGGCAACAATTCTTCAGAAAGAGGAATTATATGATACTCCAGCAGAGCATGACAATCCATGTACATGCGTAAAGCAATGTATGCTTGCTTTCCATTCACCTCAATCCAAACCATCTGAATCTTGGGTTGCACTCAGAATGGGACAATAGCCAAAAGTTACATAGAACAGATGGTTTGAAATGTTTGATCTGTGGCCAACATGGTCAAATGGAAAATAGTTGGCAACTCAGCTCTAGAAACAAGTGCCCACTGTCAAAGGTTAGGATCATCCATAGACTCTAATTCTGAGGCCATGCCCCATCTGAATTGGAGTATGTAATTTGGAGATTATGGAATACCATCTGTTCAGAGCATTGTGCATGTGTATGGATCATCATACTCTTCCAGATTACCAATTTCTTTTCCCTTTTGGAAATGATGGCAAGTTTGATATGGACAAATGCAACATTGGATTCTATAACTGTCAATCCTTAAAAATCTCAAAAGCTAAGAATATTTCAAAGATACCCCAAATTCATTTTAATTTTCAATGAGAATTCATGATTAAAAAAAAAAAAAAAAAACTATAACTGTCCATCCTTAAAAATCCCAAAAGTCAATGAATATTTCATACATACCCTAAATCTATTTTAATTTTCAAAGAGAATTTTTTTTTCTTTTCTTTTTATAAATGAGTTGATGTTGGAAGTAATCAACATATGCAATAGGCGATTAGATAGCATTTAATTGCAATCAACCTATTTATTACATTGCACTTATGGAACTTTTGCTCTTTTATTGCTGTATTTCCCAGCCAGATTAAGGAGGGTTTTGTCAGGTTTACAGCTGGCGTCACACTTATACTCTTGACTTTTATCATGAATCCTACGGAACAAGATTCATAAAGCCGACCCTAATTAATTAGGATGATGGTGGTGATGATAAATGGATAGATATTTGAAATAGCAATCAAATATTTCTTGTTCTTTTTTAACATAGTTCTAAGGTGAGAAAGACTTCAATACTCTGGCAAAATATGAAGGTTGATGTACAGGCGCATAGAAATATTAACTCAAATTAATCCGTTGAAATTGTGGCACGCAACTTTGATGGATGATAGACCAACACTCAAACTGAAATAATGATGTATGTGGTTGATTTGTGGACATCTAATGGTTAAAGATAAAACAGTCAGTTCTATACTCAACCCTAACCTGGCCAAACCCAACCGATTGAACCTGACCTAACCTAACTTGAATTTTGCTTAATTCAAGCGAGGATGGAATTTGCCAACTTGGAGGAACCTAACAACCCGACCCAACTCGACCTAGAGCCAACTGGGTTCACTGGAATTTGGGTCGGGTTGGTTCCTCTTCAGACTAGGTCGGGCTTAGGTTGACCCTCAACCCGACCTGACCTGACCCAACCCGGCCCGACCCGACCCGACCCGACCGCCGAGAGCCGATCAATTGCCACCTTGGATCACCTGAATCTTGTCAGTGACACATGGCATATGGAACCTCCTCAGCTTCATCAGGACGTCTGAAAGCTTTTAATAACACATGACATAGCCAATCATCAATCTAGATGGTCCATACGTTTGCACCACATGGGGTCAAGCAAGGGTACAAAAGTCATGTTGATAGGATGATCCAGACCACATGATTGATGGCAAGAGACATGGACGGTCTGATTGAGCAAACAAATAAAAAGGTCGAACCATCATCATCTTAAATCATATATTCAGATTGCAATCACTTGCATTGAGCTTAATGGTTCCACAGATATTTCAACACCCATGTGGGGTCCACTAACAGTAAGCCAATCATTTGTAGGGCTTATCAATCTAACAGGTGGATGTCACTGCACTTACCAACCGTCCAATCAAGATAGGACAAATGTTAGGTTGTCCACCACCGAATTTTTGGTGTCAGTAATTGCACCACATCGCTGCTGAAATTAAGGTGCATGTGATTACTCCACGTCATTCCCAATTATAGATGTTCAGAAAAGGACTTCTGACACCCAAAAATAATTGAAATTTCATGATTTTTGTTCTTTTAAAACATGAATTTGAAATCGATCTCAGAGTCCAAATCGTAGCCACTCGGTGACTTGACTCGAAACTCAGTTGAGTCAACTCGACTTCCTGGGAAACCCAAGAGTCGCTAGAAAACTCGCTTGTCACTGTCGGTTAGTCTTGAATAGAAAAGACTCGCTGAGTCAATATACTGACCAGGCTGGTTAGACTTGACTTGTGCTGACTCAAGATGAGTCACTCGGTTTAACCTGGCTAATGAAGTTTCAAAATGAGTCGAGTGTTTCAAATTCACAATGTCTGTCTACTTACTGAGTCAACCTGACCCAGATGGAGATCTTTTTATTTTTATTCTTTTATGGGTTAGTTTACACACCCCATTGTTAGTACACCCACCCATGACCCACCCCTGTTAGTCACATCACATTGTTAGCCACCCCCACTATGGGAATCGATACCATGACCTTAGTGCTGAAACGAGGCTATCTTCACTCAGTCTGCCACTTGAGTTATGGACCTGGGTGTGACCCAGATAGAGATCTAGTCGAATTGAGTTGTCGGGTTTTTAAATTATGCCCCAGAGTCTGCTGAGTCCATTCGAGTCTGAGTAACACGATTGAGTTTTCCGATTTTTGGTAAATTCAATATTTTCAATATTTAAGAAAGTATAAATCTTGTAGATTCTTGGAGCTGAGTTGAACCGAGTCATTTGAATCTTTACCCAATTGGGAGCCGAGTTTTCTAGTGACTCAACTGGGAATCCCATGAAATTGACTCAACTGGGAATCAGCTCAGCTCCATTTGCCGAGTTGAGTCTTCCTGAGTTTCCCCAAGTCAAGGCAAATGGAGCCGAGTCGAACCGAGTCATGATTTGACATAGGTTTTTTCTGAGTTTCTAAACTGTGTTTCTAACCAAAACAATAAGAGAATTTTTCATATTTGATAAAATTTAAAAGAAAAAAGAAAAAATAGTGAGTTGGATTCCAATCATATAAGAGAGGGTGATACTCACACTGCACATCTCATGAGAAATACACCAAGATCTTGTATATATCTAATGGGACCAAAATGTCTGGATTGAAGGTGACAGGTTAACATCTATCAAACCAACCTGACATGAGAAAAACAACAAAAAAAGGTGAAAGGTTTGAGTCTTACGCTTGCTGATAAATCAAGATAAGAAAGGGAGGAAGAAAAAACCATCTCTTTAGCCTCTCTTTCCACCCTTGATTTCCTTTTGACAGCTGTTTCTCTTTCCTTATGAGAAGTCATTGAAAAGGACCTCTTCTTTTTAAAATCTATACTATCCAATTGTTTTAGACTAATGTAATCTACTGTAACTATTGGGTCTTTTCTTTTCTTGCAAGATAACATGGAAAACTCAGTCAATGATAAGGAAATTAGAGGTGGGTAGGTTTTATGAAACAGAAGAGAGAAAACATGGGTGTTTTTGCATTTTTGTCAGTCTTTTGTTTGGGATCAGAGAGATCTTGGAATCTTTGCAATAAATGGAAAATTGGATTTTGGGTGTTGCCAGCAATGGGGAATTGGATGTTGGGTGTGTTTGGCTGTTAGTTATTTTTGTTGTTTTGGCCTGAAGGGCTTGGACTCTGATGTGTTTTTTTTCTTATTTTTATTTTTCTATACAAGGTATCTTTCCTTGTTCCTCTTTTGTTTTAGTTGTGTAGACTCTCCCAAGAGAGGGGGAAATAAAAAACAAAAAAAGGAAGATATTTTAGAAGTGAAATTCTCTGAAATCTGACCCAAACACAATCCTAATATCAATCAAGGTTGTTGTAGATTGTTTTATACAGCATACCATTGAATGTGAGTATTGGGTTTCTTCGCTGTGGTAACATGGGCGAATTCGGAGGCGTGTTTTCAGGGTGGAGCTGGGAGGAAAACAAGATGTTTGAGCTTGCTTTGGCCATCGTTGATGAAGAGAATCCTGAACGGTGGAACGTGGTTGCCGCCATGATTGGAGGGAAGAGCGCGGAGGAGGTCGAAAGGCACTATGAGACCCTTGTGGAGGATTTGCAGTATATCGAATCTGGAGAGATGGACCATAGGTTGGAAGAAGTGCAGCTGCATAGTCTTTTGGGTGACTGTGATCAGTCATCGTATTGGACCGATGAAGACCAGAAGTATGTAGTTTCCCTTAAAAAATCTTTGAACGAATTTGAATTAGATTAATCTCATGTTTTCATTTGTTTGGACATCTGGTTTGATGGGTTTGCAGATTTTCTTGTTGGATGTTTGGTGGAATTGGGTTTTCAATTCAATTCTTCCATTTTTCATCAGATTGGATTAGATTCTATTTCCATCTTTTAGTTTCATTCAGGAATGCAGATTATGAAAGCATAACTAATTTATGTCCTGCATTTAAATATGCATTACTTGATCTTCGCTTTCATTTATTTTTTATTCAACCTGTTGTTCTCATTGCTTCTCTCACTTAGATTGGTGTATCCAGTTTCTGCAGCTGCTCGAGTTCCATCTCTTTATTTTTTTGTTCTTAGCATCCTTGCCTGATTTCAAACATCATAGCAAGAATACAAAGAAATTCCATGATATTTCAATCTCATCCAATGTTGTCAAAATCCTACGATTTACGATATACGATTTTAGTTGAATCTTTAGCAAGATGATATGAATCCCAACATTGAATCCCTTTTTATATGAATCCTATGATTCTATGATTTGAATCCTACGATTTACAATTCAAATCCCAATTTACGATTTGACTTATACTTGTTCTCTTTTTCTTTTAAGCTTCGCTTAGCTTTCATTTTATGTTTTTAAATTGGTAGGGGCTTTAAGAATCGTTTAGAAAAGTAAATTATTTTATTTGTTCTTTATAAGAGATTAAATGATATATATTCTCTTTAATGTTATATGTAGCTTTTTGTGTGATTTCTTACTTCTTAACTGGTAGAAACAACAAATTGATGTAGGACTTACCTGTTATGTTTTTATGAATGATTACAATCATGCTGATTATATGTACTATGGAACGTTGTTTAGAAATCAAAACATCTTTTTTCATCAGTCTACAAAATCAAAATATCTTTTTCGAATGTGAGTTTACATTCTAGAAAGGTAACAAGTATTTTTTTTAAGGGAAATTTCTTGAAATAAAAAGAAAAGAAAAAAAGAAGAAGACAAGAATCCTTTAATACTATCATAACATGGTATAATTGGGTGCATGTTGATGACAAAAGGATGATTGATGAGTTTGAATTTTTTTTTCTGATTTTGTTTATATTTTTCATATTTTTTAATTTTTTAAAGAAAATTATAAAAAAATCTTACGATTTATGATACCATTTGCGATACGATACGATTCAACCCCTATTACAATTTGCGATACGATAACGATTTTGACAACATTGGTCTCATCACTAGGCCATGCTTAATAGTACAATCTAATCAAACAATCCACACAGAACCTAGTTTTGTATAGAAATCTAAATTCCTCAACGTCTTGTGCGGTTTTTTGTGAGATGGTTCCTTTTTTCTGGTACAGGTTCAACTGCTTACATTCCTTTAAGGTTTGTTTGGGCGTAGTGTGAAATCGGAGTCAACTGGAATTCCAAGCTAGCGTTAGGGGTGGAATGGAGAATCAGACCCAGATTGCAACTTTTCCGCAGCCCAAATCACGTGTGGGATATGTATGGGAAGATCCAATACATATTTCACATGTATTTTTCACTAGCCCATCATGCCAGCTTTACGAACTGAGGACTTCCAAACATAGCTTAATATGGTTATATTCTTTTTTCAGAGATGATCTGAACAAAGAGAAACTTTTTTTTTTTTTTTTTTCATTTTTAAAATTTTCTTGATTTTTGGTTTCATCATTTCACATGGGTTCTTCATACAATTGGTGATGGATGCTACTACTTGAAAGTGCTCATGCCTATATCTTCTGGTTACTGGCTCTTTCGATGGTATTTTTCTTACTCTCCAAATCTTGTCACACATACTTCTTTCGATGCAGAACTGAGTATTCTTCGTTGAATGAATAAAGATACATATGAACATATGACGTTGTTTTTCTCCCATTTCTTGAAGTTGGAACATTGAAGTCATTCGAAATTGCAAGACCCAAAAGTCGAAGTGGACAGTCAAAAGAAATTTTTTCCTGTTCTTATTCCTTAAGGATAGACTTTAGACTGTAAAAATAACTTCCGAACTTGGGATGTGTTGGTTGGTTGGAAAGAGAAATCCTACCGGCGTTCCAAGTTACAGTGAGTTTGAGTGCTGAGATTTTCAATCGAAAAGGAGCTGTATCTGTCGGTGTATGGTTAATGGGAATGATGCAAATAGTCCACAAAACATCACTAAATTTCAAGAAGTGAACCGCAGCTATTAGAAAATAAGCCCTAATGCTCTTCAGTGCAGCAGAACTAACACAACCGGCTGAGCTGCACCAAACTAAAATTACGAAAACCATCGAGATGTCTGCATATATGGATATTACATATGTAATGCTCCATGACTTTCGCTTGTTTTCCACACTACTATTCTTTGTTGGTGAATTGGATATGAGAATTTGTAGTTTTTGAATTTAAATATCAGATGGTTTCCTTCTTCATGATCTAACTTACAATGACTTCACCAAGTTGAGGCTTGAGAATAAGTGTTCTAGATTAGTTTTCTTTGGTTAAAGGTGAGGAACCTTCGTGTCCTTCTACCCTTAGATGCTGCTGAGCTTCATGGCCGTAAGGGTGAGCTGTGTGTATAGGAAGCCTCATTAGGCAAACCACCTAATTGTTGGTATGATGTGCCTCATGTTTCATGGCTGGCCCACCGATGGTGATGAGCGGACAAGATCTTCGTCCTGCATTTGGTTGGGAAAGACTGCCTTTATATATAGACATTGTGTATAGAGGTCTTGAGACTATACACATGTGCATGCAGGGGTGTGTGCCAGGGTGTTTTTTCAATCATGGGAGCACTGGGCCGGACCAGGACGGGGTGAGGGTGCCTTCTTCAGTGCTGTTATAAGGTTTAAGTTTCACCTGTAACAGTCTACTTTCTCTGCCTGTTTATGTTCGATAAATGGCCATGAGGCCCTTTTGCTCATGACCATTCATGGTCGAGACCTGGGTTATCCCCACAATGGTTTGCTAATACAGATCTTTAAACTTTTTAACATAATATTAAATTATATATTATATTTATTTTGTAAAAATCTATTTTCAACCGTTCAACTCAAAGATCAATGTGGATTAGCATTTCCAAAGCATGAGGGAAGCATTTCTATTTCGAGTATTGAAGATCCAACTATAAAGATGGTGGGTTGGTGTCTATAAAAGGGCATTAGCAGGCCCATCGCAAAGCACCGCAATAAATCAGGAGGAAAAAAATCCTAGAAATTGCTACGATCTGGAAGAGCATACCACCAAAGTGATTCCCATTATCACAACACTTCTTTCTCATCTTGGGATGTCGATTGATGGTCTGGTATCTGTTTTCTTTTTGTTCACTGGTATAACCTTTCCACAGGTAATTTGCAAAGCACTTGAAATCATCTCTTTATTCTCCTTCTTCCTCTATTCTCTGCGTCTTAGCAAACAGTCCATGACAAGTCCTTAGGTTCGATCTGATAGTGCAACCAGAGTCAATTGCGGTATCTGATCTGTTTGAATAATCGTTTTATGGATTCCTAGTTTACAGTTTGAGTTGTTTTGAGCAATGTCAATTTACTTAATTTGGGCAGTTTATTCGAGTTAAGTAGAAATATAATCAGTATGTGTTCTAGTAGGAGAAGTGTGCAATTTCCTTGGATGAGAGAATTAAAAGATCAAGACTTTAAACTGATCAATATGATTAATTTTATTTTATTAATTTCATATTGCCTTTGTGACTTCTTCTCGTGTTGAAGTTTTTGATAGGCGTCAACATGTGCTTGTTGTTTGTTTTGTGGATTTTCGTCTATCTGGAGATTCTGGAGATTCAACTATACAAAATAATGGAGGCTAATTTATAATGCAAATATAAGCAATGATCCCATAAGAAATTTTTCTATGTGGACGACCTACAATCATGGTGAATTTTTGCACAGGATGGCTGCATGTCAGATCACACATGGCCCCAAAATCAGATTATCACAACCATCCCTGATCAGAAGCTTGTGAAGATATGGTAGGAACATTTTTAGTCTGCCTGCCTTTAATCTGATGGTAGTGGCCTCGTCATTCTATTAGGATGACTTGAGGCCAGGTGCAATCCAAAATGTAATCCTCCTATCGAATGATTTGTAGATCATAGGTGGCCCACCTGGGCCCCACAGCAGAATTTTCATTGTAAAAAAGTCAGAAGAGTTCATAGAGGATCATCCAAGCATAACATATAAACATTGAATGATTTTCAGACGCTGGTTGCCATGGACCACCCTAAACACGAGAAATGCTTTTGACTTGAATACTATGGGGATCAACCCAACTAATCAAAACCGCCGAAATGGGTTCTTTTTCTTCTGATCATCTTCTTCTTATGGCTGCTTCTGCAACTCTTCCTTTGTATGTAGATGATATTTTGACTCGGGAACTTGATGCTTCCCTACCATTTGTGTTTCTGATTTGGTTAAACTCTTCATTTGCAGGCTACTCATTCAGTTGGGCTTATGAAGCTTGTCGTGGGAAAAATGCTCGCATATGAGAGAGGGCGATAGACAAAGAAAACAGATCGGACATTGATCGTAGGCACATTTCTATATATGGGTTTGTCATAATTTATAGTATTATTAAGGAAAACGATCTCGTTTCAACCACTTATGAAAAAGATGGTTGATGGTATGGATGTTATCGAAGAAACATTCATCTCTACAGCTGGAAAAAAGCTGAAACAATTTGAAATTTTAGAGACTTGCGTCCAACCCAAGCATGGTAGGACTAAGCACTGTCATGATCTAATGGCCTATGGTCCATGTGTTATTCGTAATTCATGATCATGGGCTTGGTTTTCTTGAGTGTGTTGGTGGCATGTGGAGATGTTAACAGAGTCGACAGAAGATATTTTAGTTCCTTCTGTTTGGCAATTTCAACTCTTCGCGATTCTTGCTGATCTACAAAGAAGATCCTGAAGTCATCAATCAAATGAAGGAAATAAATGATGTGGGGCTGATAAAAATGTCATCTAGGGGACCCACATTTTGTTGGGTTTGTCCCACATCGGCTAGAGGCTGGGGAGATTGCTGGGCTATATATCGGAAAGAGGCCCCTCAACAAATGATTAGCCATTTTGAGGTGGAACCGGCCTAATACATTTTCCATGTTGAAGCCATCTACAGGAGGGCCACGATCTGCATGGTCATCCCTGAGCTCTTTCCCGTCGGAAAATCTAAGCCATGCAACTGGCGAATTGATTCACATTGAATGTGAACTCACTGCATAAGCTCTCCATCTGCAGGCCACCAACATGACAGTTAAGATTATCCAAAGGAGGCAGCCCATCAGATGAACCATCTACATCTCCTAAACCCGTTCATCCATTCACAGAGAAAAGAATGGTGATTTTGCATTGGACAACCTTCATTAACTTTTTCGGGCATCCAAACTGTAGGAACATGCAAAGATAACCATAAAAAAAGTAATTTGAAATTTGAATTTTCCCACTAAGATACAATCAAATTAACAAAAGATGGACTTCATTTTCCTTAGATTTCATATGATTTGAGTTCAAGATACAATTGGCAATGCCCAAATCTCATCTAAAGCCATTCTCATCGGACCAAAATCACTAGATGATGGAATCGTCACCATTGAAAAAATCATCTAATCTCTTATCACTTACAATTCATCGAATATTCGCTGGAGAATCTGCAACCTGAATGTATCTCAGACACAAATAAGAACCATGTTACATAATAATGAATACATTATCTAAGTGAGAAGGTCTTGAATCACCCAGCATTTTTAAAACCCAGACCGGACCGGAAGCTCAGACCGGTTAGCCATGGTTTTGAGACGAGTTGGACTAAGGTCCTTAGTTGAGCCACAATTTGTCTGAGTCGGGGGGTGACACATCTGAGTTGGGCCTATTTTCATTATCAACTTGTGGTGCTGAACTGATTGGGGTCGACCGAGCCTATTTTCATGTCTTATACTGTTGGCGTATATATATCCGAATAGCCAAATCATACATGTTTCCGCACGCGCCGACCATCACGTGATCCACGCCTGTTAGACCAAGTCAAAACATTGAGGAGACAAAACCCCATGGCCCCACCTTACGTAATGGATTGGCTTGATTTCTCTCTGTCAAGGCTTCTAAAAGAAGGGCCCACTTGATGGACGACACCAGTTCTCCACACGTGTTCAGTAAAAGTGAACAGTAGGGCCCACTCTCTCTCTCTCTCTCCTTTTCATTCAGATCTAAAATACCGGAACCGTATTCAGTCGGGCCGTAGGAATTCCGATTCCGATTTCTCCTATTTTGGTGAGGTCCCGATCGTGGCAAGATTTGATTGGTTCCACCAACATTTCAACATCAATAGGGTGTACGGCAGGTTCGGATGGTACGTGGATTAGGTACTTCCTAAGCCTTTCCCCGAGCTCCGGACAGGCTTGTATGTGGCGTGGAGGCATTGGGGGAGAGGAGGCGTGACATGACTGTGTCAGGCTTGGTGATGTGGCAGGTTACCTCTGACAATGTGCCCTACACCAATACAAATGTGACACGTTGGTGCCACGCAGGGCTTGTCCTGTGCTCCGGACAGGCTCAGGTAGTACCTAATCCCCCCCCTCCTGAGCTCGAGACAGGATAGGGCTAAGAGGGCCACCGTGATGTATGGATTTTATCCACACCGTCTATTCCATTTTCCATCTCATTTCAGGTTATGAGCCCAAAAATGGGGCAGATCCAAACTCAATTGGACAATGAAATGAAGATTAAAGGCTGACCGTTGAAAATTTCTTCGGTCCCATGGGAAGTTTTGGATCAAGCTGATATTTGTGTTTTACCTTCATCCAGGTCTCTATAATCTTATGAACAGATTGGATGGCAAATAAACATCACAGTGGGTCTTAGGAAGGTTTCAACGGTAAAAATCATTAGCACCACTGCTTACTGTGGTGTGGCCCACTTAAACTTTAGATGTGCCTAATTTTTTATATTATGTCCTAAAATGACATGGAAAAATGCATGGATGGTGTGGATAAAACCCATACATCACGGTGGCCCTCTTAGCCCTAGCCTGTCTCGAGCTCGGGACAAGCGGGGGGAAGTACCTAATCCGCGCCCGATTCGGATACTGTAAAGCCGCAAGATTTGATTGGTCCTGCGCACCGTGATGTTGGTGAAGTATGTACTCACCTACTTGCCGCTCAACAAAACAACACATGACTCAATTAAATCTTTCCACGTGGCATATTTGACTGAGACATGACTTAGCTGCAACATGGAGTAGCCATGTGGGCGGGACGTTAACCATGGCCCACCTTGATGTATGCATTGTATATCCATGCTGTCCATCTGCTTTGCCAGCTTATTTTAGGGCATGGCCCTAAAATCATGTCCTAAAATGAAGCAGATTCAAATCTTACATGGACCACACCACAAGTAGTGTTATTGAACGCCCACCGTTAAAAACTTCCTAGGATACACCATAATGTTCATTTGCTATCCAACCAGGACCATTGTTTCCTGCAATGTGGTCCACCTGAGATTTGCGTCTGCTTCATTTTTGGGACCTGCGCTACAATAAGCTAGCAAAATGGATGAAGGACAACATCTATACACAATGCATACGTCAAGGTGGCTCCACAGTCAGGGTCCCACCCACATTGCTGGTTTGAGGTCATGGTTAAGTCATGTCCATTTGATTGAGGCACCTGGCCCAATCAAATCTAATGAGATCCAGCCTCACCTAATCCAATCCTAAATAAGCCACTAACAACTTAGAATGGGATTAGGTGAGGCTGGAGGAACACAAGTTTGGTGAAACCTTGATATGGCAAGATTTGATTGGGCCACTGGCCATTGTCATAGGTGAGCCCAGGTCAAGCATGTTTAAAAGTAATAACAGACTTCCATGAGGCTAGAGAAACACCAAGCTCTCTCTCTTAAGTCCATCTCAACCGTTGGTGTCTGAAAATTTTGCCTCTTTTTATGAGAGCGGATCCGGCCAGGGTGATACCAAGTTTCGTCAAGTCATTACATGGTGCCATTTTATTGGACACCCGTGACTACGCTTGTTAGAGAGAAGGAGGTTGGGTGCAGTTTGGGTGGATCCCCAACTATGGGGTCACTGTGATGTATCTGCCTTACATCTACACCGTCCTTGCATTTTGAAAGCTCATTTTAGGGCATGATCCAAAAAATGAGGCGGATCTAAATCTTAGGTGGACCATACCACATGAAACAGTAGTGATTGAATCCCCACCATTAAAAACTTCATGGGGGCCATTGGAATGTTTATTTTCCATCCAACCGTTGACAAGGTCACAAAGATCTAGAAGAAGAGACCACAAAAATATCAGCTTAGTACAAAATTTTTGTGGCCCACAAGAAGTTTTAATGGTTGAGCACCACTGTTTACAGTATTATGGCCAACCTAAGATTTAGATCTACTTCATTTTTTGGATCATTCTCTAAAATATGTTTTCAAAATAGATGAACAGCATGAATGAAGCCACGGTCAATGATCCATCGAAGCTGGTCCGTGAGGCCAACTAACTTTCAAAAGTTGTCGAGTACAGTCTCAATTGTCTCTGGTGGGCCCATGAAATGATGCCATGTCCCAGCCTAACGGAACTCTCAATGTTATGTCAGCTGAGACCAAATCTGCTCCCTCTTTCTTAAGGCTGTAAATGGGTGGGTCTGGCCTATAAAGCTGGACTTTGGGCTGGGAATCAACCGGGAGGGCTAGGCTCAGGCTTAAAATCCAAACAAGCTGTGTATGAACATGTACAACAGTCCATCAGTCCAGTCCATTAAGGTTAAGGGAATTTTTGTAATATAAACCCCCCCTCCCCCAAACCATACCCCCAACATAAACATTTTGGTCCGAACTCATGCTGGACTGTTTTGGCCACTCGTGGGCCCAGGCGGTTTAGACTTCCACTGCAGGCTAGACTTGGGCTGGACTGTTTTGGCCAATCACAGGCCTAGTCTGGACTTGGGCTTAATAAACAATATGGGCCAGACTTGGACTGAACTTGGCTCGGCTCATTGACACCCCAATGGTGTCACAAGCTCAACCTGACTGGATTTTGCACAACGGGTCTAAATAAAAATCAGACAAGACCGTCTACGAGGTGGGAGGACCTGCAAATTAAAACCTAGGCCCAAGCCTAGCCACTAACTTTTGTGCAGCATCTGGGTTGTTCATTAAGTGTGGCCCACCGTTTATGATATATAATAAAAATGTCATTGAAATCCTAAATGGGCTGTGCTAGGCTAATGGGCTCTTAAATGAAGCCCAGCCCAGTTATAAAATCTGCTAACATTTTAGGGCAGGTCGGGCCTGAATTCATGTCAGTGTGTTGGGCCCTAGGCCCATGTTTGATGCCCGGAAAGTGAAGGTACCGGGCATACTGCCCAAGGCCCGAACCAAGAATTTATGCAGTACACGAGTTATTAATTCGTACAACTAGTCCCATGGTTCAATCATAATTGCGGCTTGGGAGCGGATTAAGTGGTCCCCTGACTGTGGGGCTCAGGGTGATGTATGTGCCTTAAATCCACACCGTCCAAACATTTTGAAAGCTCATTTTTGGGCATGATCACAAAAAATGAAGCTGACTCAAATCTTAGGTGGACTACACCACAGGAACTAGTCATTATTGAATCCCCACCATTAAAAACTTCATGGACTCCAACGGAATGTTTATTTGTCATCCAACCTAGGTCACAAACACTTTGATGAAGAGACCGCAAGAAATTTTTAATGGTGAATCAACACTGTTTCCATAGTTTTCATTTTTTTTGGATCAGTAACGGGTCCCACCCACCTCGGTGGATCCGGGGTCTCACCTAATCCGCTCCCATGCGTCGCACATTCATGGTGGGCGAAGGATCACTTAACAATGGCCACATTTCTGCCATGCATAATCAGCAATGATAGGATTATCAACCCGAGGCTATTAGGCTCTCAACGGGCCCTATCTGGATCGGATCAAGTTGGATCCGGCTCAAGTCTGAATATAAAAAATATATAATATAATATATCTCACTATTTAGCTGTGATATGGTCGGCTAGAGTGGCATCTCTCAATTTTGAGAGATGGCTTAGAATTATCTGAAAAATGAATGGCCAGCATGAATATAACATATACAGTAAGGTGACAATGAGTCGGATCCGTATCAGATTAAGATCGACTCTATATGTTTCCGTGAATCCAAATCCTGGCTATTTTTAGATTCAAATCTGCATTATATAGGATTTAGAGCCAATCGAATCTCGGATCTGACCCGCTCCATTGAGAGCCCTATGCACAGTATATTTGGGTTTTCATTTCAGGGTGGGTCTCATGGTTTGGTAATCCCAACCGTTGGTCGGTCGTGTTCTACTCGGTTGATGAAAACCATTTTTTTTTCTAGTTGAACATGGCCATTGCACACTCCTCTTCTTAACCATCTATTTGTGGGCAACAAATCAAAAGGTTTGGATTGTCCAATCGAGTAGATTTCATGGGAATGGCACATTAGAGGACTCGATTTCACGGGAATGGCACATGAGAGGTGGTATGTGACAGATCAACGGTCTTGATTACCGAAACATGGGTCATGTAAAAAAAAGAAAAAGATAGAAAGAAGAAAAGGAGAGCCAGGGAAGAGGCAGTGCAGGGGAAGGAGCAATAACAGGCAAACTACTGTTAGTGACCTCTCCCTTGCTCTACCGCATCCCTGCCTGCCCTCCCTACTTACACGTGTGAATCTTCACGGCCGTTTATTTCCAGCCAAGGAAAAAGAATCGCCAACTTGTCTTCGGACCAACATCTCGTGATCAACGGCTTCTGGCATTCTGGAATTGCAAAAGGTTGGGCTTTTTATTGGCGAAGAGAAGGGGATTGTGTACTTTTTCAAAGCTGGGCAGTACAGTTGCGTACTACACGCGAAAGTACCAAGAAATACAATCTCTCTCTCTCCCTCTCTTGCGTCGTACTAAGAGAATCATGCGTGCACGTTTCTTGGATGCGAATCTCCTTACAACAGCTGATATAGGGAGCCAGGGTCCCACCCACATAGCTGGTTCTGGGGTCTCACCCAAGTCGCGCCCGCGAGCCTGGGCGCCAAAAAGGGGGCGCGGATTTCCTACAAAAATGAACCGGATCCAAGACTCAAGTGGGCCGAAAACGTGAGGATTGAATGTCCACAGTTGAAATATTTGTGGAGTTTCGAATCAGGATAATATTTGTGTTTCCAGTTCATCCCAGTAGTAGTGACGTTATGAACGGTATGGATGTCATATGAACATCACCGTGGACCCAGGAAGGTTTCAACGGTAGTAATTTACCTACCCACCTTTTCTCCTTTAGTGAGGCCCACTTGAGTCTTGGATCCGGTTCATTTTTTATCTCATGTCCTAAAATGAGATCCCAAAACGGATGGACAGAGTGGATTTATCAAAAAATTCACTGTGTGCCCCACCTTAGTTCCCAACACAGGAACCTCCTGCACAAGGCTTTCGTAGGAAATCCGCGCCCCAAAAAAGGTTCGTGGCGCCCACCTTAGATGTGTATGACAAGGAATTTAGGTGGGGCCATCATGAGGTTTGTAAGAAATCTATGCCGTCCAACCATTTTGTGAGATCATTTTAGGCGTTGGGATCAAACTTGAACGGGATCCAAGACTTAAGTGGGCCAAAAACATGACAATTGAACTTCCATAGTTGAAATATTCGTGGGGCCACAGAAGTTTTGAATCATGATAATATTTGTGTTTTCAGTTCATCTCAGTAGGAATGACATTATGAACGGTATGGATGGCATATAAACATCACTGTGGACCCATAGAGGTTTCAACGGTAAGAATTTCCTTACACACCTTTTGCTTCAGTGCGGCCCACTTGAGTTTTGGATCCCCGTTCATTTTGTCGCAATGCCTAAAATGATCTCACAAAATGGTTGGACGGCATAGATTTCTCACAAACCTTAGGGTGGGCCCCACCCAGATTCCTTTAGAAAGAGATGCCTGCGAAAGGCTCTCTCACGCAATCCGCGCCCTGTGTGACATCTCCTCCGTCCTATCACTTTCGCCAGCTGATGTTAATGGGAAGTGGGCCACGCCACTGGGGAAATGTGGCGATGGGACACCCAACGCTAAAACCGTCTTGGGCCCACCGAAGTTGCGTATCGGACTCGGATTCGGCAGTGACCCCTCCTATTATGTATATATTTTATCCACGCCGTCCATCCATTTTGCCAGCTCATTTTAGTACATGAGCCCAAGTAGACCACACCACAGGAAACAGTAGGGATTGAATGCCCACCGTCGAAAACTTTTCAGGCCAAAGAAGTTATGTATCAAGCTGATATTTGTATTTCCCCAGGTTTATATGACTTTATGCACAGATTGGACGGTCAATAAACATTCCAGTGGCCCTAAGAAGGTTTCAACCATGGGCCTCTGCTTCCTGCGGTGTGGTCCACTTGATCTTTGGATCTGTCTCATTCTTGGGCTCATGCCTAAAATGAGATGAAAAAAAAAAGGATTAACGACGTAGATAAAACACACACATCATGGCGGGGCACTAAATCCGAGTCCCATCTTCATAGGATTTGCCTTATGAAGGGTTAGGATTGCATATAAACATCACCGTGCAGCTTTCAGGACTGGGCATCACCATCTCTACCGTTAACTTGTGCTGTGGCACACCTGAGTTTCCTATCAGCTTTATTTTGAGTCTCACGTCTTATCTAACATGAGCTGGAAAAAATGAACGGATTGGATGTTGCACACGTATTACGGCGGGTCACAGGCTCCCTACTACGTGTGGTAGGAAATTCCCAGCTATTCTCAATTCCACCGTACACGTGACCATTTTATCCATGTGTTTAGCTATCAGAACCGTTCATCCGGTGGGCCACGAAAAGGTAACCCATTCACGAAATTAGGGCTGTCGACGAGAGGTTCGGGTTGGATGCTCGTGCGGGATTCGGGAGATCTCTTGGTTCGTATAGATACCTATCCATTTCAAGTAATTCTTTGTAGGGTTTCACTAACTGGATGGTGAATGTTATTTTGGGAGGAAAATATCCAGAAAAAAAAAACTTTAAAGTTAGATGTGGGATAAACTCAAGACAAGTTAGCCAGGTGACCAGGGTCTGAGATAACACTCCCCCTCAAGTTAGAGTATAAATATCATGAATACTCAATTGGAACATAATTTAACTAAGTTGAGATAAAGCAATCTTACTAAATATGTGAATAAGCTATTCTTTGAAAGAAATATAAGAATGAGTGATAGCACTTATAAAACAATATATTTCTCAAATGAAATGACAGCCAACCTTATCATGCTTTGTTTAGTTCACTCTAAAAAACATGGTTAGAAGCACCATCTAGTTATCAGAGCTTGGATTTGGAATGCATTGGAATCCAAATCACAATTACATTAGAATCAAGGTGATTCCAAATCCTCATTTGTGTTTTGTTGAAATGCATCGGAATCCAAATTTTTTGTTTGAGAGCTTGTATTTGGAGGGTATTAGAATTCTTTGGTATATTTATAAGGGTTAAATGTGATTAACTAAATTAGCTTTTATACCCAAATTAGCATATATATGTAATGATTATAATAAGCCTGTTAAAGTATATAATTTGGCTAAAAAAGAGAAAATTTTAAGCATTGAGTGAGCCACAAATGCAAGGATCATAGGCAAGCGACTCATTAACATTTTTTAATCATCCATTTAGATGTCCAGCATTTAGATGGTTCAAATCATTCTATTGATATAACTTTAGTGTTGTAGCTGATAATTGGATTGTTTTGGAATATCATCAGCATGACATGTGTTTAATAGATTACTAGTCTAGAGACACCTTTGTTACATTGCAACTCTCCTACCCTTGAAAAAGAGGTAAAAAAGGCACTTCCTTTGGATCACACGGGAATTTCAGCATTTTGCTGGGATTTTAAAATGCAAAAAAAGGTAGATTTCAAATGCCTTCGATTCCATTTACCTCCAAATCCAAGCTTGCCAAATACAAAAAGCAACTATTTGGATTTAAAACACAGCCATTTACCACCAAATTCAAGGTGCCAAAGGGGGTGTAAGAGTGACACTAGATCGAGTTGAAGAGCCAATATTAAGGTCGAAAACAAAAGAAGGCAAAAAAAAACACACATAGCCAAAGCATTTCACATGTGGCCTAGCCCATTAAGCAATACTCAACTTTAATAGAGGGGCAAGCATCAACAAGTTACTTCTAATTGACCAAGTTGCTACTAATAATCGTGCAATAACAAGTAGTGAATCAATGATCATCTAAGGACCATACCCAGTCAGCATCATAATACGTTTGAATATCAAGGTTCTTATGATTAGAAAATAGGATGCACCCGCTAAGAAACAAAATAACAAAGATTACAATACACCGTGTCAGGATGACAATGCTATGGTGTCTATATAAATCTGCATAAATTGACTCACAGGCACCTACATCCAACCTAGTCATGGAGAGGTAAATCAACTTACCTACCAGACACTTATATTGTTCAAGTTCTGTCATAGAGTGAAGATAATGGTTTACTTCAATAAGTGTATCAACTGGTAATCATTTCAGGAAGAAGATTCATGGTGTATTTTCTGAGAGATAAAAATCCCATCTCTAGATCAGACAACTTTATATTAATGCTCAAAATAGCATCATAACCCATGGTCCTTGATGTTGAAGGATGAGGCAAGAAATATCCTAACATCCTTGATGTGATGTTCAATGTCTTATGTGAAAATAATGTCGTTAACACAAATTGTTGAAACAGTTGTTTGAAAACAAGCTTTTTCTTATGAATACCAAGTGATTGCATGTGTTTTGTATGAACCCAATTTCAGAAATAATCCAACTAACATGGTTTTATGTGAGTAGAACATCTAACCATCCAAAAGGTGGGCCTGAACTCACTAAGAAACTGTTTGTTCTTACAATGATTCTAATCACACTCCACACACCCACACACTCACCCACGCACTCACTCACCCACGCACTCACACCAGAGTGGGATTTCACCAAAATAGGTACTTGAACCCATGACCTCGTGTTGAAACTCTTGTGAGTCTACCACGCTGAGCTATGAGCAATGACACATATCCAACCTAGTCATGGAGAGATGTATCAAGTACTTATCTACCAAGAGCCTCCATCGTAGAAGATTTATCAGTGGGCTTGCATCATAGAGTGAAGACAATGGCTTAATTCAACTAGTGTATTAGCTGGTCAGTAACCCAACATAACCATTTCATGAAGAAGAACCATGGAAATGCCCAGAATAACATTATAACTTGTGCTCCTTGATTTTGAAAGATGAGGTAAGAAATATCTTAACATCCTTCTTCCCTGGTCAGTAAACTGTTAAAATAGTTGTTTGAAAACAAAAGTTTTCTGATGAATACTAAGTGGTTGTAGGTGCTTCAAACGAACTCAATTTCAGAAATAATCCAACTAATATGGTGTCATGTGAGCATAATATCTAACCATGCAAAAGGTGGGCCCGAGCTTATTGAGAAACTGTTTGTTCTTTGGATGATTCTCTCACAGCATAAGCAATATCCAACCTAGTCATGGTGAGGTAAATCAACTTACCTACCAAATGCCTATATTGTCCAAGATTTACCAGTGGGTCTTACATCACAGAGTGAAGACGATGGTTTACTTCAATGAGCGTATATGTGAGCATAATAAAAAACCTACTTATAATTGATCATAAATCAAGCTGACTTATCTCAAATAAGTTCTTTTTCTTTTTTTTTTTACACATCACTCACACCATAGCAAATTTTTTATACCACAATGGGTACTTGAACCCATGACCTCGTGTTGAAGCTCTTGTCAGTCTACCACTGAGGCATGAGTAACTTATCTCAAATAAGTTACTTATCTACCACTGTAAGTAGAAGAAGTAACTTATTTGGTGGTATCCAAATGGGAGAGATAAAAATCTCATCTCTTGAGCAGGCGACTTCAATGCCCAGAATAGCATCATAACTTATGGTCTTTGATGTTGAAGAATGAGGTAAGAAATGTCTTAACATCCTTGATATCATGTTCAATGGTCCTTGACATTATAACCCACTTATTAGAACCCCCCCCCCCCCCCCCCCCCCCCCTTTAGGGTTTACATGAAGCTAAAGTGAACCAAACCACATGAAACAACACCACATTGTGGGTATTGCTTTTTAACTCAATGGTCTAATAGGAAAATGCCTAAAGCCGATTGAGTGGTGACCCCAACACCGCATTGTGGGACCCATTGTGATGTATGCATTTTATATCCATGCCATCCATTCATTTTTTTTCCTAGTTCATTTTAGGGTTTACATAAAGCTCAAGTGGACCACACTATTATGGAGATATTTCGAGCTGGCCCACAGATGTGAAGAAGCTTATTGGCCCAAGAATCAGTCTTAACTCGAAACGAGCCAAGGTGATACAATGACGACCTTTATCGACTTTGATAATTGTGACGACCAAAACACAAGCATAGTCCTGTCATCAGCTAAGGCCGATGACTGATGACCTGTCAATAACACTCCGCCAAGAAGATATATGCTACCGAAGACCTTACCTCACTCGAGGGAAGTCTATAGTTTGAAAATGGACCCCAACTAAGAGATCGAGCTTGAACACCTAGCTAGCTCCCCAAATGGAATCGGCAGACCACCTAAATATGACCCGAAATACCCGACCGCCTAAAAGCAGTCTGAGATACCCATAGGAGATCCAGATATTCCGAGATCTTCAGGATTTATCCCCATTCCCAATGATACCCCTCTGACATGATTGAGAGGAAGAATCTTACCAAAATCGAGACTCTATCGTTATATCTTAGTAGGATCCAACTCTCCAGAACCGCTCTTGAGCCCTATAAATAGGACTGTAATATTCAACTTCAAGGTACGAAAACTCTTTAGCCTTAAATCCTAATTCTATTGATCATGAACCTGACATAGGTATCAGAGAGTTCTTAGCCGCCCAGCCTCACCTTTCCCTGTCTACTTTGTCTCCTTGTAGGTCTAGCAATTTAGAGAATACTCTCATGTGTGGGTGAAAGGCTACATGGCTTATCCCAACCATCCACATTTCTCAAATTTGTGCAACAACACACCACATGAAATAGTAGTGATAATGATGCCCACATTGAAACGTTCCTAAGGCCCACTATAATGTTTATTTGCTATTTAGACGGTTGATAAGGCCACACAAACTTGAATGGAGGGAAAACACAATATTAGCTTGATAAAAAACTTTTGTGGCCACAAAAGAGTTTTTAATTGGGGACGTTCAATCACCACAGTTTCATGTAGTGTGGCACAGATGGATGGCATGATAAAACACATACACAATGGTGGCCCCACAATGCCAACACCACCTAGCTAGGTTCTGGGGCCACATAAGTTTTGTACCAGGATGATATTTGTGCCTTCAATTTAACTAAGTGGGAACATCCTTATGAATGGTTGGATGGCATATAAACATTATGGTCGGCTCCAAAAGGTTTCAATGTCAGGGTTTCCATTCTCCAAAAGTCGCAAGAACTTCCGGTGCCATTGCTTCTCATTGGTACACGTAATACTAGAGGACTCCGGCTGGCGAAATACGCGGGATTTCTCCCTCCCAAATACAACGCGTGCTCCACAACATCATTTTTAACGCGTGTAACTTCTTTAGGTCCCACAATGATTTATGTTTCATATCCACACCGTCCATCAATTTTTAAAGATGATTCTATAGCATGAGCCCAAAACAGAGACATATCCAAAGCTCGAGTCAACCACGTCAAAGAAAGTAGCCAAGATTGAATGGAAACTGTTGACGCCTTCCTAAGGTCTACTGTTACGTTTATTTGCTGTCTAGCCTTTTAATAATGTTAAACATACCTTCATGAAGGGAAAACACAAATATAAGTTTGATAAGAGCTGCCTATGGCCCCGAGAAGTTTTCAACAGTCGGCGTTCAATTCATACTGTTTCTGTAATGTGGCTCGGTTGAGCTTGGTTCTGCCTATTTTTTGTCTAGTTCCATAAAATGGTATGAAAAAATGGCTGGACAGGGTGGATGGGATAAATACATCATAACAGGGCCGACTGAAGTTTCACAGATAAATACTTTCCGTTTTCTTCTCTCACGGGAATTTGCTGCACGGGAGCAGATTAGGTGAGACCCCGGCCTCACCCAAGGCCGTACGGCCCTTACAGAGGTGCCCACCTTGTCATGACCCTGTTCATCCGTTTTTTCGGATCATTTTAAAGAATTATCCAAAAAAATGAAACAGTGGTGGCTTACCCTTACCTTTGCCATAGGAAACAGTGGTGACTTACCAATAACGGGCCACAAAAGTTTTGTATCAAGCTGATATATGTTTTTCCTCTTCATCCAGGCTTATGTGAACTTATCAACAGATTGGAGGTCAAATAAAAACCAAAGAAATATTAAGATGATCCTCAAGAGGTTTTTAATAGCAGGGCGTTCAATCACAACTTTTTCCTAGAGTATGGTCCTCCTGATGATTGGATATTCTTAAATTCTAGTAGAATGCTCTAAAATGATCTAAAAATTCAGATGGACGGAGTGGATGTACAATAAACAAATCAAGGTGGGCCCCACGGTAAGGGTTGCATCGTCTTGGGTGATGCCCGGTCTCGCCTAATCCGCTTCCCAGCATCACATAGCAAGCACCTGAGGTGTGAAATTTAAGTGGGCTCCACGATAATGTATTTGTTAGATCCACACTGTCAGTTCATTTTTTCATATCATTATAGGCTATGAACCCAAAAACAATGCAGATTTAAAGTTAAAGTGGACCACATCATTGAGGACAGTAAGAATTAATGCTACCATTGAAACTTCTTGGGTCCATAGAATGCTCTTATCAAGCTGATATTTTTATTTTAACTTCATCTAGGTATGTGTGATCTTATGAACAGATCAGATGTAAAATAAGCCTCAATGTTGGCCCTAGAAAAGTTTGAACAGAAGTTTGTTCAATTCCGATTGCTTTATGTGATGTGATACACTTGACGTTTGGATGTACCTCGTTTTTGGCATCGTAATCTAGATTTATCTGGAAAAATTGATGGACGGTATAGATTTAACGAAAAAATCATGGTGGGCCCAGAAAAAGTTTCACACGTTAAAAATTGGTTGTGTAGTTAGTATGCGAAAGAGAAAAATCCGGCGTATATTAGTAGATGGAGTCATCGAAAATGACGTGGACTAATGAGAAGTAACGTCACTGGAATTTCTTGTGCCTTCGACACGGACGATCCGCACTAAAAAAATCCTCTACCCCACTGCTTCGACCCAAGCGGCCAAGCCCCCATCTCTCGTTTCTCTCTCTCTAACACGGCCCGTGGGCACACAAGGGCAAATCACGTCCGTCTTCATAGCCGGCCATCCACTGCATTTGAACTGTTCGGATTGCTGAATCATGCGCCGCATCTGCAAGGATTAAAAACCCGAGTACGCAGTACAAAGAAAGCCTCGGGCCGTTTTCCAGCTCCATCTCTGCTGGAGAGATGAGGCGAAGAAGACCGGATGCCGTTTCCGAAGCTCGGATCTCATACCCGAGACCCGAAGGAAGAAGCGAAGAACCGATTTCCAGGGCAAATCGCTTTTCCTCTCTCTTCTCATCTTCGAGGAGAATCCTTGCGCTATGCTTGGCCTTCCGTGCAGCCAATTCGTTACTTGTACGGACCTACTTCAACCCTGACGAGCATTGGCAATCTCTGGAGGTGGCCCACCGCATCGTGTTTGGGTACGTCCAATCCCAGCCCTACGTTCTCATCCATATCTATACTCATTTTTGGGTTTGGGTTTTGATACAGCGCCCAAATAGTGGGCTATATGTGCTCAAAATCGGATTGATTACACGGCCATGATCTCTGATTAGTGGACATTTTATGTTGAATCTGAACCGTTGATTGCTTGGTGTCCACTGATTGATATAGCTTCCGAATAATGGGACCCACTTTACATATGCTCAAAGTCGGATCGATTAAACAGTCATGATCTCTGCTTTTTTTTGGTTTTGTTTTTGTTTTTGTTTTTGTTTTTGGAATTTGAACGGATTACTTGTGTTTCACTGATTCATATAGTGCCCCAATCGTGGAACCCAGTATAGATTGGTAATGTAGTAAGAATTGGGCTGATCACACAATCATGATCTCTGATTAGTGGAAATTTCTTGTTGAACTCGGACCATCGATTACTTGGGTTTCCACTGATCAATATGGCGCCCATATGGTGGGACCCACTTGTATTGGTCGGGTACTCAAAATTGGGCTGGTTGCATTTTTGTCGAATTTGGACCATTGATTACTCAGCTGACCAATCCAGCAGTATTGAGCATACTCGAAGTGTAGTTTTTTCAGTTATAAGCTATCTGCACTGGTTCCCACATAATGGGACCCACTATAGATCAGTGATGTGCTCAGAATTGGATTTATTACTCGATTGCGATCACTGATTAGTAGACATTGCTTGCTGAATTCTGGCTGTTGATTAGTTGGGTGTCCAGAGTCCACTAATCGGTATAGTGCCCAAATAGTGGGACCCACTTTAGATTGGTCAGGTAAAAATTGGCTTGATTGCATTTTTATTCCCAAATAGTGGGACCCACTATAGAGTGGTGTTGTACTTAGAATTGGATTGATTATGCAATCATGATCTCTGATTAGTGGAACTTTTTCAGTTGAATTCCGATCATTGATTTCTTGGGTGTCCACTGATGGATATAGCGCCCAAATAGTGGCACCTAATTTATATTAGTCAGGTACAAAATTGGATTGGTTGCATTTTTTTTTTTTTTTTTTTCGTCGTATCTGGACTTTTGATTTGTGAGCTGTCCACCAACTGAGCAGGATCATACTGGAAGTGTAATTTTTTCAGTTATAATCCATCTGCAATGAATCCCACTACTTGCGTGGTTTGGATTTGAGGTATGTGGCATGTGTATGGTGGGGGAGCCTCACCTGCATCTGGCTACAGCTTCTATGGCTGCACTGTGTTGAAACTCATTATTTTAATCTATTACTCATTGAACGGTTGGATTTTGATGACCAGATATGGCCATCTTACATGGGAATGGAAGAAGGGGATCCGAAGCTACCTTCATCCACTAATCTTTGCTCTCCTCTACAAAATTCTCGAGTTCTTCCATTTGGACACTCCCTGGTTCATGGTAAGATTCATTTTTTGGGATTTGGGTGAGTAGAGATTGAGGAGGTGGTCCGCCGCACATGTGCCAATGTTGCACATGTAGTGAGATCCAGGTCATTCATCAGATGGAACAGGCAGTAGTCTAGCCCTGGCAGAAAAATCAGGCTGGTCTGCTTACCAGGTGGGCCACATACAATTATGAGAAAAAATGGATGGTTGGGAGAAAGATAACTGACAGTTTGTTCTCAATGTATGCATATGGCCCACCTGGTCCTGATGAGTGGACTTTTTTTTTTGGCTTGGGCATGTTCGTGGTGTATCCCACCTGATGAGAGACTCCGATCCTTCAAGAAATGCCTCTTTAAACTCATGTGAATTGTGTGAGCATTTCTCGTCCTTTGTTTTTACACTTCTCAGTTCTGTAATTTGAATGATAAGCGTAGGTTGAAATGCATTAGAAATTTGATTGGATATTAACTTTTGTAACCACCTTCGACATATGAAGTTGTTTTTGTGGTGACCCATCCACCATGTGGATGGTTCTGTGTACATCAATCTAGACTGTCTGCATTGTGGACCTCATGATGGATGGAGCATATCCCAAACACTAAATATCCAATTGGTATCTGTCAGATGGACTATCGGAAAGGAATTGGCCAGAGATCCAAATTCAGCAGTTGGCATCAGATGGACAATCTGCTCACTATGATTTTTGGGCCATGAAGCATCAACAATGACAGTCAAGTTGAATGAGTAATTTTAAAAATTTAAATTTCTTTTAATGGCTGTTCTGCTCAAATCCAAAGCAGCAGCTGCATTGAAGACTTCTATGAATTGGGGTATTGTGGCGATTGATAGAAAATCTGGTTGTCTGATCATACATAGAACAAGATACCATATCTGCCAGTGCTGGCATTGGCAAGATCTTCTCTGCTGACTGCCAGTTGCTTTCTCATTGAAGTCGCCAAAACTGGTGGAAGATGTGCTTATTTGTTTCGTTTGAGGAATTACATGATCCATGACCAACAGATGTGCACTTACATCCTCAGTCATCATATAGCACAAACAGGATCCACAGTTCAGTGGTCTGGACTGTTGATTTGGTGTGCTACCAATTGGATGAACCATGCTCCAAAATCATTCCTACTGGACAATCCTAAGCATTTGATCAGTGTCCTGAAAATAGACGATTAGAGAAAGAAAATACAATTATGGGCCACATTCTACCGACAAGATGCCAAAATTAGATGGCTATGATCCTCCAATCTGGGAAGTATTTGGGAGTTGTCCATTTGCTGCAGGACCCATAAAGTAAAGGTCCAGATCACTGAACCATGGGACCCAAGGATGCCATGTATATACCTGCTTTGAGAATCATATAATTCCTAATTAATCCGTAGAGTGCCAATTTAGTGCTCAATCCAAATCCTCAGGTTCTTCAATATTGGTCTTTGTGTATGCAGTTTTTTTAGAATCATGTGTAATGCTTATTTTAATGCTTTTCAGATGAAGGCTCCACGGCTTCTGCAATCTATTCTTTCCTCATTTGGAGATCTCTACTTGTACAAGCTTTCTCATCTAATCTTCAATGAGCGTGTTGCTCGATGGGCTGTATCCTCTCTCTCTCTCTCTCCCCCTCTTCTTCTTTCTCTCTCTCTCTAATATTTTTAAATGCATTTGAAGCAACTCTAGCCATTAATGACACCATTACATTAGTAAAGGTCATGTACTTAACTCTCTTATAGCTTTTTTCTCAGTGGGTGAACTGGTTTATGTTTTTCTGTTCCACACGGACCCTATCAAATAGCTTGGAGACAGCATTGACCATGATCGGCCTATTCTACTGGTGGCCCTCTCTCAAAGGTCTATCCAAACCAGGTCCATTGGCTTCAAGAAAGCTAGCTTTGGCTGTGGCGGCATTAGCTTGTGCTGTTAGACCAACAAGTGCTATTACATGGTTGTATATTGGCCTTTTGGATCTGTTTAAAATACGTGATAGGCTGAAATTTCTATTCCTTGAGGTATTCCCAATTGGGTAAGTAGTAAAATCTTCTTATTTCACAAATTCAATGAATATTTTGTAAATGCTCATGCTCACAAGCCATTTTTATGATTTTTCAACTCGTAAGGTCATGTTGCCTTAGGCCAATCTGCATTTTTTTTTGGTTATGTGTTTGATTACACATGCTGATTTGTCTTTCTAATGTTTTCTCCTGATGGTATCAGGGCTCTAGTGCTCGGAATCACATCTTTATTAGATCGGTGGATGTATGGTAAATGGGTCATTGTGCCTCTTAATTTTCTCAAATTCAATTTTCTCTCTTCTGGGGGAGACTATTACGGGACCCACAAATGGCACTGGTACTTCACCCAGGGATTCTCAGTCATGCTTTTCAGTTTCTTACCATTTTCAATAGCTGGCATCTTTCAGTCCAAAGAATGGAAGCTGTCTGGTCTGATTGCATGGGTTTTAGGACTTTATAGTGTCCTTGGTCACAAAGAATTCAGGTACCCCAATGTCAACTCCCAACTCATTTTATTTTTATCAAACTGAGACCGCCTCTTTTTTTTTTTTCTTTTTCGTAATTATGATTCATACCATATGAATTTTGAGGACCTGCTAATACAAACAGAGTTACAGGTTTGTCCTGCCAGTGCTTCCCATTGCTTTAATGTTCTCTGGATATTCATTAGCGGCAATGGAAAACCTTGATTCTTCAGATAATAGAAGGAAAGGAACTTCAAAATTCGACATCCGGTGTCCCACTAAAATGCAGCTGTCCATCTTCTTCTTGCTCGCGACCAATCTCCCAATGGCTTTATATATGAGCTTGGTTCATCAGGTAAAAGCAAATTTTCTTATAAACAAGCACGATATTGGATACCATTTTTCCTTTCATTTCCATTCCTCTCTATTGAAAAATGCTCATTGCGGTTTCAATGCCTTACATGGTTCTATAGATTTTCATTTATTTTCATTTTCCTACCGGATAAAAGTTATTGTGGCTGTGGAAGGAACCTTCTTCTTCTCTGCTTTGCTTTTTTTTTTTTTTGGTGGTGCAAGTGCTTTGGTTGATTCTTACCTACGAGCATGCCAGACAGAGAGGAAGTGAAGACGTTATCAACTTTTTAGCCAAAGAGGGCCTTCATGGAAGAGTCGATAGCGTTCTTTTCCTAATGCCCTGCCATGCCACACCTTATTACTCCGCCCTACATCGCAACTTGCCCATGCGCTTCTTAGATTGCTCTCCAAGGTGATTACTATGGAATTTTGGCCAATCTTTTAAGATCGAGCTTTTCTCCAGAATTGTCTATTTTTCATAGAACCGCGCCAGCATAACTTGCATAGGCATATGGCAGCGTACCTACCGCTAACTGAGTGGTACATTATATGGGGATGAATGAGATCCACTCCATCCATCAGGCCCCTTGCCTTGTATTCACTGTGGAACCTGAAAATCAGGTCGATCCAATACTTAGGTAGGCCACACCATGGGAACAATTGGGGCGGGAACACCCACAGTTAAGTGTGGAGCTCATCGTGATGTTGATCTGCCATCCAATCCATTCATCTGATGCACCTTGTCAAGATGAAGGAATGTACCAAAAGTCACGCTATTTCAAAACTTAGGTGGCTATAACACATGAATTCAGAGTTCCAAGGAGTTACACTATTCCCTATGATGTGGCCCACCTGAGTTTTGGAGCCACCTTGTGGACGGGATGGATCACATTAACATAAAGTTGTTCCCTTGCTCCCCCTTATGTTAGCAGTAAGTATGCCCTTTAGGCCTTTAGGTACCTACACGAGTATTGTTGATGTAGCTTTATCTTGATATTTTCAGCGATGATAAAGGAAGCCTTGATGAATCAGACCGTTTTATGATGGACCCAGTTGGTTTTGTATCAAACATGGCTGGGAATTGGTCTGTACCTAGCCACATAGTAATGTTCGATTCTGAAGAAAGAAAGTTGAAAGAGTTTCTAACCCTGCATTCCTTCAAAAAGGTGAGTTCTAACATATAGCTGGTTTATCCATCCACCGCAGCAATTGGTAATTCAAATCTTGACTTGATTCTTGCATTTTCTGTCAACCTTGGTGATGATCAACAGATAAAAAGATTTTTCCACGCACACTTCAAAGTGGACCGTGATCTTCAAGCGTCCGTTCTTGTGTACGCCTGGAAAGGCAAGTGATGGGCCACACATTCATGCAATGTAATCTTAGTTGGACGCATTTGTGACGGCTTGTAGGCTTGCAGTTGCTACGAGTTTTTCCAATGTAAATCTCTTGTCATGTGATCGATTGGCAATTAAATTACAATTTGTTTCTGAATTTTTTGTTTGAGATTCAGAAGCCATCTTTAAAAAAAAGAACAGAGAGAGATTCAGAAGCCATGAATGGGTTGTACCATGCAATTAGTTGTAGGTGATGAGTTTCTCCTATTACGTTATCGATTGCTGCTACTATACATTGTTTGAGATTTTAGCTAGAGTTAAGGCATTAATTTTTTGTTGAATTTTCTTGATTTGATGGTGTTGATTTAAGAAACCATGCTGACAGGTTGACCCCACTTTGTAGAAACTGAAACCCAGATGGAACCGGGCGGGCCACATCTATGGGGTAAGTAATATCAATGGTTTGGATCTGAGAACAAGAGGCCTCAGTTATAGCAACTAACAAGGCCAGATGGGCCTGATGCAAGTGTTCCACCCCAGCGTTGTTTAATAAATGAGGCGTTGCCTAGAATGCTAGGGTCGAGGGTTTGTTTGCACAAGTGGGGTCCATTGTCGTGATGGGCATCAACTAAGGGAATCCAGGCCATTAGCAACGCACCCAAAGCATTTCAGTGACATGTGGGATGGCTAATCATCAATACCAACAGTCCTTTCATTCACGCTAATCGAACCATCTGTCTAGTGGGACCTATCATGGGTGGATCATGTCTAGAGAACTAGTTGAACAGATGGTTTTCTACTGTATTCGTTTTATACTGTTGATATGTGGTTTGGTCATCAAATCTATATGCTTATTTTGAACCATTTCCCATCTAGAATAAGGGGTCATTTGGCAGCATGGATCTGTGTTTGGGAGTGCATTATTTTGATGTGAATTGGATTATTGGAATTCAATTCACATCAAATACATGAAAAGCACTTTTTTGAAATCACAGTAAAAACCATTTGATTTCATTTCACTTGGCTTTGATTATTACCCATTACCACTGATTTGCAAGTCAAAATCGTCTTTCCCACTCTCTCCTCCAATTACAGGCTGCTAAAGATCAATTGCTGGATTCCAGTGGATTCTGATTGCAGGCTACCAAATGCAGTTGATGATTCCTATTCATGCCCTGTACCGAAAATAACATTGCTTCGCCGATCAGATACAACATCCAGTGTGGCTCGCTGGATGAGCGTGTTACACTGATTTTGGTGTACCGCATGCTTACAGTGCGCACTACCAAATGAATGGCCCGGATCTGTGACATGGGCCATCATATAATGGTCAACAGTTCACGGCAACGTCCATTTTTTCGAACGGTTTGGGATCATATTCTCAGATAGGGAGGGCCGTCAACGGTGGGGCCCCCCTTGCCCAATATTATCGCCGAATATTGATCAAACAATATTACCGCGGAAGTATCACGATATTTTAAAAATCTCGGAACTTTGTATTTCTCGCGATTTTAAGGGGAAAATTATTTAGATGTTAAAATAACTCAGTGTTGCTTTTATATTCAACTTTTAAAATTATTTATTAGTTCATAAATAATATTTTTAAATATTTTATTTCAGCGAGATTTTCCGCGCAAACGTCAAAATATCCCGAGAAATTTTGGAGAACGATATTTGTCACTATTGCCCGGCTTTAACTCTTTCCAAATTATCGATACGTACAGTTGCATCCTCGCAGCTATACACGTGTCTCACAAGTGGGACTCACAGTTCGGTAATCCACACCATTGATCAGTTCAATCCCCAAGTGGATAGAGCACAGTCCCAAAATCCCTCAGATCGGAGTATTCCAGAGACCACCGTCAGGTTCTCTTTTCATTTGAACCTATGACGTTGTTGCATCCATAGGAAACATATCCACGATCAACAGTCATCTACGGTGGTACACAACAGACTGACGTCTTAGATTACGAAAAAGTGGCCCCACTTGTCAGAATTTCAAAAGCAAATGTATGAGTATGATGAGTAGAAGTGCGGGGCATGTGTTTGATATAATTCCTCGCCGATTCTATCCATTTATCTGCCTTGTTCGCTCCAGCAGCGGAAAACGTGAAATGGCTAATGCGGCCGTTGGTTTCCCTTCTCTGAATCCCTTTACTCCCTCAGATCCCTCAGTACGTCTCTCTCTCTCTCTCTCTCTCTCTCTCTCTCTCATAGGTGTTATGAACTTACCGCGCATTTTAGCAGCACCCGAGTGGGACCGAGGAGCCGAACAAGCCTGCAAAGCTCAAGCTTCCAAGCTACAAGTGGCGCTTGGTTATAGCATACGACGGCACTAATTTCTCAGGCTGGCTTTCTCTTTTCTTTTCTTTTCTTTGTTTTTTTTATTTTTATTTATTAATTTCATTTATGCGTATTTATTGTTATTGGAGAAAGATTGTGTCTGCACTGTGCGCACTGAAAGCCGTTCTCTTTAGAGGAATATCATTAAATTTTTAGTACAACCAACTATGATGTGGCAATGGGCCAGGTTTGTCCATGTTGTTGCTTGATTGTCCAACATTTTTCGCCCAATTAAGCATGACTAGGCTTATAGTCATCCTATAAAACCTCCCCTTCAGTTTGATTGGTATGCGATGAACATATAAATCTCGAGAGGCACCTCTCCTCTTCATCAACGTAGCTCCAATTCTATGTGCAGCATCCTTCTCAATCTCTCCACTCTCTTGAATTGTTGATCTGATACATCGAAAATGGTAATTTTGGGGTACTTATTGGTTAGCAATCTTTTCCATATACTCTTTTTAATCCGATAGATTTTAAAACCTTTAGGCCTTGTTTGGTGGATGCTTAAAAATGAGTTCATCTCAATGTTTTAAATAGCTATGCTATGTAGCTTGTAGCTTACGCTACTTAGTGTAGCTTAGCCTTAATGCTATGTAGCTCATGAAAGTAACTCGAGTCACATGTAGCCTACGCTACATAGACTACACTACCCTCTAGTAGCTCACATTACAAGTTATTTTTCGGAACAACATTAAAATTAATTAATGTTTGTTACATTTTTTTGTTCTCAATAAAAATTAGTTAATCTTTTCAATGCTTCTAGTAAAATAATATAAGTAACAACATTAAATCAATTTTGGTCTTCTTTCTTTACCTTTATACTTAATCATTGCACTTCCCTTTCCCTGTTACTTTAGGTTGCATTTGGGTGCACCAAATATCATGAAATTTTATTAAATTTCATTATTAATCAGTCTAATTTTGTGCAGAATATTATGAAATTGGTGCAACCAAGCGCAACCTTGATTAAAAATCTAGAAGGAGCTTTTGGCTGATGCTACATGCTATGTAGCTTATGCCACATCCTATGTAGATTACGCCTCATGCTGCAGAGGGGTGAACGCTATGCAACATGCTTTTCGCTATTTAAAACACGGGTTAACAGTATGTATATGTATTAGAGATCATGATCTATAATGCAGAATTATGGTGAATTAAAATGAGATCAACTTATTTTTAGGTATCAACCAAATATTGCAGATTTTAAAATCTTTAGGCCTGTTTGGTGGATGCTTAAAAATGAGTTGATCTCATTTTAGTTAATAGTATGTTTATGTATTAGAGATCAAGATCTATAATGTAGAATTATTGTGAATCAAAATGAGATCGACTCATTTTTAGGTATCAACCAAAATATGGCCTTTGATATTAAAGCCCCCCACTATAGTTCTAGCTTTGCCTTTACCCCCTCCCTTGTCTCATCTATAAGAATGTCATCTGCAAGCAACATACACCATGTGACCTCTTTCTGTAAATGCCTCATTAACTCATCCATAACCAACATGCGCGGCGCGCACACACACACACACACTATTATTATTATTATTATTATTGAAAATTTATAGCTTGGTTTGCATCTGCATGGATGTGGCTGTGTATTGGGCATCGTAGAGTGCCACTCCAATAGATGCCCCGTATCCATGTCCTCTATGGACATGCATATCCACGTTGAAATTCTATAGATCGATGCCCTTTTGAAGAACACTTTTGTTATAATAGGCAACGCCATCTAACATTTCAATGTAGTGTATTTTCTCTTCAAGTTAGGATCAAACTCATCATCATCATCATCATCAATTTGGCCTTTCTCCCATAGGGGTCAGCTTTAAATGTTGTATTGGCAGAAGTTTTATTGTTGCCTTCCCATCAGACCTCAATTTTCCTCTTTCACCCTGGATCTGGAAGAGGCCATCGCAAAGGCTCACATAAGTTAAGATCCAAATAGCAATGGTATTTCAGTCATCTCTTTCTCTATTTGTCATGCTTGCCTGGAATTATTTGGATATTTGTAGTTCAAACAATCTGTAATCTGGTAAAGCCTGTTTTCTTTTATCCCCTTGCTTAATTAACATGCACTTGAATAAAGACCAACATGGCTGAGAGATGACATGTTGCTGTTTGTTCTAATGCAAATCCATCTGGTTTTGTATCTATTGAGAACCAAACATACCCATGATCTTCAAAAATACTTTCGCATTTTTTTTTTTCATTCTAAGGTTTTGGAAGTTACATTTCAGGATGGCAGTATCAGGAATCAACCCCAACGATACAATGCATTATCACAAAAGCCTTGATGCGCATTACAAAGCTAGGAAGAGATGAACTTTGTTTGGTTGGTGCGAGTAGGACAGACAGTGGAGTTCATGCCTGGGGTCAGGTTTGACTTTTTCATTCTTGTGGATACCATTTCATATGGGCATTTGTTACTTTCGAATGCTAAATACAGTGCAGTGATGCAACACAATGCACATCAGATAGAGAGATCCAAAAGGCAACTATATCTTTGCAAATGAGACTCCAAACACACACATAGAAGGGAAATGATGCATACACCGTATGTCTTTGATACATAGACAGTACAACCTTGTCGTACTTTGGTATTGTAGTGGTACCAAAATGTACTATTCTAATACCAAAAGTATGGTGAAGGGTATATGATTAGAGAGAGAGGGTGTAGGCACTAGGTCCCATAAGGAAAGACAAGTGCTGATTTTATATCTTATTTTATTTCTTTGAGGTCCTTTAGTTCAGGGAAAGTTCCATAACATTCACCTCTTTGTCAACTGATAACAGTGTTCCAATTACAGGCGGCACACTTTCTTACACCTTTCTCCTATGACAGCTTGGACAGTCTTCATGCAGCACTCGGTGGATTTCTTCCTTCTGAAATTCGAGTTAGAGAGATAAGTCCAGCACGGCCTGAATTTCATGCCCGCTTTTCCACAGAGAGCAAGATTTATCACTACAAGATATATAATGGCCCTATCATGGATCCATTCCAGTGCCGCGATGCTTACCGACAGCACGTTATATCGCAATGATGCTGCTATGAGGAAGCTGCAAAGCATTTCGTTGGGAAGCATGATTTCTCTGCTTTTGCTAATGCGACGACTGATGATAGACCACGAGATCCTGTAAAGGATATTTCCCGGTTTGATGTGGTTGAACTGGTATTTAGCTCTGAGTGACATTGGTATTGTTTTTTCCCAGTAGCCTGTTTGATTTTTCCCTCAACTGTTTACCGTGTAAATGGAATGATATTACTATGTCATTACTATCATTCCCATGGACAGTGAGGTACTTCCTTAATCTTTTACATCAATTCATGTGAGTATGTGAAAATCGTTAGCCAGTTGAATTAGGAGTGGACAAAAGAGGCGATCAAGCTAGGGACAACCAAAGAAACAATCGATGGTACCATAAACTTCTTGGGGCCCAAAGTTGATATGAATTAGTCCTTTAATGTGTGACCAATTAACGTCGAGATGATAACCTAATGAGGCCCAAGAAGAAATTACTATTCAACGTGAGAAGTAAGTCCAGGTGCATTGATGTTAGATTTGCCTCTTTTTTTTCATGCCCAACAGCTATAAAACATTGACGCGCTGATTATCTATACTTAGGGGGGCCAGGTCACATTTTGACGAAGGTGCATTCCAAACGTACCATATTTCTGTATCTGAAAAAACTTAAAGGAAGTTCTTTTCTCAAGAAAAAAGAATGTATGTGAACTTTGGTAATAGATGAATTTTTAACTGATAACGTACATGGTCAGGGCCAGTTTTGCAGCTTGAGGGGCAGGCTCCGTTTTTGTACAACAAGTAGGTGTAAACCATCTTTCGTTTTGCAAATCATCCTCTCTCTACATGAATGATATGAATGTTTATGTGCTCCTCTAAAATAGAGCTGGGCACAACAAAGCCAGCTCGAAAGCTTCGGGCTTGGATTGGTTTGAAAAAGCTTGGCTTGGATTGGTTCGAATGGAAGTTCAAACCAAACCAAGCCTCGGAGTCAAGCTCGTTTGAAAAAACAAACCAAGCTCAAACTAGGGCAGTACCGGCTCGGCTCGGTTTGAAGCTCGATTTGATTCAGCTCGGTTTGATTTGACTTGATTCCGCTCGTAGATTGTAAGCACACTGTTTCCTATGGTGTGATCCACTTGAGCTTTGGATATGAATCCATTTTGGGATCATGACCTAAAATGATATGTAAAACAGATGGACAGCGTGGATAATGCATATACATGATGACATGAATAATACATAATACATATACATGAATGCACATTGTTTCCTTGTGCTTGTAAAATTATGTTCATGTACTTTTGTTTGCAAAATGCTCTTACATGTCTATTTTGAAGCTGCACTCCTTTGGAGGATGTTAAACATCATATAGTAAGACACGTTTGTACCTTTTTTTTATTCTAACGTTTTAAATTCTTTTCTATTTAAATAAACGAGCGAAAAAAGAGCTGCCACTTGTTTGAACTCGGCCCGGCCCGGCCCAGTTCAAAATTTTCAACCAAACTGATCCCGGCTCGAACGATATTTTTCTGGAGCAAACCAAACTCAGGCTGCATGGGTCAGCCCGAAATCCAAACCAAGCCGATCCACAAACTAAAGTGGCACAAAAAGAAGCCAAACCAAAGTAGGGCTAACTTGGCTCGGCCCGGATCATTGCCCACCTCTACTCAAAAACTTGGACTAGGGATATTTAAATGCATCAATAACAAGCTGTCTATACACCCTATATAAAATGACAATTTGGCATGCTTAACGACCCATGGACACACACACGGGCTAATCACGTCCGTCGTAATAGCCGTCCATCCACTGCATCTGAACGGTTCGGATTGCTGAATCATGCGCTGCATCTGCAAGGATTAAAAACCCGAGTACGCAGTACAAGGAAAGCCTCGGGCCACGTATCGTATAATTTCTCTGTTGTTTTCCAGCTCCATCTCTGCTGCAGAGATGAGGCGAAGAAGACCGGATGCCGTTTCCAAAGCTCGGATCTCAGACCCGAGACCCGAAGGAAGAAGCGAAGAACCGATTTCCAGGGAAAATCGCTTTTCCTCTCTCTTCTCATCTTCGAGGAGAATCCTTGCGCTATGCTTGGCCTTCCGTGCAGCCA
The DNA here is from genome assembly GCA_003013855.2 of Liriodendron chinense. Lineage (NCBI taxonomy): Eukaryota > Viridiplantae > Streptophyta > Magnoliopsida > Magnoliales > Magnoliaceae > Liriodendron > Liriodendron chinense. The sequence goes on along the minus strand of ML058484.1, from coordinate 1,306,422 downwards.
ATTCCTTACTCGTACGGACCTACTTCAACCCTGACGAGCATTGGCAATCTCTGGAGGTGGCCCACCGCATCGTGTTTGGGTACGTCCAATCCCAGCCCTACATTCTCATCCATATCTATAATCATTTTTGGGTTTGGGTTTTGATACAGCGCCCAAATAGTGGGCTATATGTGCTCAAAATCGGATTGATTACACAGCCATGATCTCTGATTAGTGGACATTTTATGTTGAATCTGAACCGTTGATTGCTTGGTGTCCACTGATTGATATAGCTTCCGAATAATGGGACCCACTTTACATATGCTCAAAGTTGGATCGATTAAACAGTCATAATCTCTGCTTTTTTTGTTTTTTTTTGTTTTTGTTTTTGGAATTTGAACGGATTACTTGTGTTTCACTGATTCATATAGTGCCCCAATCGTGGAACCCAGTATAGATTGGTAATGTAGTAAGAATTGGGCTGATCACACAATCATGATCTCTGATTAGTTGAAATTTCTTGTCGAACTCGGACCATCGATTACTTGGGTTTCCACTGATCAATATGGCGCCCATATGGTGGGACCCACTTGTATTGGTCGGGTACTTAAAATTGGGCTGGTTGCATTTTTGTCGAATTTGGACCATTGATTACTCAGCTGACCAATCCAGCAGTATTGAGCATACTCGAAGTGTAGTTTTTTCAGTTATGAGCTATCTGCACTGGTTCCCACATAATGGGACCCACTATAGATCAGTGATGTGCTCAGAATTGGATTTATTACTCGATTGCGATCGCTGATTAGTAGACATTGCTTGCTGAATTCTGGCTGTTGATTAGTTGGGTGTCCAGAGTCCACTAATCGGTATAGCGCCCAAATAGTGGGACCCACTTTAGATTGGTCAGGTAAAAATTGGCTTGATTGCATTTTTATTCCCAAATAGTGGGACCCACTATAGAGTGGTGTTGTACTTAGAATTGGATTGATTATGCAATCATGATCTCTGATTAGTGAAACTTTTTTGTTGAATTCCGATCATTGATTTCTAGGGTGTCCACTGATGGATATAGTGCCCAAATAGTGGCACCTAATTTATATTAGTCAGGTACAAAATTGGATTGGTTGCATTTTTTTTTTTTTTCGTCGTATCTGGACTTTTGATTTGTCAGCTGTCCTCCACCTGAGCAGGATCATACTGGAAGTGTAATTTTTCAGTTATAATCCATCTGCAATGAATCCCACTACTTGCGTGGTTTGGATTTGAGGTATGTGGCATGTATATGGTGGGGGAGCCTCACCTGCATCTTGCTACAGCTTCTATGGCTGCACTGTGTCGAAACTCATTATTTTAATCTATTACTCATTGAACGGTTGGATTTTGATGACCAGATATGGCCATCTTACATGGGAATGGAAGAAGGGGATCCGGAGCTACCTTCATCCACTAATCTTTGCTCTCCTCTACAAAATCCTAGAGTTCTTCCATTTGGACACTCCCTGGTTCATGGTGAGATTCATTTTTTGGGATTTGGGTGAGTAGAGATTGAGGAGGTGGTCCGCCGCACATGTGCCCAATGTTGCACATGTAGTGAGATCCAGGTCATTCATCAGATGGAACAGGCAGTAGTCTAGCCCTGGCAGAAAAATCAGGCTGGTCTGCTTACCAGGTGGGCCACATACAATTATGAGAAAAAATGGATGGTTGGGAGAAAGATAACTGACAGTTTGTTCTCAATGTATGCATATGGCCCACCTGGTTCTGATGAGTGGACTTTTTTTTTTTTTGGCTTGGGCATGTTCGTGGTGTATCCCACCTGATGAGTGACTCCGATCCTTCAAGAAATGCCTCTTTAAACTCTCCTCGTGTGAATTGTGTGAGCATTTCTCGTCCTTTGTTTTTACACTTCTCAGTTCTGTAATTTGAATGATAAGCGTAGGTTGAAATACTTTAGAAATTTGATTGGATATTAACTTTTGTAACCACCTTCGACATATGAAGTTGTTTTTGTGGTGACTCATCCACTCTGTGCATGGTTCTGTGTACATCAATCTAGACTGTCTGCATTGTGGACCTCATGATGGATGGAGCATATCCCAAACACTAAATATCCAATTGGTATCTGTCAGATGGATTATCGGAAAGGAATTGGCCAGAGATCCAAATGCAGCAGTTGGCATCAGATGGACAATCTGCTCACTATGATTTTTTGGGCCATGAAGCATCAACAATGACAGTCAAGTTGAATGAATAATTTTAAAAATTTAAATTTCTTTTAATGACTGTTCTGCTCAAATCCAAAGCAGCAGCTGCATTGAAGACTTCTATGAATTGGGGTATTGTGGCGATTGATAGAAAATCTGGTTGTCTGATCATACATAGAACAAGATACCATATCTGCCAGTGCTGGAATTGGCGAGATCTTCTCTGCTGACTGCCAGTTGCTTTCTCATTGAAGTCGCCAAAACTGGTGAAAGATGTGCTTATTTGTTTCGTTTGAGGAATTACATGATCCATGACCAACAGATGTGCACTTACATCCTCAGTCATCATATAGCACAAACAGGATCCACAGTTCAGTGGTCGGGACTGTTGATTTGGTGTGCTACCAATTGGATGAACCATGCTCCAAAAATCATTCCTACTGGACAATCCTAAGCATTTGATCAGTGTCCTGAAAATAGACGATTAGAGAAAGAAAATACAATTATGGGCCACATTCTACCGACAAGATGCCAAAATTAGATGGCTATGATCCTCCAATCTGGGAAGTATTTGGGAGTTGTCCATTTGCTGCAGGACCCATAAAGTTAAAGGTCCAGATCACTGAACCATGGGACCCAAGGATGCCACGTATATACCTGCTTTGAGAATCATATAATTCCTAATTAATCCGTAGAGTGCCAATTTAGTGCTCAATCCAAATCCTCAGGTTCTTCAATATTGGTCTTTGTGTATGCAGTTTTTTTAGAATCATGTGTAATGCTTATTTTAATGCTTTTCAGATGAAGGCTCCACGGCTTCTGCAATCCATTCTTTCCTCATTTGGAGATCTCTACTTGTACAAGCTTTCTCATCTAATCTTCAATGAGCGTGTTGCTCGATGGGCTGTATCCTCTCTCTCTCTCTCTCTCTCTCTCTCTCTCTCTCTCTCTAATATTTTTAAATGCATTTGAAACAACTCTAGCCATTAATGACACCATTACATTAGTACTTAACTCTCTTACAGCTCTCTTACAGCTCTCTTAACTCTCTTACAGCTCTTTTCTCAGTGGGTGAACTGGTTTATGTTTTTCTGTTCCACACGGACCCTATCAAATAGCTTGGAGACAGCATTGACCATGATCGGCCTATTCTACTGGTGGCCCTCCCTCAAAGGTCTATCCAAACCAGGTCCATTGGCTTCAAGAAAGCTAGCTTTGGCTGTGGCGGCATTAGCTTGTGCTGTTAGACCAACAAGTGCTATTACATGGTTGTATCTTGGCCTTTTCGATCTGTTTAAAATACGTGATAGGCTGAAATTTCTATTCCTTGAGGTATTCCCAATTGGGTAAGTAGTAAAATCTTCTTATTTCACAAATTCAATGAATATTTTGTAAATGCTCATGCTTACAAGCCATTTTTATGATTTTTCAATTCGTGAGGTCATGTTCCCTTAAGGCCAATCTGCATTTTTTTTGGTTATGTGTTTGATTACACATGCTGATTTGTCTTTCTAATGTTTTCTCCTGATGGTATCAGGGCTCTAGTACTCGGAATCACATCTTTATTAGATCGGTGGATGTATGGTAAATGGGTCTTCGTGCCTCTTAATTTTCTCAAATTCAATTTTCTCTCTTCTGGGGGAGACTATTACGGGACCCACAAATGGCACTGGTACTTCACCCAGGGATTTTCAGTCATGCTTTTCAGTTTCTTACCATTTTCAATAGCTGGCATCTTTCGGTCCAAAGAATGGAAGCTGTCTGGTCTGATTGCATGGGTTTTAGGACTTTATAGTGTCCTTGGTCACAAAGAATTCAGGTACCCCAATGTCAACTCTCAACTCATTTTATTTTTATCAAACTGAGACCGCCTCTTTTTTTTTTTTTTTTTCGTAATTGTGATTCATACCATATGAATTTTGAGGACCTGCTAATACAAACAGAGATACAGGTTTGTCCTGCCAGCGCTTCCCATTGCTTTAATGTTCTCTGGATATTCATTAGCAGCAATGGAAAATCTTGATTCTTCAGATAATAGAAGGAAAGGAACTTCAAAATTCCACATCCGGTGTCCCACTAAAATGCAGCTGTCCATCTTCTTCTTGCTTGCGACCAATCTCCCAATGGCTTTATATATGAGCTTGGTTCATCAGGTAAAATCAAATTTTCTTATAAACAAGCACGATGTTGGATACCATTTTTCCTTTCATTTCCATTCCTCTCTATTGAAAAATGCTCATTGTGGTTTCAATGCCTTAAATGGTTCTATAGATTTTCATTTATTTTCATTTTCCTACCGGATAAAAGTTATTGTGGCTGTGGAAGGAATCTTCTTCTTCTCTGCTTTGCTTTTTTTTTTTTTTTTTTTGGTGGTGCAAGTGCTTTGGTTGATTCTTACCTACGAGCATGCCAGACAGAGATGTTATGAACTTTTTAGCCAAAGAGGGCCTTCATGGAAGAGTTGATAGCGTTCTTTTCCTAATGCCCTGCCATGCCACACCTTATTACTCCGCCCTACATCGGAACTTGCCCCTGCGCTTCTTAGATTGCTCTCCGAGGTGATTACTATGGAATTTTGGCCAATCTTTTAAGATCGAGCTTTTCTCCAGAATTGTCTATTTTTCATAGAACCGCGCCAGCGTAACTTGCATAGGCATATGGCAGCGTACCTACCGCTAACTGAGTGGTACATTATATGGGGATGAATGAGATCCACTCCATCCATCAGGCCCCTTGCCTTGTATTCACTGTGGAACCTGAAAATCAGGTCGATCCAATACTTAGGTAGGCCACACCATGGGAACAATTGGGGTGGGAACACCCACAGTTAGTTAAGTGTGGAGCTCATCGTGATGTTGATCTGCCATCCAATCCATTCATCTGATGCACCTTGTCAAGATGAAGGAATGTACCAAAAGTCACGCTATTTCAAAACTTAGGTGGCTATAACACATGAATTCAGAGTTCCAAGGACTTACACTATTCCCTATGACGTGGCCCACCTGAGTTTTGGAGCCACCTTGTGGACGGGATTGATCACATTAACATAAAGTTGTTCCCTTGCTCCCCCTTATGTTAGCAGTAAGTATGCCCTTTAGGCCTTTAGGTACTTACGCGAGTATTGTTGATGTAGCTTTATCTTGATATTTTCAGCGACGATAAAGGAAGCCTTGATGAATCAGACCATTTTATGATGGACCCGGTTGGTTTTGTATCAAACATGGCCGGGAATTGGTCTGTACCTAGCCACATAGTAATGTTCGATTCTGAAGAAAGAAAGTTGAAAGAGTTTCTAACCTTGCATTCCTTCAAAGAGGAAAGAGTTCTAACATATGGCTGATTTATCCATCCACCACAGCAATTGGTAATTCAAATCTTGACTTGATTCTTGCATTTTTCTGTCAACCTTGGTGATGATCAACAGATAAAAAGATTTTTCCACGCACACTTCAAAGTGGACCGTGATCTTCAAGCGTCCGTTCTTGTGTACGCCTGGAAAGGCGAGTGATGGGCCACACATGCATGCAAGGTAATCTTAGTTGGACACATTTGTGACGGCTTGTAGGCTTCAGTTGCTACGAGTTTTTCCAATGTAAATCTCTTGTCATGTGATCGATTGGCAATTAAATTGCAATTTGTTTCTGAATTTTTTGTTTGAGATTCAGAAGCCATCTTTAAAAAGAAAAAAGAAAAAAAAAGAACAGAGAGAGATTAAGAAGCCATGAATGGGTTGTACCATGCAATTGGTTGTAGGTGATGAGTTTCTCTTATTACATTATCGATTGCTGCTACTATACATTGTTTGAGATTCTAGCTAGAGTTAAGGCATTCAATTTTTTGTTGAATTTTCTTGATTTAATGGTGTTGATTTAAGAAACCATGCTGACAGGTTGACCCCACTTTGTAGAAACTGAAACCCAGATAGAACCACGCGGGTCACACCTATGGGCTAAGTAATATCAATGGTTTGGATCTGAGAACAAGAGGCCTCAGTTATAGCAACTAACAAGGCCAGATGGGCCTGATGCAAGTGTTCCACCCCAGCATTGTTTGATAAATGAGGCGTTGCCTAGAATGCTAGGGTGGAGGGTTTGTTTGCACAAGTGGGGTCCATTGTCTAGTGGTCCGTTGTCGTGATGGGCATCAACCAAGGGAATGCAGGCCATTAGCAACGCACCCTAAGCATTTCAGTGACATGTGGGATGGCTAATCATCAATACCAACAGTCCATTCATTCACGCTAATCGAACCATCTGTCTATTGGGACCTATCATGGGTGGATCATGTCTAGAGAACTAGTTGAACGGATGGTTTTCTACTGTATTCGTTTTCTACTGTTGATCAAATGGTTTGGTCATCAAATCTATATGCTTATTTTGAACCATTTCCCATCTAGAATAAGGGGTTATTTGGCAGCATGGATCTGCGTTTGGGAGTGCATTATTTTGATGTGAATTGGATTATTGGAATTCAATTCACATCAAATACATGAAAAGCACTTTTTTGAAATCACAGTAAAAACCGTTTGATTTCATTTCACATGGCTTTGATTATTACCCATTACCACTGATTTGCAAGTCAAAATCGTCTTTCCCACTCTCTCCTCCAATTACAGGCTGCTAAAGATCAAATTGCTGGATTCCAGTGGATTCTGATTGCAGGCTACCAAATGCAGCTAATGATTCCTATTCATATGAATATACAGGCTCCCAAACGACCCTGTGGGCATCTAGATGGACGGTTCCAAATGATAATTCACTCAGCCACTTGTACTATGGAGAACAAAAGCTAGGGTGGCCCACTCATTAGCTGGGCCACACTTGTAAATTGATTTTCTTTTTCTAAACCATGCATTTTGTTTGGTACAAGTACAGCTCATCTGATGAGTGGATGGGCCTGATTTATGGGTTGGGGCAGTTGAACTCTTCAATTTATTGTAAAGTCACAACCTAAAGGGCATGTCAAAGGGATTAGAGCCGTTGGTTAGTTGGCCTACCAAATTGAGCATCCATATCCCAACAATGTCAATGGTTTGACAATCCTAGCCATTCTACGCGTAAAGCATTGTTGATATTTTCCAACTCGTGCTTGAATTATTCAGTTGCAAGCCAGTAATCTGATTATGATTGCCGGTTGCCATGTTTTGAGATTCCATCATGTGTTTGGCCCACCTGTTCAACGGTTCTGATTGTCCTTAAAGGATGCACATTTGCGGTGGTTCTGCTCCCTACCAAACCTCCTGACAGATAAAACGAACATAACTGAACTGACCAATCCATGTTGTGTCTACTGGATAAACCGTTCTGATTACCATACACAAGCATCATGTACGGTGTAGATCGGGATGGGTGCCTGTAATAATATGCAACTTTGTATTCAACTTTTAAAATTATTTATTAGTTCATAAATAAGATTTTTAAATATTTTATTTTAGCGATATTTTCCTCGCAAACGTCAAAATCTCAAAATATCCCGAGAAATTTCGGAGAACGATATTTATCACAATTGCCCGGCTTTAACTGGACTCGGATTAGCTACTGACAAGTTGAGTAGCTATCTAGCTACTGAAGTGACGTCACCAACTTCTGTTGACCCCACCATGATGTATGTGTTGTATCCACACCGTCCATCCATTTAGAGAGATCATTTTAGGGCATGAGCTAAAGAATGAGACAGATCCAAAGCTCAAGTGGATCCCACCAAAGAAAACAGTGGGAATTGATCTCCTACCATTAAAAACTTCTTGGGGCCACATAAGTTTTCGATCAAGCTTATATTTGTGTTTTACCTTCTTCCATGTCTGCGTGAGCTTATAAACAGGTTGGATCTCAAATAAATATCATGGTGGGCCCGAGGAAGGTTTCAACGGTCACATCACCGTCCCCACTCTTTTCTTTGGTGGAGTCCACTTGAGCTTTTGATCTGTCTCATTCTTTAGCTCATGCCCTAAAATGATCTCTCCAAATGAATGGACGGTGTGGATACAACACATACATCATGGTGGGGCCCACAGAAGTTGGTGACGTCACTTCAGTAGCTAGATAGCTACTCAACCCGTCAGTAGCTAATCCGCGTCCGCTTTGACTCTTTCCAAATTATCGATACGTAGAGTTGCATTCTCGCAGCTATACACGTGTCTCCAATTCTTACAAGTGGGACTCACGGTTCGGTAATCGACACCATTGATCAGTTCAATCCCCAAGTCGATAGAGAACGGTCCCAAAATCCCTCAGATCGGAGTATTCCAGAGACCACTGTCAGGTTCTCCTTTCATTTGAACGTAGGACGTTGTTGCATCCATAGGAAACAGATCCACGATCAACAGTCATCTACAGTGGTACACAACAGACCGACGTCTTAGATTACGAAAAAAGTGGCCCCACTTGTCAGAATTTCGAAAGCAAATGTATGAGTATGATGAGTAGAAGAAGTGCGGGGCATGTGTTTGATATAATTCCTCGCCGATTCTATCCATTTATCTGCCTTGTTCGCTCCAGCAGCGGAAAACGTGAAATGGCTAATGCGGCCGTTGGTTTCCCTTCTCCGAATCCCTTTCCTCCCTCAAATCCCTCAGTACGTCTCTCTCTCTCTCTCTCTCTCTCTCTCTCTCTCTCTCTCTCTCTCATAGGTTTTATGAACTTACGGCGCATTTTAGCAGCACCCGAGTGGGACCGAGGAGCCGAACCAGCCTGCAAAGCTCAAGCTTCCAAGCTACAAGTGGCGCTTGGTTATAGCATACGACGGCACTAATTTCTCAGGTTAGCTTTCTCTTTTCTTTTCTTTTCTTTGTTTTTTTTTATTATTTATTAATTTCATTTATGTGTATTAATTGTTATTGGAGAAAGATTGTGTCTGCACTGTGCGCACTGAGAGCCTTTCTCTTTAGAGTAATATCATTGAATTTTTAGTACAACCAACTACGATGTGGCAATGGGCCAGGTTTGTCCATGTTGTTCCTTGATTGTCCGACATTTTTCGACCCATTAAGCATGATTAGGCTTATAGTCATCCTATAAAACCTCCCCTTCAGTTTGATTGGTATGCGATGAACATATAAATCTCGAGAGGCACCTCTCCTCTTCATCAACGTAGCTCCAATCCTTCTCAATCTCTCCACTCTCTTGAATTGTTGATCTGGTACATCGAAAATGGTAATTTTGGGGTACTTATTGGTTAGCAATCTTTTCCATATACTCTTTTTAATCCGATGGATTTTAAAACCTTTAGGCCTTGTTTGGTGGATGCTTAAAAATGAGTTCATCTCAATGTTTTAAATAGCTATGCTATGTAGCTTGTAGCTTACGCTACTTAGTGTAGCTTAGCCTTAATGCTATGTAGCTCATGAAAGAAACTCGAGTCATGTGTAGCCTACGCTACATAGACTACACTACCCTCTAGTAGCTCACATTACAAGTTATTTTTTGGAACAACATTAAAATTAATTAATGTTTGTTACATTTTTTTGTTCTCAATAAAAATTAGTTAATCTTTTCAATGCTTCTAGTAAAATAATATAATTAACAATATTAAATCAATTTTGGTCTTCTTTCTTTACCTTTATACTTAATCATTGCACTTCCCTTTCCCTGTTACTTTAGGTTGCATTTGGGTGCACCAAATATCATGAAATTTTATTAAATTTCATTATTAATCAGTCTAATTTTGTGCAGAATATTATGAAATTGGTGCAACCAAGCACAACCTTGATTAAAAATCTAGAAGGAGCTTTTGGCTGATGCTACATGCTATGTAGCTTATGCCACATCCTATGTAGATTACGCCTCATGCTGCAGAGGGGTGAACGCTATGCAACATGCTATTCGCTATTTAAAACACGGGTTAACAGTATGTATACGTATTAGAGATCATGATTTATAATGCAGAATTATGGTGAATTAAAATGAGATCAACTCATTTTTAGGTATCAACCAAATATTGCAGATTTTAAAATCTTTAGACCTGTTTGGTGGATGCTTAAAAATGAGTTGATCTCATTTTAGTTAATAGTATGTTTATGTATTAGAGATCAAGATCTATAATGTAGAATTATTGTGAATCAAAATGAGATCGACTCATTTTTAGGTATCAACCAAAATATGGCCTTTGATATTAAAGCCCCCCTCTATAGTTCTAGCTTTGCCTTTACCCCCTCCCTTATCTCATCTATAAGAATGTCATCTGCAAGCAACAGACACCATGTGACCTCTTTCTGTAAATGCCTCATTAACTCATCCATAACCAACATGTGTGGCGCGCGCACACACACACACACACTAGTATTATTATTATTGAAAATTTATAGCTTGGTTTGCATCTGCATGGATGTGGCTGTGTATTGGGCATCTTAGAGTGCCACTGCAATAGATGCCCCGTATCCATGTCCTATATGGACGTGCATATCCACGTTGAAATTCTATAGATCGATGCCCTTTTGAAGAACACTTTTGTTATAATAGGCAACGCCATCTAACATTCAATGTAGTGTATTTTCTCTTCAAGTTAGGATCAAACTCATCATCATCATCATCATCATCATCAATTTGGCCTTTCTCCCATAGGGGTCAGCTTTAAATGTTGGATTGGCAGAAGTTTTATTGTTGCCTTCCCATCAGACCTCAATTTTCCTCTTTCACCCTGGATATGGAAGAGGCCATCGCAAAGGCTCACATAAGTTAAGATCCAAATAGCAATGGTATTTCAGTCATCTCTTTCTCTATTTGTCATGCTTGCCTGGAATTATTTGGATATTTGTAGTTCAAACAATCTGTAATCTGGTAAAGCCTGTTTTCTTTTATCCCCTTGCTTAATTAACATGCACTTGAATAAAGACTAACATGGTTGAGAGATCACATGTTGCTGTTTGTTCTAGTGCAAATCCATCTGGTTTTGTATCTATTGAGAACCAAACATACCCATGATCTTCAAAAATACTTTTGCATTTTTTTTTTTACATTCTAAGGTTTTGGAAGTTACATTTCAGGATGGCAGTATCAGGAATCAACCCCAACCATACAATGCATTATCACAAAAGCCTTGATGCGCATTACAAAGCTAGGAAGAGATGAACTTTGTTTGGTTGGTGCGAGTAGGACAGACAGTGGAGTTCATGCCTGGGGTCAGGTTTGACTTTTTCATTCTTGTGGATACCATTTCATATGGGCATTTGTTACTTTCGAATGCTAAATACAGTGCAGTGATGCAACACAATGCACATCAGATAGAGAGATCCAAAAGGCAACTATATCTTTGCAAATGAGACTCCAAACACACACACACAGAAGGGAAATGATGCATACACCGTATGTCTTTGATACATAGACAATACAACCTTGTCGTACTTTGGTATTGTAGTGGTACCAAAATGTACTATTCTAATACCAAAAGTATGGTGAAGGGTATATGATTAGAGAGAGAGGGTGTACGCACTAGGTCCCATTAGGAAAGAGAAGTGCTGATTTTATATCTTATTTTATTTCTTTGAGGTCCTTTAGTTCAGGGAAAGTTCCATAACATTCACCTCTTTGTCAACTGATAACAGTGTTCCAATTACAGGCGGCACACTTTCTTACACCTTTCTCCTATGACAGCTTGGACAGTCTTCATGCAGCACTCGGTGGACTTCTTCCTTCTGAAATTCGAGTTAGAGAGATAAGTCCAGCACGGCCTGAATTTCATGCCCGCTTTTCCACAGAGAGCAAGATTTATCACTACAAGATATATAATGGCCCTATCATGGATCCATTCCAGTGCCGCTATGCTTATCACAGCACTTATAATCTCAATGCTGCTGCTATGTAGGAAGCTGCAAAGCATTTCGTTGGGAAGCATGATTTCTCTGCTTTTGCTAATGCGACGACTGATGATAGACCACGAGATCCAGTAAAGGATATTTCCCGGTTTGATGTGGTTGAACTGGTATTTAGCTCTGAGTGACAATTGGTAGTTGTTTTTTTCCTAAGTTCATTTAAAGGAAAGTTTCTTTTCTCAAAAGAAAAAAGAATTGTATGTGAACTTTTTGGTAGATATGATAGAATTTTTAACTGATAATCGTATCATGGTCCAGGGTGCAGTTTTGCAGCTTGAGGTTGAAGGCTCCGGTTTTCTGTACAAACAAGTGAGGAACATGGTAAACCATTCTTTCCTGTTTTGTGCAAATCATCCTCATCTCTAGCATGATGATATTATTTTAGTGTGCTCCTCGAAAATAGAGCTGGGCACAAACCAAGCCAGCTCGAAAGCTCGGCTCGGATTGGTTTGAAAAAGCTTGGCTTGGATTGGTTCAAATGGAAGTTCAAACCAAACCAAGCCTCGGAGTAAAGCTCGTTTGAAAAAAACAAACCAAGCTCAAACTAGGGCAGTACCGGCTCAACTCGTTCGAAGCTCGATTTGATTCAGCTCGGTTTGATTCGACTTGATTCCGCTCGTAGATTGTAAGCACACTGTTTCCTATGGTATGATCCACTTGAGCTTTGGATATGAATCCATTTTGGGATCATGACCTAAAATGATATGTAAAACAGATGGACAGCATGGATAATGCATATACATGATGACATGAATAATACATAATACATATACATGAATGCACATTGTTTCCTTGCGATTGTAAAATTATGTTCATGTACTTTTGTTTGGAAAATGCTCTTACATGTCTATTTTGAAGCTGCACTCCTTTGGAGGATGTTAAACATCATATAGTAAGACACGTTTGTACTTTTTTTTCTTCTAATGTTTTAAATTCTTTTCTATTTAAATAAACAAGCAAAAAAAGAGCCGCCACTTGTTTGAACTCGGCCCGGCCCGGCCTAGTTCAAAATTTTCAACCAAACTGATCCCGGCTCGAACTATATTTTTCTAGAGCAAACCAAACTCGGCCTGCATGGGTCAGCCCGAAATCCAAACCAAGCCGATCCACAAACTAAAGTGGCACAAAAAGAAGCCAAACCAAAGTAGGGCTAACTCGGCTCGGCCCGGATCATTGCCCACCTCTACTCGAAAACTTGGACTAGGGATATTTAAATGCATCAATAACAAGCTGTCTATACACCCTATATAAAATGACAATTTGGCATGCTTAACGAAATTGTTATTGATGCATTTCTACTCTTTAATGAATTACACACACAGAGAGAGAGAGAGAGAGAGAGAGAGAGAGAGAGATTTTCAGACGCGCACCTGTGCGCAAATAACCATTTGTGCACTTTAATATCAACCTTATTGTAATGACCCGGGATTTTCGACTCTCGTGTATAACACGACGGCTGAATTCCCAAGTAATTTATGGAATAACTAATTTGTCAAATAATAAAATATAGCATTCAAGCACAATGGCGGAAACAATTATCATCTTATTCTATCAAACTTACTACGTCATCAATGTTTAAATAATGAAACCAACCAATATCCATACTGATTAATTAAAATATAAAACCATGTCTTCTCTTGAAGACTTATTACAATTCCATAAATGTATCAACTACTCAAAAAAAATATTTAATAAATGATAACATCAATTAAGTTTCTCCAACATCGTCATCCGCCATGTGATCGTACGAACCATCGAACTCTTTTCCTTAAAAATCGGGTTCAATACCTGGATCTTCACTTGCATCATCTAAATTGTGTTTGGGATAGCGTTAAACGCTATCATAGTGGGGAATATTCCTTCCAAGACAATCAAGAATAATAATAACAGTACAGAGTAAACGCAAGCAGGATATTATCATTTAATCAAATCAAAACAACCAAATAAAAATCTTTATTAATGCGATGCATGGAATGCATGCTCTGGCTAAGGCACCCTGGCTAGAATCACAATACATGAAGTGGGAGACTCCCTGTTACGACTTCATGCTAGCCACTAGTCACCAGAGGTTCCTGGGACGCACAAGCCCATAGTTTTGCTCGACCATGTGAGAAACGGGACGCTCATAGCCCAAATCTACACGTGACAGTGTACGGGAGAAGTAGGACGCTCTAGCCTATTCTCAATTCCGTACACCCACATGGAGCCAAGTGAATGCATGACTTTAGTTTCACCTTTATTTAAGTGTTTTCGCATACAACCGATTTAAATAAAACTCAGTGGTCACTATGGGGAGTCGCAAGTAACCCAGCATAGGCCGACAGCACGGGATTAGTGTCCATAGCACCAACCCCGGCTTATGAGAATTTATATACCATTAGTGTCCACTCATTGTCCCGTTTTATGATTTTATCATGTCCTAAAAAGCCAATGTTGTACATTATGACCAAATTCATTAAAATACCCATGTAATGTAAATGGATCCAATCAAGCATCATGTACATGTAAGGATCCATTGACAAACAATCACTTCATTCTCTCAGTTAAGTCAAGAGATATTCTTCCATCATGGACACCTCTCACGGGTTCCATCTCTCTACATTGAATAATTTTACCAACTTAGGGACAAAGAGTATACAATAATGGGGTGTACATATGATGATCTTATGCACATATTTCATATCACAATATGAAAATCAATCTTACTTGTAATACATGGACTAAGAAAATAAGGGCATAGATTTCAAAAAAATAACACAAATACACATGCTTCTTAGTAAAAAATCTAAACAAGGAATCACATCACCATACAATGATATTCATTACAAATCTCACATCAAACTTCATGTTATATGGATAAGCAATTCAAAACAAAATAACTTCACATGCCACAAAAGAAACTTATGATAATTGTGATATTATTAATGAAAGGCTCGAAGAAAATCCTCACCTTAGGATGGACTTAGAAGAAGAGGGTTGTAGAAGATCCTAGCCGCTGGAAAAATATGAGAAAGAACTCTCTTCTCTCCTCTCTCTCTCTCTCTCTCTTTCTCTAGGGCATGGAGGCTAGGGTTAGGAGAAGGATTTGGAGGTGCGTAGTAGAAATATGGAGAGGGATGTGCACGCGGGGTCTTGTGTAATAACTTCTTGAGGTGGGTTTCTCAAATCTCAATATTCGAATGATCTATGATCAATTCTAATCCGTTCGTCTTATCAAGCTCGAAGAGTAGAGTCAGAATACGTAAATTTCTTGATGATCCACATTCTAGATTGGCCGATCCTTGAAAATGGCCTAACGGGTGCTAAAATGGGCTTGATCTCAATTAATGGTCTACGCTTGATGATCAGGGCCCAAATTTTGAAAAAATATATGGTCATGATAGACAAATAATTGTACAAAGTTTAGTGGTTGATTGATGGTGAGAAATGCCTAGATATGAAATTCCAACTTTTGGCGGAAAAGGAAGGGGCTGACTTTGTGGTTCAACGGTGTAGGATTATAAATCGGGGTCCAAATTTTTGTAAACTCGTAGTCATATGAGTATAATAAGTGATCCAAATTTGAGAGGCGATTGATGGTGAGAAGTGGGTGAATTGAAAGGTTCAGATTTAAAAAGAGTTGGTAACTCATTAATTTCTAAAACGGGGTAACTTCGCACATAAGAAAGATGCTTATCAAGGTGGGGCACTCAAATCACACTATTGGTCCATGATAAAGACGATCTAAGTCACTCATATGAAGAGAAATATTCGACTACGACTAACCATCTACTTTCCTCACTCGATGGAGATGAAAATCAAGGGTTAAGGGGCTGATTTGACAATCGGACCACTTCTACTATGATATAAGGGCTGAAATTTGATGTGTATGGTTAATATGTGCCCAAAAGCTTAAATCCAGGGTTTTGCGTGAAAGTGATCGTCAGAAACTATAATACTTAAAAATGGCATCTTAACTTAAGTTTAACTAATGGTATTTTCGTAATTATCTAAAAAGTGCGTGATTTTTGAAATCTGATCTTTCTACGATGTTTATGGGATCATTCTAAGCAACTTTTGTAAAGGGTCCCCTATCGGATCTCCTACGGATGTCCCGCTATTCACAAATCAACGGTAAATGTACGATAATTAATAAAAAATAAATTAAAAATGAATTTTCAAAAAATCTCGAAAATCTGGGGCGTTACACTTATGATTCCTTGAAAGGCTGAAATTTTTAACGTTGTTACAAGACTGATTCACTACCTAGAGACTGTGGAGAAATTCGTGGAGAAAATTTCTCTCGCATGCCTATTGATGCTAGACTACATTCTATAGGCCCTACCATGTCTTAGCCATGCCGTCTATCTATTTTTCAAGGTGATTTTAGAGCATGAGCCGTAAACTGAGGTAGATCCAAATCTCATGTGGACCACATCACAGGAAATAATGGTGATTGAATGCCCACCATTAAAAATAATTGGGATGTTCGGATGAAGCTGATATTTGTGTTTTCAGTTCGTCTAGGTCACTATGACCTAATCAACAGGTTGGATGGCAAATAAACATTATAGTGGGCCCTAGGAAGTTTTTAGTGGTAGCTGTTCAATCACTGCCGCTTTCTTATGGTGTGGCCCACTTGAGATTTGCATCTGGCTCATTTTTGGGCCCATCCCTTAAAATGATCCAAAAAAAATGAATGGATAGCGTAGATAAACACATATATCATGGTGGGGCCCACAGAGCACTGTCCAGTGGCCACATGGCCACCAGCAACATCAATAGGCAATCCGAATCCTGTGACCCAGATTTCTGGAAGCAAATTGCGTCCTATCTTGCCAGGACAAACTCGATCCTGGTAGAGGCTCTATGGGGTCCACCGAGATATATTTGTTATATCCAAGTCGTCCATTCATGTTGACAGATCATTTTAGGTAATGAGCCAAAAAATGAGCTAGATCGAAGGCTTGGGTGGACCACACCATAGGAAGCAGTGGTGACAATGACCCCATCGTTGAAACCTTCCTATGTCACACCTAGGTCCATAACTCAAGTGGCAGATTGAGTGAAAATAACCTCGTTTCAACACTGAGGTCATGGTATCGATTCCCAAAGTGGGGGTGGCTAACATTGTGATGTGAATAACAAGGGGTGGGTAGGTGTACTAACAATGGGGTGTGTGAACTAATCCAACAACAAAAAAAAAAAAAACCTTCCTATATACCACCGTGATGCTTATTTTCCATCCAACCTCTTCATAAGGTCACATAGACGTGGATGAAGGGAAAACATAAATATAAGCTTGATCCAAAACTTTTGTGGCCCCCTAGAGGTTTTTAGCGGTAGGCCTTCATTCTCCACTGTTTCTTGTGGTGTGGTCCACTTGTATATTCGATCTGCCTCACTTTTGGCCTCATCACTTAAAATGATCTGTCAAAATATATGGACAGCATGGATAAAACACATACATCATGTTGGCCCCATGGAGCCCCGGACAGGACCGTCCATCTCTAGCTAGTCTTGGATAGGGTAGTACCCAATCAGCGCACGGATTTCCTACTGAAGCCATTAGCAAGAGGTTCTGGTGGGAAGCTGGGTGGGGCCCATAGTGATGTTTGTGAAATCCAGCCTGTCTATAGTTTTTCATATCATTTTAAGACATGGGATAAAAACATGAGTTAATCCAAAACTCACGTCCACCACTGAAACATTTACAGGGCCACAGAAGTTTCTTGTGGCATGTTCCAATAAAATTTAAAATTTGTATCTGCTTCACTTTTGGGACGATGCCCTAAAATAAGTTGGAAAACTAGATGGACTGGTGTGGATATACAATGCATGCACCGAGGTGGGCTTTATTGTTATGTTGCACCACATCGTTGGAGTCGCAGCCAAGACTCGTCCAGTTATCTGTGGGCCCCACCATGTCGATTTGTTTTATCTACACCTGACTATTATTTTTTTATATCATTTTAGGGCATGAACCCAAAAATGAGACTAGATCCAAAACTCAAGTGGGCCACACCACAAGAAAGCAGCATTGATTGAACACCTACCATATAAAACTTCCTAGGGTCCATTGTAATGTTTATTTGCCATCCAACCTGTTGATTAGGTCATAGAGTGATGTAGGACGAGTGAAAACTAGCCTAGGATGATTATGATGAGATCAAAATACGCAATAACTATGCAATCAACATGTAAACCCAAACAAATTCACACCATAAAATAGAATTTCATATTAACAACTAGATGGTCCTAGGTTAGTCATATGCATGGTGCACAAAAATATAAAATACTTTAAGAGTGGCCCACTTGGAAGATAAACTTCCAATCTAGTATAGGTAGTGCCACATCCACAGGGAATAATCAAGGTACTGTTAAAATTCAAATTTTTGGTTAAAAGGTTTTGGCTTAAAATCAGAACTTCCTAAAGAGTTTTGGTCTTTGGAATTGAGGTTTTGGGAATTTTAAGGTTAGGGTTAAGGAAAATTGAAAAATGAGGTTTTTGGGATTATGATTAGGGATTTAAGATTAGGGTTTTAGGGATTTAACGCCATGTGAAGGCTAAAATTCAGATTTGGGTGAAAGGGGGTAGTCGGGTTTGAGAATTGGCGTGGGATTAGGTTAGGTTTGATGGATTCGGATGGGAAAATGTTAGGATTTTGGGAAAAAAACGAATTGTAAGGTCTCGTGGGCCTATGCCGAATGAAAATGGTTTAAGGATTGAGGGTTTTGTTGGGTTGAATGAGGAAGAAGAAGAAAATATGAGAGATTGTAGGTTTTAGGATATAGGTTGAAGAAGAAGGAAGAAGACAAAAGTGTTCGAGTACCTTGAATGGAGAAGGAGAGGAGAAGTTGTGGAATCCACCACCAAGCTAGATGTTACCCTTCCACCACCAAGCTAGATTTATTTTCTCACAAATCCTAAAGGAAGATGAAGAAGAACCCCTTTTGTGAGAGAACAAGCTCTAAGTTTTTCTTATTTTTTCACGCTCAAATACACATAGGGTTGGACGTCCCCCCTGGCTTTTTATAATAAAACTTCAAAGAAATTACAAGTAGGCCCTTACTTAAAATTCAATGGGCCATACTCAAAACTAGACATCTAAATTAACTAAAAGTAATCCAAACCGTTCAATAAATCCTAAAAATAAAAGAAAATAAAAGTCAAGGTCTAATGGGCTCAGATCTGACGGCTCAATTAAGTTGATCCAACGGTCCAATGGACCCTAAAACTAAAAATCTATGGCTAATAACTCCTAAAAAGCAACCCACATGCATCATCCCAGTGTGGGGTCTTCCTAATGCTCGTCCAATGCATGCGGGGTCTTCAAGTTGGCTCGGCGGGCCCCACTTGGAAGTCGTCTCCTATCCATAGAGAAAGTTGTGCTAATGTCGATGGTCGCTTCCATCTCTAATACATTCGAGTAGGTCATTTGATGTCCCTATCAACTCTCTCCGGCTTAGAGGAATTTGCCACTGGCGAAATAAAGTTGTGGTAGCGCTCGAGGATATCGGGATCAATGCGCTGGAACTCTGCCCTCTGTAATCCAAGTGTTGTCTGATGCCGGTCTGTTCTTACACTTCACGAGATATTTCTGATATCCTCCATGGTGGGTAGAAACTGCTTGGTGGTCCAGAACATCCTCAATATCTTCTTTTCGTCCATGTAGAGATGAAAGAGAATGCAATGGATGGGAAGAAGGGTCCTGGCAAAGGCCATGGGCTAGGGTCAGGTATACCATCATCTGTGGTAAGAAAAAGGTCTACAGGAGGGCTGGAAGATGGGGGTGTGGATTCAGTCACTTAGCACTAGGTCCTCCACATTGAATGTAGCGCTAACGCCCATGTCAGATGGAAGGTCCATCACATACACATTTAAGGCCCACTCTTGTCAAAATTTTATATTGACCTGCACTGCGGGCATGCAATTTTCTCACTGGTCCCTGTGGGAATCGTTCGGGCCTAATGCGGACCATGATATAGTCACCCACCTGAAATTCCTTAAACCTATTATATGAATTTGCAGAGAGTTTATAATGTTGATTACTGGAATTAATGCACCTTGATCTCACTATGCAAGTAAATGTTGTTCAAATGCTTCTTCGGGCTCAGATGGCTTATGTGAAACGGACATGAAACTCGAATGAACTGAAAACACGAATATCAGCATCATCCAAAACTATGGTGGCCCCCAATTATTTTTAATGGTGGGCAGTCAATCACCATTATTTCCTGTGATGTGGTCTACACGAGATTTGGATCTACCTCAGTTAAGAGTTCGTGCCTTAAAATGATCTTGAAAATTAGATAGACGGTGTGGATAAAACATATACATCATGGTGGGCCTCATAAAGCAATGTCCAACGTCAGTAGGTAATCCATGTCCATGCACAGATGAGGGAAAAATTCTCCTCAAATCTCTCCGCACTTCCTGTGAGCATGAGTCTTCAGGTGGCGAGCCTCTAAGTTACGATTAAGGTGCGGGTCTGAAAATTATATATATATAAGGGAAATGGTACCATGTTACCATGAGGTCGAGCTCATAGTACCATCTCTCTCTCTCTCTCTCTCTCTCTCTCTCTCTCTCTCTCTCTCTCTATATATATATATATATATATATATATATATATATATATATATATATATATATATATACACACATTTGGCATTCTTAACCAAATTGCATATAGAATTTGAATCCCAAGAATAAGATGACATGACGGTAAAGGATCTCTCTTTCGGTTTGTTTTCACGTGGGCAACGTAAATGTTTTTGCCACGTCAATGTGAAATGGACAAAGCATAACTGGTTTGGCGAATCTTGTAAAAGTATTGACATGGAAGGGCCTCGCCAATCTATGTTAACTTTGTACGGCCCAATGTTTGGCATGACAATTATGACTAAAATTGTCGGAGGATTTATTTTTTTATTATATTTCATGTTGCCTCCATCCATCATTCAGTGTTTGATAATCTTGGTTGAAAACGCATCTTGGTGAATGAATATTTTTCCTGTCTTATCATCTGCAGAAGGTTCATTCACATTTTTCCTGTCTTGTCATCTGCAGAAGGGTCTTGTGCAACCTGATCTATACCCACTCTCTTACCATTAGGGGCGGTGATGGGCTGGGTACAGGCCATCCCATGCCAGGCATATGCAATGCCTTTATCAGACGGGCTGCAAATTGCACCCAGGCCCGACCCAGCCCGATCGGTCCTGGACTGAAAATTGATTAAATCCTATTTCTCATGGTGAATTTTCCTAATCCAACCCTTGATCAGGTGGGCGGCACATTCACAAATAAATAGAAATTTAGAAAAATGAAAACCAGATGGATGATTTCCCTAAGAAATGATTGGAACTGCTTTAGAATGCATGTAAACGAGAAATCGGACCGGGCTAGGCTGGGCCTGGCCAGGTGGGGCTAAAATGACCTAAGTCCATGCCTAGCCCGAAAATTGATCAGGCCATACATGTGAGGCCCCTGCCTGGCCCATGGGCCAAGCTAATAGGTCCATGCCTGCCCTTTGTCACCCGTACTTTACCATACAAACTGCAGTTAATATACTAGTAGCGAAACACTCACATTTTGCTGCTTATTGTGAATCATCAGAATATAATTTCATCAGGCAAATGATCATCATCTTCCCAGTCCTCACACCAAGCTTACTTATGGCAACAAAGTCCTGTTAATTTCTAGTTAGTGTTTGAAATATTTGAATTTCTTGGAAGAAAGATTTGTGATTTGTTTTTGTCTGTGTTCTTTTCCTTTTTTTTTTTTTTTTTTAAATAATAATTTTGCGAACAATTTCTGAAAATTCTTGTGTGATTCTTTTTTAGACTTAGGTGCCATTTGATAAACTGAAAAATAAGCTCTGAAAATTTATTTAAATGCTGAAAACTTAAAGTGCTGAATTGTAATTTTGAAATAATTTTAGGGATATTTTAGTCAAAAGTGAAAAGTACTTTTACTGCACCACCACTTTTGTCATTCAGCCTTCAGCATTAAGTGAAGGGAGGGGAGCTGAAAAAAGACCCATATTTTCAGTGAAAATTAATTCAAACACTTAATAAGTTGGATTTGCCAAAAGATCCGAATAAAAATCACTGAAAATATCAAATTTCAGAGACAAGTGCTGAAAATAAGTTTTATCAAACAGCCCCTTACTTTCCAGAAATGACGGAAAACATGTGGCAATAGAAAGCAGAAAGTAAGCTATTTTATGAACTGAAGCGTCTAGGAAGCATCAGTTAAACATAACAGTCATATGCAGCCTTTGATTGTTGCATTTTTCTGCTTTAAATCGCTCCAATCATTTTTCCATTTTCATTTCACAGGTAGGTCTGTTGATTCAAATAGGAAGGGAAGCACTTCCTCCTGATATTGTCCCCGATATGTTAGCTACACGGGATCGCAGAGAACTTGCAAAATTTGCCTTGACAGCTCCACCTCATGGACTCTTTCTTATGTCTGTCAAGTACAACCAAGAAATCCTACAGCCTCCACTAGGTGGCCTGCCAATCAGTTATGGTAGGCATCATTCTGTAAGTAAATGTAAGCTTCCATTTTACTGATGCCACAGCCATACAGGTAAATTTCAATTGCTATTTCTCCTTACTAAAAACGTGAATGGGCATTATTCAGTTTTGGTTCCAGTTAAATTGAGACCTGCATGCGAGCTATATATGGATGCACAATTCCTCTAAATCTGCATATCTGCAGTAGTGCTGGCCATTAACCAGATTTTGAGCATGCTTGAAATTGATAACATAATGTGAAATAGCTTTTTTTATTTTTTCTGATGGTAAGTTTTGCATTCAACCAAAAGCTTCTTGATTTAGGGGGGAGAAGGAAACTGCCCTTTGGGCATGTGTAGCGTCTTAATCTCATAACCCAGATGTGGGTTCTCTACATTTAGCAGCTTTCTGCTAAAAGTGGTGTGAAAATTTTTCCTTATAACAGACGGCAGAGATACTGCAACTGCATTGAAAAGTACATATAAAAGAAAAGAAAAAAAATCATAAGCTTGGGGACGGAAGGAGCACATCAAAGTCACTGAGAGTCCACTCCGATGTCTCATTTTTGTCGCTGATAAATATTTCTGTTCCGACATCAATGGATGTCCATATTCTTCGTGCGGGTTGGGTTCCTGGATCCTACAAAGCATAAAGGAAAAGAAGGGTCGTAAGTTCTCCAGGTTGCAAAAGTACCAATGAAAGTCGGTGAAATGTATTTGGGAGCATCTGTTGTTTTCTAACTTCTATCTGATTGTGAGTAAACCTTCTCAAAAAGAGAATGTAGAGAGAGGACCTCTGATTCTGGCATGGATTTTGGTTTGGAAATATCAAGGCTTCTTTTTTCTTCTTTTCTTTTCTTTTCTTTTTTTGGAAAATTGAAGGATTTATTTAAAGAAGGCAGATGCTCAAAAGAACACAGAACAGCAAAAATAATAATAATAATAATAAATAAATAAATTACAAACCCCACTCCCTGATAACTAAGAAAACCTTTTTTTTTACTGTGAATCAAGTTTTTTTTTTCCCCTTTTGTGAAAGAGGGAATTTTATGATAAATTTTCTGATCCTCAACCAAAGATGTGCATAGTATCATCAGCTGTCCAGTTTGTTCAGCTGTGGCCCATGGTTCAGTTATACACTGTTGACCCATTGAGCTCCACATCCCATGTTGGAGGATCCTAGCTGTCCAGTCTTTGGCCTTCTTTCAGTGACTGTTGTTATATTTCTTTCTTACCACTGATCAAAGGGTTAGGACTGTCATATTAAGGAAATTTGCAGCGCATGGTCCACTGCCATGGGGTGCTTCAGCAATGATTGGGATTAGTGAACCATGGGCCCTAACTGTACAAACTGAAAACCCAAGTATACTATGCATGCCTAGAATAAAAAATCATAGTATTCATCTAAATAAACATTGCATTACATAGTGTGTCCACAATATCAAACAAACCATGCACAATTATCACACATGTTATAGCATAGGAGAATATTCCTATGAGAAACGGATGCTGGAAACAACCTGAGAAGAGAAACAAATGCATGACAGTTTCATTCTGCAGCTATACTAAAGTTATAATGGTAGTCAGCTTGAAGCATGATGTCAGAAGCAGTGTTTTAAATAGCAAACATCATATAGCTTATTCACCTCGCCTAAGCATGAGGGGTAACCTACAAGATTTGTAGGTTCTTACTTCTAGAGTTTTAATTAAAATAATAAGAGAAGTAGGGAAAAGAGCAAATATAATGATAAAACAAATAAAACAGAACTGATTTAATTTTTTTTTTTAATGCTGTCAGGGTGGCCCTCGTATTATTTCACTAAAATCATTGAAAACAATAACTAATTTTAGTGAAAAAAACATAAACTGATTTTTAGTGAAAAAATAGCAAAATGTAACAAATCATTAAAAACTGCAATTGATTTTACAATTTTAGTGAAAAATCGCATGTAGCATAAGCTACAGTGTGGAGTCTATGCTTCATGCAACTTGCCCTATTTCATGTGCTACGTAGCACGTGCATGTGCTATACTGCTATTTAAATCTCTAGCGAGAAGCAAGAAATGTAGGTTTGGTGCTAGTGATGACTGACCTGATAGAAATAGAGTCTACTAGAAAGGCCACCAACATCGAGCTCCCATGTTCTTGGGTCACCAATCCACCCTTCCCCTTGTTTGGACGGATACCCATAATCGGCCCAGATGGGGTGGGGCAATATCTGAACCAGCTCCTGTGCTTGGGGATTGCTGTAAGGATCACAGATGCTGGAAGGCTGTTCCAAGTGCTTGGCATTACCGGGAGAACAATAGTAATGGTAAGCTGAGTATGGGAAGTTGGCAGTGTCGTTCCTGTAAATCTTCACATCTTTGGGAGTGATGTGGTATGGCGGGCAGGCATTCAAATTCGTGGGGCTGCACCAAGCTGGGGTCTGAGGGTTGATGATCATCTCACTGTATCTGGTCACATCAGTGAGAGTATCTCCGTCGCAGGGAGCGCCATTGTTTTTCCAGCAGCTGCCGATGTCTAACAGGTAGAATTGGCTTGTTGGGCCTCCCCCGTTCTTCACATTCAATGATAGCTTGACCTTGAAATTTGGTGATTCTGGCAACTGAAAGGGGAGGGAGTTCGTTATTCTATCGTTGTTGAGAAGATGGTATGTATTTTGAAATACTTGCAAGGTTCCTGCTAACATTCTTTTGGTGGCAGGTGTGCACCAACTCTTGGTGCTCACTGTGCACATTGAAGTCTTGCTCTGATGATTATATATATAGAAGTGATTAGAAAATTTAGATTTTATGGTGTGAATTCTTTTTCTTTTCGGAATTTGATAGTGAATAAAATGTTTGTTATTACATCATGAGATGTTTTCATTAATCAAATCAACAGGCAGGAATGTTTAGATAAAAAAAAAAGAAGGAACGAAAAAAAGGTATTCAGTGAATGCCATGCCAAGGAAAGTAATTGATGAAAAAAGGGAATTAGGATGCGCGCACACACACACACACACACACACACACACACACACACACACACACATAGATACATACATTCACACATTATATTATATAAATATTATATTATAGGGGTCCGTTCGGGCAGAAAATCCCCCAAGCTGGGGTTAATCTTATTCCCAATTTCTGCAGGCCCATTACCCTCCATGTCGGATTAGCAGTCATCAAACAGTGAGAAAGGGCATGGGGCCCACCAAAATGGCAGTTAGTTTAGATCCCAATTTGGGCCAGACAGAAACCATAAGTATTAGTGACTGCTTCACATTACTCTATTCTAGAAAGAATTATATCTTTGACTCATATTTATGAGATGATAAAATATGAAAAAACTTACACTGAGAATTGTTTCACGTAGGAATGGGCAAATCAATTCAAGTAGAATACCAAAATGAGTTACTCATGTTCAAGCGACTTTCAATAATACCATTTTGACTGTTACAGATGTATTAGTTCAGATGGTTTCTTGGTCCTCCGCTAGTACTTGTGGATTCAGAGGCACAAAAAGAGGGGCACCATTTGATGTTCAAACGCAGGAAATGCTATTCGTACAGTAGCGAATCAAGATATGCAACAGGTAGAACGGAATTCAGGGTTTCAATTTCTACAAATGAGCAAATGGGAAAGGATATGGATGGAAAATGATCCAAAAGGATCCAGATTGGAAAATCCTATCCCCCAATCATGAGACCTTTCTTGGGTCGGACGACTCATATCCGACTTTTTGCTGGCCAGCAAATGGAAAGGTTATGATTTTTTGTTCTAGGAAATTTGGGGCATGCTCCATCCACTGCAGGCCCAGGAGACCAACATTCCGGATCACTGAACCATTGGTGTGGTTGGTGGAGACCAACGAATGGCTGAAATTCTTTTGTCCAGTGCAGATGCATTCCCCATATTTTAAGGCAATGACTGAGATATATGCTTGACCTGATGAAAAAGACCCATAAAGCAAGTCTCTTTAGAAAATTGGCTCAATGTAAATACACCCATTTCCAATATACCTACAAAACCAAAATAATAAAAAAAGATGGGGACAACATTTCCAAGTCAGGCAAGCAGTATTTCCTGAATTTATAAAAAAAGATGTGGGTTTTTCTTCCATTACTCTTTGGAATGAAGTTGGAATTTGCAGTTATTAGGATTGACCAAGGGGAGCTTCATGATTACTAGTAAGATTACAATCAGTTTGCTTATCACAGAAAAAAACAGTTTCTTCTTTCTTTCCACTCAGATGAATGGCCTTTTACTGTTTGGTTAGGCAGACAGATTAGGTGGGTTCCTGTCGCGTAGTTGGGGTTCTGGATTGGGTTTCGGGTAGAACAGGTACTGTTTTTGAGTGCTTGGGTATCAACCACCACATGCCAGAGTATTAAATAATTCCTCAATTCTTAATTAACTGTATTGCTCATTTAGCATATAACATTAAATATAAAAATATTAATGGCTAAAAATATTTTAAAAAATATTAACTTGTACCCGATTAGATATCCGGCTTGACCCGATTTTTAAATGGGCCTAGACAGTGGAGCCAAGCCCAACCTTATTTTAAAAAGGGTCTGATTATCATTTATGAGAGTCGGATTCCTTTAAATGGGGTCGGGTATCTGGAGTCCCATCGGATCCCGGTACCCATGAGCCTATCTTCACTTGTCGGCATTGAGAATAAAGTGAATTTGCCCATCACAAGGGGAATGCTTTTTTCTCCCTTGAATAGTGATGCTTCCTCCCTTTAAGGGGTGCTTTGGCCATAACTAACTTTTTATAATATCTAGAATGACCAAATTGCCCTTGTAGAGGTTTAACCTGATCTCCCACATTACAGACATTAGGAAATCTCAGATCCCAATTCATCTATTCCCTTCACACACACACAAAAAAAAAAAAAAAAAAAAAAAAAGAAGAAAAGAAGAAGATTGGTTTTCTAAATATTTTCCAATAGAATATAAATATAAGAAAAATCAAGCATATAAGAAATTCTTCCACTTACAGTCTTCAGCATTCCTCTTGTCTGATAATGGTACCCACCAGAGAATCCTTGGGTTGCATCAGCTCTAAGATACAGCATCAGCCATGGGTAGTTCTTTGTTGTCCTGACCTTGTGACTAAAAACCCAACTCCCAATTCCAACTGACTTCTCCCAAACCACCTCAAAATAAGAGAGATTATCACCCCCACTTCTAAAATTACCACCCAAATCATAAGTCCCCTTGAACCCACCTCTCATTTTCCCATCCTCTGTTAGAAGTGTCTGTTGATGATAGACAAGAGGCTGATTCATGCACCCATTTCCAAAGCATGGGAACCTCCCAGTCTGTGGAAAGGCCCCCACCTTGTTGCCATTTTGAGGACACAGGCCTGACCTTGTATCAAAGTTGCCATTTTTCAGCATCACCATCCAAAACTGCCATGGCTGTGGGGTGTCTGGAACTTCACATAAAGAACCCAAATACAGTTCTTTCTCCATTGCATAAAGGTCTGCATTGTTCAAAGCTTCAGGACTCAAACCAGGGAATGATTGTCCAACCCCCAGTCCATTATCGGCTTCTGTTACTTTGTGCTCCAGAGCAGAATCTACCCAAATGAAAAAACAATAAGAACATTAGAATGCAATACAGATACTAGAGAAATAAATAAAGAACATGATCCAAACACTAGCCAAATGCAGTTTTGTAGTCAGAGATTAAAAAAACCCATGAAAGATTTTTTTCTTTTTCCTTCTTTGGGCTTACTTGAGAAATCAAAACAGGCAGCTGCTCTAGGACTGCCCATCCCAGGAGCTTCACTGCCAACTTCATTGCAGAAATTCCACGCTTCAAATGCTACTCTCAGCCCATCTCTTCTCATGCCTGGGTCACCCACAGCTGAGATATACTTTGGTCCTGAGGCAGAACAGAAGCTGAAAAGAAGGCACTACTAGCATGAAAAATAGCATGAAAGACTGTTTTTCCATGGCTATTTCGATAGAGAGGCTTGTTTGGCGATGGCGAAATGGGTTTTTTGTACTGAATGAATAGCAATGGTCTACTCGCAATGGATTTGGCAAATGGGCTGCATCTTGTTGCAGGTGTTGGCTACATCCCACCATGCATCTTTATTACAGACTGTTGTCCTATCTTTTGTTCTCTGTACTTTTTTTTCATGGGACTCTTTTCTTTTTCCTTCTTTTCATCACTATCTTTATATCTACAAGCACCAAAGAAGGAAAATTTTATGCACCCTATGCTTTTGATAAACACACCCAAAATTTCTATTGTTGGTATAAGAGTAGTACACTTTGGTACTAGTTTAATACCAGAAAGTAGAAAAAAAACTATTTTATTAAATGTAGAAGGTGTGTGAAATTTTATGTGGATTATTAGGTTGACTTACAAGGGAAGTTGCAATCTTTTGAAAAAAAAACAAACAAACAGGTCGGCAGCTTTGGTTATTTTCATGAGAGGTGGAAAGGAAAGGGAGTTATTTAATACTCTGGTGGTGTGTGATGGTCCATACAACTTAAATCACTCCAAATCATGAGGCCAATGTAGATAGGTTATAACCTTAAGATCAGATTGATTTAATGATCGTGGACATTTTCTTGTTGAATAGGGATCACGGGCTATTTCGCATTTCTAACTACCATTAAATTTCATTTGATAACTCATAATAGTTTTCGGTTTATGATCCAACTAAAGTGGGCCCATGATTTGGACAATTTAATTTGAGTTAGTTTTATTACACTTGTACAAATTCTTAGTGCATGAATATATATGAACAGTCATACTCTGCCAGAGTAACATTTTTTTACTCGGTTTGATTTTTATGAAGTTATGGAATGGGAAAATGAAGTTTCGTACCCGCCTTTACTTTTTGCATTAGCCGGGAAAAGGCAAAGGTGACGGATTAGGTGTTAACCGGACGCGGTTTGGCTAGGTGATCCTGCCACTCGCCAATGGCTAGGTGGTCGGTGCTCCGTGGGCCCCACCACGATGTATGTGTTTCATCCATGCTGTCCATTCATTGTTGCATATCATTTTATGGTATGAACCAAAAAAAGGAGGTAGATCCAAATCTCAAGTGGACCACACATTGGAAACAGTGTTGATTGAACACCCATCATTAAAAACTTTTTGAGGGCCACAAAAGCTTTGGATCAAGATGATATTTGTTTTCTCCCTTCATCCAGGTCTGTATGAGCTAATCAACAGGTTGGATGTCAAATAAACATTACAGTGGACCCTAGGAGGTTTTTGATGGTGGACATTCAATCACTACTGTGGTGTGGACCACCTGAGATTTAGATCTCCTCATTTTTGGGATCAAGCCGTAAAATGACCTGGAAAATGGATGAACTACATGGACAAAATACATACATCATGGTGGGGCCCACAGAGCACCAACCACTTGCCACCTGGCTAGTGGCAGCGTCACTGGCCAAACTACTTCCGGGTAACACCTTAGTGGTTGTCAACGAGCGCGGATTAGGTACTACCCGCACCAGTACCTAGTTGGAGACGGACGATCCTGGCAGGGATTTTGTGGGGCCCACCGTGATGTATGTGTTTTATCCACGCCGTCCATCCATTTTGACAGATCATTTTAGGGATTGAGCAAAAAAAAAGGAGGCAGATCGAAGGCTTGAGTGGACCCCACAGAGCCCCTGCCAGGACCGTCCGTCTCTAGCTAGGTCCCTGTGGGGGTAATAACCAATCGGCGCCCGGTGTTTTCCTTCCAGGTAACACCTTAATGGGTGTTGACCTTGTCGTGTGGGATTCACCTTGATGAATTTGTTGTATATCCACGCCGTCTTTCCAGGTCATTTAGGACGTGATATCAAAACTTAAGCAGATCCAAATCTTAGGTCGACCATACCACGAGAAACAGTGGTGAATAGCCATTAAAAACTTTTTTGGGCCACTAAAGTTTTGGATCAATCGGATCTTTGCATTGTCCCTCCATTCAGGTCTGGTCAACCTTATCAACGGGTTGGATGGAATATAAACATTACGGTGGGCCCTAGGAAGTTTTTAACTGTGGGTGTTCGATCACCACTGTTTCCTGTGGTGTGGTCCACCTAAGATATGAATTTGCTTAATTTTTGTCGCTACGTACTAAAATGGGCTGGAGAAATGGATGGACGGATGGATTTACGATAAATCATCAAGGTGGGCCCCACAGGCAGTATTACCCGGGTAATAACTAATCCACTTCCAAGGCAAAGGCATAGGCTGGGAAAGTAGGAGAAATATGAGACATCAATACCATTGTTGTGATCGTATGGTTTGATGGGATGGTTAGGATTACTGATAAGGGAACTTTTTGGGCCATGACAAATCAAGGTGGGCCCTGGCTGATGGATGGTCCGGATCATTGAGTAGATTCACGTATGCATCGCAAACATTTACGGTAATCTGGACCGTTGATCTTGTTGGTCACAACTCTGACCAGTGTTGTTGCGATTTTGCTGGTTTTACGTGGAATCATTCTTTTACTGTTGGTTTCCGCAACAGACCAGACCCCTTGATTTTTGGGTCTGAGCCATCCACGTGGTGGTGGCCCACAAGGACAGCTCCGATCACCACAAATGACTGCGACATGTACCTTGAGCTGTGACCCTTCCATTACTGACGTCGGTGCTTTTAATGCTCCGTGGGCCCCACCATGATTTATATGTTTTATCCGCTCCATCCATCCATTTTTCCAGCTCATTTTCGGGCGCCCAAAAATGAGGCAGATCCAAATCTCAGGTGGACCACACCAAAGGAAACAATGGTGATTGAACACCCACCATTGAAAACTTCCTAAGGCCCACTGTAATGTTTATGTACTATCGAACCTGTTAATTAGGTCACACAGACGTCGATGAAGGAAATAAAAAAAAAAAAAAGCTTGATCAATAACTTTTGCGGGCCCATGAAGTTTTTAATGGTGGATGTTCAATCACCACAGTTTGCTATGACGTGGTCCACCATAGATTTGGACCTGCCTTATTTTTAGGCTCATACCACAAAATGAACTGGAAAAATGGATGGACGACGTGGATAAAACACATACATCATGGTGGGGCCATAAAGCTTTTCCAGAACCTACGTCGGTGCAGAGGGTTCATCACCGAATCCTATTACAACTTGAAGATGCGCCGTAGCAAGAAAACAAAGTAGACGGCCATGGTCCACCTGTAACTGTCAGTTGTTCGGATTCCATGTGGGTGGGCCCCACTATTCAGAGAAAACGAGAAACGTACATTCAACGGACGAGGATTTCCTGCCAAAGAAGTTCGGTAGGGCCCATCGTGATGTTTCATGAAAAATCCACCCCGTCCTATCCATTTTGTGAGCTCATTTTAAGACATGAGACCAAAAATGTGCAGGAATCCAAGACTCAAGTGGGCCGAAAACGTGAGGATTGAACGTCCAAATATTAGTGGGGCTACAGAAGTTTTGAATCAGGCTAATATTTGTGTTTTCGGTTCATCCCAGTAGGAATGACGTTATGAACGGTATGGATGACATATAAACATCAATGTGGACTCAGGGAAGTTTCAACCGTAGGAATTTCCCTACCCACCTTTTCCTTTAGTGCAGCCCACTTTAGTCTTGGATCCTGTCTCATTTTTGTTCACATGTCCTAAAATGAGCTCACAAAATCGATGGACGGGGTGGATTTCACATAAAAATCACGGTGGGTCCCACCTAGGTTCCCATGCGCCTGCCAAAGGCTTTCCTGGAAATCCGCGTCTTTGTTTGTATCATTCTTTTTGGTTTTTAATTTATTACTAGTGCATGAACCATCACACTCTGCCAGACTATCATATAACTACCCCTTTTCAGTTGGCTGATGGGATGGGTGATACTGGCGGATGACCTTGATTTTTGGCATGTGGCCCACCCACTTGGAGGCCTACCAAATCAACGGTTGAGATCACTACACACAAGTGCCACGTTAACATCAGAGATGTGGATGGTTTCAATTTTACCAACCAAGATAGGGGGAATCATTGCGGTGGGTATAAGCAGTTGGGTTTTCGTTGGGGCTGATGTGGCCCACCATCCGTACCGACAATGGCTTAAACCTCACCTCAATCCTTTGGCTTGAAACTCACTCAGGGTGGGCCCACCCTTTGTGCTTGCAAGCTAAGTCTTTCTTATAGAGGTGGCCCATGCACTGCAGTACTGCACCTCTTTGGTGTTGAGTTTTTTAGGTGCCTGCATGCAGCCATCCCTCGGTACATTCCTGTTGGACAGCTCCTTCTCAACGGACAGGAATCCTCTGTACAACGCGTTTTCTGTGGGTCCCACCGTGATGTGCGTGTGATGATATGTTATTATTACCATTCGTCATACGTCACAGCGAATTAGGTGTTACTCGAATTAGTTGGTACCACTACCGTGTGGCCCACATGGATGATATTTAAAAAATTGAAAGAGCCCATAGTAAGGATTTTGTAATGTTTATTTGCAATCCAAGCTGTTGACAATATTAGGAAGATATGGATTAAGGGAAAAATATAAAGATAAACTTAATACAGAGCTTTAATGGCCCACAAAAAGTTTTTAATGGTCATTCATTACTGTTTTTAGTGGTATGGTCCACCTGAGATTTGGATCTTCTTAAGGTTTCGAATCACGCCCTAAAATGAGATTAAAAAACAGACGGACGGCGTGGATATATAGAAAATATATCAATATGGGCTCCACATGGTTAGGATAACACCCACTAAGCTGTCCCCCCGTATAACGCCTAATTCGCTCCCCAAGGATGTACCAACTTTGGTGAGGCCCGTGACTTTGAGACCCACCAGAGTCACCTGCCTTGATGTATTTTCTGTATATGCCCGTCCTCCATCTGTTTTGCTATCTCATTTTAATGCATGAGCTAAAAAAAATGAAGCCAATCCAAATCTCAGGTGGACCACACTACAGGAAACAGTGGTGATTGAATGGCCACCATTAAAAATGTTTTGGATCAAGCTGATATATATATATATGTTCCCTTCGACCAGGTCTGTGTGACCTTATCAACCGGTTAAATGATAAATAATCATTACGATGGGCCTCAGGAAGTTTTTAATGGTGGGTGTTCAATCACCACTATTTCCTGTGGTGTGGTTCACGTGACGTTTGGATTTGCTTCATTTTTTTATTTTTTTGTTTAAGGCTTGGAATAATGTGGCTAAACGGATGTATGGCGTGGACATACAACACATGCATCAAGGTGGACCCACGGTCACAACCTCACCAAAGTCGTTGTTTCGTGGACCTTACTCTAGCTTCACCCATTTCAAACCAACATGCTTTGCGCCGCCCTGACGGCGGCATGTGACTCACTCAAATCCCACCATACCAGGTCACCATGGACATCAGTAGGGTTACCACACAATCCACATCCATGTAAAACACCCTGAACTCTTTGGGCTCACCATGTTGTATATGTAACATCCAGTCCGTAGATCAGGTTCTATTCTTGACAATAGGCTAAGAGTAAAAAAATTTGTTTATCTCATTTTAATTTGAATATCAAGATTATTTTTAATCCTTATCAGAAAGAAATTTGATTGCTAGTAGGTTGAGTAAATGAGATGAACTTAAATAGTGATTGCTAATAGGTAGAGTAAATGAGATGAACTTAAATAGAGGCGTAAGCCAGACATGCTCTCTTTCTTTCGGTCCAAGAATCATTTCCTGCTGAAATCCTTTTTTTTTTTTTTTTCATCATCTCAACCTGATCCTCAAACACTTTGATCAACTCCCAATACCCACTTGTGCATTGGTGTTGCCTTTCACCATCATCAGAGTTGCCATTGTCTGTCGTATTGTCTGTTTTTGAGCAATGGGAATTAAGTTGACCGGCATAAGAACAACACATTAGTTTTTTTTTTTTTTTTTTAAACTATTTAAGGCCTGCTTGGATACCACCAAATAATCTTTATTTACAATCCAAGCTGTTGATAATGTTAAGAAGATATGGATTAAGGGAAAAATATAAAGATCAACTTGATCTAAAACTTTGATGACCTACAAAAAAAAAAGTTTTTAATGGTAATTCATTACTATTTCTAGTGGTATGGTCCACCTGAGATTTGTATCTTCTTAGGTTTGGGATCACGTCCTAAAATGAGATTAAAAAATAGATGGACCGCATGGATATATATATATATATATATATATATATATATATATATATATATATATATATATATATATATATATATATATATATAAAAGAGTACATCAATATGGGCTCCACACGATTAGGATAACACCCACTAAGCTGTTCCCCCTATAACACCTAATTCGCTTGTCCAAGGATGCACCAACTTTGGTGAGGCTCGTGACTTTGAGACCCACCAGAGTCACCCACCTTGATTTATCTTCTGTATATCTGCATCATTCATCTATTTTGCTAGCTCACTTTAGGGCATGGCCCCCAAAAATGAAGCCAATCCAAATCTCAGGGAACCACACTACATGAAACAGTGGTGATTGAATGGCCACCATTAAATAAGTTTTGGATCAAGCATGATATATGTGTTCCCTTTGACTAGATCTGTGTGACCTTACTGTTAAATAACAAATAAACATTATGATGGCCCCAATAAGTTTTTAATGGTGGGTGTTCAATCACCACTATTTCCTGTGGCGTGTTCCACATGACATTTGGATTTGCTTTTTTTTTTTGTGTGTGTGTTTAAGGCCTGGAATAATATGGCAAAATGGATGTATGGCATGGATATACAACACATGCATCAAGGTAGCCCCATGGTCACAACCTCACCAAAGTCTGTGTTTCCTTAGACCCCGCTCTGGCTTCACCCATTTCAAACCAACATGCTTTGTGGAGCCCCATATCTGATATCTGATGGCAGCATGTGACATACCTGATATCTGATGCAGCATATGACTCAATCAAATCCCACCATGCCAGGTCGCCATGGACGCTAATAGAATCACCACAGAATCCACGTCCATATATGTAACATCCAGTCTGTCAATCAGGTTCTACTCTTGACAATAGGTCATTAGTTCATGCATTGCATATCATGATTGTTGGATATCAAGATTATTTTTAATCCTTATTAGAAAGAAATATGATTTCTAATAGGTTGACTAAATGAGATGAAATTAAATATCGGCATAAGCCAAGCATACTCTCTTTGTCTCGGTCCAAGAATCATTTGCTGAGGAATTTTTTTTTAGTTTTTTTCATCATCTCAACCTGATCCTCGATCACTTTGATCAACTCTCAATACCCACTAGTGTATTGGTGTTGCCTCTCACCATCATCAGAGTTGCCATCGTCAGTTGTATTGTCATTATTTGAGCCATGGCGATGAAGTTGACCAGCATATGAATCACACATAATCTTGTTACCACCAAATAGGTTACCTTTTTAACCTATTATAAGTCTGATGGTAAACATGATAAGTAACCTTCTAACTTATTTGTTA
The DNA here is from genome assembly GCA_003013855.2 of Liriodendron chinense. NCBI lineage: Eukaryota > Viridiplantae > Streptophyta > Magnoliopsida > Magnoliales > Magnoliaceae > Liriodendron > Liriodendron chinense. Next base: position 1,270,495 of record ML058484.1, on the reverse strand, counting down.
CCACCAAATAAGTTACCTTTTTAACCTATTATAAGTAACTTATGTGCTTAAAGGAGGCCTTACATGACGGGCTGTCCACATTGAAGGTGGGACCCACACGATGGACAATCCACATCGAAGGTGGGCCCCATATGATGGATCATCCATATTAATGTAGGCCCACATAATGGATGGTCCACATCAAAGGTCAGTCCCTAATTATCAATAGTCCACATCCAAAATGGGCAGGTATGATGGATGACCCACTTCAAAGGTGGGCCAACATGATAGATGGTCCACATCAAAGATGAGCTCCACATGATGGACAATGGACATTGAAGTTGGGCACCACATGGTATTGAAGTTGCCCCACAAGATGAACGGTCCACATCAAAGGTTGACCCCTGATGATGAATGGCCCACGTCCAAGGAAAACCTCTCACATGATAGGCAACCTACATTGAAGGTGGGCTCTATATGATGGGCAATTAATAATTGTGGGCCCCACATATGGATGATCCACATCAATGTGGTCCCCACACGATGGACAATCCACATCAAAGGTCGACCCTAATGATGAGTGGCCCATTATCCAAGGCGGACCCCCACATGATGGATGGTCCACATCAAAGGTGGGCTCCGCTCCACATGATGGGTGTTGGATATTGAAGGTGGGCCTCACATGATGGACAACAACAATGATGGTGGGCCTCACATGATGGATGACCAACATCAAAGGTGAGTCCTACATATGGACGGTGCACATTAAAGGTCAGCCCCTAATGATGAATGGCCCACATCCAATGTCGGTCCCACACAATGAACGGTCCACATGAAAGATTGGCCCCACATGATGGACGGTGGATGTGAGGGGGACCAAACCAACTTAAGAGATATATACTCCTAATGTTGGAAACCAAATATGCTTTTCTGCTTCTTTTTTTTTCTTTTTTTTGATAAAAATATTGTTTACCAAATATACTTATCTGCCGTGAGTGGAAACCAAGATAAGCCATTTGTGGCATAAATAGCTCATCAAAAATAACTTACCGTCCAAACAACCAAATGCAACCTAAGGCAAGAGCCTTTCTGAGGATAAGAATCATTTTCAAAAGAATCCAAGAAGTGAATCACTAGAAAGCACGTTTGGTTGCAGAGTCGAATCCAATTGCATCGTTTGGTTAAATCAAATGAAGACAACCAAATTTCAACTTCTTTTCATGAAAAAAAAAAAAAAAACAATTCTAGTATAGAGAGAGGGAAAGAGTTCCTGGCATATACCTTTCAGAAAAGAAGAAGAAGATACCAGGAAGCATGAGAACTTCATTGACACGAACATTAAACTCTGATTGATAGATACCAAGGCATTGCCACCAATTCCCAAAAAATATGAATTTGTATCAAATTGAAACTAGTAACTAATCCCAACATATAAGTATTGGAAAAACTCATGCTAGCAAAAATTCTCAAATATCTAAGGCTCCAAACATGAGACCAGTCTCTTCCACCACCGCTTCTGTGAAATTCTTCGCAAAAATTCTAATTGCTTGTGAGGGTCTTCCCTTCCACTCAGCACGACTCACCCCAACCGTACATACATGAAAAACCCAATCATCTGTTATCACCCATCCCATGCCAAGCCATGAATAGCTCACAACCTATTTCAAGGGACCCAACTCCAAATTGCAATTACGTTGGTAAATCCATTTTGGGCTCTAAAGGAAGGAAATTGCAATTTGGAGTTGAGTCCACCATTTTGGCTTATGAGCTAGTCATGGCTTGGCCTGAGAAGAGTGATAAGAGATAATTGGGTTTTCATAGTTGGGTGAATCAGAGGCTACTTAATCATTATGAATGCTAGGAAACATCATCACAGTTTCATTTACTCCTTGATGGAAGTGAATGCTTGCAACTTTGCAGGAGAGGAGCTTAAGGATCTAGAATGGATGTAATGCAAATAGTTTTGGGCATTTTTGCCCTTGCAATTGGTCTTCACAGCAATGGTTAATGGTTGAGATTTCACCGGACAAGGGATGGCATAGATTGCACCCCCTTCCTTTCACTTCTTTTATCCCATGTGGCCTGCACCGGCACAAAGAGTCTCAAGTGCAACAAAGTCTCTGTGGGCCCACCTTGATGATTGTTTGACATCACCCTGTACATCTGTTATGTTGGCTGATTAAGGACCTGAGCAGGTCACTGTATAGTGCTGTATAGTGCAGGTAAGCCCCATCTTTCCCTCTGCCTCGCCTTTTTTTTTTTTTTTTCCTCTCTCTCACCTCATAATCTCTCTCCATTTTCTCTCTATCCCCTCTTCACTCCACATCCAACAGCCACAACCCCTAGTATATATAGTATGAAGCCATGAAACTGGCTGAAGTATTCAACAACATGGCTCTGATGAACCATAATGCAAAAGGCATATGCATTCCGAAGCCAATTAAAAAGTCAATCACATCACAAATTTTGCTGCCAGGGTGGGCCACGCACGAAACTGAGTGAAGTTCCAAAACCACTCACTAGATTGTCACCAAGAAGATGTAATGGTAAATGACATTGTGATTTGAATGTATCATGACTCTTCTCGCTTCGATGTATGAAGGCTACTGATGAGGGCTGAATATACAGTGTCATCTGGTGTCAAGCCTGCTTTTATCATCTCATCATGCAATCTAAATGCCTCCTCCGATCTCCCTTCTCTAGACAAGCCTGAGATCATTGCCGTGTATGTAACAACATTACGAGGAATACCTTTCTTAGGCATTTCATCGAACAATGCGATTGCATCATCTACCTTCCCAAACACACAATGCCCATGTACAAGCACCGTGTATGTGTACACATCCATATCCAATCCTCTCTCCTCCATTTCATCCCTAAGCCTGTGGGCTTCCTTAATGCTGCCCTTCTTGCAATAACCGTCGATCACCGCATTGTAAGTTGCACTATTAGGCCTCACCCCCTTCTCCTCCATCTCACGCAACACTCTCCTTGCTTCGACAAAATCCCCTTCCTTGCAATGTATATCAATCAATGTAGTGAAGGTGACGGTGTTCGGAGGCACCCCTCTTTCTACCATGGTATGTAAAAGCCTCTTTGCTTCATCAGGTCTGTTAGACTTCCACAAGCCACTTGCTATAGTGTTATAAGCATACATGTCGAGTTCTAGGCCCTTCTTTTCCATAACAACCTGCAGTTTAAGAGCTTCCTCAAGCAATCCCTTCTTGCAGTATCCATCCATCAATGTATTGAAAATCACCACATTGGCATTGATCCCTTTACTCTGCATTTCAGTCAGCAAGATCTTCGCAGCCCCCATCTGGCCTGCTTTGCAGAGGCCATTGATCAACACACCATAAATATGAGCATTCGGATCAATGCCTCTCTCGACACATTCATCAAAGAGGGCAAATGCTCGCCTCATGTTCACCGCCCGGCAATTTGCATTGATTATCGAAGTGAACAGATACACATCTCCCTCCACTCCCCTCTCAATCATATCCTCAAACACCCTCTCTGCGTCATCAGTCCGACCAAAATTCGAGAACCCATCAATTATCACAGTATACGTCACGGCATTACGGGCCACACCACCCTCATCAATCAATTTCAAGATCTCGTCAACCCCACCAAAATTGCCTTTCTTGGCATAGGCCTCTATCAATGAATTATACGAGACCACATTGGGTTTGATCCCTCTACCACCCATCTCATCCAGAAACTCCCTAGCTCTATTCACATCTCCCTTCTTGCAAAGCCCGTCAACGACGACGGACAATGAATAAACCGAAAGGCAAACACCCGCATCAACCATTCGACGAAAGAACCCAAGAGCTGAGTCCACCAAACCAACCCTCCTAAGTGCCACAAGAAGTATATTACAAGACCTATCATCAAGCACCCAACCATGGCTCTTCATGTAATCAAAACTCTCAGAGGCCATATCAAACAGGTTTGCATCTGAATATATTCTGAAGAGCATGTTGAACACTTTCTCCGAGATCTTAGCCTCATTGCAGCAATTCTCAATCGCTGAGGCTATGACAGGAAATGGGATTTTGAGATTTTCATCAATGGATACAGATTTCAGAAGATCTTTGGCAAATGTGAAGTTTCTTTGTTTGACAAGTCTGCATATTAGAGAAAGGTGGGGTTGGAGATGGTGGTTCTGGCAAATGGGTGGTTGGGATTTTGTGAGGAGATTGAAGAAATCTAGGCAGGTTTTGGTTGGGAGACTTGGATTTAAGAGGACGAGGTTAGTGATTTGAGGGGTGAGATTGGGAAGGAGGGATTTGATTTGGGGGGAATTGCAGCCCGAGGTGATTAGGGTGTTCGAGATTTTGGAAGCTGTTTGGATGTCGGATTTGGAAGTGAGGATTGAAGAAGCTGTTGAGAAGCTTCTGCTTTGTTTTCGGAAGATCATCACGCCTTTCTCTAGCTGGTGTACGGAGAGCGTATGTCGAGTATATAAGAAGGAGAGGTTAGGTCTCACAACCCTCTTTTCCCCTGTGCGCTGCAAATGGGGCGCGGGCGAGTTCGGTAGATCCGTGACTATGGGGCCCACATTGATGTATTTTAATTACATCCACGCCGTTAATCTGTTTTTAATGATAACTTTAGGAAGTGTTACTAAATATTAAGGAGATCCAACTCTTATTTAGACCACACTATAGGAAACAGTGGTGATTGAATACCACCATTAAAAAATTCTTGAGGGCCACCGGAATGTTAACATTCCATCCATCCTGTTGATAAGGTCACAAAAACATGGATTAAATAACCAAATATCATCTTGATCGAAAATTTTTTGGCCTAAAAGAAGTTTTTATTGGCCAATCACCATTGTTTCTTGTAGTGTGGTCCACCTGATATTTTGATCTGCTTCATTTTTTTTATATCATCTCCGAAAATGATATTTCAAAACAGATGGACGACGTGGATATAAGGAAAATACATCAATGTGGGACCCATGGTCAGGGATCCACCGAAGCTGTGCTGTCTGCAGATGAAAAGGAAAGAGGGGGAGTGATATGCTACTCTGGTAGAGTACGAAGCGTCATACACAGGCACTCCTAAACTGTAAGCGTGGCATGATTTTATCCGAATTGGATCGACTAAATCTTTGAAGTGGATCTTAATAACTAAAGGTGCCAAAAATCAGATTGGTTGAGCAATTCTAACCTCTGATTTGTGGACAATTTTTTATTGAAATAAGACCATTGGATTATTTATTTATTTATTGTACAAATCACTTGTTTATTGAAATAAGACCATGGGATATTTTTTTATTTTTAACCGTCCATTGAATGTCCACCAATCCGTTGGTCAGATAAGCAGATACGCTTAATCTTTGGTTCATGGCACATCCTACCAAATTGGAAAGCTTGTATTTCAAGTATGCAATTTCTAAGTAATTTGTAATTGTCAGCAGATAGAAAGTTATGAAAGAAGATGCAGCAAAGGTTCATGTTCTGGACGCGGTTTGGATAGTGACCCAGCACCAGCCATCTAGCCGGTCTCAAAGCTCTATGGGCCCCACCATGATATATCTGTTTTATCCACGCCATCCATCCGTTTATTCCATGTTATTTTAGGGCATGAGCTAAAAAATGAGGCAGATCCAAATCACAGGTGGACCACATCACAGGAAAACAGTACTGAGTGAACATCCACCATTAATCGGTCTGGGCTTAGGAATGTATAAGAGCCTGTCAGCCAAACCGCAGCCTGACCCGACATGGCCCGTTTAAGATTTCAAGGGCATTTTTTCGATATCATGCATGATTAGGCACACCTAACGAACAGACCAGATCTTTCATAAAAGAGTGTGGTCGGGGTTGGGCTTGTGCTGGACTCAGGCCCATGCCATGAATAAAAAGCACGGGCTTGGGCCTTTCATGGGCCTGGGCTAGACTGGACTTCGGTTTTACTTTGTGGGCGGATTTGGACAGACCTCGAGGGCCGTTCATTGACAGCCGTAAGCATGGGTATCTCAATGGGGGCAGGGGTTCGGTGCTAGGGCTATGGGCAGGGGTTCTGTGCTAGGGCGGCGGTCGTGGACCCCGTGCTACGACAACGGGCATGAGCACCAACGGGCAAGGACTCCGTGCTACGACAACGGGCGTGGGCACCATGCTTGGTAGGTGGGCAGGGACAGCGTGCTGAGTGTGGCGGTGGACAGGGATGCCGTGCTTGGTAGGCGGGGCTTGGGCATTGACGCACGTGGGCGGTGGGCCACAGGCGGAGCCGTGCTTAAGACACGGCAGAGGCGTTGCCGAGAAAAGTCGCCTCCATTACCTATTATGCGAGCGCGCGAGTGCGCTAAGTGCGGCAAGGCGCCAATGCACCTTTGTGCCTGCCTGGTTTGGGTTGGGCTTGGTCAGATTGAGCTCGAACGCGCAATTGGAGTGAGAAGAGACCCACACCAGCCCATTAGTAGCGGGCTTTGATTTCAGGCCCATTAGTTGTTGGCTGACAACCATGATCTCCACACGTGGGGGCCATGGTTCAACGATCCAATCAGTTGCTCGGATGACCCCCACTGTGGATAAGGTTTCTGCATGAATCATCCAGACCCAACGATCACGACCCACCAATAACAGAGATGGGATCATCTAATCTATGAGGTTTGGAGGATTTCTCTTACTCAAGCTTAGAGAAATTGGATCAACGGTTTGGATCGATCAACCATGGGCCCACATGTGGGGAATCTCTTCAACAGCAAACTGTATATTTGTTGTTGGGCAGGATCCTACAATTCTATCATAAAATCATATATACTTTTCTGGACCCAACCAGCGGTCCACTATTACGATGATCTCGTGGGATTTGAGTTTTGGATCGGCCTGATTTTCGGCCTTACCTCTTAAAACGGGCTGGCTCAGGTGATGGACGGATTGGATGTCGCTTATCACGGTGGACCCTATGAAGATGTCAGTGTTGGGAGAGAGGACACGTGTCAGCAAATCTCTCCAATCCCCCCTCGTATGATTGGCCTCATGTCGTAAATGACCTGGATTTTTGAAACTGTGGGACCCACTTCAGCTGGGTCACAGATTGAAAAACTTAATGGACCATCGGATTTATGCCATTGCTCGTTTTACATTTTATGGCCACCAATCAAACAATCAGAGTACCAAATCAGACATTATCTTCCGTTATACACCATCAATATAGATTTCTACAAGTTGGACGGTCTGGATTAATGTAAATATATGCACTATCATTTGAGAAAGAATTTAGATTGAAAATAAAGATGAAGAAAATATAGCTTGCTTGTCCATCTCACCTATCCCATAGCTAATCTAAACCATTAATCATAATTTAAGGCCATCTTAATCATAAAATCAGAGGTAATCAAACTTCGTTGCTCTTGTAATGGCTAGGTGGACCACTAGATGTGCACCATCTATCTTCAACTTTTGCAAATATTTTAAGAATGTAGAGACTATCAGATCTTGCAGGGCCACTCATGTGGCCCATCTTTCATAGACCCTGTTGTACACCCAACTGATACAAAACCTAATTAAATCCTTGTTTTGACCTGAAAAGGGAACCAGGCTAGTATGGGTCCTTAGGCCCTGACCTGAACAAGGCACCATTGACCTATGGGTCTCCGGACCCAAGGGTAACTGATGGACACAACTAGATTTTAACAGATTAGGTCTTGGATAGGGCTGAAAGTCGAGCGGGTTCAACCCGACCGACCCGACATTGGGTTGGGCTTGGGCAGGAAATATCAAACCCGATCTCGAGCTTGGGTTATGAAAACTCCAACCCGATGAAGTTTGGGTCGAGCTTGGGTTGAGGTCTCGAGTTGCCCAACCCAACCCGAACCCGATCTCGATCTATATACAAGTAAACTTATAATGTTTGAAATTTGATATGTTTAAATTTAAAATACTTGAATGTTAAAAGAATAATTATCATGTATTTTAGCTTATTTGTTTAGAAAAAAATGAAGTTCTTTACAATAAATAATTATATATATAATTAATAAAACCATAGGTACAAAAAATAAGATGTGTATTGAAACATAATAAACTAACATAATAACGAAAATATAACTCAACTAACCCGATCAACCCAACCGAGCCCGCTTGGGTTGGGCTTGGGTTGAGAATTCCCAACCCAAGGTTGGGTTGGGTTGGGTTAGGGTTGAAGTAAAGGAACCTTGGGTTGGGTTAGGGTTGAGCACCAACCCGACCCAACCCGCCCGACTTTCAGCCCTAGTCTTGGACTCTTTAAGAAATCAGGTCAGGTTAGAGTGTCACCTTACAGGACCAAGTTGAATCGGGCTTGGGTCAATCAACATTGACCCAATTGAAATCAGATCACTGTCAAGCCCAATTAATTTTAATAATACATTAATTATTCTAGCAACTTTTAAGAGAGTTCACTTATATATATATATTAGCAACTTTAGAGAGTTCACTTATATATATATATATATATATATATATATATATATATATATATATATATATATATATATATATATATAGAGAGAGAGAGAGAGAGAGAGAGAGAGAGATGCTCACCTGCGTGCCATTTCAGCTGCGCACTTGAGCACACGTGTCAGGGACACAAAATCTGAATGGTTTATGTGATGCGTGTGTGTATCTAAGTGTCACATGTTTGTGCAATCTAATCCATCTATCAAATGGGCCAGCTATGCAAAAGCTCTTATATAACCTAAACCCAACTAGAAACCTTGACCTAAAGACTGAGTATATGAACTCAATCCAAGTCATGCCTGGGTCTTCTAGAATGAGAGATCGGGACCTTAGCTTTCTTGGTCACCCAATGCCATTACGGCTGCTGTGTCACAATAATAATATGAGCAACTTATAATAGCCGTGACAGAAAAAATTACCTAGCATTGCTATTAGCAAAAATTAAATTTTAAAAAAAATCAAGAATTTTTTTTTATCTTTGTTAACCCACTTCAGTTATTTTGAGTTTAATTTAGTCTCACATTCTAAAATTGTTTGGAAAACCATTTATATTAAAATCTCCCACTAATCATTTGTATTGGAAAATAACAGTATACTATAGGAGCAACTTTGTGTGTGCTGCTGCCATAGTCATGGCACAGTGTGGGGGGTCTTTGATCGGCTATTTTATTTTCTCGCCGTATGTATTATCATACTCATGCACATAAAGACAAAGAGCCGATGTACAATTACTTAATTAATGAGTCAGCATGTGCCAACCTACATACTTAATTAATGATCTAGCATGCGCTGACATACGTTTATTATGTTGTTCGTATGCACATCAAGCCCCAACAGCAATTTAGGGGAAAAAAAAAAAAATTTCTCTCTCTTGATAAATCATTACAAGCATTATTGAGTTCATGTGGTAGAGACCAAAAGTGTACGTGATTGATGTTGGTCATATTGATAAAAGTTGTTGTATTTTGGAATAGACTTATTGGGACCTAGTACTAAAGTTGTAAATGAGTTGAGTAAGCTCGAAAAACTCGCTCGACTCGCTCGAAAAATGCTCAACTCGGCTAAGATCGAAAGTGAGTTTGAGCTGAGTCGAGTCAATTTTCTGTTGCTCGAATGTGTTCGAGCGAGCTTCAAGCAAGGCCATGCTCGATTCGGCTTGACTCGTTTAGTGACTCATACTTGGCTCGATTCATCTCGACTCAGCTCAGAGCTATAGTATATATAGTATAAGTAAAATGAATTTTTTTTTACCCTTATGTTTTTAACTCGCCTAAGCGCCTCCTCTCTTTTCAAACCCTAACCCTAACCCACCATTTCTCTCTCTCTCTCTCTCTCTCTCTCTCTCTCTCTCTTAATGGCTGGTCGGCCACCACCTGCTGCCCTGTCTACTCCACGTCAGCCACTCACTGAGCTGCCCTGCCCTGCCCAATCTCAGCCTACCCTGACCGCCAGCCACCTCCGATCTCAGCCCACCCTACCCGTCGCTTGAAGCCGGCCACCCCCTGTTCTCACCCTGCTTCGCTCGACGTCAGCCACCCTCTGTTCTCACCTTGCTCCGCTCGACGCCAGCCACCCCTGCTCTCACCATGACCGCTCAACGCCAGCCACCCCCGATCTCACCCTGTTCGCTCGACGCCGGCCACCACCTGATCTTAGCCTACCCGCTTGTCGACACCGGTAAGTTCAACAAACCTTGCTTGAAAACACAAACTCAAACTCAGCTCGAAAGATTCAAACTCATACTCGGTTCGAAAACTCAAAATTGACTCGAACTCGCTCGGTCTGCTGACTGAGCAGGGCCCTGCTCAACTCGGCCTAGTATAGCTGAGTAACGAGCAGGGGTAGGTGGGTTCGAATCGAGCACCGAGCAGGGTGATGCTTGATTCAACTCAACTGTGTACATCTCTACCAAGCACATCAAATATCGTCTTTCTACGAGGGCATATCTTTCTTTAAGACAAGGATAATAATATGCCTTATTTCTCTAGATTTTTAATATATTATTTTAATTTTTTTTTTCTATTTGATATATTAGAACTAACAATTACTAGGCTAATATAGATTTTTCATTTAAAAAAAGGCCATTGCCTTTGTCGGGCCAAATATCATAGTGGTAATGGTGCGGGCGGAAGCAGTGCGGGATAACTAATTTGAATCCACGAATCTACAGGGACTCCTCAACCTGTCTTCTTCGAATCCACAACGGGATATCTCGAAACCACGAGACCTTCTCTTTAAATCCACGAAGAACAACTCGAATCCACGAGCAAAACAAGAGAAAACTCTTGACTTTTATTCAAAATATATTAATTATCCTTTAAAACGAGAATTAAACAAGTACTTATAGTAAACTAAACCTTAGAAACGCAACCTAGGTGCCCTAATTGAAAAAAGAAACTAATTAGACGAAAACAGAATAAAAAATAGGAAAGTTCGCACACTTGCTGTGCATTGGCCGGCCAGTCGATGGAGGGGTCCGGCTAGTCGGACTTGAGGGCCGGCCGGTCGGCTAAAGTGTCCAACCGCTTGTTCGGCTGGTCGACTGGGCTTAAGTTCGGGTCTTCCAAGCCCCTCTTGCTAGCTCAAGTAGGCCCACGTTCGGGTCCTTCTCCTTGTCCTCTTTTCATCATTATCGGGAGGATGTCTCCCTACATCAGTCGCCCTCTCTTGAAAGAAACTCGACCTCAAGTTTCGCTTTCGTCCACGCAGTCTTGTTGCATTGTTGCTAGAGACAAGAAGAGATTGTCTCTGATTCTTGATTTGTCGGCAGCCATTACTCGGACTTGCTGGAGCGAGAACGATTTGCCTTCCATCCCTGCTGAAAGTAATAATATTGTCTCGGCCACGATGTACAACATCTCGATTAAATTGCCAGGGCCGCCTAAGGATCATGTGACAAGCATCCATGTCAACAACATCATAACGTATCTGATCCTTATAAGCCTTGCCGATCGAAAATGAGACAAGGCATTGTTCTTTCACCTTCGTCTTACTTCCTTTCTGAATCCATCCAATGTCGTAGGGCGAAGGATGTGGTGTAGTCTTGAGCTTCAACTTGTCCACTACCTCTTAAGAGAATGTTTTTGCAACTACCACCATCCACAATCACATCACATACTTTCCCGCCCACGATACAACTTGTGTGGAATAAGTTATGACGTTGGGGATGAACATGTGAATCGATCGTGTGCTCACTATCTAGTATAACCAATGATACACCTTGATCACCCGAAATCCACTCAGTCCCTTCACCCTCTTCTTCATATTGTTCTCCATCAATAACATCTTCCGGCTCGGCTTGGACATCATCCGTGGTGGTAATTACATTAACTGCGGACCATTGTGGGCAAACGTTTGAAAGGTGCCCGGTTGTCCACATCGAAAATAATGATTGGGTCTCTGTCGGCCGTACGGATTTGAAATCTTACTTGGATTGGGTATGGTTGCTGAGCGTTGTGGTTGGGCTTGATCACTTCCAAGTGTAGCCTGATGGCCAACATGGGGCTGAGTACTTTCAACAATTTCTTTCCCTTTTGAAATGGGACGATCTTGTACAGGATAATTTGTGGGGACTGTATGAGGATTGGTGCGTGTGAGAGCCTTCGCTAGTTGTGTCTCAATGCTTTTAGCGACCTGAGCGGCTTCATCTAAAGTCCAGATCAACCGCAACTGAACTTGGTCTTGGATCGTGAGCCTTAAACAGCTAATGAACCTTGCGGTTTGCTGTGCCTCCGTTTCAGACAACCCATTGCGAGTTGTGAGGTGATCAAATTATATTTGATATTCCGTGATGGAGCGGCCTCCCTGTTTATAATTCTGATACTAATGAAATAATACCTGTTCATAATCACTCGGCAAAATTTGAGATTTCAGCAAGCACTTCATCTATGGCCACGAACGGATGGGAAGTTTGTTCTGACGAGCGCGTGTATTCTGTTATTGCTCCCACTATATAGAATCGCCCGATTTTAACTTGTACGCCACAAGTTTCACTTGTAAATAATCGGGGACCCCCATGTAGTCGAAGTATCTTTCAACCTCGCCTATCCAATCAATGAAATCTTCGATGCCAAGTGCGCCATTAAAATTAGGGAGTTCACCCTTACCTCGAAATCCTCAGTCAGTGCGATTGTCACGTGCTTCTCGATCACCGGGACGTCGGAACACGAAATCTTCTACTTCGTCATCGCTGGATCTGATATCCTCTTCAACAATTGATCGACGATTGGCAACGGGCGATGTTTGCGAACAATGTTGTTGTGAAGTACAACTGCTGCAGGAGGATGGGGTCGTTAGGGGGTTGTTGTGGGGCGAAAGTCGTGGCAAGGCGATCGATCGAGGCTTGTAACGCTTGCATAACTTGAAGTTATTCTCATCAAAACTATATGAACTCTCTCGACGTGAGGGGTTGATCATCGGAGCCACCATCTATAGGATTATTGTCGTTGCTTGCACTTGAAGCCATTGCCGAGGAAGAACCTGTCTCTAATACCAATTTGGTGTGGGTGGAAGTGGTGTGTGGGATAACTGATCCGAATTTACAGATTTATAGGGACTCCTCAACATGTCTTCGTCGAATCCACGACAGGATATCTCGAATCCACGAGACCTTCTCTTCGAATCCGCAAAGAACAACTTGAATCCACGAGCAAAACAAGAGAAAACTCTTAACTTTTATTCAAAATATATCAATCATTCTTTCAAATGAAAATTAAACAACTACCTATAACAAACTAAACCTTAGAAACGCAACCTAGGTGTCCTAATTGAAAAAGGAAACTAATTAGATGAAAACGGAATAAAAAATAGAAAAGTTCACGCACTTGCCGTGCATTGGTTGGCTGATCAGTGGGGGTCCGGTTGGTTGGAGTTGAGGGCCAGCCGGTTGGTTTGTGACAAAAAACGTCTAGAGAGTTTTTACTCCCTGGATTGTAGGTGGTCGATCAGCCAGCCGATCCGCTGAAGTGTCCGACTAATCGTCTGGACCCTTTTTACCTTACCCCCCCCCCCCCCCCCCCCCCCCCCCCCGCCGCAAGTAGGCCCACTTTCAAATCCTTCTCCTTGTTCTCCTTTAATCATCATCGGCATGATGTCTCCCTGCATAGGTAACGACCGTTACAAATATTGAATATAAAGCTGAATTTAATCATAACCGTTGAAAGCACTACTTTCTTGTGCTGGGCTTGTCGAGGCAGGATCTCAAATGAGCAGGGGAAGATTTTGTCTTTTTGAAGTTCCATGCATTGGGTTTGTAAAAAGGAGTATCCAAAGAAGCTGAGATAGATCGATGTTGTCAGGTCATTGAACGAAGGAACCTTGGGGGTCGATGAAAGGAATGATCTGATACATTGAGGGAGTAAAATGCTTCCTGCTCTGGGTATAAAAATTGTAGACTGTCATGTATTTAAATGAAAATAAACCGTCCATATAGTAGGGTCCACTTTATGTTGAAGATGGTCCAAAAATCATATCAATTAGATGATTCCAACATCAGATTAGTGCCCATTTGTCTATTGAATTTGTGCATTTGACTATTGCCCATTTTAATGGATGTCTACCGATTTCCCATCTATGGTCATGGATTTTTTGAAGTCATGATCAAACTGTATCTGGCCATAATTTTAACGGTCTTTGATGCAGATGTGTAACACGTGTACAATATACGTGTGGATGCGTATGGACCGTTACATTGTATTCCCTGTCTGTGATGCGTTAGCACCTGCACGCACGTGAAGCTCCTGCTTTGAAAAGCGAAAGGAGTGCCAGGTACGAGGAATCATTCGATCCTTGACCGGAGGACATCTATCATACATGGCCTTGGGTGCGTTAGTGGGTCCCATTTTTCGGTGATCCAGACCATTGATCTTATGTTTACACCGTGGATGTATCATTCCCTCTCTTATTTAGAAAATCCACTCGATCAAATGATCAATGAACTCGATTTTGAGATATGGCATGTAAACCGTAGGGATCACTTAAAGTTGATGAATTTGTCAAATCCACTCCGTAGATCATATCTTCCACCACATAATCTCCGAGGATCCCAAAAATTAGTCCGATCAAAAACTCAGGTGGGCCAAACTGTAGGGAACAATGTAAAGTCATGCCTAAAACATCTAAATTGACTCGGTGTGGCCGCTCTGAGCTTTGAAACGGCCTGTTTTTTTTTTTTTTTTTTGGAATGTTCCTTCGTCCTGTTGCTAAGCCTCTGATGGATGGATTGGATGGCTTGTATACAAAGAGAGGCCCCAGATTGTTCTGGAAGGTTTTAATGGGTGGGCATCCCCTCCCAATGGTTCCCTGCGGTGTGGACCACCTGAATTTTGAATTGCCTGAATTCTGGGATCAGGGCCACACATTGGAGGGCGCAAATGACGGTCGGTGTGGATGTAATGCATCTGTCATGGTGGGCCCCATTTTCCTTCGCACTACTAACTCATAGTAGCTGACAACCCAATAAAATTGATGCAACGGCAACTTACGATACATTCAAGCTGTTTGGGACAAGAAAATGATGTTTTTATGGCATCCACTCCATCCATCAATTCCGCCTCGTCATATTCACCATGGAACAAAAATATCAGGCTAATCTCAAAGTCCGGTGGGCCACAACATGAAAAAACATTGTGAAATCATGCCTAGAACCTCTAAACTTGAGTGTTGTGGCCAACTGGTCTGGGTCATCAAACAACACTATAAACATCATATGCCTGGAAACCCACGATGGTCCAGTCATTGTACTGGCCACACCGTGGAAATCAATGGTCGGCTGATGGGTTGATATAACATATAGATGTGACCACACCGTAGATCTGGTCATGTCCCTGTTATGACGTGGAAGGTATCTAGCGTCGATATGTGGTCCACTGACCATGTCACACTACACTACACAGGCAAGGAAACTTTCGTACCAGCTTATAGCCACGAATATAGCCTAAGACTTTCGGCTTGCTCAGTGTCCAGCATCAAGCAAGCTCCCGAGAATCTCGCGTCATTCTTAGACCTTGAGCCTTTTGGCTCGGCCTTATGTGACGAACATATGGCGGAGCCCTCAGGCCCGGTCTCCTTTATTACTGGTGATTAACTGCAAGGCAATTCTGTTGAGGACATCCATTGTCCTCATACCTAAGCACATTGCACACCGCCATGTGAAAATAATGATGGTGATTGGGAAGCGTAGAATCTGGATACAAGAAGAACCATATCTCCTGCTCCAACGATGTATCCTATACAGTATAGGCAAGTATCTCCTAACATGGGAAACATATCCTAGATAGAATCTATAAGATCCACTATCATTAGCCGTGGATCATTGACTAGAAAAGGACTCATCCACATCTCTTAAGGTACATAATGACATGCGCAAATACATGACACAATATTCTCTAAAGCTCTTGTGCTAAATCATCGCCCTTATTGACTTAAGCATATGCGGGTTCCCACCGGCACATCCGGCACCCCTTCACAATTTCTTTGAGCTTACATGTCTCAAGACATCCACATCTCTTAAGGTACCATCCATCTATATTCATACCAAGCAACGAAGATCTAATTGTTGATCTTTAATCGACATCTACTATTCTAATTTTGAAGCGTTATCGCTATACATGTCGGATGGGCCAACAAATGCCTAGCTCGTGAGCCATAAATGAGGCTAGTTCGATATGTGTGACCCACCGGGGGTATGAAATGACCTGATTTTTATGGCAGAAGATCTAAGCAGGGTAGCTCACATGATAGAAAGCTCAGATTCCATACATGTCACGTTATGATACATGCACAATGAATCCAATTCCTCTATTGGCTGCCAAACAGGGTGTTTGGAGCATTTTTATTGGGCCACGTTATCACATAGGTCAGCAACTTAGTCACATCTTCAATACAACCTGATCATACCTCAGTATGACCTGATCACACTGACGCTATGTAGTATGATGTGGACCAATAAAAAAGCTCCAAACAGAATTTTCATGTTTAGAGGCAACAGAGGATCCGGACTAATGCACATTATGTAGATGTGTACAGATCCCATACGTGTGTGAGAGACAATGCTTAGATCTTCAGCACCAAAATCAGTTAATTTCACTCTCTTCAGGTGGGCCACAACGTATGAAGTAAATTGACAGATATTTTTTTCTGTCCATGGCCCACCTCAATTTTGAAGTGGCCTGAATTTTATGCTAGAAGTTCTAAGCAGTGATGGACAGCTCAGATCTCACGCGTGCCACATAATGACAAATGCACCTGCTGGTGGATGTGCATACACACGCGTGTGGAATTAGCAAACCACTATATCAGATATCAAAGACAGTTGGTGCTTTCACATCAGAAATTCTCTTCGCACCTGCCTGTCTCTATGTGAACTGGACAAGGAGTGGCTGTTACTCTTTAAATAGCCACACAAGTCAAGCTAATCTCCTTTTTTAGAGTTCCCTAAACATCACATCAACCAACCTTCTCGTCCGTCGATAATGCAT
Source organism: Liriodendron chinense (assembly GCA_003013855.2). Taxonomy (NCBI): domain Eukaryota; kingdom Viridiplantae; phylum Streptophyta; class Magnoliopsida; order Magnoliales; family Magnoliaceae; genus Liriodendron; species Liriodendron chinense. Next base: position 1,253,583 of record ML058484.1, on the reverse strand, counting down.
CGCTGGATGTGGCCCAATGCACGTATGGATGGATGATCGGAAGTATGCATCTATTGGGTCTTTCTGTGGATGATCATGGTTTAAAAATCATGCCAAACAGATGATCTAGACCATCTAATTTCTCCGTCGATTTTGCAAGCTATTGATTCCACCGAACATGGTCAAAATCTCATTTCTGGATCATGGCCCACTAATGTTAGCACCTGATGGAATGGATGGTTCCCATCATTCATCTACCATGGGCTTCATCAAAATAAAACATTAATCAGTTGCCCGAACTAATCATATCTTTTAATAATGAACATCCATTTCCATACTGTTTTTTTAATCAGAGTGAAGCGAACCATGATCTGACCCACCAACAATCACCAACCTATGTACCTTCCAAGCATTGGCATTTCCTTGGATGCATCCGAAATCCTGGCTTTTGGATCATTTGTGGGGTCCAGTGCAACCCAACTTTAATAACATCCTCATGGGTCAAAAGATTCAAAGGAAATGAATCCAAAGGACAAAGGACACTTCTACCCAAAACCCCACATCTCAACCACCTTTGGCTTTGTTTTAGTAAAACAATCCGCTTCACGTCTTAGTGGTTGTACGGAAATGAGTGCAGATTATTCTTCATATCAATCTGAAGTAACAACTGAAAGGGACTTGCAATCTTATTAGGTGGGTCAATGTGTCACTTCTGCAGGACATCCGAGCCATGCAAATGGTGGGCTCCATCATGAAGATCACCTCTTGCAAAAATCAAGCCGACCCACTTGTTAAGTGGGCTACACCAGAGAAATACATTGATATCCAAGGGTCTAACTCAAATACAGGTGTGGCCCGCCTAATGCACAGATCAGCCTGATTTTTGAAAAGGGTGATCTTTGAGGTGGGACCCAGATTTTGCATCGGTCACATGCCCTTCGCATGTGACATGATGGTACATGGAATGTTTTCAAAATCGAATCATATGAGGCTCTTGCAGGCTGATTTTTGGCCTCATACGGGTGGATCTGATGCACACATCAAGGTGGAGCCCGTAGAGGTTGATACTACTTGATCATTTTCCATATAGTATTAAATTGCAATTTAATTAGGATTAGATCACATGTAGACTTGAATATGCAATCAAATGGTCCATGCAATCATGGCCTTCCAATGTAGACATAGCTTCTACTTTCCTTGATTGGCTTCTCATTTCGGCACTTAATTTAATTCCAGATTATATAATACATGTTTGTTTCTTCCTTTTTGGTAAGACAAAGATCGAGACGCCCTTTTATCGGGAGGAACGTGTACGGTGTCCTCGTGCACTATTTTGTACAATTGGTGTGCATGACTTTGGAGATCTAGTCCGTTGATCTGATTGGTCCTGTCATGGATGCGGGGCCCATCAAATATCTCCTGCATCAGAGTTCTGTGAATCTCGGATCAAAATACACGGTTAAGATAATGATATCTTCCTTCTTGAACGTGGATTGCTTACTACTGAACTTTGTGGGGCCCACCGTGATGTATGTGTCTTATCCACACCATCCATCCATCCATTTTTCAGGCTTATTTTAAGGCATGAGCCCAAAATTGAAGTATATCTAAAGCTCAAGTGTACCACATACATCGTGGTGGGCCCACAAAGTTTACTCAGCATGCCACCGCGGTCCTTCATTTTGCCGAGCTCACTGGAGGAGAATTGGGTTGTGACCCAGCACTACCCATATCCTTGCTGACGGGACTTTGTGGGGGCTTACTATAATGTATGTGTTTTATCAAGGCCGTTGTGGATTCGAGAAAGTCCCATTGAGGAGTCTCAAAAGTTTGAGTAGTTATCCCGCATGGAAGGTGGTGATCAACTTCACCATGTCTACCCCTAGGTCAACTTTATTGAGCCCACCGTAAATATATGCCATTTATCTTCGCTCTCATTCTGTTTTTCCAACTCATTTTAAAGGTTGAGCCCAAAATTGAAGCATATCCAAAGCTCAAGTGGACCATACCACAGGCAACAATGGGAATAATGATTTCCACCATTGAAACCTTCCTAGGCTCAAAGTGATGTTTATTTGTCATCCAATCCGTTCATAAGATCACACAGACATTAATGAAATACCGTCAAATAACCACTTTTTCTAAAAACTCGGGCTGAGAGAGGATGGTGTGTCAATGTATATCAAGAGACCAACAAACCCACTTCCAAGATCCAGTATCTCAGTCCACTGAACCACATCATTATTATAACCCGATTGACACATTTGATTTAGGGGTTACTTAGAGCCATTTAGAAGTGAATGTAACAAAATCTAGTGTGGAGTTGGAGGTAAATGAAAACATTTGATGTGCTTCCTATTTGCTATGAATGTAAGGTAATTGGTATAAAATTACTAATAGAGCCTGGCTGAGCGACAAAGATGTCACTAAGCTACAAATGTGTCGTACACCTGAGATGATCGGAACAATCTAATTATCGAGTGTCCAAATGTCGGTCATCTAAATCGATGGTTAAAATATATTGGTGAGTCATTCATATGGAGGTGTAAAATTTTCTCATTGTTGGTGAAATATATATTTCAATGAATTTATTACTTTCTTTTTGTCAAATATCATGTATGTAAGCTAATTTAATTAATCAAATTCAGAGTTTTTTTTTATAAATGGGGCTGTTTGGCACATGGGCTTAGGAGGGATTGAGTGGGATGGAATTGCATTTGGCTCTGTTCAAATTCCACGGGACTTTTGGAGACACTAGAAGGAGTGGGATTAGATAAATGGAAATTGCATTCGTTCCCATGCTAAACTTCTTCTTCTTATTCTTCTTCTTCTTCTTTTTTTTTTTTTTGTAGATTTTGAAATTAGCCACTTGACTTTGATACCATGTCAAACAACTAATTGCCCTAAAAGCTAAGCATGTTTGGCGCATGGCATTAGAAGGGATGGAATGGTACTATTAGGTGGGATTAACATCATTTATTGCACAATAATTATATGTCTAGTAATACTAAGGTATTTTCATCATTCAATCCCATGTTTGGGAAAAATTCTTATTATGGGAGAAACATTGGATTAAGTAAAATCCCATTTGGTAGACCATGGAATTGTAATCAACAGACCAAATTCACAATAGATGTTAGTCACTTGTACATGTATAAAACCATAGTGTCATGTATAAAGAACTTATCTAGATGGACGGCATGGATAAAACACATGCATCAATGTGGGGCCCACATGTGTGTGAGATTTTGAAATCCCACAAAAATTCCTCATGGGATCAAATGCAATTTCATCTCGCCTAATCCAATCTAATACCAAAAGCTAAACATGATGGACTCTAACACATTCTAAGCATTTGAGCATCCTTTTAATTCCACTTGCAAGCGGTCAAACTCAAATAAGGAGTGCCAACGTAATTTTGATTAAATTCACACTACAAGGTGCGGATGAATCAGAACCGTCAATGTTGCAACTTATAAAAGCCTTAGGAAACTCTATGAATGAATGATTGTTGCCTCCACTACCTAGAGATGAATTTAGAAAAATGAGGAGAGCATTTTCAATGGCACGCGCTCAACGCTAAAAATCAAAGACATGAGCCTCTGAGCATGATTATAAGAAAATTACTTTTCACAGTAGTGGGGAGAATTCGGACGGCTCAAATCATCTCATCACTTGACACATGCAGGTGGCCACGCTCGAGTCTAAGTCGCGACAGAGGCAAAACCAATTGGGACCCACATGTGGAAATATCCCGAAGATCTGAACCGTCCACATATTGTGTCATGGGGTACACTAATATGAACTTAAGGGAAGTTTTCTGATCACTGGCAATCATAGCTTCTACTTTCCTTGATTGGCTTCTCATTTCCGCACTTAATTTAATTCCAGATAATATAATACATGTTTGTTTCTTCCTTTTTGGTAAGACAAAGATCGAGACGCCCTTTTAACAGGAGGAACGTGCACGGTGTCCTCGTGCACTATTTTGTACAATTGGTGTGCATGACTTTGGAGATCTAGTCCGTTGATCTGATTGGTCCTGTCATGGATGCGGGGCCCATCAAATATCTCCTGCATCAGAGTTCTGTGAATCTCGGATCAAAATACACGGTTAAGATAATGATATCTTCCTTCTTGAACGTGGATTGCTTACTACTGAGTAAACTTTGTGGGGCCCACTGTGATGTATGTGTCTTATCCACACCATTCATCCATCCATTTTTCAGGCTTATTTTAAGACATAAGCCCAAAATTGAAGCATATCTAAAGCTCAAGTGTACCACATACATCGTGGTGGGCCCACAGAGTTTACTCAGCATGCCATCGTGGTCCTTCATTTTGCCGGGCTTACCAGAGGAGAATTGGGTTGTGACCTAGCACTACCCATATCCTTGCTGACCAGACTATGTGGGGCTTACTATAATGTATGTGTTTTATCAAGGCCGTTGTAGATTCGAGAAAGTCCCATTGAGGAGTCTCAAAAGCCGAGTAGTTATACCATGTGGAAGATGGTGATCAACTTCACCATGTTAACTTTATTGAGCCCACCGTAAATATATGCCATTTATCATCGCTCTCAATCCATTTTTCCAACTCATTTTAAAGGTTGAGCCCAAAATTGAAGCATATCCAAAGCTCGAGTGGACCATACCACTGGCAACAATGAGAATAGTGATTTCCACCATTGAAACCCTCCCAGGCTCAAAGTGATGTTTATTTGTCATCCAATCCATTCATAAGATCACACAGACATTAGTGAAATAACATGTCATATAACCACTTTTTCTAAAAGCTCGGGCTGAGAGAGGATGGTGTATCAATGTATATCAAGAGACCAGCAAACTCACTTCCAAGATCTAGCATGTATCTCAGTCCACTGAACCACATCATTATTATAACTCGATTGACACATTTGATTTAGGGGTTATTAGAGCCATTTAGAAGTGAATGTAACAAAATCTAGTGTGGAGTTGGAGGTAAATGAAAACATTTGATGTGCTTCCTATTTGCTATGAATGTAAGGTAATTGGTATAAAATCACTAATAGAGTCTCGCTGAGTGACAAAGGTGTCACTAAGCTACAAATGTGTTGTACACCTGAGATGATCGAGACAATCTAATTATCGAGTGTCCAAATGTCGGTATCTCAATCGACAGGTTAAAAAATATTGGTGAGTCATTCATTTGTAGGTGTAAAATTTTCTCATTGTTGGTGAAATATATATTTCAATGAATTTATTACTTTCGTTTTATCAAATATCATATATGTAAGCTAGTATAATTAATCAAATTCAGGTTTTTTTTTTTTTTATAAATGGGCCTGCTTGGTACATGAGCTTAGGAGGGATTAAGTGGGACTGGAATTGCATTTAGTTCCATTCAAATTCCATGGGATGTTAGAGACACTGAAAGGAGTGAGATTAGATAAATGGAAATTACATTTGTTTCCCAGGCCAGAATTTTTTTTGTAGATTTTGAAATTAGCCACTTGACTCCGATACCATGTCAAACAACTAGCTGCCCCTAAAAGCTGAGCATGTTTTGGCGCATGGTATTAGAAGGGATGAATTGATACTATTAGGTGGGATTAACATCATTTATTGCACAATGTTTATATGTCTAGTAATACTATGGTGTTGTCATCATTCAATCCCATGTTTGGGAAAAATTCTTTTTATGGGAAAAATCATTGGATTAAGCAAAATCCCATTTGATGGACCATGGAATTGTAATCAACGGACCAAATTCACAATGGATGTTAGTAACTCACCCTTGTAAGCCCCATTCCATAGCCCAGTTCAAGCCTGAACCCAGTCAACCCAGTCCTAAACACCACCCTGAAAAACCTCCCATAAAAAGTCCAGTAAAAAAGACCCAAAAAAAGTCAAACTCACTGAGTCAACTCGCTGAGTTAACCCGCTGAGTCAACCCGTCGAGTCAACCCATCGAGTCAAAACACCGAGTCAACCCGTCGAGTCAAACCACCGAGTCGACCCGCTGAGTCAACTCACTGAGTCGACCAGCGAGTCCAACAGCAGCCCCGAGGGAACGGCCGTACTCGCTGGAAACCGAGGAGCGGCCGTACGGGCGGCCCATGGCAGGCCGCCTGGACAAAATTACGACTTCTGCCACTCTCCGCTGCTATAAATACCCCCCTCCCCTTCTCATTTCAACAAGCCATTCGAGTCCATTTCAGCCCGAGAGCTCTGAGTCCATCTCTCCACCCTTTAGCCCATTTTTCCACCAAGGAGAGCTCGAGTGAGGAGAGCCTAGCCCTGGTCCAGCCCAGCCTGACCACTGGTCCAAGTCTCCCAAGCCACCTAAGTCTTGATCCAGCCACTCGAAGCCAACCCTTGCGACACCTCCGTCCACCCAGCTACTCTTTTCCAGCATCATCTCATTTGCATCTAGCATAAGTGCAACATTTACTTTTCTTCCAACCCCCCTGCTTCACTACAAGCACCTTGATTACTCAAACACACATGCATATGTCTTTATATTAAGCACCTGTCAGTTCGAGCGTATGCTCTGGGCTTGCCCGTTGTTGGAACCTGCCCATCAGAAACTCTTACTGTTCAGACCTGCATTCATGCTTCACTAAAAGCACCTTGATTACTCAAGCACACTGCATACGTCTTACATTAAGCACCTGTCAGTTCGAGCGTACGCTCTGGGCTTGCCCGTTGTTGGAACCTGCCCATCAGAAACTCTTACTGTTCAGACTTGCATTCATGCATCATGTCATTCATGAGAATATACGAGGATTAAATTAGAATACATGTATAAAACCATAGTGTTATGTATAAAGAACTTATCTAGATGGACAGCATGGATAAAACACATGCATTAATGTGGGGCCCACATGTGTGTGGGATTTTGAAATCCCACAAAAATCCCTCATGGAACAAATGCAATTTCATCCCACCTAATCTAATCTTATACCATGCGCCTAACATTATGGACTCTAACACATTCCAACCATTTGAGCATCATTTTAATTCCACTTACAAGCGGTCAAACTCAAATAAAGAGTGCCAACGTAATTGTGATTAGATTCACACTACGAGGTGCGGATGAATCAGAACCGTCAATATTGCAACTTATAAAAGCCTTAGGAATCTCTACGAATGAATGATTGTTGCCTCCACTACCTAGAGATGAATCTAGAAACATGAGGAGGGACTTTTCAATGTCACGCGCTCAACGCTAAAAATCAAAGACATGAGCCTCTGAGCATGATTATAAGAAAATTACTTTTTACAGTAGTGGGGAGAATATGGACGGTTCAAATCATCTCATCACTTGGACACGTGCAGGTGGCCACGCTCGAGTCTAAGTCGCGACAGAGGCAAAACCAATTGGGACCCACATATGGAAATATCCCGAAGATCTGAACCGTCCACATATTGTGTCATGGAGTACACTAATGTGAACTTAAGGGAAGTTTTCTGATCACTGGCAATTGTAGCTTAAAAGAATTTTTTCAATGGATCACCATCAACTCAAAAGATCTGTTGCCATGATCAACATTTCAGCATGATTATTGGAACACTGGCCATTTAAAATACCACGAAGAAGATGAACAGTGCCGATTGTTTGAACAGATGCTGATGATGCTGGTACAGAGGAAGAAGATTGCATCCTGCCCCTGCCTAGATGGACTTGGTCCAGACAGGGGATCTGTGGTGCCCAACGCGATGTATGTATTTGATCCACGCCTTCCATCTATTTTGACAGATCATTCTAGTGCAATCAGCCCAATAAGGATTCAGTTCTAAGACTCAAGCAGACCACACCACACGATGCAACGGTGATAATGACACCCACCGTTGAAATTATCCTAGGGCCCACCGTGATGTTTATTTGCCATCCAACCTCTTCATAAGGTCACATAGACCTGGATGAAGGGAAAACAGAAATATCGGCTAGATCAAAACTTCTGCGGCTCCCAAGAAGTTTTTAATGGTAGGAGTTCAATCCCCAAAGTGTAGTCCACTTGATCTTTGTTTCTGCCTCATCTTTGGTATCATATCCTAAAATAATATGTTAAAATGGTTGGACGGAGTGGATTAAATACATACATCACAGTGGACCCCACAGATCACAATGGCAGGACTCAATCCGCATCCGTCGCGGCAACTCCTTGTGCTCAAGCTCAACAGTCAACTATTCCCGGAGCCTGAGTGTCTGTGCTTGGACACCACAGGTTAAGAATTTCACCCACTCAGTGCATGTTAGCAGAATCCACCCACCAGAACTCATACACTGGCATGGTGCGATGTATGAAACGCAGGAAGTTAAAATTTGCACACGCAGCAGATAATTAATTCAAACCAACCATCAGAAATATGTGCACCATTTTAGATATTTCGTGAAAAAAAAGATTACTATTATCTGGTAATCCAACCATTAAATGGTTGGGCATTTATTGGACGGTTAAAACTGAAAACATCCAATGGTGTTATTTTAAATTAAAAAAAAAAAAAAAGTGTCCACAAATCAGATGTTAGGATGGCTCATCCAATCTTGTAACTTATTGACACTGTTTTCTACAATTTAGTCAGTTTAATTTGTGTTAACATATGCTACGTGTACCGTTTTAACGTGCCTGCGTATCAAGCGTCAGCCAGAGTAACAAATTGCTCGACCAAGACATTTATATACGCGAGCGACCATACACGATTTCGGATTCGTGAAAGCAGCTGTTCATCTTCCCTCCTTCCAAAACGCTTTTGTAGAAAAATGGAGTACCACTCCATCTCTCATGCTAAAAGCGCCAGCGAAGCGAGATGAGAAGCTCGACGTTTCAAACTCCAGGTATTTTCTCGCCAGATACCTGAAAACATCGTTATTCTTCGTTTATTTTCCAGCAATTTCCGAGAATTTTCGGAGCTGTACGTCGACTTGCAGAAGAAAATGAGTTTAGTTCGTTTGATTTTAAGATCTTCGAAGCGATTTTCGGGTTTTTCTCGGAGTTACAGCCAAAAATCGTAGAAAATGAGGGTTTTTTCGCGTAGTTTTCATGATTTTCTCGATTTCCCGACCGATTTCTCTTTCTACGCGATATAAAAGCGGCTGAAAATGAAGTTTTTTTATATTTGAATTTCTCGATTTCGTGAGATGACGATGCGGAAATCAGATGGAGATGAGGTTTTCTTGTTTGATTTTTCGATCTTCTTATGATATCCGTGCTTTTTCGTGAATTTAGAGACGCGAATGCTCGAAATGAGATCTGTTTTTGCAAATTCCTCGAATTTTAGAAGCGCTTTTCAATGAATTTTACTTAAAATGAGGTTTTTCTTGTTGATTTACACGCAATTTATTTCTGGAAATTTCATAAAAATTGCTTCGATTTGCTTTTTTCCTTTTCTCTTCTGCTATATAAAGGCAATTTCTTTGCGAATAAAAGAAAACAAACACATCTGTACATACTCTGACTGCAAAATAGACCCTATTCTTTTCTACTTTTGGGTGTGTTTCAGTACAAAACTTGTACCATTTGATTACCAAAAATGGAAAGCCAGGATGTATTTCGAAGTCCTAGCGGGGGTAAATAGTTAGGCTGTCGAGGGGTCGGGTTCGGGTCGGTCCCTCGCCCTGTCCGAGTCCGGTTCTCGAAGATCCGATCAGGTTACCCATCGGGCCCTTGGATCTAGTTTTGACATGGATAGTTCCACCCGAAGGACGTATTAGATGGCACAGACTGCTTTTAAGGGTTGTGTATTTATCAATCCGGACCGTCCATCTATTTGCCCATCTCCCTTCACTTCTTCCTCATTGAATGTCCTCCGATCCTTGTAGCATTTCTATGTGAAGATGTACCAAACATTCTCTTAGTTCTCAGTATAAATTAATAGAAGAGGAACTTAATATAAATGCTTTATAAGGGTGGGCCACACAAGCACACTGAGTCATAACGTCCGTAGATATTCACTGTGTCCCACCCAATGGATGGATCATCCTGCTTTTCATATGGGTCCCACCTTTGGCACGGCGGGAAAGAAATGGTTGCATCCCATACAACCGCTGCATCATTTCACAATGTGTAATTTGTGAGCTTTTGCGAGGGTTAATGACAGCTCATCTGTTGCGTTTTCCAACAGCCGATGAATTCATTGGGGGCGAGTTTCGGTTTTAATTCCATTAAAGATCGACGGTGAGAGATTACAAGAGTTTCTGTCCTTCGTTTCAGGTACTGTAGCCTTCTCTCCGGTTCTCCATGCCAGTTAATGTTCCAAAAGGACACATTTACCCCTGGTCTTGGTCGATACCACGGATATGCCCTTCAATGGCCCATTTCGGTTTGGGGCCCACTCTGGTTCCCAGCGCTTGAGATCTTTGTTTGAGCTATCTATAATGAGGTCACGTGACTACATGGAGAGATGATCTAGAGCGTCCATCTGGTGGGTCAAAGGAGAAAGATTGAAATATTACACTGAGTCACTGATCGATACTCCTCTCCTGTTATCAGCCTGAATAATTTGTAAAAAAAAAAAAAAAAAAAAAACAGTCCAAGAAACGGCCAAAGATCTTGTTTAGAAGGGAACAGACGGCTATGATTGTCCCATTAAATTTTTTTTTATCTCAATAGTCAATCCACCAGGCATGTCACGTCATCTGATCATGACATCTGGTGGGCCATGCCATACATAGGCCAGGAACCCACTATCGCTGAGTCATAATTTGATTGCACAATGCTAACATCTTATTGGCGGAAATATGCTAGTTGAAAGAGGAGCATTAGATATTTTTCATTTTTAACTGTCCAATAAATTTACACCATAATAGAATCATACATGTAATTTTTTATCAACAAGACATCCAATAGGTCCAGTAGATAACATCCAACCTTTCATGTGTATATGATATCCATCCCACCCAATAGGTAGACCCCATGATCAAAAGCAGCTTATTAAAAAATAGGCCATATGCATTCATCTAGTCGTCCACACTAGTATTTTGATATTTATGAATGGCTAGACATTGTTTTCTATCGTGTGGTCCACCTGATGTATGGATAGGGCTGATTTTTGCAAGAGGGGATCCTTATTGTGGGCCCAACTGGAATAGTTGTATGTCATATCCACTCGATAAGTTGTAAGTTATCCGCTGGTGTGTCCAATTAGATGGACTTGAGATCTTCTTTTAGGTAATTTAGGTAATTTTGGACGAAGTCCCTTTGTTGCCATTAATTCGAGCACGTTCCTGTGGGCCCATCGAAGTCCTTTGCCAGGATGGAGAGCCCGTCAAGATAAGTTGTTATCAAGGGCCGTTAATAAATACGGACGGTTCAGGTAACTTAACTCCAAAAGCCTTTTGGCAGTATTTGAACGTAACCTGTCCCACACGGCTCACGTTAGAACAGCGCTTTTTTTCTTTTTCTTTTTTCCACGGATAGGACATGAATCGGATTTGTGTGGGGCTTGAAAATGGAAAGGGAGAGATCAGACGGCATTTAAGGTACGACCTGTGATGATGGCCCTCCTCTCCTTGCATAGCTTCCCCCTGCAGTGTGGAGTATGGCTCCAAACCTTCCCAAATGTGGCCCCGATTTACTGATTGATTGGATATGATTGTGACCACTTGAGAGCATTTGCTTTTCGAGATTGGATCGCTGATGATTTTTGTTCCTGCCTGTCCATTGGATGGCTGCCAATTGTTGGTATATGATTCATCCGAGTGGGGAACAATTTGGACGGCTTGGATTGTGTTAAGGCTCTGCCACGTACACTGAAGTTTTGTGATTGTGCATTAATGACCCTACTCCGCCAGCACATGGAGGAACTTTAGACAATGCAAAAAGAACGAGGATTTTTATTGAAAGAATCAACGGACAAGACAAACGCCTTTGTGGCTGGATGCAGCGTGCGTCAACTACCGTTTAGTACAGGGTACCTCTAGACGCCGGCGTACTACATCCTACACGTCCATCAGGTGGGTCCCATCTTGTAGATGATGCCCTGTCCCAAAAGTAAGGCTGCTGGTCTACTCGGTAGGCGGATCATGCATATCCATCGAATGTAGCCACTGGCTACCGTCTATTGCATGACCCAATTCCTGGCCTATTTTTCACTGGATCATCCACGTGTAAGGCATAGATCGGATGTCTTACATGCATGCAATAGAAGAGAGCATTGCTTAGCAAAGCTCATGGCATCAACCCTCTCATAGACGTGCTGATCAATCGTGACCATTCAGTTGTTGGGCCACCTCATGGAGAAACCATTGGATAAAGTTGTACAGTTGGCTGGCCCAAGAACTCTTACCAATAGAGCAATCTGTTTTGAGAAAATTCTATCACTCTGGCAGAGTGTAGTGGATGATACCCGGTTACTTAAATAACGATTGCATGTAATGCAAATTAAACTGTCAAAAACATGGGTCCCAATTTCGATTATTTAATTTCTGACTATCAGATTGATGGGCATCCACTGGCCTGTTAAAAACATCCAACAGTCCTATTTCCACAAACAAGTGCCCCAAATCATAGGCTAGATTTGTTCAACCAATAGGATTTTGGGACCGTGACTTAGGACCGTGATTTAGCTACATTGCATGCATAATTTCTGAGTGCCTGCATATCAAGGTTATATGCTGCCAGAGTATCAAACTACTCCCCCAACGTTTCCGGGCTATCTGAAATGAGCGATTTGCTTCTCATCCAAAGTGGTCCACTCAACGAAGGGTCCATCCGGTTGCCAGTTGGCACGTTCAACGGTCTGTATGATCCGCACATTGGATCCTAAGGCTTTTAATATTTGAAAGTGATTGTGTTAAGAATCTTTTAGCTGTAAAAGTAAGAAAAGTAAAGGGGCACTCAACTTAGTGGCGAAGTGGTATGACTGTGGGCTTTATTCTCTTGGTATTGGCTGCAGTCTCTAGGTTGGATCAAATACAAAAGGAGCAAAAGAAGGAAAGCGAAACATTGTAGCTGTCATTGACTTTTATAGTCTACGATGCTAGTAGCTGTATATATTTCTACCCAGGTAATTAGTCTTCAGACGGTGTTTTAAGGCCACTTGATAAGGGATTTAACCAATAGAAAAATTTTGATACTCCGGTAGTGTGTGATAGATGATACACGCACTTATAAATTAGTTAGAAATTGCGCGTATTCATTTATGTAATTTAAGTTAAACTGTCCAAATTATGCATTCCAGGTTAATGTATTGACAAGGAATGTACGGCGTAAAATTTTACCCGTACGTGTCATCGACGACTTAGATTTTACCCGAAAAAGCCATGTAAACCGTCTGTCTCCTGTCTCTATCAATTTGTGTGCCCTGCAATCCTCTCTCTATCAACGACTTAGATTTTCCCTGTATATGTCATCAACGACTTAGATTTTACCCGAAAAAGGCCATGTAAACCGTCTGTTCCTGTCTCTATGTATTTGTGTGCCCTGCAGCCGTCTCGTTCTGCTCGTAGCCTGCGGCCTTTTTTTCCCAAATGATCTCTGTGCAAAAATGATGACTGGCATGAGTGGGGATGGGCAGGCCCCACACAGGTGTGGGCGGCTAACAAAATCTCCACCGTTGAGATAGCAATCTAAAATATTCTCGGATAATCGATTCTCGGTTCTTTCGTCTATTTTCTGTGCAAGAAACAACAACCAATAGCGACGACAGTAGTGAATTCCCTTGGAAAAAAACAAAAAAAGGTTATATAGTGGACCCATCTGTCCGGAGAACATGTGGCAGAGTGGGTGATATAACTATCCGTTCCATCCATCTACTGGGCCCTATCACGGACGGCTTAAGTTTCAAAAATAACCGTATTACACAATCCTATCCGTCACTTCGCTTCAACTTCGCCTACTGGATATTTATCTACTACCATCTTCTTTCCTACATCTGATATGAGAAACACTGATCCGATGGCTAGGATCATCCAATCCATGTGTATTTTCAACCATCTGACATCCACATTAGGGATACCAATCTGGACGGATTAGATCGATCCAATGGAACCGACAGTCTTTAGTTTAAGCATAGAGGCCCACCTACAATCGAACAGAACGGGCGACATCATGTGGGTTGTGGCCCCCACTTTGTGGGGCAATCACGGAATGTTGGTTGAGTCGAAGCCAACAGAGGATCCGGACTCTGGTTGGTTTTATGTTTGAGTGGGGCCTATTTTGTCATCATCGTCAATTTGTCATGTACCACTGATGTGACTGGGGAATCAAATCCTTGGACGATGAATATCAGCCTTACAGTTTTGCATCACAGGATTACTGTACATTGAGCTCAAAACAGGCAAGATTTCACGTGTATAAGACATCCCAGCTGCTGAAATAGGCCCCACCTTGAAAATCATTCGGTGCAAAAATCATGCTGATCCATCCATCAGGTGGGCTCCAGAGATACTAACCTTATGGCCATTACCCTGTCCTCAATGAATATGTACCGTTGCTGTATTTCCTCCCTAACCGTCTAATTGTGGGCCATTGATCGAAGAGTTGGTATTTTCCAACCTAGAGACCTTTTGAGGCATGCCTACTAATCCGAGGAGGGGACCGCCAGATCAATGGCTTGGATCAGTCCACTTGTACGGCTTGCTTCAGGTCCACGAAGTATCAGCTAACTGTGACCGTAGATGATTTGAAGGATGGGCCGCGTCCTAAATTTTATCGTCAGCCCATATGTACGGCATGCATAATCCAGCTTGGGACCACCAAATCAATGTTCATGCCAAAACCAAGGTGGGGACCACCAAATCAATGGTCGGGATCAGTCGACATGTACGGAATTCTTCGGGTCAGAAAACATCAACCAGCTGTAACTGTAGATGATGGGGAATGATGAGCCACTGCTTGAATTCTTTTTTCTTTTTTTTTTGTTATCCTCTTTCAGTTTTTCCGTAAAATCCATGTTGATTTGTCGTGTTTGGATGTCATGGTACAGAGAATGAATTGTGAGGCAGAACTGCCGTTAAGAAGCCTTTCACATGACTTCCTTTCTTCTTTCAAGGCTTTCTAGTATTTTCACTTCATGATCCTTTGAGCCATCCAAACGCTCCCTCATTCAATTGCCTTCCGATCTCCCTAAGAAAAACCATGAAGCAAGAGATTGTAGCAGAAAACAAGCCCAGCTTGTCATACTCTCCAACACCAGCAAGGCTTAGAGCTTCTAAAGCTAAGGATAGCCCAAGACCAGATGCTGCTAATGGGACCTCACCAGCCCTGAAAACAAGGCCAAAGTCAGTTCTACCAGAAACAAACAACACCCAGAAAGCTAGAAGATCTCTTGGGCTGACCAAGCTGAAATCTGGAGAGGACTTGGGAGCTCAGAAGGGTAGAGAAATGGAGGAAAGGAAGGTTGGTTGTAGACCCGGGAACCGAACCATCGAGCAGCATGCACGGTTGCAGCGGCGTGCTGACCCGAATTGCAAAAGGATTGAAGATAACCCAGATGGGAAGGGAAAGGAATTGCAGCAGAGGCTTGATGCGAGTGAGAATTTGGTCAACGAATTGCAGTCTGAGATACTATCATTGAAGGCCCAGTTAGAGAAGCTGCAGAGCTTGAACGTTGAGCTTGAGTCACAGAATAAGCGGTTCACGGAAGATCTTGCTGCCGCGGAAGCAAAGGTCGCCACTCTTTCAAGTCATGATCAGGTAAACTTTAAAACTCTGGTTTGATTATAATATGTGTTGCTTGGCAATTGAAGTATGGTAATGTTCTGATGGGGGCCCTGCAGCCCCCTTCTTTTGTGCTGTTCGGACTCAACCATTTCGAAATTCCCATTGAATTCGAGTTTTAATTAGATTATGGATGAAATCCATCGATGATCTGGGTAGTCTTCAAGCCATGGATTCATGTAGCTGAGACTCACCCGGACCGAAATGAGTGTGACTCATACCAACTCGGTCTAACTCAGTCTGACTCTGTCCAGTATCAGTGTGGCAACTACGTTTTATTTTCGACCGAAAAGAAGTTATCTTGGACAGTTTTTCAGCCCATGATTCAAACCCCTTCTTTTGTGCTGTTTTTAACTTCTGTATAGGCATCTATTTAGTGAACTCTGTTAAGTTTGGACTTGGCCATTTCTGAACTCCCATTGAATTCGAGTTCTGATTAGATTATGGACAATGGCAGGGTTCCTGAAATGAATAGCTCTATTTCCACAAAGTCAAGTTCCATGTCTTGTATAAATTTGAGAAAAAATTTAAGGCTTTAAATTCACATTGTTATTGCCAGTTTGAATGTAGATTTCACACATGACTTCCACTCGTAATATTGTTGTTGTTTTGTTTTTTTCATCTCCATTTAAGCCTAATAACACGTATATCAGGAAATTCAACTTTCCACCATATTGTTTGCTAAAGTATTTTCATATACAATTTAAAATGCGTAGGTGGTTAACGTTTTCTTTCTTTCTTTCTTTTTTTTTCTTTTTTCTTTTTTAATGAATGAAGAAAGACAAGGTTGCAGAGGTTGTAGAGAAACCTGAATTTAGAGATGTTCAGAAGCTCATTGCCAACAAGTTGGAGCATTTTAGAGTAAAGAAAGCCGTCAAAGAAGACAAACCTGTTAAGATGCCATCTGTTGCATTGGAACCAGTGACTAAAATCGTAGAAACCCGACCAAAGGTTTCGATGAATGGCCCCCCTCCGCCTCCGCCACCACCACCACCTCGTCATGCCCCTCCCAAGGCAGCGATCATGCAAAAAGCTCCAGCCTTGGTGGAATTTTATCATTCTTTAACAAAGAATGGCGGAAAGAAGGATCGCTTGGGGGCTGGGAATTCCAATAACACTGTTACTATTAATGCACACAGCAGCATAGTCGGGGAAATTCAAAACCGGTCCGCTCATTTGTTAGCTGTACGCATTCAATACCTTTATTTATTTTTGTGACATTTCTGCTGCTGATTTGGAAAACTCATTTGACAATTGTGATCATTTGTAGATAAAAGCAGATATAGAGACGAAAGGGGACTTCATCAAGTTGCTTATACAGAAAGTTCAAAGCGCAGCTTATGCGGATATAGATGCTGTCCTGACTTTTGTTGATTGGCTTGATAGAGAGTTGTCTTCGTTGGTAATTCCAAAATCCTTTTATGCGAATGATGATCCAATGATCCAAGCCGGCCATAAAATCCATTTGCTCTAGCATAGGCAGCAGACTTGAAATAAATGTGAATTCTATCAATGGGTTTTTTCTTTCTGTCAAACATAGAACAATCTATTTGAATCTTCATTTACTAAATACTGACCCCAATTAGTCGGGATAACGCTTAGATGATGATGATCTATCTTTATCTGCAGACCTAACAAATATTTGTATCTTAAATGTGTAATTCATCAATTGATTGATTCCGTCTCCCGAATTTTGGTTAGGATATATGCCCATCAATTTCCACAATTTGTTTGATAACTTCAATGATGATTGGACTGGTCTGATTGTTGGGTGGGGACATCCACATGGTGGGGCCCAATTGATGATGGCTCATATGTCCCACATGTGTGCCAAGTTGGCACATGTTGTTGGCCATGTATGGGGGTAGGGTCATACATGCTTGTGGGATCAGTAGACCTCTCTGCTCATAACTGAAGATAAAAGGGGATACTCAGTACCTATGGATATCATTCGCAACTGGAAGAAGCTATGGATATATTGTGATAATCATCTGTTTAGGTGACTTAGAGATTCTTACAAACATAAAGCTCAAAATGATGTCTTGAATGCATTGCATATCTTTTTCAAACTGGTCTCTGTTCATTGAAGTTCTTTGGTCTATTTATGCGGGAAATTTTCATTTCTTTCCATTCTTCTGATATTGTACAGGCTGATGAGAGAGCTGTGTTGAAGCATTTTGATTGGCCTGAGAAGAAGGCCGATGCCATGCGAGAAGCTGCTTTTGAATACCGTGATCTAAAACAGCTGCATATCGAAGTATCTTCCTATGAGGATGATGCCTCCCTGCCATGTGAAACGGCATTGAAGAAGATGGCATGCTTACTAGATAAGTATGTATGGCAGATTAACATCTCTTGATTTTCTTTCTTTTGCTTTTATAGCTTCAACATTATTCTTTTATTCTGTAAGTGAGAATTTCTGTCTATCGTCATGTGAAGATCGGAGCGGGGCATTCACAGGCTGATTAAGCTACGAGACGTAAGAATGTCCTTGTTTAGGGACTGCAGAATTCCGACAGAGTGGATGCTCGACTCAGGAATGGTTAGCAAGGTATGTTGTTTTCCATATTGGCATTTTGGTGATCCTGACTGTTGTTCTGATGGACCACTCTCTGCTGATCAGGGATAAACCAACAGTGTTCAGATTGGCAGATCCTAGCTTTTTTTGGGCATTCCTTGATTCACCCTGGGGCCCACAGATCAACAGTATGGATCGCCAAACCCTGTACCAGATGTCACAGAATCCGTTCAATAATTCTTCAAATCCATGTTTGTCATGTCTATCGGAATATAACCAAATCACGAGCAATTCTGCTGAACTCATTTCTGTCTGTTTTCTCGTCTTTTCTTTTTTAATTACAGATAAAGCTGGCTTCTGTGAAGCTGGCCAAATTATACATGAAGAGAGTGTCATCAGAGCTCAAATCACTTAGGCACTTGGAAAGGGAATCCACACAGGAAGCACTGCTAGTACAATGCGTGCGATTTGCGTATAAGGCACACCAGGTAAATGCATTCATCCGTTGCAGCTGCTGGTTAGACTGAGTTTCAAGTTTTGCAATTACCCAAATGGGTTTAGAATTCTTAATTTTGTCAGATTTTATTGAAACCGTTCGATTTCCACAACAGTCGGTCTTGACTTGGTATCAGCTCGTAGGGTTTCCCTAGTGCTCAATCAAGTTTCTAAACTGAGGAATTATTGGGTCCTGCACATCAGTTAACTCTCTGTTTGTTGACACAAGCTTAGATACATACAGGGCCCATGGTTCGAGATTTGGGCCATTGATCTGATGGGTTCCACTATGGATGTCGATTTCTTGAGAGGTCCCAGTCCTTTGATCCTTCAACTAACACAAACAGTTGCTCTATTTCTTCATAAATGGCATAAGCCATTGATCAAAGAGTTCAAATCTTCCAACTGGGCCAAGTCCCATTAGATCAGAAGCTCAGATCATCAAACCACGGGCCCAGCATCTACAGATTTTATGCATTAGCAAACAGTTCCTAATGGTTCCTCTTCTAAACGGTAATAGGGACTGCGGCAAACTTAGCAGCAGCCTCTCTTTACATGTCCCTGCTGCATGCACATACACATTCCTAATGCAGTTTTATACTTTCTGCTTGGGCAGTTTGCTGGTGGACTTGATTCAGAAACAATGTGCACCTTCGAAGAGATACGAAAGCGAGTTTCGACACAAGGAGTAACATCGCGAGAATTGTTAGTGGGCATGACGGCAGCTTAAGAGATAAAATGGGCTCCCAACTAGTGAAGTAGGATGACCGTTGGTGAATGGGCCACCATCTGTTGAGCTATTTACCAGTCAAGAAAAGCAGTTTCGTTGAATCATTAATTTATGTATAAACAGTTTGAGAAGTATAGTCTAAACAAATAGAAACCAGTATTCAGTAAAAAGAGCAGGAATTGATTATGATAAATGGAACTGTGTGTCTTTGATGAAGGAGCATTTGAAATTCTGTTCTGCTTTTGGAATGAATATGAATTAAATGCCATGAACAGGTGGTCTAGGTTTCTGCACCTAAAAAAATGCATTTGTCATGACAACGCAGCTAATCACTAATGCCTACCAATGCAAACACATTCCGTGTCGTGTATAGTTATTACCTGCTAAAGAAATTTCACATGATACATAACATTTTCGGGCAAAGCAACTCATTCTTTTGGTATGATTCTCTACTAATATAATTCGCCGTTTCTCACCACTTTTTTTCACTGCAAAGGGCCAATGTTGGGTGTTGATTTTATAAGGTAATTGTTTGCTTTTCTTTATCGACATATTTACCACCCGGACATAATTTAACTCTTGGCTTGAGCATTGTATAATATCACCATTTCTCACACCCCTTCACACCAAAAAGAAAGGCAGTTATCATGATGCAAGCCAAATTCCATCATATACCAGTTACCAGGTGTGTACTTCCTTTTTTTAGCACATGCACTCACACCACAATGGGTGCTCAAACCCATGACCTCATGTTGAAACTCTTGTGAATCTACCACTGAGCCATAGGGTTGCAGACTACCACATGTGTATACTGAATGTGAGAAATCACCGTGCCAAGCAACAAAGAATCACTTCATTCTTTTTCTATGCACTTCATTCATTTCCAATGACAGCACTAGTTTGCATTGGCAGGAGCCAATGGGTGGTCAATTTTTCAAAGTAGTTATATTGGCTTTTACTTTTTTTTCCCCTTAGGCCCTGTTTGGTATTAAAGAAAATGAAAATGTGAATTTGGTAAATCCATGAACCGATCAAATTCATAGATTTGCATTGGATTTGGATTTGACAAATTCCAAAAGCCACTGTTTGGCAATCAAAATACAAATCCATGGATTTGGAGAGCATTTATTGCAATGGTTAAGCATCTAGTATCAAGAAAATACTTTTCATTTAAAGTCCCTCATTCCAAAAAAATTCCAATTCTTTAGTTTTTTTTTTTTTTCCACCCCAAATCCATGGATTTATGAAGTGGATGGATTTTTGGAAACCCATGGATGGCTCAAATTTTGGGCTCACATTACATATGATGAGTTCTCAAACCGGTGGCACCGGCGCGCGGGAGAGCATTATATATATATATATATGAGAAATGCTCACACACAACTAGTTGTACGTCCAACTAGTCGGCATGTGGGGGCCACTATGGTGTTTGTATGATATTTTGTCCATATAGAAAGATTGTCTCACTATAAAAATAGGATTCACCAAAAATCAGGACGATCCAACCATGAAAATGTGATGCTCCATGTGAATGTGGAGTTTATAGGTGTTGTTTCATGGTTTCCTATGGTGTAACCCACCTAATTGTTGGATCAACCTGATTTTTGGGTCATCTTATTTTCATGATGGGATAATCTTAATGGATGGGCAAGATATTGTACAAACACCATGGTGGCCCCAAACACCAACTAGTTGGACGTACAACTAGTTGCGTTGTGCATGAGCATTATCTCTCTCTCTCTCTCTCTCTCTCTCTCTCTCTCTCTCTCTCTCTCTCTCTCTCTCTATATATATATATATATATATATATATATATATATGATTGAAAGATGAGAACTTTATTGGGCCAAAGCCAAAGAAAAGGAAGAAATAGAAACAAAAAGAAAATGGACACTTAACAGAAGCCTGAAAAACTACACCTAAGAAAATCTAAGGGTAAAAAAAATGAAGAAGAATAAAAATAACGCAAACAACAACACAGCAAGTAACAAAAAAAAAATCCACAGATTTGACAAATCCCCAACAAAAAACAAACAAGGAAGAATTAAAATACATGAATTTTTTCAAATCCCTACCCCAAATCCCTCTCTTAAGCAACCCTTTAATGAATTTCACATGGCCGAACCTATTCAAGAGTTTCAGTTTAATAAACCAAACTATTATCTTTTAGAAACTTTTAACTGGGCAAACAATAGTGTTGGAGTATTGACTACCTCAACTGGAGGTCTCTACTGTGCATGTAGCTGGCATATGGTGATTAGAATCATTCCCTGTGTGGGCCATATTAGGGACTATTACAAAATAAAAGTAACAACCAGAGTATTTATAACTGTTTAATAGGTATGACAATTGGATTATGATAGGTAAATAGTTGGTGCTTAAAAAGAATAATCAGATCAATCACAAAACTTTGTGAAAATTATGAGGCTTTAACTTTTGTTCTAATGCATATGGTGATTGGAATTGTTCCCTGGGTGAGCCATATTAGAGACTCACAAACCAAAAATAATAACCATATTGTAGTTATAAAATTGTTTCATCACTATGACAGTTGGATTGTGATTGGTAAATAGTTAAGCTTTGTGTAAAGGTTGGGGTAAGTAAACTTTTTGTTCTAACCATCTTCTCATTGACGTTAGAAGACTTAGGGGCGTTTGGATCATAAGTTACTCAAGATAAACTACTTATGCTTTAAGTAGCTTATATTGATTTCTATTTATTAAACAAAAGTGATTAAGTAACTTTAAATAATAATAAAAAAAGTTACTTATAATTAATCATAAACCAAACTTACTTATCTAAGTTACTTATCTACTGCTGTAAGTAGAAAAAGTAACTTATTTGGAGGTATCCAAACAGGTCCTTAATGTCATTTTGACTTCTCCTTTTTTTTTTGTATCATTTAAAATGGCCATATTGGTATCTAACTTAATTTTTAAATTCAATCATATAGGTATTACTATACTTGAAATATTGGAGGAAACTGATTTACAATTAAAACAAAATTACAGTGCAAATATTGTGCTATTAGTGAAATCTTTCTTTGTTGATTATAATCATCAATCAAATGATATTTAAAACAAGGGATAGAAACCAATCATGTAAAATAATAATAATAATAAAGGGTATAAATTCAAATCAAATTTGTATGGGAGATGGTTACTATCAAATTGAATAAGATAATTAATTACCCATATCCATTTTACGTAAATTACTCAAAATGATGCGAGACGTGACTTGACTTAACTTTGACCAACAACATGAAGTTCCTGTGGTTAGAAGGGCCGACGGAGATGCCCATCAGAAATCGCACCATAATTCAGTTATGTTGTGGTTACTCGCGAGTTTCAACATCAATTGGACAATGTCAAATTCAGTTGGAGTAACGTTTATGGCTTAACATGGAGTGAGTTTTTGGAAGCAGGCTCGAGATCTTTTCG
Organism: Liriodendron chinense; assembly: GCA_003013855.2. NCBI lineage: Eukaryota > Viridiplantae > Streptophyta > Magnoliopsida > Magnoliales > Magnoliaceae > Liriodendron > Liriodendron chinense. The sequence goes on along the minus strand of ML058484.1, from coordinate 1,230,778 downwards.
AGATTATGCTGGTTGGCATGCATTTCAGCTTTATGTGACAAAAGTAACAACCTTTCAAAATAAAAGCAATAATGTGAAATGAGTTATTAAAAGAGAGATGCTTTATTTTGTGGAATACGCTTCTTTAATAAATTTTCCCATTATCTTTAAAAAAATGTTGAAGTCATGAGCAGGAAAAAGAGACAATGGATGTTGTACTTTATGGAATAAACTTTCTTAAAAAACAAAATGCCGATCAAGTTAGAGAAGTGCGGAAGTTACTAGCATTCTTCTCAATGAGTCTTGAGTACGATGTACAAGTAAAAAAATTCGCTCAAATCATTCATTAAGTTAAGAACATATTGGCAGCCAAAATCACAATTTTTCACTTACATATTATTCATGGCTTGTATAATAAATGATCCTATATATCATATGAGTGATCTCATACTGCCGAGCATTAAACAAATTAGAAAAAGAAAAAAAAAAGTCATAGCAAAAAAAAAAATGGTAATAAGATTGTTTGTGCTATATATTTGAATGGAATTTGGGTAGATTTTAACAAAGCATAATTCAGGAACAATAAGATTACAACGTGATTTGGATCTTAATGAAATAATAAATAAGCCATCCAATCACTAATGCCATCAATACGAGGGCTTATTTGATCATCAATGTATTCTTTTTCATTTGTAACGTACCAGATTTGATCATTTTAGAAACTTGTAAGTACTGAAAGAATATCAACCATTTCATATAGCGGAAAGTTTCCTTAACATACTGGTTCAGTTTGCTAAGTTTAAGGTTGGTGTAATGCATTTATTTGCAACTCTTATGCATGCAATCAATTCACTTAAATCACAACAAAAAACCATCAGCACTATGTTATAGAAGTCTAAGAATTTGATCCATTTAGATAATTTAGTTTGAGGTTCTTCTTAATCTCCCACTCCATTTTGCTATAGTAAACAAAATCACCTCTGTCATTTCAAACATCGAGAATCGTGTTAGAGATAAGTAATTATTAATTAGAATATCAAATCTGCATTGTTATAAGATTGCGAATCATGTTAGTGCTGTTACAGAATTGAGAATCATGTTAGTGATAAGTAGTTATTAATTGGAATACATTTCATTTATGTTGTTGACCATATGGTGTAATCATCTATTCTGATATCTAAAAATTCATTGGCTACTAATTACTAACCCACCACCGAGTCACCCAATGCATCCAATTTATCAATCAGAAACAATAAACCACATACCTTGGCCCATAATCAACCATCCAACTTGAAATGGAAGAAGTCCACTTGATCACCGCCCAAGCCAATCATCGAACCCAATCACGTGAAGAATGCAACAAAAATGGCAAACCCAAACTGTCCATCAGCTGCAACTAGCCACCCAACTTGAGCAATTACAGATGGAATTGAATATATATAAAAATAAAGCCTGCATTTGGTTACAGCAAATATCATAAAATTTCACAATTAATCAGTGTAATTTGGTGTAAATTTTCAAGATATTCAATTCATGCCATCTACATTTTCTCTCTACATAATTCAATTCAATATATATAAAAAGAAAGAACCATCAAACACATTACAGACATCTACAAAATTCTTGCTAATCCGACTCCTGCAACCCACCCAACACCACCGACCCAACAAACAGCCCAGTGGCGCCGACCCCGAGCGCGGCTGCAACTACAGCCTGCACGGCGACAAGCACAGCCGAGTCATCAGGTATCAGGACCACAGCGGCAATGGCGGCAACAAACAGAGGCAGGGCGACCGACGCGAGCGCCGCGGGCGAGAAGCTCGCAGCGCTCTCTAGCAAGCTAAGCAGCCCCAATTCCTCCGCCTTAGAGAAGAACCCCAGCTTCTCAATCGAAGAGAGGGTAAACCCTAATTCCTCGGCCTTGGAGAGAAGGCCTGCCTTCTCGACGTTGCTGAGGACCTTCTTCTTCTCGAGCTTCTTGAAGACGTCGACCTTGATCTCCTCGCTGCCTTCAGTGAAGATCCCAGCGCCGAACCATTGCTTCTTCCAGTTCTCATCGTAGCGGTTGACCTGCAGAGAGATGATGGGAGAATTAACGGTTAAGATTTCACGATAGAATGAAATGGGGATTTGGGTTTTTTTCCTCTTACCTTTTTCTGGGGAGCCATGGCTAGGATTTTTAGGGTTTTGGTGGGGGAGAGACGAGGAATGGAAGGAGAATGGAGGGTTTGGCTGTAGTAAGAGGCGGCTGAGGCTGTTGAAGCTGTGATTGCTGCCATTGCACCTGCTGCTACACTTGCTGCAAGTGGAATGGATTTTGAGAGAGAGATTCAAAATCTATTTTCAGTACAACTGGTTGGATGTGATGTTAACGTCCAACCTGTGTGTGATTTCAAACTTTCATAATTTTGAGAAATCCAATCCGTCCATTATGTTGGTCCCACTATTGGTATATTTTATTGAAAACTCTATTTCTATTAAAATTATTATTTAGGTTACGACATAGTAAGCTATGGATAACCGTTGATATAATATTTCATTTCTACACATACCTAATGGGAGGATTATTATTAATTTTTAATAAGATGATTCTGATGGTGGGACCAACCTTTTGGACGGTTTGGATGCCGTAAAAATATGACAGGATGAGAAATATCTGTTGGTTGGACAGCATTTGGACAGTGTAATCGGTTGGATGTGAGCATCTCTCATTTCTGCCAATCATTCTATATCTGCCAGGCGATCCTATTTCTGCACACGTGGCATACATGAACGAGATCTAGACCGTCCACTTAGTATTTCAAAGAGTGGGTGGGCCATGATAGAAGAATCACAATCTGGCCATTCAATTGGTAAAAGATGAATTTATAGACGGTTTAGATAGCAGAAATATTGAACGTTGTATGATATCTTTAGCGAGTTATGATTGGTGGACGCGGATTGCGTGGTGAACCCAACGCCACGTAGCTACGTGGTGTAAGGACGCGGTTTGGCTAGTGACCCTGCCACTAGCCAATCCAATGGCTGATGGTGGGTGCTCTGTGGGTCCCATCATAATTGTTGTAGTTCATCCACGCCGTCCATCCATTTTTTCAGATCATTTTATGTATGAGCCCAAAAAATGAGGTAGATCCAAATCTCAACTGGACAACATCACAGGAAACAGTGTTCATTCAACGTCCACCGTCAAAAACTTCTTGGGGAAACAAATTTTTTGGAACAAACTGATATTTGTTTTTTCACTTCATCCCTGTCTTTTTGGCCTAATCAACAGGTTAAATGTCAAATAAACATTACAATGGGCAATAGGAGGTTTTTAATGGTTGACATTCAATCACTACTATTTTCCTGTGGTGTGGTCCATCTGATTTTTAGATATGCGTATTTTTTGTATCAACGACTAAAATTATTTGTAAAAATGGATGGACGGTGTGGATGAACCAAAACCATAATGGTGGGCCCCACAGAGCACAGACCACTAGCCACCAGGCTAGTGGTAGCGATACTAGCCAAACCGCATCCGTGGTGTAAGGACTCCGTGGGGCCCACCGTGATATATGTGTTTTATCCCAGGCGTCCATCCGATTTTCCAGATCATTTTATGGCATGAGCCGAAAATTGAAGAATGCACAAAGCTCAAGTGATCCACACGGCAGGAAACAGTAGGGATAATGACATCCACCGTTGAAACCTTCAAAGGGCCCACAGTGATGTTTATTTGTCATCCAACCTGTTCATAAGGTCACGCAGATCTGATGAAGGTAAAAGACAAATATCAGCTGGAACCAAAACTTCCGTGGCCCCTGAGAAGTTTTCAAAGGTAGCTATTCAATCCCCACTGTTTCTTCTGATGTGGTCCACTTGATCTTTGGATATGCTTCAATTTTAACCTCATGCTTTAAAATAATCCAGCAGAAAATATGGACGGCGTGGATTAGATACATACATCACGGGGGGGTGGGGGGGGGGGGGGGGGGGGCACAGAGTCCTTACACCACGTAGCTGTGTGGTATTTGGTTCACCGCACAATACGTGTCCTGATCTGGGCTAACCTTATTAGCACCCGGCCCCACATGAGTTGCAAAACAGCATGAAGATTGGCCTGACCTTTTATCCATGCCAGAAGAAGGGTCTGAATGGCCTGGATTGCATATACACACCACAGTGGGTCCTCCATGAAAATCAAGGGTCGGCATTCCCTCCTATTTTGTTCCCTGTGGTGTGGCCCACCTGAGTCATAGATCTGCCTGATTTTTGGGCTTTACAGCAACATTAGCTATGAGCTGACACATCTAATGGACGGATTTTATTACGTGCATATATCTAGTGCAAATAGATAGGGTCGAGTGGACCACACCACATGAAGCATTGGTGGCAATGATCCCAACTGATGTAGGGGAAGACCCTCTTGGTAAAAGAAGAAATTGACTACAATGGACGGGAAGAAGATCTAAAAAAAGGTAGAAAATTAAGCAAATTCGGCACCATTGGGCGCCCTACCATCCGTCATCGGGTGCCCGACCATCCATTAGGCACCTGGCAATCCATTATCGGGCACCCAAAATTCATTCGAATTCTCCATCAACTCTCTGGACGATTTTGGATCCTCGTTGAGTGCCCGACAACTCTTCATCGGGCGCTCAAAATTCGTCTAGATAACTCATTTTCTCACTGGGCTAATTTAGAAGGTCGTCGGGCGCCCAACAACCCTTCAACAGGCACCTGACCATGTGCAGATTTTTAAATTTCTTTCCAATTTTTTCGTGATTATTTTCTAGTTTGTTTAAAACTCAAATATTTCTATTAATTCATCTAAGGTTTTTCTAGGTTTAGTTTTATTATAAATAATTGTTTTAAACTCGTTTTAGTTGATTCCATCTTTTGATTAATAAAATATTTGAAATTTGCTCTATTTTGCTCGTGGATTCGAAGAAAATGTCTCGTGAATTCGAGATATCCCCTCGTGGATTTGAAGAAGATCGGTTGAGGAGTCCTGATAGCTCCGTAGATTCAAAATAGTTATCCTGTGAGAGAGACGGTGCTCGATCTCACCCCGTCTACGCTGTGCCGCCACCCAACATTAGAGGTGAGCATGAGTTAAGCTAGGCTCGGTCACTAAATAGCCTGGCTTGTGTTCGGCTCAGCTTGCCCATCAAGCTAGACTTTTATGTTCAAGCTGGCTCGGCCGAGCGTTGAGCCGAGTTTGAGCCTTTTGAGCTGAGAGACGAGCTTGGACACAATTTTTACGTGTTCAAAAAATTTCAGAGAGAAATAGAGAGATTGAGAGACGACCGGACGACAGCTGTCATCGGATGGACTGGAGAGAGAGAGAGAGAGAGAGAGAGAGAGAGTTGTCACTAACTTACCGCCTTGCTGGACAGATTTGAAGGGGGGGGGGGGGGGGGGGGGGGGGTGACTGGCCGGGCAGCGGTGGCTGACCAGACGGGGTTAGGGTTTTGGGGAGGGAAGGGGGCGCTCGTTCGAAATAGGAATGGTTTTAAGGTTTTAAACTTTTAGGTTTTAAGTTATATATATATATATATATATATATATATATATATATATATATATATATATATATATATATATCGAGCCGAATCGAGTCGAGCTTGGGCATGCTCGTGTACGGCTCGAACTATGAAATGAGCTAGGGAAATTCGCTCGGCTCTATTCGAACCCTCCCTCCGAATCAAGCCGAATCGAGCTAGAATGAGCCAAATTGAGCGAGCTAACCGAGCCAGCTTGATTCGTGCTCAACTCTACCCACCGTTGGAACTAGAGCTGGACACAAACCGAGTTTGATCGTTTAGATCGACTCAATAAAACTCTGTTTGAACCTAAAGTCTTCGTGTTCGAACTTTGTTCGTACACACGGGGTCTGTTTAAAAAAACAAAAAAAAAATTCAAGTTAGTTTCAATCACAACCCTATTTGACTCGACTCGAATATTAACCGACTCGACTCGACTAGTTCGTTCGACTCGATATATATATATATATATATATATATATATATATATATATATATATATATCTATATATATATATATATATAGAGAGAGAGAGAGAGAGAGAGAGAGAGAGAGAGAGAGAACAAGTTGGATGACAAATAAACATGACTGTGAGCCCTAGGAAGGTTTCAATGGTGGACATCATTCTCCTCACTGTTTCTTGTGGTGTGGTCCACTTAAGCTTTGTACCTGCCTCATTTTTTGTTTAATGCCTCAAAATGAGTTGTACAAATGGATGGATAGAGTGGATAAAACAAATACATCATGGTGGGACCCATAGGGCTTTGACACCAGCTTGCTAGCTGGTGTTCGCATCACCAACCAACTCACGTCCGCGGATTGGGTATTACCAGTCTACCCCCACCTGGACCTATCTAGAAACAGACGGTCCTATCAGTGCTTTGTGGGGCCCACAGTGATATATTTAATTATCCAAGCCATCCGTCCATTTTTTAAAGATCATTTATGGCATTATCCAAAAAAATGAAGTGGATCAAAGGCTTTAGTGGACTAGACCACATGAAACAGTGGGAATGTTAAATATGTTCTATTTTTTTTATTTAGTTAGTTAAAAGCTTTAAACTTTATGATTTGTCATTTGTGATATGTAATTTGTGAACAAATCGGTATTCACTATTCAATAGTAGAAAAAAAATATTTTCAAACGAAAAAAGTGAAATTGTTTGAACTCGTAAAAATTGTCCAAAATCCATACGTTCAAACATGTTCGAACATAGCTAGGTCAGCCCAAACCGAGTATGAACAGAACCACCCTATTCAAATGTTTGAACGCACCCACTATAGCAGTTGAACAATTCGACCTGGTCCATGTTCGACTCGGATAGGATCATTGCCCACCTCTAGTTGGAACCTTTCTAGGGCCCATCATGATGTTTATTTTCCACTGAACCTGATCATAAGGTCACGACGTCACGTAGACGTGGATGAAGGGAAATCATCACGTAAAATGATTTGTCAAAAAGGATGGACGGTGTGGATAAAAAAAACACGTACACCACGGTGGTTCCCACAGAGCACTAATGAGGTGCTGGTGGGGGTAATGCCCAATCCCGCCCCGATGGAGCTCCCCCGAGCATCTGTGAACATTAAGACCGGAATCCTCTGCAATACCGCACCGAAAAACTCCAAGCTCTAGGCCCACCGTGTTTTATATGTAAAATCCACACCGTCCATCAGATTATACCCTTTATTCAAGGTTCTGGGGACAAAAAATCAACCAGATCCATGCTCAGATTGGCCACACCTCTGGGAACAATTGGGATGAGATGCCAACCACAGGTTTGTGTGGGCCAGCATGCATGGTGTGTATCTTTCATCAAATCCGTTAAGCTTTGTCACCTGATGGATAGAGTAGATTTTCATATACGACTGCTATATAGTGGGCCCTGCAGATCTGGAGCTTTTTACACGATTTGTGAAATTGGTGTTTCCACCATTTCAGTCCTTTTCATGTCGACTCTGTTGCATCCACATTGGACTTTCTGAACCGTTCATCAGGTCCATTACACTGTTCTTAAGCTCCTTTGAAAAATTCGCACTGATCAGATGATCCAAACTGTCTACTTAGTGTCATGCAAAATGAGCACAGAAGATTGCTCATAAAAGATAGGCCCAGTCATGGGTGCTTAAAATGTCTGATTGCTGTCTCAATTTGCAATATGCAATGTTGTCTTTCCCACCGTTGGTTGCTTGTGTATGACATCCGAGCCGTGCAAAGGTGGGACTAATCACAAAGATGCAAAAATGGGAGATTTAAAAAGACGAATTTTGAGACTGTTGAAGACCGTCTGCAAAATCCTTTGGTATAACGACGGTTATAAGCCGTCCATAAATTTTACAACAGTTCCATCTACAATATCAAGAAAAATCATCTTAAAAAGTTTTTTTTTGTACTATGATCCAAATGGGCCGGATCTAGTCACGAACAAAAAGTAATAGGAATATCGAATCATGAATGGGTCAGAGGAATGAATGGCTAGACTGGGTTTTACAAGATATTATAGTAAGGAAAGAATCATATCATTGGAATTGAATGCCTCTATGTCAGTGTGCCAATGTTATATTATGGTAATTGGATTTCTTGCGGCTTATTTTGGTTGGTCTAATGTTTGTTACACTCAAGGAAATGAGGATTCCACACCCTAAGGATTCGTGGGCTTTTGAAGAAACGTCGTACATGGGGAATTTATTAGTTGGATTTGGATTCTTTTCAATGAACCAAACGGTGGATGCAATAGGGATCACCTTGGATAGGGATGTCCAAAAGAATTCTTAGATTGAACATTTCAACCGTTTGATTATATAAATATTATAATAATTGTCCATATTGATAGTGAAAGAGCCATATTATCTAGGGTTCAAATAGTTTTGATAGATTTTACTCGCAGCTATCTACCATACAAACTATGACATCATGTAAATAGTTTGGATTATTATTAAATTGGTTGGGTCTGGACCCTTTAGAACTGACCCATTTGCAACCCGTAGCTTACAAATCAAAGGTTGTATTGCTTGAACAAGCTGGTGAAAGCCTCACTCATAGGCTCAATCAATAACCATGTGGGCCAGGTTTGACTAGATCCACCATAGACCTAACTGTTTTACTATCGATGGGCTAGGGTTTGGCCCATTTCAGTCGAGTCTTTGGCTGAAATACTAGCCCAAGGGCTGAATGGACCTAAACTTCAAGCTTGTTTATTAATCGGGCTGGCTCGAGCTTTGTCTAAGAGCCCGTCAGTGTAACTCAATCTGGCTTGACTCATTTAAGGTTTTTAATGGGAATTTGGTCAATATCACGAATGAATGGGCAGGCCTATAAGTAACAACCTAGATCGTGCACGAAAGAGGGTGGCGGGGTTCGGGCTTGTCTGGACTTATACCCAGGCCATGAATAATCAACATGGGCCAGGCTTTGGGCATATTTGTTTTGACCCATCATGGGCTCAGGCAAAACTCGAGCCTAGGTTTTACTTTATGGGCCAGGCTTGGACAAACCTTGGCCTAGCCCAAAACCAGCCTGTTGACTAGGCTTGGCAATGGGTTAGGTTCAGTCCGAATCAGGGTAATCTAAGCCTGACCTATTTAATAAACGGGGTGAGAAATTTGGACCTAACCCAACTTGGAGAACAGAGCTAATTGCTTAAAATTTCTATAGCCTGGAATAAACCCATTTAATTGCATTTGGGTCAAGCTCAATTGACCCACCCAACTAGGCCATAAACTAACTTTAGTCTCTCATATAAGATTTTTTTACAATTCTTTAAGTTTTCATGTATTTGGAGCTCACTATCACTTCTATGGGATTGAATTTTTTCATTGCATGCGTATATTTCATGTCATTTACAGGCTTGTAGAAGAGCAATTACACTAGTATATTAAGATATCTTCATTTCACGTTATGAATTGAGTTGGGTCATTTGGCCCGGCTCATCAATTCAACATATTGGTGGGTCAGGTTTGGTGGCCTAAACTTGGGAGGTGGATTCCATACAACCCTCCATTAGACCTTTAAGTGTCCAACCAGATCTGTGGGGCCCCACCGTGATGTATTTGTTTATCCACGTTGTTCATCCCTTTTCTTAGATCATGTTAAGGTATGGGCTCAAAAATGAGATAGATCCAACACTCTAGTGGACCACATTAGAGATGAATCTTGCATTTAATGCAACCCAAGCTTATTGTTTGGTACGATCCACTAGAGTGTTGGATCTGCCTCATTTTTTTAGCTCGTACCTTAATATGATTTTAGAAAAGGGATAGACAGCATGGATAAATAGATACATCATGGTGGCCCCCACACAAATTTAGTCGGACGCTTAAAAGTTCGACCAAGGGTCGGACGCAATCCGCTTCCCTAAACTTGAGCCCAACTCACTGAACTAAATGGCCTATTTTTTCTGCCCGACCATGAACCGCAACGCAATTCAACTTGGCTTGAACCTATCTTGGCCTGAATCCAGCTTAGAAGTGTGTCGAACCAATTCACTCATGGGTCGACCCGCCCTTTACCACCCATACCGTTGACAACCCCACCTTAGCCTAGCCGTTGCCACTGTCACTGCTACATTCAGTTCACCTGAAGACCCAATCACCACCAAATATCTCTGGTGACTTGACTTTGTGGGGCCCACTATGATGTATGAGCTTTATTGATGCTGTTTAAGCATTTGGCCAAAAATGAGTCATATCCAAAGCTCAAGTAGACCACACCATTGAAACAGTGTGTATAATGGCACCCACTTTTGAAACCTTCTCAATAACCATGATGTTTATTTGCCATCAAATATATTCATAAGGTCACACGAACGCCTGTTTAAGAAGGAAAGACACAAATATCAGCTTGATCCAAAACTTATGTGGCCCCAGGAAGTTTTAAACAATACATTAGAGGGCGTTCAGGGCATGGTATTAAATGGGATTAGGTAGTATGAAATTGCATTTGGTTCTATGCAAATTCCAAATGATGTTTGGGGAAGATGTGATGCTTGGCATTAGGTGGGATGGAATTGCACTTGATCCTACATGGGATTTGGGTGGGATTTCAAAATCCCACACATGTTGGCCCCACATTGATCCATGTGTTTTATCCATGCCGTCCATCCATATAAGTCCTTTATACATGACACTATGGTTATATACATGTTCAAGTGAATAACATCTGTTGTGAATTTGATCCGTTGATTGCAATTCCATGGTCCACCAAACGGTATTTTGCTTAATCTAATGGTTTTCTCATAGTAAGTATTTGATCTCAAACCTGGGATTGTATATGAAAATACCGTTGGATTACAAACATGTAATCATTGTGCAATAAATTATGTTAATCTTACCTAAAACTATTCCATCCCTTCTAGTACCATGCGCCAAACAGGCCCTTAAATCTCCACTGTGGTGTGGTCTGCTTGACCTTTGGGTCTCCCTCATTTTTTAGGCAGGAGCCCAAAATGATAAACACATAAATCACGGTGGCCCCTATGTCAACGTGGAAAGGGTCTCCAGGCAATCTACGTCCCATTCCATCACTATATATGCAGCACTAGCCATGATTAAAGTATTTAGTGGCTCACTTTCAACGCGCTGAAATCACGGTGGGCCCAATGTTCCATTCCATCGCCATATATTCAGCACCATCAATCATTAAAGTATTTAATGGATCACCATCAACGCGCAAAATTCGATAAAAAGTAATGACCCGCAATCAGGATAGTCCATCCGTCTTTCGAATCTTCATCTTACACCTGGACGATGACCACGATGACGATTGATTGTCACTCCTGCAACCTAAAGTCGTTGGGGGGGACCCCTGACTGTAGGGCCTTGTGTGTGACTACATCCGCGCTATACATCCGTATTCAAAGCTCACAAAAAAAAAAAAAAAAAAAAATTGAAGCATATCGAAATCTCATATGGACCATAGTAGCAGGTAACAGTGCTAATTGAACATTAAAAACTTCTTGAAGGCCATGAAATCTTTGGATCTTTCTTTATTTTGGTGTTTGTGACCTTATCAACAGTTTGGATGGCAAATAAACATTTCGGTGGAATCCATGATGTTTTTAATGGTGAGGATTCAATCAAGACTGTTTCCTGTGATGTGGTCCACCTAAGATTTGGGTCAGCTTCATTTTTAGGATCATTTCCTACTTTCAAAATGGTTGGGCTGTGCGGATTTAATGCACATAATCACTGTAAGCCTCACAGTCAGGTCCCACCCACCTTGGCCGCGCCCAAAGTCATTTCTCTCATCCGCGAATCGTGGGGAGCGAATTAGGTGTTACCGGAGTAACAGATTAGTGGGTGTTACCCCATCGTAGGGCCCACATTGATGATTTGCTATATATCCATGCTGTCCATCCGCTTCTCCAAACTATTTTATGATGGGGTGCCAAAATTTATGCAGATCCAAATCTCAGGTGAATCACACCACAGGAAAGAATGGTGATTGAATGCCTCACCATTAAAACTTCCAAAGGGACCCAAATTAACATTTTATTACTGTTAATTTGTAATCCAGCCTGTTGATAATGTCAAGAAGATCTGTTAGAAGATAAATTAGAAATATCAGATTGATCCAAAACTTTTGTGGCCCACAAAAAGTTGTTAATGGTTATTCATCACTGTTTCTATTGGTATGATCTACCTGAGATTTAGATCTACTTATGATTTAGGATCACGTCTAAAATGAGATGGAAAAAACAGATTAACGGCGTGGATATACAAAAATTATATCAAGGTAGGCCCCACACGGTTACGGTAACACTCACTAAGCTGTTACAAGGGGTAACACCTAATTCACTCCTCGAATCGTGCAAGGCAGACGGTGACTGTGAGGATGTAACGGGAGGATATACCTCACGAATATTATCTGTAAGTGTTGTTTGATATACTCATAGGAGTACGATAGTTTATACACATCCACCACAATATTATACAAATACAGTCGACATAACACAATATAAACCATCCATATACTAATCTGAAAAATAAATATGTTGATTAATCCTGATCGTTAATTAAAGGACATCTGATTTCTTGGATTCGGACCATTTATTGTTTTTAATCTTAACCAACCATTATTTATCCATCGATTGGTCATTTATAACATTATTCCATTGAAATTGATGAACTAATGATGTATATGGATTTGAATCGATCACTTAGGTGGTCTATTTTTAGAATTTTATATTCCAGATATATCAGATATGGATGCGTGTGTATGGATTATCATACTCTCTCAGACGCGGCTACAGTCCGCAGATGCTGTTTTAAAAATAGAGAGCTTACTTATTCGGATTTTGTCACATCTTTGACACGTCATCACACGCTTTATACCCCTAACAATTATTTTCCATATATACCCCTAACAATTTATTAATCACAAAGATATCCCTAACGATAATTACATGGTGCTGCAGCTGCTGATACAAACACCATAGAGGCACTGAGATTCTAGTGCTTCCAGTTTGTTTACTATATTTTCAGGGAAATCCAAACCGTCGATATGATACGGCCCATTTCTGATGGAAGTTTTACGAAAACTATAATTAATGAGACAATGGAAATAATCTGATATCTGGAAAATAAAATAGACGGTTGGAAGGTCCACATGTTAAAGACATTTATATGTATAATATTAAAATTTTCAATATCAATCTGTCACGTCCACAGGTGAAACGAAATAGACCAATGGTTTGGATTAATAAGAAGTGGACCCCACTTGTCGGAATTGAAAAGCCAAGTATACTGTTCAAAACATTATCACTCGTACCGTATAATTCGGAATGATTATAGTGTCAACTGTTGTACATGAGAATTTCGCCCCACTATCTGTAAGTGGGGCCCACCTTCGATCCTGTATAAAATCTACTCCGTCCATATTGATTTAAATGTTATGAACGTATGATGAGATTAAAATTAATTTGATCTGACTATCAATTCACACACACCATATTAAGGAATGGGAAACGACCGAGAAACCTTAGATTAATTTGTGGCCAATATGATTAATATATTGGCATAATTTTGTATAATTCAAATTATAACGGTAGATATAACCATATGAATGGTATGGATTTTAGAATAAGTTATGGTGGACCCCAAATAGAGCTAGCTGCACCGAATTTTCCTATGCAACAACGGAAGAGGAACCTACCTCTCATTGATAGAAGGGCATTCGAACGGGCGCGGATTGCCTGCGAAAGCCATTCGCAGGCGTCTCCTGCACAAGGAATCTGGGTGGGGCCCACAGTGAGGTTTGTGAGAAATCTACGCCGTCCAACCGTTTTGTGAGATCATTTTAGGCGTTTCGACCAAAATTGAACGGTATCCAAGACTTGAGTGGGCCGAAAACATGACGATTGAACTTCCACAATTGAAATATTCGTGGGGCCACAGAAGTTTCGAATCAGGATAATATTTGTGTTTTCAGTTCATCTAAGTAGGAATGACATTATGAACCGTATGGATGGCATATAAACATCACTGTGGACCCCAAAGAGGTTTCAACGGTAAGAATTTCCCTACACACCTTTTGCTTTAGTGCGGTCCACTTGACTTTTGGATTCCGTTTATTTTTGGTCGCAACGCCTAAAATGATCTCACAAAATGGTTGGACGGCGTAGATTTCTCACAAACCTCACGGTGGGCCCCACCCAGATTCCTTGCGCAGGAGATGCCAGCTAAAGGCTCAGGCAATCCGCGCTCATTCTCATCCTTCAAAAAACTCGGGCGCGGATTTCCTGCGAAAGCCTTGCGCAGGAATTTCCTGCGCTGGGAACCAAGGTGGGCCCACAGTGATGTTTTATGATAAATCCACACCGTCCATCCGTTTTGGGAGCTCATTTTAGACTATGAAAACAAAAATGAACCGGATCCAATACTCAAGTGGGCCGAAAACGTGAGATTTGAACCTCCACAGTTGAAATATTTGTGGAGCCACAGGAGTTTCGAATCAGGATAATATTTGTTTTTCCAGTTCATCCCAGTAGTAGTGACGTTATGAACGGTATGGATGTCATACAAACATCACTGTAGACCCCAGGGATGTTTCAACGGTAGTAATTTACCTACCCACCTTTTCCTTTAGTGAGGCCCACTTGAGTATTGGATCCGGTTCATTTTTGTTTTCATATTCTAAAATGAGCTCCCAAAACTGATGGACGGTGTGGATTTATCATAAAACATCACTGTGGGCTCCACCGTGGTTCCCAGCGCAGGAAATTCCTGCGCAAGGCTTTCGCAGGAAATCCGCGCCCAAAAAACTCCGTCGGTTCCAGAAATCGTTCGCAACGTGGGCAAGGACGTGGCATAAGCGCTCTGAATCACAGCCGTCCAATCCTCACCGAAAAGATCCAACGGCCTTTGCTCTTCCCAAACGCGTGTCAGGAGCGTCCTAGCAGATGGCGGAGTGTGGCAAACCGAAAACCGTCACGAGCCTCCAGGCGCCAAGCCATCTGATAGGTCCACGTCATCTGGACCCCAGAAGTAACCAATAAGGATCATCCACGTGTCAATGAGGTTGGCTTTCTTCCTCCTTTCCTTCAGCTTCCTTAATAAGACCGTTCAGAAGAAGAAACCTTCGCTACTGCATCTACCTTCTTCCGATTTCCGGCGTCAGATTGCGGCAATGGAGGTCTCCGGCATCGCTTTCCGGCCCACTCCCTGCGTTTCCGGCGCCGGATCCCGGCCAGTCTCTGAAACCCACTTCAGAGAACCTTCTCTTTCCGGCCTATCTATCGGCGGAAACCGGCTCTCCGGCAAGCTCTCTCTCGCGGGCTGTTCTCGAGATTCTAAAGTTTCTATACGACCAAAGAGATTCTACGGCGGTTCCGAATTCTCCGACGACAGGCACTTGTGTTATTACTCCGTCTCGCCGAAGTGCGGCGGGAAGAAGAAGGAGAAGAATCCAGAAGCAGCAATGATAAAGAAGAGGCTGAAATTGGTTAAAGGGCTGTCGAGGGATTTGTCGGCTTTTTCCGGGATGGGTTTTGGGCTCGAAACCAGCGATAGTCTGATCGGAGAAGTCAAGGGGAAGACAATCTCGGTAAGATTCAGCTTTTTCCAGGATGGGCTTTTCATCAATTCTGTGAATTGTGGAATGAATTTAATCGACAGGTTTTCAAAACCATCCTCAGATTGGATTGATTTGATTGAATTTTCATTCTTTCAATGTCTTTGGGTTAGTTTTCTTTGGTGGGTTTTGATTAGATTTGAAAGTAGTTGTGATTCTTTCTCTTTTTCTTTTATAACTTGATTTTGTTTTAATATTAAAGAAAACCTAATTTCATAAATTGTTCATCACTTGAAATTTTATCCAACTCCAGCATGAAATATGTATGAACGGAGTAACAAAGAGAATTGAATTTGCAACCCATTCAAATCAAATGGAAATAAATTGATAAAACATTCCTGTAAACACAATTTCTTAACACCAAATTGTTGGGTGGGAAAAGTGGAAGAGTTCTTTGTTTCTAGTTCTCCTGCTGGGAGAACCACAAAAAATCCTTGGAATGGGATTCCAACTCTGCAGATGTCCCAGATGGGTGGGCCTGTAGGATCTAATGGTCTACACGATCTTGGGACCTTTGCAAAAGCCAAAGATTGATGTGGTCTGCCTAAGCACTATGAGAGCAGAGAGGTTCAATCATCCCTCTAATTCTACGGTTAAGATGAGCCTGGATTACGATCAATGGAATTGGATTGTATAAGGGCAGGCTGGATGAATAGATTAGATGTGAAAGTCACTTTCTCCCTATTTTCCCTCTAGGACTCTCAGAACTACTGGATGTCGTCTACAAGGGATCACATCCAGGAACAGTAGGGAAAATGGAAAGACAGTATGCAGGTAAGCTGTGTTCATGGGAATGTGCATGCCTAGCCATAGCTACTTTGAGTTTGAGATTTGTTCGAGGTCAAAGTGGACCTAGCTAATCCCTCTCAAGGCACAAGAGACAAATTTTAGTCAACTCGGTTGTGAGGGCTTTATCATTCCTTTTTTGTCCGTTTGATCCTACAACATGGGTTTAAATTCCAATAGAAGTAACATAATCTCTAATTTTGATTGGTGGGTGAGAGTAGTTTTTAATCCAATGTTGGGTTTTTAAATCTGTTAATTTGCTTACAGTATTGGGTTGAATTCATTTTAGTTTCTGTGATTTTAGTCTATACATTTAATTTTAAAATGTTCGCTCATTTGAATTTCCAATTTAAGATGTTTTATGATTAGGATTGATCGGTTGGCCAGGACTTTCCGCCTCAAGAAGCGAGAGGTCTTGAGCTCGAGTCCCCTCGGTGGCCACTTCCAACAATAAAAATATTACCCGGCCCGTGTGGATGAGGAGGGTTTGCACGTGCCCTGGGGATCTTGAAAGGTTCTCCGATTAGGAGACCTAGCTGAGGATCTAGTCAGGTGCTCTAAGAGGCCTGGATACCCTGGTCATAAAAAAAAAAAATAAATAAATAAAATGATCAGGATTGATGAAACTGAAATAATTCCTCCAGCAAAAAAATCTGCAAATTCTTAATTTTGGTAAAGAATTCACGGCAGTGGTTTGGAAGGGGGCAAAAAAAAAATCTTGCAAGGACTTCTTTTTTCTTTAGAACGCATAAGTCTCTGGCTAGTCGAAGAAAAATTCCTGTAGTTTGGATTACAGAATAGTCCTACCATTTCGGATATGCTATCTTTCTGTTTTTCTTTTTCGAACTCAAAACTTTTTGGGAATTTGAAGCTTTTCCCAGTGATGAATTTGACTGGTTTAAATTCGTATGAAAGCTCTTGGGTTTTGTTCTGGCTAGAATCGTAGATTGTATTTGTTCGCCCATCAAGTTGAAGATCTTCTGCCGAAGATCTTTCGCATTTTGAGCGTCTTATGTCAACTTCGAAGCTGACTCATATATGGATGTTGAAGTGGTCCTTGAATTTTTCTGTGTTGATCTGTTTAGTTCCGTTGATTAGATAATCTGATTTGATGCTGAAAATTGTATAATGATTTTGAGAATTGATTTGGTGCCTCCAGAGGCATGAAATTCCTTTCTTCCACACTGCGAACTGTCTGTTTGTGTTTGTTGGTTGACAAAGGAGCATTGGCTTGAATTTGTGGCTGAAAAGAGGAGCATTGGATGGAGCCATTTAAGCTGAATTGTTTGTGTTTTTATATGCAGGAAGCAGCAGAAGTTCTACTGGCACAGCTGCGGCAGCTTAGAGCAGAAGAGAAGGAGATGAAGAGAAAGAGGAAAGAAGAGAAGGCTGCAATGAAAGCCGCTCGGATGAAAGTCATGGCTGGTAGAGAAGATGACACCTCAAGCTTGTCTTCCAAATCAAGCGACAGCGAGTGCGGAGAGGTGGTTGACATGAGCCGCCTCAGAAGCAGGATTCCTGCAGAACCCAAAATAGACCAACCTCGAGCAATCCAGGCAGAAGCATCAATAACTGTTCCAAACCTATCAATTCAGGAACAGAAAACTGCAATGAAGGACACAATCGAAAATAGCTGTCTGTCGGCCTGTGGGCACGAATGCAGTACTAGTTGTAGCCATGCAAATGGCGTAGCAGTAGGAACATCAGCTGAAAGGATTGAGGTTTGTATGGGGGGGAAGTGCAAGAAATCGGGAGCGTTAGTGCTGTTGGAGGAATTTGAGAGAAAGGTTGGGATCGAAGGTGCTGTTGTTGGGTGCAAGTGCATGGGCAAGTGCAGGGATGGCCCAAACGTGAGGGTCCTGAATTGCTGTGATGATAGCGTCATCGACAAGGGGGAGGGTGCCATTAAGCCAGCTATCAATCCTCTATGCATCAGCGTTGGTTTAGACGATGTGGGCACAATTGTGGCTAATTTCTTTGGGGAAAAGAAGGATGTGGGTCTGTTGGCTGCTTGAGAAAGCTCTTGCCTTAGCTACAGCTCCTTTCGAAGTTTGTACTCTTAAGCTTGTAAGCTTGGTTTGATTGGAAGATGTGGGTTTGGTAGCACTTTCAGAGGATTTCTCTGGTATACATAACATATTCAGCAGTTTGGGAGTTTAGATACAAGCTCATGTAAATACTCATGTAGATTTATCAGGTGTTTGTTGATGATTTCCCTTCAAATGCACATAGAATTAGTTTTGATAGAACAGTCTCATGAATTTTATACCAAATATTGTCTCTCTCTGAAATTAGCCAATGTTTTGACATTTGATGCAGCACCGGATTGCGTTTTAATTGGGTCTTATCAAGTGTTTGTTGATGATTTCACTTCAGATATATATAGACTTTTAGTTTTGTGCCTCCGAAAATTCGAGCTGGGTGAAAAAGGTGGAGACATGCCTCTGAAGTTTTATGGGACGGAATGTTATGAGGTAAAAGAAAAACGTGTTCATAGGATTAGTGTAGCTGAAATAAGGATATTGAAATGGATGAGCAAAAGGGGGAGCGGATTAGGTGCTGCCCCGGCCTCACCCTTATTGTGGGACCCACCTTGATGTATGTATTCTTTATCGACCAATACCATATCCATTTGGCTTGCCAGACCATTTTAGGGCATGAGCCTAAAAAATGAAGAAGATCCAAATCTGGGTGGACCATGCTATAGGAAACAATGTTGATTGAATGCCTATCATTAAAAATGAAAAACTTCCTAGGGCCTACCAGGATGTTTTCAAATCTTGGGTGGAAGGAGAAAAACAAATATGAGCTTGATCCAAAAGCTCATAAAAATATGTTGCCATTCTTTCTCTTGGAATGTTATTCTTAAAGCATACTATGGTTTAGAGGCACATGATAAATTATTCCAAAAGCAGAGAGTGGCAGAGGAAAAGAATCAATTCATGGGAAAGTAGATTCTTCCTTCTTTACACATGGGTTTCTTCGATACTTCAAATAGATTCATTGCTTCAGACTAGAGTAATTCAAGGGCCCACTTGCTTACTTGCGCAGTCCTGGTCCACCAAATTGACCCAAGTAGAATACAATTCGGACCCGGTCCACCCAATTCAAGTGGATGGTCATTTGGCTGATAATCCTGGTCCATCCAAGTCAATCCAGGTAGACCGAGTCCACCCTCATTCAAGTACTTTTTTCCGACCTCTTCAAATTGTATTTCTTTTGTGCTTTGACCTAGGTTAGTAATAAGAAAGTCAGTCTTACTTTCAACACACACGCGTCCATGTTCAAGAAAAATCCTGACCAACCATAGCTGGGCTTCGACATTCACTGTGAAGTGCACCGAAGGAATAGTTCTCAGAATTGTTTGAGCCATCTTAGTGGGGCCCAAGAGATGAATTGTACATTTTCTGTTCTGTGGGTGGGACACACCGTTTCTCGCACAACCGGATCCAATTCCACAAATGCTCTGTAATGGTTGATAAACCAGACAACTTTGAAGGATGGTTCACCAACTTGGTCATTTCAGGCCAATCAGATGGCTTTCGGGCAAGACCAAAAATGGGGATGTTCACCAACTTGTGTCATTTCAGGCTAATAGGAAGGAACTTGTGTCATTTCAGGCTAATAGGAAGGACCGCACCCCTTTCGCATGACAAACTGCGGCTGTTTGGAGCGTCATCGGATTGAAATTGAAAGAAATTGAGATTTGGAATTTGGATTTTTCCCGGTTTTGGGGGTAAGCATAATCATTCCAACTTTGGTGAAGGTCTTACTTGTGGATGAAAAAAAAAAGGTGCAACCATATGTATGATATCCAATTCATCCTGCATGGTTGTTTCATCATGGAAAAAGGATGGCCGGATATTATGCTCACCCAAGCGTCATGTGGGCCACATGATAGAAAACAGTGGACAGCCAACAACGACCTTGAAATGACATGGTCGCCTACTTGGTGGTTGGATAGGTATGATTTCTGGAGCATCCATTTTCATTATGGGGCAACCATGCAAGACCGGTTGGATGCCATGCATACGCCGTGGTGGGACCCACACCATGTACTTGTTGCATTTACAGTTAGTTGTAGGTGAAACCTTTCCCCAACCTATGTTGTATATACACAAGAAAGAGACGGCTGAGCAAGAAATTACAGCAATGGCTAGGATCCGCCGATCCAGAGGATTTTGGTGCATGGGCCACCAGCCTTTAGGCATGTCATGTCATGTCAACCGATTTGATCGCTGAACATGGGTCCACCAGTATGTTCTTTTGAAGGGTTGTCTTGAATCCACACGTGTGTAGTATGTTCCCCTCTGCCTTACACGTGTGCAAGCCCTGGGCTGTTAATCAGGTGGACTGGGCTCTTTTTATTGCATTGTGGTGGTCCACCCAACAATTGATCATTACTCTTCACTTATTTTTGGACGCGAATTTCCCACCCAAAGTTGCCTGTGCAACAGAAAGCTATGTGGGGCCCACCCTAATTTCTGTGTATCATCAACTCCGTCCAGAAGTTGAGCTAGCTCATACAAGGATATGTTCCAAAAAAATAAGGTAGATTCAAGACTCAAGTAGACCACAACACAGGAAAAAGTGAGATGGGCTGCCTATTGATGAAACCTTCTTTGGGCTCAGATGAGTTTTCGGATCATGCTGATAATGGTGTTTGCCTTTCATCCTGATGGGCCTCACCTTATGAACGGGTTGGATGGCATATAAACACCAGGTGGGCCCCAGGAATGTTCGCAAGGTGTGTGTTTCTGTCCCCATTGTTTCCTTTGGTGTGGCCCACTTGAAGGTTGGATCTGTCTGAGGTTTGTCCTCACCACATAAAATGATCTTCCTTAAATGATGGACAGAGTGGATGTCACACAAAAATATCTTTGGGCCCCACGTAGCTTTTTATTACACGGGCTCCCTACAAGCGTGTAGGAAATTTGCGTAACCCTTCCATAGCTACTCGCAGGAGAAGATATCAAATCCAACCCTTCTTAGCACGTGTGTTGAGGACCAATCACAAAGCTCCCTCTGTGGATTCCATGTTCCCAAAATCAGGCCCGTCCAGTCATCATCAGATGGACCAAACGTGCACAATTAATGTGAACGCTGATCAATTTTCTTTCAACCGTCCATTTCCTTCATACACACGTGGCCCCTCTGAAGACCGGGATTGATCGCCTTCTCTTCCACTGCAGACGCACGATGGGCCCACCTGATGAAGAACCCTGACACACACGCATGAGCCACATTGGCACGTGTGGTGAGAGTAGAGTAGGATTAGAAATCCTACTCCCACGAGGAACCATCGCATTTTCTCCCCCCCTTAAAAGCCAGCAGTCTCTTTCCGCCAAATCTCCCTCCCTCCCTCCCTCCCTCCCTCAAGAAACAGAAAGAGGAAGAAAAACAGAGAAGGATCAAAGCTTCTGTGTATGTATCAGGTATGAGAAACGAGCTGAAATCGTTTCTTTAAAAACTCTAATTCATTTCTTTTGATAGAACGGGCTTCGATTCAAAACCACAAATCGTTTCTTTTCCTGAATTGGGTCTCAATCGAAATCCCTTCCTGCATTACATAACCGGCCATTTCAGCCCCAATTCAATCGGCACTCCCTTTTCCTGTTTGAATTGAATATTCTTTCACGCAGATTCTCATTTCAAGTTCTCTTATTTGAATTGGGTTTTGATCAAAATTTGGTTCTATTTATTCAAGAAGTCGATATTCAAAATTAGAAAATGTTCCATCGTTGAAGAAATGGCGATTTCAGCCCAATTCGATCCTTACCCCCTTTTCTGGTGTAAAGTGAATGTCCTTTTACGCAGATTCTCATCAGAAATTTGTCCTTTTGAATTGGGTTTCAATCGAAAGTGGGTTGTATTTATTCAAGAAGTTGATCCTCGAAATTGAGAATACATTCCATTGTTGCAGGAATGGCAATTTCAGCCCAATTCGATCAGTACTCCCTTTTCCGGTATGAACAGTATCTTCTTTTATGCATATTCTCATTGGAAATTTCTTTATTTGAATTGGGTTTCGAAAGAAATTCTGTTGTATTTATTCAACAATTTGCTATTCGAAATCAAGATATGTTCCATCATTGAAAAAACGGCCATTTCAGCCCAATTCGATTGGTGATTTCTTTTCCAGTATGAGCTGGATTTTCTTTTAGGCAAGATTCTCATTAGAAATATATTTCCTGAATTGGGTTTTGTTCGGAACTCTATTATATTTCATCAGGAATTTGGTACTTGAAATTGATAATTTGTTGGTTTTTACATGTTTCTTATCGATTTTTTTTTTTTTTTTGGCTCTGTTTGATGACAAAAATATATTTAATTTACAAAGCATTTGGCTAGGCTTGAAAAACCTCGAGATGAATGATTTCTGTCCAGATCATGAATGACACATTTTCTTCTGGGAGTTGAAATGACACAACTGTCAAGTTGGAGCGCCTTCTTTTTTCTTTTTCTTTTTTGTCGCCTTCAAGTACAAGAACCATGTGCCATCCAAACAGCCTTATTTTCAGGTTCTAATTTGGAGAAATGCTAATTCAAGACAAATCAATAACTATTAATTTTGTCCCCATTCACGTCTAAATGGGTTTTAGCTAAAATCTATATCTTTTTTTAATTTGCATTTCGACCGTAGAGATG
This sequence comes from Liriodendron chinense, assembly GCA_003013855.2. NCBI lineage: Eukaryota > Viridiplantae > Streptophyta > Magnoliopsida > Magnoliales > Magnoliaceae > Liriodendron > Liriodendron chinense. The sequence continues at coordinate 1,207,767 of ML058484.1, read as the reverse complement.
ATCTATTTGGGTTTTCAATTAGTTCCTTGACAGTAAGCTGGTGATTAATTAATTTTGAATTATCTGCAGATTGAAAGGATTAGCTTTAATCCTCAAAACCCATCTTCAGGAAGTAGGCTTTCCATTAAAACCTGTTTATATTTCTTAGAAGTGGCAATCTTCTGTTATATGTATGTTCTCAGCGCCTACTTGGGTTTAACTCAAATCTGCGTCTCTGAATTCAGTTCCAATGGTTTTTAGAATTTTTTTCGGTTGATTTATCAGCCAAAATTCAATGGCTACTTCACCCCCGCCACCGACCACGCCTGCACCTTGTCCGGACATAAGACCTTCATTTTCTTCCCCAGGGACAACCGGATTTTCCCCGCAGAGATCCCCACAAGACTTGCGCCTTTCACCAGCTAATGGCATCAAAACCAGAAGTCCAATTCCTCATTTCATTATTCCTCCCAGTCCATCACCCACTCCTCAATTCAATACTCCCCCTGGTCTGCCTCCAGCTCCTCGATTCAATACTCCCCCTGGTCTGCCTCCAGCTCCTCGATTCAATACTCCCCCTGGTCCATCTCCAGTTCCTCAATTCAATACTCCCCCTGGTCTGTCTCCAGTTTCTCAATTCAATACTCCCCCTGGTCTGTCTCCAGTTCCTCAATTCAATACTCCACCTGGTCGGTCTCCTCTTCCTCAATTCAATACTCCCCTGGGTCCGCCTGTCTTTTCCTCACCACTCCATCCAGCAGCAGTGCCTTTTCGGACACCCGCATCTCCTCAGCCGGTTGCCTTTTCTTCCTCTAGTTTGCCGTTGCCAACATCTTCTCTTCCACCTTATTCAAATGGGTCAGCTGGGTCACGGTCAAACGCCTCTGCTGCTACAGCTGAGTCAACGATCGATGAGGCATCGCCTTATGTGCTATTCTCTGCTCACAAGGTACCGTCTTCATATCCCTATCACTACATTTTCTCTTTTCTTATACGACATCTACAGTCTTAGCCTTTATGTAATATCACTTGGCTTAAGACTTATATTGGAATTCATTTGTCATGAACTCTCTCTCTCTCTCTCTCTGTGCACGCGCGCGCGCGTGTTATGTATATGGGTTTTGCTAATGTCCCCAAAGCTTTTAAGTTACACGTGGAATACCCAATCATCAATCTGGACCATTCATTCAATAGTACCATTGGGAGCAAGCCATGGTGCAAGAATCATGCCAATTGGACGATCCTAACCCTATGAATGAGACCAATTTATTATAACCGTCCGTTTTTTTATGAGCCATAAATTGCATGGTTAGAATCATCAAACAAAAGTGATGCTTTGGAATCATAAGCAATACAAAGTGGGATCTGTTGGATAGATGGTCAAGATGATGATTGGACATATTTTGTTTCTCTGCTCAATCTTGACTGTCCATTTTCCATGCAGTTGATTGGATGTTTGTGATCATTCGATTGGCATGATTTTTGCACCATAGCTTATCCCTAATTGTATGAATAAATGGACCGTTTGGATTGATAACGCGGCGTCCCACTGTCACTTAAAAGCTTTCAGGATGTTGCTAATGTTCCATGAAGGTGGGACAACAGGTTGTGGTGCACTCAATAGACAATTTCCAACCTATTAAGTGCATCTGACATCCAACCTGTCCAATTGGTTGGCCCTACCATAAGTATCATGGTGTGCAAAAATCAGCCATATCCACTGATTGAATGGATCACACTTGTATTTTGCTATTTGGCATAGAAATTGTTTCTTATGGAGTGTCCCACATGATGAGTGGATAGGACTGATTTTTCGCATTGCGTGATCCTCATGGTGGGGCTGATCTACTAAAAGGGCTGATCTACTTAACAAGTTGGAAGTGATCCCCTGGGTGGACTGTAATTTGTAGTCCAACAGGTTGGACCTGAAACCTTCCTGCATGCACACAACTAGTTGGACATCCAACATGGTCATTCCACCATGAAAATGCATTTACCCCACATGAATGTGGAGATCTTTTTTTTTTCTTTTTTCTTTTTTTCTTCCTTTTTTTTGAAAGAAGCAACTCTATACATCCATTCGGGTGTGAGCCAACAAAAAGATATGGCCCCGCCAATTGTATAGATCAAAGAGATACACAAGCTGCAAGGAAAGGAAGCAACATGGAAAGAAATTCTCCTCTTCCAAGCCTCCTGCTGAAACTACACTGCTCACCAATGAGGCAGCCTGCATCAGGCATAGGATACACAAACAAGATCAGGCAGCAACAACCACTTGGTCAGCCATATGGTGTGGCCCACTTGATACTTAGATTGACTTCATTTTTGGGGTCTTTCATTTTCATTGTGGAAAGACCTTGCTGGATAGGTGAGATGTCATACAAACGCTACGGTAGGCCCCGCTTGAAAACTAGTTGGATGTCCAACTAGGTGTGTGAGCATCTCTCTCTCTCTCTCTCTCTCTCTCTCTCTCTCTCTCTCTCTCACACACACACACACACACACACCGCGCACGCGCATGTCTGTATGTATATATGTATGTGAGAAGGTCTCAAGTCCAATTGGTTGGACACCCCCCCCCCACGCACGCACGCACGCACATGTCTGTATGTATATATGTATGTGAGAAGGTCTCACGTCCAACTGGTTGGACCATAAGTTACTGTCACCCAACAGATAATGACCAATCTTTCATGTGTGTGTGAACCCATCCAATAGGTTGGACCTATCATGAGGATCACCTTGTGCAAAAATCAGCCAACCTGAATCAGACGGTCCACTAAATGAGTCACCTCATGAAACCCCCAGGGCTAACTTTTTGGCTTGATCCAAAAATCTGGTGGGCTATAGCAAAGTGAGAGACAAATCAAGGGCCCTGGGGGTTTCCACTTTGTTATGGCCCACCAGATTTTTGGATCAGGCCAAAAAGTTAGCCTAGGTGGTTTCATGACGTGATTCATCTAGTGGACCATTTGGATTTTGTACCCACATCATGTGTCAAAAGTTCTCACGAAGTTCCTATGAGAACCGGTTCCCAGGAGAGCATTTGTGTATGTGTGAGAAATGATCAACCACACCTGTTGTAGGTCAGCTCAACATACTACTCCCCTCACCTGCCAACTTCTCATCTGAGTAGGGCACCAAAGGTGGGGCTCCTCATGAAAATCTCCTGCTCAAAAATCAGGTATGTCCATTCATCAGCCAGGCCATCCAATTATCGTCTGATTTAATTTGTCCACTGATTTCATATATGGTGGTTGTCTGATGAGTGGACTGGCCTGATTTTCTTTTGCCAGGTGATCTTCATGGTGTGGCTGCCTTTTGCACACCTTTGATGTCCTACACATGACATATTGGCATGTGAGAGGGTTGTATGTTAAGCTAACCTACATCCAGTTTAGTGATTACAGAAAACATATTTTTTAGTTTTATTTATTTAATGGCCATAACAATAATGATAAAAAATATTCTTATTTCTGTTTGATTTATAGGTCTTGAAACAGAAAAAGCTAGCAAATATCTCGAGCTTGGGATTTGGTGCATTGGTTTCTCCTGGTAGGGAGATCGCACCAGGTCCTCAAATAGTACAGCGTGACCCACATCGTTGCCAAAATTGTGGAGCTTATTCAAATCTACATTGTAGTATTATTCTTGCCTCAGGGAAGTGGCAGTGTGTAATTTGCAAAAATCTAAATGGTAGTGAAGAACAATATGTAGCAGCTAGCAGGGAAGACCTTGGAAACCGGCCGGAACTCTCATCCCCAATGGTTGATTATGTTCAGCCTGGGAGCAGACGTTCTGGATTTGTTCCGGTATCTGAATCGAGAATGTCTGCACCCATTTTTCTGGTCATAGACGAGTGCTTGGATGAACCCCACCTTCAGCATCTCCAGAGCTCCTTACATGCTTTCGTTGATTCCCTCTCCCCAACTACAAGAATCGGAATCATTTCATATGGTCGGACCGTATCGGTTTATGACTTCTCAGAGGGATCTCTGGCATCGGCAGATGTGCTTCCAGGCAACAGATCACCGGCTCAAGAGTCATTGAATGCGTTGATTTATGGGGCTGGCATTTACTTGGCACCTATTCATGCATCACTTCCTGTTGCACACACTATATTCTCATCTATGAGACCTTACAAACTGAAGTTGCCTGAAGCATCAAGGGACCGATGCATTGGTACAGCAGTGGAGGTCGCACTGGCCATAATTCAAGGGCCCTCAGCAGAAATGTCTCGTGGGGTGGTTAAAAGGTCAGGGGGTAATTGCAGAATCCTGGTGTGTGCTGGTGGTCCAAATACGTATGGTCCTGGATCAGTTTCCCATTCATTTGCTCATCCCAACTATCCATATATGGAGAAAACAGCACTGAATTATATGGAACGTATCGGTCATGAGGCTCATTGGCACAACACAGTGGTTGATATTCTATGCGCTGGAACGTGTCCGGTAAGAATTCCAGTTCTGCAGCCTCTTGCAAAAGCTTCTGGCGGTGTGCTGGTTCTTCACGATGATTTCGGGGAGGCTTTTGGCATGAATTTGCAAAGGGCGTCTACAAGGGCAGCAGGTTCTCAAGGATTGTTTGAGATACGTTGCTCGGATGATATTCTTGTAACTCATGTCATAGGGCCAGGTGTAGAGGCACCTTCAGATGCTCATGAAACTTTCAAAAACGACACTGCTACTTGCATTCAAATGCTAAGTGTCGAAGAAACTCAGACATTCACTCTGTCCATGGAAGCAATAGATGACATTAAGGGCGACGATGTTTTCTTCCAGTTTGCAGTCCATTATTCAAACATCCACCAGGCCAATGTTTCTAGAGTGATTACTGTCAGGTTGCCAGCAGTGGATAGCATATCATCCTATCTCGAGAGTATTCAAGATGAGGTGGCTGCAGTTCTTATTGCTAAGAAGACTGTCTTGCAAGCCAAAACTTCTTTGGATGCAGTAGATATGCGGCTAACCATAGACGAAAGGGTGAAGGATGTAGCTTCAAGATTTGGGCACAAGCTACCGAAATCAAAGATCTACCAGTTCTCCAAGGAGCTTTCTTCGCTGCCAGAGAACTTGTTCCATCTTAGAAGGGGACCTCTTTTAGGAAGTATCATCGGTCATGAAGATGAAAGATGTGTCTTGAGAAATTTGTTCTTAAATACATCGTTCGATTTGTCACTCCGGATGGTCACACCTCGCTGCCTAATGCATCGTGAAGGGGGCACATTTGAGGAATTACCGGCATATGATCTTGCCATGCAGTCTGATGTGGCAGTCGTGCTTGACCATGGAACAGATGTTTTCATTTGGTTGGTATGCTGTTCTGGGCCTCACTCGCACTACATTTTTTTTCTTTTTATTTTTTTTATTTTTTATCTTTTTAATTCGTCTTTGGTTTTATAACTTTTGTTGGTGATATTTTTAGCCTTTTTAGTGGCAGATGTTTCTTTAGGGAATTGTTGTCTGCACCCACCATGATTGATACACACCACCCTTTGCTTTCTATATTTGGTTATCTAATACTTTACTTTTGAACTACCAGAAGTATAAAGAATGAGGGCCAATAAGGGTGGATCTTATTATCAGAACATTCATGTTAGTCATTTAGAGTTTTTCTTTTTCTTTTCTTTTCTTTTCTGTCTGGTGAGTTGCAAATTCAAATAATAAGTGCTGATGCACCGCGACATCCCAGGGCTCTCATCTCATTAGACCTTGTTTTTCATGTATAGAAATCTAATTTTTCTTGTGCCCCTTACGAATCCATGCTTGGCCCTTCGCTTAAGCCCTTGCCTCGAAGCTTCTCGTATCTAAGAGCGGAGGGAATAACCCCTTGTCTCCCTTCTGTTGCTTTATTATTTAGGGTAAGTGGGTGAAGCGTAGAATTTTTGGTTTCCCTAAAACAGCATTCATTCCGAATCCCGGTCCAATCATGCTTGATAGCACCTTGGACAAATTTTACAAGATTTTCATTGCAGAGCCCCAGGTGTTTCTTGTTAAAAATCACCTTCTTCCAATTTAGTTGTAGTTTATAATGGAGGAAATTTTGGAATTCCATTACAGATCAAGGTTACATCACCACCATCTTAGGGTATGCTTGGGTGCCACCTAAAAATGAGTTCATCTCATTCTAGTTAACATCAATTTCGTTCGTATTAGAGATCATAGTTTATAAAAATTGTTAGTTATATTTTTAATCCTACCAAAAAAATAATAATAATAACTGATCTCTAATACATAACTATGATTAAATAAAATGAGAAGAACTCATTTTTAAGTCACCCAAATCAGCCCTCCTGCTTTCTCCTAGTAATTTGGGGTAGGCTTTTAAATGGTAGATTGGCAAAAGTCTTATAATTGGCTGGCCCACCTTCCTCTTTTACTTGGGCTCTTGGAACCCACAATGGCAGAGGGTCACATTTTCACCACCCTTTTCCTCAAGCATGTCTGCTTTTTCGGAATTTGGTTGTAATTTTTTACTGCCCCATTGAGAATTTGCAGCTTTACCTTTTCCATTCATCTTCCTCATAAAATTATTTTGGTGATACTCGATAAAAATTCTTTTAATGATTTCAGGGTGCTGAGCTTTCGACTCAAGAAGGGAGATGTGCGGCCGCTTTAGCAGCTTGTAGAACATTAGCAGAAGAGCTCACGGAGCATCGGTTTCCTGCTCCCCGGATCCTTGCATTCAAAGTTCATTTTCTTCTGCCTGTGTTTCTGTTCTTTTCAGTGTGATCATAGACCAGTTTCATTCTCAAAATGCTGTTCACTTGTAATGCTTCTGCAGGAGGGAAGCTCTCAGGCTCGATACTTTGTTTCTCGGCTAATACCTGCCCACAAAGATCCTCCTTACAATCAGGTATCATGATCTCCTTCTCTATTACATGTCTTCAGGGTCTTGGCTAGTGATTTTATTTTAATTGGAATCAGTTTGATTTGGAAAAAATGTAATGCTTTGATAATTAAAAAAAACCCTATTAGGGTCCCTTTTATGGTGAGAGAATCCCTAAGTATTTGGGTTTTCCTTTAAATCTTGAAAGGATTTGAAGATGAGAGTCCAAAATGTCCCACTCGGAAGAAGATGGGTACTATAAAAAAAACTGCTGTTCCCCTCTTACTGTTTCATGTCCCTCTCAAAAGGAAATGATCAAGGGTTATCTCCTATCCGATTGGATTGAGAGATGGTCCTAGCCGCCAAACAGTCTCTAAGAACTCAGGCGATTTGCAGTAATGCAAACGTGCGGTCTCACTAACTGCAGGAAGCAAGATTCCCTCAGCTGCGAACGTTGACGGCGGAACAAAGGGCCAGGTTAAAGAGCAGCTTCCTTCACTCTGATGATTTTAGTTTCTGCGAGTGGATGCATAGCCTGAAACTTGTGCTGCCCGAGCCAGCCTAATGGGTGGAGGATGACGAATTTTTGACGGTTTTTTTTTTTTTCTTTTAAAATATATGAAGTCGCAGCGGAATCAAGTGTACCATGTTTAGAATGTGTATAAATTCAAGCAAGCATGTTTTATCCAAGTGCAGTTTTGATCTCGGAGACCCATCTGTAGAAGTTCGGCGGACCATGTCTTTGAATTCTTGGAGGTTTTGAATAAAATGAAGAAAGCCTTCATTCTGTGCTACAAAACTGTAAAATGCATACCATCCGTTTTAGTGGACCACCCGGTTGTTTGCAAATTGACTGCATGATTTGCTGCACCATTTTTCTGCAATGTTGTTTTTTTTTTTTTGTTAGTAATGCATGCAACACACCCACCCCGTTAGCTGGGCAAAGCACCCACTCGGTTAGTCACATGATGCACCCACCCACCGGTGGGGTTAGTGTGTCTCCTTGGCATTTCGAACCTGAGACCAGCTGTTGAAACGCCTAGGCGTCTTCCAGGTGGGCTAGCAGGGGAGACGCCATGTTTTCTGCAATGCTGTATGATAAACTGGCTTCATTGTTTCTCAATTGGTGATATGGGGTTTCAATCATCGAAAGTAGGCCGGTTGATGAATGGGGGCAGCGTGGTTTTTGGGCTAGGCAATATCATGACGAGTCTTGCGTAATGAATGTCTCAGATCTCACACACATGGTGCATGTGCGCCATGATTGACCTCTTCAATCCTTACTTGGGTGAATATCTAATGTATAGAGAAGTGACGAACATGCTTATTCGACCAAAGTCGTGGGTGTGGTATGGTATTGAACCTGTCTAGGAGGGTTGCCCAACCATAGGCTTCAAAAAATCAGACCAATCCAACCGTCATGTGGGCCCCTTATAGATTTGAACATTTTTGGATGGTTTCAATTGTTTTCTATTTTGGAACAATCTCATTGTTATCATGATGGGTCTCACTTCATCCGAAGGTTGGATCGTATAACCACCCAACGGGTTAGGCCTCTCTAAGCCTAGCATGTGAAACAAATCCCAGGCCCAGACCGGGCCTCCCGCGGTCACACAGACCCGGCCCCAAGAAGTTTTCAGTAGGTATTCAATCCTCCACTTTTTCCTGTTGTGTGGTCCACTTGAGCTTTGGCTATGCTTCAATTTTGGTCTCATGGCCTAAAATGAACCGGAAAAACAGATGGACGGGGTGGATATAACATATTCATCACAGTGGGCCCCACAGAGTCCTACCATGACGGAAGTCCATGGTGGCAGGGTCACCACACAATCCGGGTCCCTAGTTGGTGGACACTTAGGGCCTGTTTGGTTGCAGAACCCAGATTCTAAAGAAAATCTAGATTCCACCGTTGGAATTCAAAATTGCATAAACTAGAGTGGAAGCAAGGTTTCATTCATAACTTTTTGTTTGGTTGAAAATTGTGCAATCTAGATTGTGTTCCGACCATTGCTTTTGGCATGGCCCACTTGGGCTTCAGATCTACCTGAGAACCTTACCCTTGGCCTATTATAATCTTGCAAGATAGATGGCCAGGTTAGATGGCAAATAAACATTATAGTGGGCCGTAGGAAGTTTTTAATGGTGGACGTTCAATCAACACTGTTTTCCTGTGGTGTGGTCCACTTGAGATTTAGATCTGCCTCATTTTTTGTCCAATGCCCTTAATTGAGATTTCAAAACTAATGGACCATGGAGATATAAAACATATACAACATAGATGTACAACACATACATGGAGGTGGTGACGCTCACTTCCGCCTCTTTTACCTTTAGTAGAAAGTAGAAACGGTCGCCCACACCGTTTCCACTAATCCCGATTCCACTCAATTTAGGTTTTCCGACAGAATTCTCTTTGGCTAGAACTCGCCACCAAACACCCCAGTATCGTGGACCATATGGAAGGCTAAGATGGAGGACTTGCTCTATTGCAAGGACTTGTATGCTCCAATTCTAGGTATATCGGCGAAGACAGGGGATATGTCAGATGATGTTTGGAAGAAATTGGACTGGAAGACGGTGGGGTTCATTAGACAATGGTTGGATGATTCAGTTTTCCACCATGTGTCTACAGAGACCTCAATCGCTAGCCTATAGCAGAAATTACAAGGGCTGTATGAGAGGAAGACAGCCGGCAATAAGATATTCCTGATAAGACGACTTGTGAATCTCAAGTTCAAAGATGGTGGTTCTGTGGCTGAACACATGAATGAGGTCAGCAACATTGTGAACCAGCTCTCCGCCATGAAGATGGTCCTGGATGATGAACTTCAGGCTTTGCTACTGCTTAGTTCATTGCCTAACAATTGGGAGACATTGGTGGTGTCTCTAAGTAACTATGCGCCCGACGGAAAGGTATCCATGGATCAGGTAACAAGCTGTCTCTTCAATGAGTAGACAAGGAAGAAGTCTCTAGGGCCTGCTCAACAAGAGGCCTTGTGACATAAGATAGGAAGAGAGGAAAGAACAGAAAGAGCGGAAAGGCCCGAGATAAATCAAGAGGCAAGTCAGTTGCCAGAAAAGATGTTGAATGCTGGAATTGTGGCAAGAAGGGCCACTATAAGCATGAATGTCACAAGAAGAAGAGTGACAAGAAGGGTAAAGGAAAGGAGAAGGAAGATGATTCAGATTCTACTGCGGTCGCCTCAGATGGTGACGTTGTTGTTATTCTTTCGACAGATCACGATACTTGTCTCACGGCTTCGAGTCAGGACATCGACTTAGTGATAGACTCAGGATCCTCGTTTCATGCGACTCCACGCAGAGATTTCTTCACAAGTTATAAGTCAGGTGACTATGGGACAGTGAAGATGAGAACTTCTGGTGTTTCGAAGATCATAGGGGTCGGTGATATTTGTCTGAAGACCGATGTGGGCTACACATTGGTTCTCAGGGATGTGAGACACATTCCAGATCTTTGCCTCAACTTGATGTCGACGGGAAGGCTGGATGATGATGGCTATGAAAGCCGGTTTGTTAGTGGGCGCTGGAAGCTCATCAAGGGTTCGTTGATCGCTGCCAGAGGAAAGAAGTGTTGCACCCTTTACAAGGCAAGTGTCAGTGTGTACAAGGGTGGATTGAACGCAGCGGAAGATTCAGCTACTGATGTGTGGCACAAGCGTCTAGGCCACATGAGTGAAAAAGGGCTTCAGCTACTAGCGAAGAAGTAGCTCCTTCCAGACGTGATAGGTAAACCTCTCAAAACCTGTATTGATTGTTTATCTGGGAAACAGCATAGAGTTTCTTTTGTTAAAACTGTTTCTCATACTAATAAAGTACATGCATTAGATTTGGTTTATTCTGATGTTTGTGGTCCTATGAGGACAAAAACCTTGGGTGGGGCATTGTATTTTGTCGCTTTTATAGATGATGCATCTAGGAGGGTTTAGGTGTATGCTTTGAAATCCAAGGATGAGGTCTTTGGTGTGTTTAAACTGTTTCATGCTATGGTCGAGAGGGAGACAAGCAGATCATTAAAGTGCATCCGCACTTACAATGGTGGTGAATACATAGGTGACTTCCACGAGTATTGCAAGTTACTGGGTATATGGCATGAACAGTCAGTTCCCAAGACCCCCCAACATAATGGTGTGGCTGAGCAAATGAATCGCACCATTGTAGAGAGAATCAGATGCATGTTATCCCATGCAAAGTTGCCCAAGATGTTCTGGGGAGAAGCAATGCACACGGCGGTGTATTTGATAAACAGGTCTCCATCAGCCCCGTTGAATGGAGAAGTACCTGAGAAGGTGTGGACTGGACGTGATCCATCGTACAGTCATCTCAGGGTGTTTGGATGCAGGGCATCTGTTTACGTATCAAAGGACGAGAGGTCCAAGCTCGATATGAAGATCAGACAGTGTGTGTTCTTAGGGTACGGTGATGAGAAGTTCGGTTACAGGTTGTGGGATCCTACCGAGAAGAAGCTCGTCAGGAGCAGAGATGTGGTTTTCATTGAAGATCAGTGTATAAAAGACATTGAAAAGCCAAAAAAGACCCAACCTAGTTCAGGTGAACTGGAGGACATGGATCCGGTTACTCCTCCCGTGGTGCTTGATGACGGGGGAGTACAACAAGGTGTAGAGGGTGGGGGAGTCCCTACAGAAGATGGATAGGGGGAGCAGCCCCAACTTGATCCACCTGTTGAGCCACAGGTGAGGAGGACATCAAGGGATAAACATCCATCCAAGAAGTACTTGTCGCAAGAGTACATCATGCTCACTGATGGGGGAGAGCCAGAAGACTATTCTGAGGCCCTAGCCGACGAGCATAAGGAGGAGTGGTTGAAAGCTATGCAAGAAGAGATGGAATCCTTGCATAAGAACCACACCTATGACATGATGAAATTGCCTAAGGACAAGAAAGAAGAAAGAAGAATGAGCAGAAGAATTCACAGACAAGGTACAAGGCCAGACTTGTGGTGAAAGGGTTTGGTCAGAGGAAATGAATAGACTTCGAGGAGATATTCTCACCAGTGGTGAAGATGACATCCATACCGGTGTTACTTGGATTAGCGGCTAGCATGGATCTGGAGATAAAGCAGTTAGATGTCAAAACTGCCTTTCTCCATGGTGACCTGGAAGAAGAGATCTACATGCGCCAACCATAAGGGTTCGAAGTCAAGGGCAAAGAGTATATGGTGTCCAGGCTTAGGAAGAGCTTGTATGGGCTGAAGCAAGCTCGTAGGCAATGGTACAAGAAGTTCGACTTGTTCATGTTGAAGCATGGATATGACAGAACGAAGTCGGACCACTGTGTGTTTACACGCAAGTTCTCAGACGGTGATTTCTTAGTTCTGCTATTGTATGCTGATGACATGCTCATCATGGGAAAAGACATCAAGAAGATTGACAGGCTGAAACAGGAGTTGGGCAAGTCGTTTGCGATGAAAGACTTGGGCCCGGCAAAACAGATCCTAGGAATGGAGATAACACGTGACAGAAGCAGTAGGAAGTTTTGGCTGTCACAAGAGCGGTATATTGAGAAAGTCCTAGAGCGGTTCAACATGAATGCAGCGAAGCCGGTCAGTACTCCACTGGATGGTCACTTCAAATTGAGCGACAAGCAGTGTCCCAAGACGAAGACGGAAGTGGAAGAGATGCGGAAGATACCTTACGCGTCAGCGGTTGGAAGTTTGATCTATGCTATGGTGTGTACGTGCCCAGACATAACATATGCGGTTGGGGTTGTCAGCCGGTATCTTGCCAATCTTGGCAAAGAACATTAGGCAGCGGTGAAGTGGATACTGCAGTATCTGAGAAGCTCATCCAGGTTGAGCCTATGCTATGGTGACAGAAAACCTATGTTAGAAGGCTACACAGATGCAAATATGGCAGGTGACATAGACTCCAAGAAGTCTGCATCGGAGTTCATGTTCACGTTTGCAGGGGGAGCGGTCTCTTGGCAGAGCAAGCTACAGAAGGTCGTAGCATTGTCGACGACAGATGCCGAGTACATTGCAGTCACAGAAGCATGCAAAGAGATGCTTTGGATGAAGAGGTTCTTACAGGAACTCAACCTGAAGCAGGAGGAGCACGTGGTCTATTGCGATAGTCAAAGTGCTATACACTTGAGCAAGAATTCAAGTCAGCATTCCAAGTCGAAGCACATAGAGATTCGGTATCACTGGATCAGGGATACTTTGGAACAGAAGGTGTTACAGCTTGAGAAGGTCCATACGGACGATAACAGGTCAGACATGATGACCAAGGCTTTGCTCAAGGGCAAGTTTGAGGTTTGTAGAAACCTGGCTGGCTTGAAGAAGACGAATTTCTCCTGAGTCGGAAAAGGGGAGATTTGATGGGACTTTCCTCCTCATGTGTCAGAGGAGAGAGAGAGAGTTGAAACTGGGAGTGGTCGGGCGCCCGGACCATTTATTGGCCGGGCGACCGAAATTCCCCAGAATAAGGGCTTTGGCGCTGGACAGTTCTGACGACAGCCGGGCGCCCGACGGTCTGGTGACCGGGCGCCCGACCATGTTGGTTCGGGCGCCCGAAATTTGTTATTTCCAATGTTTTTCTCGCTGGATGTTTTGGGGCCTGGCCGGGCGCCCGACAGTCTAGTGACCGGGCGCTCGACCCGGCGCGGACTGCTTAGACGCAGTTTCTTATTTGCGCTCTAATTGCTCCGTTTTTCTTACTTAAGAGTTCTAAAACGGGATTAGGGCATCCCATTGTGTGGTTTACACGTCCAAGGTGAGAAAGAGAGAAAAAGAGGAAGAGAGAAATAGAAGAGAGAGAAAGAGGAAGCTTGTAGAAGGGAGAAGTTGCTTGAAGATGAGTTCTTCTGTGCAACCGTCGTCTCAGCACTTCTACGTCTTCGGGATCGGTGAGATCGCTCTACTTTTACTATTCTCTTGTTGTTTATCCATCCCAAGTGGGTGAGGAAGGTTTGATCCAAGTGGTGTGTGGTTAAGATCGGTTGTAACAGCTCCCTGAGATAGCGGATTGTTGATCTGGATTAGGTCCCGTGGTTTTTACCTCTTTTGAGGGTTTTCCAAGTAAAAACTCCTTGTGTCGTGTGATTGTTTGTTTATTCTTGATTATTGCATTATCGTAGTCCATAATTCTAGTGTATTGGGGGGCGAGATCCGAAGGTTTGTGTGAAACGCACCCAACAGTTAGATCTTAGCATCGGGTACACTTTTTGTGCATTGATCATGCATGGTGGGCCCACAATATCAACGATAGTGATCACTAAATCATGGGCCCCACTTGTACAAACATACCGTACAAACTAGAGCAACGACATAGTACGGACTATTCTCAATGTTCCCATGTGAATTTCTGTAGGACCCACGTGTGCCCACCAACTATCACTGCTCACCGCTGGATTGCATTTCCCATGAATCACCATCGGCTGAGAGGCTCTCTGCTCTCGCATCGTGAGGTTGCGAGAAATCTACTCTGTCCATGCGTTTTGCCAGCTCGTTTTGGGACATGGGCCCAAAAATGAGTTAGATCGAGAACTCAAGTGGACCACGCTACATGAAAAAGTGGGTATTGAATGTCCACCGTTGAAACATACGTGGGGCCACATAAGTTTTGGATCAGGCTAATATTTTTTCGTTTTCAGTTCATCCCAGTGGGAATGACGTTATGAACCATTTGGATTGCATATAAACATCAGAGTGGACCCCAGGAAGGTTTCAACGATAGGCATTTCTCTCTCCAACTTTTCTTGTCATGTGGCCCACTGGAGTTTTGGATCTGCCTCATTTTTTACATCATGACCTAACATGAGCTGAAAAAACGGATGGACAGGGTAGATTTCTCAAAAACATTACGGTGGACCCCAACTAGCTTCCGACCGCAGGTACTTCCCGGGCAATCCGCGTCCACGTCCGAAGAAGAGAAAAGCTTTGATGCTCTGACAGAGTGTTATGGATGATACGCATGCAATTAGAAATAACTTATAAATTGCATATGTGGCACACAATTAATTCAAATGTAACTGTCTAAATTATCGGATTTAATTTAGATGTGAAATGACCCAAACATTACGCTTATCTAGTTATCTGACCATCGGATTTGTGTGGACAATTTATTGGACGGTTAAAAATGGAGAATATCCAGTGGTCTTTTTTTCAGATAGCAAGCGTCCACGAATCAGATCTTAGGATTCTTCAACCAATCTGATTTTAAGAAAGCAAGTTAAATACAGTAGGGTCCACAGTTTAATCCGTTTAGATTGAGTTAACGTATTCCAAGTAAGTGTACAATTTGTGAGTGCCTGCGTATCAAACGTAATATGCTGCCAGAGTAATAAATAGAAGATACGGTGGCTGTCCGACCTTATCTCACACTCTCTCGCCCTTTCCCTCCACAAACAGATCCTCTCACTAAAACCATAGAAACAGAGAGAAGAATAAGAAAATTTTGAAAATCAGCAAATGAAATCTGGAAATTCCCTCCAATTTCTCCATTCTCGGCTCTGAAAATCGTAATTCTCATCATTTCTAAGACCACCTGTTTCTCTATTTTCGCCAAAAAATGGCGGCACGGCCATTTCTGACGCCTCCCGTGAAAAACCAACCAACGTTTTCTCCATTTTCTTCCAAATTTCTGCTTATACAAAGCAATTTTCACTCGAAATCTGAACTGGGTGCCTCTTATTTTCTGAAAGAACCCCGCCAATTTCCCGATTCCGGAGCGAAAACCTCCAAATTCGGCAGTCCGAGGACGCGTCGATTGCGTCCAGTGGCATCTATTGGAGGTCTGCTAAGTGGGTTTTTTAAGGGGACTGACACGGGGGAGTCAACAAGGCAGCAGTATTCAGGTACCGTTGATTTGATCAATGGGTTGGAGGCGGAAATGTCGCGGCTTACGGATTCGGAGTTGAGAGAGAGGACGGCCGTGTTGAAGGAACGGGCCCGGCAGGGGGACTCCTTGGATTCTATCTTACCCGTAAGCTTGAATTTTGATTGGATGATTTACTTTTGTTGGGTTTATATAACATTTCAAATGGATTTGAAGTTCCTTTTTTTTTCCTTATCGGTGTTGAAATCGAAATGCTACTATGGCCTAAAGTGGTAAAACTACTATTAAAAAAAAAAAATCTTAATAAATACACAACGGTCTAAAGTGGTTCTTTTATACCCATGGTCCACTATAAATGAATCAAACTTTTTGTACCATTGTCTTGGGACCTGTTTTCACCCGGGGCTCTTCTTCAGCTTGCAAACCATGTGCTCATTGCCTTTGACTTGGAAACCTTCTGGCTGCTACATATATTTCTCTTCCTCCAAATTACCGTGAAGGAATACCTTTTTGACATCAAATTGCTCAATCTCTAGATTCATGCTTTTAGCCAAACCCAATACACCTCAGATGGATGACATATTCACCATAGGCGAAAAAATCTCATCAAATTCAATGTATTTCTTTTGCCCAAAGCCCTTCATAACCAACCTTACTTTGTAGATTGGCCATGAACTCCTCTTCTGTTTTCAATCTAAATACCCTCTTATTCTTGAGAGCTTTCTTGCCATTTGGCAGATTTACCAAGTCATAGGTGTTGTTCTTATGCGAGGAATCCAACTCCTCTTCCAGAGCTCTCAGCCACTCCCCTTTTTTGTTCATTGGTTTGAGCTTCTTGATAGTTTTCTAAGTCGTCCTCATCGGCAAGTATGACATACTCATTGAGGTGAGTATCTACTAGATGGTTGGATCTCTCTAGTAGACCTCAACTGAGGCTCAACTAGTGGTTCTTGAGGGGGCTACTCCCCCTGTTCTTACTTTTCAACATCATTTATAGAAACATCATCACCAACCATCTCTTCTTGGCCCCACCCATCTCCCTTATCAGCATGCACCACGGGAGGAGGAACTGGATCTACATCAATAAGATCATTTGTAAAGGACTGAGGTTTTTCAACTTTCTAAAAATTTTCAATTGTTTGGTCGTCAAGAAAGACCACATCCCTACTTTTGATCACCTTATTATCAATTGAATCTCATAACCTGTAGGCAAAATTTTCATCTGCATAGCCCAAGAAGATGCACTATTTTTCCTTGTCATTAAGTTTGGACCTCCCACTTTTGGGTATATGTAGAAATGCTCTATTGTCAAATCACCCATTGCTCTAAAAGCTCGAGCTGTTAGAGGATGGCGTATCAATGTATATCAAGGGACTCTAACACTCCCCGCATGTGTGGGGTGAAACTCTGCATGGGAACATAATGGGCAAGGGTGGAGGGACACAACTCACACCATAAACGGCCCCCCATGGGAGAATATATTACCGGCGGCATATTTGGTACTTCCAGGATTTGAACACGACCTTTCGCTCTGATACCATGTCAAATCACCTCTTGCTCTAAAAGCTCGAGCTGTTAGAGGATGGCATATCAATGTATATCAAGGGACTCTAACATCTACAACCAAACACTTCTAAGTGTTCATAAGAAACATCTTTCCTGAATTCCTAGTCGATACCCTTTCCGCAACATCTCCATTCAAAGGAGTTGAAGGAGATAGATTAAGTAACATTTGTGCACATTGCTTCCCCCCAAATGATCTTGGTAATTTTGCATGTTAGAGCATGCATCTGATTGTTTCCATAATACATTACACCATTTTGTTGTGGAATCTTAGGAACAGATTGCTCATGTCGAATTCCATGGCCTCTGTAATACTGCTCAAATGGTCCAATTTATTTGGAACATTATCCGTGCGAATACACTTCGATGGTTTACGTGTTTCCCTTTCCCCCATAGCATAAAAATGTTTTAAAATATCCAAAACCTAATCTTTAGTTTTCAAAGCATATGCGTACACTTTTCTAGAAGCACCATCTATGAAAGTAACAAAATAAGAAGCACCACCAAGAGATTTGACTTTCATAGGACCACAAACATTAAAATAAACTAATTCCGAAACATATTTTCTCCTTAGATGGGATTTTTTATGAAATGAAACCTTATGTTGTTTTCCAACCAAGTAATGAACACAACTATTTAAGGGCGTATCTTTTATGTTAAGGAGGAGTTGCTTCTCGGCGATGATTTATAGGCCCTTCTTGCTCATGTGACCCAACCGCTTGTGCCATAGATCAGTAGAAGAATCCTTCTTGGATGTATTGACCTCGACCTTGCATTGTTG
Organism: Liriodendron chinense; assembly: GCA_003013855.2. Lineage (NCBI taxonomy): Eukaryota > Viridiplantae > Streptophyta > Magnoliopsida > Magnoliales > Magnoliaceae > Liriodendron > Liriodendron chinense. Next base: position 1,189,800 of record ML058484.1, on the reverse strand, counting down.
TGCTTACGTCTTGTATAAAGTGCAACACTCATTGCCTCTTACCACCATAAGAGACCCTTTTGTAAGCTTCCATTATCTGCTACCAAAGTGATTGTTGTAGCCTTCCTTGTTTAGCTTTCCTACATAAATTAAATTCAGACAGAGGTCTGGTACATGCCTCACACCCTTGAGAACCAATCTGCACCCAACATTGGTTCCAATGCACACATCACTCATCCCCATAGTTTTTTAGGAGTCATTGTTACCTATCCTCATAGCACTGAAGTCTCCTGACTAGTAAGATGTGAAGAAGTCCTTGCAAGGAATAGCGTGATATAAAGCATTGGTGTCAATCACCCAATTTGTGTCTTGACATGTGAGATTGAGGCAAGATTTTTCACAATCTAAGAGAATTATAATATCTCCATCTGAAGCAATGGAGGTGGTATCATTCTATTTATCAGCACCATTTCTTTCATTTTTCCTTCTTGGGCTTTTAGCACTCATTTTTATAGTGGCCCGACTTGTCACAATTATAACAATTAATATCCTTTCTTAGCTTGGATTAACCTCTTGAGTCTTGACGTCTCAAGGTAGTGAGGCTTTCTACCCTTACGTCTCTCTCAATTTTCTCTGACAAGTGCTTTTGGTTGAGTGGAACTCAAGGATTTTCTTCTCGTTTCCTCATTCAACAAGTTTGTTGTTACTTGAATCATGGTAACAACTTCTTCTAGAGCGGAGTTACTTAGAGACACTACTAAGGTCTCCCAACTGTTGGGCAAAGAACTGAGTAATAACAAAGCCTACAACTCATCATCTAGCATCATCTTCATAGAGGAGAGCTTATTAACAATACTGTGCATCTCATTCAGATGCTCAGCAATCGAGCTACCTTCTTTGTACTTCAAATTCACAAGCTTCGTAATGAAAAAAGCATTGTTGCTTATGGTCTTACTCTCATACAACCCTTCCAATTTATGCCAAAGTGAGTGTGCCAAGGTTTATGTAGATACATGATGGAAAACACTGTCATCTAGTCATTGCCTAGTAAATCCAACTACTTTCCGATCAAGCTTCTTCCATTCATCATTGGACATGTCCTCCAGTTTAGCCCAACACGTTTCATAGGTGCATTCAAGTCCTTGTAAAACGATAGGTCTTCCATCTTAGCTTTCCATATCGTCCAATTACTCCTGTTCAAAGTAATCATATGCTTGTGCTTGTCTTCATGATTCACACACGAAAAATAATTAGAGCCAACCCTCTCTAATACTACTTGTTGGGAAACCGCACGCCTTTCCCTTCTATGTGCAAATCAACGTGATTGATGTGCATGTACACATGTGCTATAGGTGGTCCAGCCCCATGAGTAGTAGGCCTCGCCCCTTGGTGGGATGAAATGAAAGAACAGGAGACTTTTTGCCCCAGAGGTCTTACAACACACTTTGAGAGAGAAAAAGGGTGAAGGGTAGAAAGAAGAAGAGTGTTTTTTTTTTTTTTTTTTTAAATTATAGAAGAAGAAGAAGATCAAGAGCTTTCTACAAAAGAAATCTTCGTCTCTAAATTCATGAGGATCAATCAACAACGCTAGGTTCTTTTTGGGTTCATTCTTCCATTCCAAATTGGTGAGAAAGTTCCTCTCTCTTGTTTGCTTGTATCCATTTGTGGTGATAAATTTGTGTATCCAAAAGAGGTTGTTCTTTTGATGTTGGAATCCTCTAGTTGAGACTAAAGAAGACTTGTATCATCCATTATTATACTATAGCTGATTTTGCCGGACTAGGTCCATGGTTTTTCCCTTCACATGGAAGTGTTTTCCACGTAAAAACTCGTGTTTATTTGCATGCTTGTGTTAGAAGTGGTTATCATCCATTAATTTTTATATTGTTAATCCCATTGATTTGCACATAGAAGTGAAAGGTGTGTGATTTCCCAACAGTAAGATCCCAAACCTCATGTAAGTGGCCTACTAACAGCAGTGGCCAGAAAAAAGGCCAGTTCGGATGGCTATGATCTTCAATTCGGAGTTTTTGGGGCATCTTCCATCCAAGGTGGGGTAGACTGGATTAATAGTATGGAACTTTAAGAATGAGAAGAACCTGTCGGATGTGGAATTGGTTATCTTTGTGAACCTATTAAGTAGACTGAGTGAAGTGCATGTTGATATCTTGGCTGAGGATAGGAAAGGTGGAGGTGACCAAGTGGCAATTTCTCGATGAACTTGCTCTATTCATTTTGCCGGATTGTACTGTGACCCCCTCCTTGCACGTTGGTTTTGGGGGCTCCTATGTGCCCAAGGGTCAAGGCATTTGCTTGGGTTGCCACGGTCAACAAAATATCAACACTACATAATTTAAAGAAATGGAACATGGCCCTCCCCAGTATGTGTCTCATGTGCACAAAAGAGGAAGAATCCGTTGATTGCTTGTTCATTTGTTGTAGTGTAGTAAAAGAGATTTGGAATATTTCCTTGTTCGCTTTGAAATTTCATGCATATTCAATAGATCCATTGGCAATCTCTTGATAGAATGGCGGCGCAGCCCATTCAATGAAAGAAAGGGGATCTTGTGGGTCATGGTTTTCTTCGGAATTTTATGGGGATTGTGGAAAGAGAGGAATGGGAGAGTCGTCAAGGACAAAGATGCTTTGATTAGCTCACTTAATTGAAGATAATTGGCTATGATAGCTAGTTGTGCAAACCCGAGGCAGGATTTTCGAGGTCCATCTATGTTGGATCTTATGAGAGCGGAGTGGGCTATAGGCTGTATTTCCAGGAGTAGGGACTTTGGAGCCCCTTGTTATGGCCCTTTTTTGGCTTTTTATGTCAGTTGCAAGTGGAGTGACGAGAGGGTTGCTTATTGTTAGCCTCTTTTGTAGCTTTCTCATAATAAATTCCATCATCATTCGAAAAAGATAAGATCAATATTCTGGATCATCAAACAGTTGGGCCCTTTTCCCGGATTTGTAAATCAGGGGGCATTTCACTTCTTGATGCATTGGGACCCTATATTAACTCATGAGACAAAATGGTTATTTCTTTGTTCTTTTTTTTTCTTTTTCCTCTCCTAAAGCAGAGTCTAGAGTTTTTCATTTCTATTAAATGGCGATGAATGTATACTTTTTTTTGCTTTCTATTTTTTTCGCTTTTTTTTTTTTTTTTGACTCTCTTTTGACTCGATTGATGATCAGATGGGAATTATTCTTTTAGTCTTGATGCATCTCTCTCTCTCTCTCTCTCTCTCTCTCTCTCTCTCTCTTGAAGCAGAGTCAAGGTTTTTCATTTTCTATTAAGCGGTGATTAATTTATCTTTCTTTTTTTTTTTTACCCTCTTTTGACTCGATTGATGATCAGACGGGAATTATTCTTTTAGTCTTGATGCATCTTTGTTACTTCCTAGCTTTATTGCTTAATGGTTACTGAAGAAGGTGGTGGGGTTTGGTTGGCAGGAAGCATTTGCTGTTGTAAGAGAAGCTTCAAAACGAGTTTTGGGCCTTCGTCCTTTTGATGTACAACTGATAGGTACTCTCACTATTCCTTCACTGAATATTTGGTCATCTTGTGCTTAAAGGATTTCAGAATGACTATTGCTGCAGGAGATGTAGTTTAACAAATTAGCATATGTTACAAAATCTAATGTGTTGGCATTATGAACTCATAGACTGGGAAACTTCATTGTATTGCACTACAAAATATTCAGTTTTTTTTTTTTTTTTTTCCAATTTTTATTAGTTGTCAGTCACATTTCTATGTTGTATATGTGCATAGAGACTGTCAAAATAGATTGAGTTCAGGGCCGTGGTATGGGAAATGATTGTTATTTTGTTATAGTTGCAAACCAGACCCATTGAAGACTCCAAGCATTCTGAATGATGCATTTTATATCGGCAAGAACTAAGGGCTCATTTGGCGGTGTGGATTTGGAATGCTTCGGAATCCAGATCGAATCTCTAGAATCCAGGTGATTTCGATTCTTTGGTTGTGTTTAGCAGCTTGGATTTGGAATCTTGATCCAGAAATTGTTTGTGGCAGCCTGGAATTGGAACTAATGACGAATCTTGTATAGATTCACAAGATAATAAATTTAATGAAGTAAATTGACTTTAAATATTCCAAAATGATATACATGTGTAACATGCTAGACTATCGTTGTTATAAGCCCATTGAAAGAATCCATTGCCCCAAAATGAGGTAATTTCAAGCCTCATGCGACCCAAGAAAGTAGACCCACTAATTTTACAGTTTAAGCAAAACCCACCATGAAGATGCCTTGGCCTAGAAATCAGGCCAATCCATGTGATGGCCACCAAATGGATGGTTTCAATCTCAAGGAACGTTGGCCATAGTTTATAGGTGGGCCTACACTTCAATCTTCTTTTTTTTTTCTACACATGCACAGGGGGGAGAGGGAGGGAGGGAGGGAGGGCACCCTTTTAAAGAGGCACACAGTAGGGAGGGAGAGTACCCTTTTAAAGAGGCACACGGTAAAAAAAAGAAGCATTGGAGAGGATTCCAACTCCTCCCATTTCTGATTCTTGGCTTTTTGAAGGGAGTAGGGTGAGAATAAGTAAAAAAAAAAAAACCAAAAAAACCATTGGAGAGGATTCCAAGTCCTGTTTCTGATTCTTGGCTTTTTGAAGGGATTTCAAAAAGTGAAGAAATTGAGGTTTTGGATTCCTCTTGAATCCATTTACACCCAAATCCATGCTGCCAAATGCCCTCAGATTCCCAATCTCTCAAATACATGCTGCCAAACGAGCCCTAAGGGTCTTCCTATCCAAGGGCATTAATTAATGGGATCACAGTTGAAAATTTGTGCTTTTGGACTGATGTTTTTATTTGTTACATTTACACTTCATATTTGTTGTTTGGAAGGTGGCATGGTGCTTCACAAGGGTGAGATTGCTGAAATGAGGACTGGAGAAGGAAAGACTCTTGTTGCTGTACTGCCAGCTTATTTGAATGCTTTAAGCGGGAAAGGAGTTCATGTTGTTACTGTGAATGATTATCTGGCCCGGCGTGATTGTGAGTGGGTTGGTCAAGTTCCTCGATTCCTGGGACTGCAGGTTGGCCTAATCCAACGTATGTTACATCCTTTTAGTTGTCTTTTTTCTCTCTCTTTTTTCCTTATTCGAAGGATATATATATATATATATATATATATATATATATATATATAGTCATTGGTGTTCGTTCGATGCTTTTCTCATTCATTAAAGAAGCTATATTTGTTGGGTGCAGCCTTTTTTCTTGATAAGTGACAGTTGATTAATTACTGAATGGAACACGAAGGAACGTTACAATAGGGGCTGAAAATCTCCATACATAAATGCCTCTCTAGACACTCCCTAGGGCATCAGCTACCTCATTCATGATGCACCTGGGCTACACATCCCACAAATTGGACCTGACTTGACAAACATATAATAGAGTTTCAAACATAGGCTATCCAATTGGATTGTGGGGTCCACAAATCCAATTGGATAGCTCTATGTGCCAATCTATTGGACTGTAGGACCCATATGTCCAATTGGTTGGTATTTATAGGCCCATATATGAACCAGTTTGCTGTTTTGGTCTATGTACAAACAGAACTGCAGTAGTGTATCCTATTTGTTTAAATAAATCCATATGGTTAATATGGATGGAGATATAGTTGGATTAGAACTCTTTATTTATGTTTCCTTATTTGACTCATATTTCTTTCTTTAGTATGAAAGGTTGTAATTGGATTATTTTAGGAAACTTTATATGGGCAATAGGAGATTGGATAAGGGATCTTTGTAGAGGCTTCTTTTTTTTCTGGAACCTTCTTGGCCATGATTGAAGCCCATATATAGACATTTTGGGCAATATGTATGCATACACTATTTGCTTATTATTGAATGTTAGTTTCTTTTGAGAATGGTTGTTTTTAGTTCCAACAATTAGAAGGCTGTTGGAATTATCCAACAGGCCAATTATTTGGGCTTATCATCGGTCGTGTGGCATCGTAAGGGAATTTGAGCGTCACCATACCTGTGGCCATTTCTGTATCTGTAATTTGACATTGTTGCTGGTAGCTCGAGATACTGTATGAAATCCGAACTCTTTGTCTTGTGGAACTGCTCTACTTCAACCTTTTGTTCTATGTGACTCTGTTATGCATTTCTCTCCTTCAAACACTCTACCATCATTTACCAATTTTTTGTACTGTGGAATCATTGTACTTCCAAGTTTCTCTCTCCCACTTATTTTATTAGTTTTCATGTAATTTGTGTGCTGCAAATTGCTTTTGATCTTGATGATGCATGTGGTGTATGTTTGCAGAGAATATGTCAAGTGAACAAAGGAGAGAAAATTACAATTGCGACATAACGTATGTCACCAACAGTGAGCTCGGTTTTGATTACTTGAGAGACAATCTTGCCACGGAAAGTAAATTTTCCATATACCATGTTTACCTTTTAATATTCTTTCCATGAACCGCATGTCAACCATGGCAGATTATCAATCTTTACACTTGAGAACTTCTCTTTACCAAAGTTGATTTTCTATTGGTATTGCAGAGTGTTGATGAGCTTGTTGTGAGGGGTTTCAATTACTGTGTGATCGATGAGGTTGATTCCATTCTAATTGATGAAGCAAGAACACCTCTCATCATCTCGGGACCTGCAGAAAAACCAAGTGATCGATACTACAAAGCTGCAAAGATGGCTGCAGCCTTTGAGCGAGATATTCATTACACTGTAAGCAATAAACTTCTCCATATTCTTTCATATTCCTTGATGGTCTGTAGTAATTACATGCAGCAGGTTCTTCGGTGTCATTAACATATACAAATTGTGTTGTCTCGACTGTTGCTTTATAGTGTATGTTTTGACTGTGGTCATCACACACCCAATGTCTTGTAAATTATAACTTCCCAGAAAAAATAAGAAAAAGCACATCGCTATTTGGTTAGTGGTAGGTTTCATTGGACAGATGCAAAAGTATTTTGTATTCACACTTTCTTTCACTTCAGGTTGATGAAAAGCAAAAAACTGTTTTACTTACGGAACAAGGCTATGAGGATGCTGAAGAAATTTTGGATGTAAAAGATCTATACGATCCTCGGGAGCAATGGGCATCATATGTTTTGAATGCAATAAAAGCAAAGGAACTCTTTCTTAGAGATGTAAACTACATTGTCCGTGGGAAGGAGGTTCTTATTGTGGATGAGTTTACTGGCCGAGTCATGCAGGTCAGTCTCCTCATCTGGCTGGACAACGCATTTTGAAGGATATTTCATTACCAAGCCTTTCCTTTTTGTACTTGGAATTGTTTTCTTCTCTATAATGGGATTTCATGCATGTCCTTTGTCATTCTTGTTTTGTGGCAGGGTAGGCGGTGGAGCGATGGACTTCACCAGGCAGTTGAAGCAAAAGAAGGCCTGCCAATCCAAAATGAAACTGTTACTCTGGCATCAATTAGCTATCAAAATTTCTTTCTCCAGGTGGGAATATCTGTATCACTTATATTTTAGGGTTGTTTGGATACTTCGAATCCATGGGTTTTCTATAAGAAATGTAATTATTATCCAATGATAATTTCCCTACTTCCTGTAGAAATTTGGTCTCCAGATATGGGTTCCTGTTTGGATAGCCAGTGTAATCCCTGAATTCATAGACAACTGTCACCTTGTTTCTTCTACCAGAGAATTCTGACTGTGGATAAGAGTAGTGATTGCTGTGTGGAATCAATGCATCCAAACAGCCAACTATCTTGGAAGTGGAAAACAATTTCCATTTCCATGTGGATTCTGTGTATCCAAGCACACTCTTAAGTAGAACAACATTTGCAAACATATCTCCACCTAAACATCTTTATCTGCCTTTGTTCACTGATTTAGTTTCCCAAACTTTGCGGAATGACTGGCACGGCAGCAACTGAAAGCACAGAATTCGAGAGCATCTATAAGCTGAAAGTCACAATTGTGCCCACAAACAAGCCCATGATAAGAAAGGTTTGTTTTCAGAAAACCTACCCTGCTCCTGTTGTCTCTTTCGGTTGAGATTTTGGAAAAGGAAAGAAAAGAAAAGCATTGTCTATCCTTGAGAGAGAGAGAGAGAGAGAGAGAGAGAGAGAGAGAGAGAGAGAGAGAGAGAGAGAGAAGAAAAGAAAAAACATCTTGTTCGATCCTTTTGAACACAACTTGCTCTCTTTTCAGGACGAGTCAGATGTAGTTTTCAAGGCAACTACTGGAAAATGGCGTGCTGTCATGATAGAGATTTCTAGAATGCACAAGACGGGCCGTCCCGTGCTTGTTGGTACAACCAGTGTTGAGCAAAGCGACTCTTTGTCTGAGCAGTTGCGTGAAGCTGGGATTCCTCATGAGGTGGGGTCTATTCAATATTCACAAAGAATGTTATGTCTATTCAATATTCACAAAGAATGTTATTTTAGGCTGTGTAATGGGTTTCATTTGCAAAGCCAGTAATATTATTTTTCATTGCTGATCTAGATCATCCATTAACCCATCCAAAAAAGAAAAGAGAAAATACTACCCATCAATTTCATTGATTTTGGAAACATTTGGTTTTTGCATTTGAAAATTCCTCTTTTAACCAGGATTTTTTCATCTGAAGGTTCTCAATGCTAAACCAGAAAATGTGGAGAGGGAAGCAGAAATTGTAGCTCAAAGTGGCCGTCTTGGGGCAGTAACAATTGCTACGAATATGGCAGGACGTGGAACAGACATCATCCTTGGAGGAAATGCTGAGTTTATGGCAAGGTTAAAGCTACGTGAAATTCTTATGCCAAGGTAGCATTGATGCATCTATTCACCTTCTCTCTCTCTCTCTCTCTCTCTCTCTCTCTCTCTCTCTCTCTCTCTCTATATATATATATATATATATATATATATATATATATATATATATATATATATATATATATATATATATATATATATATATAGATTCCAGTATCTTCAGCATGAGATTTGATCCGTTTCTCAATTGCAAGAAACCCAGCCTGTTTGGATTGGTGGAAAAGGAAAAAGGTTTACTTTTCTTTAGGTCTGAGAGTTGAAAAGGAAATGGCCCTTTTCTGAGTAAATCTTGAGGAAAAGGATATTGATTTCCTCAGTGCTCTTGTCGGAAACTGGCACATTTGAGGAAATTGATTCCTTTCCTCAATTACTTTTGATTTACACCAATCCAGACAATCCCCAAAGAGAAGAAATGCTCTTCAACTTCATCTGCATCATTTCAACTTGATCATGCTAACAGTCATGTAATTATACTGTTTCTAAGATGACATGAATGCTACAGAGTTGTTAAACCGACCGAAGGGGGGTTTGTATCTGTGAAAAAGCTTCCCCCGAGAAAGACTTGGAAGGTGAGGTTCTGATTTTCAGTGTATTCAAGATTGCTTTCGGTGGAGGGATTTAGCGTTATACGATCTCATTGTTCTACTAACATTGCTGTGGGACTTTCAGGTCAATGAAAATTTATTTCCATGTGAACTCTCCAAAAGCAAGATTTCATTGGCTGAAGATGCAGTGGACTTAGCTGTCAAAACATGGGGCCAAAGATCATTGACTGAGCTTGAAGCTGAAGAGCAACTTTCATGTTCATGTGAAAAGGTGAAATTCATTCTAGATACTGATATCTTCTTACCAGTATATGCGACCAGTTTTTTTTTTTTTTTTCCTAATTGGAAGTGCAGGTGCAATAGAAGAAATGGAGATGTGCCTCTAGAGTTTTATGTGATTGTTGTGTACCATTTAAACTGATAAGGAAATCTTCTAGGATAGCTATAAATCTAGCCATGCTTTATGGATTGTTGAGCAGCCAAGGAACAAGATGTTCATAGGATGAGTATAGCTGAAATGAGGATGTTGAGATGGATGAATGGCAAGACGAGAAAGGATAGAATTAAAAATGAATGCATTCGGGGGAATTGAGTTGAAGGCTCTAAAAGGGCACGGGGAAGGTCCAAAAGGATGTGGATGGAGGTAGTAAGAAAATATTTGATGACCTATGGTCTAACTAAAGGTATGGCCCTAAATAGAGTGGGACGGTGGAAAACGCCAATTAATTGGGATAAGGCTTAGATGATGATGATGGAAGTGCAGGTGCAATAGAAACAGTGGAAGCTTGGTAAACACCTTCAATCTTCTTAAGTGGCCTGATCAAATAAGTCAGTTATGAAGTGTGAGAACATGCATTAAGTGTTTTCAAATCCTTTAAACGGTAGATGCTCCCAAGTCACTTCATTGGATCGTTGAATATTTGAATGAAAAATTTGCAGACATCAATTTCAATGGCCCACAACTCTTTCTAATGTCAGGAGAGATCCTCTATAGAAAAGTCCAATTTGTGAGAACAGTGATGAGGGAAACATTAGGGGTTCGTTTGGGTAGGGGTTCCTACTAAATCGAGATTAAGCCTAATCCTGATTTTGGTAGGCCCCACACTCGCCACGTCAGATTCACCACTGCATTCCTCCTCAGGAGAGTATACCATCATTAATTAGCAGCTCTATTCCTATCGGTAGCTCTACTTGATAGTTTAGTTTCCTAGACTATTGAAAGGACATGGTTCATATGCTGTGCTCTTCTTCTTCTTCCGTCCAGTTTTGCATACTTTTTACACTTTTAAACTTACCTGTTTATCCCTTGTTACCCAGAAGGCTGCTATTTGGCATGTGTAACAAAAAATTAATTAAGACGTCAATGAAAATTATAGGGTCCCACCCGGGATGAAGTCATAGCAAAGCTGCGGAGTGCCTTCATGGAAATTGTTGAAGAGTATAAGATATATACTGAGGAGGAAAGAAAGAAGGTTCTCCCAATTTCTCTCAAATAATGATTTTTTTTATGATGATATCGTGATAGTAGTGCACACCAAAGCTATGTATGTTCTGAAACTTCTTTCAGGTCGTATTGGCGGGTGGGCTTCATGTAGTAGGGACGGAACGCCATGAATCACGGCGAATTGACAATCAGGTAAAAGTTCTGATCTGATCTTGAAGATTTAAAAATGATATATTAATGCTCCATTTTTAAGATTTAATGTTGAATGATTAATGCTCCATTTACCTCATCTGTGAAATGATATTTCTTTTGATAATTCACTGAACCATCCGTGGAAGTGGCATATGTACATATCCACTTAGGAACACAAGTGCACACCCATTTATCTACATACGTATGTATGCACTTTTGGGTCTGTGCAGCCTATGCATGTTGGAACATATGAAGCACATAATGTATGGATATCCAAGTTACAAACACACTATTGACATTTCAAGAACTCTGTGATTTGAAAATTTCATGATTTGAGTATGCTAACTGCAGCTGGGCATTCAATGGTGTTGATGTTATCCCACCTTTTTTCTCATGAGAAACCAAGCTATTCCATAATGGTAATGGTGGCCACAACGGCCACCACCGCTACCTTTACGATATGGGCTATAACAGCCATTACGGCCCCCGTAATAGCCATTACGGTCTTCTTCTTTTCTTTTCTTTTTTTATTGTTTAGAAATAACGGTTGCCATCGTTACCTTTACATAACGGCCTTTACAGCCCCGTAATGGCCGTTACGGCACACCGTGTGAGAAACAGTTCTGTTTTTGTAACATATCAGTGCCAATTGCCTTAATTTGCTTCGTACAGCTTCGTGGTCGGAGTGGCAGGCAAGGGGACCCTGGGAGCTCTCGATTCTTCCTCAGTCTTGAAGATAATATCTTTCGGATCTTTGGCGGAGACCGCATTCAGGTTCGGCTTTGCTTGCTGTTTATCTTTTTCCGGTTCTCCTCTTTGGAAATTCCAGCCCATATATGATATGTCAGCTCGGCACTTACAATTTGGGAGGATGTATTACTTCACTCTTACTGGCTTCCTAAAATTACAGCAAAATAATGATACTGACAGTTTGGTGAAAAGGGGCACACTCAGTGGTAGTGGGACCATCTTAAGCTACGGTGATACCCAGCAGATGCGGGGCCCACGTGATGCGTGCATAAAATCCAACACGTCCATCATATGAGTCAAGCGCATGTTATCCCCAGAGCCCTAAAATCAGGCTGATCTGTAACTCAGGTGGATTACACCACAGGGAACAATTTGGGATGGAACCTCCACCCTTGATTTGTGTGGAGGGCCCATCATGTTGTATATACGAAATCGAGGCCATAAAGGCCATTCATGTGGTCTGGATGAATGATCAACCCAAAAATCATGCTGTTTCAAATTTCAGGTGGGACACTTTGTAAATCAAGGTTTGGCATCCCATCTCACATTGTCCCTCTGTTGTGGCCCGCTTGAGTGTTCTGTTTTCTGATACCTGGGAGTAATATGATTGTTCCTCGGTTGTGGCCCACTTGATTGTTGGATTAGGCTGATTTCTGATACCTGGGAGTAATATGAGGTGACGCATCTGATGGACAGTTTGGATGGCTATCATACATCACATGGGCTCCACATGCCAGTACCACTCAAGCGTGCCCTTGGTGAAAATGGTTCTCTTGGTTATCCACCATTTACCACAGGACTCTGCTTTCTTTTTGCTTCATTTAAGAGTCAACTTGCACATACTACTTGACAGTTTGTTCTTATTAAAGTGATCTTAACCATGCAAATGTAGGGTTTAATGAGGGCCTTTAGAGTTGAAGACCTACCAATTGAGTCCAAAATGCTGACCAAAGCATTAGACGAGGCGCAAAGGAAGGTTGAAAACTACTTCTTTGATATCCGGAAGCAGTTATTTGAATATGATGATGTCTTAAACAGCCAAAGAGACCGTGTATACACAGAAAGAAGGCGAGCACTTGAATCTGACAACCTACAATCTCTTGTTATCGAATATGCGGAATTGACAATGGATGACATTTTAGAGGTAAAAGGTCTTCAACGATCCTGAAGTTGTGCTCACATTTGAATTTGCATCTTCCATCGTTGAAATTGCTTCAAGTGTGCGCATACAAGCTTTCTACTCATTTTTGCTGAAAAGGGGTTTATATAGGTGTTCCTGGTTCCAAAAGTACATGTGATGCACCATGTCCAAGTCATGGTTGAGATAAGACTCAACTTTTGACTTGGGGCAGAAGAAATCAGGAAAATGGAATCCCACTTGGCACAAGTTTCCCCGAACAACAATCATGATTCATACTCTAATGGTTGGGAAATCCACCAACCACAATTCGGCAGTGCACCTGAGTGCCCCCTTTTTATGTTTGTTAGCTTTGGACTGATTTTATTTATTTTTATTTTTTCTATTCTAAAATATGGCTAGGCAAATATTGGTTCAGATGCTCCCAGAGAAAGCTGGGACCTCAACAAGCTCATTGCAAAACTTCAACAGTAAGAGACATCCCTTACTCTCTATCATACACTATATATATTTTTTGGTCTTCGTAAGATATTGGAAAAGGAAAGCTTTACCCTCGCAATTTGTCTTTTTCCATCTTGACTGATGCAGAAAATAAATGGGGTTGCAAATTTTGAACTCACCTGAAATTCCCTTTTATTTTATTTGTAGGTATTGCTATCTGTTGAATGATTTGACATCGGAGCTGTTGGGAAGTAAGGGCTCAACCTATGAGGAATTACAAGACTACCTTCGTTTCCGGGGGCGAGAAGCATACTTACAGAAGAGGGTCAGCTTTCTTGCGCAGAATGAAATTCATGAATTCTTTCCATTTCTGAAGCCCGCAAATCTAAATCCATTCAATGCCAAGTAACAATTTTAACATGTTCTTGCCATGGAAGAGCTAACACCCCTTTCTATAAGCACACGTGGGCACGCTCACTAGGTCACACCCACACACTGTGTTGACACAATAGCCGATCTTATGACCACTATTTTGTTATGTATTCTATTTGTAAACCATGGCTCTATTAAGTAGTTGCTTTGCTGCATGGATCTTGTGCAATGAAGCTAAGGGTAGTCCCATAATCTTTTCTCATCACGGGTCCTGATCTTTTGTTCCTTCTCAAAAACAATTCAGGAAATTGTGGAGAATCAAGCACCGGGTTTGATGAAGGAAGCCGAGAGATTCCTAATTCTGAGCAACATCGATCGGCTATGGAAGGAACACTTGCAAGCTCTAAAATTTGTCCAGCAAGCTGTGGGTTTGCGGGGATATGCACAACGAGACCCTCTTATTGAGTACAAGCTTGAAGGCTACAATCTCTTCTTGGAGATGATGGCACAGATCCGAAGAAATGTTATCTATTCTATCTACCAGGTATATCTCAACACTGAAGCTTACCCCTCCATAGTTTTGTTTTGGCTTTCCATGCAGTCCTCTCCAAGATCAGTTTTATGAAACGCAACTTCAACTACTTTCTTAGTCGTGATGATTCACAGAATGGAGTTGACATTATCATTCTTCCTTTTAGCTCTGAATCAAGTTCTGTGTTTGAAACGTTGTTGCATTATTTTAAAGTTTCAATCAAATATTTTGAATTGATTTGCATAATCCAGAGTTGTGGCTACTGGGCTACTGGCCTATCTTCTAGCAAGTAACGAGTTCAAAACCTCTACTACCTAACAGCCTCCATTAGTGGTGTATTTGGAAATGCTGTTTCTATCAGTGGATGGGATGCGCTCTGCCCCAAATTGTGATTGGGATAAGAACTGAAGGTACATCCCTCTCGCTAATGTGGGTAGAAAAGCAGGAAAAAAATGTCCAGCTTAATGTTGTTTCCATTAACTGTACTGTCCCAAACAGAAGCTGACAGATTCCTGCTAAAATCATGAACCAATCAAACATTTGGCAGTGCTTGAAAATAGGCCGTAACACCGTGTAGCCAGTGTCAGCAACATTAGCTAATGAAGGTTCTAGCATGTACAGTAACGCATGGGCATGCGATAGATAGACAAGGCACTTTTGTTTATTTTGAATTTCTCAAATCAACATCCATAGCACATCGCTTCATATTAACTTTCATCTAATAGCTTCACACACCTTGAGGTGGAAGGTTCAGGAATTGGTGCTGTTGTTGTCAAAAACATCCATACCATGTAGCTTCATATTACACAATGGAATATCCTTGTTTCTCTGTGGTTTTGACATGTTACTACTGCTTTCATCTTATCATAATTGTTGCAATGCTATTTGGGTTTCGGCCCCATCAATCTCTCCCTGTGGTGTTGAGATATCCAATGTATCTTTGCAGTTCCAACCAGTGATGGTGAAGGATCAACGCCGCAATGACATTCCAAACAAAGCCATATCAAATGGAAGGGGGACCGATAGTGACACCAATCCAGTTGGCGCAGCAAAGGCGTCTTCCTAGGATCTTGATTGGGGTGGCAACTTCATTCAACTGAAAGTTTGGTGAGATGTGAAGGACTGCAGCATCTCCCTTGTTCAGTGCATCAAAGCTTGAAGCCTGGAAAATGGAGACCTCTTTTCATGCCTCCAAGACCAAAAAAGGAAAGAAAAAAAAATCTGTTTGTACCATACACCCTTGGATAAGGATTAGATGAGGAAATGTGAAAATTAAACTGAGAAACATTATTCCAAGTATTTTTTTAAAAAAGAATCATTAGTTTCTGTTTTCTGTGGATCAGCTAATATTTATATAGTAAAAAGTTGAAGAGTCATTGCTCAATTTGACAGTGGTCCGATGGACCATTAAAAACTTTGTTATCTTTTTGGAAAGAAAGATGGGATCCACCATATTTTACACATGGGTGGGTCCCATTGTTTCCACCGTTGAAAATCCATGGGGGTGAACTTGGAGCCTGCTGCTATCCGGTTGGTCTCTAAAAACGTTTCCTTTGAAGATTTAATACCGCCAACATAACCATGCATGAATTACATTCAATCCAGAAAAGTTGGCGGGATTTCCATGAAGCATCTCTTAATAGCTTGGGTCCGGAGAATGTACAAATGGGTCATGCCCCTTAAGCTTTCAGATTGAAAAGAGGATAAAAGTCATACGCTGTTGGGCATTTGCATGTTGAATGTGGACCATTGCTGTATTTATTTTCTTTTCTACTTGCAGATCACTGACCTAAGATTGTGGTCTTGAGATCTGGTTCCCAATTTCACTGGAGCTTACCATAGCCCCAGATCAGGATCATATAACTGTTATCGGATGGTGGGGCTCTCAACGGGGTGGGCTAGCCATTGCCTTTCAAGCAGCCCCATGGTAAGGGTGTCATTTTGAGGCGCTTAGGGTGAGGTGGCCTCTTGTTAGAGACGAAAATCAACAGACTGGACAGGAGAGGGCCTGAGTTTGAGAACTTGTTAGAGGCCCAGAATGGTCCCCGACTCAGGCACGTTCATTGCTAACATGGACTGGGTCTAGGGTTATAGCCAGACCCACATGCTGGGTGTGGGCCTAAATTTCATGGCTAATAAATAAACAGGCCGGGCTCTGGTCTCTGGTAAACCAGTTTCAATCTGCACTTTGCCAACATCAGATGGTGGTAGTAGATGAAAACCCGTGTTATGCATTCCTGCTTCTTAAAGCACAAACCCGGAAATCATATGAATATCCAAAACCAAAGGATTCTATTATCTGATAATGGTACAGAGCTTGCCATCCATCCAACAACCAATCAAAACGTAAGCATGCAGTACAAACCAAAACACGGGCTTGGAAATTCATGATGACCTGCTTTTACTTGACCTTTGCTATTGAATTACAGCTTAAGTTATATACTCTTTCATCTTGAATGACAAAATTCAGACCCACGTCTCCCTCCCTCCCTAAAAATCCCTATGCTCTACTCTTTTGAGCAGGCAAACTAACATACTCAACTGATATCTTGTAATTCAACAGCTCTGCTTGATTCCTTGTCGCGAAGAACTTCCTCAATGGCTTTGTTGATCCCACTTCCTTTAGCCTACACAGAAGAAAAGAAGTGAGCCCAAATTTGTTGAGACAATAAAATCTCAAGGCAGTGGAACTTGAAAATGAGAGAACCTTTACTCCTATGGCTATGGCCGTTTTCAGCTTCACGAGTTCTCCTAATCTTAGGGAACCTCTTTTCTTGTCTTTGACGAAGATGAGTGGTACTCCCCTTGAGGATGCCAACCCTGGAAGATGCTTTGTCAGCCATCGTGGGTTGCAATCAGAAACTAAGAGCACAGCCTGCATCCACAACAAGATGCACACATCAAACACCACCCTCTTTAAACGGAAGGGCTTGCCATGTCTAGAGCAAACCATGAAACATGATATTCAATAACAGCTCCGCATGCACGTACACATCACCTATTCATTGGATTGATCCTTCTTTGTATTTTCATGTTAACTTGTGTTGAGAAAGTTGATTCTGATCATGTTTAAACAGTGCTTGTTTAGACCAAAACTGACAAATTTCCACGGCACTTGGTAATCATATGATTGTCGACTACGTTCATCTCCTGTAATGGGATGTGGAAGCAGTGGGGTGCAAGTGCAGGTTCGCACATATGCGTGTAGATTCTTAAAAGTTACAGACCCATCCCATGATTTAGTCCAAGCGTGAAATTCAAGACATGAGAAGCAGCCCTTCTTTTCTTTTTCCTTTTTTTTTTTTATCCATATGAGAAGCAACTCTCTTTTTTCCACATATTGAGCACAAGTGAGAAGGAAAAATGGCAACTAACCTGAAGTGGAACTAAAGGAGCTTTACGACCACTCCTGGCGGCAGCAGATTCTTGAGCAGAACTTCCTACCTCAGCTCTATTCATTCTCTCCAGCACACGAGTGACATCATTTACCCCAACGGAAAATTGTTGCTGCAAGGGATTGCAAATGTCAGATGATTATTGAAAAATATTTACTTCGTGCATAACGGCAGAAGCAATGTATGCTCACCATTCATATTATTAACAGAAAATTCTCAAGATCAGAGTCATAATGACAAATCTCTTTCTCAGGAATTTCTCTGGACATTTTCAAATTTTGAGGTTTTCTCATGATATTATCAGGAAAATCTTGCTATTTTTTTTTTTTAATTATAAATAAATTTAAATAACTTCTGCCTAAATATCGGGATATTTCCATGATAAAATCGCAATTTTTTTGAAAAATACTGATATTTTGAAAATCTTCCCGATATTTATCTTCATTGATTGGAATGGCTCAAGTAGACAACACTAATTAATTGGGATAATGCTTAGATGATGACGATGTTCACTGATGCTTGGCGTTTCAAACAGCAGGTCTCAGGTTCGAGACATACTAACTGCACCAGTGGGTGCATTGTGTGACTGACAGGGTGGGTGCATTATGTGACTAACAGGGTGGGTGCGTTGCAAGACTAACAAAATAAAAATTTCACCTTTCTAAAAAAAAAAAAAAAAGCTCAGGGGAACTTTTCCACAAACATTTATATAGAGAAGTTTTAACAATCCCCAGTCACATGGAATGAGAAGATTTTGGAATAGTTCGTCAAACATGGAACGCTATCCATAGGAAGATCTGGAAGCAGAATAGTGAAGCACCCAGGTACGACAAACTTCTAAAGCACACAGTAGATCATTTTGTTTGAATGTATTCACTATTCATTGCATATGTAGACCGTTTCTTTATTGATAACTATAATCAAGCATGGATATAATAAAGGAACTAGTGCAAAATTCCCCTGTGCAAGTAATATATTGGGGAGGTAAATATATGCATGTGGATGGATTGAAGCACTCCTACAAGCACAATTATCATACGCAAAATTACATATATGAAAAACATCATAGAGCTAATGCCAATGGAGAATGAATAAATGAACCAATATATTTTATGTTTTTTAAAGAAAACTTATTGGTTATAGCTCATGTACTATGCTAGACGCAGGTTTAGATTGGTGCACGTACTCTTTGTGTTTTGTCTACCTCTACTCTGGGTTGTTTAAAGGCTCGAATGTTTGCTTTATGTCACTGTATATAGAAATAACACTGACGTCACCAAAGTATTACATACCTTGATCCATATTTTCTCTAGCAATGTTCCCTTCGAAAGTTTTGCCGATTCTACCTCCCTGCAGACGATGAAGATATGGTGCACATGTGAGAACACTGCAAATACTCGAGAGTTCAAATGAGGAAATTAATACAATAGATGTTGAAGGCAATAGTTCCACCAAAATGAATACAATATTGACAACGCTTCAGTAAGATCAGTCAGAATTGGCTCCATCCTGATGGCCTTTGAATGGCCTCGCCCATTAATAGACGGTTTTGAGATCTCCAATATTCTTCAAAGGACTATACCGTATTTTTTCCTTGACAATTGCGTGCTGCAGACTTACAACTAACAAATGCAAGCTTGTGCTTTTGACAAATGAGAAAATCTGTTTGTAACTTTTTTCTGGGTGATTGGTGTACAATAATGTTGCCATTCTTTAGCTTTGTTGGTTATAGAATCCAAAAGATATTTATTCCAAGCTTAAGTATACTTTGAATGTAAGAGTGCAGCTTCTTGGTGATTATATGGTGATATCGAAAAATTGGTCTAATCTACATTGTTTGCTGGCCTTTATGCATCTATACATTGAAATGAGGGATGCGGCTAGGCGAGGCCAAGTGACATTGTCAATGTGAGCCTCTGGCACACATTGACAGCTAAAAGACAAAGGCTGATGTCATATGGGCAGCCAATTAGAAAATGATGATGAAAAGCTGATTAGGGATACAGTTTCACAGTCAAAATTTTCATTTTCCTTGGTGTCTAAAGTTGCTAATGTTCGAGCCAACAACCTGGTAAAAGAGGATCTTAGGTGATTGGGCACTTGGATAGTTGGATCAGAATTCCCTTCCCTTGATGCAACCTCAGTTTGTTTTAATAAAGTTAACTTATGGAGGGGGGGGGGGGGTTGAAACAATCACATAATAGATGACGTAGGGCCATATCTCCACAGCACACATGGCAAGATCACATATCAATTGGAATAATCCAATAAATGGACTATACCGTGGATAGGCAAATGGTTCAAAACAATCACATAATAGATGATCTTAGGCATCGAACGAGTGGCCTTCAAAACAGCTAATGATCAACATTCAGTATGGAAATATAAAGAAAAATCATGGGAGGATGGCCCAAAGGTGTGAAATTTGAAAGATGGGCCATCTCTTCTACTTCATAGGGATATCAGACAGTATAGAGAATCAATAGGAAATGATTTTCTCACAATCAACAACACTTGTATAGAGAATCAATAGGAAATTATTTTCTCACAATCGACAACACTTCTATGTTCTAACCACAGATGTTAAAGGCAAGACCAGCTTATATTTGTGCTTACCCCTCAAGTCTTTTCAAAAGGGCAGCAAGACCTTCTCCTTCATAACAATGAGTCGTCAACCTACTTGATAGAAAACAAGTAATACATGTGACTGAGGAAATTGGAATACAATTATATTGGTATCCAAAACAAAGGACCAAGAAAAATTAAGAAGAGAGGATAATTTCTGATTAGAAAATGAAAACTTGCTAGTACAACGCAGCCACGAGGGTAAGAAGCAAAAGAAATAACCCAACAAGTTGTTGACCTACAATTCATGAGGAGCAGAACTGGCCTTTGAAGACTCAAGATTCTTTTGAGACTTTTTCTTTCGCATGTTCAAAAGCCTGCAACGATATGGAAACGATTACAACCTGATATAACACAATTAACAAACATTGCAACACCAGGAATATTGGAAAAACTAGGACATACTAGTTATGAGTTATGACCAAGCTACACTCAACAGATAAGGAATAAGAAGAGCAAAAAAAAATTTAATAAATTATATTTTAATTAAAGAACTAGAATTTATGTAAACAAACACAAAGATCGGGCAATCAAACATGCGAAAAACCATGCTTTGTCTCTTTTCCAAAAAAAAAGAAAAAAAAAGATCGGGCATGGAGCCAACCATGTTTTTTATAGTTTCCAATAAAGAAACTATGAAATATCATTGTGAAATCATCAAAAACCTCTAAAATATACTTCTGCATTCCAGTTCTGTGTTAGAAGCACCATCTCATGTCATATAAGAGATCAGTGTCATTTACACAATCTCCATTGATGTGTTATTGCATGATGAGATCACACAATGGCTTTTTTTGTCTATTAACCATTATTATTAATTAAAGAGACAGTATACAGACAACCTTCATAACATTTTTTGAAACACTGATCGAGCGATCTTATCAGCTACCAACTACTAGTAATTGAACATCTGTGAAATCCTCGCTGACCGCAAAGAGGTCAAGGTTATTGAGTTTTATAAAAGTATCGGTGAGCAAATTGTTTAGTCACTCCTCTTGAGAAGAATCTTGAGAAGGAGAAAGGGGTCCTTGGGTCCTGCCTGGTTCAATAGAAGCTTTATTCAGAGCATGGCACAGGGAGAAAGGGAGCTCCTTGGGTCATTGTAGGTGGAGGATTGTGTTGCCAGCATTGCTTTGATCGATTTGGCTTGAGAGAAACAATTGGACTTTCAGAAATGGAAAGCAGTCTGTTCAGAGAGTTCTTAGTCGGCTTCATCTGTATATCTCAGAGTGGGTTTCTCTGAAGTTGGTGTAGTGGCCTGGGATTTTGTTTGCATGGGTGGCTTTATGCCTTGTTACGGTAGGTTGTTGGGCAGGCTTGTATAGTTATCTTTTTCTTGGTTTGCTTTTCTGTTTTTTTGGCATTGGCCTCAATAAATTTCTCTTTCATTTCTCAAAGACCAAAAAAAAAAATCGTGAGGAGGAGAAAGGCTAATTGGGCTCTTAGTCTCAAAGGTACAAGGCTTAACCAAGAAGCGAGGGGCAGGAGGATCTCAAAATAGACAAAGAATGGAAGATTCACAGTCAAGTTCTAGCACAATCAGTTGTCAGTAGAGAGGAGGGAAAGTGGTAGAGAGGCTCCAACAACAAGGTTATGGGGTGTAAAGGCACCGCCTATCATATTCGGATGGAAAGTAGATGAACAGAATTCTCACAACCAGAACTCGTTCAAGAGGAAGAAAATTATAATAAAAGGTTGTTGCATGTGCCTAAGGGAGAAGGAGATGGTTGATCACTTATTTATCCACTGCATGTCTGCATCTGCCATTTAGAATGGTTTTTCCACAAGTTAGGAGTGTTTTCGGCCATGTCAGTGTCGATGGTAATGCTTTTGGAGGGACAGAAAGGCAACCCAGGCAGGGGTGAAGAGAAAGTTGTGGAATGTTTGTTTCCTTGCGATTACATGGTTAGTATGGAGGCAGAGGAACAATGGAACATTTAATAGCCAAGCGGAGTTGGTTCCCACAGAGATTGATGGCATTGGATCTCAAGTTTATATTGGGTTAAATCCTTAACGGAGTTTGTTGAGTGCAGTAATGATGCATGATCTGTGGTAGCAAGGGTCTCATTGTAATGTAGGCACAAACATTTTCCTTTGGTTATGTATTTTTGCATTTCGTTTTTTTTTTTTTCTTCAATAGAATTTTTTACCAATGAAAAAGAAAAAATCTCAAGATCCAATTATAGTCTTATATAACAAAACTATTGGCAACCGTTTGATCCTATGCATAGGTTGTGAAGAAATTCACTCAGTTAGTGGTGCCAAATGCATACCAAAGTCCATCCTTGATGATATTTGCTGAGTAGGGTATTCACTAGAAGATTTTTTCTTTTCTTTTCATTTTTGCCCTTAAAACAAGCAAGTTGCCTTCTCATTTGTGCCTCTTATTTCAGAGCAATTATGTGATCCTCTGACCCAAAGAAAAGCAAAATACACTTAGCTTTTCAGTTTGTACAAGTGGACACTATGGTTTAGTGATCCAGACAATTTTTTCCTAAGGCCCCACCATAGATCAATCATGCCCCAAAAATCCCCCAGATTGGAAGATACCAACTACCATTCTTAGGCTTCTTCTTTTTCTTTTTTATTTTCAGATCAACATGGACCTGCATTAAGTACGGAAACCTGATTATTCTATGAAGGCAACAAAAACATTGAAAAATCAGCTAATGAGCTCCGATCAGATGCAAATATGCGAAGAGGAATTATAGGGCATGATGTGAACCAAAAAAAAAAAAAAAAAAGGAAAATATGACCAAGTTTCATGAAAAAATGGATGGGAAACAAGCAATGAAAATAGTGTTTCATTTCCACCGTCTAGAAAATTATTATTTTCATACAACACTCTGGGAATCTTA
The DNA here is from genome assembly GCA_003013855.2 of Liriodendron chinense. NCBI lineage: Eukaryota > Viridiplantae > Streptophyta > Magnoliopsida > Magnoliales > Magnoliaceae > Liriodendron > Liriodendron chinense. Next base: position 1,166,740 of record ML058484.1, on the reverse strand, counting down.
ATATTTCTCTGATAATCAGGATGACTTGAAATTTGTGAGATGAAAATGGACTTGAGGGAACCAAAAAATTGGATAAACAAATCTCCAACCATAAGTGCTAAAAATCTAGCAACCAACAAAGCTCTGAAAATTGAAATTTGTTAAAAATCCCTATGCTTGCAATATCCTTTGATGAGAAAAATATAAGTTTTCAAAACAGTGCGAAAACTTGCCAAAAACTTTCCCAACACTCAATTAGGAGAAAAAAAAGAGGCAATTTTTGCAAGGTCAGCATAATTCAGTTAGTATGTTTTCATGGGCCACCATGAATAGTAGGTGGGGCCTAATGTGCCATCCAGATCAATGATTTGATCATTCAAGTGTCATGTGCACCAATGGCATACTAAGAGTGTCAATCTACAGTGGCACACATGAGCTTTTCCCATCTAATAGAGATCCTAGACATGCTACTGTTTTTTTTTTAGCAGTATGATGGTATGAGTATGGCATAATATCTATTCTCGACATCCTAGTCGTCATTACGGGTTGTGCTATACAGAGCAGGATTGAAGTTAAAAATCAACTTGGGTGGATCTGAAATTGCAAAAAGGTAAAACCTTGTTTTATTTGGCATGAAATATCGGTAAGATACCTCAAGGTCTCATGCACATTTTAATTTTATTCCAAAATTGAAGGACATCTATAATATAAAATAGAAAGAATGCCTTTCAAATTGCAACTATAACCTGTCACAAGACTTACAAAAAAAAAAAAAAAAAATGTTTGGCTGCAACATGGAGAGACAATGAAGCGAGTAGACTACCTTGAAATTTTGAAATTACACTTAAAAAAAAAAAAAAAAAAAACTCATCCACACTATCTTCATGAATTAAATAAACCATTTCATATAACCTTTCAAAAAATAAATAAATAAAACACTTCATTGTTATGCACTGCAAAAAAGTGGAAAAAAAAAAACAATTATCTAAAATTAGAGTTCTTATTTCAGAACTATACATTCAATTTGAAAAAAAAAAAACTCCCAATTAGGATCTCCAAATAGAAATTTCAATCAGGGAAAAATGCTAATATGAAAAATTCTCATAGTTAGGGTTCTTCATTCACACTCAATTTTTTATTTTTTATTTTGAAAGATGATTTCCAATTGTGAATGGCAAATGATTTAAACTGCATGTAGATTGGATGGTTCTAGTCCTCTGATCAGTGGCCTTTAAAGTAGAAAAAAAAAAAACCATGGTATATATACCTGCGAGCAATTTAAAGCCAAAGCCACTGACACTCATGGTGTCGCCCAGATAGAGAAAGAGACGGATCTCTCGCCGGAGAGGGGGATCCGATCTCTCACGAGAGGGGAAGGGAGAGCCGAAGAGGGAGGAGGGAGAGAGAAGGAGAGCGACGCGAATGAGAAGCAGTGCTTCTCACGTGCCAAAATTTGGGGCGCGGTTTGGGTGGATCCCCGGATCCACTGAGGTCGGTGGATCCCCAACTGTGGGGCCACTGTGATGTATGTACCATACATCTACACCGTCCATGCATTTTAAAAGTTCATTTTAGTGCATGATCACAAAAATGAAGTAGATCCAAATCTTAGGTGGACCATACCACATGAAACAGTAGTACTTGAATTCCCACCATTAAAAACTTCATGTGGGCCACTGGAATGTTTATTTTCAATCCAACCTGTTGAAAAGGTCAAAAAGACCTGGATGAAGAGACCGAACAAAAATCAGCTTGATCCAAAACCTTTGTGGCCCCGAGAAGTTTTTAATGATTGAGTACCACTGTTAACTATATTATAGTCCACCTGAGATTTGGATCTATTCATTTTTTGGATCATTCTCTAAAATGTGTTTTCAAAATGGATGGACCGTATGACACAAACATCGCTGGTTCCACCCACATCGCTGGTTCCGGGTCTCACCCGAGTAGCACCCCCAGATTTTGGTGCGCGAGCGCTACTTGGGTGAGACCCCAGAACCAGAGAAGTGGGTGAGATCCTGGTGTGGCTCGTAGGATTTGTCCACCTAAGTAGGATTGTGTGAGATTTCTGGGCAAGACTTGGGTGAGACCCTGGAACAAGCTAAGTGGGTGGGACCCTGACGTGGCAGCATCTCATTTGGCCATCTAAGAGGGCTACGTGCGCGACTTTCCCATGTGAGAACGTTAGAAACTAAAGTCCGTCAGTTGATTTTCTAGGTCCCTTGGCATTCCCCTCATTCGAGTGCGGTTTCAGTGGATCCCTGAAAGTGGGGTCCACCATGATGTACTTTCCTTATATCCAAGCCATGCATATATTTTGAAAACTCATTTTAGGGCATTATACCAAAAATGAAACAGATCCAATTCTCAGGTGGAATATGATACAGGAAACAGTGGTAATCCAAAGTTAAAAACTTTTATTTGGACCCAAAAGCTTTGGATCAACCTGATATTTGTGTGATCTCTTCATCCAGGTCTTTGTGACCTTATCAACAGGTTGGATGGAAAATAAACATTCCGGTGGCCCCTGTGAAGTTTTTAATGGTGAGGATTCAATCAAGACTGTTTCCTATGGTATGGTCTCCTACGTTTTGGATCTGCTTCGTTTTTGGGGTCATGCCTTAAAATGAGCTGTCAAAATGAATGGATGGTGTGGATTTAAAGAACATACATCACAGTGGACCCCACAGTTAGGGATCCACCCAAACTGCTCCCCCCCCCCCCCCCCCCCCTCTCTCTCAGTTTGGTGGTGGCAGTGGGGGAGACACTGGGAGTGGTAGCGGGAGCAACACCGGGAGTGGTAGCAACTTCAATTTTGAAATTTTTGTGGGTATTATTCTTGACTCTTTTTTTTTTTTTTCTGTTCTTTTCTTTTAGATTGAATTTATGGCTCTAAATAAAAAATCATAAATGTAGATTTTTGCAAATTTGGGATTTTTCATATTTAAGAATTTTTCTAATTAAAATCCCTTAAAATTGATATTTGGGGTTCCTAATTAGAGATTTGTGATTAGGACATCACTCTAATCTGGATCTTCTTTTTGGATTGTGTTTGGATTTTGGCACTATTGTAGCTGGATTTGATTGTATAAGAAATCTTTTCCTTAGCAAAAAATTGCCTGAACTCATTTCAGATTGTGTTTGGTTCATATGATTATCGACTGGTATGTTTGGGTGCTAATTAGAGCTAAATTATAAACAATTTTAACCCAATATAGAAAAAATGGCCAAAGTGGGTATCGTGTGAACATAAAATGCTCATTTGAATTTATTTATTTTTTTGTTTGAGTTTCAGTGATCTTGTACCTTTCAGAAAGTTCAAAAAAGATCGCCAAACAAGAGGCCCAAAGGTTTGTATACAACTATAAAAAGTTGGGGTAGCAGTAGCACCTAGTACTCCTCTCCCAATTGCACTCCTAAATGGTAGTTGCTCTAGAGAAATTCCATGATCCAAATCTTCCAACCTGAACTACATAAATCATACATTTATTAAGAAAGTCATCGAGAAGCTAGAATTTAACACTGCAGGTATCGAGAAACCAAAAATCAATAACCCCAATACACATAAGAAGAAAGGAAAAGGAAAGAAAATTGGAAAGCAAGAATAGAATGCATGCAACCCATGGTGGGCCTGCCTAGATGGATATGATCTGGATAAATGATGAAACAACAAATGCATCCAATATGCTGTGAATGAATTGCACTGAATCATTCCCAAAATGTAAATCATCCTTGAAACATAAATGCACAAAAAGTTGAGAGAAACTACGAACGCATTTACATGGAATTCTCAAAGCTAAAGGAAATCAAAACTCACATACAGATTGATCTGTAATATGCTTTTTCTTTCCATTGTCAAGCTGTAGTGGTGCCTGCCCATGGACATGTGATACTAGGGGACTGAATGCAGCTCAAAATGTGAGCGGATGCATGGCCCTTTATCATGCGAGGGGTGGGGTATTAACAAAATGATCATTTCAGCTTTGCTTTGCTAAACATAGCATCTAGAGCTGCCATTGCATTGCTCATACTAAAGGATTTCTTATACAATCAACTCCTGTTACAATGGTGGCAAAATTAAAAACCCAAAAAGATGACCCAAATTGGAGCGATGCCCTAATCCCAAATCTCTAATTAGGAACCCCAAATATGAATTTTAAGGGATTTTAATTAGAAAAATTCTTAAATATGAAAAATCCCAAATTCACAAAAATCCACATTTAGGGTTCTTGATTTAGAGCCATAAATTCAATCTAAAAGAAAAAAAAAAAGAAAAAAAAAAAAAAAAAAGAGTCAAGAATACCCACAAAAATTTCATAATCGAAGCTGCTACCACTCCCGGTGTCTCCCCCGCTGCCACCCCCAGCTTCTACCCCGTTGCCACCACCAAACCGAGAGAGAGAGAGAGAGAGAGAGAGAGAGAGAGAGAGATCTCACGAGAGATGTTTCGGAGAGGAAGAGAAGCCAGAGAGAGAGAGAGAGTCCCACGGACCCAGAAACTCAACTGACGGACGTTAGTTTCTAACGTTCTCACGTGGGAAAGTCGCGCACAGCCCTCTTAGCTAGCCAAATGAGATGCTGCCACGTCAGGGTCCCACCCACTTCGCTGGTTCCGGGGTCTCACCCAAGTCCCATACTGGAAGATCCTAATCGCCAACATACAATTATGTGAACATGTTCACCTCTTGACCGTCCATTTTTGTAGGTCCTATGTTGAAAGGTTACGATTGTCATGGCAAGGATATGTTCCGCTTGTGGTGAGTCTATGGAGGTTCGAAGTTGTCGAGCGGTATGGATTTCGGAAACATGGGCCCCACTTGTCAGAATAGAAAGCATGTTACATCCAAGGCCCACCCTCCAAATACCATCATCAAGGGTTGGGACCATATCCAGACCATTCATTTGTGCCTCTTCATGACTTCCTCCCTGTAGGCCAAAATCAGACGGTTAAGATTGTCCAATCGGGAAGATATTGGTCCATCCACGATGGGACCAACACTTTAGTTCTTCAGATTGACAATCTAACGGTCCCACTTGTCAGCAACGGTCACAAACTGAGTCATAAAGATAGCACTTAATGGCACATGCATGCGAGATCCAAGCTGCTCATCAGGTGGACTCCACCTGTAGATTCCTTGTTTTACAAAAATCTCATGGCCACGTGTACAAAAATACTGATGTTTAAGGGGAATTATTGAACGGTCCACTTTCAACCTACATGTGTGGCCCATCTGACCTTTAAATTTTTTTGGCCGAATTTTTTGAAACGAGGAATCAACATGATGGGGCCCACCGTGTGTGTATGGCACCACACCAGTCTAGTAGGATCAGCCCACAGTGAAAGTTGGACGGCCCAAAGATTAGTAAAATCCAACCATCATGTGGTCCGTGGGCCATTTTGCAATACTGTCCATCGTTTTCCACAGAGGGGGGCCGTTTGTGTTGTGCACATGCCATCGAAGCCGTGTATTACGTGAAACCAACCATGATCTGAAAAATCAAGCGTATACGATCATTAGGTGGGCCATACCATTCGAAAGCAATAGACAACCATTCAAGCCCCAAAATTCATGGGGTGGTACACATGATAGCTGGATCAATCGGATTTTTGGGGCGTCCAAATTTTATTGAGCGTCAAACTAGTGAACGGGTTGGATGCTATAAACGAACCCAGGTGGGCCCACACGAAGCACTTATAGAATCAACTCATTCAACGAGGACCTGCAGAGGAACCGGCCTCGGATTCCTTTTCTAGCCGCTGCGACCGGGTTATCCTCGAGAAGTGTGGAGTCTTAACTACGGACTTGGTGGGGACGAGTGCACTGAATAACTCCCCGAGTGAACTCTGTGGGGCCCACCATAATGTATGTGTCATTATCCAGGCCGTGCTTCAGTTTTTCCAACTCATTTTATGGCATGAGCCCAAAATAAGACCATATCCAAATTTTAAGTGGACCCACTTTATACTTGGGGTGGCAATGGCAGGGTTAGGGCCTGAACTGCTCCGTGGGCCCCATCCCTTCAAGATCCATCTGATTTTTGTGCCTAGTGATTTCAGTGGTAGGGCCTACTGTTTGAATGGTATGGATATCTATCTGATTCAAGTTACATGCTGGTGGGAGAGAGATGAACATAAATCATCAATTTACGTCCTCTATTCCCTTATCCTGGCTAAACGGTCCACCGTATATAAAATAATGCTTTTGTTCCTATGGGCCGTTTTGTGCCATGGATTTCAAGCTCGAGCTTAGTCCTTAGGCCAGGGTCTAGGCTTAGACCGAACCACCCAGCCATTTCCGCCTATTGGGGCTTATTTTGTGGACCCGGAAAAAAAAGTTCATCTCTGAAGTACCCTATGAACGGACCGGATGACACATAAACATCAAGATGGGCCACAAGAAGGCCTCAACGGTGGGCATTTCCATCCCCACTCTTTTGTGTCCTACAACCCACTTGAGTTTTGAATCCATCTCATTCTGGGGCTCGCATCTTAAAATGAGCCAGTGAAATAGATGGATGGAGTAGATACAACGCAAAAATCTCGAGTGGACCCCACAAAATTTAGGGTTACAGGAAACTGCCGTCCTTATATTATATTATTCAATCAAATTAAAATTTACACGGGAATAATGTGCTATCTGACAAGTAGAGGCAGAGCTATTCCCCGCCGTACGTAGGCACCCATAGAAACTGTACACGTGGCATGTACTAACTGAAATGAAATTTTCTGTATTTATGGACCCATGGTCATCATCCCCAAATCAGATTTGTAGAACAATCCTAACCTCTGATAGCTGGAACCAAACCGTTGGATATTTTTCATATTAGCCGTCCATCAAATGTCCACAGATCAGCTTTAGATAGACAATGAAATCGGAATAATTTTGAGCCCATGATATATCCAAAATGGTTAGCATGATTTGGACGGTTTAAGTTGGGTTAGTTGCATGCCATGTATAAAATTTGTTGGCAGACTTAAAAAACGAAAAAAAAAAAAATCAACGGTCCAAATTCAATCAGAGGTTATAGCATTATTATCAAAATCAGATTTGGGGGTTATGATCTATCTACAGTGGGTCCCAGAATTTGGACAGTTCTTGAGATCCATGTATGCCACGTGTACAATTCGAGTGCATGTGTATGAACCAATCATCGCACTATGCCAGAGTACCGAAATAATACGAGAGAGAGCCAATGGAGTTGTTGAAATTGAGTGTTGCATCTGTTGGACATTTATGCCATTATATTAATAAAATAAATAAAATTCCATTTATTTATTTTTGGACGTTTATGACCTTATATTAACAACATATAAAAACGTTCTCAAAGTCCAAACTAGTTGGACCGTAATTTACCATCCACCTACTGGATAACTTCCAACATATCATGTGCATCTTACATCCAACCCTTTCAATAGATTGGCACCACCATGAGGATTATATTATCCAAAAATCAGCCCCATCCACACATCAGGTGGGCCACCCATTGAAAATAATGTCCAATCACTTATAAATAATAAAATACAAATGTGGTCCATTTAATGAGCGGATCTGGCTGTTTTTTTTTTTTTTTTTGCATAAAGTGATCTTAATATGGGATCAACCTATTGGACGGGCCAGATGTCACGCATTCATGAAAGGTTGGAAGTTATCTGTTGGGTGCACGGTAACTAATGGCCCAAGTAATTGGACTTAGGCATTCTTCTAGTTAAAATAAACTTGGATTAATAAAAATATAATAAAGATTGAAATGACAGCTTATTCTTTGGAACAATCTTAATCATACCTATTAATTGCTTGCCTCCTATTTTTTTACTCTCCCTAACTTTAGCTTTTCCTCCATAATTTTGGCTTTCCTTCGTCATTTAAGGTGTACTCACCTTGCTTTTTGTTGGATGTCTTAATTACAAAATTGCCCTTATGGTGCAATAAGATAACTGGAATGTGTTCTGAGCAAACTCTGTGGGGTTTACTGTGATTTACGTTCTTTATCCACTCTGTCCATCCATTTTACCAGACAATTTTAGGGGTTTATTCAAAAAAAGAAGTATATCCAAAGCACAAGTGGACCACACCACAGGAAATAGTGTGAATTGAACGTCTACCGTTGAAAACATTTTGGGACCACAGAAGTTTTGGATCAAGCTGTTGTTTGTGTTTCCCTTCATCCATGTCTGTGTGATCTTATGAACAGGTTGGATGACAAATAAACATCACTGTGGGACCAAGAAAGGTTTCAACTGTGGAAATCATTATTCCCACTGTTTTCTGTGGTGTGGTCCAACTGCACTTTATATATCCTTCAAATTTGGGATCAACCTATAAAATGAGCTTTAGACACAGATGGACGGTGTGGATAAAACGCATACATTCAATTTGGGCCTAACAGAGTTCACTCAGTAGGATAAAAGCTTACCTGAGTAACTCCCTACGCAATCCGATTTCGGCTTTAGCCCCTGGACGCGGATTAGGTGTTACCCGGGCAACAGCTTAATGGGTGTTACCTTACTCTAGTGTCCACCTTGATGATATGTTGCATATCCACTCCGTGTATTCATTTTAACAGCCCATTATAGGACGATTCACCAAAATTTATGCACATCTAAATCTCAGGTGAACCACACCACATTGAACGCTCACCATTAAAAACTTCTTAGGGCCCACTATAAGCAGATCCGTAATGTTTATCTGTCATCTAACCCGTTGATAAGATCAACCAGAACTGAATGAAGGGAAAACACAAAGATTAGCTTGATCCTTACAAAAATCTTTTAATGGTCATTCACCACTTTTTCCAAGTGGTGTGGTTCACTCGAAATTTGGGTCCCCTTAATTTTTGGCATAACATACCTAAATGAGCTAGAAAACTGGATGAGCGGCATGGATATGAAACACATTTTATCAAAGTTGGCCCCACACACGATAAGGATAACACCCACTAAGCTGTTACCCGGGGTAACAGCTAATCCGCTTCCTTAGCCCCCTAAACTTGAACTAAGGACTAGGCCTGACCTTGAAATCTAGGCCCAACGTGAGGGCTGGAGCCAATGAAGGGCCTATATCAATCATCAAGAACAGGAATCCAAAAATCATGCAGATACTAAACTCAGGTGGGCCACATTGCATGGAAAAGTGACAACGAGACGTCCATCGTTGAAACCTTCTTGGAACAGAACATGATGTTTATATGACATCCAAACTGTTCATAGGGTTTTTGCCGCTCAGATAAACTCTAGGTACAAATATCATCCTGATGCAAAATTTCTGCATCCCCCAATAAATTTCTAATGGTGGTCGTTCAATCTCCATTACTTCGTGTGGTGTGGCCCACTTGAGTTTTGTATCTGTCTGATTTTTGGACTCCTGTCCTAACGTGACCATGAAAAACTGATGGGTGGAGTGGATTTGTCCTAACGCGACCATGAAAAACTGATGGGTGGAGTGGATTTGTCACACACATCTCTCTGGCCACAAAGAGCCTCTCCACAGGAGCTTCATGTGGCCGGGGCACAGGCTGGGCCACCCCTACTACTGGGTGCAAAAATCATTAAAAGGGGGTAAAACAGTCATTCGACCATCTAATGGGTAAAATGGTTATTTTTCCTGTCGGTGAGATCTGCAACGTCAAGAGAGAGAAAAAAACAGAAAGGGTAGTTTTGTCATTTTGTGCCATTTTCCTTCTTTGGTCAAAATGGGGATATGTGGTCCACATCCCTTTCTTCTTTCTTTATTTTTTTTATTTTTTTCATTTTTTTTCTTCCATATCATGGAAATGGTTAGGGGTATTTCGGTCATTTGGACAATCCAATGTGGTTTTCAGTTTGCGCGTGTGGCCTCATGGTTCAGTGATCCAGAACATTGGCCTGATGGGGTCCACCTCAGATGGGCCATGCCCCAAAAGATCTTGGACATGGATTGGGAACTACCCCACAGGAGCTCTGAGAAACCGCCGGGGTGTATGGGTTTGATCCACACCGTCCATTCATTTTTTTCATATTATTTTAAGGTACAAGCCACAAAATGAGGCGGTTTCAAGGCTCAAGTGGACCACACCTACCATTGAAAACTTTTTGGGAGCCACGGAAGTTTTGGATCAAGCTGATATATTTGTTTTCCCTTCATCCAGATATGCGTGACCTTATGAATAGGTTGGATGGATATTAACCATGTGGTGGCCCTAGGAAGGTTTCAACTGCGGGTGTAATTATCACTGCTGCTTCCTTTGGTGTGGCACACTTGAGCGTTGGATCTGACTCATTTTTGGGCTTGTAAAACAAAATGATATGGCAAAATGAATGAACGGTGTGGATAGAACCCATACATCACGGTAGCCCACAGAGACTCTGTCCGTTCCTGACCAGGAACAGGCGATGTGGTGCCAATCCGCGTCCAAAAATCTCCTCGGTGGGAGCAATCATAGCCTTTGGACGTGTGGCCAGCAAATAGACAGCTGAGAAGAGAAATCATCAAGGGCCCAAGTTGGAATCAAAGAAAGACCCAACATCTAGCGGCTAGGATGGTTCATCGATGCTGGGGCCCAACGGTTGAATGATCCGGATGATGGGCCCCACTTGTACAAAGATGAGAACCCCTGGATTTAAGTTTTAAAAAAGGAGAGATTTTCTGGATTTTCCAACTTAAATTTTAAAAATCAGATGACTCTTGTATGAGATTACATGCATCTTAATCACTGATTAGAGAGAGAGAGAGAGGAGAAGACCCACCATCTGAAAATCTCTCTAACCCCCCAAAAGCTGCTTTCTCTGCAATCCCTACACCTCATCAACCGTTGATTTTGGATGGGCTTTTGAGCTCCAGATGCATGAATTCCATCTGGGTGTTCTCTGTTGTTGCAGAATTTTCAAGTAGAAGCTCAGGAAAAACAGGGATCATCTTGTGTGGTGGGCCCCAGGGCTGTGTGTTCTTTGGCGGGCAGCAACGGTCAGTGTCATGATTTTCATTGGGTGGTGGCTCTCAAAGGCACATCTAATCACTCGGGTCCTGCTGACAGTGTTGATCAGATCGTCCACCCAGGGATTCTCAATGAGTTCTATTGGGTTTTTCTTTTGAGAAAGAAGAGAGGTTTTGTTTAGGCTGGTGCAAGGGAAGAACAGATCTTAGTCATATGAAGAGATCTGTAACTGTAAGTTGGTTGACTGATGTTGTGCCTCTTCTTTTTCTTTTCTTTTCTTTTTTTTCTTTTTCTTTTTTCTTTTTTTTCATTTTTCTGGGGTTAGAATTTCTTTGATGTTTGTAAAATGGACCTTTTTTTTTTTTTTTTTTCCCGTGTGTGTGGGGTGCATGCAGCTCAAGTGGTCATTGATCCTAGGGTGATTTGGATTGGAAGTTTTGGACTGCTTTTGGATACCCATTTGGGGGCTCTAATTCAATTCTCCAAAATTTGCATTTTCTTGGATCTAGATAGGCTCAAAAACAGTTTTCTTTTAATAGGATACAGTGTACTTAATTTGGGTTCTTTTTACAGTTTTTTCCCTATATGATTTTGATTAATTAGACCATGGTAAGCTCTCAGAATAACCTGATATGTGTGAATTCATAGCCGAAACTAGAGCAAATTACTGTAAAGAGCCTGTGCAATTGGATCTCCTTTATGAGTTTATCGAGCTTAAAATTAGCGAGAACGTGAATGCATTTATCAATGAAATTCTTTGTACTAACACAGTCAATTCATAAACTGGGATTTTGGTAATGATTCTAGTTGAATTTTCTTTCAGGTACTGGAAGTGCTTCTGGTACTCGCAACGATCGGTGAGGTTCCATGGGCTGTAGATGGCAGCTCACAATGCAACAGGTCATGGGCAAGGGCCTTTCGACCTCACAGTGTTGCAATAACCGAATTTGGTGCCGTTGGAGATGGAGTCACTCTCAACACGAATGCATTCCTGAATGCGATCTTTTATCTTCATTCATTTGCCGACAAGGGTGGCGCTCAGCTTTTTGTGCCAGCTGGGAGGTGGTTGACTGGAAGTTTCGGTCTCATCAGCCATCTCACATTGCATCTGGATGAGGGAGCAGTAATACTCGGATCGACGGTAGGTCTGCACAACTGGTTTTTCTTTGTTGTAACAAATGTGGCTTTTGCTATGTATGCAAATGGGTGTTTAATATGGCCTATTTTATTTGTGTTTGAGATACACAGTTCAACAATTCCCCAGTGATATCTTAGGTTGCTTTTTCATAACCATTGAATTGAATAAAATTAGTCTGATTGGAAATGACCAAACCGAATTTACCTTTCTTTGTATCCGTATTTTGGAAGTATGCTAAGATTCACAATTAATTACTTTAGTATCAAGTTGAATCCAAAACAGATGCAACTGCAAGTTGAGGGATACTTCCATAGAGGTTTTCTCGAAAACATCCTGACAAATTGCAATATGATTCATCAGGTTATTATCCATTCGAATTGGGCTTTTTTCAATGACTCAAACTGTTTATGTGATAGGGCAGCCCCTAGATTGCGATGCTTGAAACATTTATCAGATTGAATATTTCAACCCTTTGACTGAACAAAGTCAATGGTGACCATCCATTTTCAAAGCAAAAGAGCCAAATTTCAAATGGTTGAAATAATCCAATTCAAGAAATTTTATTTGTTATCCACCATACAAGTTGAGACTCATCATATCAACAGCTTGGATCATTGGAAGATGATCCACATTCAAAGGCTGAAGTCCTAACATATCACATTGCAATATGTCACGATGTATTCAAGCAAACCTCTACTTCCACATTATGAATATTAAGGTAACTACAATTTGGTCCCTTCCCCTCTATTGAACCCCTGGTTGCAACTCAATTCAATAGCACATCCAAACGCAGCCTAAATCATTTTGCAATATGTTGTCAGGTTTAAGCAAACTTGGATGCTATTTATTTTTTAAAAAAATTACAGTAAGAGGCATGCCTTTGTGAATCTAAAATTCGTGCAATATATCTAAATCTACTGGTGAACGACGCAAGGATCATCTAGTGGTCAATGGGCTTCATACTAATCCACATGATTTATGGAATTCATCTCCATTGCAAATACCTGACACAAGTTTGTTTTCAGGACTCTAGTGATTGGCCAGTCATCGACCCATTGCCATCATATGGCCGAGGCAGGGAGCTTCCAGGCCGAAGGCATCAAAGCCTCATTTATGGATACAATCTGACAGATGTCGTAATAACAGGTCAGTATCATTCCGGCAAATTCACCTCAAAGATCCGATTCTTTCTAACCTGGGCAGCTCTTGTTTGGATTGTCTTTTGGTTCTTGAAATGAATTCTATGACAAAACATAGATGATGAGTCAGTATGAGATTGTCTCTGTTATGATTTGATCATTTCATGTTTCAGGTGCGAATGGAACTGTTGACGGTCAAGGCAGTGTTTGGTGGGACTGGTTCACAAACCACACATTGAACTACACGCGTCCACATCTTGTTGAGTTGATGCACTCGACTGAGGTGGTTATCTCAAACTTAACCTTCTCAAACTCGCCGTTTTGGGCCATCCACCCCATATATTGCAGGTTTGTCACTCGAAGGGTTTATTGCATTTATCTTCCTTGTTCATCGACTTTTGGGGTTCCGTCAATCGATGCACGATTGGAGTTTTATGTGTTAGGGGAGAGTTGAGACTGTTTTTGGTGGATGAACAGCCAAGTCCATGTTCACAATGTCACAATCCTTGCTCCTCTTGATTCTCCAAATACGGACGGAATTGATCCAGGTGAGTGAATACGGTCTTTTTAATCAGGTGAAATGCCATTTTTATCAACTGCTTTTTTGGGTTGCCATTGGGATGCACAAGTGAATTGAATTGCAAACATTCTGCTTAATCAAACTCCAGTTATGCTCCTTTCGAGTCCAGCTTGATAGCAGTGTGATTGCAATTTGGAGCAGCAACCCCCAATATGAATATTAAGGAAATTGTGTTTGTTTAGATCCCCTTTATTAGACTAGTGATTTCAATTTGACTCCGTCGTGCATCCAAACGTGCCTTAACTTTTCCATTTTGCTGTTAAAATCCTACTATTTAAGCATCAAGTCCCATAACAACCACATTTTAATCCAACTTTAATGGCATCTATTGGTACACACACAGTTCCCTTTTTTAGCGATTTTTTAAGACAAGCTTAAACTTTTGAAAAATCCAGATCTTAATTTTTTAGGATCCCCATGTAGATACAATCAAATTCCTAAATTACAAATGAAGGTTGGAGATCTTACCATGATTTTGTGTCCCTTTGATTGTAATGATTGCCAATGCCGATTTTTTTATGTAGGAGATCTTTCCCCGGTCTATCCCAACAAAGAGATGAAGAGCAAAGAGCCTACACACACCCACCAGAGAGAGAGAGAGAGAGAGAGAGAGAGAGAGAGAGAGTCTTCTCTCGCTCCGTGAATCACCATGCATGCATTCTTAAACTTGTTTGAACTGTGAGGAGAGAGAGAGAGAGAGAGAGAGAGAGAGAGAGACTTGTTCTCTCATGCATGCCTGTCACTTCTTCTCTCACTCCGTGAATCACCATGCATGCCTTGTTAAACTTGTTTGAACTGAGAGAGAGAGAGAGAGAGAGAGAGAGAGAGAGAGAAACCTGTTCTCTCACTCCATGAATCACCATGCATGCCTTCTTAAACTGTATCTCTTGTTCTCACACTCCATGAATCACCATGCATGCCTGTCACTTCTTCTCTCACTCCGTGAATCACCATGCATGCCTTCTTAAACTGTGTTAGCTCCATGTGTTGTAGCTCTGATCCTACTTGTGTAAATGTATTCAGATTCGTCGAATGACGTCTGCATCGAAGACTGTTACATTCGTACTGGTGATGATCTTATCTCAATTAAAAGTGGGTGGGATGAGTATGGCATTTCCTATGCTCGACCAAGCTCAAACATAACCATCCGTCGCATCACTGGAGAAACTCCATCCAGCGCCGGTATTGCACTCGGGAGCGAGATGTCTGGTGGCATCTCAGAAATTCACATATTGGGTCTCCGGCTCTTCAATTCAAAAAGCGGTATCAGAATTAAAACAGCACCAGGCCGGGGCGGTTACATCCGTAACGTTTACATTTCCAATGTGATCATGACGAATGTAGAGATAGCCATCAGATTCAGTTGCCAGTATGGTCAGCACCCAGATGATAAGTACGACCCAAAAGCGCTTCCTATCATTAACAGAATCACATTCAAAGATATGATAGGAGAAAACATCAGCCGGGCGGGCCTTCTACAGGGCATAGAAGGGGATGATTTCCTCAACATTTGCCTATCCAACATCATTCTTCGTACGACATCTGATCCAACATGGACCTGTTCACACATTCAAGGCTATTCTAACTTGGTTTTTCCAGAGCCATGCAAACTGCTTAGAAAGAGAATTCCTGAGGAGGATTCATCAGTATGTTATGGATCTAATCATTTGGGACCTGAATCATATGGAGGGAGTTACTTGGTGGCTGCATCGTGAAGCTGATCGCACTGTGGCCATGATGCTACGGTGAGAATGAAGCACTCATGAGAGTGACCGTTCATGGTCAGGATTGAACCATGCCATTTTTCAGCTTGGCCATCTTTATCTCATTATGGGAAAAAAAAAATGCACTGCTGATTCTAAGGATGATTTCTTTCTTGTAAGTTGGAGGTAGCAGCAAATAATCAAATGGAGTATCAGAATCAGATAATACAATGAGCTTCCATCATATTCCTTTTTTATTCTTTTCCTTGAGAACGGCTTAAGGGCCTCTTTGGAACACTACAAAAGCAAAAGGGGGTTTTTGCAGAGGGGTTTTCACGCCTACATTTTCGGTCAACTAGATAAAAATCAATCCAATTGGTTTTTAATTGAGTTGGTTTTTAGAGACTATTTTGCTGAGCGAGGATGAGACAAGGTTTAGAGAAAACCAATCCAATTAGTTTCAGTGAGTTGGCTTTTTGGCGCCTATTTTACTGAGTGAGAGATGAGATGTGGTTTGCAAAAGTGCATCCAAACACAAACCAAAGTGAGTTTTGGCTAATAACCATTGCCTTAGATCAATATAATGGAATTGTCAATTTATCTAAAAGTTGGCTGAACATTGAAAATCTTCCCTTGCTTTTGGAGTTGATTCTAAGATGATCAGCTTACACATTGCAGTACATGCTAATGGTGGGCCATCCCGTCCACTGGATGTCCTGCATCTTGCACATGTGCTACGGTTAAGCTTCTTCAATCTCCTCGAGTGAATCACCTTGTACCAATAGGTGACCCATCGATGATGGATGTCAGTGGCCCACTTTTTGTGAACGTGATATCGGTGGCCCACGTTTGGTGAACAATAGAGCTAACAGCCTGATTTCTAATTTAAATAACAATGTTACTAAGCATGCCAAGTTGCCAATATAGAATTTACAAAGATTCATGTAATTTATAAGAAATCCGACATAGTGTGTATTCTGAAAGAAGCTCAAGGGGAGTTCGTTTGCAATTATCAGGCCCTTCATCTTGTTGGGACCACCTTGGAGAGACATGGCCCCAGATATCTCCAGACAATCTTATGCATATTATCAAGGATGTGTTATACAATTCTCTGGATGGAAGGTTTGTGCAGTACCATCTTTCTGTTGGTACAAGTGGGCTACATTGTTCATTTGGTCCAGACAATGGATATTTGGTCCCCATCGTTGATGGCATATGCAGAAAGAATATTTAAGATGGAAAAACCCTAACCTTCTTAGGTGTCTGAATAGATAAACAGTTAAGAAATAAAAAATATATATATCAGTGGTTCACATTCAACCAAAAAATGGCCAAATATTCTATGCGTAGGATCTTCCAATGTAATAAATTTCCTGTGCATGGGCCATACCGGCACAGTTCAAAATCACAACCTGATGTCTAGTCAGGTTGGGTTGACTCAGGCTCAACGAGTCTATACTTGATTCAATCCCCCTTCTCTTCTTTTAATAAAGAACAGTTTGTCCAGCATGTGACTCGGCCCAAATCAATGCCAGTCAAGTTCACCGAGCCAGCAGGCCAACTTGATGAGCCTTGTCAAGTAAGGACCAGGTCATTCTCTAGAGTGAGTTTCTCAATGAGTCAGCTTGGCTGAGTTTCCGGTCAAATCAGCAAGTTTTAGAACTGTGCATGTAGGTTGAGGCACCACTGACCCCATTGGAATATCATTGGATGCAGGTGATATTTCTCGGGACGCAATCCAGAGGTGGGATTGACGCATCCTGTACATGGGAATTGCATGCATCGTGGTACGCATGAGGGGAGTGGATCATTCATTCTACACCTCTCATAAAAGATGGTTACCATTGGTGGATACCATATTACATGTGGGATGTACCATTTGTTTAGATAATTTTCAAGTGAAGGGGTTTGGCCTCCCATTTCAAAATCAGGAATCGGATATACAAAATTGGAATGTTTATATCACTATTATACATTGCTCACTTGCCTTAGTTTCTGGGATTTTTCGGTTTTCCGTGATCACCTACTTCTTTATCTATAGTACCATGACAACGTTTCAAGAAAGAGTTGGGGGTTAGTTGCTTTCCAGGGCTGCTGCTTGTTTGGCTGACAGCAACTTCCAAGGTGTTTTCGTGGCCATCAAGCATCTGAGTATATCCACAAAAATTCATCATAGATATCAGAAATCAAATTAACCAGAAAACCAACCAAAAATAATGTTAAGTAGCTCAAAATGCAATCAGTCAAAATCATGGCTTTAAGACTAGTCTGAAGAATCATGGTCTTTCTGTTTTCCATGATCACCTACTTTATCTTTTGTGCCCTGACGAGGTCTCAAGAAAGAGTCGAGGGTGAGCTGCTTTGCAGGGCTTCTGCTTGTTTGGTTGACAGCAGCTAAAGAGTTGGGGGTTGGCTTTGCAGGGCTTCTGCTTGTTTGGTTGACAGCAGCTAAAGAGTTGGGGGTTGGCTTTGCAGGGCTTCTGCTTGTTTGGTTGACAGCAACTACCAAGGTGTTTTCATGGCCATCGAGCATCTGAGTATCCACAAAAATTCATCATAGATATCAGAAACCAAATCAACAAGAAAACCAACCAAAAATTAATGTCGAAAAGTTCTAAATGCAATCAGTAAAAATCATGGTTTTAAGACTCAGATGAGTCCGATGCAACTCATCCGAGTCCACCTAGTTCACCCCTGACTCGGGCAAATCCCAATTCCACCCAGGCCCGAACAAGTTGGGTTGAATCCCCAAGTCCTGAACCTTGACAAAAATGGGCAAGAACGTAAAGTCCTAAAAATAAGAAAAAAAATTAGTCCACAAAAGGAGAATGGATATCCTTAGAAATCTTTGGCGAAATACAATGCGCAGAGTTGATCGCAAATAGCTGGGATGTGACTATGAAGATGATATACAGAATGGATGTCCTCACAATATATCTCCACCATACACATTGCCATGTGTACAGTTTAGTGTGCCCAGACTGTTGATCCTTGTAGGTCACACCAGTCATGGTCCTAATGGCCCAAATATCACCCCAACTGGATGATCCTAACCGTCCTGTGGTGGCCTGAAAGTGGAAGGTTAGCAACCACCTAAGTTTATTGAAGCAGCACATTGACAAATACCTACTGTAGGCCTACCATAATCACAGAAGTGTCATTGGGAACACAGTGCCAAAGAAATGCATTGTGATCAGTGGATTCGGAGCACTAGATAAATCAACTCAATGAGAAATTCAGAGAGGATCGAATAATCCCAAAATGGTTTAGACCGCAGATAAGTTCTTGAAGAATAAGTGAATTGGCAGGCCAATAGTTTGAGAGAGAAGTAAGGAAAATGAGGGACAAAAATAAGGAAGAAACTGTGTTTCTTTGCCGTCTTTCAAAGCTTTTCAGCTATTGAATCAAGGATGATACAACAGCTTTTGTGCTGCAAATGACAAAGACAAGTAGTGACAGACGGCATCGAGGTGCTCAAATTCTTCATAAATGCTGGACTAGACAAGTGATGTGCACTCATAATTGACAATGAATCGAGATCACTGAAATGAACAAATTTGGACTGAATGAGCTTTTAAGCTATTTCACCTCTGAGACAACAAACAAAATATGAAATGTTCATGATGTGTGAATCAAGGGCAGATGAACTTTCAGGAAATATTGAAAGGTATGAAAAAACCAAAAGAAAGGCAAATTAACCTGGCCCAAATTTTCCAACTTGCTCTGAACGACATCCCTAGACAACAGAATCAAAGGTTAGTAGTCCACAGAAGAAAAAATAAATAAACTAATAAATCCTTGAAAGCATAATCAATAGAAATGGGTACCAGATTATGTCATCAACTGTTTCATTGGCAAGCAAGTAGTATATGTTAACAGATGATACCTGCAAATAAGAATGAAAGCCACCAACACGACAAATAAATAAGCAAAATTAAGCAATTCAGTAAATGAATTGTCAATGCTGTGATGTTCTACCAGTAAACGTTTTCCCAACAAAAGTTTTTGCAAAACAAGAAATTTGAGAGAGCAGAAGCACACAAATGTTCAAGAAAGAACCTCAGTAACTTTTGCATCCCAAACTGCAAAAACAGAAGAATGCCTCTGGACCAGCATGGGGGCTGGCAATGGACCTGAATGGCCTCGCCAACCAGGCTTCTGGGCCTGACCCACCAGGGACCAGAATTGGGCTTGATATTTAGGTCCACATGTCAAGCCACAGGCCTCAATAACAGATTGCCAAAAAATAAAAACAAAAACACAAAAGAACAAAAAAACAAAAAAACAAAAACAAAAACAAACAAACTCCATGATTTGATGACTTTTTCTTTGATTTGAGGGCCCATCCAGAGTCTTTGTGACTATTACAGGTCAGGCCCAAACCAGAATTTCAGCCTAATTAACAAACAGGCAGTGCTCAGGCTGTGCTCAGGCTTGACTTTCTGCCCGACAAATAAACAGACTAGCTGCAGTGCAGCCAGACCCGGCCCATAGTTGCCTCTCACCAGCACCTATATCAATATTGTTCATTTTTTACCTGGCCAATACGATGAGCACGGTCTTCTGCTTGAATTATATCACCAGGATTCCAAGACAACTCGGCAAAGATGACTGTGCTTGCCGCTGTTAAAGTTAATCCAATACCTCCAGCTTTAATAGAGAGCTGCACATTGCATTTTTTGGTCAAGGAGTTGGAAGAAACAAAACAAGTAAAGGTGACAAGCCTTGCAAGAGGAATCAAATTCTTGCGATTGCATGAAACAACCAAGATGGAAGAAAGACAACAAAGAACAACTAAAAAGTGGCTAGGATGTTACCACTGCTGCCCTTATATTCTCTCTCTCCTGAAAATCTGAAACTAAAGCTTGCCTTGATGATGATGGAGTAGTACCATCGATTCGAATACAACCCACTTTCTTCTTCTGAAAAAGTTAAATGTTTGAAGATGAGATGATGTCTGTTTTAAAGGTGAGAAGACATCCATATTGAAGGAAGAAACCAAGAATTGGATTATCTTACAAGAAGAAACTGGTGTATTGAGTTGATCATAGGCTGGTGATGTGCAAATATTAGGAACTTGCAACCTGCCTGCACCAATGAGCAGAGAAAAGTGTTGAAACAACACCTGCCAGGGAATACAACCAATAGGATGCTATCAACAATTTACACTTTATACTACATCATGCACCAGCCATCTAAATATGCAAAGCAAAATACATTAATTACTAATATAATGTATAAGTATTACATCAAACATTGGTTGAGAGAGAAGGCTTTCATGGATTATCCTGCAGAGGCATTATAATTAAATTTCAAAACAACTTCCTTTATTTTAGCACAGCGACTGCCTATAGGGATGTTCAGCCAACTGAAAAACTTTTGCCATGTGTCGAACACCATTTAGGAGGCTGTAAATTTTTGGAAAAAGCTAAGATTATTATGATGATGAGGATGACTGCACATATGGAAGAGGGGAAAAAACCATCCTGGCATGACCTGTGAAGATTATCATAGCAGTTACAAGAATGAGATATGAAAAACAAACAGATGCTAGCATATTAACAAGATGGGAGAAGTTCGAAATGCAGCTTTCTTATCAGATATCAAATTAAAAAAGGGAAGAAAGAAAATCAGGATTATTAAAATTATGTAATTACAAGTTGAGGTAATTCAGTGAAAGCCAAAAGATTGAAGTCGTAAAGGTAAGGACTTCAGGAAATATGCTTAGTCTCTCACAAAATTGGGTATCAGGCGGCTTTCCTTTTGTATACAGACTTCCTTTGAATTTCCATAGCCTCTTTTGTTTTTATAAATCAATTTGTTTTTTTCCATAGCTTCTTTTGTTTTCATTAATAAATTTGTTATCTTGAAAAAGAATGCACATACTTTTCATCATATTGCAGATGGATTTTTAAAAGAAAAGATGAAAACGTTAACAAGCAATATAAAGAATGAAAACAAGTACCTCAATGACAGTTCCCAAGTAGTCTAGAACTGCAGGAATCTTGGCTTCAGCAGAATCATTATAGATCTGGAGTTCAATGATAGAAAACAAGGAATAAGGCAAAAAACAATAACATTGAGATTTAATGTGCGGGTGAAAAGGACTAAAATGTTTGGAGCATTAATAATGTAACACAACACGAAGAGGCGTGTTGTATGAGCAGCTGCAAATATTTATTTGTACCAATTTAACCTAGACAAATACATACATTAGTGGTATACATGAAGATGTATTAGAAATTGTTCTGTAGAAAACCAACATGTGGAAAAATCTGTGCAGTTAGTCCATAATACTAGAGTATATCTTTGCATAATAATTAAAATCAGTCTGCCAATTTTAACAATAAATTACATTTCAAGTATATTAACTATATTTAAGGGTATGTATATTATAAAGTTGAGAGGAAACAATGGGGAAAAGTTAAAATTCTCTAGCTGCCATGTCCACTGACACAAATCTGACAGCAGCACAATTTCTCTTTTCATTATTTCTTGAGAATGGAGTTCCTAGTAGCAAACTTATAATGACCCACGTGATCATGCCATTGTCCCTCGAAGTTTGAGAGACGCTAAAGGAAAAATTTGAAGGTAGTTGATGCGGACATCAGGCCCTTTAGGGTTTATCAACGTAGGAGGCAAGTGACACCTATATCTTTATGGCTCGATGATGATGGGCTTGGATCGTTCGTGACGACTTGAGGAGCATCGAAGACCTTACACATGTAGTCTGAGACATTTGAGAAGACCCCACCTTGGGAAGACGTGTAAGTTGCTTGGAGGAGATGATTGGACCGTTGGATCACAATGATGATGTAATCGGACCGTTGGTTAGTCATGGCCCACTTTCATCACACCATCATCGGAGCCTATCGGGCATCTTAGATTTGAGTTTATTTTATGCACTTTTACTTATTTGAGTTTTGGGTTAGTATGCACACGTTTTTTTCATGCAAATGTTTTTTTTTTAAATTTTATTAGTAGGGATATTTTGGTAATTATGCTAATTTCGAATTTTATAAGGGTGTTGCCCTAAACTTTTTTCATTATGCTATTGATTTGATAAAAGAAGAAAAAGCTTTGGTGGCTTATCTCCCTCCTCTCATTATCTTTGTGGATCTTCATCTTCTTCCTCAATCTTCTTCTTCTTTCTTCTTCCCTCCTTCCAACTTTCTTCTAAGGTAATTCATTTTCTTCTATACTTATTTTCTCCCATTATCCGAAACCCTAAAATCTGAGAATTTATTCCTAAGCCTATTTCTCTCAGATTTTCATTCCATAATCCGAGAAATCCCTTGATTCCCCGGACTAGTGAACCTTATTGAGCGTTGGATCATAATCATACAAGATCGAGAGGTTTCATCCCTCGCTGGATCCAATCCACGCATGATTTGAAACCCTCACTGTGAGATTGTCTTGATGGCCCCTTTTATTGCATGTTTCCTTTATACTTTTCTTGATTATGATCATAGATGCTGAATTTTTATTATTATTGTTTTGTTATTCCGCTGGATTATATATGCTCATAAACATGCATCATAATTAGGGCGTCCTGCATCAGTAGTTCTCTCTGCTTGGAACTTGCCCCAGGCTCTGATCGCTTGGTCTGCATATTTTGATGAAACTGTAAAACAGTAGTAATGTGCCCATAAGAGAATTGCTAAGGGGGTGAGAAGAATCCAAAGTACAGATATGGAAAACCCCCCTGAAAATCTAACGTGGAAAACAATGGTAATATGGAAGGTCAATGGTCAATATACATTGTTTCTTTTGCACAATTGATTTCCATGAAGATCTGGAAAGGTCGCTAATCAATGCCAAGAGGCATCTCTCATTATCATGATCCGCCCATGGATTAACTTTTGGGGAAAAAAATCAATTTACTTATTTTCTAAGGAAAAGCAAAATGTTACAGTCGATTTCCAAAGCTACTTCTTACAATACAAACAGTAAAAAACAACATATCCATGGAAACCAATTTCATTTCCAGCTTCCCAAGAAACTGTGATTGCTGTATTATGTAGTCGTATAATTGCCTTCATAAGGGTTGTTAGGAAGTCCACAGAATTTTCTTTCTTTTCTTTTTCTTTTTCTTTTTCTTTTTTTAAGTGAAGTGTGTAGAAGTAAATCATAGAGTTCACAAACCTTGTTGATAAGATTCTTTTCAGAAAACTTGAGCGATTCAACTTCCTCTTTGGATTGGCAGGCCTTGATATTTCTTTTTACAAGCTCCAACTGCATAAAAAAAACATTACCACCACAAATATGATAATCCTCAGCAAGAGATGAAGCAGGATAGATATCTGCAAATAACATGAAAGCTGTACCAGCAAGACTATCCTGTAAGGCACATGCACACCACATATACCAGAAGCTAACCAGTGACCACAAAAAAGTAAGATCCATCAAGATTGAATACAATTGGTAACAAAAATGGTCATAGTGCTATTTTGAACTATGAAACCTAAGTGGACCATACAACCATCCTTGGCACATGTGAGGGAACAAGACCATTGGAAGTTTGGAACCTTCATAGATCCAATATGCTAAAAGCAATCATAATCACAATATGCCAAAACGGTTACGTAATAGCTTTTACACAACAGTAATGGTGGTAATGGTTAAGTGTTATGGGGCCAAAACAGCCATTACAGAAAAAAAAAAAAAAAAAAAAAAAAAAAAAAAAAAAAGGGGACCCATAATGGCCACATAACTGTCCCGAAATTGATTTTTCTCAAAAAATGAAGACAAAAAAAAGAAAAAGAAAAAAAAAAAGAATGACTTAATCACCGTTACAACCCGTATCATAATGGTAACAGTGGTGACCGTTACAGCCACCGTTACCGTTATAGAATAACTTGATCATAATATGACCCTAGCGGTAGCAAAGGCTAACACTAAAACTCCAGACATTAAAAAAAAAAAAGAGAACTAGTTTGGCAATTGGACAACACAATCTTACCAGGAACTGTCTTACTTCAATAAATAATGCTTTTGGTTGTCCTGTGGGAAGGATAAAATCCTCATGATCGACCTCTTGCAGACAGGGTTGCAAATGGGTTGGGTCGAGTTGGATCAAGGGGATCTCCAGACCTGACTGATTTAAGAATCAGGTCAGAATTTTGGACCCAAACCCAACCCACTGAGATTCGAGTCGGGTCCAAGTAAAAGAATAGCTAGTCGGGCCTCCAAATTACAATTGAGATTTCACACAAATAATGTTCCAAACCATCCAATTGAGCAACAATCCACATTCGATGAAAAATGCCAAAGATTGGATATCTGCAATCTTCCAATCTGAGAGATTTTGGGGGCATGGCCCTTCCAAAGTGCGACCCATTAGATCAGATTGGATCACCAAACCAAGGGCGTTACCTGTATGGACTTAAGCCCAGAAGGAAAATGCTATTTCTATCATAGAATTCCTCTACTTCAAGGACAACTGAATGAAGATCAATCATGCAGCATGTTGTAAATGTTATTAATTAAACTGAACCCAGATCATATGCAAAACCCATATCTGGTAGTAATAAAAAGTTCTCTAATGTCATGTCGCTACCTTTTTTCCCTGCTAGAAGGTAAGAAGCGATGGGCCTGTTTCTTATATACACCAGGAATGGGCTACAGAGGCAACCTCCTTTTGTTGATTCTCAAATCATTAAATCAAAGTTCTCAAACCAAAGCAGCTAATGTTCTTTTTTCTTTTTCTTTTTTCTTTTATCTCATTTGAAGAGTAACACAGTAATTGGAAAATCAAGGAAGAGGGAACCTGAATGAGTAGCCAATACAAGGGGACAACCGGCTTATAACATGCTAAGCCAGCTTACATCATTAGCCCCTCTTAAGCCTTGATAACCCAAATTTTGTTGTACACAACAGCAAGTTTCCATGAGACATGGCTCTCACATCATAACACTTTTGAAGTCACCCTCAATAATGATCAGACTGAGAGTTTGGAGCCAAAAATATCCAAACTTTGCAAAGGGCTCTAGCTTCTACAACTTGCGCTATGTCATCACTAAGGGCCCGAAAACAGCTAATGTTTTTTACAAAATGGCGTCTAGTATTAAGGACTGAAAATAGTGGAAATTATGGGGGTTTTTTAATGATGGGCCGATTTCGTGAGTTTGTGTTTAATCTACTCAATAATTCAAATGGAGTTTACATTGAATTCTACAAAGATGAACTCGCATTTTGGA
This sequence comes from Liriodendron chinense, assembly GCA_003013855.2. Classification (NCBI taxonomy): domain Eukaryota; kingdom Viridiplantae; phylum Streptophyta; class Magnoliopsida; order Magnoliales; family Magnoliaceae; genus Liriodendron; species Liriodendron chinense. Next base: position 1,141,091 of record ML058484.1, on the reverse strand, counting down.
AACTGCTTTTCTTTTTTCCCTCCAGCACATCATTTCCAATCTATCATGTCAGAACAGTATATATGATTTCGCTGGCTACAATTAGTCAAAGATATGCAATCTGGAAGTTTTCATGCCTGATTTATTTCACAGTTGCTTATAAAATTCAAAAGATATATATGAAGTTCAAAGATGAAAGTACAAGCCCTAATGAGCACTGATTAAGATTACCTCTCGAAAAAGAACACGAATTTGTTTCATATCTTTCTCATCCAAATCAAGAAAGTCCTGTGAAGTTGAGACAAGTATGAGAAGAAACTTACAGACTAGTCACACTTAATGAACACTTCCCACCCCAATTAAATGGAAATACAAGCTAACAGACATGCAAAGTGTAATCGATGTGCATGTGTGAATGTTTCATAATATAATGACTTCAAAACTCAGTAAGCCTAAACTTATAAGATCTTTGATAAGAATCTGTCATTTTTGTTGATAACATTTCTTCTTTCTTTTTCTCAAAAACAAATTCGATTTTATTAGAGAAGAAACTAGAACACTGATCCACACAACCCAAAAGTTATACAATGAGGAGGAGGAATCATCTCTAGAAAAATGAGGACACTCCCCCCAAGACGCATCTATTTGCTCCCTACTATACGCTTGAAAGACTTTAAGGCTCTTCAGCAGTTCATTACTCTACCGCTGGTCCTTAAAAAGGTCGCCTTCTACATCTCTACTCTACTACAAAACATCATGTTGTTGCATTTATCAACCAAAGCCCACAAGCCGGCTAAGTGTGGCATTCAAAAACAGTTATGTAATGGGCCATAACAGCCGTGTGGGAATTGTTACGCAATATGGGACTGCAACGCCCATTTCGAAGAAAAAATGGCACTTAATAGGCATGTAACAGCCGAAATGACTGATATGGGGCTGTAACAGGCCAATACAGAACCGCTGAATTTTCTTCCTTAAAATTTTTTTAAAAGGCTGTTACTGCCTACATCGTAAGTTCGTAACAGCCATAAGACTGGCCATTACAGCCACAGAGACTCCTTTTTCTCCATCTGAGCCTGTGTGACATTTGGAATATATATATATATATATATATATATATATATATATATATATATATATATATATATTCTTCCTGGCATCACTCATTCTATCCCCGACAGAGAGAGAAACTCTGACCCCTGAGAACTCATAATGCAGGAATTATCTACTGATTCCTGCATCAGAAGGCAAAGATAGCATACATTAGGGATGGCCATATTTGTGCTTCTCAATCGACTGACGGTAAGTACTTTGTCCCTCCCAACAAGCCATTTGAATGTCATCACCATCATAGGGCCTAGGTAGTTCACTAGTTCTTCCTATATGTATTGTTGGGGTGATTGCCTGCTGTTGGAGTTGCCCAAATCATTGGATAGAACGACTGGTGAAATCCCCTCCCTCATCGAAAGTCCAGCTCCAGTTCTCTCATGAGTCTAACAATTTCCACAATCTCTCTATCGCTAAGATCCCTTCCAAAAACCAGTGTTGACACCACCTGATAACCTGTAAAATCATAGACCTGAGATGTCATGACATCTTTCTCAGGAATCACCTGTTAAAGCCTGGAAAATGTTTGGCACAAAGCTTCATTGTTGCACCACAATCTTCCCAAACTCGGTGCTAGTCCATCTCCAATTTTCCCCACGGCAGCCTTTGGGAATTCCTTCTCAACCCAGAACACTGCTAGCCACAAACCTGAAGCATGTATTTGGCAATATTGGTAAACCATCCCCCTAAGCGAGTCCCATATTTGCATGTTGTCACTTGCTTCCAAATGTTGTTTTTCTTTCCAAAACCTCCAGAGCCATTCCCCTAACAACATTGTGTCATATGCTTTAGTGATTTTATCACCAGTCCACCCATCTTTTTTGTTTTGCAAGCTTTCCACATTCAACCAGGTAGAAACTATGCTCCCTTTGCTCCTTGCCACAGGATCTCCCTTTGGATCCTCTCTAACCTTCGGTTGACAATCGTTGGAATATAACTCCATGGGCAACACACCCTTTTAATTTAAGTTTATTTCATTCTTTGTAGAATAATATCAATACAAAAGATGGAGTCAATCTTCGGAAGCATGGGTTAGATAGTGTTATGAGCCTCTTCATGGAGATGGGGAACCTCCACAATGCCACCCAAGGAGCCCAAAAAAATAAAAATAAAATAAAAACAAATGAGTAACTCTTAGCTCAAGGCATTTTAGATGGCTCAGAAGAATGAAACTTTCATTAGAATAATTCGTTGACATGGTACAGAAGTGATGGTAGATTTTAAAAAAAAAAAAAAAAAGTAAAAAAGTTAATAAATGGTTAACCACGAACCTCTATACTAAAATAAGTAAAACATCGTCAATGGCTAACATTAACTGATAACAATGTTCACGTTCAATTAGGGGTTGGCCCGAGATCTTGAACTGATCGGTTGGGCTTCTTTAACATTTTGATTTCGATCAGTCTGGCTCCGGCCAATTGGCAGCCCTACATTCAACTATGTCGCCAGGTGGAGACTGGGGACACTAAGAACACCATGATTACCAGACATTACCTGCTGTCTGCGCTTTACAGGAAGCTCAGAAAGAACATCTTTCTTAAGCCTGCGAATCATCACAGTTGCTTTCATCAAATTGTGCAGCTCCTCATGGTTGCTAGCACCTTGGTAGATGCCAAAGACACCCTACATATTATATCAAGACTAATAGGCAGTTCATCTCTAAATATGATAGCAAGTAAAACTAGGTAAGAAAAAGAAGTTTTAAGAAGAGAAAGTGTGAAGAAACACATACACCCTTGCAATATCGGTTTCCATACTCATGAACGTTTTTGTATACATCAGGATACAAGGCTTCCAACTGGAGATTTTGTACAAATTAATATAGAATTTTATGAAGATAAATAAATGTATATATCACCAAACTAGTTGTCAATTTTACAAAAACATTAGAAAGTCACCTGTTTGAATATCTCAATTGGTCGTGATAGAGCAGGAGTCCCAGTCAGCAGAAGAACATATTGAGCTTTCTAAAATTAACACATCATCAAATTATTAGAAGTGATCAGACAAAGAGATGCAAAAATATTAAAATAAATAGATGAAATAGGAGAGAGCAGTCGTGATCTATCTTTTTCTGTGATTCAGTATCATTAGCAACTGAAAGTGAACCAGAGAATTTTTCTCTTTTCAGTTGATGTGAAACAGAGGATGATGGCAGAGAGATGGGTGGTGGCAGGGGCGGCAGCCAGGAGGCCAGCAGGCTGCTGTATGGCATGTCCCAAAGAAAGTTATTGCTTCCCTGTTTTATAGGGAGCACTTTGGTGGAAGATTTTCCAATTGATTATGTTTATGCAGTTCTCAATTCTCAATGCGAGGACATTACTCTCAGAAAATCTTAAAAATCACATCTCTAGCTTGGAAATGGATGGCTATAAAAAACGAAGGGGATCTTACTCAAAGAACAACCATCCAATTGGGGTGAATTTGCATGGTAGCCAATGAAATGATGGGACCTAATGGACAGCCCAGATCTGTAAATAGGACCGTCCTAGTGTCCTGATGGAGTAGATAACACGATACCACTACTATTGTGGTCGTAATAATACCATGTGATCATTTGCACAGGTACATACGTACAAGACATGCACTCGCAGACACGCACGCGGGCACAAGCATGTTACTTTCAAGAAGAATTATATGATATACAACCAAAGTCATTGAGGAACAAGAGAAAGGAGATGGGAGAAAGGGAGAACAAGAGAAAGGAGAAGTAAAAGGGAGAGAATCATGAGAAAGAGAAAGAAGAGAGAGTTTAGGGCAAAAGGACCACTGTGTTAGCCATGAATGATTAAAACTACTTATCTATTGAGGAAAAAAACATATGATACTCCACTGGATTACAATTGCACACGAGCGCGGGCATGCACTATCAACCATGCCCAGCTTGGAACACATGCACAACAAATGATGACAACCAATCCCCTTGGTTAAAAAGTTTACAAGTTGATCATCACGCTTCTTATACAACACGCAAATATCCTTCGATACCACGCTTTCAGAAAGAAAATGGCAACCAATCTCAATATGCTTGGTGCATTCATGATAAACTGGATTAGAGGAGACGTGAATCTTGGCGAGATTATCACAAGAAAGCATCATAGGTGAAGAAACAGCAAGACCGAACTCAGCCAACAACTTCTTCAACCAAAGAAGTTCACATACACCATGCGCCATAGCCCAACACTAGAGCGGGTGACAACAGTTTTTTTTTTTTTTCCCCACATGACTAGAGTACCACCTACTAAAGTGCAATAAGCAAAAGTAAAATGGCCATAAAAAAGGGAGCCAACCTAATCGTCATCCATATAAGCCTCAACATGAAGATGATGATGCTTGGAATAGAAAATCCCCTGACCAAGTGAGCCTTTAAGGAACTTCAGGATGCGATAAACAACATCTACGTGACTGTGCATGGTGCTTGCATAAACTTACTGCACTAACTACATAGGCAATGTAAGGACGAGTAATGGTCAAATCAATGAGTTTGCCAACAAATCATAGATAAAAGCTGACATCAGCCAAAGGGTCACACTGTCAAGCCATAGGCCATGATTATACTCAAGGAGAGTATCAACAGGCCGAGCACCAGGGAGCCCCTATCATGGAGGAGGTCAAGAGTGAACTTCCTTTGGGAGATCACAATACTACGCCTGGACTTCAATTCCCAAAAATAATGGAGAGATCCAAGATCCTTAATATCAAACTCTATGCCAAGTGATTTTAAAGATCAGATCCTAGGCAAGATCATGGCTCGTTACAATCATATCATCCACATATACAATGACAACAGAAAGGCCCATGATACGCTCGAAGAAAAGGGTATGATCAGCATAGCTCTGACACCAAGTAGAAAGTGGAGAAATTGACGTGAAGAGAAGGAAGAAAGATAGAGAAAGGAGAAAAGGTGGCAACACGCATTGTACGACAACATTCCTTCACAAACATCATCATAGACCTCTCAATCTCAACGGAGTAAGATGATTTTTGTTTTCAGAGGTGGCAACTGATCAGCCACATCAAATCAATGTGGAAAAGTAACACAAAAATCCTCAGAAAAATAATATACATAAAAACCAAATTGGACCCATTTTTTGAGATTTTTTTTATTTCAAGCAAAACACCACCAAATACTTACAAAAAAAAATCCCAAAAAAATCACCTTAATTCTTCTAAAACCATTCTCTTCCGGATCCCGTACTTTCTTCTTCATGGGGTCATCCGCCCATAGACTGTTGATGTCACCAGTAGGCCTGATGACGTCGACAATGAGCCCCACCAAAGAAACCTCTCCAATCAATGCAGGAACATACTCTTAGATGCCAAATAGAATGGGAGAAAGGACAAAGAAGGACGGGGGAAGAAGAGAAAGGAGCAGAGTGAGAAAGAGAAGGGAGGAGGGAGTTAGGGCAAAAAGAGTAGAAGGCTGTTGTGTTAGCCCCAAATGACTAACACTACTCATACCACAAGGAACAAAAGCATATGATATTCCATGGTATTACCATTGCACGCATGCACACGTGCGCACGCACCATCTACAGTTTTCAGTTCTAAGAAGAGAGGTCTATATTTGGATACTCTATAGCAATGTTGTCAAATCACATATTTGCTCTGGCTTCTTTTTTTCTTTTTCTTTTTTTGAAATTTAAAAATATGTAAAAAGGGAGGGAAATAAAAAAAACTTGAAAAAATATATTAAAAAAAATTAGGAAAAACTATGCCTAATTACTAACAGTGATTGGGTTGAGTTCTTTTACCTATTTCATTGTAGTTTGAGTTTGAGACTATTAAACTATCTATAAAATAAGTTATATATTTAATTACTTATATTATATTTACATAAAATTTATTAAAAACTTCAAACATAAATTTTTTATTGATAAATGATAACTTGGTAACTTGAACAACTTATAAGTTACAAGTTATAACTTAATTTAAAAATACAATTTACAATTTACCAAAAAAAAAAAAAAAAAAACTTGCAAAGTATGTCATCGCATACTATCCTGGATCGCATATGACATGATGGCATATGCGATCGCACATGACAACAATGCTCTATAGTCCTAGACCGCTGGTCTATTAAGCTGCACTTTGGAAGGGCTGTATCCAAAAACCTTCTCATCAGAACAGTCATAACCTTTCAATTTGTGGCTAGCATATAGGCGGCTAAGAGCATTAGTCCAAATTTAACTGAAATTAGTCCCAATGTTGATGGCTAGGATCTTCAAATATGGGAGACTTTAGGAGCATGATCATCAGCAATGAGAATCACGGACCAATCCTCTGGATTAACAAAGTAGGATGCCTACTTCTCGGAATTGAAAATTTGTGTGCTTTGAAAAGATAGGGATTTGCAGGACAGTGTGGTGAGAGGAAAGAGAGTTTGCAAATCTCATGAATCGCTTCGGGAGTAAATGTATGCAATCACTCAGGTCGCATATCATATAGTTCTTCCGACTCTCAGATGGTCATGTTCACGGGGAGGCCAATGGTAATTCCACTAAATAGCTACTGGCAGGGTCTAAATGTCTTCATTAGGATTTTGTGGATATTTTCCATACATCATCATCATATCCTAGTCCTAGCTACTTGGGATCAGATTCTCAGGGTTGCATGGCAAAAATTTAGCAACCAGTTGTCTACCTGGCATCAACCCTCCTCTGTCCAGGCTTGGGACTGATTAGCACATCATTACCATGTGGAGGTCATCAATCTTTAATAATATTTTCCATTAGCAGCACATAATTGGTGATTATCTCCTCATTTCTTTTCTCTTTCACCGAAATGTCGCTCTATTGCTCAATGCTAATAATGTATGTATAAACAAGTAATAGCGTGTGTATACATTTTGTGTGCATCCAATAATTAAAAAAGTAGGAAGAACCTTTAGAACGGGAAGGGAAGCATTTGTCCTCTTTGCTTGAGGATTCTTCAAGAAGTGTGACTCATCTGCAATCACAATCTAAATAAAGGTACAGTTACTCAAGAAGTATCTCTACCCAAACATAATGTCGAAATTAAGAGGTATTCGTAGCACAGGCAAAACTTTTCACTCGAATAGTATGCTTACATGAGAGCTCTATGGGAACAAAACAAGGCTCTAAATTACTTTTGCAGTGTGCTTAGGTGCCCTTTGATAAAAACTTATTTCAGCACTTACACAATTCAGATCATTTGGAAAATCCATATTATTAACAGCTTAAACTAATTTTCATTGAAAATATGGGTCTTTCTCTCAGCTCCCCTACGTTCACTTAATGCTGAAGGCAGAATTCTGAAACTGGTCATGCGTTAAAAATTCTTTTCACTTTTGACTAAAATATCCCTAAAATTATTTCAAATTACAATTCGGCACTTTAACTTAATTTTCAGAGCTTATTTTCAGTTTAACAAACAGCAACTTAGATCGTAATTTGAGCTTGCTTTGGACTTGCAGTTTTATGTTGTACCATATCTGTTGGAAAGGTCATCATCATCATCAATCCCTCATCCCAACTACTTTGGGTCCACTTCTGTTGGAATGACACTTCCATAATTTTGTAATAGGGCAGGATTAGTGTTTGATTAGTGGAATACATATGGTTTATCAGATCTGTTATTCACAATTTTTGGAATCTTGATTATAAAGATATTCAACTTTTACCTTTCTCCCTTGAGAAAACATACATTGGAGCACATCAAGTTACTAATCTGCCCATCCATACTGTTGAATTCCAAGTGGAGGCCAGCACAAGCACAATTATGCAAGGAAAAATGTGAAAATATGGACAGCCATAATCTTACAGTAATAGTGTGCAGTGTACTACAATTTTGGCATTGCAAATACCTTGAAATCTGAAGCCAGAAGCATGTGTTGTAACTTGGGTACAACATCATAAGATATAATGTTGAATTCGGCATCGAGATGAATAGAATCCTTAGCATTTGAATATACTGTTCTGAATCCTCCCCTGTTTGACCCTCCCCACTGGGATAAAACCACCTGCAGGGATAATAGACTACTCACTCCCTGCAAAATCTAAAAGAATCTTGATGCTTGCTTGTAGAAATAGAGGCATTCCTTATTCTTTAGTGAAGTGGACAATTACCCAAACGAGAAAAAAAAGAAAGATATATACAGTTATACACTTGCTTCTTCATGTGCATGTGGGTAGGGAATGAACAGAAAGCATGATCAGTGAGTACATTTGCTCCTTCTTCTGTTTTTTTTGGGGGGGAGGGGGGGGGGGGGCTTTAAATGAACAAATGAGTAGATTTGTTCTTGGAAATGAAGTGCGTGTGTGTTATGCACTTGCTTACTCATGTCTGCATGTATGGTGGGGTGTCAACAAAAAACATGATGAGTAGGAGATTTGCTAATCCAAACTCTTAGTTGCACAAATCATGAGGGGACAGGAATGGATTTTGGTTAGCAAGCAGGGAAATGACAGTTGCAAAATGTTAGGAAATGTAAATGCTTGGGAAGCAGGATCATAGGTGCGGCGAGGTGCAGCCATGAGAGACAACTTCGGCAGGTTCTCGCAACAAGGTTCAAAATATGCATGGAAAGAGGTGGCCAAACACCCCCTTTGATTGGTTCACATGGGCAGAGGAACCTACACATCCATGGCATCTTTTTTCCTACTTTGGTTGACTGACTATAGGACCAATCAAAGGGTGTGACGGCATCACTCTAATCATGCATCTGGAATTAGCACTCTCATAGGGAGTACAATGTGCCAATACTCTTTGCACATAGCTTCACAAAAGAAGCACCAATGATGGTACAACATATAGAAAATATTGGCATCAATTGTAATTTTGTATGAGTATGAACTCCAAATCCCTGCTATAGATCTCTCTTGTACAGATAATATAGATTACATACTCTCTCATTTTAATAAAAAGGGTTTTTTGCAGATTCCCATATTAATAATAGAGTATTTGCAAACACCAACATAAAAATATATGGTTTGCAAATAACCACATTGTTAATTCACTGTTATTGCAAATACTCACATTAGCTAATTTTTCATAACTTCCGTTGGCAACTATTAGAAAATGGTGAAAATGCCCATATGGAACATGCCATGGAAGAACATAAACCCTTTAATTCCCCTCCATAAAGAAAATACCACAAAATTTCTTTTTTCTTTTTTAGTTGCAGAGAGGGAACACCCACACCTTTGGGACAGTGGTAGACTGAGTGAAGATAACCTCATCTCAACACTGAGGTCTAGGTATTGAATCCCAACGTGGGGGTGGCTAACATTGCAGGGTGACTAACAGTGTGGGTGTGTGTACTAACAGTCGGATGTGTGTGCTAACCCACAACAACAACAAAAAAAAATTGCAGAGAGGGAAAGAGGTTTTAGTGTAGAGGTAGTTTTGTCATTTTTCAAAATATCTGCAAAAAAGTAATCTGTTAGAAAAAAAAAAAAAAAAAAAAAACTAATAAAAAGGCAAGCAAGTAATTACAATAATCACGAATTAACGATGCTGTTTATTTGCAAACATACTAGTTTTATGTGGGTATTTGCAAATATGCTATTATATAGGGGAGTTATTTGCAAAAAAACCTAATAAAAAAGTATATTTTTCAGCAAATGATGGAATGATTTTCTTAAGAAAGCTAAGAAGCATATCACAAGAGGTATTTGATTAAGACATATTAAATGCCAATATTTTAGCTACTAGATCAATGTACTGATATCCCTACAAGACCTAAGAACCTAAAAAAGTCATAGCCCCAACACTGAATTTTCTTGCGTAGTCTCTATCCCACTCTCCCTATGGTTCCAAAGTTCAACAAGGGGGCACTATTTTGAGCAATCAAAAAACAAGAAGAATACTTAAATTAAATCATTTACTATATGCACTCCCACAATACATTGGAGTTGCCATAAACCAAAAAACAAAAACAAAAAACAGGTATGGTGATGATGTTGGGTGTCACAATATGCAGAAGCTTTTCACAAAAGTAACCCAAAATCATTCCATGAAAATGCATTATACAGGATAGAAAAAAACAGCTTTCACAAAAATAAGTCATAAACAACGGAAGAATAAGTGTATGATTTGTCCCCATTTTGAGAAGTGCGCCAATCCAGGTGAATCTCAATCCCATGCTCACCTTCAATCATTAAAGCAGTGCATCTCAGCTCATCATGCACACAATACAAAAAACCAGAATTTCAAAACATAAAAAGTAAACAAATTAAATCCAAGCAGAGATCAATAATCAAATGAAGGACTGGTAACATGACAGAACTCACAGAAAATACCCTTGGCCATATATGGACAATTGGACATTCATCTCCCAACGTAGGGCGAGAATTATCAAGTCTCATACAAAAATATGGCATGGCAATGACGAAAAACGGTATTTGAAAACAATTGTGGCTGCCAAGACTAAAGAGACGATTAAAGATTAATGGAGGCAACTTATAGGCAAGTGTGTGTCTGTAATGAGAGAGAGAGAGAGAGAGAGAGAGAGAGAGAGAGAGAGAGAGAGAGAGAGAGAGAGAGAGATCTTGGAAAAAAGGCTGAAGAGAACGTGCCAGTATATCAGTGGAAGAGAGATTCAGCCATTGTTGAATCATCTGCAAAATGTAGAAACGCATTTACAAATAGCACTTCATGTCACTGGAAGGAGGAAATTTCAGTATGAAAAATTAGTAAAAAATAGAAATGGATATTTAACAAGGATCATCAATGAGGAGCTCACAGAAGCCCAATGCAAACGCAAGGATGATGGGGTGAGAACAAGAACTGGCCAAGACTCGCGAATACATGCAGTAACAGCGATTGCCTGCAGGCATGAAAAAGATTATCATAGCCATTGCACAAGAAACACTGTTCAGATAATTACTAGTTGGGTTGAGTTACAGGATGCTCGCCAATTGTGGTTCCTTAGGATAGATTAGATACTAAATATTTAAATGCGAATTTTCTATATGATTTTGTTTCCTTGTTTTCCCTTTTTCTTTTTCTTTTTTCTTTCTTCTTCTTCTTCTTTTTTTTTTTTTTTTTTGATAAATACAATTACCTTTTAAAAGGCAATGAGATTTTATTCAAAAAGACCTGAAGGCAAAAGAATACAGGGACCAAAGCCAGGTAAAAGCCCATCACTCAACAAAACAAGACACCCCTCAAGACGCCAGAGCTAAGCAGCCCCCTCGGACAGCGCTAGCTCCGCTCTTCTAACAACCTCTGAAACCACCCAGCAAGAATTTTTATATCACTGGCTATTTTGATCGCCCAAATGGACCAAAAACCAGCCAGCACTTGAGTCCTTCCCACCAACCATGAGAAGGAGCTCCGTAATGCCAAATGAAGGCAGTGTGGCTACGCTGCAATTGCCCAGGGGAATGTCATAGTAAACCATTGAAAGACCAGACCATAGCTTCAAGGAATGTCATAGCAACTTTATACTCGCTTGTAAGTTCTGATAAGAAAACAAAATGAAGAGATATTTTAAATCCGGAGACTCTTTTCGGTATTTAGGGTTCCCTTCTAGCTTTTCTCCCCTATAAACAAGTTCTGACAATGTTTTTTTTTTTTTTTTTTTTTTTTTTGTTAGTCATGCAACACACATACCCTGTTAGCTGCGCGTTAGTCATGCAACACACGCACCCTGTTAGCTGTGCAACTCACCCACACGGTTAGTCACAAGATGCACCCACCCACTAGTGGGGTTAGTGTGTCTCCTTAGGATTTCGAACCTGAGACCTGCTGTTGAAACGCCTAGGCGTCTTCCGGCTGGGCTAGCAGGTGAGACACTACTGACAATGCTATTTGTACATCATGCAAATACCATAAACTTTCAGCTCTTGCAAACCTAGAAGATCTTACCAAGTTATAAATTATTGTTGACACTGAGAGATTAGAACCTTAGATTTAAAAGTGAGTGTGTACTTATGATATGTTTCAAAAGTTAAAGGAAATTATGTATGGGATAGAAAAGTGTGTACTTATGATATGTTTCAAAAGTTAAAGGAAATTATGTATGGGATAGAAAAGATGATGAATAAGTCTGAGACTATAAAACGAATGCCTGTAAAGTCTTCCCAAGACCCATCTCATCAGCTAAGAGAGCCCTTCCTCCATGCTGCAACACAAACCTGAAACAACAAATAAATAATTAGCCATTAGACTGTACGACAGAAGAAAGGAAGGAAATAAAAATAAGAACTGAATGGAAACAAGATACCAAAATAAACTGATTAATAGCACTTTATGAAGCAGAATAACTGAAACTATCAACCTGATTAGGGGTGGCAACAGGCCAGGCAGACCCAGGCTTGGACCTTTTAGCTAGGCCCGTGAGCTAGGCTCGGGCGTCACATGTTAGACCGGATTAATTTTCAGGACAGACTGTTAGAGTATAGAAAACGCAGTGGAAAATTATAAAAAAAAAAAAATCAGAAGGTTCATATTAATCAATTAAGCCATACAAATCACCACTTAGATATCATCAGGTTTCTAGAGAAAACTAACCCAAAAACAGGGTTAGGCCGACACATAAACAATGGACCCAACACGTGTGGACATGTGGACGTAGGGAAGGAGATCTCCCTCCCTCCCTTCCTCCCCCTCCCCCCCCACCCCCTCTCTCTCTCATCCTCCAATCTTCTTTCACTTTTCAATCCTGTTATTAGTTCCATTATTCATTCTAATGTTCTGCCATGCTGAAATTTCATATTCTTACTTCTGAAATTTTTAATTGATATTGCTTAGAAGCAGAGGCTTTTTAGTATTTCCCGAAATACTAAAAAGAGGCTTTCGTTGTTTATAAAATGCCACCGATGTCTATTTGATGTCCTAGAATTTACAACATTTCCAATGTAAGATTTTACGCCTTCTTGAGTATAGACTGTGAAGTGTCATGAAATCCACAAATATCTAACACAATGATCTGATTTATAGCCCTAACTGAACATGCATGCCAGATAACTACCCATATTGCTAATTAATTGACACAAGCGGCAATGGAAAGTCCAAACCTTCATTTGAAAATTTGACTATAAAAACCAAGTTCTAGTCTACTTAGGGGGCGTTTGGCAAACCTACTAATAAGAGGAGCTTATTTGCTTATTCTAAAATAAAAAAAAAGCTCTTATTATGAAAATAGACCATTTGGTAAAGCTTTCAGTTTAGAGCTTATTTTTTTAGAAACTAACAAAAAAGCTCTTAAATAATAAGTAATAGGGAGGTCACTTTTTCTTTAAGAGTTTATTTAGCTTAAGTGAGTAGACATTTTTTAATTAATTTTTGGACAAGTTTGTCCTTAAACTTTTTTGAGTAATTCCCATCTTGCCCTCTTCTCTTCTTTAGAATATCTCTAAGGTGGGCCCCACATGATGAACAACCCATATTGAAGGTGGGTTTCCACATCAAGGTGGGCCCACATAATGCATGGTCACATCAAAGGTGGGCCCCACATGATGAACGCCCACATCAAAGGTGGGACCTACATGATGGATGGGGGACATTGAAGGTGGGATCACATGATGGAAGGTTGACATCAAAGGTAGGCCCACATGACGAACAACCCATATTGAAGGTTGGGCCCCACATGATTGACGGCGAACGCCTAAGGTGGGTCCCACATGATGGATGACCCGCATTAAAATATGGCCACACATGATGGATGGACTATCCACATCAAGTGGGCCCCATATGATGGACGGTTCATAGCAAAGGTGGGACCCACATGATGGATGGTGGACATTGAATGTGGGACCACATGATGGAAGATTGACATTAAATGTGGGACCACATGATGAATGACCCATATTGAAGGTTGGGCCCCACATGATGGATGGTCCATAGCAAAGGTGGGACCTAATGATGGATGGTGGACATCAAAGGTGAGTCCCACATGATGGACTATCCACATCAAGTGGGCCCCCACATGATAGATGGTCCACAACAAAGGTGGGACCCACATGATGGATGGTCCGCATCAAAGGTAGGATCCAAGTGAAGGATGGTGGATATTGAATGTGGGCCCCACCTAATGGACGGTCCACATCCAAGGTCTCTCATGATGGATGACCCATATCCAAAGTGGGCCGTATGATGGATGATCCATATAGAAGGTGCACCTCACACGATGAATGGTGTATCAAAACTGGGCCCCACATGATGGACAATACACTTCAAAGGTAGGGCCCAGACTATGGACACATCCAATGTGGAGTCCACGTAATGTTGATGGATAGTGGACATTGAGGGGCCCCACATAAAGGACAATTAGCATTGATGCTAGGCCCCACATGATGGACGGTCCACCCAAACAACCATTTGGATTGCTCTTATATTTAAGTTGTTGTAATCTTTAAAAATGACATCAACTACCCTTAAAAAAGCTCTTATTTGAAAGTTTTACCAAACATGTTTATTTTAAATAAGAGCTTTTTTTGGAGATTTTACCAAACGAGCTTATTTAAAACAAGGGCTAGAACAAAAAGAGCTTATTAAAGTAGCTCTTATTCAAAAAGCTCTTATTGAATTAGAGTAGAGATGCCAAACGCCCCCTTAATGAAGGGAAAGCATCAGTCCAGAGATAATTAAGGATTAGCACCAAACAACTTCACCACATCCGCAATATCCTCGATGCAAGCATAGCTTTTAGATACGGTACCTAGGTACAGCATAGATAGGCCATCATGCAGCATGGATATGGATCATGAGAAATATCATTTAGGCAAACAAGAATGAGCAAAATAAACACACATTCAGTTTACGCGGTTAATCAAAGAAACATATCCTAATGAATTAGGAACTGATTCGATGTAGCAAGATCAAGCTAATAAATAATGATTAGAAAGATGCTTAAATAAGAAGCCCTGTCGGTGTGGTCAAGAAAAAGGATCCAGTCTTGGGTTGTTCCAGAAACATCTCAGGTTCAAGAACAATTTCCGGGTTCGGGTGTCTTCCAACAAAGAGGACAAGTGGAAATGGTGGCACATTGACAGCTGATTTATTGAGCTCATATGTTTCCATGGCAGAGGATATCCATGCGCGACACTGTTGAGGGTGAGTTGTTGTTAAAGACTAGGTTATACAGAAGTGAACCACAAATAGAGGGAACATGACTGGTTTTAAAGGTGTTGTCATCCATCTTTGGTGTGATGGATGATCAAGGTGAGACTACTAGCTGGTAGATTCTTTTGAGTACTTCAATGGAGATTCAAGTGTCGCTGGTTCGGGTGTTTTTTTTCCTTGACATCTTTTTTTTATTATTTTTATTCTTTGGTAGGGAGTAGGTTAGTCAGTTGGACTGAGGGTCTCTACTTGTAGCTAAGTGGCAGGCTCACAAGAGTTTCAACACAGAGGTCATGGGGTCGAGGACAGATTGTGGTGTGCGTGGGTGGTGAGTGTGTACAGCAACATAAAAAAAGAAAAAAGAAAAAAAAAAAAAAAAGAGTCAGTTGGGCTGAATTGGTATATAGAGCAAAGCTATTCTAAGATATAGTAGAAGTCGTAGATGAAGAAATGAGGACAACTTGGAGATGGTGGGCGCATCAACTGAACAGAATAGGTTGAAACAAAGATAATGTCAGTTACTAGAAATTTGTAAGAAGTCCTGAGTGATCGCTCATGTTGGCGCCATTCCGATTTCCGCCTATTGACATGCTAATTGACTGACCTTATGGTGATTTCCTGTTACATAGTTTCAAAAAATCAGAGGTGCAATCCTTGGCATACGAACCTCAATAATCAACAAAAAAAAGGGACAAAAGATCTTGTTCTGGTGAAAAGAACTGGCACCAATGTAAAAGCATGCTTCAAAAACCAACTGAGTTAGCCCCATTTGCAGAGAGCACCAATCAGATCAGCATGTTGCATGTACTATCATATTTGACTGGATTCCTTGATCACCATTTTACTTGCAGAAACATCTTGCGGCTTCTTTATTACTGACCCAAATTGCTAAAGGTTGTGAATCACGGAAATTTCATGTAACACAACTGATGAGATTCCTCCGTTCATCACCAACATATAACTTGGGAACCTTGTAGCATCCTTTCCTATTATTCTTGTAAAAAGTGAACCACACGAGCAATCCTATCTTCCACACTTTGCCCACTAACCTACAGACAACAATTTACCATTTGGGGTCATATACCCTATTTCAGAATCCCTTGAATATGTGAAACAATAATGACCTGATTCAAACATTGAAGCTAATGGTAAAATTTGAACACAACCATCCGATTGACAATAACAAATGTGTTATCCTCTTACAGTGGCTGTTTAGACTGATTTTCACCAAAAAAAAATCATATTGGGTTCGATTATGAAGATGGGTAATTCAGAATTTTGTTAGTTTTGGAATTGTCGGGATTCATATTACTTTGGTTTGGTTTGGTTTAACCTTGGAATCTAAGGGTAGAGAATGAATAAAGAGGCATACACTCAATATATTTCCACCTATTTCCCATCTCATCTTCTCTCTCTAACATTTGTTAATCCTTTTTTTCATCTCATCTTTCATCCTTCTTTTCTTCAATAAAACTATCAGGAATTAGAAATAGAAATTCAACATTAGGGTCCCATAGAAACAACCTGAGGAAGGTTAGCAGTGTAGTGCATTGTTTGAGACGTTCTTGCATGAGATGCTGTCATAGACACCATTTGTTAGATATGGTATCAGTAGTCACAGCAAAACATTAGCTTCCATTTATAAATAGGTAAACCTGATGATGTAAATTTATCTCAACAGGTTGATCATTGCTACATCCAGTTCATATCAGGTCCATACATCAAAATAGACCCATCTACCCATTCAGGTTGAAGATCAAGCTTATTCAACCGTCTATATTGAAAATCTTGACCATCCAACATCCAGATTAGCCTAAGATCTTAAACCATGATTCAATTCACTTGTGCAGTCAAATGCAGCCTAACTGAAATATAACATAAACAGCATCTCTTAAGACTAGTCACAAAACCAGTAACATTGAAACTATAGAGGAATAGATTGTGGTAAAAGAAAAGGAATTGTACATTGCTATTTCAAAATTTTGTTTGCCATATAAACATTTTTACAAGAAGAAACCTCTATAGGTGATGAAATAAAAAGGAACAAAAAAAAAAAATTAGCTCTCTACCACCTCAAGTAGTAACTAAGCAGCACAGTGGACACACATGACTCCATCCCAACAACTCGGTTTATGAGAGCAAGGCATCCATAAAATATCCTCTCCCACACAAAATGTATCCAGGCAGATGGTACACTTAGTCTCATCTAAATCTCATCTTCTGTACTCCAATCTCTCCAATGATTCGATCGATGCTCTTGATATTGGGACTGCACCGAACCCACATCCCTCAGCAAATTCTATCGACTCCCTCAGCACCCATGCCAGTCCTTCCTCATTCACCAATCACCACCATCGACGTCACCAATTGGACATCCATGTTGATAACCAACAAGATGCCCCTACTTCCACAGCCCTTCCCGCCATCTCACATGCACGGCCATCCATCTGAGTTCACGAATTTGTGGATGGACATTAAATAAAGAGGGCATTTCTGAAAAATTAAAATTCGATAACTTGGGAAGTACTTAATCATAGAGATTGCGTAAGAAAGCAAGCTTCACTGGCTGCACTTGCATGTCTAGGATCACGGAGATAACTCCTTTGGGAGAAATCATTATGCATCGGTATTGCTCTTTCATGCAAAAGAAGAAGAATGCTTTGTGTTCTATAACTTCCCATTCAAGTATTTCATGAAGGTATTCTTCGAACATGTATAAAGAGAAGTGGGTATCAGTGTAGTATGACATGGTTGTACAATTCTTTCTTCACCCAAAAAAGAAAGAAATAGAAAGAGAAGAGAAGAAAAAGAAATGAAGATTCTCTCAGTGCATAGTTTTCTAGGTGCTTGAGGAGGAGACCCAACCTAACTCACCTCCTCAAGCTCCCAAAAGCCTATACACCAAAAGAATTTCCCTTTCATTGTCTTCTCTTCTTTTTCTCTTTCTTTCTTTCTTGGGTGAAGAGAGAATTGTAAAAACATGTCATACTACACTGATCCCCACTTTTCTTTACACATGTCCAAAGAGTGCCTTCATGAAACACCCAAATGGGGAGTTTTAGAATCCAAAGCATTCATTTTCTTTTGCATGAAAGAGCGATACCAGCATATAGTGATTTCTCCAGAAGGAGTTATCTCCGTAATCCCAAACATGCAAGTGCAGCCAGTCAAGCTTGCTTTTGTATGCAATCTCCACGATTTAGTACTACTCGAGTCATCGAATTTTAATTTTGCAGAAATGATCTCTTTATTTAATGTCCATCCACAGATTTACGAGAGATTGGTAACCCATATATGTATGATTTAAGATATACCCGCATATTAGTGATGGCCAGTGTTATTAAAATCGTATGATTCACGATACGAAACGTAAGATTCATATTGTATATCGTAAATCCCAACTAATCGTACAAATCGTATGATAATCTTATTGAATCGTACCATAATTGTAGATTACATGAATGAGCCAAAAAATTACTTT
The DNA here is from genome assembly GCA_003013855.2 of Liriodendron chinense. Classification (NCBI taxonomy): domain Eukaryota; kingdom Viridiplantae; phylum Streptophyta; class Magnoliopsida; order Magnoliales; family Magnoliaceae; genus Liriodendron; species Liriodendron chinense. The sequence goes on along the minus strand of ML058484.1, from coordinate 1,122,493 downwards.
AAAAATCATTTTTTATTTTTTTATTCTTTCTCTGTACCCTTTTGCTCATAAAACATGAAAAAGACCTCCCCATTAAATATATCCTCATTTTTTTTCTTTTGAGAGAGAGAGGGGAGCAAGAGATGATTTAAACCTAAAACAAAGAAATCAAGATATTATTCACAATGGATTCAAATGCCATTTTTTTTACATAATTCTACACTTAAGAAAGGTACAAAAGAACGAAATTATTAAAGGACTCTTGAATGTTTTTTAAGGTAAATTTTTCGAACGACATAAAAAAGAGAAAACAAAGGAAAAATACAAGAATCCTTTAATATCATGATATGTATACCATATACATTTTCTCAATTGAAAATATCATGGTATGTATTATTTTTTTGGTACATGCTGATGGGAAATGGATGAGGAATGGATTTATAATCTTTTATGATTTACTTATATTTTCATTTGTTTTTTATATGTATATTTTTCTACGATCAAAAATCCATTCAACCCCTTCTACAATTTGCGATACAATAATGATTTTGACAACATTGGTCATGGCATTGTGAGATGTACACATAACTTATGGTCATCATAATCTACAATCAAGATTATCAAATCAACAGTTAAGATTAACAAATAACATTTAGTGGGCACACAACAATAACACAGGCTTCAACTCAGATCATTTTAGATAAGTTAGCCCTACATGACCTAGCTTCATGTGTGTTTATGCGTTTTATCCTACAAATATAACATTGAAATCATCGACTACGCAACATATGCATCTTGCGTACAGATTGTTAGTTTTCTTTTCTTTCTTTCTATATCCATTTCTTCATGCCATAACTTTAGCTCATTGATTGTAATCAACTCATGTAATAGACTATTAGATAGTGCTTGACTGAAATCAACTTATGCATGTCTATTACATTCCACTTTTGGGAATTTTAATACTCATTGTTGGTCCCCAGCCTGGATGAAGGAGGGTTGCGTCAAGTTGGCAGCCGGCATCAAACTTATGCCATAACTTAACATGAATCCGAACAATATGGCCCTTGATAGAGTGGAATCGTGGAAAACGATTCATGTAACCGACCCCTAATTAGTTGGGATAAGGCTTAGATGATGATCATGATGTACCATCTCTTCATGCATATGTTGCCCACCTAGTCAACAAATGGATTAGGAACATTCACTGTGGTAACCAACAAATAGGAACTTGATCAATTGTTGGGTCGAGCCAGGTAAGACACAAACCCAACCAATGTTTTCAGACTTGGGCCTTGGACCTTATAGTGTCAAACAAACCCAAGCCTGGCCCAACACAAACCCAGCACGTTGCCACCCTAATCCTGATATTCTTGGACCTAGAAACAAATTGTATCCAAAGCATCTAGCAACGTTATCAAATAGCGTACCTGACTCCATCTCTTTGAAATGGAAGGAGCTTTGATTCAATAAATCTTGGCATCCTATCATATAAATCTTATGAAAAGATTTGTCAGTTAGCACTCGGCTATGGTAATAATTATTCCAAATACACATTTATATGGAACATTAAAAAGGATGACATACAAACATAGCTGATTATCTTAATTTACACATGTATCTAGTCTTTTATGAGAGAGAAGTGACCTCTAGGGATTACAATTCATGCAACCACATAGGCAGAGAAACAAAATTGGATAGTATTGGGAATACAATTACAAGCATAATAGCACAAATAAGAACAAGAACTGCACCAGTTAGGAGTGAGTTGTTTCAAGTTGAAGGCTCCAAAAGGGCAGGAGGGTGGCCCAAAAGGATGTTGGTGAGGTAGTAAAAAAAGACTAAATGATCTATGTTTAACTGACAATATTGTCCTTGATAGAGTGGAATGGCGGAACAGGGTTTTTGTAGCTAGCCCTAGTTAGTTGGGATAAAGCTTAGATGATGATGCTGATGATGATGACACATTTATAGATAATAATAGTAGAACATAGCAGTTGAGAAGACTATATAAATGGATGCAGCTACATGGCTTACTGCTTGTTTGCAGGAAGGTCAAGTCTTACAAATTATTGGAAGACACTTAGGAGCACGTACCAATTTGGAAGTGGGTTCGATTATGTAGTGGGACGAGCTTTGCAAGGATGAAAGTAGAAACTAGAAACAGGGGAAGAATTGTCTTCTTGATCATACCTTAGGGTATTAGTAGCTAGGCTTGAAGTGGAGTTAGAGGACATGAAGGAATGTGCAATAACGATCATTGGGGGACAGCTTATGCTCTAAAGAGATTTAATTGTGGGGTAGAAGGATTTCCAAGTATATAGTCCAAGTAACACAGAGCCACCAGAAGTTGAGATAAAAGACCATGATGCGGCAGGGGAGTGGCAAAAACATCTCTTGAAAATTGCGACCCAAGTATTATTGAAAAAGCATATCCTAGCGAAAGATATGAGACCACGAAGGGGCAAGAAAGATGTAGATCAAAAGAAGATAAAGCAGAAGTAAAGGCCAAAAGAAGCTACTAGAATCACTAAAATTACAGCCTGTAAGATGTCTTCTTCTTCTTTTTTTCTTTTTTTTTCTTTTAATTATTTGAGCATTGATGTCTAGCTTTTGTTTGATAAGCCAATGTAGAAGCATCTAAAGCAATAACAAATTTTCCAGTAAGAAGATCAAGTGATGCCTGGGCAAATTGGGTCACATAAAATGGATCGTGTCAAGGCATGGCAGACTATAGTGAGACCTTGGTTGTTCATGGATCCCAAGAAAAGAACATGGAAGCAGATGGTATTGAGAAGGTTAACCAATAAGAGCATCAAGTTCATCCAGCCCCGCTCTCAAGGAGCATATTCATTTGCAGAGCAAAACATGCCACTTATGGGAATGATATCCTAATTCCTGACTCATCTTAATTCTTGCCCTTCAAATTTGTAACAAGTCACAATTCAATCTCTTTATCATCTTTCAAACTAAAGAGCAAGAGTGCTATATGCAACCCATGTGCCATCCAATAGTTCTTATCAAATTCATAAAACATCAAACACCCAAACTCAACATAAAGGCAGTATTCTGCAGCTATATGGCAATCGTATGCATGATTGTCCCGCATTACCTAGACAACCTAAAATAATCAAGTATATAGGCAAACAATAAAAAAATTTACCTCGAAGATCTGGAACAAGGGAAGCAGCAGTGAGAGCAGATTGTACCAAATGATCTAACTTTTGTACCTGTGAGAAACATGCCTACTCAGGGCAAGCTAGAACAGGAAGTACTTAAAGTTTCAGATGGCGGCTAAAATTGAACTCCAACGCATAATAGATCATTAGTCCTTGGCCAACTCAGACTAGAGAAATCGCTCTTAAAGACGAATGCCACAAATACAGATTTTTGAATCATTGTGATAAATGGAAATGCATGACTGAAAAACAGACATGCTCATAAGATGGTAGTTTCATTCTGGTAAGAGTTAAAAATTCCAGCATCAAATAAAGCATGGCAAGCAAGATAAAAGAGTACAAGAAAAATAACACTTTGAAGTCCAAACAGTTATGCCCCCAGTGGATAAATCATCGTTTTAGAAAAATCCGAGGGAGGAATACCCCATGTATTACCTAGTCTTTTCCATTTTTAAAATCTTTTATACCAAGCCCTTGTCAAGTTATTACCTCAACATCAGCACCAACAATCTCATCAAAAACTTTTTCTGCTGATTGCAAAGAAGCAGCAGGGAACATCCATAATCTGCAGGCTTCAGCAGAAAATCATCAAAGACTGTGACAGTGAGCAGTCAGTGGGCGCTTATATATCCGAAGTTTATACATGAAAGTTCAAAAGTTTCACATAAAGAGCTGAAACACCTTTCTTTCCCATGCCAACTAGCTTTGGGGATCTTGTGGAATGCCCCTACCAGTATCTGCAGAGATAGAAGCATAACTATCTGAGTAATGGAAATTAACCAATAGGTCCAGAAGAATACAATTCTACAAGTGAAAAGCAGCAGTACTTGATGGTAAGTAAACTTCGCAGCTATGTTTCCACTTGCATGGAGAAAAAGCCTGATGGAGAGCTTTGGAAGGTCCTTTACATTACTGCTCTCTTCGATACATAAAATGACATAGCATGGTCAGTGCCAAAATCAGACAAAGAAAAGAATCAAGAACTGAAAAAGTACAGAAAAAATAAATGTTAAGCAGTATCAAGTACAGGTAGAGAAAAAAATTTACCAAATTCTCTCTGTGCATCTGAGTTGGGTTGCACACAATGAGGCGTAGCTTCCACCTAGTTCAGGAAATGGGGATTGGAACGTAAGCTTGCAAAGTCCAACCTGGGAACTTTGAATACATGGGGTACAAGAGCCAGCAGAAATGCACTTATTCCCGAAATGTGATTTTAAAAGCATGAGCTTAGCTAAGCATGTATGCATGAACAAGTCAGCTAATGCACACACCACCACGCATGCCAGCGCGGTAGACAGGTGAGATATCCAAGCAACCCATCAGGTGGATCTCACTAAGTAGATGTTAGTGCCAAAAGATAAAGGTGGCTCATTCAGCAGGATTTCCCAGATATTAGAAATGAGTTGACAGGTTAGAAAACTTCGGTTGATTTTTTTCACCAGCATACATTTATTAAGTAAATTTTGGACCACCTAACTAGTGAACTGACCTGATTCTTAGAGTGGGAATCTAAATAGCATTACCTTTTGATGGATGGCTTGGATATTGCACCTGTCTAACACGGTCACATATGTGGTGGTGTCTGCATTAGCAGACTTGTAAGCAAGTGTGGGCTTAGCAAAGTTCTAGAAACATTATAAAAAAAAAAGAAATAAGGACCAAATGATACATTAGGGTGTGTTTGGTTGCATATTTGGTGCAGCCAAACGCAACCTTATGCAATACTTATAGTAGGATATGCATGCATGCACATGTGTGTGGAATTGACCCCAAAAGTTAGATTAAGGAAAGCCAGGCACTGAAAGTAAGAGCATGACTTCAGTGCACACCCAAAGCTGGGTGTATACATCATCTCCACCATCTAAAGATGGATATGCATGTTTGCACGAGTGTAATGGATAATATCCAAATACCAAATCCGTTCTCTATATGACCTACAAGAAGGAGAAGAGGTTCTTTGGACGACCAAAGAAAGAACTTTGTTCTTCCTCCATGAGGAAATCCTCCAAGAATTCTGAACCCTAATCTTTTAAAAAAAAGTGCGTACTATACTTTTATGCTTACAACCCAAAGTTCTAGCACATAAAAGTTGAACTATATACTCTTTTTTTTAACCCAAAAGTTAGATTGAGGAAAACCAAGCACTTCAGTGCACAAGGTGCACACTCAAAGCTGGTGTGCACATCATCTCCACCATCTAAAGATGGCTGGTGCATTTTGAAATGAGTGTTAGGACTCGCACACATCCCATCGTCATTGGATGGTGGGAGATGTGTGGGCACTGCTTACACCCTACACTGTGTGGACTGAAACTTCTATATAAAAATAACAAATGAGATAGATGGGAATTTCAGAAGCTCCAGCAGTGTTGTAGTCGAATGCATGAAACTACTAATATCAACAAATTCTCTGTGGAGTTCGAAAGCTAGGAATGAAATTATGAAAATAGCTCTTGAAATCCAAAAAAGAGCTGTATTGTACCTTACTGAAGCGTGTTTCTAGGGCGGTTTTGACGGGAAAGCGATCGAGATTCGCGAAATGGGGATTCTTGGATGGAATTGGAGAAGGGGAGCTGACGGAGGCGGAAGAAGAAGAGGATTTCCGCTCTGAGATCTTTCTAAGAGCGTCTTTCTCGAGAGAATCGAGATCTTCCGCGCTCAAATCCCAGTCGTCGAGTTCCATCTCTCTCTCTCTCTCTCTCTCTCTCTCGCCGGGAAGGGAGAGGGCTGGGGTTTTTAACTTTTGAAAGGTTTTGCGAGGATTGGAAGAGGGAAAGGAGGGAAAAGTGATGAGTCACCAACGTGCGAGTTGCAGAACTGAAATGCGAGTTGCTTTCGCCTCCCACATGGTGATGAGTCACACGTTTGTGATGGACGCGGATTGAGTACTACCTCGCCTTTCCTAAGCTCGGAACATGCTGGGTCTCTGAGGTTCCCACCATGATTTATTGCTTATCCACACCGTCCATCCATTTTTTTCATTCATTTTAGGTTGCAATATAAAAAAATTGAGACAGATACATTCTTAAGTGGACCACACAGTGCAGATTAAACGTTCACCGTTAAAAGCTTCTTGGAAGTCGCAGAAGCTTTCGATCAAGCTGCTATTTGTGGTTTGCCTTCATCCAAGTCTATATGACGTTATGAATAGGTTCGATGGCACATAAACGTCATGGTGTGCCCTGGAAGTTTTCAACTGTGGGTGTCATGATCACTCCTGCTTTTTGGTATGGTCCACTTGAGCATTAGATCGGGCTCATTTTTTGACTCGTAACTTAAAATGATATGGAAAAATGGATGAACGGTGTGGATAAACCCATACATAATGGTGGATCCCTCGGAACCCCAGCCTGTTCATTGCTCGGGGCAGTACACAATCCGCGTACTTCTTTTTCTTTTTCTTTTTCTTTTCCTTTCTTTTATTTTAGAAGGTGATGAATAGGGCAGCGAATTAGGTGTTACCCAGAACAGCTTAGTGGGTGTTACCCCTAAGGTAAGGTGTGGCCCACATGTATGATATTTTGTATATCTACGCTGTCCATCCATTTCTCCAGACCATTTGTGGATATGGTTTCAAAACTTACGCAGATCCAAATCTTAAGTGGACTATACCACTGGAAATAGTAGTGATTGAGTGCCTCACCGTTAAAAATTCCAAAGAACCCATAGTAAGGTTTTGATAATGTTTATTTATAAACCAAACTGTTGATAGTGTCAAGAAGATCTGGATAAAGATAAAAATATAAATATCAGATTGATACAAAACTTTTAATGGTCAGTCATCACTGTTTGTACTGGTATGGTCCACTTGGATCTTTTTAGGGTTTGGGATCACGTCCTAAAATGAGATGTAAAAACAGATGGACGGTGGATTGATGCCTCTACACGTTAACGGGTGTTCCCCTGATCGTGAGGCCCACCTCGATGTATTGGATGTATATCCACGCCGTACATCATACATGATTATCTGCAGGGGAAAACTGATGAAGGGAAAAGCGCGGTTACATCAGTTTTAGGGGATGGTCTCAACTCGATTACCGCGGGGTTTTTACATTCATCATTTTTTTCCGCCATCCGTCGTGAAATGACTATGTGAGAACACCATAATCTATGCATTTTGTCCACTCCGGCCATCCATTTTGCCGAGCAAATCTACATTTCTAATTTTCAAGTGGACCACACCACGAGAAATTTCTCATGGTTATTGAACACCAATGGTAAAAAACCTCCTAGGCCCAATGTAATATTTATTTGCCATCCAATTTGTTGATAAGGTGATACAGACCGGATGAAGGAAAAACACAAATATTAGATTAATACAAAACTTTCGTGGCCAAAGGAATTTTTTAATGACGGGAATTCAATCTTTAATGCATGGTCCACTTGAGATTTGAATCCATTTCATTTCTCAAACCATGCACTAAAACGAGCTACAAAAATTGATCAACGACATTGACATACAACACATATGTCAAGGTGGGCGCCAAGATCAGGGAACACTAAGGGTGCCGATTAGGTGTTTCCTGGTATTGGCGTTGCATTGCAGGTGAATCGATCTCAAGTTGATATTTATGTTTTCTCTCTATCTGGGTTTGTGTGACCTTCTCAACAAGTTGAGTGACAAATAAACATTACAGTGGCCCTAGGAAGTTTTCAAGGATATACATTCAACAACCATTGGTTTTATGTGGTTTGGTCTACCTTAAATTTGAATCTGCTTCATTTGGTAGAACGGATGGATGGCGTGGCTATGCAACACATACATCAGGGTGGGGGACTATGGTCTGCCTCAATGAAGTCCGTGCTTCCCTAGTTGCTTCTTGTGTGGCATCCTCTCCATCTCATGACAAGACACCGTCATCAAAACGAGTCCAATTCAAAACTCAAGTGGGCCTCACCATTTGAAACAGCTCGGGACAGGTACACCCACATTGAAGGCAGCTACGCCCACATCGAATCCTTGATGGCCCTTCTGTTGTTCTGGTACAAGCTGATATTCTTGTTTTCATTTCACCCTACCAGACTCATCTTCTGAATGGATTGGGTGGCATATAAACTCCACGGGTGAGATCCATGAAACCTTCAGGGGTGGGTGTCCCTCTCCCTACGGTTCATGTGGTCTGGCCCACTTGAGTTTTGAATTGTTTGAATTTAGGGCTTATGTCCTAACATGAGCTGACAAAACTAATGAATAGAGTGCATATCACATAAACATCAATGCGGCCCCCACAATTTTCGTTGCATGGGATCCTTGTAAAGGATCTCATGCACATGGGCCTGCTTTTTCCACATGCCATGGTCCTATCGACCTGGATGCGGTTTGTCTGCCAAAGCCGTATGCAGGCACTACCAGTGACAAAACTTTTCTGGCCCACCAATGTTTCAACATTGGACATTCAATCCTCATTGTTTCGTATCTCATGGTTCGCTTGACTTTTGGATATACCTCATTTTTTGGCTCATGTAACATGATCCAGTAAATGGATTGTGGGAGGAGCAGAGAAAGTACCTAAAGTGGCACCTCTTTGTTGGCAAGCCCTCACTCCCCCGGTCACGTCTAGCCACTTGTCAGACCCATGGTTAACATCATAGCTTGATCTTCGGTTAATGTTGAATTTTGAAAAGTTTAAGGCTCTTTGTGATTGGGCTACAACTAGGGTTTGGGTCAACCGGAACCTGGTTCACCCAACCCAAGTTCAGGTCAACTTGGCTGGTTGTTGTCCTTGTGTTGGGTATGGGTTGGAAAATGCTAACTCATTTTGAATTGAAGTGGGGCTCAAGTCGAGCATAATCAAGGGGAGTTAGGTTGAATTAGGAATCACATGTTTTTGGATTGGATTGGGTCGTCTTGTATAGAGCATGGAGAATTTTAGGTTCAGCACGTTAGGTTAGATATTGGGTTGGGTTGCTGATTGGGTCTGTTTCTAGTTGAGCTAGGCAACTATTTTAATAGCTACTTTGGCTACAGTTTCTAATATTCTGCCCATTTCATGAGTATTCTACCTTTTTTTTTAGCACACATAGCCACTGTTAGTACACCCACCCCACCTCTACTTGGGAATCGATACCAAGACCTCAGTGTTGAAATGAGGTTATCTTCACTCAGTTTACCACTTGAGATATGAAGTATTCAACCAAGCTTAACAAAAGATACCCAATATTTGGGAGATCCCTTCCTCAAGCAAATAGGGAAATATGAGTACCCATATTTTTCCACCACGGCATGCATGTTGTCACATTGCTTGTCACCCTTCTAGTTGTAGAGTTGTACACAAGCCTAGTCGAGCCGATCTTTGCCCTATTCGACCTAGGCTCATTCAATGACCACCCTGGCTCGTGTTCGGCTCGGCTCAACCTTTGAGTAGGACTGACATGTTCGAGTTGGCTCGACCGAGCTTTTGAGCAGAGTTCAAGCCGAGCGTAAAAAAACAAAATTTTAAATAGGCCCAACCCAAAGCCCGGCCTAAAACTACTAAAAATCGAGCCCAAAGCCTATTTATATCCCCCCACTTGCTTTTATAGAGAGTTCCATCTCTCATTGCCTTGCTTACTTCAGATGCGGGACTAAAAAACATATTTTTCCAATTGACTCAGCCGAGTTGAGCCGAACTTCGAGCAGAGCCAAATCAAGCTTGGGTTAGCTCAAGCTCGGCTTAAAAATCATTTTGAGCTTGGAAAAATGGCTTGGCTTGGTTCGAACCCAACCTTCAAATCAAGTTGACTCGAGTTGGTTCGAGTTGAGTCGAGCGAGCTAACCAAGATAGTTTGGCTTGTGTACAACTTTATCTATTTGTTTATATGTGATTGATGTAAAGCGGGTCGCAAACTATTTCATGGCTCAGATGGACCAAAAGAAGACCAGTCGAGGTTATAAGTGATCCGAACCATCAGGATCGTAAAACGATTGTATCTCGCAATTAGGAAAGAGTTTCTGAACATATAATATATGATTTTGGGGTAGCTCGAGCTAGTGAAGCTAGCAAACCCATCTATGCCAGGTTGCCCATGCCGGAATTGCGATATTCGACCTACTTATCGGTCATTAGCCTAGTTTTATTTAGATGTTATTATTTATTGTAAGTTTTGTTTTAATCATAACTTTTGATCCATAAGGTTTTAAGAGTCGTGCCAAATATGAAAAGAGCTTAGAATAATTAATAGAACAACGTGGTTTAGCTAGTTTGAAAACTTTCTATTTTTGGCCGAAAACTAAGAGTTTTAGTAGGAATGAGAGACTTCTATAAATAGTAAGCTTATTATTTATAGTAAGTCATATTTTCTAGGTGTTTCAGTTTAAGTTAAAGTCTGAAACTCCTACTTACGGTTTAGTTTCTTATCTAAAGCATTGTAATCATGTTAATTCCCATTCAATCCATTATTACGAATTTTCTTAGATTTATTTTCTGTTTTCTCTTACTTCCATCATGGATTTGAGGAAGTCTGGTTGAGAATTCTCGACAGCCTTGTGGACTCAAGATATTTATCTGATTAGATAGACGGTGATCGGCCTTGTCATGTCCTCCCCATGTCAGTGATTCAGGTGGGTTCAAGTGCCGAAAAGATCATATCTACTAAAAGAAATTCCCCTCATTCTTCCTTTATGTTGTTTACGGAATTTGATTCTTTTGGAGTTATAATTGATTATTATTTCTCAACCTCATCTCTATTATAGAATTGGACATGAGAATTTCTTCTCATCCAACTCCTTGCGAATGCAGCAATTAAATAATACTACAGATACGCCCATATTTATTGAATAATATACTAAATCATGGGATTTATTGATATTGAATTTATCATGTATGAATTGGTATATCTTGCATATGCAACTAGACCTATTTTTCTATATATATATATATATATATATATATATATATATATATATATATATATATATATATATATATATATATATATATATTGATTCGAAGTATACTGATTCTGCAACAAAATCCCCATTCTTGGCAATGCAAGAGAAGCCATAGAGAAGCACAAGATGTATTCTACCGTAACTCGTTTCTGCCAACGTATGCACCCAACCATGATAATTACTCGAACAAAAAAATGCTCAATACGAGAATCAAATGAGCTACATGTGAATTTGGATATGTGGTCAGTGTATATTATTTTCTATGGTGTGACCCACATTTTGGTTTGAGCTGCTGGAATTTTAATTCATACGATCTTTGTGATAGGATTCATCCACTGCACGGGTTGGATGTCATACACAGCATGGGCCCAAAACTCTCAACTTTATCACTTCTTTAAAAAAAAAATGACGATAATTTGTAATTTCATCCCTCAAAAAACACTCCAAAGGAATTTTGGAGTGAAAATACCTTAAAAAACCATTCACCAAAAATCCCAGGAAGATCTCTTGATGGAGGCTGGCAGCTAGGGCTCGCTCAATCTCCTCATCCCTTCTGCCCCACCGTACGATGATCCAGACCGTTCATCTGGAAGCTCCTATTGCATTTGGCTGGAAAAAGAAAAAGAGTAACTTGCTGGCGATCATCACCCAAAGGTGAGTTAGAACTGCTTATCTGTACTGCGAGCTCTAACTCACCTTGAAATGAACAGTAATAACATCCGATCTTCTACGTTGACCATCACGTGGTTGGTGGGGTGGTTCAACCTCTAAGGGATGAACTTTGCTAAATAATCTCATTGAAATGATGTCAAGACTCGCTCCTTCCCCACCATATGATGATCTGGACCGTTTATTTGTAAGGTCTCAAAAAGGACTTGCAGTTGCTCAACCAATGAGTTAAACTCTGTTAGAAAAAAAATGAATTTAAAAAATAAGAAAGAAAAGTTAGTTCTATTTTATTTTATTGTCTTTTCCTTCTTCTTTTTTTTTTTTGTCTTGTGATAGTGATTTTAGTCCCACATGGAATAGAAAGTGAGATGTAAAACCCAATTCACCCAACCCAATTACAGCAGGTCAAGTTTTCTGGTTGTTGTCCTTGGGTTAGGTATGGGTTGGAAAATGCTAACATGTTTTGAATTTTGGTTGGGCTTGGATTGAGTATAATCAGGTCTTGAGTTAGTTTGAATAGGAATCATGTGCATTTGGGTCAGGTCGGACGGTCTTGGTAGAGCATGGAGGATATTGGGTTGGGTTTGGATTGGGCACATTAGGTTAGAATTTGAGTTGGGTTGCAGGTTGAGTCCGGTTGGGTGGGGCTCGGGTTGAGTCTAAGCCAAACCCAGCCCGGTAGGGTTGCATCCTTGCTCAAAAGGATGCTGCACTTATAAAGTGTAGAATTTGCCAGTCAAAAGGTGCCTAAGCAACCCTTCATCCTTGCTTTACAATGCCTTCGCAATTAAGTAAAGCAAGTCCCAAATATGCATGGAAAGTGGTGGCCAAACACCCTTTGATTGGTCCCACATATGACATCTTTTTTCTACTTTGATTAACTTGACTACAGGACCAATCAAAGGGTGTGACCGCATCACTCTCTAATCATGCATATCTGGAATTAGCATTCTTATAGGGAGTAGAATGTGCCTATACTCTTTGCACATAGCTTCACAATAGAAGCACCAATGATGCTACAATATATAGGAAATATTGGCATCAATTGTAATTTTGTACGAGTATGAACTCCAAATCCCTGCAATATATCTCTCTTGTACAGATGATAGGTTACACACTTTTGCTCATTTTAATAAAAAAATGGGTTTCTACAAATCCCCACATCAATAATGGAGTATTTGCAAATACCCACATAAAAATATATGGTTTGCAAATAACCACATTGTTAATTCACTGTTATTGCAAACACTCACAGTCAACTAATTTTTCCATAACTTCTGGCAATTGTTAGAAAATGGTGAAAATGCCCATATGGAACATACAACAAAATTCTCCTCCATGGGAAGAACATAAACCCTTTAATTCTCCTCCATATAGAAAATACCATAAATTTTTTTATTTCTTTTTTGGTTGCAGAGAGGGGAAGAGGTTTTAGTGAGGGGTAGTTTTGTCATTTTTCAAAATATTTGCCAAAAGAGTTAACATCCGTTAGAAAAAAAAACTAATTAAAAGCAGATAATTGCAATAATCACGAATTAATGATGTGGTTTATTTGCAAATGTATTATTTTTATGTGGGTATTTGCAAATATGCTGTTATTTAGGATAATTATTTGCAAAAAACTCGAATAAAGAAGTATGTTGCAGCAAATAATGGAATGATTTTCTTAAGAAAGCTAAGAAGTATATCACAAAATCTCCCTAGCTCAACAAGGGGGCACAATTTTGAGCAACCAAAAAACAAGAAGACTACTTGAATTAAATCATTTACACTATGCACTCCCACAATACATTGGAGTTGCCATAGACCAATAAAAACAAAAAAGAGGTATGGCGATGATGTTGGGTGTCACAATATACAGAAGCTTTTCAGAGAAACAAAAGTGACCCAAAATCATGTTAGATTAAAAAAAGATTAAAAAGAAAGATTTGAAAATTTTAGAAAAATTGGTTTTGTACCTTTGTTAACCCACTTGCTCTTGATAAACAAGTAATACCTCCACAACACTGTTTTTTACTTCACTAACACAAAGCAACCAATCCCTTTGTTTTATCTTTTCTTTTAGTAATTTAAGCTTAACCATCATCAACCCCCAATTCCACATTAACGCTCTAAGCTAAAACGGGTTTGGGCCTCAAGACACCATACTAGCTTATAGGCAATGGTTGGATAGAGGATGATCCAATGGTAGGCTACGCTTCACACATGAATGATGCTGACCAATGGTGAAAATGAAAAAAAGTTCTGATCCTCCAATCTTCTTTCACTTTTTAATCCTGTTATTAGTTTCCTTATTCTTTCTAATATCCTGCCATGCTGAAATTTCATATTCTTACTTTTGAAATTTTTAATTGATATTGATTAGAAGCAAAGGCTTTCTAGTGTTTTTCCAAAATATTAAAAAGAGGCTTTGGTTGTTTATAAAATGCCACTGACGTCTATTTGATGTCCTCGAATTTACAACATTTCCAACCTAAGATTTTAGGCCTTTTTTAGTATAGACTGTAAAATGTGATGAAATCCATGTTAGAATAATGAATATCTGACACAATTATCAGATTCATAGCCCTAACTGAACATGCGTGCCAGATAACTGCCCATATTGCTAATTAATAGACACAACCAACCATGGAAAGTCCAAAACTTCATTTGAAAACTTGACTTTAGAAAGCAATTTTTTGTGTACTTGATGAAGGGAAACAATCAATCCAGAGATAATTAAGGATTAACACCAAACAACTTCACCCCATCCGCAATATCCTCAATGCAAGCATAGCTTTCAGATATGGTACCCAGGTACAGCATGAATAGGCCATCATGCAGCATGGATATGGCTAATGAGAAATCTCATGGAGGCAAAACAAGAATGAGCAAAATAGACACGCATTCAGTTTTTAAGTGGTTATAATCGAAGAAACACATCCAAATGAATTAGCAACTGATTCGATGTAGCAAGATCAAGCTAATAAAGAATGATTAGAAAGATGCTTAAATAGGAAGGCATGTCGGTGTGCTCAAGAAAAGGATTTAGTATTGGGTTGTACCAGAAACTTCTTTAGGTTCAAGAAAAATTTCCGGGTTCGGGTGTCTTCCAACAAAGAGGACAAGTGGAAATGGTGGCGTGTCGATGGCTGATTTATTGAGCTTATATGTTTCCATGGCAGAGGATGCCTTGCGTGACATACTTTTGAAGGTGAGTTGCTGTTAGAGACTAGGTTGGACAAAAGTGAATCACAAATAAAGGGAACCTGATTGGTTTTAAGGTGTTGTCATCCATCTTTGGTGTGAAAGATGATCAAGGTGAGACTATTAGCTGGTAGATTCTTTTAAGTACTTCAATGGAGATTTAAGTGTTGTTGATTATAATTTTTTTCCCTGTTCATTTTTTCCTAACTCGCAATTCCAGAGAGACATTCAGAGGATGTATTTTTATTTTTATTTTTATTTATTTTTTATTCTTTGGGAGTGAGTAGGATGGTAAGTTGGGCTGAATTGGTATATGGAGAAACGCCTATAGTTGAAACCTCCCTCAGTACATTGATGTTTATATGCCATCCATACCGTTCATAAGGTCATTCCTACTGGGATGAACTGAAAACATGGGAATTTTAGCCCGGTCCAAAACTTTTGTGGCCCATGAATGTTTCCATGTTGGACATTCAATCCTCACTATTTCCTGTTGTGTGGCCTACTTGAGTTTTGAATTTGCCTCATTTTTAGGCACATGTCTTAACATAATGACCCCATAATGATATTGATTATGCAGTACACCATAACCAATTTGCCGGCTTTGGCCTGAGCCAAGTTGGCCAGTTCCTCTCTGCATCACCCTACCAAATGGGCTACTCTACAGCAGCCTAAGAACCATTAAGTCACCTAACAACACCCGGATCCATAGCTCAAGAGAGAGACTAGTGTCCTCACTCTCCGGTCACGTCTAGCCATGAGTTAGATCATGGTTAATGTTGAATTTTGAAAAGTTTAAGACTCCTTGTGACTAGGGCTCCACCTAGGGTTTGGGTCAACCAGAATCCGATTCACCCTACCCAAGTTGAGGTCAAGCTGTTTGACTGAGGCTGAGAATTATGACGCAATGATGTTTGTTGTTGTCCTTGGGTCGGAAAATGCTAACCTGTTTTGAATTCAGGTTGGACATAATAATTGAGCGAGCTAGGTTGAAGATAACCTGGTTTCAACACTGAAGTCTTGGTATCAATTCCCAAATAAGTGTGAGGATTTTAAGTTGGGCACATTTAAGTTAGAATTTGGGTTGAGTTGCAGGTTGGGTATTTTGTAATTGAGTTGGGCTCGAGTCTCAACCCAACTTGCTTGAGTTGCCTCCTTAGAAGGATGCGCGCTAACAAAGCGGGCATATGCCAGGGACGCATATTAGCTACTAAGTTCTGTGGGCCCCACCATGATGTATTTGTTGAGAGATTATTTTAGGACATGATCCAAAGAATGAGGCAGATCGAAAGCTCAACTGGACCCACCACAGAAACAGTGGGGATTGAACGCCTACCATTAAAATCTTCTTTAGGTTTACAGAAGTTTTCGATCAAGCTGATGCTTGTGTTTTTCCTTTGTCCATGTCTGTGTTAAGTTATAAATAGGTTGGATCTCAAATAAACATCATGGTGGGCCTCAGGAAAGTTTCAACGGTGGGCATCACCGTCTTCACTATTTTCTGCAGTGGGGTCCACTTGAGCTTTGGATCTGCCTCATTCTTTGGATCATGCCCTAAAATGATCTCTCCAAATGGATGGACGGTGTGGATACAATACATACATCGTAAGGCGCTCAAGCCAACCTCACATTGCGCTTTACGTTGTCTTCACAACTAAGCGAACCATAAGTCAAAACCCACCGGTCTTCGCAACCAAGTACTACCTACACTATAGCCTATGGGGTGCTTTTGGAGGACACGGCTTTGGTGCATCCCCTGACTGTGTGGCTCACAGTGATGTATGTGCTTTAAATCCATACCGTCCAACCATTTTGACAGCATATTTTAGGTCATGATCCCAAAAATGAAGCTGACCCAAATCTTATGTGGACCATACCACAGGAACAGTTGTGATTGAATCCTACCATTAAAACTTCATAGATTCCACCGGAATATTTATTTGCCATCCAATCTGTTGATAAGGTCACAAAGGCCTAGACGAAGAGACAACGCAAATATCATCTTGATCCAAAGCTTGTGGCTCACAAGGAGTTTTTAATGACCAATTACCATTGTTTCATATACTATGGCCCACCTTAGATTTGGATCTGCTTCATTTTTTTAGTTCATGCCCTAAAATAAGCTTTCAATATGAATGAACAGTGTGAATGTAGACAAATGCATCACGGTGGGCCTCACAGTCCCATTTTTAGAGGTGTGAAATTACTAAAATGCCTAATGTATTTATGTTTATTTAGAAAGTGCTAAGTTGAGAATTATGTGCGGAATTAGCATGCGTTTGATATACAAGGCGTCAAACTGATGCAACCAAAATGAGTGGGCAACATCATTAAAAAAAAAAAAATACTCCACCTAAAAATAGCCAAATTCACTAGAAACCCACTAAATAATTTGATGGGCCAATTTTTTTATTGGGCAATGATCATCATATTGGGTTGCATGTGTTAGATGCCTCACTCAAGCCGGTGTGGCCCTTATCTTGGGGTTACCATGGGGCCACGTTGATGTATGTATTGTTAGTAATTGCGGAAGTGTGGGCCACCAGGATCTGACGGTCTACACGATGAGAACCTTCTCAAAGCCGAGGATGTATGGTGGATCCAGCGATCCGCCTATTTGCTACAGAAGCAAGTGGGTCTGTTCACCCCTCTGATTCTACGGTTAAGATGGTCCCCGGATCAGATCTATGGCTCAGATCTAATGGATGGACCAGATAAACTCTATATGCCTTTCCCTCTCTTTTCTCTCCGTATATCACTTATACGTTTCCTCTTCCTTGTGTATTTGATAACGGAAGGAGTCCTCTTATAAATAGAGGAAAAAAGGAGATAAGGGATGAGATGAGATAAGGTTGGTTTAACCTTATCTTATCCCATCTCATCTTCTTCCAAGGTTTAAATTTCTAATTAGAAATTCAAACTCTCGGGAGAAGAAGGATGCGGGAACATCCTTATGGGCCCCACCCACAAGTGGTTGTCCACAAGTGGGCCCCATGGGTCCACAATCAACATCTCCCACTCAATCACATTGTGGGGTAGGCACATCATGAGAGTTTATCTAGCTCATCACATAATAATCAAAACCAAAGAATCACGATCAAAAGAATCAGAAGCGTGGGACCAGCTGGAACACCTTTATCTTCTCACAGGTGTTTGAGTACTAAGAGACCACCTATCTAGCACTCAATAACCCAAGCTTTGCATTGCCTGTCCTAGTCCGCATGACCACACCGGATATAGTTAACTCCCAATCTAGAGTACTCGGCCAACATACGCACTTATTCAACTTATCGAGTTTATTCTGAAAAACTTGATTTTCTACAAACATCAATTTGAATTCCTTTTAAAGTAATATATATACATATATATTTTGAAAGAGAATATCGTTTGTAAAAGTCTAAGAAAACTCGATACTGCCGGCGGATAAGTCTTCAAGTGCGTATTTATAGTTCTAGAAACTTGGTGTAGCTGTCACGGGATCTTCCCCACGCAAGTGTGTAATTTGGAATTGATCAAGCCGCTTTCCTAGCATAACCGAGTCTGGCCAATCAAGGGCCTTTCGTCATCGTATACTAAAGTAGCGACACTCAATCTCATCCTCCTGTACACAAGAGGAGGGTAGCTGAGGACACAAAGAGTCACCTACGGGACTGGCTACTCGCACGTTGCAATGATTAGATCGAATCAAAGCAATCTGTAGGTAATAGGTCCAAGCACGTGGCTACAATCCACGCCGTAAAGTAGACAATACTAGGTATCTGTCGGGTCTACAGTACGCAAGTCATCTCACATGAGGTATGACTCATCTCATAACCTCACGACTTGGCTGTGATTCAGGCCATAACATTATCTGCATTATGAATAATGGTGCGACTATGTTATTCGACTTTGTCAGTCTCATCTTCAATCTTATAGGACTGAAGGCGGATACAACTCATTTGCATCCTCATCCTTTATTATTTTCAATAAAGGGTGGTTCATACCTCAGTGTATGAACTTCACCCCAAGTGTACCTCTCTTGTACATTTAGGGTTGGTTAACCCATGCGAGTGGGTAACCGGCCTGCCGATAAAAGTTGAAATCCTACTTGATCTCAATGAAAATGCTGATGATCTACATACCTAGTTTAACAAGTGCTCAATACTGAATAAAATGGAATTTATTATTCATGAAAGATCAAAGATACATGATACAAGCATATCAATCAAGCTTTCCTCAATCCCATCTGCCTGACGTGAACCTGAAATAGATCTCTAGCTATAGGTTTCGTCATGGGATCAGCCATCATCTCCTTGGTAGGAATGTAACTGAGGATAACCTTCTTATCTTTCACTTGATCACGAACGTAATGATACTTTATCTCAATGTGCTTCGATTTCTGGTGGTGTTTGGGATCCTTTGCCAAGTCAATGGCCGAGGTGTTGTCTATCCTCAACGATATAGGCTCATGTATGCCTGGAACAACACCCAATCCTTGTAGGAATCTGCGAACCCATACACACTCTTGAACTGCAGCACAACATGCAATGTATTCGGCCTCCATAGATGAAAGTGCCGTGGATGTTTGTTTCTTGCTCGACCAAGAGATAGCTCCCCCTCCGAGCAAGAAGACATATCCTGAAGTAGACTTTCCCTCGTCGGCGTCATTACCCCAGGTGGCATCTGAATATCCTTTGAGCTCGAGACTCGTACCTTCATAACACAGCATCAAGTCCTTGGTTCCTCTGAGATAGCGGAATATACGTTTCACGGCTTGCCAATGAGACTGTCCCGGGTTACTCTGGTAACGGCTGACTATGCCAACTGCATAGCTTATATCTGGTCTGGTGCAAAGCATAGCATACATTAAGCTGCCTACTGCGCTCGCATAAGGTACTGAGGACATTGCCGATTTCTCAGCTTCTGTCTGGGGACACGATTTCCTGTCTAACTTGGTAGCTTTATCCATAGGGGTTTCAACAGCTTTTGAATTTTCCATCCTAAACCGCTCTAAGATCTTCTGTATGTAAGTGGCTTGTGACAAGCCTAAGAATCTCCTAGAACGGTTCCTGATGATTTTAACCCCTAGAATAAAGTTGGCTTCACCAAGATCTTTCATCTCAAAGTTCGAGAAAAGCCAATCTTTAGACATCATCAACAGTTGCATGTCATTACCAGCTAATAGGATATCGTCTACATATAGAGATAGTATCAGAAAAGATCTTCCAGACCGTTTCACGTATACACAATGATCTTCTTCACTCATTGTGAATCCAAAAGTGGTGATGGCTAAGTGGAACCTCATGTACCACTGCCTTGAAGATTGCTTCAACCCATAAATAGATCGTAATAACTTGCAGACTTTCTTTGGATACTTTTTGTCCACATAACCTATGGGTTGTTGCATGTAAATATCTTCATCCAAATCACCATTTAAGAAAGCAGTCTTTACATCCATCTGATATAACTCTAAGTCTAAACTTGCGACAATGGACAAGATCATGCGGATTGAGGAAAATTTTGCAACAGGTGAAAAAGTTTCCTCATAATCAACACCTTCTTTTTGTGTAAAACATTTTGCAACTAATCTTGCTTTGTACTTGTTCACTGTACCATCTGCCTTTCTTTTGATCTTAAGTACCCACTTGTTACCAATTGCCTTGCGATTGGAAGGCAGATCTACAAGTTCCCAGACTTTGTTCTTCTCCATGGAGGCAATCTCCTCGTCCATGGCAGTTACCCAATCAGCCGAATTCGGAGATAATAACGCATCCTGATAAGAATCAGGTTCATCATCGTCAACCGCAACACAAGAGAAAGATTGACCATCGATATCGAAATATCTTCTGGGAATCAAACCTCTTTCACTTCGACGTAACTCAGGAGCCTGCTGAGATGTACTCCCGCTGTCCTGATGAACTATAGGAGTATCTCCATTTGCAGAAGCAGAACTCCCACTCTCCTGAGATACATCGGGAATTTCAAAAAGTTCGGTGGAAACCTTTTGTTTCTTTCGGCTGGGGTATCTGTCTTCGACGAAGGTTACGTCCCGAGATTCAATCTCAGTCCATCCTCCACGATCCTCATAAACTAGAACGTATCCCTTTGAGTGCATTGGGTACCTGATGAATACACACTCAATAGTTTTACTATCAAGTTTACTTCTATGCTGAGTAGGCAATAAAACATATGCTAAAGATCCCCAAGGACATAGGTCGGCTAGAGAAGGAATCCTCCCAGTCCACATCTCATATGGGGTCTTAGGAACGGATTTAGTTGGGACTCTATTTAGGACGTAGACGACTGTAAGAAGCGCGTCTCCCCAGAATGTGGTAGAGAGATTGGCATGTGCCATCATCGATCTGACCATGTCCAATAGTGTCCTGTTCCTTCTCTCTGCAACTCCATTTTGCTGTGGAGTATATGCCATAGTGTATTGCCTGATGATGCCAACGTTTGCACAGTATGATTTAAACGTTTCAGATGTATACTCGCCACCTCTATCAGATCTGAGAATTTTAATCTTTTTCTCAAGCTGATTTTCAACTTCAGCTTTGAATTTGAGAAAATAATCAAAAGCCTCAGATTTATGTGAGATGAGATACACATATCCATAGCGCGAGTAATCGTCAATAAATGTGACGAAGTATTGGCATCTATTTCTAGCATGTACATTTAAGGGTCCACAGATATCCGTATGGATTATCTCTAGTAAACCCTTTGACCTAGTCGCTTTAGGGAATGGTTTCTTAAAAGTCTTTCCGGACACACAATGTTCACAAAATGGCAAATTAACCTTGGATAATGAACCTAACAGACCAGATCTAGCTAGTCTTGTCATACGGTCCTTTCCAATGTGACCTAACCTCGCGTGCCATTTTAAAGATTCAGATACTACATGTTCATTCGATGTAGCAGACAAAGCAAGAGGCGCATTATCATGTTCTACATCTAGAATAAATAAATCTGAAATTAAATTACCCCATGCAAAGATGAGGTTATTTAGTCTTAAAGAAACTCTTGTCCCGGAAAAACGAATGTCAAAACCATTAACTAATAATCTAGAAACAGAAATTAAATTCCGGCGCATGCCCGGTGCATAAAGAGTATCATGGAGGGTTATTGTGTGCCCTACGCGCGTATGGAGATGATAAACACCAATCCCTAGCACGTCTTCAGCAGCGTTTTTCCCCATGTACACCCTGTAGCTCCCTGTGGCTATAGGTCGAAATTCCTCGAGTCCTCGACGATCTCGTGTCACGTGCTTTGTTGCGCCTGAATCCAAAATCCACTCGTTAGATAGGATATCAATGGAAAGGATCTCAGAACAAACGCCTACAAACAAAGTATCTTGTGACTGAGGAATTACCGTCGTTTTCTGGGCACACTGACGGGCATAATGGCCGGGATTTCCGCAGACGAAACAGGTGATGTTTGTCTTTTTAGTTTTCCTCTTTTCTTTCCCCTTCTTGGGATTTGGATGAGGCGTTGCGGTCTTCTGTTCCTGATTGTTCTTCTTAACCTTCTTGCGAGCTTTGAACTTCCTCTTATTAGCTTTCCGCTTGTGGGTTTCTGCTGCAAAAGCCTTGGCCGAACCTGGCTGAATTGCATTCATTTCAACCTCTCGTACCAGATGGCCACAAAAGTCTCTGAACGTTGTGATAGAATCAGTATGGTTCAGAATCGTTTTGATTTGGGCCCATGATTCGGGTAAGGAACGGTGCATAGCTATAATCTTTTGATTTTCAGTTAATTTGCACCCTACATTCCTCAGGGCGCCTATCATCTGCTCCATCTTACGGATATGATCCTTGATGGGGCAACCTACAGGCATCCTGTATTCTTGGAACTCTAATTCCATAGCCCGAACCTTTGCATCTGACTTCTGCTTATAGGCATTAGCCAGTGCATCCCAGATCCCCTTAGCGGTTTCATGCACTTCATACGTGGGTATGAGTTCTTTGTGCATTGTGCTAATTAAAACATTACGGGCTGAGCGATTTTGTTTATGCCACTTGTTGTAGCGATTCATCGCAGCCCTATGTTCACCTAGATTTCCATTTTCAGCCAATATGGGTTCCTCTTGAAACCCATCCAGAGTGTGTGAAATGTCATCTTCATCTAGAAGGCTTCGCACTGCGCGGGACCAGTCTTCGTAGTTGTTGCCGTCGAAATATTGTCCTTTTAGTTGATCGGCGATTAATGCTTTAGAGGCCATCTCTACATCGCATCACGTATCACTACTTAGCTATGATCTAAAGTATTGGCACTAATCATCAGAATTTCTACTGGTTATTCAAACTCTTAAGTTTATAAAAGTATATAATCCATCTTATAAGGGATCTGAAGGCCTACATACCTGTATGGGTGGTGCAGATCAATCAAGTTCTCTAAATAAAATGAAATTGATGCTTTTACGACTATCTATTTGTATAACCTACAACCCACCATTATGGGTGTATGCATCATTTAGGGAAGGAATGAAACTCCCACTTAGGTTATGCACAACCTTAGGATAACAGATCTATATTCTAATGAAATGATGACTTATGTAAAAAAAAAATTAAAGTCAAATTGAATAAATCATTAGATTAAAGAAAACAATCATGTCCATTGAACGAATAAGATAAGTTCTATGATTAAAGGACAATATAATCACCCCATGGATCGTGTCCATTCATGATGGATCCGATCATTACTATTAATGTTCACCATTGATGATGGATCCTCTCATCAATGTTGATCATCATAGTTGATGATGGTTCCGTTCATTTGTGGACCCGTGATCAATAGTGATCGTATGGATATATACATGATCTTCATTCATTCGCATACGCATATTTAATAATGCATGCACATATACATTAAGTAATCAAAAGATATTTTGAGACAGAAAAAATTCATAATTTTAATTCATATGCTTTCATTTTAATACATACATCGATCATCAGATTAATTTTAGATCTAGACCGTTAAACACAAAAACGGACCATACCATCAGTTAGATCTTGCCGAAAAACCCCAAGTCGCTTTTCTTTACTTGGTCTAAATCAGTCTATAAATGGCTGATTAATGGCCTTTATACAAGATACACTTAATCTTGATATTAAGTGATTTGGGCTTCTTAGTTCGGTCAATCTCTATTTGTACTTAATATATGATGGTCATTATAGGCTATCCATCTACATATGGATGTCCAATGATGGTCATTTCTGTTTTATTGGTCCTCACTAATATTAATTAGCCTTTTCTTTTATAGGGGACAGGCCCACAATTAGGCCCAACTCAAAAAAAATAGGCCCACTTGCCCAACCATCAGGCCATGGCCCAAAAGGATAGGCCCATATCCAATTTCAATTTTCAATTTTCAAACCAGGCCCAAAAAGGTCCATTGGTAAGCCAGGCCTATCACCCCTTGGCAAGCCTGGATTATCTCAGAAAAGGCCCATCTCCAATACTCAAGCCAGGCCCAAAATCCTCATCTCTAATTTTTTAAGCCAGGCCCAAAAGGCTCATCTCTAATCTTTTAAGCCAGGCCCACAAGGCCCATCTCTTATTTTCAAGCTAGGCCCACAAGGCCCATCTCTTATTTTCAAGCCAGGCCCACAAGGCCCACCTCCCTCTTCTTCTTCATTGTTAGGGTTTGAAGAAGTCTTTGGATGAGAGAGAGAAGAGGCAAAGGGGTTTCCACTGCTGTCGGCGACGGGCCGCTGCTACTGGCGACAGCGGCGGCGTGAACTGCCGCTGCTGCTTATTGCAGTGGTGGGCCAGGGTCGACGTTGCTGCTGCGAAGGCAGCGGCGGCTCGCGCTGCTGCTGCTGCCGACGACGGAGCGGCGGGGAGGCTGGGAAAATGGGAGAGAGATCGAGAGATTGAAAGAGAGAGAGGGATGTTGCTGCTGCTGCAAGCAGCGGCCATGGGCGGGAGAGAGAGAGAGAGAGAGAGAGAAAGAGAGAGACGAGTATGGGCGGCCGCTGCTGCTTCCGGTGGCGGCAGCGGCGATGGCTGCCGCTGCTGCTTCCGGCGGTGGCAGCGGCGATGGCTACCGCTGCTGCTTCCGGCGGCGGCGGCGGCGGTAATGGCTGCTGCCATGGATGTTGCAGAAAGCAACTGTGGATGCCGGCGGCCGGTCATGCTGTGGCTGCGGCGGCTTTTGTTGGTCCATCCATCAGATCTGGATCTTGTTCATCCATCAGATCTGGACTTGGTCTTTCAGATCTGGTCCTGGTCCATCCAGATCATGGCTGCCTTAGATCATGCATTGGGTTTTATCTTAGTGGGTCCTATCTTACAGATGGATGGATGGTAGCGCACGTTTGACGCAGCAATCTCATATTGGCTTGTTAGAGATCAAAGCCATCCGTCCGTCAGGTGGGTCCCCATTTTGAATGGTTGAGTTTAGATCCTATAAGCCGATCATTGGGGCCTTCAACCTTGTGATTGAAACCATTGAGGTGATGGGCTCCTTCATGGCTATTTGGTGGCCATTTGATTTTGGGGTTTTGGATCTTGAACCATTCACTTGTATGGTTGATTTGGACCCACATGTACCGTATTAATGGACGGTTTGTATAAAGAACTACTAATGATCCATATTCAATATATAGACCTTTAAAAAAAAATGCTGTATCTTTCTTGTGACAGTGGCCCTGACCCATAAGAATCTGGTCTTAATCGTAAAATTCTAATTCCTTTAAATTAATTAATTAAAAATCTTAATTTTATTAATCTCCATGCCTCAGAGATAAATAAAATGAAATTTGACAGAAAGGAATATTAATAAGATGATGATCGTATGTATTTATTAAAATGAAATAAAACATTAATTTATAATTCTCAGATTAGGGCCACTTACCTCGATTGCGATTATATCCTCTTTAAATCGGAGATCCGCCGTTCAATTGCTCTGATACCACTGTTAGTAATTGCGGAAGTGTGGGCCACCAGGATCTGACGGTCTACACGATGAGAACCTTTGCAAAGCCGAGGATGTATGGTGGATCCAGCGATCCGCCTATTTGCTACAGAAGCAAGTGGGTCTGTTCACCCCTCTGATATTACGGTTAAGATGGTCCCCGGATCAGATCTATGGCTCAGATCTAATGGATGGACCAGATAAACTCTATATGCCTTTCCCTCTCTTTTCTCTCCGTATATCACTTATACGTTTCCTCTTCCTTGTGTATTTGATAACGGAAGGAGTCCTCTTATAAATAGAGGAAAAAAGGAGATAAGGGATGAGATGAGATAAGGTTGGTTTAACCTTATCTTATCCCATCTCATCTTCTTCCGAGGTTTAAATTTCTAATTAGAAATTCAAACTCTCGGGAGAAGAAGGATGCGGGAACATCCTTATGGGCCCCACCCACAAGTGGTTGTCTACAAGTGGGCCCCATGGGTCCACAATCAACATGTATTATGTATCCAAGCTTTCCATTCATTTTTTTCAAATCATTTTACGTCGTTATCCAAAAAAAAATTGAGTAGGTCTCAGCCCTGATTTTCAAGCCCGAGTCTGGCCCATTGAGACCCCTAAATGAAGCATATATAATTATCAAGTGGACCATACCATGAGAGACAGTAGTGATTGACTATTAATGGGCCACAGGAGTTTTGGATCAAGCTGATATTTAGCTTTTCCCCTTCATCCATGCTTATGAAGAAGTTTTTAATGGTAGGACAGTCAATCACCATGGTTTCTTATGGTATGGCCCACCTGATAATTGGATCTGCTTAATTTTTGAGATAATTACTGATCTGATGGAGTGGATATATAATACATACATCAAGGTGGGCCGCACAGTAAGGGCCGCACCATCTTGGGTTGGTTCTCACCTAATCCGCTCTCATGTTGAATGTGTTGGAAAACATACACAAATCAAGTGGGTCCTGCAATTCTAGACTTTATTGTTCTTTTAAAGAAAAAAAAAAAAATCAAGGCCCTTTTAATAAATTGATTTCCTTATAAAGCACGTGGGCAAGCAGTTGGACCCGAGGCATTATTTAATGAAAGTGGCGGTCCGGAGGAATTTTGCCATAAAAAATCCAATATAATACTTTTAAGAAAAGATTCCAAAGATTTGAGAAATAACACCAATTTTTTTTTTCTTTCAAACATGCCTTTATACTGATGACAACTCCTAATTGGTTTTACATTTTGAAAATAAGGATATTACTGCAAAATTCCTCGAAAATGCTGTTTTTACTAAATAAAGCTTCCACCAACCAAGCTGTGGAGGCTGTGATTCTTTGAGACTGAAGTTACTTAATTACTCCACTTTCTTTCATAGGTGAGAACCAACCTACCGAAGACGGTGCAGCCCTTACCGTGGGGCCCAGCTTGATGTATGTATTATGTATCCATGATGTCCATCCATTTTTCTAGATCATATTAAGGCATTATCACAAAAATAAAGCAGATCCAATAATCAGGTGGACCATACCATAAGAAACAGGGGTGATTGACCATCGTACTATTAAAAACTTCTTAGGGCATACCTAAATGTTACCATAGTGTTTATTTACCATCCAATCTGTTGATAGGGTCACATAAGTCTGGATGAAGGATAAAAACAAATATCAACTTGATCCAAAACTTTTGTGGCCCATTAATGGTCAATCAGACTTTTTTTCCTGTGGTATAGTCTACCTGATAATTAGATTTGTTTCATTTTTGAGATAATGCCCTAAAATGACCTGGAAAAACGGATGGATGGCGTGGATACATAATACACACATCAAGGTGGGCCCCACTGGAAGGGCCGCATCGTCATGGGTGAGGCCGGGCTCTCACCCCCATATGATGATCCAGACCGTTCATCTGGAAGCTCCAATTGCATTTGGCCGGAGAAAGAAAAAGAGATAACTTGCTGGCGATCATCACCCAAAGGTGAGTTAGAACTGCTTATCTGTGCTGCAAGTAACTCACCTTGAGATGAACGGTAATATTAATATCTGATCTTCTACGTTGACCACATGTATAAGTGCTAAGTGCTTCTTGATGAACAGTGTGGACCATCACGTGGTCAATTCCGTGGTTCAACCTCTAAAAGGGATGAGCTTTGCTTAATAATATCATTGAAATGATGTTAAGACCCCACTCCGTCCCCATTATGTGATGATCCAGGCCATTTATTTGCAAGGTCCCATGCATAACTCATAGTTCTTGGAGACACATGGTCTACCAATGAGTTAACTCGGTCAGCAAAAAATGGATTTAAAAGATGGGGAAATTTTTCATTTTTTCTATTTTGTTTTTGGTTATTTGTTTTCTTCTTGTTTTATCCTTTTGGGTTTTTTTTTTTTTTTTTTTTTACTTACAGTAAAGATAAGTAACTTATTTAAGATAAATAAGTTTGGTTTATGATTAGTTATAACTTTTTTACTTTAATCACTTTAGTTAATTTTTTTAGGTTTTCTACATTTTATAAGTTGCTAAAAAGAAGCATAGGAGTGTTGAAAGAGAGAAGAAGCAAATAAGTATATGTTGTTTACCAAACATGTTTATCTTCTTAAAAGTGGAAACTAAGATATACTACTTGTGGCATAAGTGTGGACCCACGTCGTTCCGCGCTCCCGCGATGTTCTCCCTTTCCTTTCGGAAAAAGAAGCAGAGGTGTGCGTGTACGCGAATCGCCGTTTGTGCCACTGGTTTGCCTCGTTTTCGAGGGCTTTGTTCGGTTGTCGTGTTAAGTTGGATGTGTTTGAATGAGTTCGTATAAGACCGGAGTCGCCATTAGCTAGTTACTTCGAATCTACAATCGGCTGGACTCCGTAGAAACATTAGAGAAGGGGATCCAAAGATTCATTCCTCTAAAATGACTCCTTTTGATCTGCAGAAAGATTCGAGGTAAGGGATCACGGTTACAGGGTGAGAAGAGGTTAAGCACCCCACACACTGCCCAAACCGAAGTACGGTCTCTACTTCACAGAATCGAACTAATACTTGAAAGCCTGTTTTAATTCTCATATATTCTCATGGATGACATGATGCATGAATGCAGGTCTGAACAGTAAGAGTTTCTGATGGGCATGTTTTCATTAATAGGCAAGCCCAGAGCATACGCTCGAACTGATAGGTGCTTTATGCGAGATGCATGCTGTGTGTTTGAATAATCAAAGTGCTTGTAGTGATATGCACATAAATGCAGGTCTGAACAGTAAGAGTTTCTGATGGGCATGTTTCCATTAACAGGCAAGCCCAGAGCATACGCTCGAACTAACAGGTGCTTTATGTAGGATGCATGCTGTGTGCTTGAATGATCAAAGTGCTTGCAGCGAAGCAGGGGGGTTGGAAGAAAAGTAAATGTTGCACTTATGCTAGATGCGAATGAGATGATGCTGATGATAGAGTAGCTGGATGGACGGAGGTGTCGCAAGGGTCTGCTTCAAGCGACTAGATCAAGACTTGGGTGGCTTGGGTGTAACGCATCGAATTTACCGTAATTATTTTAAAATTTTCTGAAATTTATTTCTATTTTTTTTATATTAAATACCGGCCATTGATATTAAAATTCAAATAACGGGACATCCGTAGGAGATCATATGGAGTACCCTTTATTAAAGTTGCTTATAATGACCTCATTAACAATGTAGAAGAGTTAGATTTCGTTAAACTCAAATATTTGCAAAAATTACGAAAATGCCATTAGTTAAACTTAGGTTAAGATGCCATTTTTAAGTATTATAGTTTCTGACGATCACTTTCATGCAAAATCCTGGATTTGAGCTTTTGGGCACATATTAACCATACACATCAAATTTCAGCCCTTAAATCATAGTAGAAGTGATCCAATTGTCAAATCAGCCCTTAACCCTTGATTTTCATGTCCATCGAATGAAGAAAGTAGACGGTTAGTCGTAGTCGAATATTTCTCTTCATATGAGTGACTTGGATCGTCTTTATCATGGACCAATAGTGTGATTTGATTGCCCTACATTGATAAGCCTCTTTCTTATGTGTGAAGTTATTCCGTTCTACAAAATTAACGAGTTACCAACTCATCTCAAATTTGAACCCTTCAATTTACCCACTTCTCACCATCAATCGCTTCTCAAATTTGGACCACCCATTATACTCATATGACTACGAGTTTATACAAAATTTGGACCCCGATCTACAATCCTACACCGTTGAACCACAAAGCCTACCCCTTCATTTTTCGTCAAAAGTTGGAATTTCAGATCTAGGTATTCCTCACCATCAATCAACCACTAAACTTTGTACAATTGTTTGCCTATCATGGCTACATATTTTTCCAAAATTTGGGCCCTGATCATCAAGCGTAGACCGTTAATTGAGATATAGCCCATTTTAGCACCCGTTAGGCCATTTTTAAGGATCGGCCAATTTAGAATGTGGATCATCAAGAAATTTACTTATTCTGACTCTACTCTTCGAGCTTGATAAGATGAAAGGATTGGAATTGATCAAAGATCATCTGAATATTAAGATTTGAGAAACCCACCTCGAGAGGTTGTTACACAAGACCCCGCGTGCACATCCCTCTCCATATTTCTACTACGCACCTCCAAACCCTAATTTCAACCCTACCTCTATATATAGGGCCCCTCTTAGCCAAAGGTGACCCCCACCCACGAATTTGAGAGAGGGAGAGAGAGAGAGAAAGAGAGAGAAAGAGAAAGAGAGAGAAGGAGTACCATCTTGCTATTATTTCATCATTTTATATTTCTAATAAGTCGAAGATCATAAGGTGAGAACTCCTTTAAGATTAGATTAATAATTTTATGTTTTGTAGGTTGATAATTCTTTTGTGTTTTTTTTTGTTTACATGTGTTTATTTATTCTCTCCTTAGTTAGCTATATATGAATGCTTTTAGATATTTTTTTCCATCTCATGGTGATGAGGATATTCATTGGACTTAAAGAACTAGTAAGGAATAGAATTATGTTTGTTGCACATATGAGATTTGTGTAACCATCTTTAAAGGGACCACCTTTCTTTCTATACTGTATAAAGAATGGTTGTGATTGTCTAATGAAGATTCTTATATTGCTATATATATTCCTTTTATATATATGGATGAACCCTGATCTGTGGTGATGAATATCGGAACACCCGGTTAAGAGGTTGCCCTAACCTGAGAAGATGCTTTTAGCTTATCCGGTTAAGTGGCCACCCTGATCTATGGTGGTGGTATCAAGATCGCCCGATTAAGTGGTTGTTAAATCCATTTATTACTACTATTATTATTATAATTACTATTAGTATTATTATTCATAAAGTTGTTAAGGATCTCCATAAGACAATAGTTGAGTATGGTCGTTATGAAGCTTAGTAGTACAGGCTGCCATCCTGGGATGTGATGCGTCGGTTACAACTATTTTGATGAGTGATGAACCATAAGGAAGGATGTGGTGGTACCAAAGGTTGGTTAGAAGATAAGTGGCTTGGTGTAAATTGGTAATAATAACAAAGAATGGCTAATTCATGCATGCACGTGGCTCCATGTGGGTGTATGGAATTGAGAATAGGCTAGAGCGTCCTACTTCTCCCATACACTGTCACGTGTGGATTTGGGCTATGAGCGTCCCGTTTCTCATGTGGTCGGGCAAAATTATGGGCTTGCGTGTCCCAAAACCCCTGGCGGCATGTCTAAGGATTCCTACGCTGGGTCATGCATTATCATGCATTGCATTAAAAAAGAGTAATGGATGTTTTGTTATGATTTTTATGCGATTATTATTTCTAACCTTAAAGTAGTTCTTCACTATGCCGCTTTTGACGGTGTTTTGTGGAAATAATTTAGAATATGTAGGTAACGATCCTCAGGAGCCCGAGCCTCAAGGAGACGATTATGATGGTTCGTGGGAGCAGATGGTGGAAGACGAGACCGCATAATCATTCATAGTTCTAGCATCTATCTATTATTTAAAATTGTAATAAGTCCCAATGGGAGGACGTAGTTATGAACATGGTGTTTGATTGAATGATGGTTATATGGTTTGATGATTTAGTTTAGTTAATGAAATAATATATAAGTTTGGTTTCACCGTCTTGCTCATGATTTTCCAAATAGTATGAAATGTGCATGTTTGTGTGAAAATTATGTAAGGGGTATAACCCTCACACATTCCAAATAACCTTGAAAATTCGGCCGTAGTGATGTACACGGGAGCCGAAATCTTGGGGTGTTACATTGGGAGACTTGGACCAGGGTCAAGCTGGGCTGGACCAGGGCTAGGCTCTCCTCACTCGGGCTCTCCTTGGTGGAAAAGTGGGCTAAAATGGTGGAGAAGGACTCGGAAC
The DNA here is from genome assembly GCA_003013855.2 of Liriodendron chinense. Taxonomy (NCBI): domain Eukaryota; kingdom Viridiplantae; phylum Streptophyta; class Magnoliopsida; order Magnoliales; family Magnoliaceae; genus Liriodendron; species Liriodendron chinense. The sequence continues at coordinate 1,090,365 of ML058484.1, read as the reverse complement.
GGACGGATCGCACTCTGGCTGGAGGCTTGTAAAATGAGAAGGGGAGGGGGGTATTTATAGCAGCGGGCAGTGGCAGAACCTGTAATTATTTTTGGGCGGCCCTTCGTACGGCTGTTCTGCTTCGAGTTTGGAGTGTACGACCTCCGAACCTGAAGCAGAATTTTTTTAGGTTTGGGTTTGGACTTGCTCTGAGGCTGTGGTTTAGAACTCGGTGAGTCGACTGGGTTTAGGAGATGGGTTGACACGGTGAGTTGACTCGCTGGGTTGACTTGGTGATTTGACTTAGCGGGTTGACTCACCGAGCTTGACTTTTTTTTAAGATTTTTTGACTGATTTTTCTTATAGGGGGTTTGGGCTGATGTTTAGGGGTGAGTTGACTGGGTTCAGGCTTGAGCTAGGCTATGGATTGGGGCTTACAAGGGTGAGTTTGGCTGAGTTTGGACATGGGATTTGGGGGTATGGTCCTTCATTCATTCAACTATCTCTGCCAACATTGTAGCCGAAGGTGGGGTGTCTACAATAAGTAACTTATCTTAAGCAACTTAAGATCCAAACACCCTTAGCATTAGTTATCATGTTTTGCCATATAGTAGTGGTTTTAATCCCATATAGATAGGGAAGCGGATTGCATGGTATGCAACCTCTGTGATGTGTTGACGTTGCTAGGTTCTATGAGCCTTACCATTATGTATGTCTTATATCCACTCCGTTTATCCATTTTGCGTAATCATTAGGGCATGAGCCAAAAAATGAGATAGATAAAAAATTCAAGTAGACCACACTAGAGAAAGTAGTGAGACAATTATGCACACCATCCAAACCTTCCGAAGGCCCACCATGATGTTTATTTTTCATCCTACTTGTTCGTAAGGTCACAGGGACCTGGATGAATGGAAAACACAAATATCAACGATCCAAACTTCTGTAGATCCCAAGAAGTTCAATGGCAGGCGTTCAATCCCATTATTTTCTATGGTTTTGTCCACTTGAGCTTTGGATCTACTTCATTGTTGGGCCCATCTCCTAAAATGATCTCACAAGATGGATGGTCAATGTGGATATAATACATACATCATGATTGAGCCTACATAACCTAGTGACATTAACACACATAGAGGTTGGTGGTGTGTGACACATCAAGTAATCCACTTTCATTGGATAGGAGGTGGGATATAAAAACCTTTATCTTAGATTCATTTCCTTGTTGTTCATGTTGGAAATGGAGAATGTCTTTAAAGCAACCTCTTGTGCAGCCCATGGTTATGTTTGTGGTGTGGTGTGGTGTGGTGAGTATCTTTTGTGTTTTTCATAATGGATTATGTTACGTGCTTGCATAAAGTTGTCACGCATGCACAAAGAGCCATACAAAAACTCCATCTACCATCTTTATACCCTTGCTCTCTTGTTCTTCTTATGAGCAAATTAAAAGAGCTAGTTCGAGTTCACATAGTTGTGATCATTTGTTAACTTAATCTTGGCCATCCATTATTAAGGAGAACTGTTGTATTATAGGGACAGAGCTATTGAGATCCAGTGCATCAAGGATTTTTCTTTATAGAGAAATTTATCTCTAAGATGACTCTTCAATTTATTTTTCTATCTTCTACTCCTAATTTATTTATTTATTTATTTTATATCTCTTTAGTAGAACCAACGAATTCTATTGAATGTGGGCTAGGGCTATCTACACAGTTGATGGCCATATGATGCAGGGAAGGCTTGTACCTCCCATATGCATGGTAGGGTGTGACACTTGGTTCTACATATGATGGGGCATGTTTTGTTGAGAATATTGGGAGCAGATACGGGTTAGATTAGGGTAACACCGAATTCAGTCAGGTCATGATTGTGAGCCTACCTTGATGTTTGTGTTATATATCCACCATGTCCATCAAATTTGCTAACCCATTTTAATGGGTGAGCCCAAAAACTAAATAGATATAAATCTCACAAAGATCACACCATAGGAAACCGTGGTGATTGATTGCCCACTATTACAAAATTCTCATGGGCCACAAGAGTTTTCAATTAAGCTGATATTTTTACCTTCATAAAGTTCAATGGCGGACTGACCAATCACCACTACTACCTGTGATGTGATCCGGTCCACATTTGATTCTAAAATAGCTGGCAAAGCAGTTTTTTATTCATGCAAGTTTGTCTGACTTTCACACACCTCATTGTTAGTACACCCACCCACCCATGTTAGTCACATCACAATGTTAGCCGCCCCCACTATGGGAATCGATACCATGACCTTAGGTGTTGAAATGAGGCTATCTTCACTAAGTCTGCCACTTGAGCTATGGACTTGGGTGTTGCAAGTCTGCCTGACTTGTCAACAGGTTGGATGGCAAAAAAAATAAAAACCCATTACAATCGGTACTGTAATATTTATTTTACATCCAACCTATTGACTAGGTCATAAAGACTTGAATGAAGGGGAAAGACGTTTGTGGCCCTCAAGAAGTTTTTAAAGTGGGCATTTAATCAACACTATTTCCTGTGATGTGGTCCAGTTGAGATTTGGATCAACTCATTTTTTGGGATTATACTATAAAATGATCTGAAAATATAGATGGACAGCACGTATGAAACACATGCATACTAGTGGATCCGACAGAGCACAAGGAATGTTTTGGTAAATACCGACGGTAAGCACGTTCTTGGAATAAAAAGAACTTTGGGGGATTTTTCGGGTAAAAGCCCAAAGAAAAAAGTTACACTGATCGGTGGACTTTTAAGGATTACAAAGTTACTAAAAAGTCCAACCAGCAACCGGCGTTCGAGGAGTAAAAGATCATCCGATCTACGGTCAGGATCACCTAACTGTAGTAATATTTGGTGTGTGAGCTATGTATGACTGGTTGGAGCAGATGAACAGTCCGGATCTCTTGTATATGGGCCATTTGGACGGAGATCGAGTGCTTCATAACTAAATTAGAATTTGCCACTGGCTATTCTTTTGGCGCTTAATGATGCGCGATCGAGGATATATTCTTTGTGGAGTCCTTTTTTCTTCGCTTTCCCTTTCCTTTTCTCATTCTGTACTCAAGAGTTCATGCTTTAGGGGACTAGACCATTGATCTGCTGTGTCCATCTGTACATGGACCATGGCCCAAGATCTCCTTCATTGGACAGCCTAACCCCGGAACTGTGTCATTCAAATAGAGCGGATCAAGAAGAAAAATAAAGCAACGGACCACATTCAACCGTATAAAGGGCCAAGATTGGTCGGTTGGAGTTTCCAATATGGATATTTTATACCATGATTCAAGTTTAGTTACAGATCAACGGTATGGATCGACTCATCAAAGGCCATTCTTGTAGGAATGGACCATTAATTAAGCTGAGGTACGGAACAACGAAATGGACCATTAATTATTGTAATATTTTAAGAACAGTCTATCAAAAGTAAGTAAAAATATTTCAACGGTCTGGATTACCGAAATATTAGGCCGACTTATCAGAATTAAAAAAGAGTGAACACTGTACAAATCTACACAGTCACTTACCGTAATTCCTCCCGTCCGGAAAGCAACGTTCCTTTATCTACGCCGGCGCAGGGGCACTTCGGTCATTATCCGGGGGAAAACCAATGCCTGGTTCACAGACATATATGCCATGAGCGTCCTCGCTCGCGTAAGATGGATGTAGAGCTTCACGGAATATATGCCAACATGGCATACATGTTTGAAATCTGGTCCATTCATATAGTGAGTCCAGCAAAAAATTCATGTAAGATCGACTTTCCAGGTATGTCATAGATGCATATTTAGCATGGAACATTTTTCAATTTATTTCAACCGTCCATTTCTTTATACACCGACTATCATCACGATGAGAAGAGTGTCCTATTTCTGGAACGAGAAATCTTCACAGAAGAACCCGCCTGATGAGCGGCTAGGATCTCCTTCACTTTGCTATGGTGGCACATGTGAGAGGCGAGTACAAGCACGAGAGTTCAGTGAGCCTGAGAACCTGAGTACGGACGACTTTAAGACATGAGAACGGATCTCTATGTATTCTCTCCTTTCATTTTGGACTCTCACCCTCTCCTCCTTTGTTGCTGAAGCTGAGTCAGGTATGGCTGCCCTCACACATCATGACCATGATCATCAACATCACCACCGTTGATCATGACCATGATCATCATCACCACCGGTTGATCACCACCACGATCACCACCACCACTACCACCATGATCATGACCATGACCATGACCATCATCATCTTCATGGTCATGGTCATGGTCATGATCAAGAACTTCAGCAAAAACCCATATGGATTTTCTAAGCATTTGAGACTGTTGTATGTGTTCTAAGCCTAACTGCATAAGATCTTTCTCAGCACTAATTTCATGATTTTGTGTATGTGTATGTGTTATCTATCAGTTGAAGAACATCATCATCACTAGTATAATATCATTGGCATCATGAAACCCCTCATCATCATCATCATCATCTACATGAATACATGCTGGTAATGACTTGAATCCATGAATTACAGTAGACTTACCATTTCGACGCTCGTATCAGTGATACGGGTCAATCACTGGGTGGGGCTCACAAGGAACATACCCTGGTTCATGAATTAGGCGAATTCATTCATTGGGTGGGCCTTACTCCTATCAGGAAAATGAACGGTTAGATATAATCGCCAAGTGCCGATGTACAAGTGTGCCCCACCAAATGAGTGGACCAGTCTGGGTTTTGAGGCAGGGTATTTTCACATAAAACCCCACATGGCAAATGGCCTGGATTTCGCGCCTCTTTATGTGATTCACCTCCTCAATCCATCGTCGCGCTGCTTTAGTATATCTCCTTGATTTAGATGTAAATATTCATGGAATCTCCTCTCCTTCCTTCCATGAGCTATGCCTTCTGTGTCTCAAGCTTTTAAACATCTTCTTTCTCAACGGCTCAGATGCCCTGTACTTAGGCAATTACTTCAATACAGCATCAGTTGTTTCTGCCCATAGAAGAACTGTATTAAATTAGGATGAATTGAATTCACTGGTCTTCAATTTGCACAAGTGGGGTATATGGTCAGTGTCTAATACCATTGATATGATGGACCCCACTGCGGAAGGATCATGCCCCATAAGTCTCCCCATCTGGAAGATCCCAGTCATCCAGACTTTGGCCTATTTTTCAGTTATGACCATCACTGTATTCATCTTTCCAACCATCTATTTGCAAGTCACCAGCCAAAGGTTCGGATCATTCCATCGAAGAGATTTTGGGGATGGGCCCACACTGGTCATTCCCTCTGTATTGACTAAAATTATCACAATTCATCTCAATCTCAGCATCCAAAAACATACTTACATACTTTAAAAGGTTGTTGGTTTGATGGATTTCGTTTATTTGAAACTTCATTTCAACAGTGAAATGCACTGTTTCAGTTACTTTGGCTCAATCCGCAGGTGATTTCGATAAAAATGGGACGGGAGTTTCTAAAGGTGTATGCTTGTTTATGGGCTTTATCATGCTTCTTGGCCCTTGATGCATCTTCCGATGGACTAGTGAGAATTGGTTTGAAGAAAAAACCCGTTGATCTTCAAAGCCTACATGCCGCGAAAATCATGGCAAAAGCACGGCATACAGAGACGCTTCCGAATAATGGCATTGGCCGTAATTTGGGTGATTCGGAAGTGGATATAGTCCCTTTGAAGAACTATTTGGATGCCCAATACTATGGTGTGGTTGGCATTGGAACCCCTCCACAGAACTTCACTGTCATATTTGACACCGGCAGTTCGAATCTATGGGTCCCGTCATCAAAATGCTATTTTTCAGTGAGTTCCGTTCTAAGTATTTGAATGATTCATACTTTCTTCTTATGAAGCTTTCCCTTTTCGGGACATGATTGGGTGGAATTTAAGTTGTTTGTGAAAACTTCCCGTTGATGCAGATTGCTTGCTATTTCCATCATAAGTACAAGGCGCGTTTGTCGAGCACTTACACGCAGATTGGTAATTTTGTTTAGTCTTGCATATTTTCTCATTGCTGAATGATGTTTTTTTTTTTCTTTCTGCGCAATCCCAATAGAAACTGCCTTTGATGCAACGGAGCAAAATGAACTTGACAATTAATTGAAACTTATTTTATAATATATGCTATGTTTCTTTGTCCGTGGTTTTGATTCCACATTGTTTAGTGAAGATTTGCAACCCCAGGTTCCTCTCTCTCTCTCTCTCTCTCTCTCTCTCTCTCTATATATATATATATATATATATATATATATATATATATATATATTTTGTGTCTATCTTTAATTATTTATTGCTTTTTTGTTTGTCATCCTGTCTCTAATTTCTTTAGTATGACAGCTCAATGTTTTCTTATTTTCTGGAACTTGTAACGACTTTTACTTTCCTCTGATTTGTAAGACTTGTACTTGTTTAATCTTTGTTTTCCATTCATATGAAGATGTCAGCCTTTTTCTTCTTAGGGATCATTTGTTTGCAAGGATTTAATCCATTTCACCCCTTTCTAAGGATGTTTGGAGGAGTCAAAATCCTCAAAAAAGTCCATTTTGGAATCCTTCTAAATTATTGTTGTGCAAAATCCAATGATTAGAAATCCTCCTTTTGATACTTCTACTGCGTATGTTGCTTGGTAAGGATGCACTCAGAAATTGTAGATGTGGCATGGTTTAGCTCAATCTAAACCCACTAAAGTGTGGACCCCACTATCACTAATCTACAGTCCCAAGATCATATTGGTTGCAAATTTTGAGATGATTGATGTCAACGAATTTATTTTCATGTGAATATACACAATATAATTCTTAGTCAAAATCCATGTTGCCAAACAACAATCTTTTTTGGATTTCACAGGATTCAAAATCCAAGATGCCAAACACACTTCAAAGATTCAAAATCCCAAGGATTTTAAATTCTAGATTTTTTAAATTCAAATTCCCTGAAATCCACGTTGCTAAACGACCCCATGGTTTTCTCTGGAGTGAATGGATAGTTCAGTTTTGGGAGATTGGATTCTTTCCATCCTATCATTCTTTCATTTGAGTCATGCAGTCATGCAGTCTCTCTCTCTCTCTCTCTCTCTCTCTCTCTCTCTCTCTCTCTCTCTCTCTTCCAACTGTTAAAATGAAGATACACCTGTGAGCCCTTTGGGTGGTAATGGAATGACCCATGCTAATATTCTTCTTATTTGTTTCTTGTTCAGGAAAATCATGTTCTATTAATTATGGATCCGGATCAATTTCTGGCTTCTTCAGCCAAGATGCTGTACAAGTTGGGGACCTTGTCGTTAATGATCAAGTGGGTTTTATTTCTCTGAAGCTACCTTCTACTTGTCATCTCCGAACTTAATTTCAAATTTTAGTTTGAAGATACTCTAATGACTTTCAGCTCTAGTAATGGCCGTATATATCATCTTTCAGGTTTTCATTGAGGCTACTCGTGAAGGAAGTCTCAGTTTCTTATTGGCGAAGTTTGATGGCATACTTGGACTTGGGTTTCAGGAAATTTCTGTTGGGAATGTTGTGCCTGTCTGGTAAATCCGCATGACTTGATTATTAGGTTCCGTTTGTTTGTTTTTCTCTCTATTTGTTACACACATGAATATATATGAGAATACTCTGCTCTCATAGCACTATAAGCATTGGTCTTGTGATTTGGATTTGGGTACATAATCAGATGATATTTAAAACTGTGACACCGTCTGTTTGGTCCAACACTAATCATCTTGGGCTGCTTTGAAAAGATTGCACAGATCATGTAATTTCATCTCTATGAACATTGGCCTTAATGTATCATATGCTTTGCAGGTACAACATGCTTGAGCAAGGTCTAATAAAGGAAAAGGTTTTCTCTTTCTGGCTCAACCGCAATGCAGATGATGAAGAAGGGGGTGAGATTGTCTTTGGAGGTGTCGACACAAAGCACTTTAAGGGCAATCATACCTATGTTCCAGTATCTAGCAAAGGGTACTGGCAGGTGGGAAATGTTCAGATATATACACATGATGCTGTCAGACAATGGTTTTCTGTTTATCTTTACAAGGCCTGATTCATTTGTGTGTGTCTATTTTTCAGTTTAAGATGGGGGACTTTCTTGTTGGGAACTATTCAACAGGTGAGAAATCATCTCTTAAATCTATGCCTGTTTTCTATATTCCATTGCATTCACCACGTGGTGGAATTTTAAGACATTGTTGTGTTTCTTTCAGGTTTTTGTGCTGATGGTTGCTCTGCCATTGCTGATTCTGGAACTTCCTTACTCACAGGCCCAACAGTATGTGTTGTACCTTCTATTAACTAGTTAAATGAGCATCTCAGGGTGCGATTGGGTTCTCAAGGGAGTCAAAATGTGGTAGCATGACAACCTGGTTTGAATTCAGAAGAAGCACATCCCAGTCTTATCTTGACCATGTTTTCAGGCATTGAAAAAGAAAAAAAAGAATATAGAAAAAAGTGGGAGAATGCTATTAAGTTGGCTTGGGAAGGTCCACCAACCATCATTTGGTGGTACACCCAAACACTGCCTTAGAGCATGTTTGTGTTAGAACTTACAAGTCTATTTGATGAAGGGGGTCTTGCATTTGGAGTCAAGAAAACAGGGGCCTTGTTGATGATCCCATGCTTGCAGAGGTCAAAGCGGAAATGGTGATCCATGATAGTAGGAGAAATACCAAATTCGGCCAAACCATTCTTGTAATTCTTAACAAGTCAGCCTATGAACTGGTTAGAAAAAAAAAAAAAATCATCTCATGGAATCAGAAAATAAATGACTTCAGAAGGCTGTGTTTGGTTGCAATGTATGTTGGTACTTGTGAATAAAAATGGTGACTAATTTATAGTTTTCACAGATCCATTCATGCCATTACAATGGATATTAATCGGATGGGAGGCATCTTTTGTTTTCGTTTACTGATGTTTTCCATTGCCATTACTTTATCTAATTTTACCTTACTGCTAATCATTTTCAGTCTATAGTGACCGAGATCAACCATGCGATTGGCGCAGAAGGAATTGTGAGCACGGAATGTAAAGAAATTGTTTCAGAGTATGGAGAGATGATACTGGATCTGTTAATAGCTGAGGTCTGTTCATTCCTTCGTTTTCTGACATTTGTGAATGGTAGTAGGAAACTATTTCAGACGGCAACTGCATAGCATCTTTGGGTTTCAGTTTGTGCAACTAGGGTCTGTGGTCTAGTTATCTAGACCGTTCATCTGATGTGGCTGACCTTGGATGGACCCTGCACCTAAAATCTCATAATGGAACCCCTGACCATCATAACTTCTATGGGATGTAGAGATCACAATTTGAATGTCTTTCCCATCTTTATGCAGACACAACCGCAGAAAGTATGTTCGCAGATCGGTCTGTGTGTATTTGATGGGGCTAAATATGTCAGGTCAGGAAGTTAATCTTCAGAATGATGAACTCTCCGCTTCTCTCTCCATTGTTCTTCTTCTTCTTCTTCCTTTTCTTCTCCCCCCCCCCCCCCCCTCCCCCCCCCCCTCTCTCTCTCTATAAATCCTAGGATGGCGTTTGGTTGCACCAAATATGATGGAATGTCACGATATGTCATCATTAATCAGGGTGTGCTTGGTTGCAGCATTTTTTTTTTTTAATGACATATCATGAAATATCATTACATTTCATGATATTTGGTGCAACCAGCGTGCCCCCAGGCTAATTTGTGCAAACTTTCGTGATATTTGATGATATTGGTGCGACCAAATGCACCCTTACGAATTTTTTATCCTCAATGCAAGCTTGCTCCATAAATCCATGCAGCACTGGAATTGAAACTGTGGTTGAAGAGAAACGATCAGACGCTGAGGACTCAGTTGGTCAGGACTTTCTATGTACTGCTTGTGAGATGGCGGTTGTGTGGATTGAGAATCAGCTTCGAGAGAATCAAACCAAGGAGCGAATATTAAACTATGTCAATCAGGTAATTTATATCTAAAACACTCCACTGAGATAATTTAAATGCAGCATCAGTAATAAAGGGAGATTTTTTGAGAGATTTAATAAAGGTAGATCGAGTGATGATGAATTCAATTGTATTTTAGCTATGCGAACGTTTGCCAAGTCCCTCGGGTGAATCTACTGTCGACTGCAAAGGCATGGCAAGCATGCCAAATATTTCATTCACCATCGGAAGCAAGACCTTCGAACTTACCCCAGAACAGGTGCAGTTATATTTCCTGTCCAATTGCTTCAGATTTATGCATATTGATTTCTTGAAGCTTAAGATCCTATATGTGGTTATTTTGGATCATTGTTTTATTTTAAATTGCATTGTGGTTAAGGGTGCATCTGGTTACATGAAATATCATCAATCAGTCTAATTTGGTGCGAAATTTCATGATAATCATATTTTTATGAAATTTTGGTGCAACCAAACACACCCTAAAAAACCATGTGGAGAATTTTCAAAATGATTGGTTTTGTTGCTGCGATTCTACATGTCAACAATAATTTTAGCTTCATAATGCTCTTTTATGGGCATTTGTAAAGGTTGTGTTTGGTTGTATTGTTGAATTGAATTGCAATAATTAGTCCAATGAAGTAGAAATGACCTAATTATAATTATCCTACTCTCATATTCATATTGATGTACTGGGCTCCAAGTCGCAATTACATTAAGTTCGGGTTGAACTCGAATGGAATGTCAAAAGCAATTTGGAGATTACTTCCACATTAGGCATGCTAGGCTGGCAATTGCGATTTGGTCATTTCCTTGCAATTGAAATGATTATAACTCAATTCAAGAGTACATCCAAACACAGCCAGTGTTTTCATAACAATCGATATTTCAATTTCCGCATTTAATTTGACTGTTTGACACTATCAGAGATGCTCTCACAGAGCGTGTTTTATGACAAATCATCTGAGTCAACTCACTCGAGCTCTGGTTCAAACATTGAGATTTTGAACATTAATCTATAGTCGCTTTCTGTTGTGGTGTCTGCCTTTCTGCATGTATAACATTCTTTTGGTTATTGATGATTTTTTCCCTTCAGTACATCTTCAAAACCGGAGAAGGCGATGTAGCAATCTGCGTCAGTGGGTTTACTGCATTTGATGTGCCTCCACCTCGTGGTCCCCTCTGGTACATCAATGACCATACTTAGTTTTCATCGCCTTGATTAATTGCACTGGCTACATTTTCATTGCCTTGATTGATTGCACTGATTATGTGTCTGTGCATTGCTTGGAATGGGGATGTGTGAATGTTTTAGTAGATATATGCATGCGCATGCTTGTACGCATCCATGTGTTTGTGAATGCATGTGGGTGTGCAGCACTGGATTTGCCACTGTGTGAAGGTCTGCTCTTCCATGTCATGCTTTCTTTATGTCCTTGATTAATGACATCATGTATGTATGTATGTATGTATGTATGTATGTATCAATGTCAGCTTGTTGTCAGTATTGCTGGAATGTGCTTGTGTATGCATGTATGGTTGTGTGTTTCTGTCTGCACGCAGTGTATGGAGCGTTAGATGCATGTGTATGTATGCACACATGTATGTTAGTGGTTGGTATGCAGGTACTCACAAGCATATGAATGTACATGTTCATATGCATTGCATGCACATGGCCATGCAGCTTGCATTTGCCTCCTTGAGGTCCCTATGCTAAGTCATGCTTTGTATGCAAACAAATGTTAATCCCATATGCGCAAATGAATGAGGTGCCCATCCTCATGGATTGGTTCAGATCAGTGGTTTCCGAGTAGAGAAGGGCACCAAACTTGAGCGTGCGAGTCCCACTGCCTATGCGAACCAGTCAAAGCATGCGGATGCCCTTTTAACCAAATGCACATCAGACTAGCAAAGGTTACAGTCATAGTACAAACACCTGAAAAACTCGACTGGACTTGGTATTCATCGGGGTTGGGTTGACTCGAAGGCTCAACCTGCCTCGACTCAATCTTTAATTATCCTTAGTTGAAAATATTAGGAATGTAAATATATATTTGAAATAGTTAAATTTAGTTTAACTAATATAGTAACTCAAACTAACTGCACCATGGATGCCTCACTGGTTAAGGGCATTGCTTCTCTTGGGCAAGTATGGGGGTTTGAATCCAACTCCTGCCTTCTTTATTTTTAATAAAATGCTGTCTTGGGAACCGAGTGACTCGGTTCAAGTCACTCTGAGTTGTGTCGGTCAATTGAAGCATAGAGTCATGCATTTATGAACTCATCTGGGTAAGGTATGAAAATGTGCATACATGCATTCATGCTTTCATCTTATGCATGTATGTGGGTAGGTGCATATGCATGACTTCAGTCCATGTAATGAAATCTTATGTGGTGCAGGGTTCTTGGAGACATCTTCATGGGTGTATATCACACGGTCTTCGACTTCGGCAATCTCCAAATAGGATTTGCAGAGTCTACTTAGAGACTCTTTGGTGGGTCCATTTCTCCGTTTGATGTTTTTAACAAGTAGGAAGTGCCACATGGTGTGAATGGACTATGGATGTGTACATCAGTACATGACTCTTTTTGAAATGCATGCTCGTATGACTGATATGCTCAGGTTTTGTAAATAATCTATGCTATAGCTTGCATGTTCAGTGCATATACGGAATGATTTGGTGCGAAATTATGCTATGGTTGAATCTTATTAACCCAGGAAGTGTGACCCACTTAATCATACCACCTCCTGGAAAGTCAGATGTCCGCTGTAAGAATCATCCACAGCAAACTTTGCTTGTGGCACAATCATTTCCACACTATCGTGACAAACTGACGAGCGTGTTTTATGTTCATGAATATAGACCGTACAAACTACGGGCATTTGAAATCACACTGATTGAATGACATGAAATATCCAATTGGTTTCGTCAAATGGATGGTTGTAAGGAAATGGTCACCGGTCTGAATTCAATGGGCAGAATCAGATGATGAGATCATCCAAACGGTTGGATTTGGATTTCACACCTATGCTACATGCACCCTGACTATTGCGTTCCTTCGGGAATTTCATTATTTTTTTTATTCTTAAGGTGATTTTCGTTGCACCTAACATCATGAAATTTCATTGTACTTTTATGCAAGTCAAATCTAATTTGGTTGAAAATTTCATGATTTTGGTGCAACCAAACACACCCTTAAGCATGGAAGAAGTGAATGACACTAATTTTCTTGGAGATGAAAAGGCTAATTACAAGTAACAACCAGTAGTGGGCGCCTCCGCTGATCCGCGAACAATGCCATCTCTCAACTAACCACTCTCAAATATGAGATCTAAGAGATCTCTCGCTCTAATACTACTTTTGGGCTCGAATTGATAGAGCACGGTGAATGAATCCCTTTATCTCATAGCATGAGATCTATGAGATTTCTTCCTTTGGTACTACTTTTGACACAAGACAACTAATCACTTATTCTAAAAGCTCGAATTGATAGAGTATGGTGAATCAATCCCTTTATCTCATAGCCTAGGCCAAGTTAGGCCTTTGGTTGAACCTTTCTTCGTAGGCCCTATCTCACATGGGTCTCACCTCACATACGGGTTGCCTGCCTCATACAAGCCGCCCCACTCGAGCCTAGATGTGAAAATGCCCTTGCATTAGCAATGGACACCAAAAATATGTTTGTGATGATGAGGCCGACTGAGATTAGATAATCAAGATTTTTTTGCTGTGGACATGGATAGATTGGCACCATAGCAAACCTTTAAGCGCCCTGACCAGATCTGTGTGGGTGCTCACTGTTATGTATCTATTTATCCATGCTGTCCATCCCTTCTTTAAGATCATGTTAAGATATGGGCAAAAAATGAGCCTGATCCAATGCTTTAGTGGACCACACCAAATAATAAGCTTGGATTGCATTAATGTGCATTAAATGCCCAGTTACATTAAATGCAAGAGTCATCTCTAGTGTGGTCCACTAAAGTATTGGATCTGACTCATTTTTTGGGCCCATACCTTAACATGATCTTAAAAAAAGAATGGATGACATGGATAAATAGATACATCATGGTGGGCTCCCACACAGGTCTGGTCAGACGCACAATCCGCATCCCGATTGGCAGTGCCACAAATGGGAAATGGTTGGGTGTAACCAAGCAGTTCGAGATTGCAAGCACAGATGGAAATAGAAACAAGAGTCTGGCCAAAAATTGCTTAAAACAGTAACTCACGTGGGCAGTCGGTCTGCCTTCCATTCGGTCCAAGTAACTAGATGACCATTCCAGTCGTCCATCTATTCAGCATGGCCCAATATATGGACGGTTTTGAGTAGATGAAACAAGTCGGGGAGCTTAGATGGGCACAGACCGTCGATGACAGGGTTCCCAGGTTTGTTAGATGGGTACTACAGACAGTCGTCCATCTCTTCCTGGAAGGCTATTTTAGCTGTGGTACTGTGGATGATGGTTTTAAGACTTGACTTGACCCGTTCAGTCCTAAGTTGAGTTGAACCGAGTAGAGTTGGGTACAGATGAGTTTCGAGTCCACCTGCCAAGTTTTAGAACTATGATTTGTCCACAAGCTTGTATTCAAATCATGTATTCAATACAATTAAGTTGCTTTTGTCAAATTAAAATTCCTCCATTGTCTTCTAGGGAAGAGATGGCTGAACATTTCCATCAAATTCAGCTTTTTTATACAGATTTTCAGCCCCATTCGCAAGAATGTATTGGTTTCAGACACCACCAAGTCCACCCCAGTAATTGTCGATCCTTCTTGTACAAAACAGAGAAAACCTAGCTAAAGCCGTGTTCAGAACGACCGGTGGACTCTTTATTTGTTCCCAATGCTGTAACAAAGGTAGTAAATTCTCACTTAGATTTTTAACCCCTAACAAGTTATTTACCTCCATTGTTTTACAATCCCAAGGGTTTAATAGCCTAACTTGATGCCTTCCCTCAATCCTGGGGCTTCTGGTGTATTGGTTAGGTTTTTCACAATCAGTATCAAAGCCAACACCATGTCTTGTGGTTGAGTCATGAAAGGGGTGACCTATGGAAATGACAACTCGGACCACTTGGACCAAAGTGAAAGTCACCATGACATGGAGAAGGCTACCTGGAAAAAGATGTTAGAATGAATGTTGCCACATAGTGGGCAGACGCAAACATCGGCTGTGAACCATGGTTGAATGTTATGATCCCAAGGGTTTAATAGCCTGACTTGATGCTGTTCCATCAGTTTTGGGGCTTTTGATGTATTGGTTAGGTTCTTAATAGATTTTAGTTCAATCTGTTAGAGCATCGTCCTGTGAAGGTGGAAGCTATGGGTTTGAGACCATCATCCCAACCTAGAATGCCATGAACCCCATCAATTCATATCTCCATTAAGATATTCATTTACTCTATTAAAGAATAATCTATGGGCTAAAGACTGTTTGGGTGCCACTTAAAAAATGACTTCATCTCATTTTAGTTAACAGTAAGATACTAATCTGTAAGTGGCAACCAAACAACGCCTAAAGGAATGCTCAGAAATTTCCACGTGAGGCAGATAATGCCAAATGCAGGAAGATGGGAACCTAACAAATGTGATTTTCATTTCCCAAGCCACCCCAGCGTGGCAGAACTAATCCTGATCTGCAAGGCATCCAAATGCCAAACGGCCCTGAAGAATGTTGGGACCTTGAACTTTTATGAATCCGATCATCTAGTAGTCCGGAGGATGGTTGCGTGTGTACGTGTGAAGAAGGGCACAGCTTTACCAGTGCAGACTAATTATCTACTGTTCTACATGTAAAAACGAAATTTACATGAATGTAAGAACATGTAAAAATGACATTTCTATGAATATAAGAGCCGCCATCAGGTTTTACATGTGCTTCTACTGTCTACATAGCAAATACATGCATGCTTGCATGAATATAACATCTGATAACCTCAGAGAAATTTTTGGCATGCTGAGAAGTGATATGAGCTGGTCTAAATTCAATCTGGGACTGAATCCAAAGTCGAATGGTTTGAAATAAATAATGGGGAGATTCGAGAATTCACTCAAGAAAGGATAAAAAGAATCCTCTTACCAGGGCACTATATTCCTTGCGATGATAAACTGAAATAAACAGAGATAGGGACCATCAATCAGCATCCAAAAGATGAGGAGAAGCGTGCAGCAAGCCTGGGAATAGCTTGGAGAGATTTTCTTGTATGTTTCTTGTGTTTTCGCCAGAATGTTGAGATGAGTTTGCTAATCCCCTTTTATAGACTCCCATTAACATTCCTAATGATCGGATCTTCAAAAGCCTCCTTATGCTTTGGAAAAGCTAATCCACATTAACCTTTGATTTGAATGGTTGAAAATTGGATTTACGAACTAAAAATATTATTTATACTATGCTAAAGACAAGTTTAAAGATCTCGATTAGCAGACTATTGTGGGGATTACCCGAGTTTCCACAGTTGGGAAAATTGACCCACAGCGGATGCGAGGAACCAAACGAGATAAACCACAATGATCAAGCAAATCAACATACACAAGAAGGCAATCCGATTTTAACATGGAAAAACCCCTCACGGGTAAAAAACCATGGCACAAAGCGAATCCACTATGAAATCGAAGTTACAAGAGAATAAAGAAACAAAAAACCACGGATCCAAGCCCCACAAGAGAAACCCAAGCTCTCCAAGCTCTCTCTCACCCTAGAATTCTCTCAATCCCTCTTTACACATCTAGGATACCCTAATTCCTATTTGCACCTGCTTATATAGGCAATAACTGAAAATAGAAACAATTCGTGCAATCTGTATAACAGAGACCGACACAGTTGGTCGCTTGGTCAGGTGCCTGAGCCCATCGTCGGTCGCCCGACAGCCATGGTTCAGTCGCCCGAAACCGACCAAAAAAATCCAGAGAGTTTTAGCCAAAAACACATTCGAATATTGGGCGCTCGAAGCCCAAAGTTCGGTCGCTTGACCTCGCCTGAAATTGTCCAGAGACCAATCTACCTATTACGGGGCAGTTTCAGGTCGCCCGACCAGTGGTACGTTGCCTGAAACCCCCTGAGCATGAACAGATTGAAGGCTCCACCAACATCCACCACTGATGGTCAGGATCAAGAGTATCCATCATTAATGGTCAGGATCAAAGGGGCCTCATGGCCATTGATCCAACACACAATAACTTGAGGATAAAAAGAATCCTGAATTGCTTGCCATATATCAATGGGAATAGAATGGCGTGTTGGGGGTGGAGAGTTTTGGGGGGCATTTGATCTAATATTGGTAGAGCTGATATTTTTTTCACCTGCCAAAACCAAGGTTTGGACCCTTTGGAACATGATCAAAGCAATCGAAGGTTTCCCATTTGACCCTTTGATTGAGGGAATCTCAAATCTAATATTCTATACTGTGGCCGAAAAGGAAGTTACGTCCTCCTTGGCAGTTTGTTTCTGAATTTCAAGAGATGAAAGAGAAAGATCTTTCTTTAATTTCGGTTGGTTGAACCAAAACACAGATGAATTGACAAAACAAGTGGGTTGTAACTGTAATAATGTCAAGATTTTCTCTCATTTTGTTCCCCTGGATTTTGGGTGGATTACTCCGATTTCATGATCTGCCGTCCGGCTTTCACGGGCTGGGAACATCGACTCCATCTTCATGAAATATGCGAAACAAATCTTCCTTCACTGACAAAGGCAAGGGGTCAATTCCAATACGATTGAAATCCTCAAAAAGGCTACCTTTTGATCACTAAGAGGTGGGATGCAAGATCTGAGGATTTTCAATCCCCTCTAACTATCATAATCGTTCTTCCCTCTATATAAAGTGGCCTTTTGAAAATCCAGGTTGCCAAATACAACTTTTAAATTCCACAGGATTGAAAATCCAGGCTTTGAAAAGAAAAATGATAGAATGAAAATCCTAGATTAGGATTCTTAAGTTTAAAAATCCAAATCCAAGGGGCCAAATGATCCCTAAAGACTAATCTTCCTTTTGCTAGTTTAAAACACAAAAAAGAAGTAAAGGAACATAATTCCCTTCTGGTGTAGAGTGTTGCCATGAGAAATCCCTTCTATGGAGGGCCTTGATGTGGAAAATCCCAGTAGATTGGAGTACACAACAGCTAAGAATTCAGCTGGTATCCAAATGCAGTTGCTGCAAGAAACCAAGTACAGAAATTACAGACCATCTTCTATCTCAGTGACTATTAGCTATGTAAACAAAATGGCTTTGGGCATGCTGAACATGAAGTCAGATCAAGCTGAAGCTAATAATATTTGCAAAATGGCTGGCTCCTGAGACGAAAAACATGATGAAACTGAATGTTGATGCGCACTGAGGGGAAATCCAGGATGTGATGGAGGGGACAGTATTCTCAGGGACAACAGAGAAAACTGTATAGCTGGGTTTCCATCTTATTGCAGCATCCAAACAAAAAATGTAGCTGAATCCAAAGCGCTGTTCGACGGTCTTGAGATTTAAAAAATCAGGCATCTATCAGATTCAAACTGAAAGTGACTCTAAAATGATGGTTGAAGATTTGAATCATGATCAAGGAGTAAAATGTGTTGTTTGGTACCTATGCCAAGAGATTATGTTGATATGTAGGGGCATGCAAGTCTTGGTTTTACATAACTACAGAGAAGGTAACCAAGTCGCTGATTCATTAGCTGATCATGCATGTGACACTAAGGGGGTGTCTGGCCTTAAGTAGCTTATCTTGGTTTCTAGTTATCAAGTAAATAAACTTGTTTGGTAAACAACGCACTTGTCAGCTAAAAAGTAGAAAACCAAGTTTTGTTTCCAACATCAAATCAGTATTCATCCCTTGAGTTTCTTTGGTCCACCCTTATATTCACTGTCCATCATGTGGGGCTTGTAGGCGCCCCACCTTTGACGTTAGCCGTCCATCATGCAGGGCCCACCTTGTATGTGAGCCATTCATCAGTAGGGGCCGAACTTTAGTAAGTAGCTTTTAGCATTAAGTTACTTTTATAATGATGCTTACCAAACTAACTTAAGTGAAAAAGTAACTTACCAACTTAAAATAAGTTAAAAAGTAACTTATTTGGCGGTATCCAAACAGGCCCTAAACAAAATTACATTTTTTGTTCTTTGGAAAAAAAATTCCAAGGAAGGCCATATGTTTGTTGGGAATATTCGGAAACTGGATGCATAAAAAAAGAGTGGAAGATTCTGTTGGTTAGACTTGAGGCTGCATATTACCTGTGTATGAGGTATACTTGGATGGAAAATTGGATGGGGCAGGTTTGTATAGATCCTTGAAAGGTAAGGGCCAATGGCCCCCTGTATTGGTGTATGTATACTTCTCTTCTATTGATGGGTCCACCTTAAAAAAGAAGAAGAAAAAGGAACATTACTCCTCCGAACACATTTTCTTCTATTGATAGTATCCCCCAATATGCATTGGATTTTAGGTCCTAACAATACAATTCAGGATGTGTATATACCACAAATACAATATTAAACCGGTGAAGAGTGCAGTATTATAGACAAATATATCATCCTATTGGTATTGATTCAGGAGCCATCTAGTATGGGATCTCTGGTATTGAGATTTTAAACTATGTAAAATCAGCTACTGCATTCGTCACTATTTGTTTGGATTTTAATTTATATGTGGGTCTTGAAGAAGAAAGTTTCTCTTGAAGATTCATATAACAACTACTTTTTAAGGTTAATCTTCTAAATTATTTTCCACATAATGCTATTTGATGATATATTCCATACATTGCTAAATAATTGATCCTTGTTTACCAACCACACATTGTCTAACCAAATCCAATTCTCACTATACGTTCATCAAAAAATCTGATCCGTGCTGATTCTTCCCCCAACTAACAAAGAGATCTTGGTGGAACTGGCACATGAAATTTTAATGAATTTGAAAGAAATTGCATTGAGAAGTAATTTGTATGGAACTCATGATGCAAATGGATCCTAGATATATAACTGCTCAAGATATCCCACCACCTTCTGTGGAAATAGTTGATATTACACAATATATAGCTAACCTAACGGAATCATAATCTACAATTTTGATAAGGCAGCCACTATCCACACCCACCCAGATTGATTCGCTTGCATAAATTGAATCAGTAAAAAGATGTACTTCTAGGAATGGGATATATATGCTATACCCGAAATGGGAAATGGATGCAAGCAATGTATAACATTGGACCAATACATGTTAACATCTACATGCGATTTTACAATAATATAAAATCGATAGGATCTTGACTTGATGCATTCGACAAAAAACAAAGAGTTGCACAAATTTGAGAACATACCTTGCACCATTGAATTAGACGATGAAGAAACTTGATGTTGATGAGCCATTGCTTTCAACAGTTTAGGTCTTCTCCACTCGGCACAACGACTAAGATCAACTAGCTCTGATCTTCTCTCTCCTCAACTCTCTTTGATGCGTGAATGAAGATGGGAGATCAACTGCAAATGTTGAGTTGGAGAGAGGGACCAGGAGCCTTGAATTTATAGATGATTTGGTTTCAACCCATCAAAGGAACCAAGTAATTACATGACTATTTATCTCCTCCAATTAATCAGAATATTCAATGCTATTATAGAATTCCAAGAGTTTTTTAAACCAAAGGAATGAATCTGACAGAATGGGAAAAGTCACTCCTTAGAATGTGAAAAGACATTCTTGGAATGTAGAGAGACACCCCTCGAAATATGAAAAGGTGTGGAATATGAGAAGTTATTTTTTAATACAAAGATTGTGGTCATAAATGGGCCACTCTCTTTATATATTCCTACGAGCAAATCAATTAGGGTGGTGAATGTAGATATCAACTCCCTTTTGATAAGAAGGTATTATACAAATTGTCCGATGGATGGTTCGTATAGTGTGTCCGGGCTTCGGTTTGTACTAGTGGGGCTCATGGTTGAGTGATCCAAACCTTAGTAGTAGATCCTTCTAGCTAGGTGCTGCTCCTGCTTCTAATCTATTCCACTTCGGACTGTCGTTCCAACTCCAGCTTCCTTGCGGTTTTACTTGCCAAAATTTTCAACCAGACACTTCCTGGTTCCCACACCCAAATATTCTTGCTGCTCTGCTTCACGCTTCGTGCATTTATAATCCAAACCATGGGTATGATGGGTCTCGCTGAAAATTCCCTATGATGAAAGATTCATGAGAGAGTAGTTTTATCATTTGTTCGATCGAATGTGTTCCTCCATTTACTTCCTTAAACTTCTATGTCTTGGCCACCTACTGAAGGGGTGGGACTTCTCCAATCGTGGCGATTTTAGTAGCATGGGCCATTCATGGTGGGGCCCATTGTATTGACAGCTTGAATCGCTGAACCATGGGACCCCACTCGTACAAAATGAATCAGTAAAGAAAGACAACATGGAAATTCTCTATAAAATGTAATTGGCCAGAATTCTTCTATTTCACATATGAATACAAATTCAAATACCACAAACACCAGAAATACATCTGAAATTACACCAAGATCTTACCTTTCACCACCAATGCGGGGTCACTGCAGGAAGTACCCGGAAAGGAACAGCACGAAGAAAAGGAACAAGCTCCCGTAAATGAGGATGGCTTTCTGCCCTGCGGTCAGTGCATTCCCACCGAGCCCGAACTGCTGGTTCTGCGCGAACCCGGCGATCTCGACGCTCTTGCTCTCGAAGAAGGACTTTGCGGCCCCACACGTGGGGCACCGCCAGTCCTCCGGCAGTTTCCCGAATTCCAGCCCAGGCGGGATCGGGTACGACGGGTCACCTGCGGCCTCATCGAACCGGTACCCGCAAGACCGGCATTCGTAAATGCCGGTGTTCAGGACGGCGAACCGCTCCTCGAGGCGGCGGCGGTCGAATGTCTCATTTTCTTCATCGGGAGTGGAATCGTCGGGAGTCTGCGGGGATTCGGGCTTTTCAGAGACGGGCTTGTCTTCTTTGGAGACGTTGACGGATGAGGGCGAAAGACGGGTTCTTGGGTGTTTGAGGGGAGGTTGAATTATGGGTTTTTTGGGGTGGATGAGTGGAATTGGGAGATGGGTTTTGGGTTTTGAAAGAGATGTTGGTGTTTGGATGTGGAAAGAGAAGGTAGGCCTTGCTGTTGCAGAAGCCATGGATTTTCTTCAGCTTCTCTCTCCCTCCCTCACTTTCTCTCTGTCTACTTGGTGTTTGCAGATATGAGAGATAGTGGTAGAAGTGTAATTATTGGGTTTTCGTTGGGTGTTTGTTGGAAGGGAATCCATGCAAAGGCATATGCTATGGTTTGAAGCTTCTTGGTTGGATAAGGTGATGTGTGGGGACTGGAATTCTCTACAGCACCTGTTTTAGGCAGGGCATTAAATACCCAAGACTGTGGGGCCCACCATACTGTATATGTAAATCCACTCCGTCTATCAGGTTATTTCAACGTTTTTAGCACTTAAAAGGCCAAAAATCAGTTATATTCACTTCTCAGATGGGCCATACGACATGGAACAATGGGGATGGGATGCCAAACATAGGTATATCTGTGGGGCCATCATGGTGTTTTCATCCTTCATCGAACCCGTTAATCATGTGTAGATAAACAGGATGAAGATAATTTAGAAAATAATCTTGAAACAATTACTCCTGTGAGACACACTATGTGAAATCAGTAGTTGCAGGTAGCAGTTTTACATTGTTCCCATTGGTACGTACCATATTAGATTTTAATGGATATTATATTACTTAAATACGGTAAAAATAAATTTTCTCACCTGATGGGCGGAGTGGATTTCACATTTGAAATATGGTGGACCCCACAGAGCTTGGATGTTTTACGCGCTGCGTAAAACAGGTGCTGTAGACGACGAGGGTTACTACGGTGATTCGCGCGTGGGAAGATTTGGATACGATTCGCATCTTGCAAGTAAATTTATCGCGTGTGTGCCAGATCTGAACCGACCGTTTCGTGGGCCCATCATATTCAAATACTGTTTCTCTGGATAGATACACATGTATCAGAAAAATGATCCTCACAATGAAATAATGGCTCCCATACGAAACGGGGCTCACCGGATGATTGAACGGTTCTGATTTCAAGATCGTGGTATGATACGATATCCATGGCGGGATCTACCTTCTGACCGTCACGGATCTTGCATGCGCATCACTGCACGACTGTCGTTTCAGCATTATTAATTTCTGAGCCTGCCGGCCGCATATTTAGGAGGTACAGCGCAACGAAAGGAAAAAAATCCAAGTGGGCCAGATCATTTGGCCCACCATGGATGGAGAGCAGCTTCGAAACTGCATTGATCCCAACCGTTAGATTTTACATGATCATTGACCATTTTGTTTATACATGTAGGGGCCCATTGTTTGGGATTCTGATTGTCTATCTGAAGGAACACATAAGTACATGCATGACTTCTAAGAAACCTTCCAAGATAGACACTTCAAACCGTTGGATTAGTGGCTTAAATATAAACGAATGGGAACAGAAGACAAGACTGTCCAAACCAACAGGCCTAGATTTGGTTGGAAATTTAAGGAACATCCTCCATCCATGTATCATAAATCATATCAACGGTCCAGATCACCACAAACGGCCTCATTTCTTCAAAAAAGATTCAACAAGGCACTATAACTATTTTAGTCGTGATGTATCCGGACCTTATAATTCGTATTAACCATTGACCCTTTAATATTTTACACAATACTCTGGTGAAGGTTTGTACAGTAGTCCAACAATTCATTTTAAATAGCTAGGAATATTTTTCTATGATCCAGACCGTTGATAAAAATGGTTTTATCGTGGATGGTCACTCATCAAAATTTCAAAGAGTAAAAGAAATCCCAGCCATAGAATATCTTGTATTTTCTTGATTGAGAATGTAAACCGTTGCTGTGTTTTTTTTTTTTTTTTTTTCCATTTACCATGTAGCTGTTGGCTTCCCAAAGAAGGCCATAACCTTTTTCACTAAGAAGAATTTCTGGTGGGTGGGCCATCCATGGTGGGGCCCACAGAATTGCAAATACGAGCCGCGAAATTGCACAAACGGGTGTCTCGAGCATTACATAACGCCATCGGCAACCACTTTCGGTCGCTCCTCAAATCTCCGTGGGCGCCCGTTTTGCCTCTGTCGCGACTGAGGTTCCAGCGTGCGTCGTCACCACGGGGGTGGGACCCACATGCTAAGATGGTCCAGTGATTTCAATCGTCTACATTCAGGTTACCTATCATCAATAAATCTATTATCCCAAAACCAAGCTTCAGTGGTAATCCTAACCTTTGGCTTTTCGAGGTGAATGCGGAGCCGTTGATGGTAAAAATTATACATTAAACGTGAGTTACTTCTGGGTGCACATATACCATAAAGTAAATAACATGAACGGTTCAGATCATCTGGTCATAACAGAAAGTGGGCCCCTGTGGGTGATGGAAAAGGCTGGATCCTACATCGCTACAGAAGCAAAAAGAACCATCCCTGTGGGGTTGACCAGGCCATTAGCTTTCCTCTGTGGTACCACTCTAGCCATCTTATCAAAATGGGCAATTTCAACCAAATGTCCACATGCAGCAAGAAGTGAATCGGACAGTAGGGAGCATTGAATCTAGCGATCTGATGGAAATTGGCAACCAACGGTTCACATTCAACAAGGGACAAATAGTACCATAAAGAGTAAGAACCATTTAGTTATATTTTGACCCAGCGTCGACCATCGAACGGTTCAGATCACTAGATGGCCCACCAAAGTCTACTAAATCATCTAATAACTTCCTTGGCCGTCGTTCATCGACAGTTCGCTCCATTCCACGGTCTGGATTTAACTAGGTAACACGGACACAACATGTGTCGCGAAGACGACTCCTCTGTGACGATAGATTCGAATCCTCTGCAACAGTTGCTGTATGAAGAGCTGGAAACCCCCGAGCTTTTGGGCCCCACCCTGAATTTTTTATGAAATCTACTCCGTCCATTATCTGAGCCACCCCATTCTGGGATTCAAAAGTAAAAATAAGGAAGATATGAGGCTCATATGGGCCACAACATATGGAAAATTTGGGACGTAGATATCCACCCTAGAAACCTTCCAGGGATCACCGTTTTGTTAATATCCCATCCAAACCGTTAAACAGGTGATCCCATCCAGAATAAAGAGCCATTATTGAGATTTAATCCTCATAAATAAAAATCAAACGGATAAAAGCGAGTGAATCAGAGGTTTTTCTAATCATTTTAAATTATTCCCATGATGTGATCTACTTGAGTTTTATTTCGCTCCACGTTTTTGAAGACACAATTAAAATAACGTTTAAACACTGATGAACGGAGTGGATTTCTCAAAATAATCATGGTGAGACCCACTGATCTCGAGAGTTGTACGATGTTGATACAACAGTTGATGCGGGGGGTTGCGGTCCGGGCACGAGGTTGAACCCTACACCAACCTAACCCTAACCCCAATCCCCAACCCAACCCCAACCCAACTCTCCTAAAAGTCCAAAATGCCAAACCCAACGCAACCCAACCCAACTTCTCGTCTCCTCCATAAATACTGCTCCGGCCTGCGCCCTTGATACACCAGCGACCGAGCGACAGAGCCAGCGAGGGAGCGAAGGTCGAAAATGCCAGAAGAAGAA
The DNA here is from genome assembly GCA_003013855.2 of Liriodendron chinense. NCBI lineage: Eukaryota > Viridiplantae > Streptophyta > Magnoliopsida > Magnoliales > Magnoliaceae > Liriodendron > Liriodendron chinense. The sequence continues at coordinate 1,064,832 of ML058484.1, read as the reverse complement.
GATCAGAACGTGTACGAGGAAGAAGACGAAGACGACGACAGCGAGGAAGAAGACGAGGACGAGGAAGTCGCCGCGCAGTTCGAGACGAGGCAGTCGAGAAGAATCGAAGACGAAGAAGAAGAAGAAGACGATGATGATGAAGAAGAAGATCTGAATTCCGCTTCTCCTTCTTCATCTTCCTCTGACGAAAACCCTAAAAACGCTAACCCTAACCCCGCCCCAAACCCTAACCCTAAAAACCCCGTCGCTGCCCCTTCCTCCACCGCCGCACCCCCGCTGAACGGCTCTGTGGGAAACCCTCCCCCTCCGCCTCAGGCAACCGTAGTTGCTGCCGCAGAGGCAGCATCTGCCGCTGCCGCCGCTGCTGATGTCGATGGGGATGGAGATTCTTCCCCGGACCGCAAGCGGCTCTGCACGGAGGAGAAGAAGATGATGGGTATGGTGGTCGCTCCATCTGAAGACTCCCGGCGCCTATTCCAGCGCCTCTGGACTGATGAGGATGAGATCAAGCTCCTCCAGGGCTTCCTTGACTTCATCCAGCAACGCGGTGGTGGGGGCGGCTCCCATCACCACGACACCGGGCCGTTCTATGATCAGATCAAGACCCGCCTCCAGCTTGATTTCAATAAGAGCCAGCTCGTTGAGAAGCTCCGGCGCCTCAAGAAGAAGTACCGCAACATCATGAACAAGATTGGATCTGGAAAGGAATTCTCTTTCAAGAGGGCGCATGACCAGGCCACATTTGAGATCTCGCGCAAGATCTGGAGCGTTGATGCTGCTGGCGCTGCCTCAGGCTGCCATTGGGGATGATGAGGATGGGAATGGTATTGTGAATAACGCTGCGGATCACTCTGATAAGAAGGGTTCGAGGTCGCGGCGGCGTTCCCGGAAGAGGTCCACTCCTGAAGCGGTGGGTGTGGCGGAGGATCCCACCCCAAATTTCGCTCCGCCACCAGTGGCAGCAGTGCCACAGGCGTCAGCACCACCGGCGTCAGCGCCAGTGATGGTCCCGAATGTTGTTGAGGATACTGTGAGGAGTTGTCTGTCCCCACTGTTCAAGGAACTGCTGCATTGTGCGATCAATGGGCCGTGTAATAATTCGTCTTTGGGGGGTGTGGCTTTGAATCCACTGCCATTGAATTTTTCTAGTGGTTCCTTGAATCTCTCAAGTACTGAGGCGGTGGACGATAGGTGGAGGAAGCAGCAGATTTTGGAGCTGGAGGTGTACTCGAAGCGGTTGGAATTGGTGCAGGAGCAGATCAAGATGGCGCTTGAGGATCTGAGGTCCATGGACAGTTAGAAGGAAAGTTCTCTTCAGCGCCATAAAAATGGTAAAATGGGCAGTTAAGTATTTGGCGTTTTGTTTCATTTGCTAAAGAAAAATTCATATCCAGTTGTTGCAGTTTGAATTTCTTTGTTTAGTTTTTTAAGGTATAGAAGAACTTCTCAAATAACGCATTTATCGTTTTCATGTTTCGATCTGGTATCTCTTGTAGCTTATAACTTAAGAAAAAGGGATTGATGGAATTGATGGAGAAATAGGGGGGGTTGCTGTTATATGTATATCCTTGCCCTCAATGTCATTGCCTATGCTCCTCGGAGTGCCATATTGCTTGATGATTTCTCTAACATATTCTCTCCGTTTTCTTTCTGTGGATTCATCTTTTGTTATTATTTACTTCACATGTTTGGAGTCCCTGTCATACACCTAATCTTTAATTTTGCTTAAAATTTAATTCTTTCCCTTGTTTCATAAAGTCGTCGATGGACATTTTAAAACTTCGATAAAGTAATTACTGTAATTAGGGCAACTCGGGTGGGCTGGGTCTGTTTGAGCGTCAACCCGAGCCTGACCAATCTCAAGAGGGCCCAACCCGACCCAGATTCCAATCTGAGGTTCCCAACCCGAACCCAACCTGAGTTCCTCTATACTCGACCCAAATACATCTAATTATTCCCGACCTGACCTCACCCGACCCGAATCTGCTCGACATGAACCAGAATTTGGGTTGGGTCAGTCGGGTTATGGTTGACCCGAACCCAAGTTGCAGCCCTAACTGCAATAGTCATAATTGAGTCCTTACTCTGATATGAACTCGATATGCTTTATGTAATTATTTGACATTGCAAAGCTCTTTTCCTTTTGTTTTTTCCTTCATGTTGTGGAATGCAGATTAGTTTCTGTAGGGAGTTCCTTTCCTGCAGACAGTTTTTTGTGGTTTGTTAGATGACAGTGAGTGGTTCAGGATGGTGCAAACATCAATGTTGCAAGGATGAAGAGAAATTGATGATGAAAGTATAATATATATGGGAAGCATATGGAAGGGTTCATTGACTTGTTCAACTTACTTTATGAGTGAAGTTCTGTGGTCTGGAGTGGAATAGTCTACCTGCTTCTTTCTTTCTTCTTCTTCTTTTTTTTTTAATGGTATTTGAAGTTGTTATGATTAAATCTATTAGAAGTTATTTTCTAGAGTTTCTCCAGTCACCTCTTCATCCTAGTCAAGCAGTTCCTCCGCTATTTGATGAAACATGCTGTAATGAATCCTGTTATCTTTGAAGGGTTTTGATAAGGACCTACGTGTGCCATAACTACAGTACATCAGGTTTTCCGGTTGAGGATTACAGAAGTGCGATTTCAATTCATCCGAAAACTCTGGCAGCAGGCCTTTCAATGGCAAAAGCTCAAAAACAGTGAATCTAACAGTAAACCACCCACTCATTTCCTTAAATTTGTCATTAGAAGGTTCAATTGTCATTTTTAGATGGTTTGGGACACAGTCCGTCAAGCACGGGGCATACTGTTCATTGGTCAGGCAATCCTAGCCTCTCTTTTTGTGGACTGCAAATAGATTGTGAAGAAGAGAAATATAGAAACCATCCACATTGAGCTGAATTTCACAATATTTTTGCTTCGTGAAACTATCTAGGACTATGAATTTCACAGCACTTAAATTATATTTATAGTTAAGGGAGAAGTTTTTTTGCGAACCAAGTGCACTGAGAGTCTTGTATTGGTAGAATAAACCAAAGAAATTGGGCTCTTTGGGCAAAGAGGTGGTGGAGATTTAGCAAGAAGAGAGGGGCTCTTTGAAGGCAAATTATCACCGCCAATTACAGAGATCTGAAGAGAGCTTGGTCTTGGTCCCTGAGTCTGGTATCAAGGAGGATGGTCCTTTCTTTTGGAAAGTTATCTCGAAATTTGGAAATACTTCTGCACGCGTGGGTCAAACTTACAGGAGGGAATTTAAGGTGGGTTGTGGTGAGAGGGTCCACTTTTGAGAGGATCTTTCACTTCAGGATATCCCTTTGCATCTGCATTTCCCAGATACCATCCTCTGAATCAAAACATTCTTGTCAAACATTCCTTGGATCTTATGGTCGCTTCATCTCCATAAATAGCAATCTATAGGACTGAGATCACTATGGTGTTTTGGCCTTTTTTGGATAAGTTGTGGTGGTTGAATGTTACTCTTTACCCTTTTGAGGAATATGTATGTCTGTGGATCTGTGCACTGAAGGGTTCTTTTCATCCAAGAGTATCCTCAAGGAGTTTTGACCAGTTGTGATCCTGGAGCCCTTGTGGCCAATTCTTTTTTGGGAAACTGTGCTCTTTATTGTGCTGAGACATTGTGCTCCCATTTGAACAATCATTTCATTTACTGAAAGGATGGTCAGTTGATGATCTCTTTCTTTGATGTGAGATGGCTAATGCTATTTCATCTTTCCTTCTACAGCCTTTCTAAAATTGAATGGGTCCTTTTGGGTTTGACAGTAGACCTTATGGGCAGATGGAGTAGTGGGCTCTTCAACCCCGGAGTAAGATTTTATGGAGGATGCTTCATGCCTGGAAAGAAAGCAATAATAGAACCTTAGTTTTTCGATGGAGACCTATATGGTAAACTGATTCTCAATCCTTGCCTGTGAGACGAGAACAGCTCAATCAAGTTTTTGAGCTGGTGGATTTCCCCTTTTTAAAATGGGGCAGAAGTGTTGCTTATCAAAACAGGTTTAGGGATTTGCTATTTAGATAGGTAGGCCTTGGATGGCAGAAGGATATTCTTGTAATGCAATTGTTGGGGCATTCAAAAATGCTTTCCCCATGGGACCTTGGTTTTATTTTCAATAGCTCCAGCATGTGCTCGCGCTCTATGAGTATTTTATATCGTCATGTTCCTAGGAGACTCTTATCCATTGTCTTGATGGATCTTTGGTTCAGCTTGTCTTGTGGGCATTTTTAATTAAGTCCTTTGTTATTAATAAAAAAAGATAACCAATTGACCACCTTGAATGTTCGGACCTTTTCCCCCATAATCGATATGGACCATTGACTTTCTTGGCCATTGATCAGTTGGTTCGGATCATCCCATTTAATTTTCGAGATGTATGGGCTATAAGAGTTGAGACACATAGATGTTCTAGATTCATGATCCAACCTTTTTTCTTCAATTTGATCTATTAGGTCCTTTCATTTTTTTGCTCATTGATCAAATGCTTGGGGAACTCCATGGAAATTGAAGATTAGGCTCGGATGTAGGCTAGATTGATGGTAAGATCCACAATATAATCAATTTGAATCATCCTTCTTCCTTGTCAATTATCTGATAGTTAGGGTTGTTTGATCAAATTGATTCTTGATAGTCAAGCACAACCAAGGTTGGGCCAAAAGCTGGACAATCCAGGCCAATGATCAGACATTTCCTATATAATTAATCTCGACTGCACATTCTTTATACATTGATCAGAATTCAGATGGCTTAGGACCAGATATGGGCAGCTAAAGGTGGGGCCAAGTGGACGGACAATCTTGGAATGGTGATGGTGCATATTCTATTATGATAAACTGGGACCATACATTTTTGCGGCCATTGAGAGAATGATTAGAATCATTTGATAAAGAGTTTTGGGGTTAATGGACAGTCAATGGTGGGCTCACATGATGAATGGTTCGAATCGCTGATTGGTTGGACCAACCTAATCATTGTGTAAGCTCCTTTCTAGGATGGTCCCAATAAGTTGAATAATTGGAGAGAGGAGAATAATTGAAACTGCTCTAAATAAGTATGAAAGTAGTGGTAAATTTAAAACTAGAAATTTAAACATGACAACCAAACAACCTAACAATCTATTCAGAATTAAAATAAATTATGAGCACTATCGAATAGTGGCATAATAAATTCTTACACGGAAGCTTATCCACTGTGGGGACTTCCTTAAGAGCCACCAACTGAACAAAACCATCAACCCTAGTGGGAGCGTACAATTGCCACAGCTGGCCCTCAATGGTGTTGGGGGCATCGCAATCCCAAATAGGTGCTTCATGTGCAAAGTGTTTTCCGGTTATTTGGAATCACTTCCTGGCCATCTTTTGTTTGAAATGGGTCCTGGCGCAATATGTTGGAGGGGAGTTTTGGAAGGAAGACAGGATGGATATGTTAGAAAATTTGGAAAGGAAGGAATTGCAGGATTTTTCGAGACTGCAAAATCTTGGAAGAGGTGCTTATTGATAAGATTGGCAGCTCGATTTTGGATTGGGCTTCTAATTCCAGTTTTCAAGGACCATACACCATTGGAGTCAAAGAGGAACGGGTCCAGCTTGAGTTGGAGGGTCCTGCGCTCGTGGTCAGGGGTCATTGAGGTTATTGTGAGAGGTCATGCTGGGCAGACGGTGTTTACATTTTCTGGCATTAAGATGAACTGTTTGAGTCATGGGTTGCAGAGATCGTATGAAGGAAAATAGACAGAAAAAAGGGGGAAAAGAAGAAGAAGAGATAACTTGAGAATTCAATTGGGAAGAAAAGATGGATGGAAAAGAATGCAAAATTCTCTCCCATGCCTCTCTCTATGAGTTTCAGATCCCTTCATCATTTTTCGAGTGTGTCGTTGCTCCAATCCAGTTGACTGATGGCTTTGGTTCTTGGAAATGATGGCTCCAATCTGGTTGATAGGAGCAAGTTTAATTGAAATCCCTCATTGTTTCTTGGAAATGATGGCTTTGGTTCACATAATCTTCTCACCCTTTTGGTTGATTTTGCTCAAAAGTAATGGGGTCCATGCCTTTGAGATTGATGCATGGAATGAAACTGTGGGGTGTTTCCAAATTTTGTTTTTCCACTGCACTCAGGTCCCTGTGTGGTGTGTCGCTTACAGGGATTGCCCTAGCAGGATTGATGATGAAAGTTGTGGCGGAAGTTTGATATTGGCTGCGAAACTGAAGCAACCTCCTTTATCTGGGCTTGGGACGGACAGTGAGAGTGCAGAACTCCCACTAGCAGAGCTCACCCTAGGGCCTCCTGGAAACCCGTGAAGGTGTATCATTTTGCCTTGGCGCTATGTTAAATGAGGAACCTATATTGTATGTGGCAAGCACCTTTGCAGGGTCTTTGGTTCTGGTGGAGATCCTACAGGTAGGGCCCATGGTTCGGTTTTCCATTCCATTGATCAGTTGAGTCAAAAATGGTTTTGGTGCACTGTATCGTTCACCACCGAAGCGGGTCGTCTCACCCTGTTTCGGTCCTGTATTTGGGCCTATACAGCCATATCGGCAATGTGTGTTGCGATAGTGACGAGTCTTTGTTCTTGGCTACTTGGCCTGAAATTTCTCAGGATATTTTCAGGTTTTGACATTTTCTGCACTACAAACAGGAAAATCTCGCTGAAAATAAAATGTTTAAAAGTATTGATTAGTAATGAATAGATAATTTTATATTTTAAAAATATAGGTAGAAACTAATTATTTTAACTCTTTAAAATATTTTTTCTCAGTAAAATGTGATATTTTTGTCATAGAATTGTGAAATTTTAGAACTGAGTATCTTGAGATATTCTTGTGACAATATTGGTTATGCAATGTTCCAAGAGTATCGCCTGATTCTGTAAATTTAAGCAATGTTGGAAGAGAATATCACCTCATTCTGTAAATTTTGAGAAAGAAAATACAGCAGCTGTTCAGATTCGACCAAAAGAAAGATCCAATATTTGTAGAGCTAAGATCTCCCTGATGTGGGACCTGAGTGTCATCAATCCAAGGCTGTGTTCCATTATATCGTGATATATTCTTAGCCCATTATATCCTGATCTTCGTGCCTGGTGATCATAGGGCCTGCTTTTATTATTATTATTATTTTTTTATAGCTCAGATGTAGGTGAGCGGATTAGGTGCGGCCCGGCTCGGCCCGGCCTTGCCTTACCCAAGATGGTGTGGCCGTTATTGTGGGGCCCACCTTGATGTCCATGCGTTTTGCCAGATTGTTTTAGGGTATGAGCCCGTAAATGAAGTAGATCCAATTCTCAGGTGGACCATACCATAGGAAACAGTGGTGATTAATCATTAAAAACTTGTTGTTGTTGTTGTTGTTGTTGTTGTTTTTTTTTTTTCTTTTTTTTCGTTCAAGGTTGGATGGAAATAAACAATATGGAAACATTACGGTGGGCGGTGGGCCCTAGGAAGTTTTTAATGATGGAGCTATCAATCACCAGTTTCCTATAGTATGGTCCACCTGTGATTTGGATCTACTTCATTTTTGGGCTCGCACACTAAAACAATCTGGCAAAATGGATGGCGTGGATGTAGAATGCAAACATCAATGTGGGCCCCACGGTAAGGGCCGTACCTAATCAGCTCTCCAGATGTCATGAACACTGGGCACATTGGCTTGCGCGAAAGGTTGGCATGTTGCACGCCTGACAGGTTGTAGCTTAAACTGGCTGTAGATCATCATTCCTCATTGAAGCCTGATATGCATCTATGCCTACGTGGCTCGAATACAACATTCATCTGTTCTCGAGAGTGTATGTACAACGTTTGAGTTTTCAGTCTATGTTAGTGAGGCCCATGGTTCAATGATCTCGACCGTTCATAGAACGGATCTCACAATGTGATCATACATGCAGCAAAAATCCCCGAGATCGAGACACTCTGGTCAGGTACTAGAAAAAGCGACCTACAGGCAACGAACTGCAACTTGGGTTGTCGTGTCATTTGTTCTGCGGCATGACACTTGCTTGTATAGGACATCAAGACCATTAAGGTAGTATACTCCACCAAAAAGATCATCTGGAACCAAAAAAAAAGAAAAAAAAAAAAAGACAAAAAGAAAAAGAAAGAAGAAGCCAGTTTGATCATCAGGTGGGCCACATTGTTAGAATCAACCGATGGTTTGGCTCAATACAAAGGTTTGGCTCACCTAGTAAGCTGATCGCCTTGATTTTCCACACAAAAGATATCAAAGAGAGAGAAGGTATGATTCAATTCGATAAAAGAGGAAAATCCCCGACCAAAATACAAGTATAAATGGGATGGATTGATCGATGCTTTAAATTCCCCTTTCATACGTCTTTATATTATGACAAATAATAACCTGCCACATTAAAGTAACAAGACATGAAAAAATGACACCTTCTAACGACACTCCAGCTAACGCTAAGGGCCCGTTTAGATAGCACCAAATAAGTTAATTTTTCTACTCACAACAGTAAATAAGTAACTTATTTGAGATTAGTGAGTTTGGTTTATGATCACTTATAGGTAACTTTTTTATTTAAAGTTACTTAGGGGGGTGTTTGGATTGTATACTTTAGATAAACTACTTTTGCCTCAAGTAGCTTACTTTGATTTCTACTTATTCATAAGATAAAGTTTATTTGGTAAACAACATATTCATCAGTCAAAAAGTAAGGAAGTATATTTGGTTTCCAATATTAGATAAGTACTTAACTCTCAAGTTTGTTTGGTCCACTCCAACCTTTGATGTGGACTGTTCATTATGTTGGGCCACCTTAGCACTGTCTTACATGCAAACCAAATGTCTACTTGTGGCATATAAGTGATCATAAGCCAAACTTACTTACCTCAAAATACAAGTATAAATGGGATAGATAAGTAATCACTTCAATTTAATAAGTAGAAATCAAGATTAGCTACTCGAGGCATAAGTAGCTTATCTTAAGTAACTTAAGATACAAATGCCCCCTAAATGGGTCAAATCAAAAGGCTCTGATCTCCCATGATGTGCTTCTTTGTTGGGCCTTCATGGATTGCATCATCCTCCCTGACGAGAGAAAACTCGCCCTCGAGTTGGTTTCCATCTCTCCATGGTGGTAGCAAATTCCTCAGCTCCCTTGGATTGATTGAGTTGGCGAATGACATGAGATCAATATAACGTGTTGGAGAGCGCCCATAACTATCTCGAATGGACTCTTCCCGGTTGAACAACAGTTCAACGCAGAGGTGTAAGCAAACTCAGCTTGAGGAAGCATCACATCCTACCGGCTTTCCCTTACCCTGGTCTCACCAGCAGTTGTTTAGGACTTTTTCCCAGCTAGGCTTCCGAGTAGATAGCTAAAAGTTCGATTCACGGCTTGGGTTTGACCATCTAATATTCCAGAATGATAGGCACTACTGTAGAGTAAATCAGTCCCAGTTTTCTTCCATAAACTCCTCTAAAAATGGCTTGGAACTGTTTGTTTTTCAGGAATTACCTCAAATAACTATAAATAGGTAATCATTATTTACAACAGTGATCACATGGTGTACGAAGGTGGTACACTAACTACAAACCTTGTGTGATTCTCACACAAACCATTTTGAATCCCACGCAAACCATTTTGAATTAAAGTACTGAATAGTGACTTTTTACTAAAAAAATCACTAAAATCATTAAGTCTGGCAAACCATTGATTTTTTTAAATTCACGAATTAACTTTTTTAGTGAATTTAATTCACCTAATAAAATTCAGTATGGTTAAACTGAATTTCGAATATCGATTTACGTCATTCACCAAAGAGAAATTTAAAAATCTATTTCTAATACTGTTCATAGGGATAATTGTAAATTTTTACCGTTCTTATGGGAAGATACAAATGAAAGGGTAGGTACTTTGGTAGGGTGCGTTTATGAACTTCAGTGGTTTAAGATATTCGGGATTGCATTACATACATAATATAGATGTATCAAATAGGTAAACCTCTCTACTAAAATTCCGTACTCGGGTTTTGACTTTGTCCAGGTTTGAAGTCCACCTGGTGTGGTAACTTTTTAGTCCATTACTTATTACTTAAAATTATTAATTTTAGTGATTTTGGTAATTCAGACCGTTTGGTAATTAAAATAAATTAAGTACTTAATTAGAAATATCACTGAAATTTGGTGGGATTTTTTCAGCCACGCCAACGTCACTTAACGCTTATAACTAAATGTAGTAAGTGATTCTCTTTAAATTTTTGGATGATCATGGACAAAAGTATCATTGCTAGCATTTTAAATTACAAGATTACCTTTCTTCGTTATCTCCTCAGTACGTAGCATCTTCTCCCCTAAGAACTTAAAGTCACCAAGTTCTATGAGCCCCACCATAATATATGTATTATGTCCACGCCATCCATCCATTTAACGAGATCATTTTAGGGCACGAGCCCAAAAATGAGGTAGATCTAAAGTCCAGGTGGACCACACCACTAAAAGTAGTGGGGACAAGAAGTTTTCAATGTCAGGCATTCAACCCCTATTATTTTATGTGGTGTGGTCCATTTGAGCTTTGGTTCTGCCTCATTTCTTAGCTGATGATCTAAAATGATATGAAAAAAATGGATGGACGGCGTGGATCTAACACATACATCATAGTGGGTCCCATGGATATAACACCTACATCATTTGTTTTATGCGGTGGGGAGTTGGCGGATTCGTAGGGGGAGTAGATTAGGTGGAGAAAATTTTTGCTACACCCACGAGTTAGCTACGCTAGCTACACCGATTGTAGCAATGACCGCAGCATGATGTATTCGTTTTATCCACACTGTCCATCCATTTGGCGAGATCATTTTAGTACATGATACCAAAAATGAGGCGTATCTGAAGGTCAAGTGGACCCCAAGAATTTGTTAATGGTTGGTGTTCAATTCCCACTGTTTTCTGTTCTAGGTCCACTTTAGCTTTGGATCCGCCTGATTTTTGTTGTCAGGCCATAAAATGATCTTTCTAAATGGATGGATGGAGTGGATATAATCAATACATCAAGGTGGGTCATTACTACACCTGGTGTAGCTAGCGGAGCTAACTCGTGGGTGTAGCAAAATTTTTCTCGATTAGGTGAGACCCTGGATTCACCGAGGTGGGTGGACCCATGACTATGGGGCCACTGTGATGTATGTGAATACATCCATACCGTTCATCCATATTGAAAATTCATTTTAAGTCATGATCCAAAAAATGAAGCAGTTCCTAAATCCCAGATGGGCCATAGTACAGGAAACAATGGTGATTGACCATTAAAAACTTACTGTGTTTGGAAAGCTAGGTGGGGAGTAGGTACTGTGATGTTTGTGAGAAATACATTCTGTCCATTTGTTTAATTTTTTAGTTTCTTTTAGGACATGAGATAAAAAAAATTAGGCGGACTAAAAAATCAAGTGGGCCATGAGAAAAATAAAGTAGGGAAATAGATGCCCATCGTTGAATCATTTTTCCCCGTTGAGCTTTGGATCTGCCTCATTTTTTGGCTCACAATATAAAATGATATGAAAAAATGGATAGACAGCATGGATCTAACACATACATCATGTGGGGCCAATAGAACTTTGCCATGTCAATTTGGCAATGCTAACAGAGTGGATTAGGTGCAGCCTCGGGCTCACCAAAGACAAGTCCTTAGCATAAGGCCCACATTGATGCGTATTCTAAATCCACATCATCCATCATATTTTTCAGATCATTTTAGGGCATAAGCCCAAAATTAAAGCAGATCCAATTCTCAGGTAGACCATACCATTGGAAACAGTTGTGATTGACTATTAATGAGGCACAAGTTCTGGATCAATTTGTGGCATGACAATAATATGTTTTGTCTTATACACTACGGAAGATAGAAATTGATAATAGGGGCAAATGTGACAAATTGTCAATTTTCAGCCATTTACGGTTTGTGTTTACCAAATAGGCTTTTGTAAAAAGAGTGCTTAATTTAAGATATCAGGACCATTTTCAGACAAATTACCAAATATATTTTTCAATACTTTTAAGTACCAAAATTCAGCACTATAAGCTTTCAGTGCTTAAATTAATTTTCAGACTTAATTTTTTAGTTTACCAAATGAAAAAGGAATGACAATAAGCATAAAATTGTGGTCCCCCTGTTATGTATCTGTCTGTTGCATGCTGTCCATCCGTTTTACCTGCTCGTTTTAGGGCATGAGCCCAAAAATGAGGTAGATCCAAAGCTCAATGGACCACACCCACAGGAAATTGGGGGAATTTAACACCTACTGTTGAAAAATTCTCGGGGGCCATAGAAGTTTTGGATCAAGCTGATATTTGTGTTTACCCTTCATCTGTAATGGTCCAGAATTTTGGACCCATGAACCACACCACTAACTAGTTAAAAGATTTTATTTGGGTTAAATAACAAAAGCAAGCTATTAAGTTGGTTGGTTAGAGACCTCTTAGTTGAGAGGTGAGACTAGGGATTGAAACTCTTTAGAGACAATATAATTATGCTTTTACTTTTATTGTTTTTCAATGTATTTCTCTCGGATCTATTCAATGAATGTGACAGATTGGTTCTCCGTCCATTGTATAATCCCTAATATGACAATTAATAGAATATTGGATGTTGAGATTTATGATGAACTATCTAGGGATGTCGGATCAAATCCATATGAGTCAGAAGAATTGATTTACTGAAATATGTTAAGGTGAAAATTATTGGAATGATCCGACACTCGGATGGGCCACACCACCTTGATATTTGGCTAGACATGTATTCTCTTGAGATCATTGAGAAATCCAACCTGACCTACCATCATTCTTTCTTATCATAGAAATAGAGTGGGTCGGATCTCCCAATGGATCGTGTGGATTGATTTATAATCTATGAATTAATCTTATAAAATCATGGATCTAGAGATCCTTGGTTTGAATTCACAATTATAATGTTTTCTTAAGTTGTTAGTAATAAGGTTGATTAGTTTAAATCAGATCTATATTGATTTTAAAAACCCGAAAGAAATGGGACTGAAACCTTAAAAGAATAAGGATGTTGAGAACTAAGTAGCAGAAATTGGACGTGCTTCGGCTGATCGAAGGTTGCCTTCGGTCGACCGAGCGTCGTGAAATATATAAAGCATGACTAACTGTATTGATGACCGAGCAAAGCTTGGGTCAACCCAGGAAGCATTCGGTCGATCGAGGGGTGTTGAATTCTGAAAATGAATGCAATCTGTATCGATGACCGAGGAAGTCTTCGGTCGACCGAAGAACCCTTCGACTGACTAAACATAAGGTTGGGTCGACCGAAGGACTATGAACTTTGACAAATTCAATTACACATTCTAGTCGTGATTAACTAAGTTGGTGTATATCTTTTATAACTAAACTAATAAAGGAAGAAATGACAAATAATGATAGATGGAAAATGAAAATAATTGAATGATATATGTTTATAGGATCCTACTTATAGAAGTAAACTTGCAGAGTGTGGAATACACGTCACCAACTACAGGTGAGTGAATCCCAACATGTTTTCTTACTTGTCTGAATAAAGTAGATTGCGTGATGTATTGATGATATTGCTTTGTGTTACTTATGTCTTGAATGGAAGAAATGAAACAATATGTATATGCCTCTTAAAAGGAGAGATGATAGATTTATATGTGGTCTCTCAATTGGAGGGATGATTATGGAAACAATGCATGTCATACATTTCATACATGCGCATTGTTTGTCCTGGAGCATCACTCTGGAAGACCTGTAGGTACTTAAGTACCAGTTGCCTAGGGACCATCCTGGATGTCTGCAAATCATGCGAAAGTTTGCCCTACTACCTAGGGGGAGTGCGGGTTGATGGATTCCAACCTAAGCAAGTGGATTGTTTGGTTTGTACCCACTTGATGCATCATATCATCTTGCATGTCATACGAGCATATCATAATATAAACTGAACTAGAAATCGTGATTGGTGTACTGCTTTATCTCAGCTAGTGAGAACCATGATGGGTTCACTCACTGGGCTTGGCCAGGTGACAGTTGTAGATTAAATGTACACAGGTGATGTAGAGGTTCATCCACTTGACATAGATGTTGATAACAATGCAGGACACGTGGAGGAAGCCCAAGGAGATTGGCCATACTTGACGGAAGAAGAGATTGCTACTTTAGAATCTAATGATTAGTGCTTGTTATGTTGATTGATCTAGTAGAATTGATTCCTTTTATTATTATTTTTTTAAACATTGATTAAAACGATAGTTACTTGAATAAGGTCCTAAATAGGAGGACCAAATTTAAGATTTAAGTTTTGAGTTGAATAAAACAAAAAAGGAATGTTTGGAACATGTGATGTGGATGATTGTCTGACTTAGATAATAAGATGTGATGCCTCTGGAACTGTGAAAGTTGTGTTATATGTGCACCATGTGCACTAGTCGCTAACTGTAAATTAGACATGAGGGCGCACACTCTGTGCCTAGGTTACGAGGCGTGACATCATCTGTCTGTGTGACCTTATGAATAGGTTGGATAATAGATACACATCCCCGTAGACCTATGCTCATTTCAAATTTCAACGGTGGATGTCATTGTCCTCCTTATTTCCTGTGGTACGGTCCACTTGAGATTATTATTTGTCTCATTTTTGGGCTCATACCCTAAAATGAGTAGTTAAAATCAATGAATGACATGGATCAGACACACATCATGGTGGGCTCAATAAATTTAATTAGACAAAATCCCTATCTGATTACATGCATGCAATCATGGTTTTTTAGGGGTAATTATAAAGGCTATTTCCCTCTCTTTCAAACCTTGGTGAGATTTACTTATCATTCATTTTATAATGTGTTTATAGTGTAAAAGGAAAAACAAATAGCCCCTCAAAGGAATTTGTTGTCCCCGTTTAAGGTAATGGAATTGGGCAAACCATATAGCTTAACTACCTCTTAAAAATTAAGGTTAACAACATATAAAGCATTCATTGTCTTCTTGCAGGGAATGAAATGCATTATTTTAGAAAATTGATCAACCAAAAAAGAAAAAAAATGAAATCCATACCTTTTTTAGGCCATTGAAGTGGAGCCACAAAATCCATGCTTATATCCACCTATGGAGCTTTAGGAATCAATAGTGGTGTATAGAGACTGGTATTTTGAGTTTATCCTTTAATGTTTGGCATATTCGGCACTGCTTCGCACAATGTTCATATCGTGATGAATCTTTGGCCAAAAATACTTCTCTTTCATTACTCTAGAATGAAGATCTCTAGTGATACCTTCTTGCAAAGAGCTATCGGGTATGTATAGATGAATACCTTGAAAAAGAAACCCATCTTGTGGAAAGAATTATTCATAGCGATCTTCTTTGCATATCTTCCAAATCTCGCTAAAATCATGGTCATTAACATACAACTCTTTGATTCCATCA
Organism: Liriodendron chinense; assembly: GCA_003013855.2. Taxonomy (NCBI): domain Eukaryota; kingdom Viridiplantae; phylum Streptophyta; class Magnoliopsida; order Magnoliales; family Magnoliaceae; genus Liriodendron; species Liriodendron chinense. The sequence goes on along the minus strand of ML058484.1, from coordinate 1,049,422 downwards.
ACCCAACAAGGTGAGTAGTTGTATAGTTCAAAAGACCACACCAAGTGCATCTACTAGTTGATTAAGTTGTCTACTTTTATGTTTTATCACAAAGGTGTATCCACGTAGCATGCCTTCGTTAAATGTTCCTTGAGTATTGATGTGTTTAAGTGCATCATAGTGAACTTTCTATAGATGAGATAATGCCACCAATGTCTTGAATAATTGCATAGGATTTTACATCATATATAGAGTATTTTAGCTATGTCTCATTAAGCATTTCACTAAAGAAGGCGATGAGGATGGCCTTCATGCGTAAGTACATGCACTAGCAATGGTCACATGTGCGGCATCACAATCAACCTCGAACACTCCTTCAAAATCTAGCAATGCAATCATGAGAGTAGTAGAGAGCTTTTCTTTGACAAGTTAAAGCTTTTTTCGGCATCTGAGGCCATATGAAACTTCCTCTCTCCATGCAATCAGTCAAGGGAGTGGAGATGGTGCTAAAATTCTTGATAAATCAACAGTAAAGGATGCCAACTCATGGAAGCTTCTTACATCATGTGCCCTTTGTGGTGTAGGCCACTCTCAGATAGCTTTCACTTTGTTTTCATCGACCTAAACCCCTATAGAGGTCAAAACAAAAACCTAAGAAAGCTAAGCTATTTGTTATGGAGCACTTCTTAAGGTATACGTAGAGTTTTTCATCATGTAGAGTGTTTAGTACAAGCCTTAGATGATTTAAATGATCACAAGTATCATGACTATAAATGAGAATAAGAAGAAACCACACTAATCGACTCGAATAAAGCAAACCATTAAATTATCATTAAGTGCTATCAAAGCAATTTTAACAATTAAAACAAAACTTTAACAATTGAAAACTTTTAAAAAGCCAATTAAAACATTTTGAGTGTTGAGTCCAACGGAAAAATTACTTAATAAGTATCTGATTTAATAAAATTTATTCATATAAATCCTAATTAATAAAACTCAATGGATCCCCTGTTGGCTCTGTGAAGAATTAAAGGCTCCTAATGAAAGTACTCAATCACATGTACTTTTAATGGCCATACGGTAGCCTTGTAAGAAGAGTCAAAGCGGGTTACTAGCTATAGTCAAGATGGTGACCTTTACACGTCTTTAGGTCTAAGGAATAATTATCTTTCATGCAACATCAAGTCCTGATTATTAACGTCATTTTCTCTAGGTTGATGGGCCTTTAGATTAATGACTTGATTTTAATCTAACTAATGTAAGTGCTAAAGGTGCTTGCATCATATATCCTTGGCATGCTTACACTTTGTGGGATAAGGGCGAAGGAATGCTGACTTCAACTTGGCTCTCTGATGGTGGAGACCATCCATCCTGAATCAATTTAGTCTCCACCCATGAGATGGTCGTATATCTTATCACAGAGTGCCCACATGTGTCTTATGTACCTGTAGACACCCCACCCTTATGAGCACTGCGTACCACTTGTTGACTTTGGATTTGTGTAAACTTAGGTCCTCGTACAGCTAAAAACATGTCCTCGAGGCAGTGAGCGGCCCAGATTGATCATCAGACCTAGAACGGAGCAATCAGAGCATGTGTGGCACATGTACACAAAGTGTGACCAAAACCACTAGAAAATGCACTTAAAAAGGAGAAAAGTAATCCATAAAAATGGCCACCATAGTACTGTTTCCATGGAAACGGTCATATGGTGGCTGTTTTCGGGCACACACTACTCAGTTTTGGCAATAATGCCCACCTGTCGATCTCGTGTTCGACGGCTATGTTATCGACATACTCGGCAACCAATATGAAGGGCTAATCAATGCGAAAACGTTGCGTGTCCGCTCCGAGTTGGCGATTAATAGTCAAAGTCGCCACGCGTTCGTCTTACGCTCGTAAGGAGTTATCAAATCACCTCGCTCATTGCCTCGGGGCTACCTATTTAAACGGGACCCATCAAATAGACATGGAATGGAGGGAGAGGAAAGAGCAAGAAATACTGGCAAAGAGACAACAGTTCTGAGGGTTCACTGAGAGACAAAAGTGGCCAGCGAAGTTTTACCGAAACTCTGCCTCGCAGGAAATTGGAGGGATCAAGGCAATTGACCGAATGCCCCACTAAACGATCACCTGATATTGGCAGAGCAAGCCTCCCCCGTTTTGAAATAGCATATAAGTGATTGAATCTCTCTGTCTATATTTCTTTCTCTATTGAGAAGTCAAAAGCAACATCTACATCCTAAGTTTACGAGTAGGGTAAGAATCCAGAAAGTCTGATTATCCTGTCTTTTCTATAAAGAAGGGGTGTTTGATTTCTCATTTTCTCTCTCACATCTCGAAGCGCTTGCTCTTCTCATCCACAAGTAAAAAAAAAAAAAAAAACAATCCTTATAGTCAAAGTCAACAAGCAGGGTCCTAATCCAGGGCCTCCAATCATCCCTTGTCTTTTCTATGAGAAAGGGTGTTTGACTCCCCCTTTTTCCTCTCACATCTCAAAATCAAACTGTGTTCCACTCTGCACATTTTCTTTACATATTTCCACACTTGCACTCATTTACCGTTTATGTTTATTTCATTTTTTTTTGTTTTTGTTTTTGCCAACTCGGGCTCTAAAAAGCCTGCGAAGTTTGGCCTAATTTTATTATCTTGCTGTTGTGATTTTGTTATTTTGCCTACCCGGGCCCTAAAAGGCTTGCAAAGTATGGCCTAACCTTGCAGGATTTGACGCTTTTCAGAATTCCCCATAAATCGTTAAGCCCCGTAAAGTATAGACAGTGTGTTGCACGAGCGATAAAGGGGTGCCTAACACCTTTCCCTTTCGTAACGACGACTCTAATCCAGAATCCGCGGCATAAACCAAACTTACCAAACTTGGAGTAATTTAAAGATCAGTGATTCTTCAGAATACCCTCGTCATTCTGGCGTTTTCGCGAGTTCTGGTCGATCGTGGGTTTTGAGGCCTCTTTCCGATTGGTGATGACTCCATCAAACATATTGTATCCGAGAATGCCATTCGGTTGTCCTTGGAAATGTATTGCACAACCAAGGCAAACCGAAGCAAATGTCAAGTAAACAAATCATTGCAATCGAGCGCCAGACTCTAAATACAGTCCAAAGAAACAAAACAAAAAGAAATTAATAGTGGGCACATGCACGCGAATGCGATCCGGCATCCACGGTACCTGTGACGGTCATGGCCAAAATATTGTGACGAAATTCATGGATCACAACTCTCCCTATTTAACAACTATTGTGTTTAATCTTAAGTTCGTAGGGGCATCAATGGGCCGAGTTAGGGTCAAGCCAAGTCTATCCAAGCTCGGCCGACATTGATCAACATAGGCCCGAGTTTGGCACGGGCTCGTAACGGGTAAAATAGTATAGTTTGAGCCCAATCAGGAAAGTTTATGCCTAGCCTAAGCTTGAGCTCGAGCCCGAGTAGAAGAAGAAGATGAGAAGTAGAAGAAGAATAGGAAGCTTTGGATCTAGCATCGTCTTCGACGCAGCCAATGGTTGGTATGAGGAGCTCTCGATCTCTCTTTGCTGGCCTTGTAATCAACAATCTGTCATCGTCCTTCAACAGCAATGCCGGCCGTCACTGCTGCTTCTTGACTTTAATGGAAGATATGAGACAGAGAAAGAGAGACAGAGAGAGAGAGAGTTGGTTGGAGTTTGGAGAGAAGGGGATATTAAGCCCTAACAGGCCAGGCCGGATCGACGGTTGTTGTATCTGGTCTAACCCAGGCTCGTTTAAAACATGGGCTTGAGTTTTTAGCTCGAGCTTGCCCCCCTTCCTTACTCATGCCTCAGTGGTGGACTCGCAAGAGTTTCAACATGAGGTCATGGCTCGAGACTGTGAGTGCATGGGTGTGTGTGGATATAAGTGCATGTGTTAAGAAAAAAAAGAAGCACGACCCTCTAGTCTGATAATCTAGCCTAAGCTTGGTACAAGGCGGGCCAGGATTAAAAGCCTGACTCATTTGACAAGTCTAATTAGGGGATTTATTCCTTAACTAACCCATATCTATATAAGTTCAAGGCGACACTGAACATCAAAGAGTATTAAGTTGTCCATGTGAGACCTAGGGTCTATGATTTATATATGGCTGAGATCAACCTTGTGCCATCCACATGACTAGCTGATTAAGGCTCCTATTCGTTTTTTAAGGTATATACTCCAACAATAACTTCTTACATGAACATTTCTTAGCTTACAACGAGTAACCAGATATGAAAAATGACCCCTCTCGTTGACACTTCTCATGATAGGCTTCTTAGGTAGTGGGCTGATCTTTGTTGGTCATTCATGGATCGTTTCATGATTTCCTAAAAGGTAGTATATTGGCAGGGAAATGTTGAATGGTATTTAAACTCCGTATTTTTTGACAAAAAGAAAATATAATTGATTAAACAACGATTACACATTTTATTTAAAAAGAAAAAGTAAAATGCTTTTCAAGGTGATTTAAAAAATAGATAATATTGATTGTGGCCACCCATTAATAGAATTGAGTAATTTATGAATTTTTTTAATAGAGATGGATGGAATTAGACAAGGATTTAGTGAAAAGGAAGGATTTGAAGAGGCAAAGAACTCCATTCGGCTATCTACCTACTGTATCACTAGTACAGATAGAAATTTTAATTATTTTAGTTGATTTTTTTTTAATTTTAACATTATTTATATATGATATCAATACACATACCAACACACATATGTCCCTATTTTTCACAACATTTTTACTCCAAACCGCATGGAATCCAAACTTCTCATTCTCCAAAATTTTGACAATTCTTTTTCTTTGACCGAATTTTTTCACTTTTTTTTCAAAGTCTCGGACTGAATTAAACAGGAACTTTTTTCATACTGTCTTTTTGCCGTATGCAAATTTGCATACTATGGTTGTGATGCAGTTGCTTGTAGTTGGTCAGTTCTGAAACAAATGGGAGACTAGAAGAAAATAAGAGATTCAAAATTACAAGAAGCATGAGGCTTGAGGGCCATGCATATGCACATGTATTGGAGCATACATACATGAATTAGAATAATTTAAACTGTGGCAAACATGCAGTGTAAAAATCCAGGAAACATTGGACAATCTCTCTCCATCTTATACTTTAAAAAAAAAAATAAAAAAAAAACAGAAATTAAAGAAAAACATAATATATATCCATGTACAAAATGCCTTTCTTTACCCCCAACAAAAATAAGCTCATATACAACACCACTTCTCATATATCTCCACTCCTAAAAGGTTTAATACTAACAAAACGTTAATTAACAACATGTATATATATAATAATCCACAAAAATTAATAATTACCATCCCATTTATATTTCAACAATAAATAGGTAGGATCCCCTCATTTTGGTCCCAGTCGACGATTGACTGACGGTGGCGATTTATGACCAAATCCAGGCCATTTCCATCACAAGATCCACACCATTCATCACGTGTACCATAATCATACTTTTCTTGACTCGAGAACTAGCTTACCCACAATCCATTCGATGCAGATCTTTCTTTTGTAGGCAAGCCATATTGAGAGATATACACTAGAATACGGTGTATCATCTCAACCTTCATGCTATTGCACCATCTTGTTGCATTGGTGCTATTGCACTAGTTAGTAGAGAACGTGGTGCAGGACTGAGGAAGCTGTGGTGAGCCAGGCACCATAGGTGGCCTAGGCGGGGACATGCCACTGCCGCTGTGGCTGTGATTGTTGTTGGCATTGCTATCATTCTGAGGCGCACCCATGATCGATGTGATCGCAGCGGCTAAGGCTGCGGTGAGATTGGGATCAGTGGCGATGGCTGCAGTGACTGCCTCCGTCAGCGATGGGGGCCGTGGTGAGCTGAACTGCATTGCGTGCATGGCGGGTAGCTTGGGAGGGAGGAATATGGGCTGGCCGAGGAGCTGTTGGGAGGCGCCGGACAGCGGCAGGGGAAAGGTGGTGGCGATGGGGGGAGGTGGGGCCTGCTGGAACTGCATGGGGTTTGGGGACTTGGTCAGGTCGAGGGTGATGGTGGGGAACGGAGCGGATGCAGATAATGTGGCCATGGTGGAAGGGTAGGCCAGGGGCTGGAAGAAGGTGGGGTTGATGAGGGGGGTGTCCTTGCTGGTGGTGGAGCCTGAGAGGAGCATCGTGGCGGCTGCTGATGTGGTGTGGGCCATGGCAGTTGCTGCAGGAGGGAGAGGGTGGTTGTGGTTTCCTTCATATGTTGTTATGAGGATGGTCTTGTCTTCAGCACATCTTTGCACCTGGTGCAACAAGCAGTGTGGGTGGAGCCATCAGAAAGGGGCTAATTAGCAAGTAGTTTAATGAAGAGGGTGTTTTTTGCAATTACTCTTCTTCTTCTTTTTTTTTTTTTTATTTTTTTTTCCGGATGAACCTAACATGGGTGTGAGATCTTGGCCGTTCACCTGTTGGGCCTCATCATGTATGTCGTTTGGTCCAAAAATCAGGTGGGTGCAATAATCGTAGCCTCTATGAAAAAGTGGCGATAACATGTGTTTCAGGTAAGTGCATGCCCCTAGCTAGCTACCTCGTGAAAGGGGGCCTGACCTTATTTTGGGCCATGGAATAAATACGGTGCGGCCCACCTGATGAACGGAGATGATCTTGCACACATATGCCACATTATCACGTGAAGAAGAATGCTGTCTATTCGATCAGGGTATTCCTAGCCATCCGTTCCTTTCTAAGAATTTAGTGGGAGGATTAGTCCATTGGAGTGGAGAAAGCAGTTGGAACCATTCATCTACAGTACCCTACCAAGGATGGCCTACACAAATCAGACGATCCTAGCCATCACTTTTCCCCTCATTTCGCGTTGATTGTAGACCATTCATCAGTTTTAATGACAAACGATCGGATGGCTAGGAGATCAATCCAATCAGTCTAATCTTTTAACCGTGAGCCATCCATGGAAGGGGTCAGTAAATGAATGGTCCAAGTTCATTATCTACTGGCCAAGTGTACGGTAGAGAAGAGTAGGATGCATGGAAGTTTTTGATGGAAATGCAACTTATATGTGGTAGTGAAGAAGATATGTACGGTTCAAATCAATAGATCATGTTGGAATGTGGGCCCCACTAGCTGCCGAAACGTTCTAATTAAGTCGCCGCAGAGTAAAAACAAACTCCTTATTATGAGAACCTACCCTTCTTCATTTCCTTAGTCAACAAAATACAGTCAACTGCACGAGGTTGGTCGGTTCCTCTAAAGGGTTGCGCGTGGGGCCCACCGCAGGGCAGGCCACCATGAAAGTTGGACGGCCTGAACTCAGGCCTATCCAATCTTCATGTGGACCACCACGTGAAATTGGAGGTTTTTGGGTGGTTGCCCACTTGTTTTCTATGGCGTGGCCCACCTATTGATTGAGTAGGCCCAAAAAAACGAAAAAAAAAAAAGAAACCCATCACATGGTTGGGATTGGATGGTATCCACATAACTTGGTGGACCCCACATGCAATAGTGTATGAATTCGATGGCTCTTCATCTGAATAGCTCTTACCTGTTTACGGACGGGACATCCAACGGCCATGGTGCAACGGTAGTAAGCACGCGGACAGGGGTTACCCTTCGCCATCTTCTGCCCATATTTTCTCCATTGACATCCATCGCTTATCTACACAACAACCCTTCCAAATTCAGCCCATATGGTAGTAGTACTATGAATCTTAGCCATCACTTAACAAGGTGATTGCACCATTGACATCCGAGCTGTCCATAAGATGGGCCCCACCATTTTAGTCACCTGACTGGTCCACTCATTAGGTGTGGACCACACATATGTCAAGTCGGACCACCGGTGTGCTGGCCCCAGCTTATGTACGGTTCAGATGTCCTACACATGATGTAACATGTTGAGATGCGAACTGGGTTGCTTTTGAAATCAACATGTAATCAGTTGCAGGTGATCTTTATTCATGATAATAGTCATTAAAATCATAAAATCACTTACGAGTGGTGCTTCCGACCGTGCGCGAACGGAGACTCTGGCCTTCCGACAAGGGAACTCCAGTGATTGATCGTCGGTCTTTGGTTGTTCTAGCTTTGGGCTCTTGTTGGCTCCCCAACCTTGGGACACTTGATCGGTGCTGTTATCGATGCGATTTCGCTTACTGGCCATTGAATTCACATCGTGATCATGTTCCTCTGATGCCACTCCACCGTTGTTAGGTGGAGAAGTGGACCGCTCTCCGGTCCCATCATCGGACTGTGTTGGTTCGTCCACCTCGAGTGCACTGGATGGACCTGGGTCCATGAACTGATGAGCCAACCGTGCAGGAACCGACATGTCGTATTTCTCATCATTCTGCAAAAGGATCTAAGCATATTTCATTCACTGGTCAAGATAAAATATGGGTTAAGTAAAAAGCAAAAGAAAAAAAAGAGAGGGTGCGTTTGGTTGCACCAGATATCATGATATTTCATGATTATTCAGTCATATTTGGTGCAACCAAACATGCCTGAAATTAATTGATCGAGAGTGGAAACGGAGCATGACCCACGAGTTACAATTGTTACAAGTGAGATTTTGTACCAAGATCTCCAACCATCCATTGGAGGCTTTGAAGGGCTGCCCATGATCAATGGACGGTGGGAAATGTTTGACAAAATATCTCATTTGTACCAACTAGTACACGCATTAATTTGTTGAAACAAAAATAGATAAGCAACTAATTCGCAATGGTAACAAAGACCCAAATGGACGGTACGTTACCATCCATCCTGGTATGATATCTGAGCCGTGCAAAGGGTGGACACCACCATGAAGATCACCAGGCACATAAAATCACGCTGTCAAATTATCAGGCAGGCAACTAACGAGGGTTGGATGATCAAACCATCAACATGTTTGATTTAAACTGTCCATTTTTTTTGAGTTGTGGTGGGCCTGACACACCAAGATCATCATGGTGGGGCCCACTTTTTGCAAGGATCAGATTTTGAACACAATTGATCCGTTGGACCCTGTGGTTGGAGAGATGTACATGGCTACATATTTTTTTGCAAAAAAAACCACTAATCAAGGGCCCTAAAAGTCCGAAAAGAATCTACGCTTTGAAAGGGATCCAAAAGCATAGTTTTTCAATTCAAAGAAATCAGCCTTTTGATTATTCCTGCGGAGAAAAGTCTCTATTTTTCAAGGTAGCATTTAAAAGTTCATGACAATTCCATCAGGGACTATGTTCATGCAATCAGGACTATAAATATAATTTAATCTCTCACTAATCTATCAATAAAAATAACCTGTTCTTGCTCGATCCTGCCTGCTCGTTGCTGCATCACAGAAATTATCTGATTCTGCAAAGTGCTGTAGTTTTTTGTTATCTGATCCAACATGCTTCTCAGCTTTCGATTTTCATCGTTCATCCGTTCTAGCTCGACTTTGAGTGTGATCAACTACAAAACAAATCAAAATCCTAAATCTTAAGAAAAAAATAAATAAAAAATTAAGCACTTCAATCCAATCCACTAATTCAATGAACCATGTATAGTCACCTTATTTTTAGGTTTCTCTTCAATCACCGATCGACGGCTCCTAGAGTCCAAAGTCCGAAGATGCAATCCGATCTGCAGGACAACAGATCAATACCGTTCATCGCTTACCAACAAGGCCATTTGGGCTTGACCCACATGGAATTAGCATCTAGCAATAGCAATGGACACTCAATTTTCATAATTCAAAAGCTTACGTTCACTCCGGCATCGATCCGTGCTGATCCATCCATCCTTTCATCATGGTGGGGCCCGTCGGCCCGTCTACGATCATTGGAGAAGAAGTCCATCTCCTCAAAAGCAGCACGACGGCCAACGGAATTGAGCATGTCAGTGTCCAATCCGCCGGAAGGCTGCCGGAAAAACTCGCCGGAGTGTAGGAGTGTCATTTCCATCAGGGGTAAAGAGAGAAAAGAGAGAAAAGAGAAAAAAAAGGAGGGGGTATTCTGAAGTCTTTGATAGTAGGAGGCAACCGTCTATAAAAAGGGAGAGTTGGAAGATCGAAGACCGGCCGTTTTTTTCGCGGGAAAAAGGCGTCAGCTTTGACGTAAGTGACAGCTGGCAACACCAGAGACGCGGCTGCGAGCGCAAAGGTGAAGGCGAGATGCATCTCCCATGCTTTTACTCTCCTAGGCGGACTCGCTCGCTTGAGATTTTTCAAGTCCTTCGCAGTACCATGCAAGGAAATAATCACATACGCTCGAATGTACGGTAATTACCATACGTTCGAGACTTTTTTGGGGCCCACCAGTGATGTATACGTGGAATCCAAACCTTATCTATTTAGTAGTTTTGGCCCCCCTTGCATCTCGTACTGGCTTGGATGAGATATACACTACAGGGCAGGTCCATAGTTTCAATTTAAAGCGTCCCCTTATTAATCGTCTGTGGCCCATCTGAGTTATAGATCAGTCAGAATTGTGGAATCTATGCATAACATTGGGGACGCATCTAATGGACGGCTTTGATGGTAGTCAAACATCACATCGGGCCCCACAGAGCTCGGATGTACGGTCATTACTATACGTCCGAACTCATGGAACATCCAAGAATCTGCGATGCTGTTTCCGCGTGTAAGCTCTATTTACGAAACCAATCGTATACGTTAGATCTTTGTGGTGCGGTCAAGTAACGGGATTTTGTGGGTCCCATGTTAAGTACTCTTTATCAGATCGATCCCGTCCATTAGATTCTCACTCTATGTTAGGCCACTGGGATGAAAAATCGGACCGAATGGAAACTCAGTTGCGGCACGCTATAAGTAAAAGTTGAGAGAAGACACCAATCAATAAAACCTTTCCCACTGATTTTGGTGCCCAACCTTTTATGAATCCGTCATCCAATCCATTCATCAGACATTATTAACTAGGAAAAATGGACTATGAAAAATCAATTAATTCAAAAAATCTTCTGGGCCACATCATATGAACTTAGACGTATTATTCATGATTTTACATTTTTCATTGATTTGTGGCATACTTAAGTTTCGGATTATGTTTTTTTTTTTGGTTTCTACGGTGAGAATGAAAGGAGAAACAATTTGAACGGGGTCGATTGGATTTAAATTTGAAGTAGGACCCACAACATCCTGATGGAACCACCGCAAGTTTTGGTGGTACCGTTACCATTTGAACGCACCTCTAGAACTTATTATAATATTCACGGGTGCACGATGAAAATGGCCAGCGGAAGAGATATAACTCGAGGGATCATACTAAACATATATATATGGCCAGGATAGTGATTACGCGGTGGCTTTCACCGCATGAACGGCTTGGATCTTGCGAATACATACACGCTCGCAACTTTTCTGCTAGGATTTCCTTAGATCTCACGCGAGCGAGTGACGTTCTGTTTCGTCATCGCCGTTAGGTTTCCATCAATTCTCTGTTACAAGGCGGTGAACTAGCCGTTAAACGTAACGGCGTTAGTTCAGATCCTGATCCAGCGGTCTCCACGTGCGCGTCGTCTGCGGTCAACGTTGTTGACAGCACGGCTCTCCGATGGAGGTTAGGCTACGTGGGGCCCGCTGCTGGAATACCTAACCCGTACTGACTCTTCCACCGCGCCACGTCAAAGGAGAGAGGAAGATGACTGGCTTCTCGGCTCGGCTCGGCTCGGCTCCTAGAAAAGGGTAGAGGATTAGCTGTTACGTCGGCAATACGTTACTGGGGATATCCACGCCGTCCATCAGTTTTTCCAGCTCATTTCAGTCATGGTCTCATAAATGAAGCATATCCAAATCTCAAGTGGACGAAAGGGTGTTCACTTGACTACCGTTAGAAACTTAGTAAGCCCACCATAATGTTCATTTGCCACCAAACCTGTTGATAAGGTTACATAGACGTGGACATGGATGAAACACAAATATCACCTTATATCACATTGATCCAAAACTTTTGTGCCCTAAAGAAGTTTTTAATGGTGAAAATTCAATCTCTGTTGTGTGGTCCACTTAAGATTTGTATCTGTGTCATTTGGTACCATACACTTAAATGAGCTGGAAAAACTGATGGACGGCGTGGATATATAACACATACATTAAGGTGGGCCCACGGTCAGGGTAGCGTGTTACATGGTCACACCTAATCCGGCCTCTGCAAAAGGAGCGTACAGCGATGCCCACACGTAACTCTACACGTGGATACACGCGCCATCGTGGCTCCTTTCTATGACATCATAACCGCTCATCATGTGGGACCCACTTCTTAGATGGAATATGCGACTGGACGCGGATTGCGTCCAAACCGAGCTATGGAGGTGCCCACCGTGACGTATCTGTTTATCCACTCCGTCCATTCTTATCTAAGATCAAGCCGACCACATAAGACCCAGACCAAGAACGAGGCAGATCCAACGCTGAGGTCGGCGACACCAAAATACTGACCTCGGCTGCATTAAATGCCCCATTGCATTAAATGCCAGTGTCATCTATGGTTTGGCCGATATGAGTGTTGGATATGCCTCATTATTTGTCCCATACGTTAAAATGATCTTAGAAGAGGAATGGACGGAGTGGATAAACAGATACATCAAGGTGGGCCCCTCCAAAGCTCCGTTTGGACGTAATCCGCGTCCTATGCGACTAATCAGATCGTTGTACTCGCAAGGGCATCCAAACGTGATGGTTGACTATATGGGCCCCTGCATTTACAATCGTGCATTGCCGCGTGTACGAAATGCACGTGGGGAATAGTAACGCGTGTAAGAGACAGACGCTGCTACCGACATAAGTGGTAATTAGAAAAAAAAAAAAAAAACCATCTTTGCGACACATGGAAATTGTGTACATCGGATGATGTAGTAGGCCATCTTCAGATGGACCATACCCTGACCATCACCGTAATAAGATAATCGTAGCCTTTTGATTTAGTGGCCTGCAAATGAACGGTTAACATAGATAAACAGGCCAAAGTCACGATCATTAAAAAAGCGATGATGAATTTGGGGTGTGGCCCATCCACATGTATGTTGTAACACAATCGCGTCTGTTGGGCCCACCATGATACAGGTTCCACATCTGCTCCTTACATACGGTGTGCCCCTTATATTTAACTCCGTATCTCAAAAATCAGGCTGATGCAAAACACAGGTGGGTCACACCATGGGGAACAATGGGCTGGTGATTCCCACCATTAAAACCTAACAGATTTTGTGTGGGGCCCACCTTATTTTATATGCCATCTGATCTATTCATAATAGGCACACCATAAGGATGAATTGACAGCCCAAAGCGATCATCTAAGTCATTCTAAATCTCAGGTGGGCCACCACGCCCATGATCGTAGAAGTCTTAGTAATAAATTTAACTTTTGTGGCCCATTGGAGTTTTGGATCAGCGTAAAAATTGGGACTTGAAGAGAACATGAGGGTACGCACATGATGGACGGAGTGGATTCCGTGTACACAACATGGTAGGCCCCACACATGCAGAGTAAGCTCGTTTTACAAACGGCTCGTTGGATATTACCGAAAGGCAACTGATTTTACACCCTCTGTTTTGATGCATGCACTCTTTTTTCCAACTTCTTGACTTTTGCCAAAAGTAGAAAACATTCAAATGAAAAAAGGTGTATGTGTCAAAGCACGGATTAACAATATCATATACATACCATGAATGAGAAAGTTCGCATGCAGCACGTCTTTCTAAGCAATATATTGGAAATCCGGCCGGGCCCGCTGTGTGTGAAAGCTTGGTATACTCGGGTTACGGGCCAACCCGTCAAGATCAATGGACAGGCAGTGATTTAACTCATGTACATGTGTGGCCCACATGAGTAGTGGATCAAGCTGATTTTCAAGGGGGTCCCTCTTCATGGCGTGGCCCACCTTTTGTACGACTCTGATGCCCAACACAAATTAACATTGGTGGGAATGACGGGGACGCAAGTGAAAGTTCACATGCAACCCATGCACGTTCGGGTTCATTAGCCATATGGCTACTGAAGTGATGTCACCAAGTTCTGCAGGCCTCACTATGTATATGTTGTTTCCACACCTGTTTCCACACCGTACATCCATTTGGAGAGATTATTTTAGGGCATGAGCCAAAGAATGAGGCAGATTCAAAGCTCGAGTGTACCACACCACATAAACAGTTGGGACAGTGATGCGAAACCTTCCTAGAGCCCACCGTGATGTTTATTTGAGATCCAACCTGTTCATAATTTCACACAGACACGGATTAAGGGAAAACAAAAAGATCAGTTTGATCGAAAACTTATGTGGCCCCAATAGTCCCAATAAGTTTTTAATGGTACGCGTTCAATCCCACTGTTTTTTGTTTTCTATGATGGGTCTACTTGAGCTTTAGATCTACATCATTCTTTGGCTCATGCCCTAAAATGATCTCTACAAATGGATGGACCGTGTGGATAAAACACATACATCATGGTGGGCCCACAGAACTTGGTGTCTACGTCACTACAGTAGCCATATAGCTACTGAACCTGCGAGTAGCTGATCCGCGTCCCGTTGGTTTTACCCGTGGAACACGTTGGTGTTGCCTTGACCGTGGGGCTCATATTAAAGTATACATTGTATATCCACGCTGTCCAACAGTTTTTCCTTCTTATTTTAAGGCATGGTCCCAAAAGTGAATGAGATCCAAATCTCAAGTAGACCACACAGCAGGGATTGAATATCCGCCATTAAAAACTTCTTGGTGGCCACACAAATTTTGGATCAAGCTGATATTTGCGTTTTCCTTCATCCCATCCATGTAACCTTATCAACAGGTTTAATGGCAAATAAACATTACCGTGGGCCGTAGACAGCTTTTAATGGTCGGCGTTCATTGGCCACTGTTTTCTATGGTGTGGTCCACTTGAGAATTAGATCTGCTTCACTTGGTTTCTTCCACTTGTAGTGGGTACACCCTAAAAAATCAATGGTAGGTGTCCCTTTTCAAATTGTTACCTGTCGTGTGGCCCACCTTTGTTTCGGATTGGCCTTATTTTTGGGCTCCGATAATAACATGAGGTGACACATCTGATGGTCGGATTGGATGTTGTCCATGCATCGCATGGGCCCACAATAGTCAGGTACCACCGTAAGCTATGGTCGTACCCGTGCCACTGCAGAGCACCTCAAGAAGTTATTGCATTCCCACTGAAAATGATGCTATAGCATTGAAAAAGGTCGTCCATCAATCACTCGCTTTTACTAATTCATGCTTTAGTCGTGCGTGTATCTTCTTGTGTCTATTTCTGCTAGAGTACTCCAATGTATAGCAATAGTCCAACGTGGTCATCTTAGGTGATCCAAACCGTTCACAAGAGGGGCCTCAGTACCATAGATGACAGAGGATATCTAATAATGAAACTCTTCTATTAGAATAATTCATAACTTTGATTATTTAGCATTCTTACCTTAAATATGGACCGTTGCCTTGTGGACCATTGATTTGAAAAATTATGATTTTCCAATCTTATTTCTTCATATCAGCGGTTTGGATCATTGAATATGACACTAGATCCAACGGCTACAGTCCGTAGGTATCCTACTGCAGTAAGTAGGGTTATCTTGTAGCAAACCGTGACCATCCACTTGTTTAGAAAGGGACGGTTGGTAACTTGAATCTTAAATGTGGTCCATTGATGGAACAATAAGGAAATGAACGTAAAGAGGCCTAATTCAAAGAATAAAGAGGGAGACCAACCACCCACTTGTGTACTTGTTTGAAAAAAGGAGTGTTTGGGAATCCAATCTTCTTGGCCAATCCTCTACCTGATCCAAGACTTTGAACAGTGTGCTCAGTTTTCATTCTGACAAGTGGGCCATTGAGTCGGTAATCTAGAATGTGGACGGTCATAGCCTTTGGATCTGTGGCCTCAAAACAGACGGTTAAGAGAAGCACACAGTAATGACCCACAGCCAATAAGAAGATCTTTTGGGGGCTTGTTCTTTCTACAAGAGGAAACAGACCAACGGTCTGGATTGTCGAGTATGCTGTCCAAAAGCTTTGGTCAGGATGTTATATATCGGTCCTCTCTTTTATAAAACTTTCTAACATTTCCTACTTGAAGATTGTGCTGGTCTTCCTTTCGGTGCAATGTACTTTTCGTGGCAGGGCCCACCTTATGAACAGCCGTGATTTAGATCACGTGTGCCTAATCAGCACGTGTGTCACGAGCAATTCCCTCTTTGCCAATGGGAATGGGGTTTGCTCAGACTCCATATCTTGGAAGCTAAGCCAATCCAAGAAGCTGAGCTAATGGTAGGTGAAGATCATGACCGTGATGGTTCACCATCTCTTTAGTGGTGGTTATCATCCACCATACACGTTGATCTTTCAAATTATATGATCCACCGTGGATGGATTGGGAACCTGATCATCAGGCTGATCGAGCTTTGCTAAGCTGTCCCAACGGTCGGTAGCAAATGGACGGTTAAAAAATGAAAGTCATTGGCTCAGATTCACTAGAGAAAATCGGACAGTTAAGATTGTAAAATGGTGCGATGTTCATGGCTGTGCTCATTCATCGATTGGGCCTCATGCCACGTGTACAGAGGATAAGTTACCACCATTTGAAAAGTGGTGGTGTACTATAGGAGAGCCAACGCGGTGAAAGAGCCGGCCCAAAGTCCATATGCTTGAAAATGAGAGTTTGAGTAGCCCAAAAGCCTCCTCTAAGGTCGCTACCCTTTCAAACCTTTATGAAAAGAAGGCACCCTTGTGGGGCCCACCGAAACGTGAGCTCTTTGAAAAAGCATCCGTTGAACAGAAGATGCGGGTTTTGTGGGGTTATAAAGGAAAAAGCACCTCTTTGTCAGTTTCCATCACCTAAGAAGATTAATCACGGAAGCACAGAGAAAGACAGAAAGAAGAATAAAAAAACAAGCTCTTACCCTGCGATACGGAGAAAAGACGCCCTGCATGCGCTAGTTCAGCCGACGTGAGGACGAGCGGATTAGGACTCATTCCAGACGGTGAGGCCCTTACCGTGGGGTCCACCTTGATGTATTTATTATAAATCCATACCGTCCATAATTTTTTCCAGATTATTTTAGGGCATGGTACAAAAAAATGTGGATCATACTATTATTGGAATAAGTGTTGATTGAACGCTCCACCATTAAAAGAATTCATAGGGACCACTTTAATGTTTCCATAATGTTTATTTTCCATCCAACCTGTTTGATAAGGTAAAAAAAACAAAACAAATATTAGATTGATCTAAAACTTTTCTGACCTATAATAAGCTTTTAATTGTCAATAACCAATGTTTCCTATTATATGCTCCACTTAAGATTTGGATCCATTTATTTTCTAGGCTCTTGCCCTAAAATAATCTATAAAAATTGATGAACGGAGTGGATTTGGAAGATATCTATACATCAAGGTGAGCCCCACGTCCAGGGCCGCACCATCTTGGGTGAGGCTAGGGCTGCACCTAATCAGCTGGCAACGTGAAGGGCTTAAACTCCAGGGAAAAGTACTAAACTGCCCTTTAATTTATTAGAATATTACTTATGGACCTTTGCTTTTTCTCAAGTGTAATCCTGTCCTCGCAGTTATAAAGCAATTTGATAGTAACAAAGATTTAGTCTTAAATAACTTATTCTATTAAGTTCATCTTGATTTTTTACCGCCCATCATGAGAATCATTTATTTCATGGGTTGTAAATTCAGCACATGGGGGTGGTTGAAAATATGTAGAGGTGTATGTTAGACAATTCAAGGTGCTTGAATGGGGTCCTTATCCTTGCCTCCATATTAGACTCTCAACAATTTCAACACACGAGGTATGGGTTTTGAGCACTTATAAGTGGTGAAATCCTACTATGGTGCGAGTTTGGGAGTGTGCGTACATGAGTGGTGTAACGACCCTAAAATTTCGGTAGGAAAATTTTCTTTTATGAGCAAAAATGGGTTTAGCTAAATAAATTTAAGATGATAAACGAAAGAAAAGTATGGACTGATTGGTTAAAGCCCTCTTAAGTGAGAGGGAAGATCAGGGATCGAAAGAGAAAGAACGAGATGATATTTCATCCATCGTAAAAGAAATGAAAGGAAAATAATAATAATAATAATAATAATAATAATAATAATAATAATAAAAGAAAAAAAGAAAAAGAAAAAAAGGTGGCTGGACGTCCAGCGTTGGACTCTAAAATAAGGTGACGTGGGGCCCCTACTCATGGCCCCTACTCATGGGACCCACCTTGATGTATTTTGTACATCCACTCCGCCCATTTATTTCTCTATTTCATTTTAGGTTGGGGGTTCGAATTTGGACCCAAACTGAGGTCCGAGTGGGCCACACCATCTGAAACAAACTAATGGTGAAAACTTATAAAATAAAAATGAAATTTAAAAAGGTAAAAATTCGGGGCGTGGACAGCGGTCCACTCGTGGACCCCATTGTGATGAAATCAGTAGATCCAAGCCGACCATATGTTGTAGTATAATGTTTTACAAGCTTGGGTCCAAAAATCAAATAAATCCGAATCTCAGGTGGCCCACACCACTTAAAATGTTAATGATAATAACACACATGGTTGAGGCAGTCCAATTTTGGATTGTTGTCCACTTTTGGGACCCATTTGATGACATTTTAAGAAATCTAATCCGTCCAATATCTTAATAAATAAGTTTTCTAGTTGAGGACCAAAAATGGCCCGTACAGGATATTCCAGTGGGCCATACCAAGATAAACAGTGGGGACAACACCTGTCCACTGGTTCGGAGCTTGTGGGCCCCACTGTGTAGTTTTTGAAAAATCCGATCCACCCAATCTCTGGAGTAATGAATTATTAGTCTTGTGATAAAAAAATCAGCTCAATCAGAGTTCCAGGTGGGCCATGCCAAGTGAAATAGTGGGGAGGTACGGTATAGATTCTCATAAATGGATCATTTTAGGATATCCTACGACAAAATCTTTGCAAAATATAATCAATCATATTTGGTAGTGTACCATTGGGGAACTTGTGACCAAGTATAGGATGACCCACTAGTCAAGTGGGCCGTACCATCAGAAAAATAGAAAAAGGGGCCATTCCTTTTGAAAACGTGGGTCACAATAATCAAATCTGGACCGTCCATTAAGGAACCAAAATTCAATAAAGTATAATCCAAATTGAAAATAAGTATATTAAGGTCAGATTGGTGATTTATAAATATAAATTACATTTATTGTAGATTCAGGACCGATTCTACTCAGGACGTGACACAATTAACAAAGTAATCGCCACTATGAACAGGTGAGTACATCCCAACACGTTTCCTAGTCATTTTAATTAAGTAAGTTGTGTGATGAATGTATTATGTGATATTGATTAATTCATGCTTATTTAAATATTATTTAAATAATTTCTATTTATAAATGTCATGAAAGATTGCCTCTCAAAATGAGAGATGAAATGTACGGACGTGAATTATTGTATGGCTGTAAATTATTGCATGTATTACGAATTATTGTGCCTAGAGTTCGACTCTGGAAGACCGGTAGGTACTTAAGTACCCGGTTACCCAGGGACCATCCTGGAAGCCCACTAATATGTCGAAGTCCGCCCTACAAGGAAGGGGGAGCCGATTGATGGGATCCAATCGAAGCAAGTGGAAGACTGAATATATGCCCACTTGATGTATCATTTCATTCATTCTTGCATTAATTATATGTTACCTATATTTGATGGCATGTGTTTATCCTGCTTAATTGAAATGCATGTGAACCGTATTAGGTTACTCACTGAGCTTTCCAGCTGACGTTGTGGATTAAAAATATACAGATGATGTGGATGTTGAACCTTCAGAGAATGCCCCTGATAATGAGATGGGACCACTAGAGGAACCGCAGGACTATTGGCCTAATTTAACCGAGGAAGAAGTGGCGGCTCTAAACTAAGATGTTTAGACTAGTTTCTTTTATTTTATTATTTTTAATAATTAGTAGACATCTAATAAAGTTCCAAATGGGTGGACTTAGTTTATGGTTGAATACTGCATGAGTAAATGATAACTTAGTATTTCATTATTTTATGCCTCTTAAAGTTGTTTAACGTTATAAATGCATTTAGTGCACTAGTTATACCCCGTAAACTGGGCCGGAGGGTGCACACTCTGAGTCCAGATTTTGGGGCGTGACAAGTGGGGTGTGAAAAAAAAAATTTCAAGTTGCTTGAATATGTGTCATGGCACATGTGAGGTGGCCAATTGTGGGTTCGTGACACACAATGTATATATAAACCTTAGCACATGAGAGGCATTAAAGGTTGAATATGGCATATGTTTGCTTTGCCTGAAAGTGGACAGTGTCACTTGTGACACATTGACACATATGACAAAATGATTGTAAATGGGGTAAGATTACTATTCTAATTGTGTGGTGACATTATTTACATTTTACTACAACGATAATATTTTCTGCAATATTGTTTGTTTCACCACCAAACATTGAAAATTTTACAGTGTTATAGCGTGAAAATTAATGTTTACAATTTACTTTACCTGCTTCCTTTAGAAGTATATTTGAATGTTGATTTACAAGCCATTATTTTCCTTTAAACAAACACCTAGAACTGATAATGATAATAAGAGCTTATTTACTTTGCATTTCACAAAAAATTAGAAAATCAAACAGGCCATGAGATTATAGTTTTGCTTGTAACATAATAAAAAATAAGTAGGTCTCAAGTTCTTTTAGGAGCAAGAAAACCTTAAAAAGGTTTTTGAATTTTGTAAGGAAAATGAGTTGGAGAAAAGCCCCTCTCTCCGACTATTAATTTGAACTCCTAGCTAGTACCAAACTGGCCCCGAAGATGAGCTTGCATGTACTTGGAAGCCAGCTGTTATTACTAATCTAATAAAGTGGCAACAGCCACATCATAAAGGCTATACTTATATAATATTCACCACCATTAGCTTCTTCTGATGTGGAACTCATGTACAAATACTCAGACCTTTAGGTCGTATTGCGGATGGTGCATACCTATAGAAAATCATATTGATCAGGAAATCCTAATTAAGCAATTGATGGCCAAATTTAGCAGATAATGGTCCAAATTTAGGGGAAAAATCTAGGGGAAAATCAAATTGTTACTATTTTCTTCTCAGTTAATTTTTAGGTCAGGACCCATTTCAAAGTGGTGCTAAACTAACATTGGTGTCTTGCCCCAGTTGTCATGCATGGTCCTCCTGATCAGCTTTCCTATATAGAGAGCTAGCTACTTCCTCACTGTGAATATTACAGATGATAACTAATTCTTATCATTTCCACCTAATTAAAATGAATGGTCACGATTGAATTCATTTGGAACACGGCCTAAGGCATCAGTGCATCAATCCTAAGTGGGCCATGTTGTCACTTGAATCTATCATATATATATACTTGGGGACCAATACAAATATTGCAATCGAGATCATATACAGGAAGAGATGGCTAGGATTGTTAGATAAAAGTGATTCTCAATAAGCATAAGTGATCCATGATGAGCCCCAACAAATAATCGGATCAAAATTTTCAGTAAACTTATCTTTACGTGATGATTTTTGACATTAATGTAAAAATACCATTATTACGATTTTAATGATCGTGAACCAAACACCAGAATCAAAAGTCAAATTGAGAAATTCAGATGTTGAGGTGGAAAGAAGATAGGTCCAATCATCATTTTGAAACATCTATCCATCAGGCTGCCATAGAGTACTCATGCCTCCAAAGGAGCACTGCAGCTAGGTGATCCTAACCATTTGATCCATGGCCAATAAAAACAGACTATGGTTGGAACAAAATAGCCGACACACAAAAGGTTAAGATGATCTAATTGGTATGATTTTTTGCATCATGGCTTGTATCCAGTGGTACCAAATGAATGGGCAGTCCAGATTCAACCCATAAAATTGAAATCGGCATTATAATAAGTTATCTCAATGCTTGATTTTGCAATGTCTATGTTGGCTAGACATCTTCAAAGTTCTAGAATTTTAAAAATCAATGGAAGGAGAGAGAACGTGAGGATGGTGTGGGAATGAAAGGAAGAGTTCAAATTCGTCATTTTGGGTCGGCTCCCATCATGATTTCGTAATTAATGGCAATCTTCAATGTCACCCTCAGCCGTTGGGTGGAGGTTGGATTGAGTGGATGGTCTAGATTGGTTGTTTGATACTGAATGGATGGTCAAGATAGAGAGAGAGTGTAGGATTGAATGGATAGTCTAGATTGATTGATAATGAAAAGATTGTCAAGATTGAGAGGGAGAGACGGTTCGATGTAATAGATGGTCTAGATTGATTGATACTGAATGGATGATCCAGATTTATTGATTCTGAATAGATGCTCTAGATTTAGATCAGGGAGAGAGGGTTGGATTGAATGGATGGTATAGAGTGATTGGTATTGAATGGAAGGTCAGAGAGAGAGAGAGAGAGAGAGAGAGAGAGAGAGAGAGGTTGGGTTGAATGGATGGTCAAGATTAACAACCCGTCACACCGGGCCAACGTGTCAAGTGTCTAAGACCTAGGAGCGGCGCAAAAGGTGGGCCGCAGCATGAGGGTCATTGGTGGGAAAAGAAGGCTGGTCCAGATGAGTAGGTAGACAGACGTACGTTTGGACTGGTCTATATTTCATCGTGTGGCCCACCTTTTTCATGGCTAATAAAGTCGTACCCAACAAGAGGTTGGCATGAGTGTCGGCTTGTAGCTTAATCTTCCCCACAAGAAGCTGGAGATGATCATCATCAGAAACAATCGTGTGTCAGACACACACACACAGAGAGAGAGAGAGAGAGAGAGAGAGAGAGAGTCTACGCAAGTTGCAAACAAGAGTATGGGTCTCGCTGTCTAAAAGGATTGAGTGCCGGGTCAGGCGCCGATTTCGTTTACCACACCGTTTCTTTCTTTTGACTCCGACCATCTCTCTCTCATCCTCCTCCCAGTTCTCTTCTCTTCTCTTCTCTTCTCTCTCTCTCACGTGACTCTCCAATGACCATTACAACCCCAGAATCAGGACTTCCAAGCCTACAACTCTAGAACCATGGAGAAGCGGAAATTCCATTGCTAGACTACTATGTTCGTTTTTCACCATTTCTTAAATGGTGGTGTTACTAAGTTACTTACACCGAAATATTCTAAAGATTTCTCTCCTGATGTCATGATGATCTGGAATGGAATTCGTTGGGCCTACCATTGGGAGACACTCATCAACATGATCTAAACCTCTGATCCGCAGCCTTCAAATGACTGGTTAAAACAAATGTACACCAGTCACAGTTTAAGTCCTACAATTCGATGGCTACGATCATCTGATTTGTGCGATGCAATATCTCCTTACATGGAGCCAACCGATTGATCGCTCAGGATCATGCTTACGTGGGTGGGCCTGATCACGGGGATGGACCCTTGTACCCCTGTGGTTATGACCCAAGTGATGCACCATTGTAGTGATGGATTGCCCATAAGAAAGAACAAACTAGGGTAT
Organism: Liriodendron chinense; assembly: GCA_003013855.2. NCBI lineage: Eukaryota > Viridiplantae > Streptophyta > Magnoliopsida > Magnoliales > Magnoliaceae > Liriodendron > Liriodendron chinense. The sequence goes on along the minus strand of ML058484.1, from coordinate 1,026,008 downwards.
TAGCACCCTGTAAAAATATTCATACTAATCAAACTTGAAAAACCCAAAACCTCAAGTGCATTTATGTTAATCTGGGTCGAGTTGACTCAATGACTCGACCGTGTCTTTAATCGACTAGGCATTTAAAAATAGTTATGTTTAATAACATTAATCGATTTCCTGAAATCATGAATAAATGCATAGCCTATGGTGCATTGTAGACATGCAGAGTCTACCTCACACTGAGTCAGTGAGCCGACTCGCGGGTGTCATCGATTCATGAAAGTCACAGAATTATAGAACTACAACATTAACAGGACTGTAGTTTTATTGTGGTGCTTAATTAGGAGGAAAAAGGAGATTGAAGACCGTCGTTTGAGAGAATTCAAAAATCCTTATCCCTCTCCCTAGAATGAACCACTCATCAGTTTGAATTTTGGTGTCTTAGGATAAGAAGACTTTGAACCGAAGAATCGTTGAATTCGATGATTGCGTGAAGAATCAAGTATGAATTACACAATCTTGGAAAATAAGATAATGATGTGAGCTAATTAGAGTTACATTATCTATGCTAATTCAAGCTCAAAATAATGCGGAAGTTTTTAAAACAATTTCTGGACTTTGACCTCAGCCTCATTCCAGCTTGTCCTTAATTAACGGGTAACATCGACGAATCAAATGGTATCTGATTATTATAAATGGGTTTACGGTCTTTTTCCATTAGTCAATATTTTAGCAGTGTATTTTCTGTTGTAATTGTCATAAAATATTGGAATGATGATACATCGATGTGATGGTCTTGATTGGAAAATCCTAACCCTTCAATTGGAGGCCAGAAAATAGATGGTTAAGAAAGAAATTACAGCAACTTTCCACATTCAACCTAAAGAGGTTCAATCAGGAAGATTTTCAGCGACTGGCATGGGGCATCCATGATGATGGAGCCCATAGGTGCACTTCGGTTTTTAATTTGTGCAAGTGGAGCCCATGGTTAAGTGATCCAGATGGTTTGTATTTTGGGCCCCACTGTGGATGGGCCTTGCCCTAAAAGCTTCCTTGATAGAAAAATCCTAGCTTACTAATTGGTACAGTCAAGAGGATAAATGCAACAACAATCCACATTGAATTTTAAAGTGGCCCAAGATCGCTGGCTCACATTTTCCGATCTTGGAGATATCGAAATTCAGACTGGGCCCCATCACAGAAAAATAATGTAGATGATGGAAAAGTAGGCCCCACTTGCACAAACTGAAAACCAAGTCTTCATTTCAGTTGGATAGATAGGTGGAAGGTATCATTCATTTAACAGGGGGTTAGCGACAGCTATTTCATCTTCAAAGGCAATTTATTGAGAATGGGTGTCATCCAAACGTAGTTGTCATTGAATTATAGCATTTTCTATAAAGAGTAGCAAACTTTCCATGTCTTGACCAATCAAAACTGAGATACTGTATTTTATATCACCCCATCAATGTGCATTTCTTACTTCTTTAATTTCTTGATTCAAACTTTAAATTTCTTGATTCAAACCAGTCAAGCAGCCCCTTGGAAGTCTTGCTAACCAGTGGGCTCTCTTTCTCTCTTTAGCCAGTGGCCATCTCTCTCTCTCTCTCTCTCTCTCTCTCTCATATTAAAAATTTGATTAAGATGTTTTGAGGCCATCCTACAATACTTCGTGTGTGGGACACACCGTGACGTAGAGCCCAATTCCAATCCGTCCATAAGGTGCATCCCTTCATGTAGAGGTGCACAACGATCTGATCCGAGTTGAACATGGATCAGATCGGATTGTTCAGCTACTTGAGTAGGTGTGTTCGAACAATGTTCGAACAAACATTCGAACAAGATGGCTCTGTTTGAACTCAATTTGGTCTAGCCCAATCATGTTCGAACATATGGATTTCGAACAATTTTTACGAGTTCGAGCAAGTTCGAACAATTTTGCTTTTTTCATTTGAAAATGTTTTTTCTACTACTGAATAGGTAGATACTGATTTTTTCGTTTTGTGTGTCCCACCATGATGTATTTGTTTTATCCACTTCGTTCATCCATTTGTACAACTTATTTTAAGGCATTAAATAAGAAATGAGGCAGATACAAAACTCAAATGGACCACACCACAGGAAACAGTGAGGAGAATGATGTCCACCATGGAAACCTTCCTGGGCTCACAGTCACGTTTATTTGTCATCCACCTCTCTCTCTCTCTCTCTCTCTCTCTCTCTATATATATATATATATATATATATATATATATATATATATATATAATCGAGTCGAATGAACGAATCGAGTCAAGTCGATCAATATTCGAGTCGAGTCGAACAGGACTTTGTTTGAAATTGAATTGATTTTTTTTCGAACACACCATGTGTGTTCGAGCAAAGTTCGAACAATAAGACTTTCTGTTCGAACAGGGTTTTACCGAGTCTATCCGAGTCGATCCAAACGGTTAAACTCAGATCGTGTCCAGCTCTACCTTCATGTTTATACTGAATCCCAAAAATCAGCCTAATCCAAAACACTGATGGGTCACACCACAAGGAACAGTAGTATGGGGATGCCAACGGCCCATCATAATTAAAACCTTCCAGATTGTGTTTGTAAGGATCTTATGTTTTGTATGTTCCATCCAATTCATTTAGAAGGTGCACCCTTCTGGATGAATGGGCACCCCACAAATTAGTCCATTCCAAAAAGTCAGGTTTTAGGTATGCTTTTACATGTTGTGGCCCACCTGGGTTTTATATCCGCTTGATTTTATGGATCCAAGGAGAACAGAAAGGATCTGACCTTATGGACGGCTTGGATGCGGGTCTATGTCACATTGGATTCATATGCAATGTGTTGCAGAATAAGCTTATTTTACAATGTTGTAGACGATCAAGCACGTTTGTTGAAGTTTTTTCTGCGACTCTGTGTAAAATGTCATGGGAGTAATTTTTGGGCACCGATTGCCTGTTCTTTTTTGGACTGGATTTTTTTGCGCGGTTTTCAAGGAAGTGAGAGAGTTTTAGGGCAAGAGAAAGAGCCATGCGGAAGTTAGGAGTTCTTTGAGATGAAGAAAATGGATGTGTTTATCTTTTTCATATGAGAATTAGCTTTGTTAGCTTTTTTTATTTTTTATTTTTTAGTCAGTCATGTAACGCACCCACCTAGTTAATCAAGCAACACACCCACTGGTCAGTCATGTGACGCACCCATTGGTGCTGTTAGCAGCGAGAATTCACCCTGATGGGTTTCGAGACCTAGGCCTCTTGTTGAAACTCCACAGAGTCTACCAACTAGGTAAAGGCCCCGAACCAATTAGCTTTGTTAGCTTGGGATTGCTCTTGTGGGCTGTTATCCGGGTTGTGTTTCTTCTATCTCTGGTAACTTCTGATATCATAGTGGATTGGTGTCGCTTTTTGCCATGGTTTTTTACCCGTGAGGGGTTTTTTCACGTAAAAATCGGATTGCCTCTTGTGTGTGTCGATTTGCTTGTGTGATTGCTATCGTGGCATGTTCCTCACCTGCTTTGATTGCTTCCGCTGTGGGGCTCCTAACCTCAACAAGTAGTATCAGAGATAAAAGTTGGGAAGGAGGCAGAGAGAATCTGAGGCGAGGCATCAATGACGTCTTCTAATATGAGATTCGATGTGGAGAAAGATTCCGTGAAAGAAAAACATGAGAAGCGATTGGTATCTATGAAAGAAGTAGAGTAGAAGAAGGTGGATCGATACGCCAATATTTTAATAAGGTTTATTGACTATGATCAGATTTAATCAGGAGAACTATTTATGGTGGAGCTGCGGGATCGGCAGCAGGATCCACGGTTGCTCGTGTGTGGCGTGTGCACAAGGGCCACATGAGCGAGCAAGTGGTGAAGGTGCAAGGATAAAGTCGATGAGGCATGAGAAGCGGTGGAGCTATGATGATGACGGAGTAGAGATGAAGATGTGTGTGGCAAGGTGTTGCATGAATATTAGAGTTGTGGTGGACTTTGTTGGGATTGAACACCTCAAATCATCATGCATAGAGGCCATCGACCGATTGGTCATGATGGAGCCAAGATAACAAGCATTGGAGCAATTTTTAAGCATTCGGCCGGCTGGCCGATCGGTCGACAGTTTCCTTTTTTGACTGAGTTTCTTGCGCGGTTTTTGCGCAATGAGTTTCTAATCCCGATTTTCTTCTATTTAAGGGGATGTAATCCAAGATTAGGGTTGCCGGCCAATGGGCCAAGGGATTGAGAGAGTTCTATGGTAAGAGAAAGAGCTATGTGGAAGCTAGGAGTTCTCTAGGATGAGGGAAATGGATGAGTTTGTCATTCTCATGTTAGAATTAGCTTTGCTAGCTTGTGATTTCTCTTATAAGTTGTGATCCGGGTTGTCTTTCTTCTATCACTTGTAACTTCTGATATCATAGTGGATTGGTGTCGCTTTGTGTCGTGGTTTTTTACCCATGAGGGGTTTTTCCACGTAAAAGTCGGATTACCTCTTGTGTACGTCAATTTGCTTGTGTGGTTGCTATCGTGGTGTGTTCCTCACCTGCTTTGATTGCTTCCGCTGTGAGGTTCCTAATCCCAACACAATTCTCATTTGAGACAAATTCTCATGAGATTTTTAAATTTTGAGTTTTTTTTTTTTCTAAAGATATCATTGAAAAAATCTTACCAAAAATAAAAATATTTACAAATATTAATCATAAATTATAATTAAATTTAAAATTTAAATACATTATTTATAACATCAATTCCTTTAGGATTTTTCTTATTTCTAGAGTCAATATCACACGAGTATTGCAATAATACCCTTATATTTTAAAATCTGCCAATATTTTGAAAATCTTGGGATAACATTGCTGCATTGTCATTATGTTTTTGGTTGAGACATTATTGCGAAAATTTCAAAATCTCGGATATTTATCATGGAACGTATTCAACTATGTCTAAATATTATTCAACTGTTTGTAAGGGGTTCACCATGTTATGTGTGTGCCATCCAACCCGACATGATGACAGGATGCCCCAAAACTCATGTCTATACAATCATTCAGTGGGCCATACCATATAAACAATGCACATCCACCCAAATACTTTCAAATTCACGTGGGCCCACATAATGCTTGGATAGGCTTTCGTTTTGGGCCGTCCAATTGTCTTGTGAGGTGACTGATCTGGACGGATTCGATTCCGTGCATAAACCACAGTGGGCCCCACAAGCAGAGTTGTAGACGATCCATCCTCTTGCACAGTTGCACTTACATTTTTATTGTCACCTTGTGCTTTGCATAAGTGAAAATATCGTTCTTGGCAATTTCTCGGATATTTGCAGATTTTGATGATTTACTTGGGATAATATTCAGAAGATCTTGCTGAAAATAGAACATTTAAATATTATTATAAATAACTAAATAATTTTAAAAATTGAAAGGTATAGGTACAATTGAATTACTTTAGCTGCTAAGTAATTTTTCTCACAATAATTTCCCAATAAAATATATATATATATAATAAAAGAAATTACTGAGGTTTTGAATATCTAGATAAGATGGTGTAATCAAAATTCTGCGAGAATATATAGCTACATTTTCAAAATCTCCGGAGTATTTGTTATTGGTAAGGAAAGATAGCTCGCATCCAACATCTCCACCGTGCACATAGAACACGTTGAGGGCAGTGGGAAGCCGTTGATCTGATGGGGCACCACATAGACAGGCCGTAGACCAAATATTACGGTAACTGGACAATCCTAACCGTCTGATTGGTACAATTTTCACAGTCAACAACAGGAAGGGCGGGGATTGGGTCCTTACCCCTACCAGGACTTAGCTAGATACGGATGGTCCTGTCAGGGGATCTATGGGGCCCACCGTGATATATGTTCTTTATCCACGCCGTCCATCCATTTTGAAAAATCATTTTAGTTTACGTTCCCAAAAATAAGGCAGATCTAGTGCTTGGTCCCACACCAAAGGAAACATTGAGGATTGATTGCCTACCGCTGAAAACCTCTTGGGGGCCACAGAAGTTTTGGATCAAGGTGATATTTATGTTTTTCCCTTCATCCAGGTCTATGTGACCTTATGAACAGGTTGGATGGAAAATAAACATGATGGTGGGCCCTAGGAAGGTTTCAACGGTGGGATCATTGTCACCACTGCTTCCCGTGGTGTGGTACACTGGAGCTTTCGATCTGCCTCCTTTTTGGGTACATGCCCTAAAATTATCTTTCAAATGGGATGGACGGCTTGGAAAAAAAACATATATATCACGGTGGGCCCCACATAGCCCCTGACAGGACCGTCCGTCTCTAGCTAGGTCCTGGTAGGGGTGGTACCTAATCCGCGCCCACGAGTAATGAGTCCAGCTAGGTTCCAGCCCAATGTACAGTATGCTGACGCATGAACGTGTGGGGCCCATTCTTGCAGAATTCCCAAAAGTCTCCATTGCAGGAAAGAGATGCGAGCCCTTTCATCTTCGGTCTATGCACCCTCGAATGTGGACCGTTGTTGTATTTTCTCCTAAACCATCTATTTGTATCCCATAGATCGATGGTTAGGATCTTCCAATCGAGAAGATTTTTAAAGGGTTTCTCGACCATGGCATGGACCATCTGCTCAACGGTTGTGATTCACTATACATGGCCCCACTTGTTCCAATTCTGCTCAGCATGTTTGATGATGCTCAGGACCCCAACAATGTTGAGACCAAAGGGTTCATTGCTACACAGCTTTACCCAACAAGAACGCAGCCACTCCAGAGCTGATCATCTTCAAACTTAGCTAGAAAAAAAAATCCATCAGCAATTGAAATGGTCAAGGATGCGTTTGGTTGCACCAAATATCCTGATATTGTTGGGCTGGTTCTACCTCAAAATGACTAGTCATTGTTAAGGAGCCTCTTCCTAATATATAGCCCAGTAATCTCCTAAGCCTCTAACCGATGTGGGACAAACCCAACAATCCCCCCTCCACAGGGGATAGGGGCTCCCGAGCACTGCCCTCCCGGATTTTTGGGCACTGGGCTCTCGGGCACTGCCCCCCTCGCTTGTGGGCTCTGGGTGTGGGCGGATAGGGGCTCCCGAGCACTGCCCTCTCTGGACTCTCGAGCACTGCCTCCCTCGCTCACGGGCGCCACCACATACCGGCTTGGCTGGGCCAGCTCTGATACCACTTGTTGGGCCGGTTCCACCTCAAAATGACTAGTCATTGTTAAGGGGCCTCTTCCCAATATATAGCCCAGTAATCTCCCAACCTCTAACCGATGTGGGACAAACCCAACAGATATATCATGATTAATCAGTTTAATTTGGTGCAACCAAACACCCCCTAAATGAATAAAAGGATTTAATCTTCTGGTAGCATGTAATTAGGTTCTAAATGGATTCCATGCGTGGCCAAGATAAGGATTCCAAATGGACCATCATGGAGTAACCAATCAGATCTTGACATCTTCACCAATCAGATTAACCCCTGCGACGTAATGGCATGGAATGGATTGTATGTTCTCATTTCGTCGTTCATGAGAAAATCTTGCGATCATGGTTCGAAAGAGAAATTTCTAATAGTTGCTTGCAATTTCACGCTCTCCCAGTTACTTCGCCCTGGTGCTTACGCCTCAGTCATCCTGACCACCCACCAACTGGGGCCCACCGTGGATGGGTCATGTGGAAACAACCCCATCAATCAGTGATCCTCAACTCACATGCGAAGGTGTTCAAGTGTGGAAAGTCCTTGATATCCCTCCCTTACATGAGTGGTGAAAGGACACGGATTGCCTACGGCACCTGACCGATCCTGTGGTCAAAAGCTGTGGGTCCCACTGCGATGTTTGTGAGAAATCCACCCCTTCCATCCCCTTTTCCAGCTCATGTTACAGCATGAGACCAAAAGTGAGCCGGATCCAAAACACAGGTGGGGATTGAATGCCCACCGTTGACATATTTGTGGGCTAAAAAAGTTATCAGGCTAATATTTTTGTGTTTTCAGTTCATCCCAGTGGTAATGACCTTATGAACGGTTTGGATGGAACATAAACATCAGGGTGGACCACAGGAAGGTTTCAACATAGGCATTTACCTCACCCACTTTTTCCTATTGTGTGGCCCACTCGAGTTTTGGTACCATCTCGTTTTGGGGCTCATGCTCTTGCTGTCTTACATGAGCTGGAAAAACTAGCTTTTGACCGCAGGAAACTTCCCGCGGTCAGGTGTCGCAGGCAATCTGCGTCATATGGTGAAGACCTCTAATCATTGGGGTTTGTGGCATGCGCCAATCCTACTAGATGAATGGTCTGGATCACCAGATGGTGGCCCACAAAGGACTAGCAACAATGCAAGCAATGCATGGTCTCATCACATATAAAATCTGAATCGACAGCAACCCAAGTAAGATCATGTATTGCAAATGACTGCATGAACCTAGATGATGTATAACAATGACAAGAGAATGAAATCACTTATTTAGAATGGAGCAGCAGCAGTACCACAGAAAAAATAAGGAAATTCATGAAGAACATTCTTTCATTCCGGTCAGCCCTTGAATTCGCCAATCAATACATCCGAAACTTCTCCTTGGTCTTCTCGAAGACTTGTTCAGCGATGATGGCGCCATTACCATCAGCTCTTTTAATCTCCATGTGGGCCTTTTGGTAGAATCCAGTGCCCCTCAATGCATCAGCTATAAAATCATCGAATCCAATAGCTATTGCCGCCTCCGCCTTAGCTCCATACACCAACCTCTGCATTATAAGGACAGTTCACATGACACCCAATTGAAAACATAACCGGACAGTTTTTCAGACAAAATACAAAGTTGTGAAAAGAGGAAAGAAGGGATGGTGCCCCACCTTAATTCGAGAAAGATGGATTGCACCAAAGCACATTGGACAAGGCTCGCAAGATGCATACATTTCGCAATCGGAGAGCTCAATCCTTCCAAGTTTCTTGCATGCCTATACAAAGTACAAGTATCACACCACGCGTGAGATTCATATGGATGTGATGGATAAAATATGAGGAATGTGAAATACCAGCTCCAACAAGGACACATGCATACCTGTATGCTACACATGCAACTTCAAAATACAGTGTATTCCATGGCAATAAGAGAAACTGCAACAAACTCAAGAAGAATGCAAGAACTGGAGAACTGTAGCATTGCCTCGGGAACATTTGCATGCCCATTCATTTATGAGGATGATCCTACTTTTTCTTATTTGTGTTGTTTCTGATGGTAGTGATTCTATATGCATGTGGCATATAAAAGAATTAGGACTAATACTGGAAAATGATTAACCTTAGCTGAAAATTAGTAAGGTATTAATGTCGGTTTCCCATCTGTTTCTGCACATAGTGTCTGGGATCTCGGATACGATCCTCATCAAGTGTCAGCCATAGTTGTACAGTTCAGTGAGTCAACGAGATTTGGAGCCAACTCACCCTGAAACTCACTTGAGGGCATGACTTAGCCTTGACTCATTGAGTCAACTTGATGATCCAGTCGGCTTGACTTGACCAGTAGCAAGTCACTCGCTTGAGCTGAGTTTTATATGAAAAGGCATTGGTTTTTAGTACCAGCATCCAAAGGTTCGAATCCTTTCACTCCAGATTATGAACACCTGATTGGATCTGTCAAGAACAAGCTGGCAACTACAGGGGAAGCGGCTGGCTGCAACTTGAACCTACTTTGCTAAGAGGAGAGAGCGAAGGGAAAGGCAACAGAAAGCAATCCTTCCAACCAGCCAACTGCAGAGTTGAACACAACCACAACCACAACCACAACAAACACTTCGGCTTTGGCAAGCTTTCTTTTTTCTTCAATGGGTTTGGAACCCAAGACCATTAGCAAAGAGGACTACGTCACTAACCAATAAGCCAAGCAAGCCAAGCACATCCATTATTTACACATTTTATGATACATCACTATTTAAAATTTTGTAAATAGTATAATTTAATTATTAAAGATCGAGTCGAGTAAAGTGAAAGCTCATTCAAGTCTTCAAGTCAACCCAACCTAGGTAGACATCTACTTGAGTCGAGTTTTTATACTATGGTGTCGGGTCATCTTAGTAAATTACAAGATTTGATGCGGTATGGGATTCCCTTGATTTCCAGATGCAGCTCAGGGCATTGTATGCATCTTTCTGTTGGTTGAGGAAATCAAGGAAAGCCTGCTCCATTTGTTTGTGATGAGTAATGAAGCACTGATCATATTTCCTCCTTTTATTGGCAGGAAATAAGAATCCGATCCTAATCCGTTGAATCTTATTTTTCAGAATCATTTCCTTTTGACAAAAACATCCAAGGAAATGTGCTCGAAGGACCAATTCTCTAATTGTGGCATGAGATCATCAGGCCCCACAGTACAAATCCCCGCACCCATAACAACAGATCTTCAGGCAGTCCATGAAATGAGCAAAAGATCAATTCCTCAGCATGATTACAAATAGAGGAAGTGGTCACTTTATGTGCCATTTCAGTGCGAAGGTATCTTCACATGTCGAGTTGATACTGACTGAAGCTGCAGAGGCATTATGGTTAGAGAGAGGACCAAATCCAATTTGGGTTTTGAGTAGAAAAGCAGCAAATCAAGTTGTAGAAAGAATAACTGACTCGGCGACCACTATTCTTTCCTATATCTGTACATCTCATATTCGTATCTTCATATCATCACCATCATCATCTTCTCCCAGCAATTTGGAGTTCACTTTGAATGGCAGACTGACAAACATTCTAAGATCAGCTGCCCACCAAACATCCAACCTACCCCTTTTATCCAGGATTCTGAAACTGGACATGGAAGAGGCACTCACTTACACCACTCGCTTGTTAACACTGTCACAATATAAACCCAGACTGACATACATGCACGCCCCAAGATAGAGTAAAAAGTTTGGGTTTAACATGGTTTTGACTACAAGATAGAGTAAAAAGGAATGCTATATCTACACACGTGCCTGCATGTGTGTATTTAAAATATAAGATCAGAATACAGACCATCAGTTAAAACAGGTTCCTGTCCGCTAAAAATAATTTTGTAAAGCAATCACGAGAATTTCTATTTCAAATCCTAACGATTGGAGAAACAGATTCATAAAACCACCCCAAATAGCTCGGACAAGGCTGTGATGACGACGGCAATGACACACGCCCACACATCATACAAGAAATCCCCCTATATGAAGGAATTACCATAAGAATTCTTGTTTCCGTAGACACCAGAATCCCTGTACATATGATGATAATGAGTGCACATAATGATGATGATATACATAAGAATTCTCATCATTAAAAGCGACAAGAGAATGCCATTCTCTAGATGATGATGACAATCTACACCAAAGAATTTTAACCATGGACGATCTGTGCAAGAGAGGGATGATCTTGCCCAACGTTTGTCTTTTGTGTAAGCTAAGTGAAGAAACAGTGGAGCATCTTTTCATCCACTGTCCTTGTGTGGCAGGGGTTTGGGAAAGTATCCTATCGGCATTTAAGGTCCATTCGGTAATGCCACAGTCTTTGCGTGATCTCTTTATGGCCTGGCATGGTGGCTTCCCCTCTTCATCCTACTAATGGAAATGGTGTATAGAATTGCTGGCAGCTTTGTGAGGCATGTTGTGGGAAAGGAACGAAAGATGTTTCAGGAATAATAGTCATTCCTCGGTTTTTATAGTTAACAGGCTGTTCTCCATGATTAGGGAGTGGGTTTCCTAACCTGGATGTTGGGGTATTGTATTTGTAGTTTTGCCACACACACACAAGCATTCCCGTCCCAACTAGCACTCTACATGGGACCAGTTAGGAAATGAGTTAATGATTTTAAGTGTGGAAAGATTCCGCAAGGAAAGCTGCTTGATCATGTATACAAATAAATTTTGGAAATGAGGATTTGGAGTCCCTTTCGGATGCTATGTAGGAGGGAATAGAATACAGGCTCCATTTTTTATATCTATGTTCCATGTGGTGTGTGTGGGTGTGAGGGTGCGTGTGTGTAAAAAAAGTGTTAAAAGCCTAGTAAACAGTGGGAGCACGACTCTGAAGTATGTTCTCCAGTGAAACCGAGTCGACTTGCTTCCGGTGGAGTATAAACCTAGTTCCAAACATCACAAAGGTCAAGTGAAGGCACAATATATGTTCCATTTCAGTTGAAACTTCCTGGTTCAAGATTGTTTCTTGTCCATTGAACTGTCAGGTTTTGTTTGGAAAGTGTGGAAAACCCATTCCACATGGAGCAGAATGAAGAAAAGCTGTCAAACTGTCTCGGGAAAAAAAAAGTGAGGTCAATGCATCAAAGAGGCCATTCTACTCAATTCAAATATAGCATCCAAACATAGACTAAGGATAACAATAGATATGGGCATGCCATTTAATAAAAAAAATAAGTGCCACCAAACGCATATTCACAAGCATTTAAAAGAAGGGGCACACTCCAATGGTACTAGCCAGATGTGGGGCCCAGGTGATGTATTCACACCATCCAAGCCATCCATCAGACATGTCACCTCAAAAGACCCCCAATGCTCGATACAGGCCAACCCAACACTGAAGGGCGCCACAGCAAAGGGAACACCCACCCCTGAATTTCACAGGGGTACACTTGAATCGTAAAACAGTCTGGTTTTTGTCCTGACCCATCATCTGGTCTGGATGAAGATCTGAACGGCTTGGATTCTATATATACAACATGGTAGGCCCCACTCTAATCAACGGTGAGAGTTCCCTTTCCAAATGTTCCATGTGCTATGGCCCACCTACATTGGGGATCAGCTAATTTTTTGGGGATGGGGGTTGATGGATGGGTTGGATTCCATGAACACATCACTGGGCACCAATGGAGTGTGCCCCTTCAAAGAATTATAGAACAGGTTCAACCATTTTCAAATAGAATAATGAGCCGATGTTTCTACTGCCCATTTCAGATGCCAGAACGGAACTTATCAAGAAAGGGCCGTGCTAAAAAGCAAGGAATTCATCCCAAACATTCATGTGAGAAAATTACTTTCTGGTTTTACCTCTCTAACAGCTGTCACCTCAGCATGAGCTGTTGGATCCGTGTGCTTCAAAACCATGTTATGACAGCTCACAACAATTTCATCATTATGAACGACAACGGCTCCAAAAGGGCCTCCATCTCCACAATCAACCCCATTATAAGCTTCTTCTACAGCTCTCGACAAAAATTTGTGATCTCGTTCCTGAATAGCTGAATGACCCAAAGACCATGTCAAGCAAGAAAACTAGGTTAAGTGCCAACAACTATAAATCACAATTTGATTCACTTAAGGAACAACTAAAATAGACTTCAATAACCAAAAATAAAGAAATTGACAATATATATATATATATATATATATATATATATATATATATATATATATATATATATATATATATATATATATATATATATATATAATAACAAAAAAGAATGGAAAATGAATCATAGTACTCATTTCTCCTTTAAACAAGCATTCCTTTGTCTAGAGCCTTGCTAAGCCCACATGCATGCAATAAAGCTCATGTAAACACCACACATGTGCTAGCATGGCATGATTGATCTGGGATCTGATCCATCTATCAGAAAGGAACCACTATATTGATGCCATAGCCCAAGAATCAGGTTGATCCACTGGTCAAAGTGGGGCACAGTTTGCAAAACAAATGTACACCTCTGAAAAACTTGGCTGAAATTTTCTAACACATCCACCTGTTTCCAATATCGGGGCCCACATGTTGAGTGGACCAAATTTACTTTTGGGAAAACATGTAGAAGGTTGGACCAACTTGATGGATCGATTGGATCTCACAACTATCTGCCATGCTAGCATGTGTCGTGTGTACATGAGGTTTATTGCACGTGTGTGTGCTTAGCGAAGCTCCATTGTCTAGATAGAAGATATAAAACCAGACAAAGAAGATACAAAGAGCCGAAGAATTGACCACTGTTTACCTTCTTGATGACCGGGAAATGCAGAAGCTACAGCAATGGCTCCATCCTTGGACTCCAGAACTGAGAAACGAAGAGGCCAAAAAACAAAGAGGTTAACAAAATCAATCAAAGATAGCCCAATACGATAAAACCTAACTTGTTTGTGATTCTTTTTGTAAGGACTTATCTGCGGATTTCCACAAAACATAATGATGACAAGGAAAAAAGACGAAACTCAATAAATCAACATTAACACTCGAGATTCTGATCTGAGAACTTCTATAAGTAAATTCACAAAAAGTAGAATGTAGCTCTCATTGCAAGCCGCATATACCCATAGTGTAGAAAATCCCACAAGCAAGGCTGCGAAGAGGAGGGTCTTGGCATCCATGGAGAAGAAGAAAAAGACAAAAGAAGAGTGGAGTAGAGTAGAGTCGAGAGAGAGAGAGAGAGAGAGAGAGAGAGAGAGAGAGAGAGAGAGAGAGAGACTAAAAGGAAAAACTGCTTTATTCAAAAGTAAGAAAGAGAGAGGAGAGAGCTTTTGCATACATGTTGTGCATGTGCTAGCTAACCGTAAATAAAAGAGGGCTTTTTATTTTCTAATCCTTCCAACACCAAAACTCTAAGAAAGAAATTTCCTAACTAATCCTAATTTGACTCAACCAAAGCTTGCTTAATACTATGTACCCTAATTAAATTAGGACTTAGCAATGATTCTCGACACATACAAGAGGAAAAAGTACAAATAAAAAATAGCTTCACATGAAGCAAGGTTTCCCATAGCGGTATCGGTGGGTGTAACGGTGCCCATCGTTACCGATATGGATACGGGCCGTATCGGCCAATACACCCTCTGTATCGGCCGATACGCCCCCCGTATTGGACCCCGTATTGCGTGACGGGTGGGACCATTTCCGATACGTATCGGCCGATACGGCCGATACGTATCTGTTTTGGGATACCTTGACATGAAGAGGAACTACAAGATTTTTTATTATCAGAGATTGAGTACAGTAGAAGGATTATATGATCCTCAACCAGAGAATGAGTATAGTAGAAGGATTATATGATCCTCAACCATAAAAATAAGATTGACAGTTGAGAAGAAAAGGGGTATATTGATCCTGAATCTTAAATGCCACTTAAAAATGACCACATACTAGTTAATTGTAATTATGTATCAGAGATAATATTTCTTCTTTGGTAGGGATAAAAAATATCTTTATAACCAACAATCATGATCTCTAATACATAATTATGAATAGTACAATGCGATGAAGTCATTTTTAAGTGGCACCAAACAGGCCCTTATATTTTAGTGAAAAATACAATGACCAAAGTTCCCTTAGGTGAAGTACACACACGATGGAGTAACTTAAGTGTAAAACAGAAAATAATACATCATCATCATCAAAGCCTCATCCCAACTAAATGGTGTTGGCACGGGAAAAAAATACATGAATCGATAAAAAAAATACATAAATCAAAAATACAAATCTACAATTGTGGTTTGCACAGGACATGAATCAAGAAAAAAGGGAAATACTCTCTATTAACAAAGAGATTGCACCAAATCCTCCTAGATTGGTATTCGGCCATTTTTTAGTTGAATATGGAATATGAACCATTCTTGTATTTCTTTTCTTAATCAACTATTTGCATGCCAGTAATATAACTGCTGGGATTGTCCATGTAGGAGATTTTGGCAGATGGGTCATCCATTGTAGGCCCGCCAAATTGATGGTCTGGATCATTAAACCATGTGGCCCACTTGTACAAACTCAGGACCCAAGGAAACTGCATATCCTTGGGTGGAAGATCATAAAGTTCCTCATTGTTAGTATAAACTATTGCTTTCCAGAAAGAACTATAGAAACAACATATAATCCAACTCATCACCAGTTCTAGTCATCAGGTGAGGTAACTGACACAGGATTATCACTTAGGGTCACCCATGTGATTTGACAACTATGGTTCTCCATAGAAAATGCGAATAATCTAAAAGTATGAACAATGAGAATTCCATATGCCTTAACTGAAGCCTCTCATTGCAATCATACCCATGCTCAAACAAGAAATGAAAATGAAAAAGATAAGGAATTACAATAAGAAACTCCTTAAGAGAAAACATTCAACGAATCTGATACTTCTGCAGACTACAAAAAAGAAGCCTATGATGGCAATCCTACTACCATAAAAGATTAATAAATATACAATATTTAAACAAATGAATCAAGAATAATAGTCTAGGAAAAGAATTAAATTAGATAAAATAAACCGACCCATATGAGAATTCCCCCTCAAAATTCCACTGACTCTAAGAAATAAAGCTGAATTCAAATCCTACATAGTGGGGCTATAAAATCATTGACATGAGGACATGCACGGCATCCTTGGGATTTCAGTTACATGGTTCAGTGATCCAAACCATTGGTCCGTAGGGCCACACAGCTGGTCATGCCTCGCAAGTTCCTTTACAGGACAATCCTATTCAATTTGTGGCCATCAATTAGATTGCTAAGAAATCAGGAAGGATCTGCTGAGGGGGTCCTTAGTCAAGTCCTAATGTTTTCTAGGGAGTGGGCTCCCTGATTGTAGGGTGGGGTGTCAGTTTGTTTAGTGTTGTTTTATGGTTTCTTGTGTAGTTGTTTGCTTTCCCAGTTGCTTCTTTTTCTCGTGTTTGGTTTGCTCTTTTCTTTTTGGCTGCTGGCCTTAATAATATTGCATCTTTCAACAAAAAAGAAAAAAGAAAAAAGAAGAGATTATTAAGAAGGGAAATACAGCAACAGTCCCCATGCAGCAGAAAAATGGCTCAAGACTGGTGTCTAGGGGAGTTATTTGATTTTCAGGCAGTGTATGATGCTTGATACGCAGGCATCGGAAATTGTACCTGTGGCATTCATTAATGCAAACTAAACCAATTAAAGTGTGGAACTCACTGTTGCTAAGTCATAGTCCCAAAATTTGATTGGTTAAGCAATCCTAACCTCTAATTCGTGAACACTTGTTTGTTGAAATGGGACCACTACTTTCTTTTTTCATTCTTAATCATCCAATAAATGTCCGCCATCCAACAGAGAGATAATTGAGTGAGCATAATTGTCTGGTCATGATGCATCTAGACTGAGATATATAATTTGAACAATTTAATTTGAATTACTTGCATCCCATGTATGTGATTTAAAATAATTTCTAAGTGGCTGCATATCATCCATCACACCCTGCCAGGAAATGAAGAAAAAAAATATATACGTAAGATGAAGAAAAAGAAGAAAGACAATCCAACCCATGAGTAGCCATATGCAGGGTAGCTATGATACAGGTGAGGCTCCCCTCTCTATATGTAAAATGTGCTTCTAATCCAAACTGCCCAACTAGTGGGAACTACTGCATATTTGTCCAGTGCCCAGATTCAGATTGATCAGACAATACTGACCTCTGACAAATAAACACTTCATCGAATTTGGGACCTTTACTAATTTCCATTTGTACAGTTCATCAAATGCCCGCCAATTGTTTAGTTGGGATCAGACTTGCAGCATAATTTACGAGTTATAATCCATAAAAAAAACAGGCCTACTAGTTGGACAGCTCGGATTTGATGCACATGCCATGCCTTTAGTGCAGGACCTCACATGTATCCTAGCTACAGCAGCCGTATGCACAGTAGCTATTATACAGCTGAGGCTTCCATACCTACACGGAACATGTGCCTCAAATCCAAACCACCCAACCAGTGGTACCCACTGTATGTTTGTCCAGTACCCATGATAAAATTGATCAGACAATACTCTTGTTATAAATGGATACTTAATCATCGAATTTGGAACTTTTATTACTTTTGTGTTTCTAGTCCATCGGATTGATTAGTTGGGATTGTGCTTTCAGCATAATTTTCAAGCGATCCATGTACAGTGGGTCCACTAACTTTAGTTTGTGCTTTCAGCATAATTTTCTAGCGATCGAAGTACAATGGGTCCACTAACTTTAGTTGGTTTGATGCACATGCCATTTTGTGTACGGTGGGGAACCTCGCATGCATCCGAGCTACAACAGCTGTATGCACGGTAGCTATGATACAGGTGAGGCTCCCTACATACATGTAGCATGTATCTCAAATCTAAACTGTCCAACTACTGGGACCCACTGTAGATTTGTCCAGTACCCAGAATCAGATTGATCAGATAATACTGATCTCTGAGAAACGGAATTACTTTACCACTGCCCATTTCTACAGTGCATCAGATGCACATCAATTGACTAGTTGGGATCACACTTCCAGCATAATTTTCAAGTTATAATCCATCTACAGTGGGCCCACTACTCAAACAGCTCGGATTTTATGCACATGCCACATGTACGGTAGGTGACCTCACATGTGTTCTAGCCAAGTCAGCTCCCCCACCTACACATAGCACATGCCTCAAATCCAAACCGCCCAACTGGTGGGGCCCACTGTAGATTTGTCCAGTACTTAAAATCAGATTGATTAAGACAATATAGGCCCCTGATAAATAGAACTTTATCGTTGAATTTGGAGCCTTTACAACTTTTCATTTACCGTCCATTGGATGCCCACCAATTGACTAGTTAGATCATCCTTTCAGCATAATTTCCTAGTTATAAACCATTGAAAGCGGGTCCGCTAACTTGGGCGGCTCAGATGTGATGCGAATGCCCCATGTACAGTAGGCAATTCCACATGTATCCTAACTACAGAACATATGGCAGCTCTGTATCAAAATCAGAACTATATGAAAATTTCTACTCCTAATTCTAAAAAAAAAAGAAAAAAGAAAAAAGAAAAAAAGAAGAAGCAAATATAAGGGCTAAAATATCAATCCTATGCATATCCATAAAAAAAGATAAAAAATCAAACAAAAAACTCCATAAATTAAATAAATGAGTCCAACCCATCAGAGAATTCAAACTCCAAATGCAATCTTCCAATTCCCATAAAAAAAGAAAAAAAAGAAAAAGAAAAAAAAAATACAAGAATCACCAAAAGAAGTCAGGAAAGATCCAAAATCCTTACCCTTAGCCTCTTCCATGAAAAATCTGAGATGGGTCTGTGTCGAATCTAAGGGAGTGCCCAAGGAAAGATCAGATTCTTCGAAATGGGGCTGTGAAAACGAAGGGCTGAGATGGGGAGTTGGCCGAAGATAGCAATTTATACTGAAAGGGAAGGGGCGCAAATGCAAAAAAGACTTCAAAAAGATGTCTTTTGGGGCTGTTTTTTTGTAATCTCCTGAGAATTTTGGAGGAAATCGTAAAATCCTGAATAAAATCTACGAAAAGATTGGCAGATTCCAAACTCAGAATGCAATTCCTTGAAAAAGCTTGGATTTCAAGGTCTCTTTATCGTACGCTTTTCCAAATCTCTGCGCACAGCATCACACCTCTTTGCCAGGGAAGACTAACCAATAACGTACACCGCTGGATCACAGATTGTAACTACCCCATTAGGCACGTGCACGGGTGATCGGCACCGTTTAAGATGTGGGCCCGTTACAGAGACTATGTTCACCTCCATAAATCCATTGATATGGCCCTAAATTCATGATGGATCATTTATCTGTGGGCCATATCGTTCAAAACAATGGATGACCATTCGATTGCTTCATTAATGTGATTGCAACCGATCTGATTAATGGTCATAAAATGGCGTTATTATGTTTTTTTTTTTTTAAAGTATTAATTTCTATGAGGTTTAGTGAAGATCTATATGTACGATGTCTGTTCATGGTGGAGATTGTACGAAATCTTGAACGGTTCAGATCACCCAATGCATGGGCCCAGACGTTGGAGCATTAATTGTACGTGCTCCCGCGGTGCACCTGCCTCATGCCCTTTAGAGCGGAAAGCAATTGATGGCGGCGTGTCGTGGTAGGGTGTTCATACAATGAACGGTTCCGGTAATTCGGTTTGCAGAAGTGGGCCGATGGTTACAGTGATCTGGACCGTTGATTTTATGAGCCACACCGTTGATATTTTATATGAATATATTTTAAGATTATATGCATAGAATATTTGGCCCTTTTTTAAATTGAATGCCAACCGTTGTTTGTTTTCTATTTAATGTTCCTTTTCTTGAGACTCATTGAAGGGCTAGGAATTCTTCAACTGGAAGAGTTTAGAGTTTAGGTGCATGGGACATCCACAGTGGTTCCCACGATATCAACGGTTTGGATCAGTGATCCGTTGTTCCCACTTGTACAGACTGAAAACCCGAATGGTAGTGTACGAATAATATCAATGGTTTGGATGACCGGATACTTTTGAAAGTCCATATCAACCCCAAATAACTACTCCTAAGTGGGCCCACCTTCGCTGAAACGATGGATGGTTAGATCTTTCCTGCAGACGGTTTAATTCAATATACATGTGTGGCCCGCTGGACGAGTGGACCAGCCAGATCCTTGTGCCGTCTGATCTCCACCGCACAGTTTGGATGGTTTGGATGTCCTTCACATGCAACATTGGAGTCGGGTGGGACATGAAGTCACATGCAGCTGTCTGTAGGTAGGTAGTTCCCCCTTCTATGACCGACAATCATCTCTGATCATTCCAAGATCGATTATCAGCCGTACGATCAGCTCGTGTGCGTGGAAGTCATGTGTGTCGGAAATCTAAGCCGTTCAAAACGTAGAGCCCCACCATGAAGGCCACTTGGCGAAAATTCAGGCCGGTTCACTTATTCATCATCAGTGATTCTTGATGATGGAATGGATGAACGGTCTGATTTTGCACTAGGCCCATTCATTTCATTAGCACGCATCAATGCAATGAACGGTCTGATTTTGCACCAGGCCCATTCATTTCATTAGCAACAAAAAAAGGCAATTGTAGAAACACAAAAGCATACACATATCCAACCTGGTTCAATGCACACATATCACCCACCAGGGGAGGCCTCCTGATCTCTTGTCATGCTATCCTTGGGAGCGGATTGGGTGTTACCACTTACCGTGTGGGGCCCATCTTGATGAATATTTTGTATATCCACGCCGTACATCCGTTTTTAGATCTCACTTTAGTAAGTGATCCCAAAACTTAAGCATATTCAACTCTCATGTTGACCACATCATTGAAAACAGTGGTGAATGACCATTAAAAGCTTTTTGTGTGCCAAAAAAGTTTTGGATCAAGCTGATCTTTATATTTTACCTTCATCCAGTTTTGTTTGACCTTATCAACGGGTTAGATGGAAATGAAACATTATGGTGGGGTGGGTCATAGAAGCTTTTAATGGTGGGCGTTCAATCACCACTGTTTCCTGTGGTGTGATCCACCTGAGAGTTGGATCTACTTAATTTTTGGGAAAACATCCTAAAATGGGGTGTAAAAACGGATGGACGGTGTGGATATACAACACATCATTGAGGTGGCCCACCTTATATACCTGGCACCATCAAGGCTGTCCAGAGCGGATTCGGTGGGGCTGGGGAAAACACAGACTTCGGCGAGGCCGTGACCGTGGGGAGACCTTGGTGTATGTATATATTGTATACCCAGGCTGTCCATTCAGATTATTTTAGGTCATGAGCCAAAAAAAAAAATATTGTACATCCAGGCTGTCCATCGAGATTATTTTCGACCGTGACCGTGGGACCAACTTAGTGTGTGTGTATATATTCAGGCTGTCCATCGAGATTATTTTAGGTCATGAGCGAGAAAATGTTGCAGATCAAAATCTTAGGTGGACCACAGCACAGGAAATCAGTGGTGATTGAACGCCCACCATTAAAAGCTGCCGAGGCCCCGCTGTAATGTTTATGTTGCATCCAACCAGTTGATAAGGTCACCCATACCTGAATGAAGGAAAAACACAAATATCAAAACTTTTGTGGTCGAGGAGTTTTTAACGGTGGGCAGTCAATCACCACGGTTTTCTGTGGTGTGGTCCAATGATCCCCTGATATTTGTATCTGCTTCATTTCCTACAATGAGTTAGCAAAACAAATGGATGGCCTGCTATACAACACATACATCAAGCTGGGCCCCACTTCGTGGCCTCACCAAAGTCGGTGTAGCCCGGCCTCACCGAATCCACTCTCCCTTTTGGCGGCTTTGAAATGACTAGATCCTAACATACGGAGAGTTTGTCCGTTAAAGTTACACTGATCACACGTGAAATGCCGTATGTATGGCATTGGATCTATGCATGGCTGATTGGAGGAGCCTTCAAACTATGGGCGCTTAGACCCATCCGCCGACTAGTCTGATTTTGACCTAAGAAGCACAGTCAAGTCTTTGGACACTTTTCGAGTGTTTTAGTCAGTGGTGTGCTCTAATCAATCAACTGTTGAGGTGGGATAAGTTGAATTTAGAAGTTTCCTCTCTGAACTGGTTTCTGCCTAGTTCGATTGGTCGACGGAAAGGCGATGTTTTACATAGTTATATAGTTCTGCGTAACTTATTTCTAATTTTGATTTTTTTTCTAGAGGTGTCCAAGGTTTCCTAATTGTATTAGGGTGAGGAGAGAGTATTTTGAGAGCGAGAGAGAGAGTGCGTGCGTGTGTGTGTGTGTGCGCGCGTGCGTGTGTGTGTGTGTGTGTGTGTGTGTGAGAGAGAGAGAGAGAGAGAGAGAGAGAGAGAGAGAAGGTTATTCATCACTGTAATCATCTGATAATCATAGTGAATCGCTTTGTGCCGTAGTTTTTTTTTACCTGTTGAGGGATTTTTCTACGTAAAATTGGATTGTCTCTATGTGGTTGATTGCGTGTGGGTGTGATTGCATCGCATTGCTCGCTTGATCGCATATTCTATGTGTTTGGTTTACTTCCGCTGTAGGCCAATTTTCCCAACATGGCCTACCATAATACCGAATGCCCACCATACATGTCAAGAATCATATACCCAAAAACTCCAATGGGACACACCATAGCCAACCATGTACAATCACACTTGCAACATTTACAATCACTTGTTTTGGTCCACCCCTTGAGTTGAAATGAGTGTTGATAATGATTGTGCTGGTGTTTGTAGCATCCGGGAGATTGCATGGGCCTATATAAGAGTGATTGTAAGATTCCTAGGCATAGCATCAATTTCTAAGTAGGGGTGGCTAATGACTAACGGTGGGGGTGGGTGTACCAACCGAATAAAAATAATAATAATAAATAAATAAATAAGATTCTTCCACATGGATGAAAATTTCACATGTGATACGTACTGCTCATTTGAAAAGCCAAAAAAATATGAAAAAATTCACTTAAAACTTTATTTTCTCTCTTTTCTCATAGAATTTTTTATGATAGGATTTTAAACATCTATTTTTATTTTGTTTGGAGAGGAATCAAAATTTAGATGGAGAAATTATGTTTGAAAAGCCGAAACCTGTTTTATAAGATTTTTATGATTTCATTTGTTTTTACGTTAGTCTTCTGCTGCAATTCAATAGAAATAAGTTAATAAATTATGGTTATATGTATTTTATATGCAAAATCATAGATTTGAAGCTCCGAGTTTAGAATTTGTGGAAAATGAAAGATTTTGGAGAAAATTCAAAAGTCTTCCATTTTAACCTGTTTAAACTGCAAGTAGGGTCTCAAAAAACTCAATGTGCACTATAGACTAATCTATGGATTGGAGTAAAAACGTTATTTGTAATTAAAAATAGCAAAATAATTAAAAAAAATTGGTCTTGCTAAAGTATATGTTTGCATCTTTTTTAGCTTTTTGATGTATTATTTGCGTTTGGTACTTGTATTGTATGATTTACAAATTATATAAACTCTTTTAGGATATTTAGTGCACCACTTCTATCAGACATTGCATATTTTAGAAACCTTATATAATGAAAACTTAATGCGTGTACTTTTTTTTTTTTATGTTTTTTTATTTTTAATATTTGGAGTTGTGTAATCGTGTTTCCTTACAAAAAGTTTAAAGCTTCATTGAGAAATTTCATCATTTTTTTAATATATATATATATATATATATATATATATATATATATATATATATATATATATATATATATAAGTATTCATTTTCTAATACATGCGGCATTTCCATTACAATACCAATATATTTCCAAATCTCTAGGGTGCGGTATATGCATCAGTATCAATACTGCAAACACTGGCCCTATCAAAGTTTCAAAATGGCTTGAATTTCAGTGGGCCCTTCATCCTCATGGGCCGCACTTGATTATTGAGTTGGATGGCATATAAACAACATGGTGGACCCCCCGTTCAGTTTGGAAATTCCTATGCTGGGCGTCTCCCTTCTCAATTTCCCAATTGCTTCCTTTAGTGTAGCCCACGTGTTATAGATTGGGCTGTATTTTGGAACCTAAGCTTAATATATGAGGGTGCACCCAATGGATGGGCTAGGTAGCACTCACGCATCATGGTGGGCTTTCACATAGTTAAGATGTATGGTAATTACCATGTGTTTAAAGGTTTGTGATCATTACCCTAAACTTAAGATCATCATTCTAATAGGGTGACATGGCATTTTAATTCATAATAGTTGAGTTTAAAAGGGTGTTTGTTTTTCATTTCCCTCGGGTAAATATATATAAATCGGTAGTGATTAATTACAATGTAATTCGTCGCATTTTTTTCAAGGATGATAGTTACTGTTTGGTTTTTGTGTGTTAAAATTGAGGATGGTGCGAATTCAATGTGGAGTACATGTGGCTTATCCACACTGTCCATCCATTTTTCCACGCGATTTTAGAGCAAGAACCTGAATTTGAGGCAAATCCAAAGCTCAAGTGGATCACGCAAAATGAAACAATGGGTTTAACACCTACCATTAGAACCTTTTGTGACCACAATTTCCTATGGTGTTGGCTACTTGAGCTTCAAATCTATCACAAGTTTTTGGCTCATGCCCTAAACTGTTTAGAAAAATTGAAGGACTAACGTGAATAAGCCACATGTATCACAGTAGAGCCCACAAATGCATATCAATCATTTTGAAACATTTTTTGGGAGGAAATACTAGGTGTCAAATAATGGTAAATGATAATAATTACCTACTTACATCTACTTACATACATCAAAGAAACAAAAAACAAACATAGCCAAGCATTGGTGGGTAATGCATTCATTACACAATCCATTTCAAGTTAGTGGTGGACTTCCAGGACTTTCACACTGCAATGTTGACACATCCTCCTTATCATCATCATCAACAACATCATCATCTTTACCATCATCATCTTCTTCGTCATCATCGGCATCATCTTAATCTATTTTATAATGTCATGTTCCACTAAAGCGACGGTTCTTTGGAAAATTGAGATTGTAATTTCATTGACGTGTGAATGGAAGTTATGTTTCCATGGAAGTAGTCAATGTCACACGTTGGTTTTCTTATTTTTCAATTCAATCACATAAAAGAATTTTGACACTTTGCTTCCATTGTTTCTTAGAATCAATTTCGTTGACCAACACCCCATCTCAATACTATTTCTTCTAGATGTTTTCTCCAATACATCTTGGTGTACTACAATACAATACATCGAGACCTTAAACTTTGAATCTGGGTCAAATTCCAATGATCCAAACCGTTTGTATGACTACTCTCACTTTGTTTGGTGGATATTCAACAAATAAAAGCTCTCAGTTGGTTGTTTTCAACCTTTGAAAATTTGGCTATTTTGCTTTGAAAATGAACGGTCAATGTAACCTTTGTATAATCAAAGGTTTGAAATATTCAATTCAATACTTTTTCTCGACTATCCCCATCCAGGATTCTTATCAAACAAGCAGTTTGTATCATTGAAAAGGACCGAAATCAAACGGCTAGAATCTCGACTTATCTTATTGCGATGCACCAGGACAAATACGAGCAAAACTCTTCCTTCACGCAACTAGAAGGAGGATGCGGGTTAGGCGAGGCAACGGCAACGGCTGACTGGGTGACGCTCTCACCGTAGGGCCCACCTCGCTGTATAAGTTATATATCCACACCGTCCATCAGTTTTTTCATATCATTTAGGCTATATTCTCACAAATAAGACATATGAAAATCTCACGTGGACACACAGTAGGGATTGAATTCCTACCATTAAAAACTTGTCGGGGTCACAAAAGTTTTGGATCAAGCTGTTATTTGGGTTTTCCCTTCATCCAGGTCTGTGTAACCTTATCAATGGTTTGGATGACACACAAGCATTACAGTGGGCCTTATGAAGTTTTTAATGGTCGGCGTTTAATCACCACCGTTTTCCTGTGGCTGTGGTCACCTGAATTTTGATCTGTCTCATTTTTGTAATCATCCCCTGAAATGAGCTTGCAAAATGGATGGACCACGTGGATACAACATATACATCGAGGTGGGCCCCACGTTCAAGCCCTCACCCACTAAAACACGTGGGCGGTGGGTCAATGGAAAAGCGCGTGTAACATTTCCTTATTTTAATCAATCCATCACGTGGGTCACACGTGCACGTTGGATCTTTTCCTTTGCCAGGTCTGTCATGGATGGGCCACGGTCCAACATCACAATGATCGGATAATATTTATTTTCTGATTGGAGGGCCATTTCCCGTTGAATGTGGACAGCTCGCACTCACCGACTGGTGACCAGATTCTGTGGGGGCCCACCGTGTGTATGTGTTTTATCCACTCAATCCATCAGTTTTGGCAGCTCATTTTAGAGCATCAGCCCTGAATTAAAGCATATATAAAGCTCAAGTGGACCACACCACAGGAAATAGGGGGATAATAACGCCCATGGCTGAAAGCTTCCTAGAACCCATTTGGATGAAGAGAAAATATAGATATCAGCTTAATCCAAAACTTACGTGGCCTCTGGAAGTTTTCAACTGTAGGTGTTCAATCCTCACTGTTTCTTATGATGTGGTCCATTTGAGATTTAGATATGCTTCAACTTTAAGCTCATGCCCTAAAACATTCTGACAAAATGGTTGGACGGCATGGATAAAACACATACATCTTGGTGGGCACCACAGAGTCTGGTCACCAGGGATCATATAAATGGTGTTGGGATCACCACCCAATCCACTTGGACTGTTCAGTCAGGAGGCCAGTCCACTAGTTAAGCTTAACCTACAGCATGCCGGCCCACTGCGATTCATGCATGACATCCAGTACGTCCGTCATCAACACAGTCTTATGTTCTCTTTGGCTCCTAAAAGCGGGGTAGTTTTTAAATGCCTGATTTTTTTTGGGTGTCCTTTAATCCTCATGAGGCATTTTCTGAGTGGATTAGATGGCACGCGGGCCGGTCAGGTTTTAACACCGGGCATCCCACCCAACTATTCTTTAAGTGTGGCCCACTTAAAGTTTTGCATCAACCTGATGTTGGAGTTTTCCTCCTCATGCATAGGAGAGAGAATCTGTCAAATTGAGGTCCAAACGGCCAGTGTCCCCTGGTTGATTGGCCGGACAAAGTGACTAGAAATCACAAAATCTCTAGATGATTTTTTGTGAAGGCTGACCGGTCGTCCGACCGGCTAGTGGTCCTGGCCGACTTGCCGGCCAACCGGTCGGTAGACAGGTCGGACTATGTGTAATTTTACACAATTCTCTCTGGATAGTTTTTATGTGTGGCCAACCGCCGGCGGTTTTGGCCGACCGGTCGAAGGTGTGCGCGGACTGCTTCTGCATCAAATTGGGCTAGGACTCTTGCTAATCTATATATATGGAGCTCTAATTCGAGTTTTATGAATCTTACAAGTTGTTCTACACGTCCAAGATGTGTGTGTGTGTGTGTGTGTGTGTGTGAGAGAGAGAGAGAGAGAGAGGGAGATGAAGCTTATTGGTAGAGGAGGCTTTGCTCGCGAAAGTGATTCACTGTGCAACGACGTCTCGGCTCTTCAACGTCCTCGTGCTCAGGTGAGATCTCTCAGTTTTCTAGTCATTTTATTGTTATCCATCCATGCGTAGGTGAAGAAGGTTTGATCCAAGCGGTGTATGCTTGTGATCGGTTGTAACAGTTCTTTGAGATAGTGGATTGTTGATATGGACTAGGTCTCGTGGTTTTTACCTCTTTGAGGGTTTTCCATGTAAAAATCTCTTGCGTCATGTGATTGTTGATTTAATTTAGTTTCGTGCTTTACCATAACCCATAATTCTAGTAGTTTGGGGGGTGAGATCCTAAGGTTTTGTGAAACGCACCCAACAAAAGTGGTATCAAAGAGTTCAGGTTGATTGAACAGGAAGTGAGATCGGTTCTGAATTATGGAAGGTGGCTCATCGAGGATGATTAGTCTCAATAGATCCAACTGGACCATATGGAAGGCTAAGATGGAGGACTTGCTTTATTGCAAGGACTTACATGCTCCAATTCTAGGCGTATCAGCGAAGACGAAGGATATGCCAGATGATGATTGGAAGAAATTGGACCAGAAGGCGGTGGGATTCATTAGACAATGGTTGGATGATTCGATTTTCCACCATGTGTTTACAGAGACCTCGGCCGCTAGTCTATGGCAGAAATTACAAGGGCTGTATGAGAGGAAGACAGGCCGGCAACAAGATATTCCTGATTAGAAGACTTGTAAATCTTAAGTTCAAGGATAATGGTTCTGTGGCTGAGCACATGAATGAAGTCAGCAATATTGTGAACCAGCTCTCCGTTATGAAGATGGTCCTAGATGATGACCTACAAGCTTTGCTATTGCTTAGCTCATTGCCTGATAGTTGGGAGACATTGGTGGTGTCTCTAAGTAACTCCGCGCTAGGCGGAAAGATATCCATGGAACAGGTAACGGGTTGTTTCTTTAATGAGGAGACAAGGAGGAAGTCTTAAGGGTCTACTCAGCAAGAGGCTCTTGTGACACAGGATCGGGGGAGAGGAAAGAACAGAAAGGGCGGGAAAGCCCGAGATAAATCTAGAAGCAAGTCTAATGTCAGGAAAGATGTTGAATGTTGGAATTGTGGCAAGAAGGGCTATTACAAAAATGAATATCGCAAGAAAAATGATCAGAAAGGAAAAGGGAAGGAAAAAGATGATGAATCAGATTCTACTGCGGTCGCCTCAGATGGTGACATTGTAGTTATTCTCTCAGCAGATCATGATGTTTGTCTCACGGCTGCGAATCTGGACATCGACTGGGTGGTCGATTCGGGAGCGTCGTTTCATGCAACTCCACGAAGGGATTTCTTCACAAGTTACAAGTAAGGCAACTATGGTACAATGAAGATGAGGAACTCTGGAGTGTCCCAGATTGTGGGAGTTGGTAATATTTGTGTGAGGACCGATATAGGCTGTACATTGGTTCTAAAAGATGTGAGACATATTCAGACCTTCGCCTCAACTTGATGTCGACGAGAAGGTTGGATGTAGCTAGGCTATGAGAGTCGGTTTGTTGGTGGGCACTGGAAGCTCATCAAGGGTTCGATGATCGTAGTAAGAGGGAAGATGTATTGCACCCTATACAAGACATGTGTCAGTATATGCACGGGTGAGTTGAACACAGCAGAAGATTCAGTGATAGACATGTGGCACAGACGGCTCGGCCACATGAGCGAGAAAGGACTTTAACTACTAGCGAAGAAGCACCTCCTTCTAGAGTTGACAGGTACACCTCTTAAAACCTGCATTGATTGTTTATCAGGAAAACAGAATATGGTTTCATTTGTAAAAACTGCTTCTCATGTTAAGAAAGTGCATCAATAAGAAGTGCATCAATAAGAAAGTGCTTATTGACAGGTTTATTCTAATGTTTGTGGTCCTATGAGGATAAAAACCTTGGGTGCGGCATTGTATTTTGTCACTTTTATAGATGATGCATCTAGGAGGGTTTGTGTTTATGCTTTGAAATCCAAGGACAAGGTCTTTGGTGTGTTTAAAATATTTCATGCCATGGTCAAGAGAGAGACAGGTAGATCATTGAAGTGCATTCGCACTGACAATGGTGGTGAATACATTGGTGACTTCCATGAGTATTGTAAGTCCCTAGGTATACAACATGAACAGACGGTACCCAAGACCCCCCAACAGAATGGTGTATCTGAGCGTATGAATCGCACCATTGTAGAGAGAATCAGATGCATGTTATCTCATGTGAAGTTGTCCAAAATGTTCTGGGGAGAAGCAATGCACACAGTAGTGTATTTGATAAACAGGTCTCCATCAGCCCATTTGAATGGAGAAGTACCTGAGAAGGTGTGGACTGGAGGTGATCCTTCGTACAGTCATCTCAAGGTATTTGGATGCAGGGCATCTGTTCACGTATCAAAGGATGAGAGGTCCAAGCTCGATATGAAGATTAGGCAATATGTGTTCTTGGGGTCCGGTGATGAGAAATTTGGCTTCAGGTTGTGGGATCCGATCGAGAAGAAGCTCGTCAGGAGCAGAGATGTGGTTTTCATTGAAGATCAGTGTATATAAGACATTGGAAAGCCAAAGAAAACCCAGCCTAAGTTCAGATGAGCTGAAAGATTTGGATCCTATTACTTCTCCGGTGGTGCCTGATGGTGGGGGAGTACAATAAGGTGCAGAGGACGAGGGAGTTCCTACAAGAGATGGACAGGGGGAGCAGCCCCCACTTGATCCACCTGTTAAGCCACGGGTGAGGAGGACATCTAGGGACATGCACCCGTCCAAGAAGTACTCACCGCGTGAGTACATTATGCTTACTGATGGGGGAGAGCCAGAAGATTATTCTTAGGCTCTAGCCGACGAGCATAAGGGGGGAGTGGTTGAAAGCTATGCAAGAGGAGATGGAATCCTTGCATAAGAACCACACCTATGACATGGTGAAATTGCCTAAGGGGCAAGAAAGCTCTGAGCAACAAGTGGGTGTTCAGAAAGAAGATTGAGCAGAAGAATTCACAGACAAGGTATAAGGCCAGACTCGTGGTGAAAGGTTTTGGTCAGAGGAAAGGTATAGACTTCGATGAAATATTCTCACCAGTGGTGAAGATGACATCTATACGGATGTTGCTTGGGTTGGCGGCTAGCATGGATCTGGAGATATAGCAGTTAGATGTTAAAACTGCTTTCCTCCATGATGACCTGGAAGAAGAGATCTATATGCGTCAACCAGAGGGGTTCGAAGTCAAGGCAAAGAGCATATGGTGTGTAGGCTTAGGAAGAGCTTGTATGGGCTAAAATAACTTCCTAGGCAATGGTACAAGAAGTTCGACTCGCTCATGTTGACACATGGGTATGATAGAACGGAGTTGTACCATTGTGTGTTCACTCGTAGGTTCTCAGATGATGATTTTTTAGTTTTGCTCTTATATGTTGATGACATGCTCATTATGGGAAAATACATCAAGAAGATTGACAGGCTGAAATAGGAGTTGGGCAAGTCGTTTGGGATGAAAAACTTGAGCCCAGCCAGACAGATCCTAGGAATGGGGATAACCCGTGACAGAAGCAGCAAAAGGCTTTGGTTGTCACAAAAGAGGTATATTGAGAAAGTCCTAGAGCGGTTCAGTATGAATGCAGCGAAGTCGGTCAGTACTCCACTGGATGGTCACTTCAAATTGAGTGACAAGCAGTGTCCCAAGATAAAGGTAGAGGTGGAAGAGATACAGAAGATACCCTACGCCTCGGTAATATGAAGTTTGATGTATGTTATGGTATGTATGTGCCCAGACATAGCATATGCGGTTGGTGTTGTCAGCCGGTATCTTGCCAATCCTGACAAAGAACATTGGGCAGCGGTGAAGTGAATACTATGGTATCTGATAAGCTCATCCAGGCTGAGCCTATGCTATGGTGACGGGAAGCCTGTGATAGAGAGTTACACAGATGCAGATATGGCAGGTGACATAGATTCCAGGAAGTCCACATCGATGTTTCATGTTCACGTTTGCTGGGGGAGCGGTTTCTTGGCAAAGCAAGCTACAGAAGGTCGTAGCATTGTCGACGATAGAGGCCGAATACATTGCAGTCACAGAAACATACAAGGAGATGCTTTAGATGAAGAGGTTCCTACAGGAATTTAGCTTGAAGCAGGAGAAGCACGTGGTCTATTGTGATAGCCAGAGTGCGATACACTTGAGCAAGAATCCAAGTCAGCATTCCAAGTCGAAGCATATAGAGATTCGGTATCACTGGATCAGGGATATTTTGGAACAGAAGGTGTTACAGCTTGAGAAGGTCCACACGGACGATAACGGGTCAGACATGATGACCAGGGCTTTGCTCAAGGAAAAATTTGAGGCTTGTAGAAGCCGGGCTGACTTGAAGACGGTGAACTCCTCGTGAGTCGGAAAGGGGAAGATTTGTTGGAGTTTTCATCCTCATGCAGAGGAGAGAGAATCTGTCAAATTGAGGTCCGATCGGTCGGTGCCCCCTGGTCGACTGGCCGGACGAAGTGGCTGGAAACCACAAAATCTCTGGATGATTTTTTGTGAAGGCCGATCGGTCGTCCGACCGGCCTTGGTCCTGGCCGACCGGCCGGTAGACAGGTCGGATTATGTGTAATTTTACACAATTCTCTCTGGACAGTTTTTATGTGTGGCTGACCGGCCGACAGTTTTGGCCGACCGGTCAGAGGTGTGCGCGGACTACTTCTGCAGTTTTCAAATTGGGCTAGGACTCTTAATATATATATATATATATATATATATATATATATATATATATATATATATATATATATATATATATATATGGAGCTCTAATCCGGGTTTTGGGAATCTTACAAGTTGTTCTATACATCCAAGGTGAGAGAGAGAAAAAGAGAAAGAGAGGAAGAGAAAGATGGAGAGGAAGCTTGTTGGTAGAGGAGGTTTTGCTCGCGAAGGTGATTCACGGTGCAATGATGTCTCGGCTCTTCAACGTCCTCGTGCTCAGGTGAGATCTCTCAGTTTTCTAGTCCTTTTATTGTTATCCATCCCTGCATGGGTGAAGAAGGTTTGATCCTAGCGGTGTGTGCTTGTGATCGGTTGTAACAGTTCCTTGAGATAGTGGATTGTTGATCTGGACTAGGTCCCGTGGTTTTTACCTCTTTAAGGGTTTTCCACGTAAAAATCTCTTGCAGTTGTGTGATTGTTGATTTGATTTAGTTTCGTACTTTATCATAACCCATAATTCTAGTAGTTTGGGGGGAGAGATCCTAAGGTTTTGTGAAACACACCCAACACCTAATTCTTAGGCATGGAAGGAGAACTTCATTTATATTTGATTAGTTCTCATGAACATTATCATTGAATGGTAGTTTTTATTTTTTTCATTTTTTTTTTCTCTTTAATGTTAGACAAACGTAATTTTGAGGAACACTGTGAGTTCCTTGAAGATGTATCTTGAAACTTGTTGGCCACTTAAATATCAATAGAGAATGGAAAAGGAAGAAGAAATAATTGATGATTTTACATAGACACATCTATTTATGTGCGCATAAATGCATATGCATTGCACATTGATAGATTGAAAAAAAGAAAGGAAAATACATACATATAAGTCATAGCTTGGCGCGATTCTTGTAAATCTCCATAGTATCCTTTGCGTGGTCCGGCACAGGCATATTAGAAACAAGAGTGACCTTTGATGAGGCTATCAAAACTCTATTCTCCGCCACTGGTGGATCAATCTTCCACAGCTTCACCTCCCACACCTTGTCAAGGCCACAATCTTCTATGGGTAAGATAGATCATATCATTGACATAAATAGATACCGTTCATGGATGGTCCAGGCTCAATCAAGAGGGCCCCAAGAAATTGTGACCGTCCACACAAGTAGCAGTGAGCCAGACATTAATGAAAAGAGAACCCACAATGTAAAAGCGTGGACCATTTAAATTTTGGGTCAGGGCATTTTCTTGGTAGGCCCCACCTGAGCCAGTGTCCTCACTATGTTACATACCATATCTTCTATCCCTTCTTCCCAACATATGAAAAAAAATAATTAATAATCATTTTCGTCGTAACTATTCTACAGGGACTCTCTATAGAAAAACTTTGATACTCTGGGAGAGTGTGATGGTTGATACGCAGGCCTTTTTTACACATGAGTTCGAATTAAACTGTCTGAGTCCCATTTTAGATGATTGCTGGATTATCTGGCTATTGGATTCAGGGCATTTATTGGATGGTTTAAAAATGGAAAATATCCAATGGCCCTATTTCATCTAATAAGTATACATGAACCAGATTTTTGGATTGTTTAACCAATCTGGCTTTGTACTACTAATGGGTTGTGAAATTTAATTGCTTTAATTTGAGTTAATGTATCTCATGTGTACCATTCCTGTGTATCAAGTATTACTCTGCTGGAGTATCAAATAACTGACAAATTCTTCAAACCATATGGTTTGAAAATCCGAAAACTCAATTGGTCTCGATGTTCCAGCGAGTTGGGTTGACTCACCGAGTGACTCGGTTCTGTGAGTTCTGTCTCAACGAGTCTTCCTGAGTCAGGGTCGAGTCACAGCCATGACTAAATTTCTTGGTGACTCGGCTCAATGCCTCACTGAGTCGAGTTTACGTGTCCGAGTTTTGAGTAGTGTAAGCAAGTTTTCAGAGCACACAGACAGTTCCAAACGTTTGGGACCAACAGTGACGGAAACTCATTTGTCTGGTTCACAACGCCTTGGAAATTATTAGAAAGTGGGGCCACTTACGACAATGGTTAAGTAGTAGTGGACCATCGATGTCTAAAAACATGTGTCAATGGTCCAGCTGTAGTGGTCCTTCTTTTACGGCCCAAATGACCCAACCATCGTTTATGGGCGTACTGAGCTAAAACCAGGCCCAACTTGTGTGGCCCACCTTGGGCTGGGCCACAAAGGCTTAAGAGGCCTGAAGTAGATTAAGAAGAAGAAAAAAAAAAAAAAGGATGCATGAACAAAAAGAAAGAAGGGAATGAGATTGGTGGACCTGGATTGTTCTGCCCACTTTGATTGGCTGGGCTTCTGCCACGACATCGTCCCCAAGTTCGGCAGGATTGAGATGATTGATGCTGACCTGTACGCCAGCTACCCTCTTGAAGCCTGATGCCACCATGGCCCCTAAGCTGGCTAGAGATTCGGCCACTAGGGCAGATACCCCACCATGTAGGACTTTGAATGGCTGATCACGATCCGTAGCCATTAGATTAGTCACAAATAAATTGCCAACTATTTAAGAAATCAGTACCATGAAAATGATAGACCCCACCATGAAGATCGCCCTTCTCGAAAATCAGGACGATCCGCCCGCTAGGTATGCTAACCCTGTACATTGAATCAAACCTACGGTTGTCTGTTGATTCAGACAGTGCGGTCCACCTGATAATCTGATCTTCCTGATTTTTGAGCCAGATGATCATGATGGTGGGCCTACAAAAGTGGGATATTGGCGGGAAAGATGGTACCGTACCACAAATTGTGGTACCTGGCCGTAGGTGATCACTTCTCATAGGGCAAATACCCCACCATGCCAGCAAGACCTCAGATCCTTAGTTTGCAAAAGTGGGGTCCCATGGTTTGATGATCCAGACAGTTGATGTGAATTAGCGGGTGGACTGTGGCCTAGATGTTCGGCAGACGGTGGACCATCAAATCAACAGTCGAAATCGAGTGGTGATTCAAAGAGTGGATCCTCATATGAAGGGTTGGACATATGTGTCAGAGATCTGGGCCACTCATCATGTAGGAAGCACTGTGAATATGCCACGTACAAAAAGGGTAAGGGAGTGTAGTCAACAAGTCAGCCATACATGTATTTTGACTTTTTAAGGTTGGGCTATCTTACTTTTTGACCACCTTTCAGTGCATAAAGTTGGACACCCTGATTGACAGTCCACAAAGATTGGCAACTCATACGAGTCAGATGCAACTTGTCCGAGTTGAATCAGCCTAGGTCAAGTCTGATCAAGTTAGAAAACCTTGAGTCAATATAAGAGACTTGGCCTGACTCACCCAAGTTGACTTACTTGGAATTCAGCAAGCCAGTCTAAGATGATGAGTCTTAAAATCAATACACACACGGTTGGTCACACGATGCACCCATCCACTGGTAGGGTTAGTGTGTCTTCCTATCATTTGAACCTAGCTGTTGAAACACTTGGGTGTCTTCCAGTTGGGCTAGCAGGCTAGACACAACCATCATTATATGTTAGTCTATGGTATGTTCATGGTATAGTCTACCTAATGAATGGTACATATCTCTAGCAAAGGGACAATACCCACAATTCCTATACTTGTATCCCAATTGCTCATTGAGGGGCTGTGCTCATTGCATCACGGTCGATCAATAGAATCAAAGATACAATGCATGTTTCTAGATGAGAATCACATGATTCATCTACAGGTATGAATAGTTTCTAATAGAGAGGAAGCCCATTCCTCCACAAACCCCTTTAGAGTAAGTTTATTCCATTGGACATAGGCCATCAAGATTATCCAATTATGAAAATCAGACATTCCAAAAATCAGGCTGATCCAACCATCATATATGCCACCGCATTTGGATGTTTTTAGTAGTTGTCCCTTGATGTCTATAGCATAGCTTATCAAATGATTGAATGGGCCAGATCTTAATTTTTGGTGCACTCTATTATTAAGGACTGTCTCACTTAATTTGTAGGTTTGATGGCCCACACAGGCAATTGTGTTTAAGCAGACGAAAGAACAGGCAATTAAATAAATGAGCGAGTAAATTTTACACCCAGTTGAATAGAATCTTTATGTGCAGGTGAATAACCCGTGTAATAGAGGTTTGCTTTGTTCACCTTGATCATAATCTTAATAATTGTAACATAGCATGTGGGGACTTTATTCTTTGAACATGGGTCATCTTCCAATGATCCAAACCATATATATCAGGTCTTGATTTATATGTTACAACCCCAACAAATAAAAGCTAGAGCTCTCAGTTGGATTATTTTAACCCTTTTTTTACTTCGAAAATTAACAATGACCGAAACCTTTATATAATCAATTAGGGGTTAGAAAATTCAATCTAGAGTTTTTTTGGGCATCCCCATCCAAAGAAATCTCTATCAAATAAACGATCTGGATCATTGAAAAAACAAATCAAATGGCCAGAGTTCCAACATATCTTATTAAGCAACCTCTACAAAATGACCTCATTCTACCAGGACTTGCAGAGGAGCCAATCTCAAGAAAGAGTTGTAAAGGGCATAGGACTCACCTGACAACAAACAGGAGTGACCTTGAGTCGGCCTGTGATCCTTTTAGCTGAGAACTCCTCGAACTCAAAGCCCATGGCTTGTAATGGTGCATCCAGGATCGGTGTCTTCGACCTTGAATCCATCTCTTCTTCGATCTTCTTCTTCTTCTTCTTCCTTAGGCTACTTTCCTACTCCTCTTAGGAAAGAGAATTACCTACCTAACTCCTACGTCAAGGGGACGTTTCGGAGTTTTTTCCTTGCCGTCTTTTAGAAGGTGCCCGATTTCACCCTTCCCAGGCAGGGGCTCTGAGGGGCCCACCGTGTTGTTTGTGTTTTATCTACGCCGTCCATCCATTTTTTCAGATCAGTTTAGGTCATGAGCCAAAAAATGAGGTAGATGGAAGGCTCAAATGTACCACACCACAAGAAGCAGTGGCGATAATAATGCACAATGTTGAAAGCTTCCTAAGGCCCATCATGATGTTTGTTTGCCATCCAACCTGTTCATAAGGTCACATAGATTCCGATGAAGGGAAAATATAAATATAGCTTGATCAGAACTACTGCAGCTACTAAGAAGCTTTTAATAGTGGGCACGCAATCCCAACACTGTGTGGTCCACTTGAGACCCGAATCTGGCTCAATTTTGGGTCCTGCCTAAAATGATCTTGAAAAATGGATGGACAGTGTGGATAAATAGCATACATCACAGTGGGGCCAATAGAGCCCCTGCCTAGACCGAGTTGGTTAAGGCAGGCAGGACGCAATCCGTGTCAGCTTTCTTGACTTTTAGAACTTCCTTTACCCTCACGCGGATTAGGTAGGGGATGCGTGCCACCTCATCATTGGTGGAAAGCAGTGGCGCCTACATCAATGTGATCGTCACATCGATGATACAGGCCCCTCTCCACCAATGACAAGGTCCCGTCCGTCTCCTCGGCGTTCCGGTGAAGGTAGTAAGTAAACCGCTCCCCATGCGACCAAACAGCACTTTAAATGGGGTTTGTTATTGGGCCCACCTGTCGACATGGTCGCATGATTTGAACAGTACGTTCGTTTGTTGGTTTGTACTACAAATAAGCTTTGTTTCAATATTACACTGGTGATGATCCCGACCTCTGATTTTGGAGATTATGTTTCAACTTTGTTGATTTATCTGCATTCTCAGCTATGGCTTGAATCATTCGTTTAGCCTAAGTTTCATCAGGTGGCCTGTATGGCATAGGATCCAGGATATGGACGGTTCTGATCAGATGATCATTTCAGTATGTGGGTCCAATAAAGAAACACATGGGTATTTAAGGTCCCAATATTGGAGGATTTTCCCTTTGCCGAGATCGTGGAAGTTAGTGGTAGTTCGCCACCATTTAAAATGGTGTTGACATCTCAACGGTCCTCATGGCATTACTGTAAACAATCCAGAAAATGCAAGTCAAATCACTGACCTAACTGTGGTTGGAAATTTGTTTTGTGGACCAGCCTGAAATAGTCTGTAGCCCTAAGCGTGTAAAGTTTATCCTGAACACAAGTGTGTCACCTCATGTCAGTCCTAAGGGCAAAAAATCACTTCCATATATGATTCGGGTGAACCACAAGATTGAAAATAGTGTATAGGCAATGACCACCCTCAAAACTGTTTTTCTTGACATGGCTCACAATCACGAATGTGCTTGAATTTTAGGCCCTAGGCCTTATTTTAGTGTGACATCTAATGGTTAGAGTGAATTTCATATAATCATCATGTTGGACTCTCTGAAAATCAAGGGTGGACATTTCTCTCCCAACTGTTTTCTTTAGTATGTCCCACCTGAATCACAAGTCAGCTTGATTTTTAAGCTTGGGGCCTAAATTGAGATTACGTATCTAATGGTCAAAGTAGATCTTATTTAAACATCATGATGAGCCCATCAAGAGCATGCGGTGCCTCTTTCCAAAAGAGTACTCAAAGGAATAACAGAGTTATACGAAAGCCACTCTTGATTTTGATGGAGCCAACTATGATGTTTATGTAAGATCAAGGTCAACCATTAGATATTTGGTACAACATTAGGCTTGAAGATAAATTCAAGTTGACATGTGATTACGATGGGCTACACTAGATGAAATACCTGGGAGAGAGACATCTACTCTTAATTTTTACAAGGCTTACTATGATAATTATATGAAATCCACTCCAATCATTAGATTCAGCACAAACATTTGAGCACAAAAATAATATCCATCGATCATTCATGTGGGCTGTACTAATGGAAACGGCTTGAAAGGTTGCCTTGTACATTGTTTCTAATTATGTTGACGAGATGGATCATCCTTGGACCACGTTTATATCACAAAAGCTCATGAGCTATTTGATACTCTGGGGGCATGGCACTTTGATACGTAGGCATCCAAAAATTGTACACGTGGCATAACTAACTCAAATTAAACCGTGTAAATTTTGGATCTAATTATAACTAAGTCAAATTTCCAAAATCAGGTTGCTTGAAAAGATCTAAACCCCGGCCATTGTCAGCATTTGTTTATTAAAATAGAATTATTGAAATTTTTTTATGTTCAATTAATGTGACTTGAAGATATATGGTAGAATTTACGGTCCATTTGAATATGGATGGACAAAACAAAAGAAGAAATACTTGGAGATTTTACATAGACACGCCCCGTTTACATACGTGTAAATGTGTGCATTTCATGTAAACGAGAAGTACAACACTTGAATTCAATCAAATAGAGGAAAAACCGTGTGGGTGGGTGTGCTAACAGTGGGATGTGTGTACTAACCTAAAAAAAATAAAAAAAAGTAAAATAGATGAAAATAATATGCGTGCGTGTGTATTCCAGTGAGGTTGAGCTGTGTGGGTCCCACTGTTATATGTGATGGGCATCCACACCATCAGTCAGATGCACCAATCCATGGTGGTATATGAGCCTAAAACTCAGGCCAATTCATGATGTGCGTGGGCCACACCATAGACAGAAGTTAAGAGAGAATATCCACTCATTGAAAACTTTATGATCGTTTATAGGATCGACTGAGATGTGGTTGAGAAATCCAGCCCATCCATTGTGCTTGTCCCAGTTAAACAAGAGGTCACACCAAGTTTCGACTGTATTCAAAACTGATCAGGTAAGCCCCAACAAGTGCTTTTAGACTTTGTAGGCATGATTTTACACTGTTCCAGTTGGTTGGCCCTCTTGAGTTCTGGATAGAGCTGATTTTTGGTATATCCCATAACCAATAGGGGACCCACCAAATGCATGGTGTGGATGTCTGATGCACATCACAGTATGTATATATAATATATACATATATATTAGTCATAGCTTGGCTCGCTTCTTGCATATCTCTCTACAGCATCCTTTGCGTGGTTCGGCACAGCCATATTACAAACAAGAGTGACCTTTGATGAGGCTATCAACACTATATTCTCAGCCGTTGATGGATTGATCTTCCATAGCTTCACCTCCCCTACCTTGTCATGGCCACAATCTTCTATCAGTAAGATAATCATATCATCAACATAAATAGAAGCCATTCATGAATGGTCTGGGCTCGATCAAGAGGGTCATAAGAAATTTTGACCATCCACACAACTAGCAGTGGGCCGGAAATTTGTGAGAGAAGTGGGCAGTTAATAAAAACAAGAGTGTAACACATGAAAAAAAATAAAAAAATAAAATACAAAATCATAATCACTTTCATGGGAACCTTTCTACAAGGACTTTCAATTGGATGGTGCATATAGGATACTCTGACAGAGGCCTTTTTTTATTGCTTAGAAAGTGCTTACCTGGCACATGAGTTCCAATTAAACTGTCTGAAAACATGTGTCAATGGTCCACCTGTAGTGGGCCTCTTTTTCCGGCCCAAATGTCCCAACCATCGTTTATGGGCCTTCTGAGCTAGAACTAGGCCCAACTTGTGTGGGCCACAAATGCTTAAGAGCCTGAAGTAGATTAAGAAAAGAAAAAGATGCATGGAAAAAACAGAGAGAAGGCCAATTAAACTGTCTGAAAACATGTGTCAATGGTATGGATTGCATATAAACGTCACTGTGGAACCCAAGGAGGTTTCAACCGTAGGAATTTCCCTACCCGCCTTTTACTTTAGTGCGGCCTACTTGAGTCTTGGATCATACTCATTTTTGTTCGCATATAAAATGAGCTTAGAAAATGTATAAACAGGGTGGATTTCTCACAAACATCGTGGTGGGCCCAAACTAGGTTCCTAGCACAAGAACTTCCTGCAAAAGGAATCTGCATCCACCAAATAAGTGAATGAGAATGTGAGTTTTTCGGAAACATTCCATTATTATGGACCGTCTCACTTAATTCGTAAGTTTTTGGGTACATTCCATGACCCCTTTCAACACTGGGGTGCCCGTATCGATTCCCAATGTGGGGGTGGCTGACATTGAAGTATGACTAACCGTGTGGGTGCGTATACTAATACTGGGATGTGCGTACTTACCCAAATAATAAGAAAAAAAAGTTTGATGGCATGCACATACTATAGTAGGCCTAAA
Organism: Liriodendron chinense; assembly: GCA_003013855.2. Taxonomy (NCBI): domain Eukaryota; kingdom Viridiplantae; phylum Streptophyta; class Magnoliopsida; order Magnoliales; family Magnoliaceae; genus Liriodendron; species Liriodendron chinense. The sequence continues at coordinate 984,595 of ML058484.1, read as the reverse complement.
TAGGCAAATGTGTATAAGTGGAGGTACAAATAGGTAAATAAGTGAGCGAATATGAATTTCACACGCAGTCGAATAAAATCTTATCCATGGGCGAACAACTTGTAGAATATAGGTTTGCTTTGTTCACCCGCATCAAATAAAAGCTCTCAATTGGATTATTTTAACCCTTCATAGTTCGGCTTTTTCACTTGAAAGAGTTTTATTTTTTTGGATATTTCTAAGACTTTTATTAGGTAGGCCACACATGATCATCGGTTTTGATCTAACTATTAGATTATTTAGATTGAGGAATCTAATGAACACGTTACAATTGTGATCAATATAAATAAATTTAGGGTGGGACGCTTGAACTGTGGTCTCTATACACAGCGCCGGCCCATCTGAAGAGATATCTTTCAAATAAAGCATTTGGATAATAGAAAACAAAAAACCCAAATTGAAGAATCCCAAAAAAAAAAAAAAAAAAAAAAAAAATAGAGGATCTAGCCCACTCAAGAAAGAGTTGTAAAGAGCATAGTACTCACCTGACAAGAAATAGGAGTGACCTTGAGTCGGCCTGTGATCCTTTTAGCTGAGAACTCGTCGAACTCAAAGCCCATGGCTTGCAATGGTGCATCCAGGCTCGGTGTCTTCGACCTTGAATCCATCCCTTCTTGTTCTTCCTTGGGCTGCTTTCCTTCCCCTCTTAGGAAAGAGGGAGTTCCCTACTATCTTTGAGAAACCCTTTTGCCTAACTCGACGTTTTACAGCTTAGGAAAGAGACTTTCATACTCTTGATCTTAGACAGCACCCTTTTATCCCCCATATGGTTTGTTAGGAAAGATTTTCCTCCTATCCATGTAGGGGCTCTGTGGGGCCCACCGTGATGTTTGGGTTTTATCTACGCCGCCCATCCATTTTGACATATCGTTTTAGGTTATGAGCCCAAAATCGAGGTAGATTGAAGGCTCAAGTGTACCACACTTAAGGAAGCAGTGGTAATAATGACGAGCACCGTTGAAACCTGATGAAGGAAAAACATAAATATAGATGGATCAAAACTACTGCGGCTCCTAAGAAGTTTTTAATAGTGGCGTTCAATCCTGTGTGGTCCACTTGAGACTTCGATCTGGCTCATTTTTGGGTCCTGTCTAAAATGATCTTGAAAAATGGATGGACGGTGTGGATAAAATCCATACATCACAGTGGGACGCACAGATCCCCTGCATAGACCGAGGCGGTCAAGGCAAGGGGGAAGGACGCAATCGGCATTACCCCACGCTACCAAACAGCCCTTTTATGGTTTGTTATTGGGCCCACCTGTCGACATGGTCCCATGATTTGAACCGTTCGTTTGTTGGGTTGTACTACAAATAAGCTTTGCTACATTGGTGATGATCCTGATCTTTGATTTTGGAGACTATGTTTCAACGTTGTTGATTTATCTGCATACTCATCAATGGTTTGAATTATTAGTTTAGCCTAAGTTTCATTGGGTGGCCAGTATGGCATAGGTTTCAGGATATGGACGGTTCTGATAAGATGATCATTTAAGTACGTGGGCCCAATAGAGCAACATATGGGTATTGAAGGTCCAATATTGGAGGATTTTTCCCTTGGCCGAGATAGTGGAAGCGATCAGTGGTAGTTCGCTACCATTTAAAATGGTGTTGACACCTCAACGATGCTCATGGCATTGCTGCAGGCAATCCAGAAAATGCATGTCAAATCACTGACCCAATCGTGATTGGAAATAGAATATCAACCATCTAATTTTGTGATTCGAATTTGATGGGATTAACCCTCTGATTTCGTCCGTAGAAATTGTATCATGGACCATTTTCCTTCTTTCTATCTTATGGCACCAATTGGACGGCTAGGATTGTCCAATCAGCAAGCTTGTGGGAATTTAGTCCATTAATAACGAGTTCCATAATTTGGACGGTGTAGATGGATCTTACATACACGTCATATGTAGGATCCATGCCTTTGCAACCATACAACAAATGCTAGCAACAGTTATGAACGCACAACAAGCCCTTTAAGCAGGGTAGCTGGAAAAAGTGACGGTCCTGATGAATCTTACTTCTTCTTTTGATGGTCCTGATGGATCATACTTGGACCATGTTTAGATCACAAAAGCTCCTTAGCTATTTGATACTCTGGGGGTATGGCGTTTTGATACGCAGGAGGTCAGAAATTGTACGCGTGGCATAACTAACTCAAATTAAACCGGCTAAATTGTGGATCGAATTATAACTACGTCAAATTCCCAAAATCAAGTTGCTTAAAAATCTCAACCCCCAGAGTTTCGTCAGTATTTGTTAAAAACGACCATTGAAAATTTTCCATTTTCAACCGTCCAATTAATGTCCGCCAACTCGACTGAATCGAATATGGATATTGTAATCTTTGGTAAAGGATACATTTCAATCCAGTAATTTCTAAGTGCCTGTGTATCATCCGTCACACCGCCAGAGTATCAAAGTTTTGCTCAGTTGGCTCATTTGCCATATATTGACAAGTTGATATCAGGGCTGTAAATGGTCTGGTTCAGTCAAAATCAGACCCGCACATTTACTACATGGGTCTGGGTCTAAATTTTAGACCCAGACCCTTTTACTAAATGGGTGGGTCCGAGTCAACTCATCAGACCCATTTATATATGGGTCTGGGTCTGATAGAGAGAGATCCACCCAGACCTATTTATAAATGGATCAAGTCTAATGGGTTTGGGTCTGGATTTAGTATGCAAGCATTTTTACAAGGCTTAAAGTTGGGTCTGGATGGGTCCTTTGAAACATTGACCAAACCTGCCCACCTACTAAATGGGTTAGGGTCGGGTCGGGCCTAATATAAAGGAAATCAGACCTAGATCCGTTTAACAAATGGGTCTGTTCTTGGACCCAGATTGGTACCACTTAACAAATGGGTCGGGTCTAAATGGGTTGGGTCTAGGTAACCCATCGGGTCCGCTGACCGTTTTACAGCCTTAGTTGATATGTTGTTAATCTGTTCGGCTTGATATTTAGTTCTGGGCTTGGCCCATGCTGAAGTTCCGGATGTCAGAATGGTTGGCCCAGTCCAATCATCAAATGGGCCTTAATGTACGAAAGAATTAGAGCTGGACACGAACAAGAAATTATTAAACAGTTCGATTTGTTCGGATCGAAAAAAAAAAGAACTGAACAATTGATTTGGAAGCTGATCAAACCGGATCAAACAAGATTTTAGGTGTTCGAAAATTTTTCTAACCAAACACAAACATACCATTGTTAGATTCGATTCGGTTTGTTAACCCAGTTCGAAGTTGTCCGATTCGAATTGGTTCGATTCGGTTCGTTGAAATTGATATAAATATTTTTTTAGTCATTCATTTTCACTTGACCCCCCAGCTAGCCCTAGCCATTTTTTACCTTACTTGATGAACAACTGAAACACTAATCATGACAGCTCGTCCGACCATTTGCTCGCCCATCCGACGATTCCGATCAGGTCCTCTGCAGCTATGCTCGCCTTCCCAATCTCATCCTTTCTCCCTTGCCCGCCGAATCGACCAAACCCTAACTGGCTAACCCTTATCCTTTCTCCTCTGAACGTCCTTCCCATCCTTTCTCCCTTGCAGCCGTCTCTTTGCTCTTGCTCGTCCATTTGATTCCGGTCAAGTCATCTTGCTTGTCAGTCTGCATGTCGGTCCGAATCCGATACTCTACTCTGCTTGTCTAGCTCCAAAGGTCTAAATCCAATACTATGATCTTTTTTATTTTTAAAGATTTAATTTATTAATATCAATAATATGTGATTGTGATGTGATTTTACAAATGTGATATGAATTTTAAGTTGATGTAATTAAAATAGAAAACACTAGTTATGTACTTAACCACTTATGTTGGTTGGTTTTGGTTATGAACATTGTACTTTATGAAATATTTTTGCACGAAAAAAAATAAGTTGTTCGAAGTGGAAAAATTGTCTCAAATGAAAAATATCCGAACATGTTCGAGCATATGCTGGACCAAACCGAACCGAACATGAACACGAACAGGGCCCCATTGTTCAAATGTTTGTTCGAACATAGCCCAATCAACAATCGAACTGAACCGAACTGACCCATGTTCGACTCGATTCGGTTCGTTGTCCAACTCTAGAAAGAATAGACAGTTTAAAGATACTTGCAAGTGGTTTCAATTTGATGTACATGTGTATCTTAAATAGAGGTGTCAACAGGCCGGGTTATGGCCTGGCCTAGCTTTGTTCAAGCCCAGGTCGTATTGTCCAATGTAGGTCCAAGCACGGACCAGGCCAATGATGGGCCAAAATAGTCCAGCCTAACATTTTGTGCAGTGCTCGACTCGAACCCAATGCTAGCCAGTTCTCCCCAAAATGCGCTGAGGCGCAGTAGATACTTGGCATCTAGGGGTAAAGCATTGTTTTGGTGTGGGCTGCGAGAGCGGTACCAAGTTGAGGCGGGCTCGGGTCGGATAGAGAGAACAAAATGCCCATTTTTTAGGTATATTATAAAGTTGCTCTCCCAAATCCTAATGGGCCGGTCTGGTCAATTACACACTGTACAAGCCCAGTCCTATTGAACAAGGGCTTGAATTTTATGACGAGCTCGGGCCTCGGGGCAGATACTCCAGCCTAAATACAGCTTGAGTCAGGCCAGGCATGAAAGTCCGATGGGCCAACCCGGCCCATTGACAACCAGGAGCTCTCGGATCCATAGTCAATGTTTCAATGATCAACACCATTTATATAAGGAGACTCCGTCATGGATGGAGGGGATGGGCCCAAGAGATTCTTAGATTGTTCTATTTCAAGCTTTGGATCATTTCGATCTTTTACCTTACGTGATCAAAAGTTCTCTAAAATCTCCCACCTAATGAGCTAGGCTGGATCCACTACAAAGCTTTGTAGGTCAAGCTTAACCTACAATCTCTTCGATCTTTTACCTTACGTGATCAAAAGTTCTCTAAAATCTCCCACTTAATGAGCTAGGCTGGATCCACTACAAAGCTTTGTAGGTCAAGCTTAACCTACAATGTCATGTGTGACCCACTGCAATGCGTGTATGATATCCCATCCGTCCATTGAGTTCACCCCCTCATGCTCTCCTTGGCTCTCAAAATCAGGCATCATCAAACTCTCAAAATGGCCTGATTGATGGTGTGTCCATTCATTCTGGTGGGACTCATCTTTTGAATTGGTGGGATGAATCGAAGGCTCGGGTCGGTGGACTGATGGATCTTGGTTGGGTGACCAAAAAGCTCCAAAATCGTCCAGAGACCAAAATGATTTCCTCAGGGCATTGTCGATAGTCCTCAGTAAACCCAAAACCATCAAAAGTGTCCAAAGAGCAATCTGGACCTCTTAGCTTGGTTTCTATCGAACCCAACTATATCGGTCTCAGCTATTTTTTCTTGGACTTCTTCCTCTGGTCCATCTGAGCCATGAATGCATCCGCAACTCGTTCTTCATTAGATGATATATAGAAACTATTATGAGCTCACACACAATTTGGAAGGTTTTAACACTGGTTGTCCCATCTCAACTGTTCCATGGGTGTGGCCCACTTGAGTTTTGGATCACCCTGATTTTTGGGCACCAAAGAGAACATGAGAGGGTGCACATGATCGATGATAGAATCGGGTGATTGCTTTGAGTTGGGTGATAGTGTTTTTCAAAGACAACAAACCATATCACTGTATAGATGGCCCACCATGATTTTATGAGCATTTTCAATGTCCACTGATAGTTAGTGAATAAAACATGCAATCGAGGAGGTTAGAGATTCCTTGATTGCCCTAAGTGATCAAGATGGCAATTTTAGCGTCCCATCAAAATGGAAAATTCAGGGATGGCCCATTTTCAGTACTTGAGAAGTGGACCACTGCAGTATGGGAGAGACTAAGAAAGCACAGGACAGGAAAGAGAGAAAAAGGAGAAATTTCAGATAGAAGAATTAACTCTATATCATTACTGTTTAAGATGATAATCGCCCGTGATTAGATCGATCCAGACCATCCCACAAGTGGGTCTTGCTCATAGACGGTCGATGGTTGTAATTCTTACCAAATGGACGACGCCTTCCATCAGTTTTTCAATCTGTCGAAGGTGGACCACATGGCCCATTTTCATCTACTCTCAACTTGAAGGACACCATTCATAATCTGTTTGGGACATGTCCCATCTACGGGCCATCAACTAACAGGACACACTAGATGGATGGTTTGCATTAAATCCACCACCCCACCTTTCACAAGTCATGTATCTTATAACTGCTTAAACCAGATGCCAAAGGCAAACACTCTACCCTGTTTAGCCGTAGGGGATCTCTCTCTCTCTCTCTCTCTCTCTCTCTCTAAAATCATGTGTTTATTATTCCGTTGTTTTCGCTCGGTTTCACTTTTGGCCATGTGTGACGTGTGCAGGCATGTGCTAGAATCGACTGTGCAACTCAATTCCAATTGAAGAACTATAACCTTATGTACCAAGATAGGCCGATGCGTCAAACTCAACCGTATATGACTGAGACTAGAGAGGATTGGTCGCTTATTTAGTCACTCACAAGATGTTGTTTATTAAATCAGGTGATTGTCGAAGGGTGGGGTTATTCTTCTGAAAATGGGTTTCTTCTGAAAATGGGTTGCATCTTGCCTTCCACAAGTAAGGACTTTCAAATACAAATAGGAAACGCTGACAGTTGGTTCAAGAGATTGACTGTCGAATACCTCTTCGGAAAGATAATTGCTTGTATTGAAATAACTTAATCTAATGAGCTTAGACTTGGGTTACAACTAAAGACCACAACTACTCCTAGATTACTGATTGAGTTACGAAAATGTTAAGGAAAGATAAATTTGATTTGATTTTATTAGTGTGACACCCTTGGTCCGTTGATTTCTTTTACTATTTTTAGGCTTTTTAGAGAAAAAGAACCATTTAGATTTTTCATTATAGGAGCGGCTTAGTATTCCTCGTCTTACAGCCTCTTCCTCTCGGTCGCTATGTTTTCTTGGATGATGTGTTCCAATCACCTAACACCAACTATTATCCCGGAAAATATGCTCCAAGTGCATTGACACGTGTCTCCTCCTAATTGGCTCCTTTGATAACGGTAGAAAATAGGGTGCAACAGCATCAAAACAATGTGATTTTATTTTGCATGGATTCTAATTACCAATTCACAAGTTACAGTACTTTCTCTCGCACTCACCACCAATGCATTTCAAACAACTAATGATTCCAATTCACGTGAATCCTATGCGAATTGCTAATGCATATCAAATACACGCTCTCAAACACACATCTACAGATCCATTGTCAACTAATGAATGTTTAGGGCCCATTTGGTTAGGAAAAAAAAAACAAACAAAACAATGCCTGGTAATGCTTATTTGAATAAGCTCATGTGAATAGGCTGTTTTGTAGTACTGTCTGTTGTTTGTCAAACACTTTATTTGAAGAAATGTCCGTAAATCTCATACATATTTGGACCCTCATGGGTCACTTAAAGATGCACATGTGGATAGTTTGAATATCATGGACGAGAAGAGAAGGGAGAAACGACTAGTGGCCTTGCATGGACTTATCTATGCATGAAGGGAAATACATTGGGAAAAATGGTACATATGAGTCATAGCTTGGCATGCTTCCTGAGAGTCTCTGCTGCATCCCTTGTGTGAGGTGGCACAGGCATGTTAGAAAGAAGAGTGACCCTTGATGAGGCTACCACCACTCTATTCCCTGCCGTTGATGGATCGATCTTCCACAGCGTCACCTCCCATACCTTCTCAAAGGCCACAATCTTCTCATCAGTAAGATGATCATATCATCAACATAAATAAGATGGGTCCCAAAATTCGTAATGGTCCACTCCTCCTGGCTCACCACCACCACCACCACCAATTGTTTTATGAGAGTAGTTGCCATTTGGAAAAAGAAAAAAAGATGACCAATGGGTTGCATCCATGCATATGTGTGGACCACCTGATCTAGGCATGTTGATGGGGGGCCCCACCTTACGAGTGTCCTCCCTGTGTGACACATCATCTTTTCTAATTGCCTCAGCATTTATTCACCAACGTATTAAGAGAGGATACAAGAGAGAAAAATTTTGATACTCTGGCATGGCATGATGGATGATACACAGGCCTTAGAATTACTCAGACACTTCATATGTGACATAGAAGCAAATCAATTAGACTGTCCAAATTATGGGTCCCAGTTTAGATGTATCACGAAGCAAAAATTACCCTCATTTGATTTTCTGGCCATTGGATCGACGGACATTGATTGGATGGGTTAAAAATGGTAAAATATCCAACGGTCCTATTTCAACATACATCTGTCCACAGATCAGAGGTCATGATTATTCAATCAATCTGATTTTGGAACTCTTTGAGTTAGCCACGATGGGTTCCATAAGTTGGTTGGTTTAATTTGAGTAAATCCACTGTCACATGTACAATTTCCAAGTGCCTTCGTATCAAGTGTCATGCTCGGCCAGAGTATCAAAAAATCCCCTAACAGAAGGGCTGGCAATGGGCCACGATTCGAGCCCTTGGACTGGGCCTTTATTCAGGTCTACCAAGATTAGGGGTTGATACAACTCCTTCAAGAATCAAGATGCCTATCAAGGGCCAACTGAGCTAGAACAAGGCCCAACATGTGTGGCCCAACAAACATTTTGTTTCCGTCAGGGAATCTAACGGCTCTCAAGGAGTCTAAGCAAAAAGAAATGGATGATCGAAGATAGAGAAGGGAATGAGATTGGTGGACCTGGATTGTTTTTCCCACTTTGATCGGCTGAGCTTCTGCCACGACGTCATCTCCAAGCTGGGCCGAGTTCAGATGATTGATGCTGAGTTGCACCCCAGCTACTCTTTTGAAGCCTGATGCCATGTGGGCCCCTATACTAGCTAGAGCTTCCGCTATAAGGGCAGATATCCCACCATGCAAGACCTTGAACGGCTGATAACGATCCATGGCCACCCAATTATATAAGTCACAAATATGGCAGGAGAACTGATCACATACAGGCAACTATACCGCAACTCGTGGTACTCTGCTTTCTATCGCCCCAAATTGCCATCTGTTTAGGAAATCTGTACCATTAAAATGATAGGCTCCACTGTGAAAATCACAATTCGCAAAAATAAGGCTGATCTGCTCATTAGGTAAGCCTGTACGTTGAGTCAAACAGACAGTTGTCCATTGATTTAAAATAGTGCGGCCCACCTGATGAGCGGACCTTCCTGATTTTTGTGGCAGGGCCTACTGCTTTGATAGTACTGATGTCCTGCACAAGTAGCATATTAGCTGTTTTAAGGCTTTCGCAGGCAATCAATCCTAGGTAGTGTCCTATTTTCAGACTTCATAAATAGCCTCTAAAAATTTTAGATTTGGGTATAAATTTTCTTCTGTACAAACGCCAGGTATACACCATCATCATTACGTATCTCTCCATGTTTTACCTAAACAAACACCAGGCGTGGGTCCATTGCAGTCCTACATCCAACCCATTCATCAGGGTGGCCCCACTATGAAAAAACAGACACCACACAAGTAAGGTCAATCCAACCATTATAAAGGGCACCATATGAATTTAGCGGTTGTCCATTACTCCCCAGACACGGCCCACTAAAAAATGATTGGACGGGCCTGATTTTAATGGGGCAACTCATCATCGCTTCTGGACTCACTTAATGTACGGTTTGGATGCCATAAAAAAAAAAAAAAGGTGGGTCCCACACAGGATATGTAAAGGGGAATAGGAATAGGAATAGGCAGGAAGAAAGCAGGCGAATATAACTTTGAAACGCAGGTGAATAACCAGAACCGGTGTGAAGGAAAAGAGTGGTAAAGAGGGTAGGTAGTCACCTGACAACAAACAGGCGGTGACCTTGAGTCGGCCAGTGAGCCTTTTTGGTGAGACCTCGTCGATCTCAAAGCCAATTGCTTGTAGTGGTGCATCCAGCTCCCCTGTCTTTGATCTTGATTCCATCTCTTCTTCCTTTGCCCCTGCTTTCCTTCTTCTTCGCCTCGGATTACGATTGAGAGTGTCCCTCTTCTCGAGGACCTTTGCAGCAGAACTCCTTTTATCCAACGTGTGACTCAACTACCCTTTCATTGTTTGTTACTGGGCCCACTCGCGTCGAGTTGGTCTCATGATTTGAACCGTCCGGTGGTGATAACTACACTTCCGTGATGATCCTGACCATTTATTTTTTTAGTTTTTATTTCAATGTTAGAGATTCGTTTCCGCAGACTGTACTGGGTTAGATCATTCGTGTAGTCTAAGTTTCGTAGGGAAGCCTTTATAGTTTGGTTTCCAGAATATGGACGGTTCTGATCATCTGATCGTTTCAGCATGTGGGACCGATGGAGCAACGTATTGGTAAGGAGGGTCCAGTAGATTGGATGAGTTTTCCTTAGGTAAGATCGTGCCCGTGCTGGGCAGTTGTCTCCGGTGGTAGTTTGCCACCATTTAGAAATGGTGTTGACTCTTCAATTTTAACCATGGAATTGTGGGATTGAAATCCAGACCAATTATCACCACCATCATTTCCAAAATGATGGCAAACGCACATAAATCCATGACAATATTTCCGCGTGTACAAAAATAAAGGGAAGAGCATTAGGTGAGACCCGGACTCACCCAAGACGGACTCACACAAGACGGTCCTGCCCTTACCGTGGGGCCCACCTTGATGTATGTATTCTGTATCCACACCGTCCATCCGTTTTTTCAGATCATGTTAGGGTATTACCCGAAAACTAAAGATATCTAATTATCAAATGGACCTTAACATAAGAAACAGTGGTCGTTGACCATTAATGCACCACAAAAGTTTTGGATCAAGCTGATATTTGTTTTTGCCCTTCATCCAGGCTTACGTGACCTTATTAACAGATTGGATGGAAAATAAACACTGCAGAAACGTTAAGCTGCGCCCTAAGTAGTTTTTAATGGTAGGTGATTCAATCACCACTGTTTCCTATGCTAGTTTCCACTTGATAATTGGATCTTCTTAATTGTTGGGACAATGCCCTAAAATAAACTGAAAAAAACTAATGGACAGCGTGGATACAGAATACATACATCAAGGTGGGCCCCACGGTAAGGGCCGCACCTTCTTCTGTGAGTCCGGGGTCTCACCTAATCCGCTCCAACAATGCAATAGCAACTTCCTTTGAGGTATTTTAGTAATTCTTGAGAGTAATAGGAGCTATCAGTAATTGGGAGGCCATAAGTGAGGTAGGTGCGGTCATCCATGTCGCGCGGATAACTGGCATTCGTCAGGCATGTGTTTGGTGAGATGTTTACTGTAATAGACCTGAGGTGGGACTATTTTTAGTAAAAGTCCAATTTCCCGTCCGGCCATCTCTTTTGGCTTTTTGACTGAGAAATTAAAAATTTTATGGTCGAGAATGTCCCTCTGAATGGATTCCCCCGGGAACTGTGACCCCCCGAGTAACATGGTGGTCAGAGGGGTACTTTCGACCATATATTTTTTAATTTCTCATAAAAAGGTCAAAAAAAATAAGCCATACGAGAAATTACACTTTTAACAAAATAGACACATATCAGGGCCATTGCAGTAAAAATCCCGTGTTTGGTGAGAATGGAAGCGGATTAGCTGTAACCCGGATAACACCTTAGTGGGTATTACTCTTACCGTATGGGGCCACCTTGATATATTTTTTTGCATATCCACTTCGTCCATCCTTCTTTCCATATCAATTTAGGACGTCATTCCAAATTTTGAGAAGATCAAAATCTCCTGTGGACCATAACACTAGACAAAAGTTTTAGAACAAGATGATATCTGTATTTTCCCTTCATAAAGATATTCTTGACATTATAATCAGATTGGATTTCAAATAAGTATTACGAAAACCTTACGATGGGCCCTTTGAAGTTTTTAATGGTGATGTACTCAATCAACACTTTATCCTGTGGTGTGGTCCACATGAAATTTTTATCTGCAAAATTTTTGGGTCCCCATATTAAAATGATCCGTAGAAACGGATGGACGGAGCTGATATAAAATAAATTATCAATGTAGGCCCCACGGTAAGGGTAACACCCACTAAGGTGTTACCCGGGGTAACACCTAATCCGCTCCCGGTGAGAATAGCCTCCTTGAAGTTTGGTACACTACATCCACGTGGAGATTTGGTTCCTTTGATTTGGGTCGACTATTAATGATCAACACCGTTTATATGATGGATCTCACCATAGATGGGCGATAATATAAAGACCAATACTCTAAAGTTGGAGTATTATAATCCTTGGATCATTAAACCTTTTCTATTTGAAAATTACAGTTCATTAACCTTGGAAAAATTAAAAAAAAAAAATCATAATTTCCAATCTGATTTTTTTTTTTTTTTTTTTTTATGATATCCACCGTTCGTTCTGAGACCCATCATATGAACGGTTTGATTCATTAATAAACCTCTGATTTTAGCCGTCAAAATTGGATCACGGACCAATTTTTTTTCTTCATGGCACCAGTTGGATAGCTAGGATTGCACGATCATCTTGACTGCAGGATTGCTGTCCATTTCCGAGGAGGTCCACGATTTTGAAGGTCTAGATGTACGTAAATATATGCCACGAACAAAGGGACGCGGATGGATACTACCTCCAGCGGTCCCTAACTAGAAACGGACAGGGCTCTTAGGGGACACAATGAAGAATAGGTTTCATCCACACTGTCCATCCATTTTTCCATATCATTTTAGTGTACAGGCCCAAAAATGAGGCAGTTAAAAGGCTCAAGTGGACCACACAGTGGGAATTAAACATCTACTGTCAAAAACTTCTTGGGGTTAAAGAAGTTTCAGATCAAGCTGATGTTTTTGTTTTTCCTTCATCCAAAGGTTTCAACGGTGAGTGTCATTATGGATCTGCCTCTACCTTAAAATGATATGGAAAAATAGATGGACGGTGTGGATAAAACCCATGCATCACGCCCCTGTCCGTTCCTAGCTAGAGATGGGCGGGGTAGTATCCAATCCCCTTGTGAACAGTCAGCCCGAAGACCTCCGCATCTGAAAAAGGCATGCCCAACACCGGCCCGATGTCATCAACACCGTAGATATCCCACACATATTTTAATGAGAGCCGTTGAAAGGGCATAGACGCGGACTCGGATTCGGTAGTAACCCCTCGAGTACTGAAGTAGGTATTGGTCGGTGCTCTGTGGTCCCAATCATGATGTATGTGTTTTATCCAGGCCGTCCATCTATTTTTTCAGCTCATTTATGGCAGGAGCTAAAAAAATGAGGTAGATTCACCGTAGGTAACAGTGGCGATTGAACGCCCACTATTAAAATTTTCTTGAGGGCCACAAAAGCAACGTATCAAACTGATATTTATGTTTTTCTCTTCATCTAGGTCTGTGTGACCTAATCAGCAGGTTGGATGGAAAATAAACATTACAGTGGGCTCTAGGGAGGTTTTTTTTTATTTTTATTTTTTATGGTGAGCACTTAATCACCATTGTTTCCCATGGTGTGGTCCACATGAAATTATGTTCTACTGTATTTTTGGGATCATGTCCTAAAACGAGCTGGCAAAATGAATGGAAGGCGTGGATAAAACACATACATCATGGTGGGGCCCACTGAGCATCGACAAGCACCTACATTGGTACACAGAGGAGTACCTACCGAATTCGAGTCCATGAAACACGTTGTTGGTCAGCTTTGACGATCTCAGGGCATGATTTTTGCCCATTCACATGCATAGATTAGTCCACCAAATAAAGGGACCTGATCATCACAAATAAATAAAGCATCTGCAAAGAGAACTTGTCCCACACGGCTAATGCAGCACAAGCAAAACCCAAATCCTTAGGCAATTTTTCAAATCCACGATGAAAACGACATAAGCCCTGGAATATTTGATTAATAATATAAAGAGAAATGAATAACAACAATTCGAGGGCTTACATAGTCTAAAACAAAATACTAAAACCTAATTAAAAAGTCTTATTTAAAAAAAGAAATGAACTCATGAGAAAACGCACAAGTTTGCGCAACTTCATTGGGCGACCAACTTGAGCCGTTTGGAAAATCTGTTGGGCAACTGAAATTGTTAAAACATGTCCCAGGACCAACTTGCCATATGGATGAATTTCAAGTGACCAACATCAGTTAGTTCAATCGACTAAAATATATTGAATTTTTGCCACTTTTCCTTAATTTATTATGAGATAGGAAGGTACTGGATCCTCGTCCTACATTAGAGGGATTCTTAATCTACACCCTCTCCACTTGATGTGAAACTTTTGTGGCCCATTAGAAGTTATTAATTGTCAATCACCACTATTTCCTATGGTATGGCCCACCTGAAATTTTTATCTGCTTAAGGATCATGGCCCTAAAATTATCTAGAAAACAAATTAATGGACAGCATGGATATAGAATACTTGCATCAAGGTGGGCCACACTGTTTCGGATGAGGCTGGGGTGCACCAAATTCGCTCCCTTTGTTAGGAGATCAGTATTGTTAAAGCTATAACCCTCACCAAGAAGATCACCTGGCACAAAACTCAGGTCGGTCTGCTAACTAGGTGGCCCGTACTGTTGGAATCAATGGACAGCCAACCATTTGACTCAATGTACAGTCGGTGGGTTGGCCTGATTTTCAAGAAATGGGATATTGATTGGAGGAAAGATGGCATGGCCTTATTTTCCAGAAATGGGATTTTCATTGGAGGAAAGATGGCCCCTGTAATTGCCAATTATGACACATTGCATGTGTGAGTGATCTGGTAACCAGTCCTAAAGTTATGGCGTTCGAAAGCTATACAGGGTATGTTTGGCCTTTTCTTTTTGCAATTTGGATTTCTCTTGATATGGAAGCTGTATCCAGTCGTCCATTACCTGTCCACATTACCACAACAAAAACAAAGGGTAATGAAAGGATTTGGACGACGCTTGATATACACACGTTTGTTGAAAATGGACCATTAGATATTTAACATTTTAACTGTCCAATAAATGCCTAACAATCCATTGGTCAAATAATTAAGCATGGCTTTTGATTTATTTATATCTCTCTAAGTGCTGCATATCATCCATCACACAGTCAGTATTGATATTTGAAAGCTCAGATGCAATTTGGTCAGGTGCTATTTTTTAAACTCAAGTAGCTCTGAAATCGCAGTTATATTCCTTGAAGGGCTGTCGACTAAGCCCGGGTCAAGAAAAATGAAAATTTGATTAGGGGTTGGCCTAGGGCCCAGCCTAAACAGCATAAAAATGGGCTGATGCTAAACCATGGCGTGGTCTGTTGAGGACCCCGAAGAGCCTGTTTGGTAGACGATTGAAAATGGGTTCATCTTATTTTAATTAATCATGGTTATGTATGTGTTGGAGATCATCATTACTAAAACATAATTCCATTTTACTCGATTAGAATGATGTATCAAAGATCATGAGCTTTAATGCATAACTCTATTTTAGTTAATCATAATTCCACAATTGCAAGCGATCCATTTGCAAGGGCATGATCTACTGCACTGCATGGTGGATCTTCAAGGTGAACATCTTAGACTACTGAAAGGTGGGCCAAACCTTTGCAACTGGACCAGAGGAGAAATAGAACAACGGTCCACATTTAGCTGGAAAACTCCACAGATTGGCCTTTTGTGTGTGTGTGTGTGTGTGTGTGTGTGTGTGTAGGGGGGGGGGGGGGACTTCTTTGGAAAAGAAAATCAGTATTGTTAAAACGGTAACCCTCACCGTTTTAACAACCGACCATTTGACTTAATGTGGACCATTAAATTTATACCTCTTCTGGTACGTAAATTTATAACCCTTGTAGTGTAATCTCTTGAAACTCCTTTAACCATGTGATGTATGTTTAAATGGATGGGTCCTGGTTCAACTCAACTCAAGTAGCTCTTTAATTGCAGTTATATTTTTTTCTTCAAGTTGGGCTGAGCCCAGGTCAAGAAAAATGGAAATTTTGAATAGGCCTAACCTAATGGGCCGATGGCAACTCATGGCCCACTTCTTTGGAAAAGAAAATCAGTATTGTTAAAACGGTAACCCTCACCAAGAAGAACAGCTGGCACAAAAATCAAGTCAGTCCGTTCATTAGGTGGCTGGTACTGTTGGAATCAATGGACAACCGAACCATTTAACTCAATGTACAGTCGGTGGGTTGGCCTGATTTTCTAGAAATAGGATATTCATGGTAGGAAAGATGGCATGGTCTGATTTTCCAGAAATGGGATTTTCATAGTAGGAAAGATGGCACTGTACGTGTCAATGACATATTTTATGTGTGATTCTGGTAACCAGTCGTAAAGTTGATATGGGAGCTGTATCCAGTCGTCCATGACCTGTCCACATTAACACACACACACACACACACACACACACACACACACAAAAAGGGTAATGTAAGATAATCGGATTTGGATGATGCTTGATACACATGTTTGTTGAAAATGGACCATTGGATATTTTTCATTTTAACTGTCCAATAAATGCCTACCAATCCTCTGGTCAAATAATTAAGCATGGCTTTATTTATTTATTTATTTGTATGCCCGTATGTAATTTCAAAGTGCCTGCATATCATCCATCACACTGTCAGAGTATCTAAGTTTTTGTCAATTAGAGCTGCTTTCTGGGTTCTTCTACAATATTAATATTCGAAATCTCACTAAAACATAATTCCATTTTTATTAATTATAATTATGTATCTGAGATCATGAACCCTAATGCAAGATTCCATTTTAGTTAATCATAATTCGACAATTGCAAGAGATCCATTCGCAGCTTAATGACCTATTGCATGGTTGATCTTCAAGGTGAACATCTTAGATTACTGAAAGGTGGGCCACACCTTTGCAACTGGACCACACGAGAAATACAACAATGGTCCACATTCAGCTGGAAAACTCCTCTGTCCGCTAATTAGGTGGCCCATTCTATTGGAATCAATGGACAACCGACCATTTGACTTAATGTACAGTCTGTGGGTTGGCCTGATTTTCTAGAAATAGGATATTCATTGTAGGAAAGATGACATGGACTGAATTTCCAGAAATGGGATTTTCATTGTAGGAAGCCAAAAGCTACATGGTTTGTTCGGCTTTTCCTTTTGTACTTTGGATTTCTCTTGATCTGAGACCTCTACATAGTTGTCCATTCGCTGTCCCACATCAACCAAAAGAAAAGGGCAAGGTTCGATAATCAGATTGGATGACACTTGATAAACGTGTTTGTTGAAATGGGATCATTGAATATTTGTCATTCTAACTGTCCAATAAATGCCTACCAATCCATTAGTCAAGTAATTAAGCATGGCTTTCCATTTGTTTATATGCCACATGTGTAATTTCTAAGTGCCTGCGTATCATCCATCACACTGCCAGAGTATCGAAGTTTTTGTCAAAACAAGCTGCTTTATGGGGTTCTTCTACAATATTGATATTTGAAAGCTCAGATGCAATTTGTTTAACCCTCGGGATACTGGCTCAACCAATTTCAAGTAGGTCTGGAATTGCGATTATATTCCTTTTATGGGCTGTCGACTCTCTGAGCCCAGGTCGAGAAAAATGGAAATTTTGAATAGGCATGGCCTAGGGTCCAGCCCAAACAGTATAAAAATGGGCTGATGCTAACCCATAGCCTGGCCCGTCGAGAACCCGGAAGAGCCTGTTTGGTAGACGCATGAAAATGGTTTGGTAGACACGTGAAAATGGGTTCATCTTATTTTAATTAATCATGGTTATGCATTGGAGATCATCATTACTAAAACAAAATTCCATTTTCCTTTATTAGAAGTATGTATTAGAGATCATGATCTCTAGTTAATCATAATTCTACAATTGCAAGCCATCCATTCGCAGGGGCATGACCTATTGCATGGTGGATCTTCAAGGTGAACATCTTAGACTACTGAAAGGTGGGCCACACCTTTGCATCTGGACGACAGGAGAAATACAACAATTATCCACATTCAGCTGGATAACTCCACAGATTCACTGCTAAGATCTTCCAATAGGCATGATTTTTTTAGGGGGCATAGTGTCCATCAACAGTGGGACACCAAAGAAAAATGGTATGGATTACCAAAGCATGGCCCCACTTCTTAGAATTAAAAAGCTTTGAAAACCTCTAGTAGGGTATCCTACTTCTCTTCATGTATCAATTCTCGAATTTAATTTTATAAATCTTCCAGTGTAATCTCTTGAAACTTCTTTTACCATGTGATGTGTGTTTAAGCTGATGGCTCCTAATTCAACTCAAGTAGCTCTCTAATTGCAGTTACATTCATTTCAAGTTTCAAGTAGAGGCCAGCCCAGGTAAAGAGGAATAGAATTTTGAGTCGGCCTAGCCTAATGGGTCCAGCCCAAATAGCTTAAAAAAATGAGCCGACGGCAACCCGTGGCCCACCACTTTGGAAAAGAAAATAATCAACAGTTCATATTGATGTACATGTGGCCCACTTGATGAGCAGGCTAGACTTATTGGAACCAGCGTATGTTCACGGTGGCCCCCACCTGGCCAATTGCCTTATCATTTTTCTTCAAATTTTAAGAAACTACTTCCTTCTTTTTTATTTTTTTTTATTTTTTTTTATTTTTAAGAACACACCAAATAAACTCTAAATGAAGTATTAAGGGCCTGATTTGATGAGTTAGAAAATCTTCAACCATTTTTTCTTACAACGTAGATATATTTTAGTAAGGATACTCAATAGGTCATGCATGGTCCACCAAATAAATGGACCTGATCATCACAAACAAATAAAGCATGTAGAAAGAGATCTGAGTCTCCCGTAAGCAAGGCAACTCAGCTTCTTGTACCATAACATCTTTCCTACCAGCATGCCATTTACCAGATTAGTATTTGTTAAAACAATAACCCCCACCAAGAAGATCATCTGACACAAGCTTTAAGTCCGTCCACTCATTTGGTGGCCCGTATTGTTGGAATCAATAGACAACCGTCCGTTTGACTCAACGTACAGTCGTTCATTTGGCCTGATTTTCGAGATATGTGATTTTCGTGGTTGAAAAGATGTTACTGAAACCACGAATAATAGACTTATACGTGCGATTCTAGTAACCAGTCATAAAGTTATAGAGGCTGAAAGCTACAAGACATGGTAGGCTTTTTTCTTTTGTACTATGGAATTCTCTTCTTATGAGAGCTCTATACGGTCTTTCATGACCTGTCCTGCATCAACCCAAGAGAAGAGAAGGGACTCGGTTGCGTATGACACTTGATAAATAGGCACAAAGAAGTCAAACAACCACATTGTAGGACCCACTGTCCATTAGTCGCATCCCAAAATCAGATTATAACAATCCTAACGTCTAATAAGGTAGACGTGTTTATTGAAATGAGACAATTGGATATTTGTCATTTTAACAGCCCAATAGATGCTAAGCATGACTTTGGTTACGTAAATGTTATGCTCCTGATTTCTAAGAGCAGATTGCCTGGTGACCTGACATCACCGGGCTTAGTTGGGCTATGAGACACTGTAAGTGATGGGACCTAACAACTTTTAAGAATTTGGATTATATGTTTGGAAAAAACAGAAAAATTCTATTTTGCACGGCTAAAATAATAAACTTAGTGCAAAACATGAATTTTTTTTTTTTCGAACAAAAAAAATCCCAATTCAACTTTCGAACATGCTTTGTATCATTTAATTTTCATAAGGGTACATGGTCCAATCAAATGTAACTATGCCACTTCCATTTCTTAGTGCTTGCATATCATCCATCAAACTACTTTGAGTATTAAAGTTTTTTCTCCCACTGAGTTGCCTTTTGGAGTTCTTCTACATTGTTGGTATTTGAAACCACGTTCCAAATTTCGATCATGCACTATTTGTTCAAAGGGACTGTGTTGGATCAACTCAATTCAAGTAGGTCTTAAATTGCATTTATATTCCTTTCAAGTTAGGGCTCTCAAAGGGCTGGGCCAGGTCAAGAAAAAAAATGAAATCTTAAATTAGCCTGCTGGTTCAATCGACCCAGCCCAAACAACCAAAATATGGGTCGATGCTGACCTGGCCTGTTGAGAACCCTATTTCAAATTTCAAGTGAAAGGCCTGTTTGGTAGACGCCTGAAAATAGACTGTTTTCATTTTAGTTCACCATCACTAATGGATACTTTCGTTTTACTTTGTTATAGTCATGTGTTATATTTTGGGTATCTTCCATTCTCATGTGTGAGCCACTCACTTTTAAATGGGTGGATGACTTAATCATAAATATTTTACAGTTGCAAGCCATCCATTCCCAGAGCACGACATGGACCTTCTTAGGTTACTGAAAGATGGGCCACACGTTTGCAATTGGACTACAGGAGAAAAACAGCAAAGTCTACACTCAGCTGGAAAATTCCACAGATTGGCTACTATGATCTTCCAACAAGCGAGATGGAATATCCAAGCCATGCAAAAGGTGGCCACACCATGAAGATCAACTTGGTGTTGAATCCACTTCAATGGAAATGGGAAATAACTGATTGAAATTAATCTGTGTAAAGGAACTTCACATTTGCTATGTTGATTTTCTTAACAGGCACTGGGTTAAGGTGCGTACTTTGTCGAAATTCAAAGCAAGCAGGCTAGCGTCTCGATGACACTCCCCTGCACGCACGCGAGTATATGTGCGCACATGCCTAATTAAAGATTTTCGGACCAGTTTTCCCTCCGGCCGCACTCTTTACTGCACACACGCATAGGAGCTTAGCTTGTGTATGATATAGCACATAACACGAGAGTTTATGCTTGGCTAAGGCATATAAATCACTTTTTTTTTTTTTTTCTCCATTTTTATTTGACACGAAAGTAAAGGACACAAAAAAGGCAAAATCAAAATCAACAAGTTTTGTTGAAATATATATAACACTTGGCTGTGCAACTTGCATTTTCAGAGTGATCTCTCCATCTTTTTACAGTAATTACCAGGAACAGAAATGGAAGGAGGAAATGTTGCTCGGACAATTACAGATCTAATGAGGACGGTCAGACCGTTCAGCTTCAGGAGTTTCAGTGGTTTCATGCCTAAATTCTACTTACATCCCAGTGTGGTATGTTGTCCCCCAAAATAATACTGCCCAGATGATCCAAGCCCCATTAGACTGACCTTTTGATACGTGGTCATCAAATGGACGGTTAGAAAGAAAAGTTATCAATAGTTGAAAATCAATTTACAAAATCGAACATTTGGGCTAATAGGTATACGGAGTGGTTTACGGAAATTTGGACGGTTAAGATTGGCATGCTTTAAAGCCACCGTGGTTGGGTGCGTGCGAGAATGATCCACCGGTTTTTCATGTTTTTGGAAGCGGATTGGGTGGTTTTGGGCGCTGTGGGTCATACCTTGATGCATGTGTTTTATCCATGCCGTCCATCCATTTTTTCCGGCTCATTTTAGAGTGAGAGGTAAAAAATGAAGCAGATCAAAAGTTCAAGTGGACCATACCACAGAAAACAGTGTAATTAAACGCCTACTTAAACACTCCTTCGAGGCCACAAAAGTTTCTGGCCCAGCTTGTATTTGTGTTTTCCCTTCGTCGAAGTCTGTGTAACGTTATTATTACTACCTAGCTAGTAACTGACAGGGCCCTGAAGGTCTACAGTGATGTATGGGTTTAATCCATACTATCCACCCATTTTTCCACGTGATTTATGAGTTGTGTCTCACCTGCTAGCCCAGCTGGAAGATGCCCAGGCGTTTGAAAGCTTTTTAGGGGATAGAAGTTTGGATCGAGCTGATATATGTTTTTCCGGTGGTTGTCATTATCATTGCAGCTTCCTCACAATCCACTAGAGCGTTGGGTTTGCATCATAGCTTAAGATGATATGGAAAAATAGACCGATGGTGTGGATACCATACATAACAGTCAACCCTTGGATCCCATGTTTGTTCCTATCCAGGGACAGGCGGGAATTACCAGTCTGTGTCAGTCATTATCCATGCTGTTTCCTGGGTATGGTCCACTTGAGCCTCCTCGAATCTGCTTCAATTTTGGGCTTCTGCATAAATGGAAGGTGTGGATATAAAACAAATACACCAATGGACTGACATTAAGTGATTAATTGATACCATATCAAAGCAAAATGTTAAGCATTCAAATATGTCACTGAAATATATTTTTTTCAAAGGGCTTTTATGGTGTGAGTTGTGTATACCACTACCCTTCCCCTGGATGTTCCTGTGCGGAGGTTTGACATTTCAGAGTGATTGATTGTTTGACGCTGACAAATGTTTCAACAATGGACATAAAATCATGACTATTCTATATTTGCGGTCCACTTGAGTTTTGGATTTGCCTTACTTTTGAGTGATGTTCAAATAATATGATATGCCAAAATGGATGGATGGGGGTAGATTATCACAAACATCACTTATGCTCGTTGACTGTGCCCATCACATGTTAGATTGTCTGTCCTATGCTTGGAAGTTAGGTGGGGCCTACCGTGTGCCGTGAAACAACATGAGACCATAACTGTTGGCCAATTCCAAATTCAGGTCGGCCACGAAAGAGGAAATAGTAAGGATTGAACTACCACCATTGAAACATTTGTAAGGCTACAGAAGTTTTGCATCAAGGTATGTTTTTTTTTTTTTTTATAGTGTTTTTAGGTCATCGCAGTGGGGATGACAGTGTGAGCTTAGGAAGATTTCAACGGTAGGGATTTCTTTCCCCAATTTTTCTTCTCGCGTGGCCCACCTGAGTTTCGGAGGCGCCTCATTTTTCGTCTCGGGCCTGAAATGAGCTGTAAAAACAGATGAACAGTATTTCTCAAAAACATCGTGCGATGGGACCGCATAGAAAATTCCTGCGGCAGGCTTCCGCAGGCCATCCCAGTCTGTTAATAACAGAGGACACTTACACTCATATTCACCATACACGCGTCAAATCTTTAGGTGAATCCAGACCCTAGAAAGCCTGCCTTGAAACCGCATCGATCAGACCATCTTAAATGTCAGATTCTGCCTCTCGAATTTGTATTTCTAACCATCCATTCAAACCGTCACCAATCCACCCTAAAAAAAACAACTAAACAGGTGTCCTTTTCAGTCTGCGTCCCATCGAAAGTGGGCCCAGCAATATGTACGGTCTTGATTGACGTCCTTGTACTGCTTGTGCTTGGCTGGGATCCATTACACTATGACAGAGTACCAGGGCATAATTCTTTTTTTTAACAAACTTACTTTCTGATAACATATTAAAATGACACGTGTCAATGCTTACAGTGTGGGCTCACAAACGAACGGTGCGCTTTTTTTTTTTCTTTTTTCTTCGAGGTGCACGAGATTCTTGTGCTTAAGAAAAAGCAAAAGCTGTTAATTTTCTAGAGCTTTGCTAATCCAACGCGCGTGTACAAATTAAAGTAACGCATGCGCAATCATAAATGCCAGCGTGGCAGTCATATGCAATATCTAAGCCGTCCATCAGGTAGATCTCATCGTGTAGATGTAACTCCCCAAAGATAAAGGTGGGCCATGATGTTAGAAATAAGTTGATGGGGTTGGAAGATCTTCAGCCAATTCTCTTACAACCGTACTTTTGTTCAGTTAATTTAAGTGGGTTTACCTGAAGGAAGGAAACCCTTGTGATGAACGGCTAGGATTTTGTATGCGTTGGCGAAGCTGTGCAGGAGTGTTAGCAAAATCTATTTTCTACAGATGTGATTAGAGAAAGAAAACAATGATTGGTGACTATAGAAAGGGAAAGGGGAAAGGAGAAATATGCTGCGTGATTTGAACAAATAAGGCGGGATTTTGCCAAACGGTGGATTGAATTAGGGCTAAAAGATGCCTAAAGGGGAGACAGCTTGCATGCACTGTTGGTTGGCAGGGTGTAACTTTTTTTCTTTTTTAGGATATTTAATTTTTTTATATATTTTACAAACCCTAACACTCGCTCTAACCTAACACGTGATTGTGTACAGCCAAACAATAGATGGAGAATCTTAATCTTTTATTTTTTTTACAATATTTTTTTTTCTCCTTTCTGATTTGCATCTAAGCATTGTTTGATGCTCAGAAGTTAGGTTTTACGGGTATATTGGTGTGGAAAAAATCATGGAATTATTCATTAGAAGATGACCTAAAAAATTAGGTTAGTATAATTAGCAAGTGTAGGTCATGCGTGTGAGAAAGATGAACGTTTTAAGTTGTGTTTGGATGAAAAGCTCATTTTTCATGGGATGGAAAATTATGGATTCTAAAAGTAATTTCATTGTTTGTTTTGAAGTGTGATTTTGGAAAAAACTTAGGCCATCATGGGTAGATATTAAAAAAGAAAAGAAAAGAAAAGAGTAAAAATAAGTTGAAGTATGTATCCAAGATCTTGATGTATGATCACATATGATAACTGTTAATATGAACTTAATATATGTTACAGATCAAGATCTCTGATGCATAATTACTGTTAACTAAAATGAGATAAACTCACTTTTAAGCGTCTGCCAGATAAGACATTAGAGAAAGAAAACCGAATTTGCTTTCTTTGCAAGAGAAACCATAATATTGTCATATTTTTTTGTTTAGAAAACTTAAAAAAACGAGAACATATTCGTGAGATGCCTAAAGTTAGATTTTGTAATACACCCACATATGCCATGTCATTGGATTATTTTTCAGATGGTGGCCTGAAAAATCTGATCAGTATAGTTAGTGAGTGGGCCCCATGCGCATGAGCAAGATAAACAATTTAAGTTATGTTTGGATGAAAAGCTCATTCTCATGGGATGGCAAAAAGTAATTTCATTGTTTGTTTTGGAGAGTTATTTTGGAAAAACAGAGAGACAGCTGGGTGGACAACTAAAAATGAGTTGAAGTATATATCAAAGATCTTGATGTTTGATGCATGATTACTATTAACATGAACTTAATATGTATTAGCGATCAAGATCTCTACTATATAATTAATGTTAACTAAAATGAGATCAACTCATTTTTAGGTATTTACCAAACACCATGTGAGAAAAGGAAAACCAAGGAACCCATTTAGGTATCTTTTTTTCCTAAAACTTTAAAGAAGGAAAATATATTCCACACTATTTATAGTAAATGAAGTGAAATTATGATTCACAATTAGCTTTCATTTCAGAAGTAGTCAACATCATCAACAGCCATTTTTATATCGACCCACGTGTGGCCCACTTGATGAGTGTGCATGTTCATAATGGCCTTATAATTTTTCTTCAAATTTTAAGAAATTATCTCTCCTTCTTTTTTAAAGAACACCCAAAATAAACTCTAAATAAAATATTAAGGGCCTTCTTTGGACTTCTTTTTTTTTTTTTTTTTTTTAAATATTTTAGAAAACTCTAACTATAACTTGTGAATACATGCAGCCAAACTTTATATGCAAGGCAGATCACAATCTTTCTTTCACCATTGTTTTTCTTCTAATTTTCATTTGAAATGTGTTTGTTTGTATGAATTTTGCATGACATTGGATTGATTAATTATGCTATTTGGTGCAACCAAAAGCACCCTTCGGGAAATGCTAAAGTTATCTTCCCCTGCACAGGTGTGCTAGTCATGGCTAGTCTTTATGGGCAGTAGTTTTTTCAGGTTGCTCTATTTAACAAGTGGGCCATAACACACCAATCCACAGCTCAAGTAGCAGTCTCGTTTCAAACTGAGGCCTTGGTATTGATTCCCAAATGGGTTGTGGCTAACAGTGGGGTATATACTAACAATGAGGTGTGTATTAACAAGCTAACTAAAAGAAAAAGCAGGCCATGCATAAATAAGAAAAATGAACATTTAAGTAATGCTTGAATGTAAAACTAATTAACATGAAAACGATGAACTACAAAATTCAATATTGGCAATTATTGCTAAGTTCAAATTTAATTAAATTACTTATTAACTAAGTTTTTGTTGAGTTAAATTAAAAAAAATAATTAGCTAGAAAATTTTGTTTGAAAATTATGGTATTTATAAGCTTTGAAAATAAGGATCCATCTTCTATATAAAGGTTAGCTAGCCCTTATAAAGCATATATGTACAAATTCTCTTTTACAAGGGCATAGTCAATTGGCTTTATAGTCTTCTAAAATCTATCTAATACCTTTTGTTGGAAAAGATTAGAACTTCTTAACTTTTAATTTTCTTTAGAAAAAAAAGCATATTACAGGGATTTTATTTTTTATTTTATTTTATTTTTATTATTATTTTTTTTTTTTATCCTTTTGGCAAACTAAGAAAAAAAAAAGGGATGATGCAAAATGGCTTTCATTTCTAAAGCAGTCAATGTCATCAAACACCACTTTTTTTTTTTTAACTTTTTTTTTTGGGTTAGTTCACACACCCCATTGTTAGTACACCCACCCACTCCTGTTAGTCACATCAAGCATCTCCTTAAAAAAGAAATTGATCAACAGTTTATATTATAGTTTGTGTGGCTCACTTGATGGGTGGGCCAACCATGTCGGACTGGTGCATGTTCACAGTGGCGACACTAAGTAATTTTGTTATTTGTTTTGGAGTGTGAATTTTTTTTTTAAAGAAATTGAAAAATGAATTAAAATAAGAAGGTCCACTTTATTTTGTGGCTTCAAAATTATAATTTATTAAACATGTTTTCCTGTGGGATGTCAATTTCTTTCTTTCTTTCTTTCTTTCTTTCTGTGGCCCATTTTTTTATTTTTGAAATCTTCAGAAAAGATAAAGAAATTCCATGCATTTTCTTCCCATCTAAGAAAAAGAACAGGATTCCACACAATGGTTTTAAAATCAAAAAGTATTCAACATACTCAAACACCGCCTTGGAGTAGGAAATGAAGATGTATGGGTGGCCCACATGATGAGTGGGCTGGTCCTATTGAGGCCATGATTATTCAGTGGACCACCTGGTCCAACGGTGTTGATTAAATCTTCAGTAGCATTGTTATGGTTATTAACAAATAAAATTTTCATGGTGCTAGTGATCATATATAATGTTGCATTTTTTCACAATCAAAGAGGCATATTGACAACCATTTAACAACAAATCCAGGCCGTCCAATTAATGGACCACTTGTTTGTTGAGTCATAGCATACAAATTCTGCTGATTCAAAGTTCATGACAATCAGATGAATCGCACGCCCACTTTGGATGGTAAAGAAAAGTTTAGACTGATCGTCCAGAAAGAAAAGTATATAGAATATTAATTGCTTATAAATAAATAAATAAAAAGCCCATTCCCTCAATTTACGACCTGAGGGCCTACCACACCCCTTGCTATCACTTGGAACGGTAAGGATTGATGGACACGCTTTGCCAATTGATTAATTGTAGGTTGGTATTCTAAAAATAAAAAGCATCTGCCTTTTGGGTCATGGTCTAAAGGGTGAGTCCATAACTTACCCTTGGGCTGGTCAAGGTTAATCCTAAGCTGAGAAATTTAAGCCGTTGGATCTAGCTGATCAAATCACGTGGCAATCAGAAATCATGGGATGCAGATTAATTATGCTTTCTTACACATACCAACCTATGCCTTTCGGGTCCAAACTTGCACCATTGTTAGGCACTATCCGAACAATCTAAACCGTTGGATTTTAAAGGGCACAGATCACTGGGTGATCTATGATCATAGAGTGTAAATTAACCTGTTACTTCGCATAAAACAAATAGCCTACGGAAATGTAAATATTATAGATTTTATGATAGTTACATGAATCCATTAAATGTGGCCAGTATGCAGTCCAATCCTGACCGTACAAATTATGGACCCCATGGTATGTGGGGAAGAGCCTGAAGATCAGGATGTTTACGCAATTGGGCCGAGACCAATTTCTTTTTAACCATCCGTTTCATGAACACAGATTGGAAGGTTAGGCTCATCTGATGAGTGCAAAATTGGGCTGTGCTCCATCGACATTGGGGCCCATGACTTGGACGGTCCATATTGGCATGCAAGTATGCCTTGAGGAGATTCCTTCTTCTTCAAGTTTTATATATTATACATAGAGACGGAAAACGACAAGAAAGACCGGAAAAGGTGGTGCATACAAATAAGGCCTACTTTTGGTCAATTTTCAAAAGGAGAGGCCACATTCAAAAGGAGAGACCTTTAACAAATATCACTTCAGTCAATCCCAACCGTTGAAATTGATAGGAAAAGTCTAGAATCTAACGCTCTCTTCATCTTAGTTCACTGCAAGGGGCATTCCCTCTTTCTATAAATCCCAGACGCGCCCATTAGCCATTTCAAAGCAAGTCAGTGCAACCATCTCTTCATACACGTCCCTAAACGTAAGCTTTTGAGTTCGTGTGGGAAGAGAGAGAGAGAGAGAGAGAGAGAGAGAGAGAGAGAGAGATGGCAGGCCAAAACAGGCGTGGAAGAGAGACGAAGACCACTTCATCAATGATCGAGAAGTCCTTTTCCTCCATGATCAACATCTTCAAGTTCCCCACGTCCAAGAGGTCACATGAAAGGGTGAAAGTAACAAAACCCGAGCCCGTGGGCACACGGAAGGCGTGGGTCAGCGACGAGGATCGGGGCCGCTACGTGGCTGAGCAGGACGTGGACAAGAAAGCGTCTGACTTCATCACTAGATTTTATGAGAGCCGCGTGACAGAACGGCAGACCGTGGTGGTGTGAAATTCCGCTCAGTCGGCCCATCTGCTTCAAAATTTCTATCATTTATTATGCTTCTTTTATTTATAATTATCTATGTGTGTGTTTCGTAGCTTGTGAATAACCATGTTCAAATAATATAAGCATTTGTTATTGAAGATTGGCTCACATTTCTTGTTTGATATTCGCATTGGATTAGAGCTTCATATACGATGTAATGTAACGTTCTGTGGCTGCTTGATCTACATGATTTGAGTTCCGCGACATATTCTATTGAGATGAGTAGCTTAAAATCTTGTTATTTAGTTAATGAAATCAATATGTAGCACGTAAATTAATGGCCCACCATGCTTAGTTAGGACATTGTCTTAGGGTTTTGCTTTCATGGGGCTCGTTATTTTAGTTTAGTGATTAGGGAAAAAGCTTAATTATATTCTAGCGATCAATGGAATCCGCACACGATATGAGATGTTTGATCGAAATTGGTAGGTTCTGATTACTTCAAGAGTAAGAATTGTCAGGCATGTTTATGTTGGATGCTTTGTGGGGCCATAATGTTTTATGATGATGAAGAAGGTGACGGAAATGACGATGATGAGAATGTTGACGATGATGAAGATGATTAGAGAAATAATAACTAATGAATAGGATGTGTCTCGCTTTGATTCATTGATAGACGTATCTTTGCTGTCCAGCAATCCAGATTAAAAGGTTATAATTCTATATTCTCCACAGCTTGCTAATCATTGGGCATGCTTAGCTTTTCATGTAATGTTCTTATTTTTTTTTTCTTTTTTTGAAAAATTAAAAGATCAAGATCACCGGATTCACATACCGTATCATTTTATAAAATTTTCATTTTTTAATCTTTATTTTCTTTTTGTTCTATTTTTTCTAATAATCCTTTTTCTCCTTCCTTTGCCATTTTATTCTTTCTTTTTCTCTCCTCCTCTTTTTCCCACACCATTCTATATGTTCATGTGGGATTCAGGTTTGGGTGATCTAAACAGTTGATATGTTCATGTGGGGTTCATGTTTGAGTGATTTAAACAGTTGATATGTTCATGTGGGGTTCATGTTTGGGTGATCTAAACAGTTGGTTTGATTGGCCGCAGCATAGATTGGAAATACCCCGAAAACCCTCAGATTAGAGTATCCTAACCATTGGATCATCAACGTCTTCCATTATATGTGTATTTTAATAAGGCCACCAATTGTAAGGTTAGGATCTTTCATACTGAGTGATTTTTCACCCATCCATCATCCTTTGTAATCCTGATAAAATCAATGGTTTGGATCACTAAATCTTGGGTCCTGCAAATAAAACCCGGCAGGCTATCAAAGATACATATTCTGAGGTATTGGACCGAAAATAATTCTACAAGAAGGATTTCTGATATTTTAAATAAGCCGTGCATTGCCACGTGTCTATATTCCATTGGTGGAAGAAAATATCTCACGGAGAAAGCATCACAAAGGTTCTAGGGAATGTAATTAGCATGAGGAATTAATTAACTCATCTTCTAAGCAAAGATGTAATTAACTCTTCCAACCAAGCCAAAAAATGAGCCCCACAATTCCAACTTTAAGCTACACGATTCTGATTGGTGGGCCACCTAAAAATCATGGACAAACATTCTCTAGACCCTTCGTAGCTATGCACCGGAGATGAGCTGTGTGCAAAGGAATGTACTATTGGCATCTACTTCACTAATAAGCATCATTAGAATCTAATAACATTGTTGATATTCTCTCCATGTATAATGGCTGGTACTTGATGTCCGGTGCAGGTCCATGTGCACATGTTTCTGCAGTGGGACCATATGTATGCGCCGGTCGGCCGGTTACATTCATGCACAAGCACCCCACATGCTATTGTTGCGATGGTCGGACCATATAGGCTGTTTGAGTTACACTTGGGTTCAGCCCCCAATGGTTGGCTCTAAGAGAAAAGGGAAAATTAGAAATAGATCACAAAGTTGGGTCCCAAATTCTATGCTCTAGTATGTGGGGGAACCATTGCTTGCCCCTGACAAATCATACACTACATTCTTGAGAGAATTTAATGATAGAGAAAACACTCCATGCTGGTATCCATGTGGGCCAATCTTGATGATCTGAATTCTGGGTCTATTTTTGTGGGCCCATCTGATTTGATGTTGAATTAGGACAACCAACCATTTTCTCTTAGACGTCCATTCAAAGATCATTGATCAGATAGTTGGTTTTATCGAACTGTTATGATTTTCGGGCCATGCTAGCTAAATCCACATCAAAACAAACTACTTGGATGGTCCATTTTGGTATCTTTTTTCCCTAAAATTTTAAAGAAGGAAAATATATTCCACACTTTTATATATACTAAATGAAGTGAAATTATGATTCTCAACTAGCTTTCATTTCAGAAGCAGTCAAGATCATCAACAGCCATTTTTATATCAACCCACGTGTGGCCCACTTGATGAGTATGCATGTTCATAATGGACTTATCATTTTTCTTCAAATTTTAAGAAATTGTCTCTCCTTCTTTTTTAAAGAACACCCAAAATAAACTTTAAATAAAATGTTAAGGGCCTTATTTGGACCTCCTTTTTTTTTTTTTTTTTTTAATACATTTTAGAAAACCCTAACTATAACATGTGAGTACATGCAGCCAAACTATATATGCAAGGTGGATCACAATCTTTCTTTCACCATTGTTTTTCTTCTAATTTTCGTTTGAAATGTGTTTGTTTGTACGAATTTTGCATGAAATTGAACTGTTTAATTATGCTATTTGGTGCAACCAAAAGCACCCTCCAGGAAATGCTAAAGTTATTTTACCCGTGTTAGTCATGGCTATTCTTCATCAGCAGTAGGTTTTTCAGGTTGCTCTATTTAACAAGTGGGCCATGCAACATACCAATCCACAGCTCAAGTGGCAGGCTGAATGAAGATAGCCTCGTTTCAAACTGGGGCCTTGGTATTGATTCCCAAGTAGGTTGTGGCTAACAGTAGGGTATATACTAACAATGAGGTGTGTATTAACAAGCTAACCAAAAGAAAAAGCAGGCCATGCATAAATAAGAAAAATGAACATTTACGTAATGCTTGAATGAAAAACTAATTAACATGAAAATGAAAAACTACAAAATTCAATATTAAAAATTATTGCTAAGTTCAAATTTAATTAAATTACTTATTAACTAAGTTTTTGTTGAGTTAAATTAAAAAAAATAACTAGCTAGAAAATTTTGTTTGAAAATTATGGTATTTATAAGCTTTGAAAATAAGGATCCATCTTCTATATAAAGGTTAGCTAGCAGTTATAAAGCATATATGTACAAATTCTCTTCTACAAGGGCATAGTCAATTGGCTTTATAGCCTTCTAAAATCTATCTAATACCTTTTGTTGGAAAAGATTAGAACTTCTTAACTTCTAATTTTCTTTAGAAAAAAAAGCATATTACAGGATTTTTTTATTTTATTTTATTTTATTTATTTTTATTTTATTTATTTTTTTGGCAAACTAAGGAAAAAAAAAAAGGGATGATGCAAAATGGCTTTCATTTCTAAAGCAGTCAATGTCATCAAACACCACTTTTTTTTTTTTTTTTTTTGGGTTAGTTCACACACCCCATTGTTAGTACACCCACCCACTCCACTCCTGTTAGTCACATCAAGCATCTTCTTAAAAAAGAAATTGATCAACAATTTATATTATAGTTTGTGTGGCTCACTT
Organism: Liriodendron chinense; assembly: GCA_003013855.2. Taxonomy (NCBI): domain Eukaryota; kingdom Viridiplantae; phylum Streptophyta; class Magnoliopsida; order Magnoliales; family Magnoliaceae; genus Liriodendron; species Liriodendron chinense. The sequence goes on along the minus strand of ML058484.1, from coordinate 952,306 downwards.
GATGGGTGGGCCAACCATGTCAGACTGGTGCATGTTCACAGTGGCGACACTAAGTAATTTTGTTGTTTGTTTTGGAGTGTGATTTTTTTTTTTAAAGAAATTGAAAAATGAATTAAAATAAGAAGGTCCACTTTATTTTGTGGCTTCAAAATTATAATTTATTAAACATGTTTTTCTGTGGGATGTCAATTTCTTTCTTTCTTTCTTTCTTTCTTTCTGTGGCCCATTTTTTTATTTTTGAAATCTTCAGAAAAGATAAAGAAATTCCATGCATTTTCTTCCCATCTAAGAAAAAGAACAGGATTCCACACAATGGTTTTAAAATCAAAAAGTATTCAACATACTCAAACACCGCCTTGGAGTAGAAAATGAAGATGTATGGGTGGCCCACATTATGAGTGGGCTGGTCCTATTGAGGCCATGATTATTCAGTGGACCACCTGGTCCAACGGTGTTGATTAAATCTTCAGTAGCATTGTTATGGTTATTAACAAATAAAATTTTCATGGTGCTAGTGATCATATATAATGTTGCATTTTTTCACAATCAAAGAGGCATATTGACAACCATTTAACAACAAACCCAGGCCGTCCAATTAATGGACCACTTGTTTGTTTAGTCATAGCATACAAGTTCTGCTGATTCAAAGTTCATGACAATCAGATGAATCGCACGCCCACTTCGGATGGTAAAGAAAAGTTTAGACTGATGGTCCAGAAAGAAAAGTATATAGAATATTAATTGCTTATAAATAAATAAATAAAAAGCCCATTCCCTCAATTTACGATCAGAGCCTACCATACCACGTCCTATCACTTGCAACGGTAAGTATTGATGGACACGCTTTGCCAATTGATTAATTGTAGGTTGGTATTTAAAAAAAAAAAGAAGATAAAAATAAAAAATAAAAAACATCTGCCTTTTGGGTCATGGTGAAAAGGGTGAGTCCATAACTTACCGTGGGCTGGTCAAGGTTAATCCTGAGCTGAGAAATCTAAGCCGTTGGATCTAGCTGATCAATCACGTGGCAATCAGAAATCATGGGATGCAGATTAATTATGCTTTCTTACACATACCTACCTATGCCTTTCGGGTCCAAACTTGCACCATTGTTAGGCACTATCCGAACAATCTAAACCGTTAGATTTTAAAGGGCTCATGGAGTGTAAATTAAGCTGTTACTTTGCATAAAATAAATAGCCTTACGGAAATCTAAAATATTATAGATTTTATGATAGTTACATGAATCCATTAAATGTGGTCAGTATGCAGTCCAATCCAGACCGTACAAATTGTGGACCTCATTGTATGTGGGGAAGAGTCTGAAGATCAGGACGCTTACGCAATTGGGCCGCGACCAATTTTCTTTTTAACCATCCGTTTCATGAACACAGATTGGAAGGTTAGGATCATCTGATGAGTTGCAAAATTGGGCTGTGCTCCATCGACATTGGGTCCCATGACTTGGACGGTCCATATTGGCATGCAAGTATGCCTTGAGGAGATTCCTTCTTCTTCAAGTATTATATATTATACACAGAGACGGAAAACGACAAGAAAGACCGGAAAAGGTAGTGCATACAAATAAGGCCTACTTTGGTCAATTTTCAAAAGGAGAGGCCACAAATGGTGTCGAGTGTCGACCTTTAACAAATATCACTTCAATCAATCCCAACCGTTGAAATTGATAGGAAAAGTCTAGAATCTAACGCTCTCTTCATCTTAGTTCACTACAAGGGTCATTCCCTCTTTCTATAAATCCCAGACGCGCCCACTAGCCATTTCAAAGCAAGTCAGTGCAACCATCTCTTCATACACGTCCCTAAACATAAGCTTTTGAGTGCCTGTGGTAAAGAGAGAGAGAGAAAGAGATGGCAGGCCAAAACAGGCGTGGAAGAGAGACAAAGTCCACTTCATCAATGATCGAGAAGTCCTTTTCCTCCATGATCAACATCTTCAAGTTCCCCACGCCCAAGAGTTCACATGACAGGGAGAAAGTAACAAAACCCGAGCCCGTGGGCACACGGAAGGCGTGGGTCAGCGACGAGGATCGGGGCCGCTATGTGGCTGAGCAGGACGTGGACAAGAAAGCGTCCGACTTCATCACTAGATTTTACGAGAGCCGCGTGACCGAACGGCAGACTGTGGTGGTGTGAAATTCCGCTCGATCGGCCCATCTGCTTTAAAATTTCTATCATTTATTATGCTTCTTTTAATTATAATTCTCTATGTGTGTGTTTCGTAGCTTGTGAATAACCATGTTCAAATAATATAAGCATTTGTTATTGAAGATTGGTTCGCATTTCTTGTTTGATATTCGCATTGGATTAGAGCTTCATATACAATGTAATGTAACGTTCTGCGGCGGCTTGATCTACATGATTTGAGTTCCGCGACATTTTCTATTGAAATTAAGAGATAAGTAGCTTAAAATCTTGTTAATTAGTTAATGAAATCAATATGTAGCACGTACACTATGCAAAGGTAGGACATTGTCTTAGGGTTTTTTTTTTTTTTTGGTGGGGCCTGTTATTTTAGTTTAGTGATTAAGAAAAAGCTTAATTATATTCTAGCGATCAATGGAATCCGCACACGATGTGAGATGTTTGATCGAAATTGGTAGGCTCTGATTAATTCAAGAGTAAGCAATGTCGGGCATGTTTATGTTGGATGCTTTGTGGGGCCATAATGTTTTATAATGATGAAGAAGGTGATGGAAATGACAATGATGAGAATGGTGACGACGATGAAGATGGTTAGAGAAATAATAACTAATGAATAGGATGTGTCTCGCTTTGATTCATTGATAGACGTATCTTTGCTGTCCAGCAATCCAGATTAAAAGGTTATAATTCTATATTCTACACAGCTTGCTAATCACTGGGCATGCTTAGCTTTTCATGTAATGTTCTTTTTTTTTTTTCTTTTTTCTTTTTTTCTTTTTTTGAAAAATTAAAAGATCAAGATCACCTGATTCACGTACCGTATCATTTTATAAAATTTTCATTTTTTAATCTTTATTTTCTTTTTGTTCTACTTTTTCTAATAATCCTTTTTCTCCTTCCTTTGCCATTTTATTCTTTCTTTTTCCCTCTTTACTCTTTTTCCCGCACCATTCTATATGTTCATGTGGGATTCAGGTTTGGGTGATCTAAACAGTTGATATGTTCATGTGGGGTTCATGTTTGAGTGATTTAAACAGTTGATATGTTCATATGGGGTTCATGTTTGGGTGATCTAAGCAGTTGGTTTGATTGGCCGCAGCATAGATTGGAAATACCCCGAAAACCCTCAGATTAGAGTATCCTAACCATTGGATCGTCGACGTCTTCCATTATATGTGTATTTTAATAAGGCCACCAATTGAAAGGTTAGGATCTTTCATACTGAGTGATTTTTCACCCATCCATCATCCTTTGTAATCCTGATAAAATCAATGGTTTGGATCACTAAATCATGGGTCCTGCAAATAAAACCCGGCAGGCTATCAAAGATACATCTTCTGAGGTATTGGACCGAAAATAATTCTTCAAGAAGGATTTCTGGAATTTTAAATAAGCCGTGCATTGCCACGTGTCTATATTACATTGGTGGAAGAAAATATCTCGTGGAGACAGCATCACAATGGTTATAGTGAATGTAATTAGCATGAGGAATTAATTAACTCATCTTCTAAGCAAAGATGTAATTAACTCTTCCAACCAAGCCAAAAAATGGGCCCCACAATTCCAACTTAAAGCTACACGATTCTGATTAGTGGGCCACCTAAAAATCATGGACAAACATTCTCTAGACCCTTCGTAGCTATGCACCGGAGATGAGCTGTGTGCAAAGGAATGTACCATTGGCATCTACTTCACTAATAAGCATCATTAGAATCTAATAACATCGTTGATATTCTCTCCATGCATGTATAATGGCTGGTACTTGGTGTCCGGTGCAGGTCCATGTGCATATGTTTCTGCAGTGGGACCATATGTATGTGCCGGTCGGCCAGTTACATTCATGCACAAGCACCCTACATGCTATTGTTGTGGTGGTCGGACCATATGGGCTGTTTGAGTTACACTTGGGGTTCAGCCCCCCCCCCCCCCCCCCAAATGGTTGGCTCTAAGAGAAAAGGGAAAATTAGAAATAGACAAAGTTGGGCCCCACATTCTATGGTCTAGTATGTGAGCTGAATTCTGGGAGAGAATTTAATGATAGAGAAAACACTCCCTGCTGGTATCCATGTGGGCCAATCTTGATGATCTGAATTCTGGGTCTATTTTTGTGGGCCCATCTGATTCGATGTTGAATTAGGACAACCAACCATTTTCTCTTAGACGTCCATTGAAAGATCATCGATCAAATAGTTGGTTTTATCGAATTGTTACGATTTTCAGGCCATGCTAGCTAAATCCACATCAAAACAAACTACTTGGATGGTCCATTTTGGTATCTTTTTTCCCTAAAACTTTAAAGAAGGAAAATATATTCCACACTATTTATATTAAATGAAGTGAAATTATGATTCTCAACTAGCTTTCATTTCAGAAGTAGTCAACATCATCAACAGCCATTTTTATATCAACCCACGTGTGGCCCACTTGATGAGTATGCATGTTCATAATGGACTTATCATTTTTCTTCAAATTTTAAGAAATTATCTCTCCTTCTTTTTTAAAGAACACCCAAAATAAACTCTAAATAAAATATTAAGGGCCTTATTTGGACCTCCTTTTTGTTTTTTAAATATATATATTTTAGAAAACCCTAACTATAACATGTGAGTACATGCAGCCAAACTATATATGCAAGGTGGATCACAATCTTTCTTTCACCATTGTTTTTCTTCTAATTTTCGTTTGAAATGTGTTTGTTTGTACCAATTTTGCTTGAAATTGGACTGATTAATTATGCTATTTGGTGCAACCAAAAGCACCCTTCAGGAAATGCTAAAGTTATTTTCCCCTGCATAGGTGTGTTAGTCATGGCTATTCTTCATCGGCAATAGAATTTTCAGGTTGCTCTATTTAACGAGTGGGCCATGCAACACACCAATCCACAGCTCAAGTGGTAGACTGAATGAAGATAGCCTCGTTTCAAATTGGGGCCTTAGTATTGATTCCCAAGTGGGTTGTGGCTAAGAGTGGGGTATATACTAACAATGAGGTGTGTATTAACAAGCTAACCAAAAGAAAAAGCAGGCCATTCATAAATAAGAAAAACAAACATTTAAGTAATGCTTGAATGAAAAACTAATTAACATGAAAATGAAAAACTACAAAATTCAATATTAAAAATTATTGCTAAGTTCGAATTTAATTAAAATACTTATTAACTAAGTTTTTGTTGAGTTAAATTAAAAAATTAATTAGCTAGAAATTTTCGTTTGCAAATTATGGTATTTATAAGCTTTGAAAATAAGGATCCATCTTCTATATAAAGGTTAGGTATCAGGTATAGAGCATATATGTACAAATTCTCTTCTACAAGGACCTAGTCAATTGGCTTTATTGTCTTCTAAAATCTATCTAATACCTTTTGTTGGAAAAGATTAGAACTCCTTAACTATTAATTTTTTAGGAAAAAAGCATATTACAGGACGTTTTTTTTTTTTTTTTTTTTTTTTCTTTTTCTTTTTTCTTTTTGGCAAACTAAGTAAAAAAAAAAAAAGGATGATGCAAAATGGATTTCATTTCTAAAGCAGTCGTCATCAAATACCACTTTTTTTTTTGGGGGGGTTAGTTCACACACCCCATTGTTAGTACACCCACCCACTCCGGTTAGTCACATCAAGCACCTCCCTAAAAAAGAAATTGATCAACAGTTTATATTATAGTTTGTGTGGCCTACTTGATGGGTGGGCCAACCATGTCGGACCGGTGCATGTTCACAGTGGCCACACTAAGTAATTTTGTTGTTTGCTTTGGAGTGTGATTTTTTATTTTTTAAAGAAATTGAAAAATGAATTAAAATAAGAAAGCCCACTTTATTTTGTGGCTTCAAAATTATAATTTAGTAAACATGTTTTGCTGTGGGATGTCAATTTCTTTCTTTCCATCTTTTTTAAAGCATTTTTTATTTTTGAAATCTTCAGAAAAGATGAAGAAATTCTATGCATTTTCTTCCCATCTAAGAAAAAGAACAGGATTCCACACAATGGTTTTAAAATCGAAAAGTATTCAACATACTCAATCACCGCCTTGGAGTAGAAAATGAAGATGTATGGGTGGCCCACATGATGAGTGGGCTGGTCCTATTGAGGCCATGATTATTCAGTGGACCACCTGGTCCTACGGTGTTGATTAAATCTTCAGTAGCATTGTTATGGTTATTAACAAATAAAATTTTCATGGTGCTAGTGATCATATATAATGTTGCATTTTTTTCACAATCAAAGAGGCATATTGACAACCATTTAACAACAAATCCAGGCTGTCCAATTAATGGACCGCTTGTTTGTTTAGTCATAGCATACAAATTCTGCTGATTTAAAGTTCATGACAATCAGATGAATCGCACGCCCACTTTGGATGGTAAAGAACAGTTTAGACTGATGGTCCAGAAAGAAAAGTATATAGAATATTAATTGCTTATAAATAAATAAATAAAAAGCCCATTCCCTCAATTTACGACCAGAGGCCTGCCACACCACGTCCTATCACTTGGAACGGTAAGGATTGATGGACACGCTTTGCCAATTGATTAATTGTAGGTTGGTATTTAAAAAAAAAAAGAAGATAAAAATAAAAAATAAAAAACATCTGCCTTTTGGGTCATGGTGAAAAGGGTGAGTCCATAACTTACCGTGGGCTGGTCAAGGTTAATCCTGAGCTGAGAAATCTAAGCCGTTGGATCTAGCTGATCAATCACGTGGCAATCAGAAATCATGGGATGCAGATTAATTATGCTTTCTTACAAATACCTACCTATGCCTTTCGGGTCAAAACTTGCACCATTGTTAGGCACTATCCGAACAATCTAAACCGTTAGATTTTAAAGGGCACAGATCACTAGGTGATCTATGATCATGGAGTGTAAATTAAGCTGTTACTTTGCATAAGACAAATAGCCTTCAGGAAATCTAAAATATTATAGATTTTATGATAGTTACATGAATCCATTAAATGTGGCCAGTATGCAGTCCAATCCAGACCGTACAAATTATGGACCCCATTGTATGTGGGGAAGAGCCTGAAGATCAGGACGTTTACGCAATTGGGCCGAGACTAATTTCTTTTTAACCATCCGTTTCATGAACACAGATTGGAAGGTTAGGATCATCTGATGAGTGCAAAATTGGGCTGTGCTCCATCGACATTGGGTCCCATGACTTGGAAAGTCCATATTGGCATGCATGTATGCCATGAGGAGATTTCTGCTTCTTCAAGTTTTATATATTATACATAGAGACGGAAAACGACAAGAAAGACCGGAAAAGGTGGTGCATGCAAATAAGGCCTACTTTGGTCAATTTTCAAAAGGAGAGGCCACAAATGGTGTCGACCTTTAACAAATATCACTTCAGTCAATCCCAACCGTGGAAATTGATAGGAAAAGTCTAGAATCTAACGCTCTCTTCATCTTAGTTCACTACAAGGGTCATTCCCTATTTCTATAAATCCCAGACGCGCCCACTACCCATTTCAAAGCAAGTCAGTGCAACCATCTCTTCATACACGTCCCTAAACGTAAGCTTTTGAGCGCGTGTGGGAAATAGAGCGAGAGAGAAAGAGATGGCAGGCCAAAACAGGCGTGGAAGAGAGTCTAAGACCACTCCATCAATGATCGAGAAGTCCTTTTCCTCCATGATCAACATCTTCAAGTTCCCCACGTCCAAGAGGTCACATGACAGGGAGAAAGTAACAAAACCCGAGCCGGTGGGCACACGGAGGGCGTGGGTCAGCGACGAGGATCGGGGCCGCTACGTGGCTGAGCCGGACGTGGACAAGAAAGCGTCTGATTTCATCACTAGATTTTATGAGAGCCGCGTGACCGAACGGCAGACTGTGGTGGTGTGAAATTCCGCTCGATCGGCCCATCTGCTTCAAAATTTCTATCATTTATTATGCTTCTTTTAATTATAATTCTCTATGTGTGTGTTTCGTAGCTTGTGAATAATCATGTTCAAATAATATAAGCATTTGTTATTGAAGATTGGTTCGCATTTCTTGTTTGATATTCACATTGGATTAGAGCTTCATATACGATGTAATGTAACGTTCTGTGGCTGCTTGATCTACATGATTTGAGTTCCGCGACATTTTCTATTGAGATAAGTAGCTTAAAATCTTGTTAATTAGTTAATGAAATCAATGTGTAGCACGTAAATTAAGGGCCCACTATGCTAAGGTAGGACATAGTCTTAGGGTTTTTTTTTTCGTGGGGCCCGTTATTTTAGTTTAGTGATTAAGAAAAAAGCTTAATTATATTCTAGCGATCAATGGAATCCACACACGGTATGAGATGTTTGATCGAAATTGGTAGGTTCTGATTACTTCAGAGTAAGCAATGTCGGGCATGTTTATGTTGGATGCTTTATGGGGCCATAATGTTTTATGATGATGAAGAAGGTGACGGAAATGACGATGATGAGAATGGTGACGATGATGAAGATGATTAGAGAAATAATAACTGATGAATAGGATGTGTCTCGCTTTGATTCATTGATAGACGTATCTTTGCTGTCCAGCAATCTAGATTAAAAGGTTATAATTCTATATTCTCCACAGCTTGCTAATCATTGGGCATGCTTAGCTTTTCATGTAATGTTCTTTTTTTTTCTTTTTTTTGAAAAATTAAAAGATCAAGATCGCCTGATTCACGTACCGTATCATTTTATAAAATTTTCATTTTTTAATCTTTATTTTCTTTTTGTTCTATTTTTTTCTAATAATCCTTTTTCTCCTTCCTTTGCCATTTTATTCTTTCTTTTTCTCTCTACTCCTCTTTTTCCCGCCCCATTCTATATGTTCATGTGGGATTCAGGTTTGGGTGATTTAAACAGTTGATATGTTCATGTGGGGTTCATGTTTGAGTGATTTAAACAGTTGATATGTTCATGTGGGGTTCGTGTTTGAGTGATTTAAACAATTGATTTGATTGGTGGAAATACCCCCAAAACCCTCAGATTAGAGTATCCTAACCATTGGATCGTCGACGTCTTCCATTATATGTGTATTTTAATAAAGCCACCAATTGAAAGGTTAGGATCTTTCATACTGAGTGATTTTTCACCCATCCATCATCCTTTGTAATTCTGATAAAATCAATGGTTTGGATCACTAAATCATGGGTCCTGCAAATAAAACCCGGCAGGCTATCAAAGATACATCTTCTCTGAGGTATTGGACCGAAAATAATTCTTCAAGGAGGATTTCTGGAATTTTAAATAAGCCGTGCATTGCCACTTGTCTATATTCCATTGGTGGAAGAAAATATCTCACCGAGAAAGCATCACGAAGGTTCTAGGGAATGTAATTAGCATGAGGAATTAATTAACTCATCTTCTAAGCAAAGATGTAATTAACTCTTCCAACCAAGCCAAAAAATGGGCCCCACAATTCCAACTTTAAGCTACACGATTCTGATTGGTGGGCCACCTACAAATCATGGACAAACATTCTCTAGACCCTTCGTAGCTATGCACAGGAGACGAGCTGTGTGCAAAGGAATGTACTATTGGCATCTACTTCACTAATAAGCATCATTAGAATCTAATAACATTGTTGATATTCTCCCCATGTATAATGGCTGGTACTTGATGTCCGGTGCAGGTCCATGTGCACATGTTTCTGCAGTGGGACCATATGTATGCGCCGGTCGGCCGGTTACATTCATGCACAAGCACCCCACATGCCATTGTTGCGATGGTCGGACCATATGGGCTGTTTGAGTTACACTTGGGTTCACCCCCCTCCCCCCAAATCATACACTAGATTCTCGAGAGAATTCAATGATAGAGAAAACACTCCATGCTGGTATCCATGTGTGCCAATCTTGATGATCTGAATTCTGGGTCTATTTTTGGGGGCCCATCTGATTCGATGTTGAATTAGGACAACCAACCATTTTCTCTTAGCTGTCCATTCAAAGATCATCGATCAAATAGTTGGTTTGATCGAATTGTTACGATTTTCGGGCCATGCTAGCTAAATCCACATCAAAACAAACTACTTGGATGGTCTAGATTGGATACGTGTATCCCCATGGATGACTTGGTGCACCATGATGGTGGGTGCACCCCTTTTTTTTAGGTGGTGCCATAAACTAAAACCCCAAGCCGCCTTGACCATGCCAGGCTAAAAGTAAATGACATGCAGGAGCCTATTCCCTCTCTCTCTTTATAGGTATTGCATGGGAGGTGGAGGACCATTTAATACCAATGGTTCTCTTTTCTCAGATCCTCTTTGAGTATCTTTTGGAAGAATTTCGACCATGTGCAACTTCAAAGGACTGATGGCCTTAAACTCACGTATTTGAATCTTTCTACTCCACTAACTCTGTGGGCTTCTAACATTTCATTTCAAATTTTTTTTTTTTTTTTAAAACCTAGCTTCCTAAATAAGTAAAATTTATTTTAGTCTACAAGTTATATATACATATTTTGTTTTGGACCCATGAGTTATTGTCCACTCTATCAAATGTTTATGAAATCGGACCCTTTGAAATGTTTGGCCCCACCATAAAGATGGTTTGGCGCAAAAATAAGCCCGATTCACCCATCAGGTTGGCCGCACATGTACTTTGGATCAATCTAACAGCTGCTCATATGATGACCAGATTGGTCTGATCACGGCAGCAGGCGATCTTCTTGCTAGGGCTAAGCTTTTCAATGAGTTTAATTTCTTACTGACATCACCCATTAGTTTGATCTGCAGTTGTGGGAGTACCTACTTGTGAAAGAGATCGAGTGATCTAGACACTATACGGATGAAGGCTTACTGTAATTTTACCAAGGGACCATTGGCTACTTTTAATCCCCCGTTTTCCTTACATGCGTGGCCCACCTGATCAGACCCACATATAACATTGGGCCCAGCATATAAGCAACCAGATCAAGCACACACATTGGCATTGTAGTAAGTAGCATTGGAAGGCTTCTAATATCATTGTTTTGATTGAATGCGGCACCGTTGATCCCCGCAATCGTATGTGAGTTTCAATATTATACTGAAAAACATTCACAGATTTATAAATACATGCATGTATGTCTATAGGAAGAGGGTCAAAGCCACATGATTTGTTCCTTAAGGGAATGTGATGAATGAACGGTCCATGCTTAACTGTTGATTTTCAACTAAACTGTGAATAGAGGTGGATAATCATATTCAATGATCTACGTTCAAGCAAGAATCCCTCCACAGTCTCCCCACTCTGGAGAGATTCCTTTGTTGAATTCCAACCTTCAAAGAAACTTCAAAACTTGGATGAAGAATCCAGTGAAAGGTTCTTATTTTTCACTTAGTTTAATATGCGGTAGGTAGTAATTTATCGCACCCGTTCAATCGCAAGACCATGCGAATCAGTGGCGGGTGTTTATTCTATTTCTCCTTTAGAATCTTGTGCTTGGGTATTTATTATTATTATTATTATTTTATAATCCTTTTGACGGAACTTTTCTTTTGATTAAGCGACCGTAATATCGATTACTAGTATTTTAGTTTGTATTATATTGATGGGTCCCACTGCTAAGGGCCATTAAGCTGTTCTAGACTCATGTGGTCAAGAAAGGTGTTCGTTAATACATTGGATTCAAAGGTGATGAAATGAGCCCAAAAGATTTAGTGAAATGATGGGTGCAAAGTATATTTTGGAATTTTAATTTGAAGTATTAATCAGTATCACTTCATGTGCATGTAAGGGTGCATGAACCTTCTCTTTGGTTTGTTATTTGATACTCTGATGAAGTGTGTTGATTGATACACGGGCACTAACAAACTGTATGGGTGGCATTTAAGTCACAGTAATAAAAATCGTATAGTCCCTAATTTAGATGGGTTGTAAAGAAAAAGTTACGACGATTAGGATTTTTAATTGGATGATTGGTGGACATTCAATGGACCTTAATTTGAAGTGGAAAAGATCAATGGTCTGAATTTAAAAAGTGTCCATTTATAAGAGATTGGTATCTCTCAATCAGTCTGATTTTAGGTAAGATATACCCAAGGTAGGTCGAGAGAATTTCTAAGTGCTTGAATGTAAACCGTCACATTGAGGCTGAGTATCAGGTAACTCACCGTGCATAAATTTTTCTCTTGAAACCAGAGGCCAGCCCACAGAGAGAGAGAGAGAGAGAGAGAGAGAGAGCATTGCTTTGAAGGATGGTTAAAAGAGACGGTGGCTCGAACCGACTCATTAGGTCTGAGTTGAGTCAGGAGTGAATCACGCAGAATCATCTGAGCCTGGGTGAATCATCTAGGTGACTCGCGGCATTGAACTGGATAGGGTCCTACTGAGTCTGAGTCGCCTCGGATGAGTCGCACTGAGGGTTCCAATTCAGCCATTCACTTGTTTCTTACGGTATGGCCACCTAAAGAATGAAACATGGTTCGATGACTCGTCTGAGTCGTATGTGACTCATCCAAGTCCAACCCAGTTGGGCACCACGAGTGATCAGCAGTTGAAATCAGCTTGACTCGGACAGTCACTCCTTGACCTGGTCGAGTTGCAACTCGACTCAGGACCAAACGACTTGGCCCAAGTCCTGAGGTCCTAAAGCAATGGAGTAAAGTGCAAAATGGCTTTGTTTTTGGACAGATCTAACTACTGTGGCCCACCTGATGGGAACACATATCTTGTCCACGTCTATCATATTCGGACTAGTAAAAGCATATATATAGATTAGAAGGGCCCCACTGCACATGGCCTTTAATTGATATTGGTTAATTAATTGTTGGGTGAGAGAAAATGCTCTATATTAAAGAAGTTCACTCCAATGCATCTCAACATATTAAAATTAGATACATGGAACTCTAGCCATTGGATTTTGACCTCATTGATCAGTGACACGAACCATCTATTTGTTTGGTACCCTTGGATGAGAGATACAAAAAAAAAACCTCTTATATTGAATATTTCTAGGAACTCGTTATAAAAATAGATTATAGCATCCGCCCATATTCGAAGCTGACGGATGTAACGTCCTGGTCGCCCTACCCACATATTAGATAGGATTGCATATTGGAATTTCAATAGTTGGAAACTTCCAGCCTATTTTTGTTCAGATATAGAAACTGCCATCTTTCATCTTCATAAACCAAGATGGCTGTGAGAGAATTTAGAGACGATGCCACCTATACCTTAAGTTTTGGTTGAATTCTAATGTGAGGCCTCCTTTATGGCCGCTCATCCATTTTACTAAATCATCTTTACAGTTTTCAACAAAAAAATGCAACAGACCTGAAGCTCAAGTGGACCACACCAGAGGAAATCGGGGCATATCTCGAGTGGCAGGAAAGTTGGGATTGAACTCCTAGCGGTGACAGAAGTTTTATATCAGGATGATTTCCTACCATTTATTTGAGTGGTAATAATTCTATAAATGTTTTGGATGGCATATAAACATCATGGTCAGCTCCAAGAAGATTTTGATAGTGGACATTGCTCTTCCTACTATTATTTGGTGTGGCCCACCGGTTCTTTGGATCTAATTGATTTTTAGAATCCTGACCTATTGTGGTCTTTCGAAACAGATGGGTGAGTGGATTTTTCACAGACATCTCCGTAGACGCCACACAACCCTGGGCCTCTATTCTCGTGACCGCTTTCTGTTCTGTGGGGCCCACTATGATGTATATGTTTTATCTAGCCATCCATCTATTTTGAAATATCATTTTAGGGCATGAGCCCAAAAAGAAGTCAAATCAAAGACTCAAGTGGACCAGACCACATAAAACAGTGGGTATTGAACTCTTACCCTTGAAAACTTCTTAGGGCCCACCACAATATTTATTTTTTATCCAACCTCTTCAAAAGATCACATAAACTTTTACGAAGGTAAAAACATAAATATTAGCTTGATCCAAAACTTTTGTGGACCTAAGAAGTTTTCAATGGTTGGCTTTCAATCCCCAATGCTTTGTGTGCGTGGTCCAATTGAGCCTTCAATCTGCCTTCATTTCGAGGTGATGCGGGATAGGCCCCACAGCTCTGTGAGTAATCCACCCTGTCCGTTCTTTTTTGAGCTCATTACTGGACATGCAACAAAAAATGATTCAGATCCAAGATTCAAGTGGGCTACATGAGAGGAAAAACTAGGAAATGAAATGCATAGTGTTGACCTTTTTAGGTTCCACCTGATGTTTATGTGCCATCCAAATTGTTTATAAGGTCTTTCCTACTAAGATGAACTGAAAACTCCACCTTCATGTTTATGTGCCATACAAATTGTTTATAAGGTCTTTCCTACTAAGATGAACTGAAAACGCAAAACTCATCTTGGCACAAAACTTTTGTAGCGATTCAAATGTTTTAATAGGTGGACATTTAATCCCCACTGTTCTCTCTCGTGTGGCCCACTTCAGTCGCAGATCCAGCTCATTTTTTGTTATATATTCTAAAATAAACTCAAAAAAATAGATGAATGGAGTGGATTTCTCACAAACATCATGGTGGGCCCCACTTAGCTTCCCTGCTTATGAACTTCCTACCAAAGGCTTGGGAGTAAATATCGGTTCAAGTGGCTTTCTTCCTGCACCACCTTGTGGTTGGAGTTTCAAAAGTTGTGGGCTCTATCATGATGCATGTGTTACATCCACGCCATCTATTCATTTTTCGAGGTAATTTTAAGGCATGGACCCAAATATGAGGCGGATCCAAATCTCAAGTGGACCACACTATAAGAAACAAAAATGATTAAACGCTTACCTTTGATGACTTTTTAGTGGCAAAAAATGTTAGATGGAAAATAAAAATTATGATGGGCCTTAATTTATGTCCACGTTACCTAATCGACAAGTTAGATGGAAAAAAAATATTTATAGTGGACCCTAACAATTTTTTAATGATACAATTTAATTGGCACCGTTAACTATTATGGATCCACATGAGATTTGGATCTTTTTCATTTTTTGGGCTTATGCCCTCAAATCATAATCAACAAAGAATGGACGGCGTGGATCAAACAAATGCATCATCTTAGGCTCACATCATATGTCACCGTATAAGTGGACTCCGCAAGTCTTGCACATGGAATAAAAAGTTGAAAAGGGCATGCATTACACTCTTTTGGAAACTATAAGCGGGTTTTAGGAAATAGTTTAGAAATAACATTATTTTTGGAATTCAACCAAAATTTAAGTGTATAGAAGGCGTTATCTCTAGAATATAGTAACCGACACGATTTGATGTGTGGAATTAAGTTGCATATCGATTCAATCAATTCAATTTTACATGAAATTGAAATTGATTGAAATTGAATTGATCATAAATTTTCAAAATTGAAATTGAAATTGAATTGACCTTAATTTTGAAATTTCGAATTGAAATTGAACTAACACCATGTCGTGAAATGAGCTAGAAAATTGGATGAACGGTGTGGATAAAACACACATATCATGCTGAGCCCACAGATCTTTTTCAGTAAGACACTGCATGGCTGTTGTGTCCTACTTACACTGGCCAGCTATGATGTGTATGTAAGATCCATTCAGACCATTAGACATATAATCCCTCCTTAGGCCTAAGGCTGAAAATTAGGATGATTTATGATTTTGGTGAGCTACACCATAGGAAATAGTTGAGATAGAGATGGCCACTCTTAAATTCTTAAAGTCTCTCTCTCTCTCTCTCTCTCTCTCTCTCTCTCTCTCTCTCTCTATATATATATATATATATATATATATATATATATATATATATATATATTCAATTCGATACAGATTGTTGGATTCGATTCAATTCGATCAATCAGAACAAAAAATTGAAATTGATTTAAAAAAAATAAACAAAATTGAATTGAATTGATTTAGGAGAACGATTCGATTTGTTCAATTTGATTCGATCAATAAATTGATCATAAATTGAATTGTGTGCAGCCCCATGTGGAATTCTAAGTAAACTCATCCTTCACCTATGAAGATAGCAAACTCGTTTTCCCATAACACAAGACACATCCCGTAAGATCCAATAGATCTTTCCCGTTGAAGGTGGATCAACGATTTGCCAACGGACGGATCTAATAAAAGCAAAAGAGTGAAATTATCCAAGGGTTGATATAACTCAATTGAGAGCTTCTATTTGCGTGCTCTCACGATACAAAGTAAGACCGGTCATATAAGCAGTTTGGATCACCAGAAGATAACCCAGATTCAAAAGCTAAAGTCGATTATTAACCTTTCCTCATCTCAAAAGCAACTACCTCCAAATGATTAGCACGATATCTAAAGAGAATTCGAATTCAAGATTACATTCAAATTCTAATTTATCTGAAAGTTGTTGTAATCCATAGTCAATCAATACAAACAGATCTGTGAGATCCGATCAATTCGATTGATCCTTAAATATTATATTCTCTTTAAAGTCCATAGTGTATTATAGCCACGTATCAATATGTATTCTAGCAAATCTAGTGTCATGCACTTACGAGAGAATCTTCCCACATAAGCTACCTACATACCCTTTGTTTTGGTTTAAAATTCTTAAATTTTATGTGGACGCCTAAAAATGAGTTCATCCCATCCCATTGCAGTTGATAGTAATTATGTATTTGAGAGATTGATTATGTTGACAGTACTAATAGTCTATTAAAAATAAAAATCTCTAATATATAATTATTGTTAACTAAAATGAGATTGAACTCATTTTTAAGTATCTACCAAATGGACCTTAGTTGTACCCTAGGCCTAAACTTTGGACCCAATAAAGAAATGGGTCTGAATCAGGCCCAGTTAATAAAAAGGCCTAACCAATGGCTAGGATGACCCCACCAACTGTTACCCTGAGAAAACGACCCTATGTTGAGGCAGTTCGAATAATGGGCCATTCTGGGACCAAACTTAGGAAATGCCTAATGTTCAATAAACCACGTTGAAAGTTAAAATTCAAGCTTGAGGCCTTTCCATGACATGGTCCACTTAGGACGGTCTCTGAGGAGGACTAATGACATGGCCCACTTGGACAACGCAGGGTTGGGGTTCGGTCGGGTTTGAGTCCGGGGTAGCGGCATACCCACACCCAGCCTAAGAAGTAGTGGGGCTCAAGCCCGCACCTGCACCTATTAGCTACAGTCATGATACCGGGTGAATGTTGGGTTGGGTTGGGTTTGGTACCCATTGGACCCACCTGATCCATTGAGACCCCAATCCCACCGTCAGCAACTTTAGGGCATGTTTGGGGTATAGTATTAGAAGGGATGGAATGGTATTAGGTGGGATTAACGTCATTTATTGCACAATGATTATATGTCCGGTAATCTCATGGTATTTTCATATCCAATCCCATGTTTGGGATCAAATACTTATCGTGGGATTCCCATTGGATTAAGCAAAATCTCGTTTGGTGGACCATGGAATTGCGATCAATGGACCAAATTCACAACGGATGTCCGTCACTTGTACCTGTATATAACCATAGTGTCATGTATAAAGGACTTATATTGATGGACTGCATGGATAAAACGCATGCATCAATGTGGGGCTCACGCGTGTGGGATTTTGAAACCCCACGGAAATCTCACATGGGATCAAGTGCAATTCCATCCCACCTAATCCCAAGCCTCCCATCCTCCCCAAACATCATATAGAATTTGCACCGAACCAAATGCAATTCCATCCCACTCAATCCCATCTAATACCATACCCCAAACACCCCCTTACATGGTTCAGTGCTCCAGGGTGTGAAGACCTGACCCTCATGGACGGGAGTGGATTCGTTCAGGTGGGGGTAACCTGGAGTTTGGTCAGGTCCTCACCACCGGGCCCACCTTGATGTATACATTGTCTATCCATGCTGTCCATCCGTTTTGCCAGCTCGTTTTAGGAAGATGGACCAATAGTAAAGCAGACCCAAATGTCAGGTGGACTACACCTCAGGAAACAGTGGTGATTGAGAACACGTTTCAGTTCTGCACTACAGGATACAAATCGAAAGAGAAAAGCTTTGATACTCTTTTAGAGTGTGATGAATGATACTCATGCACTTAGAAATTGCATACTTAGCATACAGATAATTCAAATTAAACTGTTTAAATTATGGTTCGTAGCTTAGATGTTTCATGGACCAAAAATTACCCTCATTTGATTATAATGGTGTCTGATTATTGGACATTTAATAGAGGGTTAAAAATAAAAATAGAAAACAACCAACACTCTAGTTTCCGCAATTCAAGTGTCCAAGAATCAAAGGTTAGGATTGTTCAAACAATACGTCCTTGGGACTGTGAGTCTACAACAGTGGGTTTCACATTTTAGTTGTCTCAACTTTGAGTTAGTGTAAGCTACAGTGTCAAAATCGCCGTACCAAGCATGTACACCGTAATGTTTGTAAGAAATCCATCATGTCCATCCATTTTTCCAGCTCATGTTAGGGCAGGACCTAACAAATGAGGCAGATCCAAAACTCAAGTAGGCCATGGGATATGAAAATTAGGGTGGGTAGGAAAGTGCCTACCATTGAAACCTCCCTGGGTCCCACCGTTATGTTTATATGCCATCCATACCGTTCATAAGATGATCCCTACCAGGATGAACTGAAAACCCACAATATTAGCAGATGTTTGAACAATAGACGTTGAATCCTCATTATTTCCTGTGTGCAGGGTTTTTAATCTGCCTATCTTTTTTGCGAATGTCCTAACATCATCTAGAAAAATGAATGGACGAAGCGGTTTCTAACAAACATCACAGTGGGCCCATCTAGTTGTGACAGGCTCTTGCTTGCAATCTACATCCAGTCAATACAATCAATGGCACGCATGGATGGTTGAGGACTCAGGCCCAGTTGACCCCTCAGGTACCAAAGTCTCTCCTAGTCCGGAAAAGCTCAATGGATACACACACATACATATATACACTATAAATGCATAAATGCCAGATCAATTTTAGGCATGTTCCTCAATTTGAGGTGGACCACATTATTGAAAATAATGGTGATTGGATGTCCACCATTAGAAGCTTTTGAAGGTTACAAAAGTTTTTGGATAAAGCTGCTATGTGGGGTTTCACTTCATCTAGGTCCGTGTGATCTAAGCCACATATTAAAATGGCATATGAACATTATAGTAGGGCCCTAGAAAGTTTTTAATGGTGGGCGTTCAATAACAATCTACCTCGTTCTTTTCAGCTCAACTGAAAAGATAGATGGACGGTGTGTATAAGATACATGCATCATCGTGGGACACATAGCATCGACGTCGATGCAGGAAAGGCCACTAGCGAATCCGAGTCGGTCGGTCGAGTACTTTAGATAGTACTGAATGGGTGGGCCCCATAAGGACGGAGGGACAGCTTGCATAAAACCCCAAGAGCCAAGGGCATCATCAACCTTCTATTATTGGATTGGGACGTCTGAAAATGGAATCTGTCAGCCTTTTCGTTGTCGAGAAAAATTTTGCTACACCTATGAGCTAGCTACGCTAGCTACAGCGGGTGTAGGAATGACACTACCATGATGTATGTGTTGTATCAATGTCGTTCATTCATTTTATGAGATCATTGTATGGAATGACACCAAAACTGAGGTAGATCCGAAGCTCAAGAAGTGGCCCCCAAGAATTTTTTAACGGTTGGCGTTCAATCCCCACTATTTTCTTTGCTGGGTCCACTTGAGTTTTGGATCTGCCTCCTTTTTTGTGTCATGCCCTAAAATGATCTATCCAAATGGATGGATGGTGTGGATACAATACATACATCATAGTGGGGTCATTCCTACACCCGGTGTAGCGAGCGTAGCTAACTCGTGGGTGTAGCAAAATTTTTCTCTTGGTTGTACGTATGACACTGCGCCTGCTCGTTCTTACTGGGGGGAGTTATTCGATACTCTTGCTGCGTACTACGCTTCGTACGCAAGCACATTCGTACGCACACACAAAATGGTACTAAATTCATTATAAATGAATAATAATTATTTATAATGTACCTTTCTACGCATTTTCCAAGAATGACAATGGGCCTTTCGCTTTTTGTGCACTGAATAGAAGTAGGGCCGTCAATGGGCACGGATCTTGATCCGTATCTGATTCGATTTAATCGATTTGGATTAATAATCGGATAATCGGGTCGGATACTGGATATCTAAAGATGATCCGTTTAATATTCGGGTCGGATTCGAATCAACCTTGATGCAGCCCGTTAACGATCCGACCCGATAAAAAAATAAATAAATAAAATAAAATAAAAACATATGAGAATCTCTCTTTCTCTCTCTCTCGGATATCCGGTCGGATATCGGGTTGGATCATAATCGAATTGGGAACGGATTTCGAAAAATTTAATTAGGTCGAGTTCGGATCATATACTTGTGATCCGAATCGGATTCGGGTCGGATATATTCTTAATCGGGTCGGATACGGATCATCACTGATCCGGCCCGTATTCAACCCGTTAACAACCCTAAATAGAAGAGAGTGAATTTGTTACGGACACATATCTATTTCATCCGTCCATTTTGTGAGGTACTTGTAGGGCATGTACCTAAACTTAAGGCAAATCTAAAGCTCAAGTGGACCACACCACGTAGAAAAGTGGATTGAGCTGCTACGTTGAGAACCTTTTATGATCATAATTTCCTATGATGTGTACCCAAATTCCAAAACCCACTTTACTGTTTGGATTCCATATCATCCGACTAAGATTGGGTAGTGGCATGGTTCTGGTCAGTGCTGAAAAACCTCTGCAGCCCACCATGATGTATGTGTCCACGCAGGTCATCAATTTAAGCGAAGCCCACCATAGGAAATAGTGGTGATTGAACGCTCATAGTAATAAAAACTTCTTGAAGGCTACGAGTTTTGGTGAGCGTTCAATCACTACTCTTTACTATAGTAGGGTACACCGTATATTTGGATTTATCTCATTTTGGAGATCATGCCCTAATATGAGATTGCAAAATTGATGAACAGAATGAATAAAATACATACACCATGGTGGGGCCATAGAGCTTTTCCCAACACCGAGTTTGGTACTGTAGGGGTCACTACCGGATCTGAGTCCCATACAAACGGGCGAGAATTAAGTGTTACCCCGGAAAGAGCTTAGTGGATGTTACCCCTACTGTATGACTCACATGGATGATGTTTTGTATATACACGCCGTCCATCTTTTTCTACAGATCATTTTAAGTTGAGGTTCCAAAAGTCGCACAGATACAAATCTCAAGTGGACCATACCACTGGAAACAGTGTGATTGAATGCCCCACATAAAAAATTCCAAAGAGTCCGTTGTGAGGTTTTGGTAATATTTATTTGCAATCCAAGCTCTTGGTAATGTTAACAAGGTCTTGATGAAGAGAAAATATAAATATCCGATTGATCCAAAACTTTTGTGGCCCACAAAAAGTTTTTAATAATTATTCATCACTATTTCTAGTGCTACGGTCCACCTGAGATTTTGATCTTCTTAGGGTTTTGGATCACATCCTAAAATGGTATTGAAGAACAGATGGATGGCATCGGTATAAAAAAATACATTGATATGAGCCTCACACGGTTAGGGTAACACCCACTAAGATGTTACCCTGGTAACACCTAATTTGCTCCCCCATATACCAGATCTGTAAGAAGGCCCACTGTGATGTATCAATGTATCCGCGCCGTCCACTCATTTTCTGAGATCATATTAAGGGATGGGCCCAAAATTGAGGTAGATCCAACGGTGTTATAGACCACACCAGAGATGACACTTGCATTTAATGCAACTTGAAATTATGCAAATGCAACCAAGCTTACTATTTGGTGTGGCCGACTACAGCGTCGGATCTGACTCATTGTTGGGCTCAGAACTTAACATGATCTTATAAGAGGGATGGGCGGCGGAATAAACCGATACATTACAGTGGTCCCCAAACAGTTCTGAAGATCGAACGCAATCTGTGTCCCATATAAACACCACGGTGGGCCCGGGAAAGTTTCAATGGTGGGGATTTCCTTCGTTACTCTTTCACTATTTTGTGGCCCAGTTAAGTTTTTTGAGTTTCTAGATGTGCTCTTTTTTGAGATTATGTACAAAAGTGAGCTGGCGAAGTTGAAGGTGGATTTCTCGTGGACATCACTGTGAGCCGCTATGTGCAGTGGCGTCCATCACTAAGCAGCGCCTACATGCTCTGTGGGTAGGGCTCTCAATGGGTCGGATCCGGATCGGATCCAGTTGGATCTGGCTCCAAGTCCATATACCTGTAGACGGATTCGGCTCGGATTTGGATCCATCTCGGATCCAAAAGGTGATATCATCCATTTATTAATTGTTAGATCCATTTCCGATCCAAAATCCATATAACCATCGGATTCGGGTCGGATTTAGGTCCGAATCCGCCCCATTACAAATCTAAAAAAATATATAATATAAAATATATAATATAATATATTTAATTTAGTAGAAAAATGATGCAAATCCCACTATTTACTATGGTATGGTCGACATGGCCTAAAATAATTTGCAAAACGGACGGTCAGCATGAATATAACGTATACAGTAAGGTGACAATGAGTCGGATCTTAATCTGATTTAGATCGAACTCGGATATGTTCCTGTGA
The DNA here is from genome assembly GCA_003013855.2 of Liriodendron chinense. NCBI lineage: Eukaryota > Viridiplantae > Streptophyta > Magnoliopsida > Magnoliales > Magnoliaceae > Liriodendron > Liriodendron chinense. Next base: position 929,633 of record ML058484.1, on the reverse strand, counting down.
ATCCATATCTGGTCCATTTAAGTAATCGGACCTATTTTAAGATCCAAATCCAGTCCATTTAAGTAATCGGACCTATTTTAAGATCCAAATCTCCATTATACAGATTCGGAGCGAATCGGATCTCGGATCTAACCCGCTCCATTGAGAGCCCTAGCTGTGGGGTCCACCATGTTATATATGGAAAATCCACTCCATTCATCAGGTGACAACTATCATCTGGACGGTACATACAGAATATAATACCCACTAAAAGCTCATAAGGCCGATGCCAGTGGGAAGATGCAAAATTCCCTCCAAAACTGCTTAGTTCACAAGGTATGGCTTGTCTTAATTTCGTATGAGGCTGAACTTTGTATATCTCCTCATTCTAGTGGGACACACCTGATTAATGGATTTGATGGAATATTCACACCATGTGACTCCACACACAAACTTATAATTCACTTTCTATCCCCATTATTCCATGTGGTGTGGCCCACCTAAGTTACATATCTAACTAGTTTTTTGTTGTACGGCCTAACATAGACATTAAAATCTTAGATGGAGTGAATTTGGATTTTTTTTTCATTTTAGCCTCACATACTAACATAAGGTGGCTCTACCAATGACCAAAGTAGATGTGGGTCAATGGGCGGATGGAGCATATGTCACACAGAACTGTCCGCCCTTTTATTTATTTATTTATTTATTAACACACGCACTCACACCTTGCAAGCACCCACAACTATGCACACCCACACCTATGCAACACTCACATCACAGTGGAATTTCACCACAATGCGTGCTCAACCCCTTATGCATGTCTTCACATTATATCACATAGATTGGATGATCCAGATTATATGGTTAGACTAGTGAAAAAATGGATGAACAAGATCCTATATAACTAGAAGATTGTTCCAGCCACAGATGCTTACGAACATTGGATCGCCGTTATTTTTGCATCGTAATGGAAGAAAAATGGACCTAATCTAACGATGGTCCATATGGATGTTCATGCCAACAAGTCCTAGTGCAACCAGGTGCAGGAGAATGTTACCATACACCTACTGATTTTGGTTCAGGAGATAAAAACAGTCTGGCCCACCTTTATTTGTAACCCCACAACTATTGGGAAAAATTGGCCATGGAGGAAGAAGCGAGAAATCAAACAAGTAATCACAATGACAACAATCGAGCAATATTTAACACACACAAGAATGAAATCCAATTTTAATGTGGAAAAACTCTCTTATGAGAAAAAAAAACTACACAAAGTGAATCCACTATGAAATCAAAGTTAAAAGAGAATTGAGAAACAAAACCCGGATCTAATAAGCCCCACAAGAGAAATTCAAAGCTCTCTAAGCTCTTTCTCTCACCGTAAATCTCTCTCTCAATAATTGCTTACGCATCTAAAATACCTTAATTCCTGTTTACATTCACTTAAATAGCTAACAAACCCGAATTAAAAATATCTTACGGAAAATCATACAAGATCACACAAACTGTATAACAGCAACCTTTATAGTCGGTCGCCCGGTCGAGTGCCCAAACCAACCTTAGGTCGCCTAACGCTCAAAGTTTCCATCGCCCAAACAACTAAAAAAACTTTCAAGCGGGTTCTCAAGCCCTATCTAGCATAAATTTGAGTCACTCAATTCCTACAACAACTATGATTTTTAGATCATCATTAATGAGGCTCCAAATCGGGCCGTATGTAAATCGACTCTCCATCAAACCATGCGCACAACATTAATTAAATCCCAACCAATGGGATTATAAAACCTTAATGATGGTTACTTTCAATCATATTGGTGATTTCGACGCGGTGCTAGAAGGTCAATGCGTGAATAGGGCCCGCAAGGCTATGGTTATGCGATTGAGACAGTTGGATTTTGACCCATGGTCATAATGAAAGGCATTGAAATCCCCGGCTAGTGGAGATCAAGGGCCGCTCTTCTTAAGATCAGCCCATAACTCCCTTAGGATTTGATAGTCTGGGCTTCCATGGATGCGAGACAGAATCCACTGGTGGTGGCCCACCATCATAGTATTTTATGACTCCGACGAAACATCTGCACCGTTCCTCTTATATTGGAATCATCTTAGCAGTTAAATATAAGATACCATTTACTTGGTAAGTACCAGGATAAGGCATCTTTTAATTACATAGTTTAATCGATTGTACATTAATCGAAGTCCATTGTACATGCAATCATGCATTTAAATATTGCTTAACAGAGTAAGGTTTTTATAATACTAGAGAAAAATCTCTCATCTGCTTGGGAAATCGTGATTAATCAAAGCTAATCCTAAATGATTTATTGGGTTATTTTTTTAATTACATATGATCGCCAATGCTAATGATCACATACATTTGAATGCATGGTAATTATAATATGTATGAGATTCTGGGGTCCACCATGATATGTGAGTGCCATCCAACCTGTCCAATAGATACACCCTGCGTTCTAAGCCTACACCCAAAATTCAGCCTAATCTACAACTCGGCGGACCACACCAAAGTGAATAATTGAGGATGTGAAGCCCATCATATAAACTTTCTGATGAAATGTGGTGGAATGTGAGGCCTACCGTGATATGTATACATCATCCAACCCATTCACCAGTATGCCCCACTAGGGTGAAGGTGCAAACCAAAACTCAGGTGGGGATATATCATGTGAATATATATCTTTTAAGCATTTACATTGATCCATGTGGTGTGTTCAACGTGAGTTCTCAATTAGGATTATTTAAGGTATGTACGGTGAGAATGTGGAAGCACACCAGATGCACGGTTTGGATTTTACATAAACATCACGGATGGACCTCACACATCTTCAGTTGAATGTGGACAATCGCTGTGCTTCTTTCCTTCACCTTTGTTTTATAGGTCTCCTATTTAATTGATATTTGGAGCATGTCAATCCGTTTTGGGGCCCATCAAACTGTTGGTACGGATCATGGAGGCATGGGCCCCGTTTCTATGAAGTAACAACCCTAGGAAAGCATGCAAATCCTGGGGGTCGAGGATCACACATTTCTTCATCCACCAAAAGGGTCATTTTGAACATTTTCTCCCATGAAAGAAAGGCTTTTGGAGTCTTCCATCTCATGCAACTGCTTAAGAAATGGCCCAGAATATGATATTTCTAGGGTCAGCTTGGAGAGCAATGCTAGTGCACTTCAGGAAATGCATTTTCTTGGTACGTCTTTCTCATTTGCAAACCGTGTAAGACATCGGAACCACTCCTCAAGCAGGTCCAACCTTGTCAATTCCTTATCTCAAATATCAGGCCCACCCTGTCACTGAACAATTAAAAAATCTACCAACGTTCCAGATTCAACGTACATGTGTGGCCGATACAATAATTATATTGGCCTTATTTTTTTTGGCAAAACAGATCTGCATGGTGGGACTGCCTGGACAACGGCTCGGATCTCCCTCACACGCACCACGTGTGAGAGAGATGAGCCCTGAAGAAGTGCAATTGTACGAGTGCACCATGGCATTAGTCCGTTTGGTTTATCTGATCCATGTGCCCATGCAAACAAAAGGGGTTGCATCAGATGGAGCTGAAGTCACGGATCTTGCCTCCCCTTTCATATACAGACCCACCACTCTATCTTTCCAATATAATTCCTATATAAAGCACAATTACTTCACTGAGTTTCTTGAAACTCTCAGATCAATGGCTTCTTGGGTTCGTACAATCACATCTCCATTTAGGAAAGCTTGCACTTTCTTCAACCATCCTAAAGAGAAGAAGTCCAAGAAAGGTCGATCATCATCACCATCACAACCATCATCATGCATCCTCATCATTCCTAATATTGATTTTTTTTTTTTTTTTTTTAGGGATCTTTGGTGCATGTGTCAACATGGCACATGTGTGTAGGATATGGGTCATTCATCATGAGGGGGTCCTCATGAATACACCAGGATGGTCCATTCATCAGGTGGACCACACACGTATGAGAAAAATAGACGGTTAGGAGAATGACCAGTTGCCTCCATCCAATACACATGGAGTCCACCTAAGGTGATCTTTGGTGTATGGATCAACATGGCTTATGTGTGTGGTGATATGGACCATTCATCATGTGCGTCTCCCAATGAGCATACCAGGATGGACCACTCATCAAGTGGACCGCACACGGATGAAAAAAATAGCGCATTAGGAGAAAATTACAAGCTGCCCAACACACATATATACGTAGTGCATCTAAGGCGCTCGGTTTGTAGCGTATGTATTTATAACATGGGACGTGTGTAGGAGATAGGCAATTTATTATGTGGGTCTCTCCATGAGCATACCAGGATGGTCCACTTATCAAGTGGACCACAGGTGTATGTGAAAAGTGGATGGTTAGGAGAAAACTACCATTGGCTCATATCCAGCACTCACATGACATATAGTGCATCTACTGAGTGTAACAGCCTTTTTTTTCTTTCTTTTTTTCAGTCCCACGGTATATGAATTGATGGTCCAACATGCACGCCGTGAATTGCATTAGCATGTAATGCTTGTAGCCACGGATCATAACCTAACAAAGCTCCTCTCTTTCTTTCCAGCAGGTCATAATCCTCCAGGCATGGATTTGCATGGTGAAGTGATGGCATGCACGTATGAGGATGTCCAAGTGATGTGGTCCATTCTCGACAAGTCCAGGCCGAGACTGTGCGACGTGAGTTCTTAAACCGGAGCATGTGCCCATGCCAACATGTGTGCATGATCACACATCATACATCAATTTGCATGAACATGCATCAATGTGTATATATATTATAATGAAGAAAGAGAAATTAGAAGGTAGAAATTAGTAAAATGATCAAGGGCCCTCCCTCCTCTTTGGGTGGTGGCCACTTTATGTTGTAACTCCAATATAAGGTATTGCTTGGAGAGAATCCCCATGGTTAAACAAGGATCATGGAGAGATTTAAATGAAATTTTATGGTCTTAAATGAGCCCTAGCTTCTTTCCTTGATCACATGGAATTCATTGACAATTTTGCCAAGTGGATTACACTTGTCATGAATTTAATATACAGGCAGTTTCCATGCATGGGCTACCAACAGAAAATCAAGAAAATGGCATCCAGCTGCATTGCAGACTTATTTTCCTTAAAGACAGTATTTTGCCCCACTACGGATAAAATTCAAGTATGCAACTAGGTTGCTTGCAATTAGCTGCCATGATACCCTTTATTTTTGAAAATTCCCAATGTGAATTTGATTTAAAACTGTCTTTAAAACATGATTTTTGGCCCTTTACATCCCAAATGAAACTCAGTGAAGGTTTTGGGTTGTTCCAAAACCGTTTGTTCTGATAGATCTAACCATGTGGCCATTGAACTAGGTTCCGAAACACCAATCACAACTAAATTAGGAAACCCATTACTAATAATACCAAATGGAGACTATAACCAGATTCAGAGGTGTCCCTAGTGGGACCCACATCTAGATAATTAACAAACTCTTACACGGGTTTGTTAGGATTCCAACGCTCATGATTCAATCATCTCTCTTAATGGTCCCAGATCTGTTGATACTGATGCTTGTGGTTTAAATCTATTGATCCAAAAGCTATTAGATTAACAAGAAGGTCAACGAGGGTAATGAATATATGAAATCCAAAAGAAACCCAAGTTCTTTCATGCAACATGCAGATAGCTGTATTTTCGGTCATCATTAAAGTATTTTATTTCCATCATCATAAAGTCCCCCATTTTATTTCCATCGAACAAAACCTACTCCGTGGGAACACAAATACAATGCCTCATTGGCAAACATAGAGCTAGAAATGATCACCCAGGGCACTAAGATTGCATAGATTTGAGTTCTATGAGGATCATCAAGGGATGACTGTGAATTCGACTGGCACGAGTTGGGAAGTATTGTAGAAACTCTTGCCATACACAAGACAAATCTCCATTTTTTCAAGTTCTTGGTAAAATAAATGCTGTGGTCCACTTGATCTTTGGACATGCTTCATTTTTGGGCTTCTGTCCTAAAATTATCTTGTAAAATGGATGGACGGAGTGGATAAAATACATAAATCACGGCGGGTCTACAGAGTTTACTCAGTACGCAATCCGCTCCCCTTCTCCCACACTCTCAAGAAAACAAAAACAAAAAAAAACAAAAAAAAAGAAGAAGAAAAAGAAGAAAAGGTAAAGCAGAAGAGACAAGAAAACGAAAAAGAAAAGAAGCAAGAGAAAGAAAGAAAAAAATATATATATATTCAGTTCGCCGTTGTAGCTGAAGAGAACATTGATTTTTATTTCTATACATGCATTAACTTGGAAGAAAAAGTACTGCTCTTTTGTGGAACATAATAATAATAATAATAAGAAGAAGAAGAAGAAGACGAAGATGAAGCATAGCTGAAAGCTTTACAATGAAACCTAAGGAAAACAAGCATCCAACCATGGGTTACTATCACCAAATGGCCCCACCAACTCCCCCCCAACATATCCCACTGGTTCATGTGAGTTCATCACTTCCATGAACCATTGCTGCCTTTGTAGAGCCTCCATCTCCATGGCCACCACCTCGAATGCCCGCAGCTTCTCTTCATCTCCCTCTCTCTTCATACTCTCTTCCTTTGCTTGGATTTTCACCGGCACTGCCGACCGCCTAAGGACTTCAATCCTCTCTTGCACCATCTTCATCTTCGAGTCAACCAACCACGTTAGCTCGTTCAAGTCCTCCATGCATGCACCATGCAAGCCCTTCCCAGCAAGGCTTTCGTACATCAGGACCCTTGCTTCGGCTTCCCGATTCTCTTTCTCCTGCCTCTTTAGTTGCTCCTTAAGCTTAGCCAACCTTTGCCTGAGGAACCCTTCCTGGTTAATCATCTTCTTGCTTTGCTCCATCTCGGGAAGGCTCTTGAACCTCATGATGACATCTCGAGCATCTGCCGATGTGGGCCACACCTCCAATGGCTGCGAGCTCTGAGGGCCGTAGATGATTGCACATGCAGGGACCCCACATAGGGTGCTCAGTTCTCTTACCTTCTTCATCAACCCTTTCTTCCTTTTCTTGAAGGTGGCTTTCCTGGACGAGTCATTGGCAATCCATGCAAGCTTAACCTTTTTACGTGCCATGGTTAGGTGGTCCAAAAACAAAGAATGAGCTTTTGGGTCTTGTGGGATGCTTTTCCCTTTTCAGCTTTATATAGAACACTTGAGATAAGATGATGTTAGATGGGTGAGGAGATCTTGGAAATGGACGGTTAGATGGCATTTAGATGGATTGAATATGCTACTATTTTTAGGTGGAAGGAGATCTTATGGTATAGATTTTCTGATATTTGGGTATTAATATGAAGTAAGTTGGACATTGAGGTTTTTAATTTGACAACCCATTCATTTTAATGATAGGTTTAGCTGTCCACAACACATGGGTGCATATCTGGATGGAACACGTAGGAGATGATAGGACATGAGAGGGCTTGGATCACAGCAGCCATGCATTCCATCGTGTCACGTCCAGGGCAGGTGCCATTCTGGCTATTTCGTCCTACGTGTAATGCCATGTGGCAATTTTCTATTTTTCATTTTAATCCTCCAGTTTCTTGCTACTGATTGGATGGTTATAATGGCCTTTTGATGTGACTTTCTACTTGTGGCCCACTACAGTATACCGCACTATTTGAGCGGTTTGGATTGGAGTATGTTTATTCCACGTGTAACTGGATTTCTGCCTGCATTTGGATGGTCATACTCCGCCAGAGAATCAAAACTTTTCTGAAAACAAAACCATGTACAGTAGTGAAATCGACTCCTCGTGAGACAATATTCAGGAAATTAAGAAGAAAAGAAGCTTGCGAAATACGACGCAGGAAATGGAAGTCATGAGGAGTTATTTGATTCTCCAGCAGAGTGTGATGGTTAATACGCTGACAACCAGGCATTGACCACGTGGTTTGCATTAATCCCAATTAAAATAACCCAATACAGATCATCTTACAATCCGGAAAACAAATTGATTTTAACCGTCCATCATATATATATATATATATATATATATATATATATATATATATATATATATATATATATATATATCCACCAATCGACCAGTTAGCTGAGTAGATAATTGTAAATTTTGATATATTATCTATCTGAAGTATGGCCCACCATTTGGACCGTGTACTCTTAAGTTACATGTATGCCACGTGTACAATTTCTTAGTGCATGCATATAATTCAACATACACCGTAGAGTATCAAAGTTTTTGTATACTGATGCATGAGATCACCTACAGGCAACTGTACCATCTTTTCCATTAACATGCGACTTGTTTAGGAAATCAAAACAGTGAGAAAAAAAGGCCCGCCCATGAAGACCATCCTTCTCGAAAATCATGATGATCCGATCACTAGATGTGACATACGTGAATATTGTATCAGACGGTCGGTTGTCCATGATACAAATGGTGTGGCCCACATGATTAGCGAAGAGATCTGATCTTTGTTTCCAATGATCTTCATGGTGGGGCCTACCGGTTTCATGGTATTGATATCCTATACAAGTAACATGTTGGCAAGAAAGACCGTGTGATACCCTGCGTGTAGGTTAGCAATTCTCATATCAAATGTATAAATATTATAAATGGACAGCGTCACACGTACGCCGAGTACACGTGTGAATATGCACACTAGTATCGAAATCATTTAAATTCATGTCTTTCAATTTTCGTGCATGTCTTTGTTTAATTCGAAGTAGCTGGAACGTGCACCCTTTTCTGGTGCAGGCCCCTTAAATTCTCTTCATAGAAGTAGCTGGCACTTGCATTTCAGGTGACAGTAGCGAGAGGTCTCTGCCCTTTAGGGCCCGTTTGGTTGCAGAATTCAGGTTCTTGATAAAAACGAGATTCATTGTTGGAATCCAAAATTGCATAAGCTAGATAAGAAACCAGATTTGATATGGAACTAGCTGTTTGGTTGAAAATTGTGTAATCTAGATTATGTTCCAACCATTGCTTATGGCATGGCCCACTTGAGCTTTGGATCCACCAGAGAATTGACGCCTCGCCTATTGTAGTCCCGCAATACAGATGGCCGGGTTGGACGGCAAATAAACATTATAGTGGGCCCTAGGAAGTTTTTTTATGGTGGACGTTGAATCAACACTTTTTTCTGTAGCGTGGTCCACTTGAGATTTAGATCTGCCTCATCTTTTGTCTAATGCCCTTAATTGAGTTTTCAAAACGGATGGACCATGTAGATATAAAACACATATGTCATAGATGTGCAACGCATATATGGAGGTGGGTGATGCTAAGGGCCCGTTTGGTTGGCATCTCGAAACCGTTTCCCACTTAAATTTTGGATTCTAGTGGAATCCAATTTAACTTGTGTGTTTGGTGCAAATTCTAACCAAATAGGATTCCGTATGAAAACCTAAATTGACTGGAACCAGAATTAGTTGAAATGGTGTGGGCGACCATTTCTACAGAAGGGATAAGATGCGGAAGTGAGCGTTACCACCTCCATGTATGCATTGTACATCTATGATTATGTGTTTTATATCCACATAGTCCATCAATTTTGAGAGCTCAATTAAGGGCATTGGACAAAAAATGAGGCAAATCTAAATCTCAAGTGGGCCACTCCACAGGAAAACAGTGTTGATTGAACATTCACCATTAAAAACTTCATAGGGCCCACTATAATGTTTATTTGCCATCCAACCTAGCCATTTGTCTTGCAGGACTACAATAGGCCAAGGGTAAGGTTCTCAAGTGGATCTGAAGCCCAAGTGGGTCATACCATAAGCAACGGTTGGAATAGAATCTAAATTGCACCGTTTTCAACCAAACAACAAGTTCCGAATCAAACCTAAGTTTCACTCTAGTTTCTGCAATTTTGGATTCCGACAGTGGAATCTAGATTTTCTCTAGAATCTGGATTCTACAACCAAACAGGCCCTAACCTTCGCCTTTTTTCCCTTCCGTAGAAATGGTGTAAGGAACTGTTTTCGCTAATCTCGGTTCCAGCCAAATTAAGCTTCTATGCGGAATCCCAACCATCCATTCAGATGACCAATCGGGAACGTGCAACATGCTCCCTTTCCCTAAGCACACCCCTTAAAATTTTCTTAGGGTGCGTTTGGATAGTAAGTTACTTTGGCTAAGCTGCTTATGCCATAAGTAGCTTATTAGCTTGGTTTCTTCTTGTTTAGCGGATGCATCTTTCTTAACCTAAGATATTTATCAACCATCAAGTCTGATATTCCCCTTACATCTACCATCCATCATGTGGGTCCAACCTTTGATGTGAACCATTCATTGTGTGGGCCCCACCTTTGATGTAGGCCATCCATCATATGGGGCCTACCTTGGATGTGGGTCATTCATCATTATAGCTCGGCCTTTAATGTGCACCATTTATTATGTAGGGCCCATCATTGATGTTGGTCATCCATCAAGTGAGGGCCACTATCAATGTTATTGTCCATCATGTGGGCCTACCTTCAATGTTATTATCCATCATATGGGGACCACATTCAATATCCACCCCCATCATGCGAAGCCTACCTTTGATGGGGACCATCCATCATGTAGGCCCCACCTCTGATTGTGGGCCGTCGATTACGCAGAGCTTGCCTTGGATATGGACCACTCATCATTTGGGCTAACCTTCAATGTAGACCATCCATCATGTGGGGCCCACCATTATTAATTGCCCATCATATGGAGCCCACCTTTGATGTGGACTATCCATCATGTGGGCTCCACATTCAATGTGGGTTGCCCATCATGCAGGGCTCACCTTGGATGTAGGTCATTCATCATTAGGGGCTGACCTTTGTTGTGGACCGTCCATCATGTGGGGTCAGCTCAATATGGGCCATCCATCATGTGGGGCCTAGCTTCAATGTCCACTGCTCATCATGTAGAGCCCACCTTTGAATTGGACCATCCATCATGTAGGATCCACCTTTGAAGTGGGTCGTCCATTATACTTGCCCACATTGAATGTGGGCTTTTTATCATTATGGCCCGACCTTTGATGTTCACCATACATATGTGGGCCCACATTAATATGAGGTCATCCATCATTTGGGACCCACCTTTTATGTGGATTGTCCACCATATGAGCACCACCTTCAATGTGGACAGTCCACCATGTGAGGCCTCATTTGATATGAACCGTAAGAGAGCCTCCTTTGACATGGACGGTGAGAAAGACATAGATAGTGAGAGAGGGAAGTAGAAAAGTCACAAGTTAAAAAACTAAAAATATTACTTATTAAGATAAGTAGCTGTTGTGTCAATAGATAAGGTCGGATAGACCCGACCTTATGAACTTTTCCACCCACATTTTTTCAAAACGAAGCAAGCTTATGATGTCCTGGGGTCGTCGGACCTACAAGGGATGAATAGAAAACAGGTAAAGGGGAGGGGCTGATGACTGGCTGTAGACTCTCAAATGCCCAAGTCAGACAGGCAAGAATCAGGTGTAGAGTGGAGTGTGCTTAGGATTGCATACCTAGTTCTGTAGAGGGACATCTTATTTATAGGACTCAGATGGGTATTAAGTGTTAAAGTTCATCATGGATACGTTAGGAGACTCTTTAATGAACGAGAGTCCCACCCCATAACGGCAGGAGAGAGTCACGGCTAGGATAAGGCAAGAACCTTATCTGGTCCATATTCGACGGGCCTATCCTGAACTTATCATGTCGTGCCATCTGGCAGTGGTTGTTTGGATGAGCTAGGGATGTCAAACTTAATGCCTAAGCTCCTTTCCCTCTGGGTTTTTTGCCCAAGTTGTCGATCTCAGGGGATGAGGCTAGTCTCTACCTCTGTTTGTTTAGCTCGGAGCGTTAGTCCAATACTCCTTAGCCTGATAGGTGGAGCACTCATAGATGTTAGCTCGGTCCTTGGTCTGACCAGGAACCAAACACTTCCTTTGGCCCTAACTTTGACTCTTGTTACCTCCCAGCTTGGGAAGCTCATTGGCTTACACCTCGGCCTCTCACTCCTCAGTTTAGAAGCATAGTCAATGAATTATTCTTGGGACTTTGAGCCTCTAGGCTCTCTACTCTATGCGGGCTAGTTTGGATCTTCCGACATCTATAACTTTTGGTATATAAGTTACTTTTACACTATTGCTTACCAAACTAACTTAAGGGCCCGTTTGGATGCAGCCAAAAAAGTTGCTTCTTTTGCCCACAGCAGAAGTTTAGTCACTTATCAAGATAAGATAGTTTGGTAGAGAAATAATTATCATTACTTATTTGCTGAAAACTGATTAAGTATTTCAGCATTTTAGTTTTTGCTTTTTTTACTTTTCCTCTGCTGGCTGAAAATACCATGGCTTCTTGCAACCTCTCCAAAGTACAACCTCTATGTGCCAACATACACGGTCAGGGTATCAAATAACTCCTTTATTAGGTGCCCAACTTGGGTCATTGCTATGAACCCGAGTTAGTTGATTACTTTGCAAATATGTATGCGTGCCTGCACGGTTAGTGGATCTAGATCAACCGTCCGGTGGGGGCCACCTTAGATGACCTACTGTTGGAAAAATACACCGTTCATGTAATCCTAGTTGTCCAATCCACAACCTTCCATTGGATGCTGAAAAAAAAAAAAAAAAAAAAAAAAAAAAAGAGTCAATGGTACACATTTAAAGCAAAAAGAAGTCCAATAGTAGACGGTTAGCGTTGTCCAGCTGGTGTGGTACTTTACTACAGGCCGTCCTTTTGCGGGCCCACCAAATTGGTTGTGTGTATTCGATTTCTTTTTTTTTTTTTTTATCCAACGGTCTAACACGTTCCACATGTTTATGATGCATGATGCAACAATCCACTGAGGTTCGCTAGAATACATCGCAAATGGATGCGTTGGGAGTTTAGCCTTTAGATATGGGGTAGCTTTTCAATGATCCAAACCGTTTATGTTGCGGCCTCACCTTGGATGGTGTATAGTAAAAAGCTAAAGACCATTAGATTGGAGAATTTCAAACCTTTGATGATTTAACTCATCTCCTACAAACATGGACGGTCCTCATGACTTTGAATAATCAAAGGTTTGAAATATTTTAATCCGTGAGGTTTTGGGTATCCGTCCTCCACAGTGAAGATCACCGTATAATACACAACCCAACTGCTAAGGTCCCAACGTATCCAATTGCAATACCCTACTTTTATTGGATTTAAAATTTTCTTTTAAGAAGTTACTTATCAATGTGCTATTACCAAACATACCTTTCGACTTATTGGTGATAAATATGCTGTTTACCAAACATAGTTATCTATTAACTTAATAAGTAGAAACTAAGATAAGTAGCTTATCTAATAAGTAACTTATCTTAAGTAACTTACAATCCAAACAGGCCCTAGCGACCGGCTCTTTTAATTTTGTGGCTGGTTTCAGTACAAACAGGTCTGATTGGGGTCCTCTCTGGATTTAATTAAATACTGTTGTATCACTAACATGCATTTTGCTAGAATGTGGGGTTCCATTCCTGACCATTCATCAGGTAGTGAACGCTGAATATGCTTCGGACCAAAAAAAAAAAAAAAAAATAGGGTCCACTGATCAGGCAGATCACAGTTGTGTGCGAAATAAATGGCCCAAATCGAAAGTGCATGTGTGGCTCACTTGGATATATGGCATGGTCACAACACCTACGACCTGATGAATGGTGGGGTCGATTACATGGATGCCATCCAAGGGTGTGAACAGCACCCAAACGGTAGCAGTGATGCTGGGCACTACATTCTATCAAAATTCCACTATTTTGGCTCTCAATGCACTGGGCTGGACCTGGGGCTTCTGGGCTGGCTGGCTTCAGACGGAGCTTGGATATTACTACGCCCCCAAGCTTCGTCTGGGTCTAAATTTTAGCTAGTCTCGGGCTATGTCTAAGAGCTGGTCGGCTGGGTCCAGCCATTTTTTTGTAGCATATCATGCATGGTGGGGCACACTCGATGAATACAAAATAGATACATCAAGGTGGGACACACGGTAAGGCCTGCACCCTCTCGGGTGAGTCCGGGTCTCACCTAATCCACTCCCCAAGTTTTTGAAAGGGGCTCAAGTGGTGGGCCCCTCTGTCACCGATTCTGTGCACCAATGAAATAGTGCCACCTCAGGAGTAACAGATATCCACTCCCAGTTTCCAGGTTAAGCATATGCCCTACACTAATGGGAATGAGACTTAGGGCTCTCAATGGAGTGGGTCAGATCCGAGATCAGATTCACTCCGAATTCATATGATGGGATTTGGATTTTAAAATAGATCCGATTAGTTAAATGGACCGGATTTGGATCTTACAATAGGTCCGATTAGTTAAATGGACTGGATTTGGATTCACAGGAACATATCCTAGTTTGATCCGAATCCGATTAAGATCCGACTCATTGTCCCCTTACTGTATATGCTATATTCATACTGGCCATCCTTTTTATAGATTATTTTAGGCCATGTCTCAAAATTGAGACATGCTACTCTTAGGTCGACCATACCACAGTAAATAGTGGGATTTGCATCATTTTTCTACTAAATTAAATACATTATATTATATATTTTTTTAGATTTGTAATGGAGGTGGATTCGGATGGTTATATGGATTTTGGATCCAAAATGAATCTAACAATTTATAAATGAATCGACTATGGATATCATCTTTTGGATCCAAATCCATCTACAGATATACGGACTTGGAGCCGGATCCAACTGGATCGGATCTAAATCCAACCCAGTGAGATCCCTAAATTGAGACTGTTCGAGCACACTTGCGCAAAAAGGAGTTTCTGCATAAAAGACAAGTTTGCCTTTTCAGTTGGATCATAGGTCCACTACAGTGATGGCCGACGTATGAGTGGCATTGAGACCGTCCATCTAGGTGACCGTACCTAGAATAGCACATGGTTCTATTGATCATAGCCATTCAATGAAGTGGATCATAGCCATTCGATCAAGTGGGTATAGCCACTCAGTCCATCTGTTTTGTAAGATCACAATAGGACAGCATTCTAAAAATCAGGCAGATCCAAAACTTATGTGGGCCATACCATAATAAACAGTGGGGGTTGAACCCCTGGGTGTGACATAAGTTTTGTAACAGGATTATATCTATGCCTACATCTTATCTGAGTGTTAATAACCCTATGTACGGTTTGGATTGCATCTAAACATTATGTCAGCTCTAGGAAGGTTTAAATGGTGGAAGTTTTCATTCCCATTGTTTTGTTAGTGTGGCCCACCTGAGTTTTGGATCTGCCTGTTTTAGTAATCTTCTTCCTATTGAGGTCTTTGAAAACATATGGACACAGTGTATTTATCACATACTCATCTCTTTTTGCCAAGAGCAAAACTGGGGCTATGGTCCATTAACCTTGCGTACATCCCACGTTTTCTGTTTTTAGTGGCCTTATAGTCCACTAACCATGCTGAAAGTATGATCCTAACCGTTGGCTTGTGGACTAGATCTTGAGCTATTGAATGTTTCTTTTAAATGGTCAGGATTCATCCATCCATATGGATCGTACTTGATTTTATTTTTTTATTTATTTATTTATTTTATTTTTTTTGAAGTTTAGCATTCTGATGTTACCTAATTTGGTCTTAGGTATTTTTGTTGTTTGGATGTAGCGTTCGCAAATCACGGGCAAATAATATTATTCGCCCTTTTTTTTATTTTAGAAAAACGAGTTATATGATACCCAGGATGCGTATGACGCTGGATACTCTGGCACCCGAATATTCGTACACGTGGCATACATTAATTTAAATAAAACCGACTAGATTGTCAATCTCGCTGTCACCAAGTTACCATCTTTAAATCAGATTGTTTGAATAATCATAACCTCTCATTCGTGGACACTTGTTAGTGAAAATAGGACCGTTGGATTTTTTCCATTTTTGAACATCCAATAAATGTCCACCAATCTAGTAGTAAAATAATCGAAATAATCATAATTTTTGGTTCATGATAAATATGCATCGGTACCATAATTAGAACGGTTTATTTTCACTTTTTATATACCATGTATCCAATTTCTACCTAATTTTTAAGTGCTTGAGTATCATCCATCACGCTCTGCTAGAGTATCATATTTTTTATTTCGAAAAAAAAGGAAATTGGCTTTTGCTTCTGTAATTTTGTTTTCGTTTGATATGGCGTTTGGGAATCATATCAGAAAAAATATTATTTTTCTACAATATTTAAATGAAAACGATTCGTAGCCTTTCATCACAACAAGACGTGCGTTGTGTCGACATTTCCAACTCAAATGAGGTAGAGATGAGAGTCAACTATAAGACCCTTTGACTAGTCGAATGTCATATATGGAATCTTGAATGGGTAGAACATGTATAAAGAAAAACGATCTAGAAGCTATGGACGATTTGAATGGGTGTCCTCGCATACTCAATTTCTACAAGTTGAGGCCATGATCAAGTGATCTAGACCGTTGATCTATATGGAATTCACCATGAGTTATGGATGGAATAAATGACATCTCTCCTAACTCCTATGGAACAACATTGTTCTTTGAGTTCTAGTTTCTGGACACACAGTAAATAAAAATGATTGATCATTGGACTACATTCAACGTAAAGGAGCTAAAAATTGGATGATTAAGATCTCTCCACGTACACATTTTCAAGGGATGACACCCTAGATTGGTGAATCAAGTACCCCACGTTGACTTTTTCAACACCGCACGATATTGGAGATACATCGAATTTGTCAACGATCATAGAAGCCCTTTTTTTTTTAAAAATAGAAATCTTATATTGGCAAGGTACCACAAAGTACGGTACTGTCGCATCTTTCCCACTCACATACCACTTTTGCAGGACATGATCAGTACCGTGAAAATGGTAGACCCCACCGTGACGATGACACTGGTGAAAAGATCAGAGCTCTCAAGTGAACTGTTAGTCCACACCTTCGAAATCAATGGATAACGGATAAACAGGTGTGGCCCACTTATAGATCGGATCAGCTTGATTATCGAGAATAGTGATCTCAATGATAGGGCTTACCGTCTGCGTGATACGGATGTCCAACACTGAGTCATGTTGGGTGTAAAAATTGTACGGTACCACAGGTTGTGGTACATTTCCTGCACGTGATCCGTCATCTGTTTTTACATCTGATCCATTCACACGCGTTAAGACATCACAGTTGAAAATGAGTTAGTTGATCGTTGAACTGAGCAATTGGACTGTGTCCTCATGCGTTGATTTCCTAAAAGTGGACACATGTCTGGGTAGGCCTCTAATGGTCCCTAAGATTGGATTTTGATGATTTTCTGAGAATCCTACTTACATGTGGTGATACACCACATCAACGGCTTGGATCTTTAGTTAACAATTCCTATTTAACAAACTCGAAACCCATGTGTATACTACAACTACTCGAGAGGAGCATGTAATTTCTCGCGGAATAGTGAATAGTCACTAATTATGAAGAAAAAGTCAAAAGTTGACCCAATATAGGTAGATGCCGGCGCTGAATATCATGCTCTCATCTGGACGCGGATGGGCTGATAACCCCTACACCTGCCCCTGCCCGCTAGCTGATGGAAAAGCTCTATGGGACCCACCATGACATATATCTTTTATCCACGCCGTCCATCCATTTTTTTCAGCTCATTATAGGGCATGAGCCTAAAAATAGGCAGATCCAAAGTTCAACTGGGCCACACCACAGGAAACAGTTGGGATTGAACGCCCACTATGGAAAGCTTCTTGGGGGCCACTGCAACATTTATTTTTCATCCAAACTTTTCATTAAGTCGCATAATCTTGGATGAAGAGAAAACATAAATATCAGGTAGATCTAAAACTTCAATGGCCACCGAGAAGTTTTCAACAGTAAGTGTTCAATCCCCACTATTTCCTGTGGTGTGTTAAACTTTAGCTTTGGATCTTACTCATTTTTGAGATCATGGCCTAGAATGATCTGAAAAAAAAGAATGGACGGCGTGGATAAAACAAATACATCATGGTGAGCCCCACATAGATTTTCCACCCTTCTCTCTCTCTCTCTCTCTCTCTCTCTCTCTCTCTCTCTCTCTCTCTCTATAAATAGAGAGCATGTAAAAGAGATATACATGATATGAACCATGGCCTCTTCTTCTCTTACAAGGACTTCATCTCCTTTCTCTCTTTCCTGCTTCTTCTTCCTTTTCTTCTCTTGCCATTCTCTCATTTCTTCCATGCAAAGCACAGAAGCTTATCTCTCCATATCAACTATTTTTCCTGAATCGCTCTTCAATGCCATCTTCCTCCACAAGGACAACAATGCTTGCCCTGCCAAAGGCTTTTACACCTACCCTTCTTTCATCCAAGCCGCCAGACGCTTCCCTAAGTTTGGCAACGACGGCCCACTCGCTACCCGCAAGCGTGAGGTCGCTGCTTTTCTTGCTCAAATCTCCCATGAGACTACTGGTAAAACACCCTCTCTCTCTCTCTCTCTCTCTCTCTGGTTACATGCAAACCATTTTTTCCCGCCAAATGTCACACGTGTAAGACATCCGTGCCGTTCCAAAGTTGGACCCCAAGATGAAGATCAAGTGGTGTAAGAATTACTCAGATGCACTCATCTGGTGGGCCAATTCGTATGCTGCGGCCCTACTTGATGAGCTGACAGGTCTGATTTCTAAGTCATCATGGTGTGGGTCAACTTTTCAAAACAGCTAGGACGTCATGCACATGTGCATGGTGGCACGTACACATACAATAACATCTACTCACAGATTGATTGGAAATTGTATTGCAGGAGGGTGGGCCACAGCACCAGATGGACCATATGCTTGGGGCTTATGCTTTAAAGAGGAAGTGAATCCGCAAAGTGATTACTGCGACTCCACCAACAAGCAATGGCCTTGTTTTCCCGGCAAGTCATACAAAGGAAGAGGACCCATCCAGCTCTCATGGTAAGATATATACATCTGACCAATCAGAAATGCTCGATTGGATCAAATCAATCTGGACTTTCAATTAGGTCTACTCCCGACTTCATGAGCTAGGACTCAAATATTATCCAGCTCGGATGATCCTTACCATTTGATAATCACTTATAAAATAGACGGTTGTGATTGTTTATGGAGACTAGGTCCAATGAAAATTTTGAACCATTCATTGGGTGCAGCCATCATGGATTGCTTATGGTTCTAAAGAATTACTTTGATCAAACAATCCTAACCATGCTGCCCAAGGCTTGAAAACTTGATGGGTATAAAAAAACAAAGACCCATTTGTGGATGGACAAGATCGTCCTGTTGGTGGCCTAGATCTACTTGGCAGTCCATTTCGCTTGCTTGGGCTCTACAGTACTAGCCATTCGATCTACAGAGAAGATAAAATCATGGAATGGCCAACGGTTCACATCCAACTACATCTTTTGAGTGGCTAGGATCATCTGTAAATTTAAAAGAGGTACATGCCTTTTTTTACAGTGGTCCAAGCAGGCGGACTGCGATTTCAGTAGCCCGAGGACCACCCAATATTGAGGAGAAAGATGTCCACATATCATGGAGAACTAATCACTCTTCACCTGCAGGGGAAAGCACCACAACTTGGGTATTGTACCATCTCCCCTGCGAACATGCCATTTGATTAGGACATCAGTACCATAAAAACGAACCGTAGGACCCAGAATGAACATCACAAGGGATTATAATCAGGAGAGCTACTAATCATATGGGCCACACCGATTGAATAAATGTTCAACGGACGGCTTGAATCAACATCATGTAGCCCACCTAGAGGGATAATTAACCTGATTTTCTAGAATAGTGATCTTCATGGTAGGCCATAACGTATCAATGGTACTGATTTCTTAAACAAGTGGCATATTGCCGAGAAATGTTTTATGGTACCACAAGTTATTGTACCGTTGCCCCGTACGTGATCATTGCTCCATTGTTAAATTCCAACGTTCAAATCCGCTCATCACGGCACCGGAATCTACTTACAACAACTGTTGTAGGAAGAGCGTGAAACACCCGTAACGTGCTTGAAAAATCCAATCCGTCCATCAGTTTCGACACCGAATTCTATGACGTTAGTAAAAACAAACAGACTGATCCAAAGGTCAAGTGAGGCCCACCATAGGAAACAGTGGGGATGTGGACGCCCGCCATAGAAACCTTCCTCCGGCCATCATGTTATTTACATTCTATCCAAACCGTTCATCAGATGATCATACCAATAGTTAAGATATATAACAAAACTCAGCCTGACCCGTGATTCAGTGGGGAACGCAACATGTGATTTTGCGTCTCTTTTTTTGGTGTGGCCCATTTGAATTTCTCATTGAGATTATCTTTCTTATGTACGGTAAAAATGATGTGTGGAAACTGATTGACGGAGTGGATTTGGAGTAAAACCGTGTGTTGCACACGTAATTCCTACAACAGATGCTGTAGAGGACTCTATCCCCTCATCACCGACAAAGAGCCCCCAGCATTAATATTTGCCCATGACATTTCGCAGGAATTACAACTATGGCCCAGCCGGCAGGGCGTTGGGCTTCGACGGCCTGAGAAACCCGGAAGCCGTTACGAACAGCTCGGAAACCGCCTTCAAAACCGCTCTCTGGTTTTGGATGACGGAGCAGAAGCCAAAACCGTCGTGTCATGACGTCATGATTGGGCGGTATCGGCCCACGAAAGTAGATTTGGAGGCGAACCGGACGAGCGGTTTTGGGCTTGTGACGAACATAATCAACGGTGGATTGGAGTGCGGGAGAGCTGGGGACAGCCGCGTCAACGATCGGATCGGCTATTTTAAACGATATGCACAGCTGTTTGGGGTCGATGTGGGGCCCAACTTAGATTGTGAGAATCAGAAGTCCTTTTGAATATTAATCCCGCAGTAAACGTGGGTGGGTGATGTATTAATCGGGACCGTCCAATTAGTCAGAACAACCATGGATGGTCTCTCTGTTTTTAGTTTTTTTTTTTTTTTTGTGGAAATCATACCTGTCAGACAACTAAGTCGATTTTAAGCCGTTGGTTTGAAGTGTGTTCATTAGATGGATAGGTTCATCAGATATATCTTCGTTTTCAATTTTTTTTTTTTTGCGATCTATAGTGGGGCACACTAGATGGAAGGTTCTGATTGATGCATCAACCTTTCATCTATAGATGGAAGGTTAATCAGATATGGCTCTACGGTCCATCCCGCTCTACCATCTGGTGCTCCACACTGAATAGATCTGCAGGCAGCCAGGGTTAAAAACAAGTTCCATCAGGCTCTGAAGTGGCACCATTTATCGGACAGCGGCCACCAACTTGTAAAAAATTGTGGATCGAGTATATGTGTGGGCCAATAAAATGGTATCACTCAAGTTTTTA
The DNA here is from genome assembly GCA_003013855.2 of Liriodendron chinense. Lineage (NCBI taxonomy): Eukaryota > Viridiplantae > Streptophyta > Magnoliopsida > Magnoliales > Magnoliaceae > Liriodendron > Liriodendron chinense. The sequence continues at coordinate 908,311 of ML058484.1, read as the reverse complement.
AGGTCCACCACAAGTTGGGTAGCAAGTGGCAAAATGTGGGACAAACAAGCCACTTTTTCAATAGGTCCAAACCAAATCATGATACTTTGTCTTATTTTAAATGTGGAATGGCTCATCCTTTTTTCGTACGTTGCTGTATGGTAGACATGTGCCACATATCCACACGTGCCTCATGTCAATGCTTCACATGAGTCCCCGGCCCCATCTTCCGCCATCATTTAAATTGTCACCATTAAGTTTGATCGAAGCAACCGGTAAATTGCCATTTAACTACTATTGTCTCGCCACATGAGCAAGTCAAGTAACAAATATGTGGTCAAATAATAACAACCTTGCTTATGAAGTAAGGTTCTAAGCAACAAATAAATAATCATTTCCACAACTATCTTTTTATGATGTAAGGACCCAAAACGACAAACAGGTTCTCCCTACCTGGTATTTTGCCCACAAAATACATGGTTAAGTAGTGAATAGTTAATCATCTAACATAACCACATAGGATAATGAATGAATGAATTTCTAACAACTATCTTCCCATGAAGAATAATTGTACAATGAAATGGATTGTCAAAGATCCATCTGCCATCAATTGTCTCACCATTTAACCCGATCCTAAATGACAAACAGGTAATTGAACCAAAGACCACCTTAATCAAGCAACAAATAGATAATCATATTCCCACAAACCATGATTGACGGGCATAACCAAGCCAAATTGGAGTTGAACAAATTGTCATCACCAATGATTGTCTAGCCATAAAGACAATTGAGCGCACAATTCAGTTTTTGTGTCGGATCACATTCTTGTCTATAAAGCCTACTATTTTACGAGGGACGATAAATGAATTTTCACTAGTCATCATTTTTTATTTTTTTCTATTTACCTTTTTGAATGATTGTAGATACTTTAGGCATTAACATTATCGGCTCCTAGTCTCATTTTACTTCTAGCAATATTATGGTATTGTTGAACAGCATAAGTTATCATGCGCTTAATTGAAAGTTCTTTCTCTAAAGATAAAAATAACTTATTAGAAAGATGAATTCTTTTCTTCGCTAATTGTCTGATTTTTAATAATCAGTGGCTACCCATATTTAGTTTTAATCAGTCTATTTCAGCCCTAGATTTATAAGGTATTCAATTTAATTCGAGCCACATTCAGCTTTGGAACACCACCATGTACACATTACACGATCGACTGAATTTGAGCCAAAATATGTGCTGCATTTTGTCATATGTTCCAGTATTATCTTCGGGCACCACATGTGCCAGATGTGCCAAGTTACATGCGCCCATTAACTCCCCTTATTCATAATGGTGCACTTGGCCAGGACATGGTTGACCCCTGCTCCCTAAGCCTTAGCCCTAGCCCGACCTTGTCCCTAATTGGGATTATAAAAAAAAAAGCCACGGTCCAGCACTACAAAGAAAAGAGTGACATGATCAAAATTTTGTTATATGGCGTGAATTTAAGAAATTTTTTTTGTAGTTTTCCCACCATCCACCGTGAATCCCCATGATATAAATGATTTGATCATGCAATATGACCCAAATCCAGAAGTAATTTTAAGCAACGCATGTCTTTTGAATGTTACAAGAGTATTCAAAACATCCATTCTCTTGCACTAGTGCAACCCCCTTGATGAAATAACCGGGCCTAAGGATTTGAGGTCAGTCATCATTGTCCTGGGCCTAGATTTCCAGCCTGACCCAGCCCTTACCCTTGGCCCACATACAGGGGCCAAGCCAGAAGCCTCTAGGGCCAGGCCAGACCGGCCCATTGCCACTAATAATTGTTGATTCGTAGGTGATTGACAAATAGCATGAAAATGACCAGACCAGGGCAGACAACCGTGCTAGACAAAAAGCGGATTAGGTGAGGACCGGGTAACAAATTAGTGGGTCAGGCCCACCTTGATCTATGTGTTGTATTTCCACGCTGTCCATCAGTTTTTCCAGCTCATTTTAGAGCATGGTCCCAAAAATGCAGATCTAAATCTCAAGTGGACCACACCGCATGAAACAGTGGTCATTGAACGCTCCCCACCAAGAAATTCTTATGGGTCACAAAAGTTTTGGACCAAACTGATATGTCTTGTGTGCCCCCCCCAAGAAGTTTTTAATAGTGGGCAATCAATCACCACTGTTTCATGTGGTGGGGTCCAGTTGAGCTTTTGATCAGCTTCATTTTTTGGACCATGCCCTGAAATGAGCTGGAAAAACTGATGGACCGCTTGGATATACATACAACATATACATCAAGGTGGGTCCAAGGTCAGGGCCTCACTTACGAAGAAGGTGTCACAGGAGCCTCACCTAATCCGCTCCCGACAAAATGGGAAAAAGCCTGACGTGGACAGGTTTTTCAGAACTAATGGTTGAAGGTAGATTGTTGTTTTTTACCGTCCTTTTCCAGGTCCCTCTTTCTTTTTGTTTTTACCATCACCATTGCTTTTCCTAGTCACTTGATGGCCCACCAGAACAGTATCAATCAACACATGCGATCCACATGTACAATCACTTGATGGCACATGTGCAAGCATCTGGACATATAGCATGTGAGGACTCAATTTTCACATGTCCGATAGCAAAAGCCAGGGTGGTCCACTCGTCAGTTTGGCCACACATGTTCATGGTTTCTTTCTCGTCTTTTTCTCTAGATTTTAGACACAATGGGCTTGTGCCGGGCCCTCAGTGGAAAACGACGTCAAATATAAGCCCGTAAACCGATAATGTTTCTGGTTTGGCCCCTAGCTGGATGGGCCGGGGTCTATCCCTTGACAGCCTGTCATTGTGCCGGCCCCATAGCTGAACAGGTCGGGTCTGTCCCTTGACAGATGAGGCTGTCATTTTGCTGGGCCTGTAGCTAGACGGCCGGATCTGTCCCTGACAGCAGCTGAGGCTGTCACTGAGCTGAGCCTGTAGCTAGACGCTCAGGTCTGTCCCTAGACAGTTAAGGCTGTCAACGTGCCGGGCCGACGTCCATCAAGCCCAAGCGTGGCCGTAAACGATCATGAGAGGCCTGAGTCCAACCCCAACGACCCACTTTTGTGCAACACCTGGGCTATTCATTAAGCGGGTCCCATCATCCATGATATATAACTGTGACAAAACCACGTTTGAAATCCTAAACGGGCTGGTCTGACGGGCTTTCAAACGAAGCCCGACCCGGTTGACCTGGGCCTTGGCATAGTATTCCAGCCCAAGCATAGCCACTTCGGGCCAGGCCCGAAAGCCCGACAGTCCAGCCCGGCTGATTGGCAGTAGTTGTGACCTGTGGATGGGGCAGCTCACCCACGCCCACCCACCTTACCTTCGTCACGGGTTCTATCATTTGCCAGAGAGAAAAAATGCAAAAGGACCAGTCATATGTTACTCAGGCTGGTATGACACTTGATACTCAGGCATTCACAAATTGTACAAGTGGCATACGTTAACTAAAATCAAACCCACTAAATTGGTGGAACGGTCCAATAAAATCAGATTGATGTGGACTGAAATAGGACCGTTGGATTATTATTTTTTCCGTTCTTAACTGTCCAATAAATGTCCACTAAATAGCGTAAATTTTGGTCCATGATACATCTAAGAACCATAATTTGAACATTTCAATTTCACTTATGCGTCATCTACTGCTAATTTATATAGGTGCCTGCGTATCATCTATCACACCATACCAGAGTATCAAAAAATACGGCACCTGAGGTCCAGAACTTAAAATTCGTTTTATTCTAAAACCAGACACAAATACATCCACAACCAAATTACTGAAAAATCCCTACCCATCAGATAAAATAAAAAAAATCCAACACACAAAAGGGCACCAGAAAGAAGAATCAACGGTGACAATCAGCCAGAGCTGTTAAAAAGCAATAGATCGACGCCGTCATTCCCTCACGGTGATAACGGAAGCCGTTGACGGAAATCAAAACAAACCATTTATCTTCACTTCGTTATGGCATAGACGGCGTAGATGATTCCAGGCAACCATCCGAAAAGCGTCAGTAGCAAACACAGCCAAAACTCCGCCTGCAAAATAAAATAAAATAAAATTAAAAAATCAGATTTCGGTCTAGAATCAGAAATTCTACTGGGAATCAACTCGTCGGCTCTGAAAACATCTGAATCTGGCGAGTCAGGCAGAAAGATTGCCATTTTACTAGCCGATCCGGTTTAACTCGGACGATTCCTGAGTCAACTCAGTGAAAATCGTACTTATGGACTATAAATACGCTTATAAACTCAAATTAACTAAAATTTCTTAGAAAAAAAAAAAGAAGAAAGAAAAGAAATTACGCTCGCAATCTAAAATTTCCCAAACATGGAAACTGGAAATCAGCAAAATTTCAAGAAAAAAGAAGGTAAAACAGTGATCAGATCGAGTAGTCTGGGAATCGAAGAGAATGAGAAGCTCTGGCCGGAAAAAATCGTCTGAAAAGAGCAGGAGCGACTGGGATCGAAAGAAATCACCGATCTGGGGATGAGAGAAGCGCCTACGTACCTGGCATCCGAACTTGAGAAAAACGCCAAGAGGAGGGAGGATGATCGCCAAGAGGATGTCGACGCAGTTCAAAGTCCCTTCAGACGCCATTTGCAGAGACGAATTTCAAACGCTGAGAGAGAGAAGGAAGAAGAAGCAGAGACGGGGAAGGAAACGAAAGTGGTTGCCTGTTTATAGGAGAAAATGCAGAAGAAGAAGAGACGGGGACGGAAACGAAAGTGGTTGCCTGTTTATAGGAGAAGATGATTCCACGTGGCACGGAGGAGTGAGAGCTATGATTGCCGCGTTTGGCATCGCTGTACATCTGCATATGCAAGGGATCCCCAGTGACCGGCTAAGGCGGTTGCGTCCTATCTATCCAAAGTGAAACTCGCCACATGGGGGATGTTTCAACCGTAGTAGGAAGTAGATGGCCGACTACCGTGGGGCTCAGTGACTAAGCCGAACGCGGATTCCCTGCCAAAAGTTCCTTCCCTGGGAAGAACTTAGGTGGCGCCCACCGCGATGTTTTCGAGAAATCCACCCTTACATCTTTTTTGTGAGCTGACATTTTACTAAAAATGAACCGGATCAAAGACCTAAGTGGGCCGCACTAATGGAAAGGGTGGGTAGGGAAATTCTTAGCGTTGAAACGTCCCTGCGGTCCACAGTGATGTTTATATGCCATCAATACCGTTCATAACGTCATTCCTACTTAGATGAACTGAAAACACGAATATTATCCTGATTTAGAACTTCTGTGGCCCTACGAAATATTTCAACCGTAGACATTCAATCCTCATATGTTGGGCCCACTTGAATCTTGGATCCGAATCATTTTTGGTATAATGCCCTAAAATGAGCTCAAAAATGGATGAACAGGCCCACTTAGGTTCCCATCGCAGCCTGCGCAAGGCTTTTGCAGGAAATCCGCGTCCGTCCAAACCGAAAGTAGTTGCGTAGTGGGCGACACCTGACTGGTGTACTGAGGTCAGCAAGTTCTGTGGGCTCCACAAGGGCTATGTGTTATATCTAAACTGTCTGTTCATTTTGCAAGATCCTTGTAAAAATTTATAAAAAAAAAAAATGAGATTGGATCCAAAGTTCAAGTGGACCACGTCGTGGAGAGTGAACGTCTGCCATTGAAATCTTCTTAGGGTCACAGAAGTTTCCCTTCATCCATGTCCGTGTGACCTTATGAATAGCTTCTATGGAAAATATACATCATCGTGGGCCCTAGGGATGTTTGAATGGTGAAAATTATTATCCCCACTGCTTTTTGTGGTGTGTTCCACTTGAGCTTTGTATCATTCCCTAAAATGATCTCACTAAATTGATGGGCGTGTGCATATACTAAATAAATCATTTCAGGGTTCACAGGATCTTATTCCTTCTTAGACGGTTCTTACATTTGCGGTGCTCAAGTCTGAGCTTGCTACGTACCCACACCAGCAACATCGCTGCGGTCAATCCGCGTGCAACCTAAGCAAAAGTAACACGTCACGTGTGAGTTTGTTAGCTAATTCGAAAGTACACAGATCCGCGTCCACTCGCGGGACACGGACTGCACATGGGCGGCGAATTAAGTGTTACCTCGTGAACAGCTTAGTGGGTGTTACACCTACCGTGTGGCCCACATGGATGATAGTTTGTATATCCATGCCGTCCATCCGTTTCTAAAGACCGTTTTAGGATGAGGTTCCAAATATTATGCAGATCCAAATCTCAAGTGGATCATACCACTAGAAACAGTGTAATTGAGTTCTACACCATTAAAAATTCAAAAGAGCCCATTGTAAGGTTTGGATAATGTGTTTATTTTCAATCCAAGCTCTTGATAATGTCAATAAGGTCTTGATGAAGGTAAAATATAAATATCATATTGATCTAAAGCTTTTGTGGCCCACAAAACGTTTGTAATGTTTATTCATCACTGCTTCTAGTGGTATGGTCCACCTGAGATTTGGATCTTCTTAGAGTTTTGGATCACATGCTAAAATTCTATGAAAAAACAGATAGACAGGGGTAGATACGTAAAAAATACGTAAAGATGGCCCTCACACGGTTAGGGTAACACCCACTAACTGCTCCCGGGGTAACACCTGATTCGCGCTCACTGCACATACGGACATTACCACTACCGACGTTGCTATTGGTTGGTGCTCTGTGGACCCCACCATGATGTACGTGTTTTATCCACTCCGTCCACTTAGGTTTTTTTTCCGGTTCATTTTCGGGCATGACCCAAAAATTAAAAAAGATTAAATCTGAGGTGGACCACACTATACGAAATATTGGTGATTGACCACCCATCATTAAAAACTTCTTGGAGCTGCAGACGTTTTGGATCAAGCTATATTCGTGCTTTGCCTTCATCCAGGTACGTGTCACCTAAGCCACCGGTTGAATGGCAAGGAAAAATCACCGTGGACCTCAGGAAGTTTGTAAGGGTGGGCGTTCAATCTCCACTGGTTTTTAATGTGTGGTCCACTTTAGATTTGGATTTTTCCCACTTTTGAGGTCAAGTCCTAAAAGGCACTAGGAAAATGGATGATGATATTGTTGTCAAAAACTGATCAACATATGAGATGATGTGATCTGTGATCTCTTAAGATAAGGGGATTGGATCTGAATTTGAAGATTTCCTGAATCCTGCGAATCACCAAAGAAAGCTAAGAGAGTTAGTCGGGGTCCAGCCGTTCGTTAGTCCTCAGATGCTTAAGTCAGGTCAAAAGTTTGAGAGCGTAGAAATAAGGTGTTTATGGAAAATGGTCCATACCTTAGGCTGTGGGTGCATGCTTCTATTTATAAGGCTTTCGAAGAGATGTAGAAGGTCATAATTGTGGCCACATTCATGGGCGTCACTCGTGAAGGGCAGCATGATTATCGGGGCGTGGATCACGCCTGGGCCGTTAGGAGACGTGTTTTGTCTTCTTCAGAGCCGTACCCTAGATTGTTGTTTACTTTTATGGCGGTTGTGGGCCAGCTCAACCTACCGTAACCTCGATTCTGGTCCTCAGCCTGGTGGTCTCAAGTCGGCCTTAATTCTTTTTTCTATTATGGTTGGTCGCCTAGTGACCGACATTGAGGCATGAGCTTGAGGACCTATACTTGGGCCTGTGGGACTATAGGACTTTCCTTGTGACCTTAGGTCAGCTTGGGTTTACCCACAACAGACGACATGGATAAAAAGTATTCATCATGGTGGGGTGCACAGAGCTTCGACCAGTAGCCATGTCGGTAACTGGCATGTTCTATATGCAATCCACATTGCTATTCGCGTGCATAGTGACAAATCTCGTCATCCGCAAATTCTCAGCCCTAAAATTATGGTGCTATTTTCATATATTTAACATTTTTTTTCCTTTGACATTGTAAGAAAATCTATGGAAAAAAAAAAGAGGTAATTTTACGACAAAACTCCCAAGAAATCCATATTTTATTGAATATGCCCTCACTAGTAAAAGCTTTTTTTTTTTTCAAAATACAAAACTATAAAAATGCCTTCGTTTAATTCTTCTTTAAAAGTAGTGTAAATTTAAGACTCATGGGACCCATATGGTATGTGCATAACATCCAATCCATTATATGTATGCACCATGGTGATAACTAAAGCTAGACACAAACCAAGTCAACTTAGAAGTTCGGCCCAACCCATATTGAAAAAGCCTTACTTGGCTTGTTTTGAAGTAGAGTTCGAGCCAGCGACAAGCCCCCTAACATGGCTCATTTATTACCGAACTCAATCTCTTACAGCGTAGGCCCCGGTCTAAAGCTCAACTTGGCCTGGTTTGGACCGGCCCGGCCTGTAGATACTAGGTATAAAAAAGCTCCTAAACAACATCATTTCTCTCTCTTTCTCTCTCCCTCTCACGCACCACACTCTCTCCCTCTCTCTCCCTATTTTTATATATTTTTGTGTTATTTCTAACCCTTTTAATTCTTTTCTATTTAGACAAGTAGAGAGAGAGAGAGAGCCACTTGTTCGAACTTGGCTCGGTTTGAAATTTTCGACCAAACTGATCCCAGCTTGAACAAAATTTTTCTAGAGCAAACCAAACTCGAGTCACATGGGTCAGCCCGAAATCGAAATTGGATTGATCCACATACTAGGGTAGCATAAAAGAACCCAAAATAGGGCTAACTCATCCCTGCTCGTATCATTGCCTGCATCTAGTGATAACATGAACAAAATATAAGGAAAACCAGGCCAAGAGACTACAATTGAGTTGAAATATTTTGAATGTCACTATATTTTAAGGATTGGCCCACTTTGCGCTTGGATCTACCAATTTTGGCTAATGGTGGGAATATATTGAAGGGGTTGGATGTAAGGTAGATGCCCTGTGGGGCCTTACAACTTTTGATTCTCCACTTTTATGTAAGGTACATGCCATGTGGGCCTTAAAACTTTTGATTCTCCACTTTTATGGTAAAGAAAAGGCAAAAGAAGCTAGTAATGTAATTTCTTCTTTTAAAAGTCATTTACTGAGAATATCAGTAACGACAGGCACTATTGACTAAAATCAGTAACCATTCATTTGATGGGCCCAAGTTTTGACAGTGGATGTAAAGTCTCCTGTTGATAGATCCTAATCCCGTCAATATTTGTTCTTTACGGGGCTGGCGGCAGATCCAGCATTGGTCCTGGAGTACTAGCAAACGTATGGTTTAGATGAGGCAGTGCCATTTTTAACCGATCAAACCGTTGATTTGATGGTCTAATGCATGAAAAACTTCTAGATCGGAAGATCAGATCCGTCGGATGAGTGGCTTACATTTAAAACACTTTTGAGTAGAAACGGGCCAACATTCAACAGAAACGAGTCCAACGAGCAACGGTCGGGATCTTCAAATCTAGGTTAACTTTGACTATGGCCAATCCAAAGTTGAGGATCTTGAGGCCCTTGGGTCAATGGTTACGATTGGTCCACGTGTATGGGATCATGAGATCAAGACCCCAAATGTGCGTCTGACATTCATTCCGTCCATCAGTGGAGACGTTTCATGTTCACCGTACATCACAAATGTAAAATCACGTGTAAAACCTCTAAATTCACGGCTTGTGGCCTGACTGAGTTCTCGGATGTCTCTTCATCCGAATGGTCACCTGATCAGTGGTTTATGTGGCATATAAAAAAGACTGTTTCCCAGAAAGTTGCCTATGGTGGACGTCTCTATCTCCACCTTTTCATGTAGTAGAGTGGCCCAGCTATCCCATTTTCTAAGATCAGGTCGTAGCATGACGGTGTCACAACTGATGGACGGATTGGATGTCACACGGAGAGCACGACGGATCCACAGAACTACGTTGTCGCACACTTTTTCTACAACAGGTGTTGTAGATGATTATGGTCCATTGCAATTTCTTCAATCGCGCGGCGGAGCGTATAGATCCGCTGTAGTCCATTGCCCAATTCAAATAATGAATCCGTTGGAACGCACTATACGAGGAGGGACCACCGGCTGTTGCCGGTATTCGATGCTCTTTATGAAGAGTTACATGATACTCAGGCAGCGTATGACGCTTGATACGCACGCACTTAGAACTGTACACGTGGCATATATTAACTAATTTTGAACCGATTAAATATTGGAGATTACTTTCGTAAATTCATAATCCCATGATCATATTGGTTGAACAATCGCAACCGCTGATTCGTCGATGACTGTTTCTGGAAATAAGACCATTAGCTATTTTCATATGTAACCGTCCATAAATGTCCACCAATCTGATAGTCAGATAATTAAGTAAGAATAATTTTTGCGTTTATAAAACATCTAAACTGGGGTAGTCATTTGTAGAGTTAAATTTTACTTAATTGTATGCCACGTATGCAATTTCTAAGTAATTTCTAGGCGCCTGCGTATCGTCCATCAGACTCTAGCGGAGTATCTATCTTTTCCTCGTTCTCTTGTGAATTGTGATAATAAATGTATGCGCACCGGCCAGGTTTCAAACAAAAGAGTAACAAGCGGATCTTCGACACGTGTCCTGTCGAAGGCAAAATTGCTTTAAAGGAGTAACACGTAGTTGAGCTGTCCCTGCACGTGCAATTAAAGCGATGATACTGTTCAGGATTCTTCTTAAATTCCTGCGTGGCTCATGGCCCACTCATGTCAACGATCTGTATTAGCAGTGGTCCAAACGGTTTTAAATGATCCAAAGTCATATCGATAAGATGATCTCCACCATCAGATTATTGGTCCACCTGAACGGCATAGGCCTTTAATGGATGTGTGCGGTTATGTTGGTGTGAAACCTACGGTGGTTGTTTCCTCCCATCCAACGGTCCATCGTGACCATAAGTGTGCAAACCTGGCACTGTAGGAACATGCATGTTGTGGCCCAGGAAGCTTTTAATGGTGGGAGTTTAATCAACAGTATGTGGTTCATTTGAGATTTGGATATATCTCATTTTTTTGGATCTTATCATAAAATGATCTGGAAAAATGGATGGACCGTATGGATGAAACAAATACATCATGGTGGCCCCACAGAGCACCGACCATAGGGTCACTAGCCAATCCGTTTCCTGCGGAAAGTATCACCGGCCCATCTTTCCCTGCGGCCACGGATCAAATTTCACGAGATTTGATTGGACAATAAACCTTAGTGCATGGACGATTTAGTGGAATCTGATGGGACCGCAGGCCGATGTAAGACAGGATGCGGATTTGGTGGATCCCCGGATCCACCGGACGCGGATTGCCTGCCAAAGCCTTTAGCAGGCATCTCCTGCGATCGGATTCTAGGTGGGACCCACCGTGATATTTATGATCAATCTACGCCGTCCAACCGTTTTGTGAGATCATTTGAGGCATTGCGACCAAAGCTGAACGGGATCCAAGACTCAAGTGGACCGCACTAAAGAAAAAGGTGGTAGGGAAATTCCTACCGTTGAAACCTCTATGGGGTCCACAGTGATGTTTATGTGCCATCCATACCGTTCATAATGTCATTCCTACTGAGATGAACTGAAAACACAAATATTATCCTGATTTGAAACTTCTGTGGCCCCATGAATATTTCAACAGTGGAAGTTCAATCGTCACATTTTCGGCCCACTTGAGTCTTGGATCCCATTATTTTTTGTGGCAACGCCTAAAATAATCTTACAAAAGAGTTGGACGGAGTAGATTTCTCACAAACATCACGGTGGGCACCAGCTAGATTCCAAGCGCAGGAGGCACAGGAGATGCCTGGAAAGGCTTTCGCAGGCAATTCGCGTCCGGATCCACCGAAGTTGGTGGAACTTGATGCATGTGTTGTACATCCAGTTATCCACACCGTTCATTCCTTTTTCCAGATGTGGGGCATGACCCAATAAATGAAGTAGATCCAAAACTCATGTGTACCATTCCATAGGAAATAGTGGTGATTAAGCGCCTAAGATGTTTTATTAAAAACGCCATCGGCCCGCTGTAATGTTTTTTTGCCACCTAACATGTTGATAAGGTCGCAAAGATCTAGGATGATGACTTAATTGAAAACTATTATAGCATAGAAGAGGTTTTAAATGGTCCATAACCACTATTTTCACCTTGTGGTATCGTTCACTTGATATTTGTATCTACTTCATTTTTGTGCCCATGCCCTAAAATGTGCGGTAAAAAATAGAGGGGCAACTTTGACATACAATACATATATCAAGGTGGGCCTCAAGATTGGGATTTGCGTCTAATAAAAGAGCTATCATCGGAACAACTTTCAACGTGCTTTGCGCGTGCCATATCTGATAGTGCCCTGTTTTCGGATTGAATTCCAACTTAGTCGAGTCACCATATCACCTATTTGGAAACACGCAAGTCCACGTTTTGTCCCTCATTTCTAAGGCCCTTTGGAGATAAATATGCCAGATCAATGACTTAAATGGACCACATTATGGGAAATAGTGGGGATGACACCCAGGTCCATAGCGCAAGTGGCAGATTGGGTGAAGATAGCCTGGTTTCACCACTGAGGTCATGGTATCAATTCCCATAGTGGGTGGCTAACATTATGATGTGACTAACATGGTTGGTGGGTGTACTAACAATGGGGTGTATGAACTAAAGCAAAAGAATAAAAAAATAAAGAAGAAAAAAAATAGTAGTGGGGATGAGATTCCAACCTTTGGAATCCATTCCTACAAGGTGAATGCACATACCCTAGAATGAGTCTTGCGCATTATTGTGATCTTGGATTTAGTTGAATATATTGTGGACTCAAGATAATATATTCGATTAACTTAGAGTTACCACTAACCGAGGAAAGCCTAAAATCTATGATAGGCTAGACCTGTAGAATCGTCTTAGGTTGAAGAATAAAAAACCTTCTAACTGAAGATAACTTCTGAATAAGGTCTGTGATTAGGGATTATGGATAAGGACCTCAGTGACATGGAGAGTGAAAGGGTTACGCATCTTCAACCGCACACGCCTACATGTGGTTTCTACTTTACGAGATTTAAAGTATCTTAAGAATTTTCAAGGTTCCAAGAAGCCTTATATCAGCGAACTAGTCCGACTACCGCAGAATAAGAAACTGGCTAATGATCCACTACTCTATCAAATCACGACTAAATAGATTGTAATGTCTCAACCTAGAGTATATTTGAAAGACATAATAAGTACGAAGTATAGAAAAGGATATGCAAATACTATGCATGAGGATGCATCAACATATGTATGTTAATGATTGAATATGCATATTACTCCATTCAAGTTACCGGTTAAGGAGATTGTAATGTCTCAACATAGGGTGAACTCAAAGAATCTGGCAATTATTTAATAAAGCTAAACACATGCGGTGTGTAGATAATTAGAGAAAAGGGAAATGGGTTCAAGTGAAACTTGGATTCTATGCATAAGGAATCAAGGATTTAGTAAGGTGCATAACAAACAACAAAAAATCACTCAAAGCATGAGTGGGGAGGTATATGAGGGAAGAGACGTGCAAATTGTGAACTATAAAATAAAAGGGGATAGCCAAATTGTTGCAGATGCACTTGGAGATGTGAGAGGAGGAAAAGAAAGCTAAGGCACTCCTTCTAGAAGAGATAACCGTAGATCTCGAATCTCAACCTTACTCCGATGATCTTGGATGGTTGAGATAGATTGGATGCACATGTGGGCTAAGATGGATGGTTGAGATGGGTTGGAGCTAGGATAGACTAAGATGAATGGTTGGGATGGATGTAGAACTCTCAAGTATTGCAAGGGTGTTGTTAAATGTTGTTAGACTCTTGAAGCTAAGGTTGGGAGTTTCCTCTAGTTGAAGCTCTCTTGGACGTTGCTGGATGTCTCTTCCTATGGCGAGTTTTAAGAGTTATTGAAATGAGGGGGGTGGGCTTCTATTTATAGAGGCTTACCTTGGTAATTTGGTAAATTCTAGGAACTTGAAGTGAAAATACTGCTACATGGCATGATCTAAACTATTGAAGGACATGTGACATTAGGGATTTACTTTGATAAGTGGCAAACAGATTTCACCCCCAAGGAAGACGAAATTGTCATTTTATCCTGGGGCAGACATTGTATTGCCGCTCTACTACTGGTTTTCCTAAACTGCTATTTGGAGAGATCTTATGAGAAATCCTAGGATCTATCCAAATTTGCAAATATTTGGGTGGCGATGCGATTTTCGCCTGTTCACGAGTTTTTGCATTTTTTTACCATAGTGCCTTGTTTATAATATGGGCTTTTGCAAAAGCAACCCTGGCTGGTGATTTTGTTGCCACCAGTGCCTACACTAAATTCATAGTGGGCCACTTTCTGTGATAAGTGTCCAGGAATTAAATGGATTACCCAGGTCACAGTTTGTACTCCAAATTGCACATGTAACTTATTGGCCTAGTTAGGCCTATGGGCTTTATTGTGGGGCTGGATTTGTTGGGTTGGTAGGATAGGCTTCCTAAGGATTTTTTAAGCTCACAAGTCATCTCACCTGATCTAAGATAAAGTGGTTCGTGCTAGAGTGGTGTTTACACAACCATAGGTTTATGTGTGTGCTACCATGGCATGTGTTTTTCATCAAATCCACTAACCATGGGTTCATGTGTGGACTATCATGGTTTTTTTTTTTAATCAAACCCGTTAATCAAGTGTAACTCATTGGGATGAAGTGACCATACAAAAGTCAGCCTGATCCAAAACTCAATTGGGCACAATTTAAAGGTTAGGAATAATTTTTGCATCGTTCCTGTTGGCATGGGCCGCCGGAAGTATTTTATCAGGCTAATATTTTATATATACGGTTCATGTAACGTTTCTCACCTGATGAACAGAGTGGATTGCATACACAACATGGTGGGCACATAGATCTTGTGTATTTTACCCAGCGCTCGGCAATTCCGATCCTGGGTGTGCTCAGTAAACAACCAACAGAGCACGGATTTAAGACTCAGAAACTCAGACTTGATAAATTTATTCCCCAGTCATGTTATATCAGATGAGTCGGGTGACTCAGCCAAGTCACCTCCTTTTTCTTATTCTAATAGGTGGGACCATGGTTTGGTAATCCAAATCATTGGTCCTTTATTTAAATCTTGTCTTCATGCCCAAGAAAATTCCCACCCTGGAGAAATCCAACCACCCATGTTAGAGCATTCTTCGATTGAATGTGGCCATCCACATTTCTCCTGTTTTAATGTTTATTCATAGGCCAAAATCTAAAGCTTCATTATCTAATTGAGAAAATGGTGGGCCATGTTCACATATGTAATGGTCTAGATGTCGAGACCATGTTACCGCTTGTCAAAATTAAAAATCTGCCTATGATTGTACAAATCCTTGGCTAATCAAGTTGTTCGGGTCAACTCAGCATGACTCGGCTGAATACCCAAGTCCCTAATTACTTGGCTGAGTCGGCCCTAGTGATGGATGGATTTTGTTACATGCATTGTGTTTGGGAGTATTTCGAAAATTACAAAAGCCAAGTGTTACCTTTTACTTTTCAAGTACAAAGCATTCCGCTCCATGGTATTTTGAAAATTGCTTAGATTATGCTAGGGCTGGTAGCTAGCTAGGACGCATCTGCACGATACCTGCAAAAGAGTAAATTCTGCTTGGGCCGGCTTGAGTAGGTCCCTTTCTTTGAATCATTTTTTTAACACAGCGAAAAAAAAAAAACTGACGTCTTGTTTTCTTCTCTCTAGGCTCATGGATATAGGTGTTTTAGCGGGTTTTGGTGTTGGGTTTTTCCATAGTATGCATACGTTAGAGAAAGCCATGCAATGAATGATTGTATAGTACTGAAGATAAAGCATTGAAAATTTACTGTGCATAGTTGGATTCAATCAAGGGGCGCGAAATATCTCATATAGAATGACCTAGCGCACAACTCGTCTGAAAAAAACTCAAACACATCATCGATTGTGTTATTAGTTTTAGCAATAATTGATGTATGACATGTCATAGATATATCACACCAAGTATGGTTGGATAAAAAAAAAGCCAAATAATAGCAAAAGAAATCCATTGTATTCGAGTCCAAAGGAATTCAATCTGGATTGGAAGATATTACCTTTTGAAGTGTGAACTATAAATTGACCATAACTTTTGATACGGGTATCAATATGGGACGCATGATCTATCAATCTTTATTATAATGGGTCATTCGGGGTCAACCAACCCACGTGGGTTGTGTCCATTCGTTTCGTAATAAAATGCACGCTTCCATTTCAGAAAAATGATATAGGAAAAATTTGCTATGTTTAATAATTTTGATTTTTGTTATATTTCCTCATTTTTAGAATTTCTGATATCTGCTATTTTAATTTTTATCATTTCTTTATTTTTATAGTTTTAAATTTTCATCTTTTTTAGAAATTGATTGTAATCATGCTGAAAATTCCTCATAAAAATTAATTTAAAACTTTTATTTTTTTTTGCAGAACTTGATACTTTATGGTTAAAATTTTGCTATTTTTTATCATTATGAATTTTGATTTTATTTTTCTTTATGAATAGTGTAATCGAGAAAAACACACATTAGAAATTATTTAAGAAAAAATATTTGAATTTTATGTTTTTTCTTTTTAATAATTATTATGTATTCTAATAGCTATCTTGTAGATTTAAGATTTTAATCACTCAAGGAAGCTAGTGTTAATAACAAATTAGGTATGTACAGTGTTCCATCACTTTTTAATTGTTCAAATAAATTTTCTGGTGTTAAACTGGATCAGGATCAATTGAGTCGAAGTTAACTTGAAGGCTGTTTCGACTTGAAACTCGGCCAAGTGAGATTTGAGCTGAGTTATTGCAAAGCTCAGTCCTAAGCATGATTTCATGGCGGCTCGGCAAGGCTCATCGAGCCGACTCAGCCACTCTATCACCTCGGCGAACACAGATTGCGTACGACCAGATCTGTGTGGGTTCTACCTTGATGTATCTGTTCATGCACGCCGTGAATTTCTTTTTTTCTGACCATGCTAAGGTATAGGCCCAAAAATTAGGCAGATCCAATGCTCCAGTGGACCACACTAGAGATGACTCTTGCACTTAATGCTTTGTGCTCTTAATGTTATCTTGACTCATTTTTGGGATCATACCCTATCACAATCTTATAAAAGGAATAGATGGCATGGATGAATAGATACATTAAGGTGGGCTCGCACACAGATCTTGTCGGACGCTTAAAGGTCCGACCAGGGGACGGACGCAATCCGCATCCCACCTTGGTATCTGGGTTATCGTATGGTGAGCAAAACCAACGTGCTACTCAATGAGTTGTTGATAATTAAATTCTATATTTTATATTTCTAATCCCACTGCAACTATTTTAATTATTTATTACTAATTATTAAATTTTTATTTATAATTTTATTAATTTTCGATTTGAGTGCACACAACCCATTGAGTTTGGGTTTTGGAACTATGGATAAGAGCATGGATGGAACGTCACTACCACAGTAGATTTGCAGGCGATAACAGAAGGGCCACCTTGTAGGTGGGCCACAGTCAACAAATTGTACTAAGATCCTAGTCGTTGAATCAGTAGACTTCATGAATTATGATTCTGTAAATAGTGGAACGTATGAAGCTAGTACAGGTGCATCTACGATATTTGATCGTTAGCAGACCTTGAAACCAGGATGTAGCTTAAAACGATGTGGTCAGGCTGGGCCAAGTCGTGGGCTTCAGATGGGAGACTGAGGTGGCCCACTATCATTTAAAGATTCAAATCAAGTCCTGGTCCATCCCACAAACCGTGAACCATGGCCCGGAATATAGAGCTTTTTCCCTGGTCGGCTCAAGTTGTACAAATTTAGGACCGGCAGGGCTGTTCATTTAGTGGGCTGAAAATCTATCTGGGCTGAGCTAGATCTTTTGTACGTCTGGAAGACTTGCACTAAATGGGGAACAAAATCTTGGCCTTTCAAACTCGTCAGATGATATTAACCGTTGATATTTTATTCTTAAGTCCTGGCAGTCAAATTGGATGGTTATGAAGTTGGAATCACTCATTTTTTTAGCTATATTCCATCAGAAACGGGACCTATTTATCTGGACCAGCTCTTTCGTATTGAATTTGAATCCAATGTTGCAAGGGTTAAAAGTCTTCTTTCAATAATCTAAACCGTTCATCTGGCAGAACCTTCTGTAGATGGTGATCGCAAAAATATATCCACGTTGGACGATTTTAGTACCTATACAATTTGGGGAATTTTTCGTCCATTTTCAGGCCACCAATTGGATGGTTAGGATGATTTGATGCGAATACTTGTAGTATAGCACATTTATGATGCACATTACGAGATGAATGGTCTGGATTGAAAAATGGTGGACCCAACATGACTAAATGCACGGCCTAAACGGTCGGAAACGTACCATGCCCCGAGTCTACCAAAAAAAGCATGGGTCATGTGTGGGATCCACTTTCTATTATCCAAACTCTTCATCTGGTGGGGGCCCCTTGACGATTTGTCAATGCCCCCAACCACCAACACGCATGGTATATGGACTGCCAGCCTGGCAACCAATTTGACGTAGCAGATATTTGTTCAAGGGGTCCCTGTTCCCACAAAAGCAAAGGTTAAGATCTTTGCAGTTAACTTGTGGACGTGGGTGCACAAGCCAGGCAGCGGGCATATGGGAATGTTTCACTGGGACCTGGATTCGGTGAGTGGCTCATGCAGTGGATTCGGAAATCATAGTTTCTCGAGGTGGAGGGATTTGATTGGATCATATGCCACTATTATTAAAAATAAGATCACTACTCTCCCTCAGCGACTTTTAAACATGCTTCGGTGGTGCCATGATGTTTCTTGGCCGTCACGGTACTTGGCCAAATCAAATCTTATCATATCAGGAAACCACGGTGGTTCCCCAAATCCACTAAATCTGTGTCCATTTTGTGAGGTTGGAAAACACTGATCTTGTGTAATGCCATGATGAGGCAAGATTTTTACTGGGCCACTGTAAGAAATGGGACCATGTGAAACAAAACATGCTCGAAAGTGGTTTGGTTGAGTACGTTAGACGTGGACTGAACCAATCAAATCTCACCACCGGTATCCTTGGTATTTCCAGGCTTCACCAAATTAATTCCATACTTGACATTTCTACTTTAAAAAGAAAGGAATTGTCCTCCATGTACTCTTGTCCACTGTGAATGATAGGTAGGGAAAGAGTAACTTTCAAATATGTTTTGCATGGGCCAAGACTAGACATAGGAAACAGTGGGCATAATGACGCCGACCTTCGATTCCTTCCCAAGGCCTACCATGATTTTTATTTGGTACGGCTAGTTGGACAATGCACCTACCAGTGAAATTAATGTGCCTCTTTAGCATTCGAACATGAGCCCTGCTGTTGAAATGCAAAGGCTGTTGGGAAAAGAAGCCGGCAGCGGAAGCGGAAAGCCGAACATGTGAAGCAATGCGAAATCAAGATGCAATCAATCACACACAAGCACACCACAAGAGACTCTGAATTTTACGTGGAAAAACCCCAAAACGGATAAAAAATCACTGCACAAAGCGATCCACTATGAATATCAGAAGATTACAGAGATTGACAACCCACAAAGCAAGGAAACACAGTAAAAATCCCAAATTCTCTCTCACAAACGCCTCTCCCCTCTTCCTAGTACGAATAGGAAACCTTGGACACCTTTGGATACATCTCTAAGTCGGATTACAACACCTTAAATAGGAAGAAATCCGAAAATAGAAACACATTGCGCAGTACTACGGACTGCG
This sequence comes from Liriodendron chinense, assembly GCA_003013855.2. Classification (NCBI taxonomy): domain Eukaryota; kingdom Viridiplantae; phylum Streptophyta; class Magnoliopsida; order Magnoliales; family Magnoliaceae; genus Liriodendron; species Liriodendron chinense. The sequence goes on along the minus strand of ML058484.1, from coordinate 888,642 downwards.
CAAGAAATCCGCGCGTACAGCCGGCCGGTCGGCCTTCACAAAAATAGTTCAGGGAGATTGCCATCCGACCCTGCCTTACATCCGACCGGTCGGATCCACCTTCAGACCGGTCGGCCGACTGGTCTAGGCAATAGGAAAACGTCCAGGGAAGGTTCTTCACAGCATATGGGTTACGCTCACCGGCCGGTCGGAGCACCCATTCGAGCATAGTTTGAAGACTCCCTAACAAACTCCACCGAGGCTTTAAACGTCGAATCAACACATCCTTGCAACGCTATCTCATCTTTAATCATAGCTCCACCGCTTCTCGTGCCACCATCGACCCTATCCTTGCAAATTCACGCCCTTTACCTCTCTTCTCATGTGGCCCTTAGGCACTTGCCACATACGAGCAACCGTGGATCTCGCTGCCTTTCCCGTAGCTCCACTATGAATTGTGCTCCCGATCAACATGTAAAGATGGCTACACCTCCGTGCCTTCATACACACGAGTGCCCCCTTCATTACTTCACAACAATGATCGCGGCCAATAAACACGCATCCTTTCGCCTCGAGTGCACCAAGAGAAATTACATTCATCTTCATCTTGGGAACTTGCTTCACATCTTCCAGGACTCGTTCGACCCCATCGAACATCCTGATGCGCACAGTACCAACACCCACAACCTTATGAGCGACTCCATCGCCTACAAACACCGATTCTCTACCATACTCCCTGTATGTCGTGAATGAACTACGGTTAGGACAAACGTGACATGAAGCCCCTGAATTAAGGATCCACTCACTATCGTGAGATCCCTTGTCAGAAACAGTCAGAACTTCACAAAAATCGCCACCGTCCTCTACGGTATTGGTTCCATCCCAGAAGAATTTTCATACTTCTCTTGCTTCAACCTGGGATTCTGACAATCCCCTGTCATGTGGCCCTCCTGGCCACAATTCTAGCACTTCACCTTAGACTTACCTTTGTCCTTGGCCCTCGATCCCGATTTCGAATATCCTCCATGCTCAAAACTTCTTCCTACCATAGCCAGTGCCTCTGAGGAATAACGGGAAGCCACATCACCACTTTTCTTTCTCATCGCCTTCGACTGGAGGGCTGAGATAACGGTCTCGACGCTTATGGTTTTCCTTCTTGCACACAAAGAATCTCTAAATGACTCATATAAATATGGAAGAGAATTCAACAGGATGCATGCTTGATACTTATCCTTCATCGGTTCATCGATCTCCACCAACTTGCAAACCAGCCTATTGAACGTGCTCAAGTGGTCCTCCACCTCAGTTCCCTCAGCCATCCTCAAGGTGAACAACTGCATCAACACGTACATGCGATTCTCTAGAGATTTCTTGGCATAAACCTTCTCTAGCTTCGCCATCGTTTCAGCCGCAGTCTTCTCTTTCATGACATGATAGAGAACATCATCCGTAAGGTTTAACAGGATTGTGGTTCTTGCTTTCTTGTCGAGCCTCGTCCACTCATCGTCTTTCATATCCTCGGGTCGCTTTCCAAGAGCTCCATCAAGCCCTTGCTGAACCAGGAAGGATTCAATCTTCACCTTCCATAACTCAAAGTTATTTTTTCCAGAGAACTTCTCTATATCGAACCTTGCGTTCGATCCCATCTTCTCGTCTCAGATTCGAATCTACTTCACCCCAACTTTATCTCTGATACCACTTGTTGGGAAAAGAAGTCGGTAGCGGAAGCGAAACGCCGAACATGTGAAGCAATGCGAAATCAAACGAGTAACAAGATGCAATCAATGACACACAAGCACACCACAAGAGACTCTGAATTTTACGTGGAAAAACCCCAAAACGGGTAAAAAACCACGGCACAAAGCGACCCACTATGAATATCAGAAGATTACAGAGATTGACAGCCCACAAAGCAATACAGAGAAAATCCCAAATTCTCTCACACACACACCTCTCCCCTCTTCCTAGTACGAATAGGAAACCTTGGACACCTTAGGATACCTCTCTAAGTTGGATTACAATACCTTAAATAGGAAGAAATCCGAAAATAGAAACACCTTGCGCAGTACTGCGGACTGCGCAAGAAATCTACGCCTACAGCCGGCCGGTCGGCCTTCACAAAAACAGTCTAGGGAGATTGCCATCCGACCCTGCCTCACATCCGACCGGTCGGATCCACCTTTAGACCGGTCTCCCGACCGGTCTGGGCAACAGGAAAACGTCCAGGGGAGGTTCTTCATAGCATCTGGGTTACGCTCACCGGCCGGTCGGAGCACCCATTCGAGCATAGTTTGAGGACTCCCTAACAAAGGCAACTTCCAATTAGGCTAGCATAGCAGGTAGACACACAATAAAGAAAATAAACAACTTCAATGAAGGGAAAACACAAATATGAGCTTGATCCAAACATGCTGTGGATAATCATATAAGGCTTTGGAAGATAAGGGGAGGTACAAACATGCCTTAAAAGATAAGGTGCAGCGGGGAATAACTTTCAATCACTTTTTGTATGGGCCCACATTTGACAGTTGGCTGTTGTTCAATCAAGTCACGCTACGTCGCATGGTACAGGTAGGGGGAGTACTCAATCTACATCCAGAAAGGGATACTTTAAAATTTCATGTGCCATATATTGATTGGTTACTCCACTGCAAACGGCTCTGGTACGCTGGACGCAGATTGCCGAAGACCCGATCATTGGGGTTATCCCACGGGGTGACTCAACTTTATGCGGCCCACCATGTATGTGTTTTATCTATGCTGTCCATCTGTTTTGCTGACTCAATTTTGGCCACGGGCCAAAAAAGAAATAAGGCAAATTAAAGCTCAAGCAACCGACCATAACATGTGTTTTATCAATTTTGGGCACCAGCAAAAAAAAATTAGGCCCAATTTAGGGCATGAGCCAAAAAGTGAGGCGGATCAAAGCTCAAGTGGCTCACTATGATGCATGTGTTTTATCCATGCCATCCATCTGTTTTGCCGGCTCAATTTAGGGCACTGAGTAAAAAATGATGCAGAGATCAAAGCTCAAGTATACTAGCCTGCACTGAGTAAAAAATGATGCAGAGATCAAAGCTCAAGTATACTAGGCCACGGGAAACAATGGGACAATGACCCCACCATTGATTCCTTCTTGGCCCCACCATGATTCTTGTTTTTCATCAAATCTGTTCATAAGGTCACATAGACGTGGATGAAGGGAAAACACAAATATGAGCTTGGCCCCACCATGATTCTTATTTTTCATCAAACCTGTTCATAAGGTCACATAGACGTGGATGAAGGAAAAACACAAATATGAGCTTGATCCAAAGCTTCTGTGGGCCCAAAGAAGAATTCAACGGTAGGCATTCAATCCTATGGTGTGGCCCACTTGAGCTTTGGATCTACCTTGTTGTTTTGGCTCATACTTGAAATGAGCGGACAAAACATAGGCCCCACAAGGTCATGTCACCTAGCCATCTCCGTCCCACTGTATGCTAGGGAGATGCTACAATATGGTATCTACAAGTAGCTTTATTATCCATCAATCTGAACTGTCCAACCAATGGGCCTCATTATGAATGTAGGAGATTGCAAGAACCATACGTATCATAAGACCATAGCCATCATTTTAATTTTCAGCACTTAATGAAGACCCTTAACAAATTTACCACCGTCCATTTGAAATCCAGTGTTTAAATGGATAGGGTCATCTGCGGGTCCCACTAGATGGACATTCCGGATTGAATGATAACTCTCCCACGCGTGCAATGTAACCAAACGGATTCACAAAGCGAAGTTTCAAAACCACAATGAAAGGAAAATAATAATAATAATAATAATAATAATAATAATAAATAATAGATGAACCACCTTGCCATGCGCAGGTGGACTTTTCAGGTACTCGTCCGCTCAGACATGCCAATGCCTATACAAGATCCAAACCGTTCATCTGCCGCTCACCTGTTGAACAACTTGGAAATTGCACACGTGTGTCGAATTGGCATGTGTGGGCAGCAGAGTACAAGCAAAGTTCATTTAGCATTAATGTACGAAAAAGAAACGTCCATGTGCCTATCTCCAATGAAAATCATCCACTGTTTTGTATTTCACTTTCTATCACTTTCATGGGGTTTCTCTTTTTAACAAAGCTTCCCAAAAACAATATCATATGAAATCGTATTGCATACAAAAGCTGCACTCTAACATCCATTTTTATGGCTGTACAACTGTTTTCCAATACACCCAAGAAAACAAAATTGTAGAGAGAGAGCGAGAGAGATTAGCATCTGTCCATCTTTATGATCTTCAATCTCCTAACAGTAGTCAAAAACATGCTGCCAAAGACAAAATACAAATGGGTTTTAAAGGAGACATGAAAGGAGAAGAATGAGAATCAAAGGAATGGAACAAATGGGTGGGTATGTGTTTTGCGATGCTTACTCCCAAGGAACATCCCCCACCAACATCCAATCACCTTCCTTGTCCTCATATGTCAATACATGGTTGTTCTTGCCAGACATTCCAGCAAAATCAGGACCTGCATATCAGCTTGTTATTGAAATTAAAAGGCAAAAGAAGAGATGCACCTTGATAGTTAGTAGATCATAACCATTGATTCAGATATTCAAATGGATGAGGATTATCATGAGAAGAATTGTTGGGTCTTAATGCATCAAGACTGTAGTGTCCTAATGTGCCTGTTCCATGTAAGTGAACCTGTCGTTCGGGAGATCTAGAAGCTGTGGGCCACACCGTTGATTGGGGTTGACCCAAAATCTTACATTTTCTTATTGACAGTGGTACCCATCAGATAGGCGATCGAGATCGCCAGACCATGGACCGAAGTTGTATGAAATGGGCTGATCACGACACCATTCACTTCTTGATGCAAAAGTAATCGTAGTAATTCCTCTTATATCATCAATGCCTGTATTCGACCAACAGATCTAAACCGTTGGATTCTACGTTTAACACCTAGGGCATGGATTATTTGAGTGATCAAACAACAAAACCATTCGAGTTCTGATAATCATTTTCTACTTACTTTGAATATTTGTCCCAAACATACATCGAAGAGCCGTCACTAGACTATCATAGCTATCATGCTCAAACAGATCCAATTTCCTGCCGATCGGAACTCCTTCCATGTAAACCTTTATGAAGAACGTCGACTGGTGATGATGATTTACATTCTTTGTGAGCGTGCTCCTCAATGGCTTGCTTGGCAGCCAATCAGAGCATTGTTCCCTTATACCCAAAGGAATGATTGTGAGCGACCAAGAATACAATAAAATCTAAATAAATCAAACTGATATATGGGTATGAGATGAATTATAAACCTAGGCCTGATGATTTACATCTTAAAGTCTAGAAAAGTGGGGCCCATTCCTTGGCAACAGAGAGCGTTGATCTGTTGGACTGCACCGCGGATAGATCATGCCCACAAATTTTTTTCCTTAACATGTAATCCTAAACCCTTCAATTGTGGCTTGCAATTAAGGAAATAACTACAACAATGGTCGACTTTCACCGACACAAGACCAAAGATTCGATAACTAGGATCATCCAATCTTGGGGTTTTTGGAACATGTCCAATCAACAGAGTGGCTTCATCAGATCAAGATTCCTAATCTCACCAAATCATGGCCTTAGTAGTATTGATGAAGACGCCCATGATGCCATACAAATCTTCAGCTAGCTATAATCATAAAAAATCCTCATGGGTATGGTTGAAAATTCTATAGAAAAGAGAGAGAGAGAGAGAGATAAAATGGGTGTTATTGTAAGTGTATTGAAACGTGAAAAAAGAGGAAGATGTAGTGTTGGTTTTGATGCATCTACCTTGAATTTGGAGAATTCTCAGGTTGAGAGGTTGTCAAGCTAAGTCCTAGCTTCAAATCAGTGCTGAAATTGCTCCTCAGTGTAGAGAGAGAAGATGCACTGCTGTCTGTGGAAGAAGATGAGGAATTGCAATTCCTTCCCATTGAAAGAAACTGAGAGAAAGAGAGCCACCACCTTTAGCTATATTTCAAGGAGCAAGGAGAGGAGAAGGAGACTGCATAGGGAAGTAGACCTACCGACTCGTTGGTTTGAACTGTCGTTGGCGTGGCCGACATTGCCACGTGGCAGATGCGACGTGGCCCATCCAAAATGGGCCTGGCGCATTGGCTCATGGCTTGCAGAATTTGTATCGCTGACTGCCTTACAGCCTACATTTCACCGTCCACATGGCTGGATGGAAGTCGGATCTGGCCGTTCACCGGATGGGGTATGCTGTAGATGGACCCCATTTGAGAAAAGATACAAGTCAATCAATCTCAGCAATCAATATTCCCTACTTCTCCCTTCCTGACTGTCCACAACCATTCTCTACGGAGTCGGATTGCGTCCTTCCTCAGCAAAGCGTCCATACCGAGCTGTGGAGGGGCCCACTGTGATGTATCGATTTATCCACTCCGTCCATACATTTTATAATATCATTTTTAAGGTATTACTATAAAAAGAAAGAAGATCCAACGCGCAAGTGTGCCACACTAAATATTGATTGGAACTTAGTGACGTCATCGTTATGTTACCGTGCAACTGTAGTGATTACATCACCAGGTTCAGCTCGCTATTTAGTGTGGCCTACTTAAGCATTAGATCTACCTCTTTTTTGGCCCATATCCTAAGTATGATCTTATAAAATGGATTGACGGAATGGATAAACAGATACATTACAGTGGGAGCCTCCACAGCTCTGTTTGGCCGCTTTGCGTACATTCTGGGAGCCTCCACAGCTCGGTTTGGCCGCTTTGCGTCCATACCGAGGAAGGACGCAATCCGACTCCATTCTCTACCATCCATTTGGAAGCTACTGTAGATGGCTTGAATGCATATCATTTCATGTCCATCTCGACATACCACTTCGCCACGTGCACAAAAAGTAGGTTGTAGAGTACTTCATGTCTTCCTCACATCTAAAATGGGACGCGGATTGTCTGCGAAAGCCTTTAGTAGGCATCTCCTACGCTTGGAATCTACGTGGGGCTCACCTTCATGTTTGTGAGCAATCTACGCCGTCCAAACGTTTTCTTAGATCATTTTAGGCGTTTCGACCAAGATGAACAGGATCCAAGACTCAGGTGAGCCTCACTAAAGCAAAAGGTGGGTAGGGAAATTCTTACCATTGAAACCTCTATGGGTCCACAGTCATGTTTATATGCCATCCATACCGTTCATAATGTCATTTCTACTAAGATGAACTGAAAACACAAATATTATCCTGATTAAAAACTTCTTTGGTCCCATGAATATCTCAACTGTGGAAGTTCAATCGTCAGGTTTTTGGCCCATTTGAGTCTTGATACCGTTCATTTTTTGTTGCAAAGCCTAAAATGACCTCACAAACATCACGGTGGGCCCACGTAGATTCCCAGCGCATATGCAGAAAGTTCCTAAAAATCTAGGTGGAGCCCACCATATATTTGTGAGAAATCCATGCTGTGCAAAGGTTTTATGAGATCATTGTAGGTCGTATAACAAAAAATGAGTCAGATCCAAAAAGACTCAAGTGGCCGAAAAAGGTGAGGATTGAACGTCCACGGTTGAAATATTTGTAGGGTCACAGAAGTCTTGAATCAGGTTAATATTTGTATTTTCTGTTCATCCCATTAGGAATGACATTATGAACGGTGTGGATGGCATATAAACATCAATGATGGTAGGAATTTCCCTGCCCACCTTTTCCTTTAGTGCAGCCCACTTGAGTTTTGGATCCGATTTATTTTTTGTTTTTTGTGGCACGTCCTAAAATGAGTTCAAAAAATGGATGGATGGCGTTGATTTCTCACAAACATCATAGTGGCCTCACCTAAATTCCTAGTACAGAAACATCCTTGGAAAGCCTTTCTCAGGAAATCCGCGTCCATCTAAAATCTATGTAGACCATGATAATTGCATATTTGCATGATAACCATTTCTTTTATCACGAGATTTTCTACACCACATCAATCACAGCCCACCAAATCTGCCAGCGCGGAAGACAGGTGCAGTCTTGAAGCTGCCCGTTAGGTGGATTTGACCGTGTAGGTGTAATTTCTAAAACACGCACAAAATATAAAAAAAAAATTATACATAAGACTAAGTGTCAATTTTATTACATTGAATAAAAATATTATACAATGAGCAAATAAATATAAAAAAAAATAAGACTAAGGGCCCGTTTGGATAAGTTACTTTTTTTTCTAGGTACAGCAGTAGATAAGTAACTTATTTCATATAAATAAGTTTGGTTTATGATTGGTAGTAACTTTTTTACTTAAAAGTACATAATCACTTTAGCTAATATTTGTAACTTTTTAATTTTTTTGGAGAGATAAAATGGAAGAAAAGCTGATAAGTATGGTTTATCAAACATACTTATCTTCTTAATAAGTAAAAACTAAGGTAAGCTACTCATCCCATAAGTAACTTATCTTAAGCAACTTACTATCCAAACGGCCCCTAAGTGAGCTCAACAGAGTCTTCTCAACAGATAAAAGCATATTGAGAAACTTAGTACTCAGTAACCACTCTTCAACAATAATTCGACCTTTTAGTTTTTCAGGTGAATGTCAGCCGTTCAAATTTTCAAAATTTTATTTTAGAAGTCTGAAATTTACCTAGTCACTGCAATGGTCAGAACCATGCGTTTGACTTTGACAAAAGTTTCTTACGCGTGGTCTTCAGTGTAGCATCCGTAACATGGACAGCTTCATCATAAGGCTATATTCACATGTGGGCACTCGGCTGGTACATTGTTTCATTGTAAATGGAGGTAAATCCCTGGAAATAAGCTATCATTACTTCTTGCATCCGTTTGATAAGTAAGGGAATTCCGTTTCCGGTTCCAAAAAGACCCACTTAAAATAATGGCCCCACTTTGATGTCTATGACTTATCCAAGCCGTCCATTTGTTTTACTAAATTTTTTTAAGGCTTTAGCCCAAAAATGAAGTAAATCTAAAGCTCAAGTGGACCACACCACAGCAAATAGTGGTCTGTATAACTTCCACCATTGAAAGCTATCTCATTCCTTGAGCCCACATTGATGTTTATTTGTCATCTAACCCATTCATGAGGTTACATAGACATGGATAAAGGGGGGATAACAAATATCAGATTCATCCAAAACTCCTAAGGCCAACAAGAAGCTTTCAATGGTAGACATTCAATTCCCACTGTTTCTTATGGTGTGGTCTACTTGAGATTTAGATCGCCCTCATTTTCTCACGTTACCTAAAATGGGATGGTGGAAAAAATGAACGGTGTGGATAAGTCACATACATCATGGTGGGCCACATAATTTTTTCCCTCGATTTTAGTGAATGTCAAGTCGAAAAAGTACCAGTCACTTGTCATGGTGGGAGCAGTGCCAGAATTCCACAGGGAGGTAATAAATGCTCATTTACCCTGATCTTCCCGGCAAATCCTCAAAACAAACACCCCCTAAACTTCAAAGGAAGAGATCCGAAAGAATAAGGAGTAAGTGCAAAAAAATCTACCTTTTCTATTTTTTATTTTTTTGGAGAGGGGGAAAGGGGGGGGGTTAGTTCACACACTCCCATTGTTAGTACACCCACCCACCCCTATTAGTCACATCAAAATATTAGACAACCCCATTGTGGGAATCGAATTGAATTTACATTGAATTTAAAATTACCTACTTATTACTGAATTTACATTTTGATACCTTTTCAAAAAGGTTTTCAATAAACTCCCCTGTTAATTTAAGACTTTTTAATGTAAGATGGAGAGGCCATGCAAGCAAAGGAGGTGAGGGGCTTGAGTGGGCCCGTTGTGATGTTTATGTGAAATCCATCCCACCAACCAAGTTTATCATCCCATGCTAGGCTTAGGGGTCTAAAAATCAATCTTATTTGTGATTTAAGTAGACCACACGATTGAGTGTACAGGGCGACCATCATTCTCCAAACTATTTTTCTTCATATGGCCAACTTGAATCAGGATTGAGCCTATGTTTAGGCCCCAAGCCTAAATTTTGGAATGGCATCTAATGGTTAGAGTGGATTTGATATAATCATTGCAAGAGGTGCATTATAAAATCAAGGGTAGAAGTCCTCTTTCTTAGTGTGGCGTACCTCAATCGAAGGTCGACCTGAATTTTCTTTTATCCTGGGCTAACACCAACTTCTATTTCTATTAAGAAAACGAATAGAAGGTACTAAAATATGTTTCTTGAATCAATGGGAGAGCTTATTAAAAACTTTTCTGAAAAATAAAAAGTACTAAAATGCAAATTTCACATTAAATAGGCAGGTTTTTTTTTCCTTTAAAAAAAGGGTAAAAGATGGCACTCCATATGATTCTTGCAAAAAGATGCCCTAACAAGGAACAGACAAGGTGGACCCCACACCCCAAAAGCAAAAAGATATCTTAAAACAGCTCAATTGAGCAAGAGCATCTAGCCGTTGATTCCCCTCTACGGATGGTGACTTCTTCATCTGCCCAACATGACCTTGCCCCATCAGGAGCTTGTTTTATCAACCGTCTGTTTGTTGGAAGGATTACCATCTGACAATGTATGTGATTTTGGGGTTATTCCCTTATCTACAATATGCTCCATCATGGCAACGGTTACGATCATCAAACGATGGGTCCCACGTAGATGAATTAGGCATATAAGGATACCATGCACATGGGTGCATCAGGACCGAACAAGTCGTCTTCTTTAAGGCAGTTTGGTGCCTTTCCAACTAAAGAAATTATAGGGTTTTGATTCAATAAGTCCATGAATGGTCTAATAGACCCAGATGGTTCAAGTGGCCCCCATGGCTAGTAGATCCAGAACATTGACCCGAGGGCCCCATGGATGGCCGATGACCTAAAAAATCATCAAGACTGGAAGATCCTGGCCATCCAATAAATGACCTTTTTTCACTACGTATCATGCATTCTTTTATTGACCCTTTATTTCTAGGCCACTGGTCGAAGGGTCGGGATCTCCCGACTTGTAGAATTTTTTGTTTTGGATGATCCCACCGTGGCCTCACTTGAACAGAATGGCACATCAGGGCACCAGTCACGCATGGCATGAATCAGGACCTCATAGTTTCTAATATACTTAATTGTGCGTTTGATTCCACCAAATATGGTGAAATTTCATTATATTTGTTACAACCAAACAGGGACCCGAATCTTCTACAACACTGTTTTGTGGATCTAGCTGATTAGAACCCTTATTTTTACACGGTAGATACAAAATATCAGCGTGATAAACACTTCCAATGGGCCACACCAATAGCAACGATGTAAAATTTCTCAAACAATCTCTAAGTTCACGATAGTACTGTGGTGAGCCTGAGTTTTAGATCAGGATGAGTTCGCCACTTAATTATGGGGAATGATACCTGATTAACGGGTTTGATGAAAATTGGTGGACCCCACGCACAAACTGTTGTATTACGTTCTGCTTTAAAGCATGGTGGACCCCACAGAGGTTAGATGTCTTACGTTCTGCTTTAAACAGCTGTTGTACAGGATTCCGGTCCACCAAACGCAGCCGATCGAGTACAGTAGCTAGAACCGTATTTTCCCAATCTGTGACACTAGCCAAGAAAAACAAATAATAAAAAAATGACGCATTTTCAAAATAAAAAATAGATAAAATGGCAGACCAAGGTGGGGTTGCAATTTAATTGCATTCTAATATCAGCATGCCAAAGTAAAATGCATGTCTCCATCTCCTTCTTTTAGGAGGTTAAGAGTGGACAAACTAACCCTCTTTATTATAAGGTTTCTATGATCTATTCCTTTTGTGAGCCACACGTAAAAAAAATATATAAAAGGACCATTATGCGCACCATAAGTAAGTGTGTGTTTGGCTGCACCAAATATCATAAAATTTTACGATATTTCTAATTTGGTTTTAGGGTGTGCAACCAAACACACCCTAAACCAACTTCTAATAAAATGATCGTCCTATATTAGTCAAGCCGAGTTGGGCCAAGCCAGACCGCGCCAACGTGTTTGATAGCATAGACGAACTGATTCACTCCGGCATCATCCCATCTTGCCCACGTGTTAACATCCAAATTATGATTATGTATAATATAATTTTAATAAGAACATAATCATGCTTTATGAGACGGAAATGGAACATCCATAGAAGTCCCACAGAGGAATTGTAATTCCAGATGCCCCATCTTAAATAACCTAACACAAAGCACCCAATGCGTGCTGACCTGGCATATCCATGCAGGATCTGGGACGTTCATAAGCTGATCAAAGTGCTGGATGTTTCTGAGTTCGATGATCAGCTGGCCAGGCCATTTAATAGGTCATGCGCGCTTTGACGAAGTGAACGGTCAGGAAGATGTTGGTGTGTGAGTGACCTTATGAGTGGGCCAGCCTAAGTTTTAGGAGAAGAGGAAATTGACTGATGGGATCGTCTACGGTCCAGATGTCATCCACATGCTATCTAGTCACGTGTGGATTGTTATATCTGTTGCTTGAAGATGGGGCATCTGGAATTCACATTTCCCATTCTTAAATCCTGGAGAATATCTTTTTCATTGTCCCATGTCGCCAAACATGTGAATCATGCAGGCCTGTTACTGGTATTTAGAGATGGCAATTACATTATATCTTAATGAGAAATGATACAGACATACAATAAGCTTAGTCTATGGAAACCTTTGCATGCACATACTTGCATTTGGACAAGTGGACAATCCATATCAACAATCTGGACCTTCCGTTATAGACTCCACTCACTTTTGACAAAATCATCGTGATCAAGTGATCCAAACCATCCACCATTGGCATGCAACAGTGGATTGACTGGATCTTTTCTGTAAAAGATAGACTGTTAATTAGGACAATCTTACTACTGTTGGTTTTTATATGATAGTGAAGAGGAGTGGATCGAATAAGTATATTAGATCAAATAGAATGATTTTATCATAATCAAAATCATATGTACTAATCTAAACCATTTCACGATGTGACTAATTAATTGGCCAACAAAGCTACTTATTATAAGTAACATCTTGTTATTGCATCAAAACCTATAATTGTTGATTGTGGACCTGGTGCCGGTCTATATATGTGTTGTTGTGTTGGGGAGTACTGAGTTTTTTTACACTTTGCCTTAGGATTGGTTAGTTCTATTTCTCGGTAGGGTAGGAATTGAATATAATTCATCAGTAGAGTGTCACCTTAAAATGGTGGAAGTCATCAGCTCGAGCTTGATTAACCTTAAACCCAATGTGATTTTTCCTTTTTTGAATTGCTCACCTTTCGTGAACAACATGCAACTGCCAAGTATAATAGTGGCCCCTGCACGGGCCATGTTTGTCTTTTTACTCCCTTCAAATTGTGTATGGGTGAAAAGCATCATTTTATCAATTAGGTGACTATTGTAAGCTTGGGTCATTGTCTTAATGAAGATTTTTGCAAGCTGTCGTTGGGAGATTGAGAGAATGTATAGACCAGCTAAATATGATTTTTTGAAAAAAGTAGCAACTAATTAACTCTATATATTTGATGTACTCATGAAAAATTAAATTAAAAGCAATCTAAATAGTACTGATTTTATTAGTATAAAGGGTAAATATATAAGTTGTAGAGCAGACCCATACACTTAGTCACTAGATCATTCATCTATATTAATATCATTTTTTTTACTTCATCTTTTTTATTGAGGCGTTTCATGATATTTGGTGCAACCAAAGTACCAAACACACCCTTCTGCACCCTGCACCCGCGAGTTAAAAATTCCGACAATTGGGACCCATGGTTCGGTAATCTAGTGAATGGTCTGTTGCGTACCATGCTAATAGACCATTACCTAAAAGTCTCCGGGAAGTGACGGGACATTTTTTAAGTCGTATGGGGGTTATTTCTGTATTTCTCTTCTTAACCATCAATTCAATTTGGAGGCCATAATCTGAAAGGTTATGATTCCTATCAAGGAGATTTTAGGGCATGGTCCATCTATGGTGGTCTGCAACAGATCAGTAGTCTAGATGTGACAACCATGGGCCCAATCTTCTGAACTGAAACACGTGTGTGAGTTGCTACTTATTATGGATGCGTGTAGGTCACTTTTTTTTTTCTTTTTTCTTTTTTCTTTTTAAAGAAAAATTAGTCAATTTGGAATGATAAGTTCATTTGGGTGACTACCAGTTTTCTTCCCTCAAGTGGGCCCACATTTTGGGAGGGTCGATGAACAGAACCATCCATGCTGTTGGTGCTATTTTTCCATGGTCCAGTACTAATCAAGCTGAAAGGATGACCCAGTCCACTAATCAACCACACCTTCCACAAAAATCCACAATCTCCTATACATATTGATGGTGATCAGAATCAATGGATGGTTCTGATCATCAGAATATCTAAAGAGGTGGGCCCCAATGGCGAATCATTATTTGCATCCACCCTGTCTGATAGGCATTCACTTGCTTTGCTCCTTTTGGTACTCCACTACACTACATTAGCATATCATGTTAAAAGTAGAAAAGAGTGGGGTGTATCTATCGATAAGGAAGGGTGCAAAGTGTAGCCCTTTAGATTATTTAATGTAGGAGACAAGATGAGCTTAGTTTCGAAGCTTTGCAGTTAGAAAAAGTGAAAAGTCAAGAGACGTTGGAGTTTTATGCGGTTTTAGAGGTTTTTCAATGAATCAAAAGCTTCATATTGGGCAACAATCCATTAAACCATCATGTACACTACTGTATATAACATGAAATGACAAATTTGCCCTTTTCACATGTGGGTCCTATGCTATACAAAACAAACGCATGGTGGTTTTGTTGGAGTAGGACAGGATACAATACATAGTGGCTTTTCATTGGTGTTGTGCATCATCCAACGCCCTGTTGGATGTAATCCGCATCCCCCAAACTAGGGAGCTGTTAGATGTGGCCCAGACTTACCCAAGACAGGGCAACCCCTACCATAGGGCCCACCTTGATGCATGTATTCTATATCCATGTCGTTCATCTGTTCTCCGGTATCATTTTAGGGCATGGACCCAATTCTAAAGCAAATCCAAATCTTAGGTGGACCATGCTATAGGAAGAGTGAGGATCGTCTGTGTTGAAAACACAGAAAAATTCAGTGCCGTCTATTCTCATTGGTACACGTCATAGCCAATGAATTCAGCTAAAAAAAAATCAGCCGATTTTCTCTCTCATGTATGGATTGCGTGCTATACAACTCACTTTTACGATGTGAAATTTCCCTAGAGCTCATCCTAATTTATATGTTAGATCAGAACTGTCCATCAATTTTTTCAGATTATTCTAAAGCATAAGATAAAAATTGAAGCACATCCAAAGCTCAAGTGGACCACACAACAGAAAGCATGGGATTGAACGAAATGTTGAAACCTTCCTACGGTCCACTTTGAGGTTTATTTGCCATGTAACCCCTTCATAAGGTCACTTAGACCTTGATTCAGGAAACCACAAACATCAGCTTGATCAGAGCTGTCTCTTGCAACAAGAAGTTTTCAATGGTAGGTGTTCATTTCCCACTCTTTACCGTCGTGTGGCCCACTTGAGCCTTGGATCTGATTTATTTTCAGCCTCGAGACTAAAAAGGTATGAAACAAAATGATTGGACTGTGTGGATCTAATACATACATCATGATGGACCCCACAGAAGTTCCACCTTTTAACTGTTATGGGAGAGCGGAATTTCTTTAGGTGGGAAATTTACGCGGCCCATGATGACTTATTTCTTAGATCCACACTGTCCATATAATTTTTCAGATCTTTTCAGGATAGAAACCTAAAAACAAGTTAGATTCAAAGCTCAACTGGAGCACACCATAGGACACTGTGGAATTGATGCTACCGTTGAAAACTTCTTAGGGCCCAGACGGCTCTGATCAAGCAGATATTTGTGTTGTACCTTCATCCAGGTATGGGTGGACTTATGAACTGGTTAGATGTTAGATGATGCCTCACGCTTGGCCCGAGGAAGGTTTCAACTAAAGTTTGTGTAATCCTGAATACTTTCTTTTGGTGTGGTCCACTTGAGATTTGGATGTACCTTATTTTTGGAACCATGCTCTAAATCTATTTGGAAAAATTGATAGACGGTGTGGATGTAAGACAAAGGTTATGGTGAAGGGCGGTGAAGTTCCATACTTAAAAGATGTGCTATGTAGCACGCAATGTACCTGAAGAGGGATATTTTGTGAAATGACGTGGCCGAACGAGAAGCGACCGCACTTGAATTTCTTGTGCTTTCAACACAGACGATCCGCACTCCTATAGGAAACATTGGTAATTAAACCTCCCAGCATTAAAAAATTCCTAGGTGCTCATATCAATGTTTCTGTAGTGTTTATTTGCCATCCAACTGGTTGATAAGATCACATATGAAGCTGGATGAAAGGAAAGGGCAAATATTAGCTTGATCCAAAACTTTTATAGCTCATTATAAACTTGGCGGCTTGCATGGTTTAGCACCATTTTGAAAATGGTGGTGAAGTAAACCCAAGAGACTACCTTGTGGTAAACTTTTGTACATCCCATCAAAGATATGAAATACATCCGCATAAAACAGGCATATATGGATTATTATCAAATCAGAAAGAAATATATTCCAACATCCTATAAGATATCCTTGTGGACAATTAATTAATTGGGTATATAACCAAAATTGGGAAATCTTAACCATCTGATTAATTGCTATCAAATGTCCAGTACACTTAAAATATTCATTGGTCCAAATTCAAAGGTAAAATCAGACTATTAACATTATAAGTGCAATTTTTTTTGTTATTCTCCATTTATAGCTGGGCCATCGGAATAGGACGGTCTGGATCACAATACAACTATGCCATGGGCACAGATGATCAGCAACCTCACTTTTTTGTAAATAGTGCAAAACTAACACATGGATCTTACCCTACAAGTAATCTCTCTCTCATGACTCACATGTCATTTTTCTTTTTCTTATTCTTTATTTATTAAGGAAATAAGATGTAGGTGAGCTACCTTGCTCATAAAGAAAGCCAATGGAGATTGGGTTGTAACAAGATAGAAAAAGTGGAAGGATGTTCCCTCCATGTTGCCTCTTTCTTTTTCTTTGTTTCGAGACTTTGGTACATCCACTTTGTGTACATCTCAAGCATATCCCTACAACACTATTTCCTCAAAAATATTAATGCCATCCAACCCACAAGGAGAGAGCGAAAAGGCGATTTGCAGCTCGCATGCCCCGCATGGTACATACGTGCGAGATCCAATCCGTTCATCAGGCTAGGGTCCACCATTTAAATGCCAGTGAAACAAAGATAGGCCGATCCGTTCACATGCAAAAGAAAAATGGACGGTTGCATAAAAAGTGACCGAGTTTATGTTTCGATTGGGATCTAACTGATGAATGGACCAGCCAAGGGGACTCTGGATGATGGATGACTCAGATCTCTCTCATATGTCATGTTGGCGCTCATGCTAAGAATCACTTCTTGAATATCCCATTGTGTGAATCGCCTTAATGGTTTTCGCGCGTCCATGTATGGTTCAAAGTTCAAACCAAACATGGCATTGATGGGAGGAGGTGGACATGAGATGACCTCGTTTAAGGAGCTCCATGTCTTAGACCCGGTGGACCACCCAACCAATATCTCATTACACTGCCCCCATTCTCCCATACAATGTTTTTTTATTTTTATTATTTTTTTCATTTTCTTTTTACCTATGCAACGTTTGTAGAGTAAGCTTTTTCTCACAAATGTGTATGGGGTCACTGTAATGTCAAGATGATATCCACTCCGTCCATCATGTATGTCCTCTCATGTTCTCCTTGAATACCAGAAACCAGAGTGACCCAAAACTCAGGTGATCCACACCATGTAAAAATGATGCATAAACCATTAAAATCAAGTGGTGTGGCCCACCCAAGTTTTCTGCTATTATAATTTTCTAGCTTTCGTTCATCCCTGTGGACCTTATCTTATGAATGGATTGGATTTCATATACAGAACACGGGGAGCCCACAAACAATCTTGAATATTTTAACGGTGGTAGGCCCCATCCAAACTCTTCCCTGTGGCGTGTCGCACCTGTGCTTTGGATCACTCTGATTTTTCAGAGTGAACCTGAAGGGACACACCTTATGGACGGAGTGGGTTTGGGTTCTACATCAAGGCGGGCCATAAATGCATATGTGGTTGTAGAATAGGCTTACTCCACAGTAATTGTAGCGAAACCAACTTTCCCTAAGCAAACTGCAAAGTGCAAACCCAAACACATGAAAAAAACATTCAAACCCCACTTTCATCTCTTCCAAGTTGTGGATTCCATTCATTTTTATCACGCGTAATCCGTGAGCTCTGATTTTCTCAGTCAAACATGGGACGGCATTTGATTTTCCCACGTAAGCATGTCCCCCTGGAGGGGCCCATTAGAGGGGCAAGATCCCGTTTCTTGGCTTGCTTTGTGGGGCCCTTAGCATTCATTAGCTCTTAAGGGACTCTTTTTTTTTTTTTTTTTGGTAAGGAAGAAAACTTTAATACTCCGGCAGTGTGATGGATGATACACAGGCACTTAGAAATAAGTAAGAAAATAGCATACGGGTCCAAAACATGGCTCACAGTTTAGATGTGTCATGTATCGAAAATTAAGCTCAATTGATTTTCCTACTATTGGATTGTTGGACATTTATTGGCCAGTTAAAAATGGAAAAATATCCAGCGGTCTTATTTTCACAAACAAATGTACTCGAATCAACGATTAGGATTGTTCTACTGATCTGATTTTCTGACTAAGTTACCAAAAGTAGGTTACATACAATTTAGTTTGTTTAATTCGAGTTAATGTCTGCCATGGGTTCAGTTTCTGAGTGCATGCGTATCAGGTCTCATACACTGACAGAGTATCAAATAGCTCTCCTCGGGTAATTTGATTTGACTTTGACAAACACGTTTTAAGTGATTATTTTCGAGAAATAATCATATCTACTCGCACATTGGGGGACTTCAACAACAGCCCCTACTTTCTCAGGCACGTGTAGATTATGTAGAACATCCGAAATGTGAAAAAGGTGGGCCACACCATAATGATCACTTGGGGAGAAATTTAGATTTTTTGGTTCATCAGAAGGGACACACTGCTGAAATCAATGGAAATCCAATGATATAACTGGTTGTGTGGGTGTGGACCATATAATGAATGTATCAGATTGTAGATTTCACATAGTAAACTTCACGATTTGATCCATCATTTGGACGGATTGGATTTTCAGGAAACATTGCAAATAAGCTGAGAAAAATGCAAAAACTCAGGTACTAAGGCGTGAAGGTGGTCAGCTCTTTTTGGAAGGACTTCGTGTAACTTGCATTAGTTTGAATACAGATTGCCCACCAGAAGACTTAGGAAAATTTGATTCAACGGCAGGCCACCAAAAATCAGAAACGGGCCTGCTCCACGACGCAATATTTAATATGCGGGTTAGCATTGCCCTATCTGTACGGAAGTCGGTCCCCATTAAGTTCAAGTTGGAATGGACCTGAAGTAGTGGGGTTTAAGTGGATGGCAGGCTCTAGTTAGAGACGGACCTGTCGAAGTTTAATGGAATGCGATGCCACTAGCTATTAGAGATGGCCAGTACTTTGTGTGGGGCCAGTCTCTGGTAATGGCATTCTGGCCAATCAAATCCTGCAGCATCAGGTCCATCCTTAACTCAGCTTTGGTTGGGCAGTACCCAATTGATGTAGAACGGGTCGCTGATTATTTCATGGCCCAGATGGAGCAAAAGAAGACCGGTCGGGGTCGAAAGTGATCCGGACCGTTAGGACCGTAAATCGGTCGTATCTCACAATCCGTAATGAGTTACGGGACGTATAATATATCAATTTGGGGTAGCTCGAGCTACTTTAGCCAACCAACCCTGCTACGCCAGGGTTGCCCAAGCCGGAATCGCGAGAATCGACCGTATCGACGGCCATTAGGCTAGTTTATTTTCAATTTTACTATTTACAGTAAGTTTTAATTCGTTCATAACTTTGCATCCGTATGGTTTTAGAGTTAGTGCCCAACATGAAAAGGGCTTAGAATATTTAGTAGAACAACGTGGTTGAGGCCGTTTGAAAACTTTCTATTTTTGGCCGAAAACCAAGAGTTCTAGTAGGATTGAATAACTTCTATAAATAGTAAGTATACTATTTATAGTAAGTTGCGTTTTCTAGGAGTTTAAGTTGGAGTTGGATTCTGATACTTTACCTAGGGTTTAGTTTCCTATTTATATGCATTGTAATGTCGTTATTATTTATTCAATTATCAATAAATCAATTATTCGAAATTTATTTCCTTTTTTTTATCTTTTATTTCTTCTCGTGGATTCGAGAAACTATCGGTTAGGGAGACAGTGATCGACCTACCACGTCCTCCCTGCGTCACCAATACACGGCAGGATATGGTTGGATCGATTTTATTGGACAGCAAATGCTGTTGCTATCAAAGATAGGTGAATCAAGTGTGTACTCAACCCAAATAACCTTTAAACATGCTTAGTATGAGCTCATCTATGAGAGCAACTCACCAATGCAACCAAATCCCTCCATAGTGTGCCTATCCCTAGGCCAAGGCAATACCGAATCACATCCATAACTTTTAAATATGCTTTGCATCAACTTTATTTTTTATAGGTCCAATCAATCTCACCATGTTGTGCCTATACAAAAGTCCGATTTACTCTAGATGAGAGGATGTAGACTGAGTATTAGTACTACCAGTGGCTACAGAAATAGGTCTGATCGAGCACCTACTGGACCCAACAACTTTTAAATATCTTTCATGTGGGCCCCATCTTCAACAAGAGCTTACTATCCAATCAATTTCATCATGTCATATAAGTATAGGGTCATACCTAGTCCTTTGGTGGCTGAATTTCTGCCACACCTGTAACATCCAAACTATTTGGGGCCTACTATGTTGTATATGTGAGATCCACTTGGACCATCCTGCGATAACCCTTACACTGTGTATGCAAAATATCATTGTAAAAACTCAGATGGACTGCACCAATGGCCACAATGTAAATTGTGTCATACAGCCTCTAAATTCATGCGTTGTGGCCCACCTAAGTTTTGGATTAGGATGTTTTTTTTTTTTTAATTTTTTTTAATTTTTAATTTTTATCTTCCTTTGATCCTAGTGAGTTACAACTAATGAAGGGGTTTGATGGAAGACACACATTAGTATGGCCCCACATAGAAATTTATTGTTGGCTCTTATCCCCATTGTTCCATTTTGTGTGGTCTACCTAAGTTGTGGGTCTTGATGATTTATGTCCTCAGTAGAGCTGTACACAAGTCAAGCCAGCTCGGTTAGCTCGCTCGATTCGGCTTGGAACAACTCAATTTGAAAGAGAGCTTCAAACCAAGCCGAGCTTTTTTCTCCAGCTTGAAATGAATTTCTAGTCAAATGTGAGTTGGGCCTCGCTCGATTCGACTTGGCTCGAAATTCAGCTCGATCGTAGCTTTATATTATATATAATCTATTATATTATATTTAAAAAAAACTTTAAAAAGTAAAAACCCTAATCCCTTCCTATTTCTTTGCCTAACCCGACCACCCCCTATCCCTTTTTGGCTGGAAATCCCTCTCTCTCTCTCTCTCTCTCTCTCTCTCTCTCTCTCTCTCTCTCATTCTACTGTCCGACTGGTCACATGCCCCCCCCCCCCCCCCCCCCCCCCCCGTCTGGCCGTCCACTAGGCACTGTTAGAATTCCAGTAGCCCGCCTCACCAGGCACCATCTGACCTCTAAAGGCATTGTCCGACCTCTAGCCGCCCGTTGACTTCCAACAGCTCTGTTCGACCAGCCTCGTCCTAATTGTGTTAGGTAGTATATGAAACTTTTATATACATATTTCCAAGCTAGACCTTCGGCTCCAATTCAGCTCAAAAAGCTAGAGCTCAAACATGATATTCCAGCTCGATGGACAAGCTGAGCCAAACACGAGCCAAGGTGGTCATTGGTCGAGCCTAGCTTGATCATGGCTGAGCTCTACTTGACTCGGCTCGTGTATAGTTCTAATTGCTCCCCAGGGCCTTGAATTGGGAGTCGACGTGATGGTTGGAGTGGATTTCACACACACACACACACACACACACACACACACACATATATATATACACACACAACATGATGCCCCTATAAGTGCTTGGGCGTTTGACGGTAAAACAAGTGTAGTAGAAGATTCCGATTATTCCTACCTAGCACAAAGGGACTACCATTGCCTGGGGACTCCACAGGACTCTTGGGGGCCCACCGTGATGTATGTGTTTTATCTGTTGGGGTTAGGAGCCCCGCAGCGGAAGCAATCAAAGCAGGCGAGGAACACACCACAATGGCAATCAACAAGCAAATCATCACACACAAGAAGGCAATCCGATTTTTACATGGAAAAACCCCTCAAGGGTAAAAAACCACGGCATAAAGCGACACCAATCCACTATGAATCAGAAGTTACAAGAGATTACAGAAGAAAACCATGGATCACAGCCCACAAGAGAAATCCCAAGCTACCTGAAGCTAATTCTCACATGAGGAGGACAAACCCATCCCTTTTCCTCAACCCAGAGAACTCCAAGCTTCCTCCCTAGCTCTTTCTCTCACCCTAGAACCCTCTCAATCCCTTGGCCCATTGGCGGCAACCCTAATCTCGGATTACATCTCCTTAAATAGGAGAAAACCGAATTAGAAACTCCTTGCGCAAAACTGCGCAAGAAACCAAGTCCAAAAAGGAAACTGCCCGATCGGTCAGCCGGCCGGTCGGATGGCCCAAAAAGAGCTCCAGTGCTCTTGCTGTCTTGCTCCAATGTGACCGGCCGGCCGGCCGGTGGTCTTCATGCTTGAAGGTTTGAGGTGTCTAATCCCAACAAACTCCACCACGACTCAAATCTTCATGCAACACCTCGCCACACACCATCTTCATCTCTACTTTGTCATCATCATAGCTCCACCACTTTTCATGCCTCATCGACTTCAAACTTGCACCTTCATCACTCGCTCGCTCATGTGGCCCTTGCGCATGCCACACACAAGCAATCGTGGATCCCGCTGCCAATCTCACAGCTCCACCATGAATAGTGCTCCCGATCAAGCCCGATCGCTAGTCGACATACCTGATTGAGATATTGGCGTACTGATCCACCTTCTTTAACTCTACTTCTTTCATAGATACCGATCGCTTTCCATGTTTTTCTTTCACGGAATCTTTCTCCACAACGAATCTCATGCCAGAAGACGCCATTGATGTCTCGCCTCAGATTCTCTCTGCCTCCTTCCCAACTTTTAGCTCTGATACCACTTGTTGAGGTTAGGAGTCCCGCAACGGAAGCAATCAAAGCAGGCGAGGAACACACCACAATGGTAATCAACAAGCAAATCATCACACACAAGAAAGCAATCCGATTTTTACGTGGAAAAACCCCTCAAGGGTAAAAAACCACGGCATAAAGCGACACCAATCCACTATGAATCAGAAGTTACAAGAGATTACAGAAGAAAACCATGGATCACAGCCCACAAGAGAAATCCCAAGTTACTTGAAGCTAATTCTCATATGAGGAGGACAAACCCATCCCTTTCCCTCAACCCAGAGAACTCCAAGCTTCCTCCCTAGCTCTTTCTCTCACCCTAGAACCCTCTCAATCCCTTGGCCCATTGGCGGCAACCCTAATCTCGGATTACATCTCCTTAAATAGGAGAAAACCGGAATTAGAAACTCCTTGCGCAAAACCGTGCAAGAAACCAAGTCCAAAAAGGAAACTGCCCGACCAGTCGGATGGCCCAAAAAGAGCTCCAGTGCTCTTGCTGTCTTGCTCCAATGTGACCAACCGGCCGGCCGACCAGTCGGTGGTCTTCATGCTTGAAGGTTTGAGGCGTCCAATCCCAACGTTATCCATGCCATCCATCATTTGCCAGCTCATCTTATGGGATGAGCCCAAAATTGAAGCATATCCAAAGGTCAAGTGGACCACACCATAAGAAACCGCGGGGATAATGACATCCACAGTTGAAACCTTCCTCAGGCCCACATTGATGTTTAACCTGTTCATAAGGTTACAAAGACCTGAACGAATTGGGAAAACACAAATGTCAGCTTGATCGTAGGGTCCACCTAATGAATGGTCCAGATTCATCCACGTGTGCGTTAAGTTTAAAATCAGAGATTTTTTGTTAACATTCAATGAAGGTGGACGTATGACCTTCATGACGTGTTGGGATGAAGCAGTACGCGCTAAAAGTATGGAAAGTGGGCCACCTTGCTTAGACTTTTTAATGTGTGTTGAGCTCAAGTAGAGCCCACTAAGGTTCGCCTATATCAAAAGCTCGTTGTAGGTGTTCTCATGCTCCAATAAGAGATCAAAGTGCAGACTCCAAACGAATTACGTTTGGGTTGTCCACAAGCAGAAAAAAACTTGTCTTGGGCCTGATTTTTCTAGTCTGGGTCAGGCCCGGGCGTTTCTTCGATTCCTCGTTAGCCATCCAAGCCCAGCACAAATAGAAGAAACATTGTTGTGTTATTGACGCATGTTCCCTTTGGATTAACCCTAAGGGTGGCATTGGGCCAGATCCCCTAACTGTCCCAACAGCCCGATCGATCTTGGACATACTAGCTTGGTCCATGGGCCAGGCTAAGGCCTTTTATGCATGGCTCGGTAATTGTTTTGGGCTGGGCTGGGGATCAGGCTCAAGGTATTTTAGCCCAACCTGACTTCGGATCTACATGTGTCATATCCTACAAATACATATATGCCAATCCAATCTTGAGTGTAGATTGTAGACCGTCTTTATTTTTTTGTGCATGTGTAGGTCACTTCATCACTAGATATATTACCAATATTCAAGTGAGAAATAAAGATTTTTACCAATTTTCATGCCGTGTGGTTTGTACAACTCAACCAATTTTTCAGACTCAGGCTTGGACATCTTGGGTTAGACCATGCTGGGCTTGGGCTGAGTCTTAAGAGTCAGGTCAGCCCAAACTCAGCCTAGCGAATGGTACGCTAGGCCCTGAAGAACCAGAATATAGTAGAGCCGGCCATCTCTCTCCAGCATGCTTAGCAAGGTTATGTTCAAATCAAGTGTGCCCATATGCAGGGCCATGGCATGAATGGTTTATATCAAAGATCACACCTAATATTAGACCAAGTCTATCCACTTGACTTCTACCCATGAAAGTGATGATGGAAAACATAAATAATTAATGGTCAAACATGCAATGAGATAAACTGTAGAAAGAAGTAATGGATAGGATTGTCTTATGAATTTTAATTTTTAAAACTTAAGCCACCCATCCTAGTGCCTATATAAGGGTGGACTTGATTGATAAATCAGCCTATAACATGTCTAAAGGAGAGATGGCTCTACCATATTCTTTCAAGTCTACCATATTATCTCCATAAGCATATGGTCCTGGAGCTTGATGGGATTGGCTAAGCCTATAAAGGCCCAGCTCAGCTTGGCTTTTGATCAAGGGTAAGGGCTTGTTTGGATATACCGCAAAATCATGATTAGCACCTTCATCAAATCTATCCGTTTTTGCATTTGGGGTGACATGAAAAACTTGGTATTTGTATATGAAGGTGAAAGGAAATTAGATTCCCTTAAATATACACCAATAAATTTCATAAAGTAATCATTAGAATGACAATCCAAAGCCAGTATTCTTTATTGAAAAATTTGAATGGCCATTGTTTAATGAATATGAGATTTATGATATCCAAATAACACAATTTTTTAGAGTTCACAAGACTATAGTTGGAATGTTGTTGAGGTTGCATCGTGAAAAACTATTGTTTAATTGCTCCTTAACCTGTCTCATGTGGATTTATCATTATCATTCCTTGGCTTAGTTAATATGTGTGGAACATGCTTCTTTTTATGCTTTATAGTCCTTAGGCACCTTGTGATTGGACACAAAGACCCGTGGACAAGAAAATTGTGATCTACGGATCTTGGCAATTTAGCCATAACCATATAGGTCCTTAAATATCCCCGTATGCATTCATATTAAGATTAATCATCTTAAGTAATGGAATTGACTTGGTGTTAAGATGAATCGTCTTTACATATTGGAGCCGACTTGCTCTCGGGTGTGCTTTTATCCTACCTCATATGAGATTATAAGCATGCTATGAATGGTTTCCTGGATGGGGCCCTTGATCACTTACATTGGCATGATTGTTTGCAAGTAACTAATATGTTATAAGCCCATCATACCCAAACAAGGACACATTTTTGTTTACATATGAGTGTTTGGCACGAGGGATTAGCTGGTACAAAATGGGATGGAATTGCTTTTTTTTGCAATAAATCCTATGTCCAGTGGATGGTCTTCTAATTCCATGGGAGTGAACCTATTCAGTTTCGGGTCATCTATTGATATGGCTCAAATACTTGTTTTGATTCCATTGAGTGTTTGGTTAAACATGAAAAACAACTGATAATCCCAAAACCATGTTTGGAAACCCAAGGATAAGTTGGACGTGGATCTCCTATGAGAGCCCTTCGCATGAAGTTCATGTGTTAGGAAGCGAGGTGGGGCCCACCTTAATGTTTGTGAGGAATCCACCTTGTCCATCTGTTTTGCGACATCATTTTAGGGCATGCGACCAAAAGTGGGGCAGATCCAAAACTTCAGTGGGCCATACGAGAGGTAACAGTGGGGAAATAAATTCCTACTATTAAAACCTTCTCGAGCTCCACCTTGATGTTTATATGCCATCCCAACTATTTATAAATTTATTCTTGTTGGGATGAACTGACAACAAAAAAACCCTTAGCGTGATGCAAAACTTTTGTGGCCACATAAAAGTTTCAGCGATGGTCACTCAATCCCCATTGTTTCCTCTTGTGTTGCTCAGTTGAGTTTTGGATCCACCTCATTTTTTGTTGCATGCCCTCAAATGATCTTGCAAAACAAATGAATAGGGTGAATTCCTCACAAACATCAAGGTGGGGCCTACCTCACTTCCCAATGTTGGAACTTCTCGTGGAAATCCCTCCTTACTCTATCATCCGTACTAGGAGTGGCTTACACAGTAAATCCAAAGGATTCAAAAAATCCCGATTTGCAGGGGTTGTAATGCAAGACGGATTGCGCAAATCCCTCCTTACTCCATCGTACGTGCCCTATGTTGGAAATCCTACCTTTGATATAACGAACCAAACAAGCAATGGTTTTTCTTACAAGAGATTTAAAGTTCCATGCATCCCACCTAATACTAGCTAATCCCTTGTGCCAAATAGGCCCGTGGATGGAGATGTCTTGATTAAAAATGCTTTAGCTAGCTTGACGAGACGACTCAAAAGCTAATGAAAGTAAGTGTAGTTGGGTGGTTTCATTAGAGTCATTGAAGTAATTTGATTCAACATGAAATCCACTCGATCCACCTGAGACATTAGTATATGGATTGATCTTATGGTTTGGATTGTTCATCCAATGTTTTAAAGGTTAGAAAACACTTATGGTTTTCGATTGATTACTTAGGTTTTCAACTATTAAATTTGAGTTCTAACAGTTAATTTGTTTTAAACAATACTTGATGGACATCTAATAACTAAGATCCGTTGATGTACTCCTTAGAAAGGCATGGTATTGCCAAAGATGGTGACCATAGTGAAGAAATTTAAATGATCATGTGCATGAATTATGTAGGTAAATAGGTTTCCTTCATAGTAGGATCCAATGAAACCTACTTATTTAATATCCTATGTAGAAGATCCTACGTATGTCCAAACCCATTGGAAGTCCCATGCCAGAAATAGTAGAGGAAAAGGTGGGACATTCTCACCTCCCATCTCGCGTACGTATACACACATCTTAACGTGGGATCCATCCTCGATGGCTCGAGTCAGCCATTGATCCTTACTAGAGGTCTTGAAGCAGATTTTCATTCTCCTATACCTATGATAGATCGAAGAGAGATTCGCTACGTTGATGGATCAACAACAACAAAAACATGATGCCTTTCCATGTGTAGGAATGGTCTTTTGATGAATATATATATATATATATATATATATATATATATATATATATATATATATATATATATATATATATATATTTGGTGAAGCATGGTATGATTAGGATGATAATTTACGTAGCTTAATTACAATTTGATAATAATTGACATAGCTTAATTTCCCCTCTTTTATTTCCAACAAAAAGGGGAAAAAAGAACAGCTACAAAAAGCGAAGGAAAACCAAGCAAACAAGAAAGAAAAAGGAAAAAGAAAAAAAAAGAAGACAACAAAGAAGGAAAGATACAAAACAACCCGCCCTAAGAAGACCTAAGAAGACCCAATACAAAACTAGCAAAACCCAAGAGCCAAAGGAATTCATGGTGCCTAATCTCTGGAAAGAATCAAGACTCTCGGGAACACTCCAGCAGCCGACATAGAACTCCTGAAGCAACGATTATTTTGCTCAATCCAAATCAACTAAAAAACCGCAAGAAGAATTTTTTTTCATTTCTTCCTTCCTAGTGCTCCTCCATCATCAGCATGCCAAATTCTAAAGAGAGAATCTATAAACTCATGCATGGGCCACGAGATACCTGCTAGTCTGAGCACCCTCCACCAAATATCTCCAGAGAAAGGACAGTGAATAAAAATATGGTCCACTATTTCTTCAGCTTTCATACACGGGGGACGTTTGGAAGCTGCATCCCTCACTTTTGAAGATTATCTACAGTTAGGTTCTATTCCTCCCAGCGAGCCACCCAAAGACTGCTATTTTCGGCGGGACTCTATAGGACCAAATTGGGCTGGTGTGAGAAGGGGAGCACACTGAAGAAGTAGTTAAGGAGTTGTAAAAGTACTTCGCCAAGAACAATCCCTTCTTTGACAACATCTAGAGGATAGAGTCTTCCGGCTTTGAATGGTGAGGGGAAGGGGCATTCTGCAAAAATAAAAATAAGCTTAATCGGCTTGATAAGCTCTTCTCATGTTAAATCCCTTCAGAAATTAGGACTCCAATAACCTGAGTGATCTCCTCGACTATAACAGTTCATAACCAAATTGTTCGATCAGAAGCAACATAAAAAAGTGAAGGAAACAATTTTGCCAAAGAAAGATTACCAAACCAAAATATGACTTTCGACCCTTTCTCTACTTAATAAGACAGCCTGTCAAACATAGGAGCTGCAGATTTAACTATTCCTTTCCAAATGAAGGAGGTACATATATGGCCTGTCAGACATATAACTTAATTACAATTTGAATTTTTTGAAACTTAAACTCTACTGCGTTTCTATTAAAATCCATAAGGTGACAATGGGCTGGGCAGAATTCAACTAGTGCCCATCAAATGGACGACCAAAAGGAACTTTGTTCAGTGGCTCAAATTAAAGAGGCAAAATCCTGGAGCCTTCCAAATCCGTACCGTATATGTGCGACTGATCATTAGTAGCTAAAATTTATTAATTTGTTATGAACGCACACCATAGAAAATTCATCTTTGCTTCCTTTTATATCCCGCACATCGTTTCCCGCCTCTTCATCCATGTTCTTGCAATTCCCACTCTCTCAGTCTGTCTGCATTTTTACAAACCCTTGCTTCCCTTTCACCACAAAAACCTCATTCCAGAAGCATTTCAGCAGAAAAGCAGCGCCCGAGCTTGACGATTGCTAGCGAACGGTACGTGATCTTCCACATGATTACACTCCAACCGATCGATATTCTCCTATCTGGATTTTTTTCATCTTCGATTTCGTCTTCCTTTCACGTTTCTATGAAATTTCGAGCAATTCATCCTCGTGTTCGTTGATCTTCAATTGATTTTTTTTTTTTTCACAGTGAAGAAACCCTGGAATTAGAGGGACTTGGAGCATGATAAGATCGGATCTTAAAAATTCCAAGAATTTCTAGGGATTTGATATAATAAAATCGGAATAACCTAAATGAATGGTAAAATAACAGATCTGAGAATTGTAGTCATTCCCTACCTATGTAGTTTTAGATGTGATGAGACTGGAAAATCATTTTCTTGCTTTTTTTTTTTTGTGCCGATCTTGAATGTTTTCATGAAGTTCTCAGCTTAAGAATGTCAAAACTTCGAAAAAATGTTGCGTGCTTATGATTAAATCAGTTTACATTATATGTGCTTTTCTAGATTTTTTCCCCCTTTGTGACGTTTCATATTTTATTTTTGATTTTTTTCAGGTGACTGCTGCTTGGTGTTTTGATTTCCAGTTAAATGACAGCAATTGATTCAATGGAGCTTGATGGGGTAAGAAATGTACTGCAAGTAAGCTATCCAGGAAACAGTCTTTTAAGTTCTTATCATAATAGAAGTTGTTATTCAGGAAATTATCACATGCAGTCGATCTTATGGGAAATTCCCACACAGTCGAGCTTGTGGGCGCAGTGTAAATGTGTTTGTGGAATCCCAACCGTGCATCTGGTGCTTTTCCTCATGTTCACCGTCGAGCCCAAAATTCAGCCCTGTACAAAACTTAGATGGCACACACGTTAGGGAAAAATGTAAAATATCCCGAAAACCTCCAAATTCATGTGGCCCACATGAGTTTTGGAATGGCCTGATTTTTGGTGTGTTCCTTCATCCTGGTGGTTCACATCATATGAGTGGAATGGATGGGATATGCACAACATGGTGGGCCAAACAAGAGATATGGAAGTTTCTATGGTGTGTGTCCCCCTCCCTTGGTGTCACCCACCTGGTTTAGATCAGATTGATTTTTGGGCTCTGGACCTAACATGTGGTGCAACAACTGATGGATGGTTATTCCGTATGCACATCACGGTGGGCCCCACACAGCTTGGCCATATGTATCATGCGGTTGATTGTATGTGATCACTCACTTTCTTCTTGTTCCATGTTATCTAACGTCAGTCAATGTTTACCAATTCGAGCTGCATTCTCCTTTTAATGAGCTATATATGCATGCTATCATTAATATCAGCTATATTTTATCAGATTATTTTTGGTGTTCTCTGACCTGTGCACAACACAATGATTTGTATGTCGTGTTCTGCACAAGAATAGGAGATTTTCTACAATAGTCTGGGGACCTTGGCTTTCACCACTGTTTGAAAATCACACAGATTGGATTCTCCTACCCATCCAATTGGTGGATTTTTCTGCTCAATGGTGGCCATTGCAAAATTCTCTATTTTCATCCATTTGTAGGTTATGGACTTACAGGTTGGATGATTAAGTGCTCCAGGTTGGTGGAACTTTTCTGCCTTGACCCATTCACTACAGGGCCCACCAGATGAATGATTCACATCCCGGACTTCTGTACCAAACTGCCACATGTCAATTTTTGATGCATTGCACAGGATAATAAAACTGACACTCTAGGCACAAATTAGATTATGCTATTAATTCTTTATCATGTTCTAGCCAGGCAAACCTTTTTAGATCATCAACAAAGTGTTAAAATTTTCCTTATGGATTTTGGATTGTCTTGTATGCTCCCATTTTCGTACAAATATTTTGTTGCATGAAGCTGTAACAGCTAAAAAAGTGCAGAAAATCGGACAATTTATGGCTGAAAATATATTTTAGGTTCATATGGGCAAGTGTCAGAGTTTTAGCAACAATTTTTATACCAGTAGTCTGTCTCGAAAGATCTCAATCGGAATTACAGTAGAAGCACCTGCAAAGACCAGAACTGAAGCTAGAAAGGAAGGTAAAGCTGCATCACCTACTATGGAGAAGAAAGTTGCTTCTTCTCAAGGAAAATGTGTGGAAGCAGACAAGGACACAGGGTTGAAATCTGTATTAACAGAGAAACAAGCAGAAGGGCCAGACCAGGAGACTGCAGCATGGTTTTCTACCCAACCATTATATCAAGAAACAGCATTAACAACACGTTTCAGTTTTATGCAAATCGAACTTCCATTATACAGTCCACCGATGGTTTGCATAAGAAATTTGACGGTGTTACCTACGGAAGGAAGACAGAGAAGGGTGGAAATGTTGAAAGGGTGGAAGAATTTACATTTGCAACTGCACAGGAAATGTGTGTGTCAGATAAGGTAGCAGAGGGAGAAAAACTGGAGACAATAGCAAAGGGAAATGAAGCTTTAAGAATGAAGCTTTGGGAGATATTTGGGACCACACCTTCAAAGAATGATCAGAATTTGACTACACAGACACTCAAGGCGGATGTTAAGAATTCAAAATCAGGAAAATGGGGGGATTGTAAGGATGAGTTCGTCAAACCTGGGCAAAATTCGGATTCCATTGAAATTGATTCTGAAAGCCCTAACCAAAATGCTTTGAGACCTTTTACTCATTCTTTAACTCGAAAGAAAGCTCCGCCTAAAACACAGTGGAAGTTGCAGCACGAGATCAATAAGGGTGTGAATGCGGTACTTCCCTCAAGTTGCTTCAAACTGAAGTGTCCAGAAAAGAACATCTTTGCTTTTGATGAAGCAGAAGGGAGAGTGGGAAGCTTACACTGGACTGCCAATGGTAGCTCCTCTTTCTTTAGGAGGAAGAAGTGTGAGAAACGGAGTGCTAGAATTCAGGCCCCTAGGATCTGCCTCCCCAGGAAACCATTTTGTAAAAAGAGTTTGCAATCCCCTGCAAGGGAAAAAACACCCTCACCACCTGAGAAAACAGCACCAAAGGTTGATACAGAGGTACACTTTCACCGCCCCCCATCTCAGAATCAGAACAATAAATATTCCCTGCAACCTAAGAATTTGTTCCTAGAAGAATTTCACGATTCAAAAATAACAATGAAGACAGCTCCACAGGAAGATTTAAACAGTCCGCAGTCACCAAAGAATGCAAATCTTGAAAAGAAATTTGACAACTCACCAGTTCCAAAGAATGCAGACCCACTAGAAGATTTCAACAGTCCCTCACCAAAAAATACAGACACCCAAGAAAAGTTTGGCAGTTCAACATTAAATAATTACACAGACCGACACGATGGTTTTGACCATCCAACATTTGCAATGAATGCACCCATGGAAAATCGCATTCCTAGCCCACCATTACCAAGGAGTCCAACCACGGAAGAAGTTTTTTGCAGTTCAGCACCGTCCAAGAGTAGAATTGCTGCTGAAGTATTTTGTAACATCAGGACTTTCCAGCACTCGAGATGGGGTTTTGTTGGATCAGATATGCAAACAGAATCCTCTGTATCCTTGCTGCTTTTCAAGTTCCTGATTCTTCCCTGGTTTAGAAGCTGGAATATAATTTATTTCTTTTTCCCTTTCGCCTTCCCTTAATGATTCTTCAGGATGATACCAGGGAGTTTAAAGGGTCACTCACCAAGGAATCAACACCATTTATAGAAAAGAAAGATGCAAGAAGGAGTTCATCTCTATCGTCAATGGAAGTACAGATTCCTGAGAGCTCAGAAGGGGATGAACTCGCTGACAAAGGTTACAAATATACTCTGAATATCTTCTATGCATTTACATGCATGCATGCGAAGATACAGATGGATACATTAATATAAATGCATACTATTTGATGCTTGAAGGATGAATCATGCAAGATGTCACTTATTCCCTTACCTTTAGGGTTTCCCTTAGATATATGGCACCATTGGCAGCATTCAATTTTGGTCGTGATGGATGTTCTTGAATTTTCTACTCAGCGATATAGGAAATGTAGAGGAATGAGTAGTAGATCATGTAAACTTATGACAAGTGCCATTCAGAACAAATCAGATAAGTGCGTGTTAAAGTTTCATTGGGAGTTGCAGATGACAATAAAGAGAGCTCAATTGCATATATCATTTGGGAAAGGATTGTGTGCATTCAGCATGTGACGATGGTTGGTATGCACATATCTCCCACCATCTAACAATGGAGGTTGGGAATCTTAACATGCATTTCAAAATGGACTTTCGAAAATCGAAGTTTGAAGTTTTTCTAGTCCTGCTAACTATCTTTAAATGGTGGGAAATAATGTGCGCACCAAATCTTGTTTCTCTCTGGGCACACAGAAGTCATGTTTGCATCATTTTGAGGGTATGGCGCAGTAACTACAGTAAAGAAAAATAGCTGTGTGAACATTTCCCAAATAGACAAACTTCAAGAATGTTCATATTTTAGTATTATTTTAGATGTATGATTGGTTCTTGATTGAATAATTCTTGTTTTACGTTGGGCACCATCATCATCATCATCGTCGTTGTAGCCTTGTCCCATCTACATGGAGTTGGGATTGGCTTACAAATCCTTTTTTGCTAATCATTCCCATCTAAGTGCATATCCTGTTTTTTCCGTCTCCTCCTTTCTTTCATTCCATGTTGCCCAGACAGAGCAAACCAATGCTGTGTTGCACATCGCAATCATAGAGAAAAATTGCGATATCTACAATCAAATTCAACATTAGTACAGTATGACAACATGGTATAAAAGTAAGATGTATCGTACATACAATATAAACCATGCAGCATGCATATGAATTATGAAAATCTAATATTAAATTGTACCTATATAAGTTGGTTGACATTTGGTTGGTGAACACCCAGAAAATTGCAAACATGTTTATTATATTTCTCATTTTCATAAGACATTCAAAAGTTTGCTAAGCCCACACGCAAGACATGCCTATATGGTATACATGTGTGAGATCTCAGCTTTTCATTGGGTGGGCCACACTGTATGGATCTTATGGTTCCATCAGGTGGGCCACACTGTTTGGATCTCACGGCTTAAAACATTGACCATCTAATTCATCAGATGGTTTGCAGTGTACAAAACACATGGATGGATAGGAAAAATTCATTTATCCATCTGTTTGTTTTGTACAGTGAGGTCCACTCGGGGGATGAGATGGCATGGTGTTATGGCCAGAAGATCTAGATAGTGTGGACACCTGATGGAAAGCTTCAACCTAACACACTTGTGCCATATTGGCACGCATGTGTGTTTGTAAATGGGCAGGGCTCTATGCAAGTGAAATTAGCAAACCTCAATTGTTCAAGTTCTTTTCCTATATTGATTTCTTTTGCTTCAATACTAAGTACCTATATGCCGGGTCCTTACTCATGCCTTGGTGGTAGACTCACAAGAGTTTCAACACGAGGTCATGGGTTCGAGTACCCACTGTGGTGTGAGTGTGTGGGTGTGTGTGGGGTGTGAGTGCGTGTGTAAAAAAAAAAAGTACCTATATGCCTGTCCATGACATGCGTAATCTTGCAGTTCTTTTTAAATCCACGTTGACCACCTCATCTGTATCTTGAATGGACGCAAACACTCTGAGCAGGCATCATTGAGTTTTTGCATTCTCTCTCTACTGTTATTATCTTTTTGACAGGACCTTTCATGTGAATTTCTGAAATCTTCTAATCCTAAGTCTTGTGAAAATCCTTGTCAGAACTAAAATAATGAGAAAATGGGTCACAAGGATAGATGCTTAGTATAATACCCTATGTGATGTGCAGGTTTCAGAAGAGAGAAATGGCCTTCAACAACTGGTAGCCATGAGAAGCCGCCATTCATGCTTCGACGCAGCAAAAGGCTCTGCAGTCAAGAAGACACTAAACTCAGTGAACTCAGCCCCACCTCATCCTCCTCGAAAGGCACTTCCATTACTTTATCAAAATTCCATGTTTAGAAGTTGTGCCTTACCATTTCTTTGAACTCCCAAGTCCAACATTTCTTCTGTCTTCCCACAGAATTCTTTGTAACTGAAGAAATCAATGGGTTCCAAGGAGCTTCAGAAAATGGCTTGGGAAGGTTGTTCCTTTTCTGAATAGCTAATTCCAGTAACTTGACATAATCTCATTTTAAGTCTGCATCTCAACAATGGTATTCAGATAAACTATATTGTTAGTTGATAGTAACCCTGCCATGCCAAAAGGCAGAAAAGTCTGTAGCTTACAAAATTATCCTTTTTTTTTTTAATTTTTATTTTATTTTCTGGAACCTGTGGCTTTATCCTCTATCATGTGGTGTTTGGTTTATTCATTGTCTCACATAGCAAGGAAAGCTTATGGGTTGATTTTGTTTTGGTGCACCAGGGCCATTGCACAGTTTGCATTGGTCTTAGAAAGATATAAAACCAAAATGAAGTTACAGACAACCAAGAAAAGCTCTGCGATTCTGGCATCTGTTGCTGACAGAATTCATTTGCAGCTGCAGGGGGTTGTGTCTCAGATTCAGACAGATGTGTAGGTGTTTCTACATTCAACTTTAAGACTGTATCGTTTGTAGATGAATCATAGGGTCCTGAGCCTCATCAAATGTATGCTTTCCTGATGTGTAGGATTGCCTACATGTGGGGTCCATGGTTTGGCGAGCCAGATCTTTGATATGATAGGCCCATCATAGATGGGACATGCCCCAAAGATATCCTGGACTGAAAGATCCTAACCCTTCAGTCACCAGCATATTTTATGTTGATTGTGCACTGTTGCAATATGCTTTTCCTTTCTAAACTGTCCATTTGTGGGGCACTGATTGCATGGTTGGAATTCTTCTATATAGGACTTCTTTTTTGGGTATTCTCCATCCACTGTGAGGTACTTACATCAACCATCCAGATCAAGAAACTGTGGGCTCCACATGCACATACTTGTGCACATCAGCAAACTCTGTGTTTTCTGAGGTTTGGACTATATAATTCCATCTTCCATAAACCTCATGTTTTTAGCCATTTATTTTTGCAGAGGGAAGTTCATAAACCTCAGCAAATCCAAGAGAAAACGTTTGGAGTTGAGATTCCAAGGTACAGAATGTATTTCGGAGAGCAAGTTGGTTTCTGTGGAAACCAACCTCTTGGTTAGCATACCCCTTTAAAATTCCATACTTTGATTCCTTTCCCATTTTCATTAGACCCAAAATTCCCCATCATTACGAACATGCTTCTATGCCTGTAATAAACTGGCAACCTGTGTCAGGACACCTATCTACTGGGCTCTCAAAGTATGGTATATGGTTACAAGGCAATGGCTACAACGCCTGTCTACATATGTGTGCATCTCTACCCCTGCATGCTGCCTGGGTGCCTTATAGCTGCAGTTACCTGTTAAGAATGCACATAAAAACCTGTAGAGTGTGAGGTCATTATAGTCATTTATGGGTGGTGTTTGATCAATTCAGTAAATTTTATGCCCCTTTCATTCGAAGCTTGATTTGGTCAATTGATGCAGAGAAACAAGAGCGACTAAAACTCATACACGGTGAGTTCAAAGAAGCCGTAAATAAGCACCTTGAAGAGTGCAGGAATGCACTTGAAGAGCTTGAAGCATATCATTTAGAAATAAAGGGAAATGCAGAGAGGGAGAGTAAGGGAATCTTATCTACTGTGTTGCAGAATGTATAAAGAGGCATGCATACATGTATATGTAAGATTGAGGTTTGCTAATCATCCCATTCATTTAAAGTAACCTATATGCATACTGCTACTTGTGACAAGTTGGCATAAATCTGTGATATATAATTGGTCCATCACATGGGTCCACCACCATGTAGAAGCCCTGGCCTGAAAATCAGGCCAGTCCACTCATCAAGGGGCCCATGGTGTTCAAAACAAAATGAAGGTTTAAAACATACTTGGCCAGGTTTTCTTTAGCCATCCATTAGTTTCAAACCATAGCCAATGTTTTGAGTGGACCATCCAACTTTTGGGTCAGGGCATCCACAAGGTGGGACCCACCTGATGGCCAAATGGATCCCTTGCTGTGCCTTGTTCATGTGGGCGGGAGTAGCAGACCTCTATAAGCTGCACATCTTTTTTATGTTCAGGATCCCTTTTACTTTTTGAGTCCACGACTTTTTAGGATCCTTCCATGCAATAATAAAACTGAAGAATCTTTTATATGTTGATTGAAGCACCAAATTCTAATCCGCTATGTTGATTCCTTTATACCATTCAGAGGCATCACACAGGAAGCTTCTCGTACAAGTGGAAGAGGCAATCGAGATGCAACTTTGTGATGCTGAAAAGAGCATCACTGCTATCCACAAGGCAAGTTGTCTGTTTACAGGTTGTAATTTACTAGGAAGAATCGGACATGATGCATCTACGATTGATAAGAATAACCATCCACTATCTTCTGGGAACATGGTTTTGGTGCCAACATGCGCCACATCAGGCGTGGATACTTCATGCTCCATGCATCATAGGACCCATCATTGACTTGCATTCCTTACCTCAGAAATTATTATTTTTCCATACTTAGCTTACAGTTTGAGACCTTGCATTAGTGTTTCTGCTCTTATTCCTTGCAGGCAGCAAGAATGAAGATGCAGGGATTGAAACATGCACTGGAGGAGTGCTTAAGTGAAGGACTTTTTAGTTGATGGTATGGTTTATGTTTGTAGGCAAAAGCTTAATGACCTGATTGTATTCACCAAGTGGAGGCTTTTGCTCAGAGATGTGAAGGCTTATTAGAGGAGTGTGTAGATTCTTCGACATGTAAGCCAGTTTTCGTGTTTTATGAGTGCTCCACTCTACTCTGCCACCCATTTCTTCTGTTTATGGTACACTAAGATATTGATACATGTATTCATGTGGATTCTACCACCATGCACAGGAGAGGGCCCCAGTTGTCTGATGACATGACTGTTGAGGTGGCATTGCTTGGATTTGTATACCAGTTTTTTGTTTAGGAGGCAACAAGGTTTTATGTGGTGACGGCAACAAGTAGGTAATTCCTAAATTTTCAGCCATGCAAATTTAGATCGATGATATGTTCATTAGTTGATGTGATTTAATCACAATCACATACAACGGATACCATACATACCAAACAGAAGTAGTGACAATGGTATTGGAAGAAAAAAAGCGATTGAAAATGGGTCAGACCCTTATCATACATTTTGCATGGCATACATGTACGAGTCTGCCGACATATTTAGATAAACAACAAAACAGGTTGAGTGTCTTGAGAGAGTTTAAGGTTGCAAGATGTTCTGTTGCTGAAGTATGTTGCAGTCTCTAAATCATTGAAGCTTACATGGCAAGGGCATCAGGCATGTAAGGTTATAACTTAAATCTTGGTAAACTCCTAATGGTAGTGAGATTATCAGGATTGAATTCACAAAATATCAAGAAAAATTGTGCCAAATCAAACTGATTAATCAGGAAATATCATGATATTTGGTGCAACCAAACACACCATAAATGTAAAATTAAGGTAGGATTGGGACTGTATGCACCTCATCAGAGAACAGGATAGATGGTACTCTGCTTTCTTTGGTAGGTAGTGAGATAACACATGCTCTGCTCGACTTCCTAGACTTCCAATGGATGTGACAGCCCAAAAATGGAAAAGCATGTTTTACATTTGTTTGATGGATCTAGTGGTTGGTGATCGACGGTTAAGATTAATTAAGAAAACTTTTCATCTCTTGAAGAGTGGGCCACACCATCCATGTTCTCGGCCCACCATCCCCATGTCCTTTCTCGTGTCATTCAATGCCTCTGAAGAGGACATGAGAGATACTCACCCCTCATCATGGCTTATAGGGTGGGACAGGTTCTCTTATTGTATGTTTACACTAGCAATATATTATAAATGCGAAGTAGTCACTCGGACTCATGATTTGCAATATGTACATCATGACGGTCCATATCATCCAATCCATCAACATCTCCCCCATATCCCCACCTCTCACAGCACGTGAAGCTCACGCGCATTGGCACTTAAGCACTGCTACTGCCCTTTCTATCTCCTCACAGGGCATTAAAGAGGCCAAAGGTTTCGCTCTCACCCGTTAATTTGGGTCAACATCACCGCAGTAGTACATGCACCCTCATAAAAAATGCCAATGGGTGGTGGGCCCCACATGGAAAAAGCCAATCCGCTAAGTTCGGGTCATGACTCTGGGGTCATGTCTGGGAGAAAAAACCTCCTGTCCCTCTGCACCTCAAACTCGATCCCCACCACTAATCTAATCAGACACGTCCCTTTCTTAGGGCTAAAAACAATCCAAGGGAAGACAAACATCCACCCATTAAATTACTTTAACCCATGCCCACATATCCGGGTCAAGATCTCATCGTACAAACCTTATCTTAATCCGACCATATCCTATTATAACTATTTTAACAACCGTACTAAGGGTCCACCAACTTTACTGAACTAACAAATAAAAGGGAGGTTTTGCCTTCAGCGCGCCGGATCAGCAACGGGCGTTCCCCACCAAATACTAGAGTTGCGGCGTGCCGGGAACTGGATCCAGACCGTTCATATCTTGGGCCCTGTCCATCACTGGCTCCCGGTTTAAAATCTCACCAAACGAACAGTTCTATCCATTTGTGCTGTCAATGGACGATCAGGATGAAAACATACTAAGCAGGAGAAACTGATAACTGGGGTAGCCCGTTTGTGGATTTTGATGGAGGGCCAACAGGACGAGCTAGATGGACGGCATGGATTGATCTCCCCACTTGCCATGTATTAGGTATGGGGCCACAAACGTCTTTTATTCAACAAAACAGAAACATTAATAAAATAAGATCACCACCAGCATAAAAAGCCCCCTCCAACGGAATTGGATTGCGTCCTGAGTTACTCAGGACGCTCTTATCGTACTGAGTAAACTCAGTTGGGCCCACTGTAAATTTATGTAGTTTATGTACACCGTCCATCCGCTTTTCCAGTTCATTTAAGGGGTTGAAACCAAAATTGAAGCATATCCAAAACTTAGGTGGACCATACCACAAGAAACAGTGGGTATAATGATTTCTACTGTTGAAGCCTTTCTAGGGCCCACAGTGATGTTTATTTGTCATCCAGCCTGTTCACAAGATCACACAGACATTGATGAAGGGAAAAAACAAATATCAGCTTGATCCAAAACTTCCACGGCCCCCAAGAATTTTTCAATGGTACAGATCCAATTCATATTGTTTCCTGTGGTGTGATCCACTTAAGCTTTTTACATGCCTCAATTTTATTTCAAGCTATAAAATTATCTGTTAAAATGGATGAACGGAATGGATAAAATACATAAATCACGGTGGACCCCACAGAGTTTACTCAGTACGCAATACGCTTCCCTCTCCAACAACGTAGCCCATCAAATATTTAAATTATTAATAATAATATTATTATTAATAATAAAAAATTAAAAACCGTCAAGCTCAATAACAAGTCAATCTCTTACTTAAACCCTTCAACTCATATTTCAAACACTACCTTAAACCTCCACCACATATTAAATAAGAGTCTATACTCTTATGGTATATCTATGGTGTTAGTCCTACTCCTGTATTCTTAGAGTATATGCTATGATGCTAGTCCTACTCCCATGTTTGCAATCAGGTAAGAAAAGTGCTTGAGTGCTCTCAGGGCACTCTAAGCTATGGTGCTCCTAGTTGGATTGGGACACTTAAACCATCCAATCCATTGATCTAGACCATTCATTAGGTTCAACACACATTTCATGGGCAACCCTGCATTTGATATTAACAGTCAAGATCATTTACCTAAAATAGGTCCTATTGGCAATCTCATCCATGTATTTATTAGGCTCATCAAGGATTGCTTCTTATTGTAACGGATCATGTCTGTTAGGCAATTCCAATGGTATCCATGGCTTAGAAAAAAGGCTGGCTACAAAAAAATGGTCAAATCAAGGTTGTATTGGATCATCTGATTAATGTGATGTTCACATCTTGCGCTATGTAATGTGTCCTGGACTTAATGGACGGTTTGGATCGATTAAGTGCACTGTCCAAATGGTATGAGAACTATAACTGACAGTGCCCTGACTGAGAGCGGTGAAGCAGTCTCATGGTATAGAGACTACAATAAGTTCAGACGGGAGGATAAGAAAATATCTTTCGTATTCGTCTCACCACACAAAAACTCCACCACGTTTTAAGCAAGGACTATTCCAATTACAAACTGAGGCCGTAGCTACTACATCGTTTGTAGAATAGGCGTAAACTGCAGGTCCTGCGCTGTGGGGCCCGAGTTGATGACCCATGGCATCCAATCCGTCCAAAAGGATCAAGCCACCATGAAATTGGGATTCCCAAAAAACCAGATCAATCCAATCACCATGTGGGCGACCACCTGATTTTGGAGTTCTTTGGGTGGTTGTCCATTGTTTCCTTATGGCTCACTTGATGATTGTATATTGCTGATCTTTTGGAAATCCAATCATAATGGTGGAGCTCCCTTCATGCGCAGGTTGGATCGCATAGAAGCAGTACGGTGGGCCACAAACGAGAAAACAATGGACGACCGCCCCAAAACCTACGGTTCACGTGATGGTTCGATCGACCTGGCTTTTGAAGCGCCTGAATGTCTTGGTGGGTAGATACTTCTGGACGGTTGGATCGCATGAAAACATCACGGTGGGCCGCAGGCACAAGAGCTGTGGATCCAGCGAAAGATGTGGACAAGATCCTAACCGCTCGTCAGGATCGTTTGACCTTGCGTGGTAAATGTTCCAGAATCTATACCGTTTGGACTAGGGCTGAAAGTCGGGTTGGGTAGGGTCGGGTTGGTGCGGAACCCAACCCAACCCAACCCAACCCAACCCAACCCAATGTTCCTATACCTCAACCCTAACCCACCAACCCAACCCAACCTCCGGTTGGGAATTCTCAACCCAAGCCCAATCCAAGCGGGCTCGGTCGGGTTGATTGGGTTGATACATGTTAATATTTTCGTTGTTACATTAATTTATTATGTTTCAATACACGCCTTATTTTTTTTTGTACCTATAACTTTATTAATTATATATGTACTTATTTATATAAATAATTTCACTTTTCCTAAACAAATAAGTTAAACTACAAGTAAATATTATAAGTTTACTTCACTAAAGTATAATAAAAATATAAGTAACTTGTATATAGATTGGGTTCGGGTTGGGTCGGGCAACCCGAGGCCTCAACCCAAGCCCGACCTAAACTTTATCGGGTTGATGTTTTCATAGCCCAAGCTCAAGATCGGGTTCGATACTTCTTGCCCAAGCCCAACCCAATGTCGGGTCGGTCACGGGTTGGTCGGGTTGAACCCACCCAACTTTCAGCCCTAGTTTGGACAAATCCTATTCGTTGATTGAGAACAATTTTTTTTTTTTAAAATAAAAGAAAACGATGGCCGGTCAATGGAAGCTTTGCAACTTTCTCTATAACCATCCATTTCCTTTCTCCAATTGGATGGTTAAGAAGGTACAAACGTTGTGATTTTTGAGGTATGGCCCATCCAAGCGAAAGCCTACTCGACCATCGGTTCAGATCATGTACACGTATGCCAGAAAGAGGCGACCACTAAAGTGTAGTCCTAAGATGATCCCTGTATTATGGACACTGCGCCGTATCTTTTTTTCTCGAAGCTTTTAATCAGAGGCCATTGGATGGTAACCAAGGTGGGCCCCACTCAAGCTCAATCATAGCTAACCATGAGAAGTGGGGGAGTGGAATAAGGGAACCAGAGGCCTTAACCATGGTTAATTGCTTGGGTGAAGGTATTAACCTGCCCTTCCTCGGCCTCGTGCTGGCCCTTTTCGCAACATTTCCAAGAGCCGTTGGATCCACGCCCGCTCGAGAACTTCATAGCTATCTCGAATCTCGTTTATCGACCTCCTCATCAGATACGTATTTTTTAATTTCCGAAAGTACCCTCTTGAGGATTTCTCGATTTAGCTGTAGTTCGTGTAGTTTTCTTCTTCCTTTTTTTTTTTTTTTTTTTGGGGAGGCGGAAATCGTGTAATTGGGTTTGTTTTAGTGGGTTGGAAGTCTAGAAAATCGGTATAGAGAATTAAATGGTGTGGGAGAGATGGGATTTTTGAAACTTTGGCGATTTTTTTTTATTTTTTATTTTTGCTGGTGGGTGTTTGAGATTTTGGGAAAATAAGCTGGAATTCGATCGATTTCGGTGGGAATTGTAGGTTTCTGGAGTGGATTTTTTGTTTTAATTGATTTTGATGTGTTGGTTAATTTGAATCTTTGAATGGATTTTTGATTGGTTTTTTTTTTTGTTTTTTTTTTTTCATTTGAATGTGAGAAAGGTGGGATTTTCTTAAATCTCTGATAATTCAAACGTTGGGGCTGTTAAATAGGCATTGGAAAGTGGGCTTGATTGCATTTTTTATTAGAATGATTATAATGTAAAAGTCAAGGAGTTTTACATTGAATAACCCAAATGCAAACGAGGATCTATTTCTCTGGTTTTACTGGGGTTGTTTGATATCTTACAGTGCTGTAACTTGGGGAAAGGGAATTCTATTTTGAAGAAAATCCAAAGGAAGGGGCCTTTTTACAACTAAGTTTGTTGGGTATGTGAGAGTGATTTTGGTTTAGTTTTTTTAAGCTTTGGTTTATTGAATGAGATTTTTGAAGAGTGGGTTTTGAATTTAAGGAGTGGAGAGCTCCAATCATGTGTGGGTTTTTTGTTTCTTTAGTTTTTGGGGCTTGACTAAGGTAGTGTTTTCAGTTCCATCCATCATGCCTTACTCCGCAATTTATCCCATGGCAAAGGTGAAACCGGAATCGACCCAATCGAAGATGACTAATTGCTCTGCCGAGCTCTCTTTCTTGTAAGTTTAGCTTCTTCTCTTTATAATCTCAAATTTTTGTTGTTGTTTTTTTGGATTCAATTTTAGTTAATTTTGCTTTATTATATTATCTATCATATGTAGGCCTGAGAATGAATTTGTCGAGCTACTTT
The DNA here is from genome assembly GCA_003013855.2 of Liriodendron chinense. Classification (NCBI taxonomy): domain Eukaryota; kingdom Viridiplantae; phylum Streptophyta; class Magnoliopsida; order Magnoliales; family Magnoliaceae; genus Liriodendron; species Liriodendron chinense. Next base: position 844,081 of record ML058484.1, on the reverse strand, counting down.
GGGAAAACGGTCAGATTGTGATGCAAGGCCAGTCCAGTAGAACCAGAAAGAGTTCCATGTCAACTGGTTTTCCCTCCGATGCTCCCAAGGGCCACGAAAAGGACATTGGAGATGCCATTCTTCCGAAGATTGGAAGGTACGGTAATTTGGAGGCAGTTGTGAATGATTTTGCATCCTCAGGGCCTTCAGGTCATCCTTGTCTGGTTCAAGATGATGAGATGGTTCCTTGGCTGAACTACCCAATTGACGATTCTTTAGAAAGTGATTATTCAGAAATTTTCCCAGAATTATCAGGAGTTGTTCTTAATTCATTATCAGCACAGAATAATGCAGTACCTATTGATAGAAATGGTAGTTATGGTCCAGTAGTTAGAGATACGCATGTAGTTTCGACGCATGGCTCTGTTAATCAAGAACATAGGAATGCATCTAGAGTTGTTGGGGGAGGTTCAGATCCTACTAAAAATAGAAGCAGTCAGTTATTTTTGTCGCAGCAATGCCCAATTTCAGCGTCGAATATTCGATCAAGAGTTTCGGATTTTTCTACGAATAATAACATTAATCCCCACCAAGCTCCTTGCACGAATTCGATTCAGAAGCCAGTTTCGGCAGCTGGGATGTCCAATCCAAAGATGCACAAGAAAGATCTGCTGCCTCAACCTATTAAAAATGCGGGCTTGATGAACTTCTCCCATTTCTCAAGACCCGCTGCTCTTGTCAAAGCCAATCTGCAGAGTATTGGTGCTGCGGTCACTGGTTCCCCAGCTGTAGATAGGTTGAGAAGTAGCGACAAAGTGTCTGTCGCCGGCAGCAAACCCATCGAGCCATCTGTGGTTGAGTCCACAAGCGGTTCGAGAAGTGTCGCTGGAATTCTACACCAACCGGTTTTGGTGCCTGCCAAGATGGATTTAAAACCACCTGACAAGTGTTCCCAAGTCCCGGTCTCTTTCGAGCGGTCAGAAGCAATTTGTCCAGAAGAAGCCTCCAAAAATAATAGATCACCTGACCGCGTACTTTGTCAGAGTTCAAGTTTTGCAGCAAGCGTGGCCTTAGGAAGAACCGAAAGTGAAAAGGCTTTTGAGCCTGTGGTGACATCTTCATCTGTGTGTTCGGGCAACAGTGCCGGGGGAGTGTCAAATGATCCCAAGCATGGGATGAAGAGGAAATCTAGGGAAATTGAAGAGTCAGAATACCAAAGCGAAGTAATAGCCTTTCCTAATCTCTTGATTTCCTATCTCATCATGGGCTCCCATTTTAACAGGCTCGGTTTTTTATGTAGGATATTGAAGATGAATCTGTGGATGTAAGGAAACCAGCTAAGAGTGCCAAGCGAAGCCGAGCTGCCGAAGTTCATAATTTGTCAGAAAGAGTATGACTAACACAAGTTTTGCACTTGAACTTGTTGTCTTCATTTAAACTATGGAGTTTAACATGGTGTCTGCGATTTTGAACAGAGGCGAAGGGATAGGATCAATGAGAAAATGCGTGCATTGCAAGAGCTTATACCCAACTGCAATAAGGTTAGCAATCGTGGTTCAATCTAATTATAATACTAGATGGAGACTTGGTTTTTATTTTTTTCTTTCTGAAATGTTGTTTGTCAAAAATAAAAATAAAAAGTTCGGTGCACCATCAAATGACACATCAGCAAAGGCCTGTTATTTTGTGGGTTCTCCACAAAACATGCGGTTTGGAATTTCAGTTCAAGTTTGTGAATAGGGGTGACAATTCGTTGGGTTCAGGTCAAGATCAGCCCGAGCTCAACCCATTTACTAATCAGGCCAAGGATTCTGGTATGTACATTTACTAACCTGTGACTCATTACCCTGTGCCCGGACCTGACCCACTTAAAATTCATCAAGCCCAAGCCTGACCCGACCCAATGCATTCATTTGTAATTGGTCGGGCTTGACCGACCTGACCCAACGCGGCACGATCACACTCAGGTTTAAGAATGGAAAATGGGGCTAAAGGTAACCCAGCCTTGCCCTGTTAATAGATCCTTACAAATATATGCCCATTGTGTTATGTATCTTTGCTTATTGTCCATTAAATTATTTCAGGCTTTGGGCTGTGTCAGGTCAGGTCATCTGGCCCCATTGATAAGCTATATGGGCGAGTGGGCTGATCATATAGGGTTCGAGCCTGACCCCTCTAATGAATTCCCTGGGTACTTCTATAGTAAATGGAACATACAGAATTGTGATCAATCAAATATTGTAAAGCCTCTATATTTATTACCGTTCAGAATTGGACCATAAAGGAATTTCTGTCTATCCTGGCACCATAATATCAGATTGGGGAGGAAGATCAGAATTAGAGATTGATAGAAAAGCAAGGATATGGCCTATTTACTTAAATAGGCCACATTTTTTACCGAAGCCCCACCTTCTACCCATTTAGCTTGGCCCAAACCGACCTCAGAAGCAGGTCGGGGCAGTTGAACCACGGGCTGACCCCACCCATTGTCACTCCTAAATCTTGAAAATTTTCATTTCTAGTAGTTTCCTGGCTAAATGGTACTTTAAGAAAACAGAACAATGAGGTTGGTCTTTCTGAAATCTGAGTTGTTCTGGATAGTGAATATGATATCCATGGAAATGCAATCCACTGCTTTCTTCCTTTTGCTCACTTGTCGTCTTTGCCCTTGAAAGGTGGACAAGGCTTCAATGCTGGACGAGGCCATTGAATATCTGAAAACCCTTCAGCTTCAAGTTCAGGTGAAATTTATCTTGGCATCTGTTCAAAACTGTAGCTTCTCAAAAATAATAGTGTTGATATGGTTATCACAAACTTGTGTTTCCATTCCTCATGCAGATTATGTCTATGGGAAGCGGGCTGTGTATGCCTCCAATGATGTTACCTGCAGGAATACAACACATGCGCCCACCATCCATGCCGCATTTCCCACCCATGGGTGTAGGAATGGGAATGGGCATGGGTTTTGGGATGGGAATGCTCGACATGAGCTGTTCCTCTGGTCGCCCTATGATTCCTGTTCACCCCATGCATGGACTACAGTTCCCGTGCTCATCGATTCCGGGACCCCCAAATTTGCATGGGATGCCTGGAGCTGGCCTTCAGATGTTCGGAATCCCGGCACAGGGACTTCCTTTGTCTCTGCCTCGCCCACAGTTTGTTCCTTTGTCTGGGTTTCCGACAAAGGAGGCTTCAGTACCTCCTGTGTTGGGGTCTGCTATTCCTGTGTCGGTTCCAGATTCCGCTCCGCCTCCAAGTACAATGGAACAGACACAAGAGAAAAACTCACAAATGATGCATAAAGCAAGCGATGGTTGCCCACAGACTCAGAAGTCTACTCAGGTTCATGTTTTTATCTTTTAGACCAACATCTCATTCAGTCAATAAATATGTTTTATTTCCTGAGAAGAACTTTGATACTCTGGCAGAGTGTGATGGCTGATACACAGGCACTTAGAAATTACTTAGGAATTGCGCAAGTTACCTTAAGCTTATTGGATTATCTGACTATCAGAATGCACATTTATTGGATGGTTGACATTGAAAAATATCCAATATTCCTATTTCCACTGACAGGTATCCACAAATTTGTTCAATCATTCTGATCTTGAGATTGTGACTTGGCGACAGTATACTGCACAATCTAGTCGGCTTTGTTTGATGTTAATATATTCCGTGTACAATATCTGTATGTTTGTGTATCAAACGTCATACACAGCATGAGTATCATAGAACTCTTATTTCCTCTTCAAGTGCAAGTGGTGTCCACTGACTTTTTGTCACTCCTGCTACTAGGCAACAAAAGAATGCTTTGAACAGTCTAAGTCGGTGCAGCGGAATAGTCAAACACCTGCCAATCTTGATGGCAATGAAGCCATCAACAACACCATTGGTGGAAGTGGGCCTGCCTCCATCAGGACATCCAGTGAGTGAAAAATGGCCACACTGCACCGTTCTTTCCTTTGCTTTGCATCTATCATTTTCAGGGGCTAGTTTGTAATTTTCATTCTAGTCTACTTTATAGCCTGAAATCTGTTCTTTATATGCAGCGTAAGATTGATGGCCGTCTGTCATAAATCTCATGATCAGAGTTGGTGGAGGGTTGAGACTGGTGCTCAATTCACTTCATTCATTTACACTACGAAAAAAAATAACTTACTGTTGAGAAAGGTTTTCCGAGACTTGGCGCTGGGAGCCTTCACAGTAATGATATGCTTTTTGATCAGCAGGTAGTACTAACTGTGCTGAACTTTATAAGTCGAAGAGAAGTTGGCGTCGCTCGCCTTTGTACATTGAATCACGGGATGCATGCAGTTAGAGAGAATGCCAGAGGTTGAAATTGAATTTTCAACAGACCTTATCAAAGGTGTGGTTTTACACCTCTGTAAGCTTTTCTTGTGATCTATCGAATGCATCTCTCTCTCTCTCTCTCTCTCTCTCTCTCTCTCTCTGGTCATCAGTTCTATTCATTCATCAATATCTCAGGACCACAGATCTTTGGTGACTGCTGAAATTCTTCGTATTTCACTAGATTTTGACTTGGGAACGAAGTCAAATTTGAAGGAAATTAAAAAAAAAAAAAAAAAAGGTTTTGGGACTACAGAATATAGTAGCTTACATATCTATTCAGAGATTATTGAGACTGTTGATCAGTAGTTAGATAAAAGAACAGAACACCCAGGATCGTCTGGATCTTGTTTGAAATTTTTTTGCTTCTTTCTTGTCCTACAAAGATTTGATATCCTCTTAACTCTTCCATCATCTGCTTGAAAACCATTATCCTTGTTCCAGCTGCTTAAATTTGCAATACGTATCTAGAAGTGGATTTGGCATATGTCACTTCTAGCTGTGTAATTATGGATTTCTTTCCCCATCCAAGCGTTGCCCAATATCTGCACGTGCTTGTTTCAGGACACTCGCAATGGCAATAAAATTCGGTCGGTTTCTTGGATTGTTGGCAACATCTTCAATGTGGTAGAATCAACATCCCCATTCCAAGAAAACCCCACCATGATGGAATTCCATAATGCTAATGTCTCTTTCTGATGTAGTCTTGAAGACAAACTCCATCTCTCTCTCGTGGATCTCAATTTGGCGTACATATCCACCGATGCATTTACAGCAGATAAATCAAACTCACACATGTGTCTCACGGCCTGTGTGCGCGCGTGTGCATGTGGTGTGTGTGTGTGTGTGTGTGTGTGTGTGTGGTACTATGAGGTTGACGTCTGTGGGCCCCACTGTGATGTGTGATGGAAATCCTCACCATGAGTTTGGTAGGTCCCCTCTGGGTTGTGGGATATGTAAAAAATCAGCTGTATCTGAAACTCAGGTGGGCCATACCATCTGAAACCATGGAAAAGCATGCCTAAAACATCTAAAAGCATTTGGTGGGGCCCACCTGAATTTTGGAATGGCCTAAAATTTGGTTTGACCTGTCATCCAAGTGGGAAACACACAGTGGATGGGCTGGATGTCAAAACCACATCTCAGTGGGCCCTATGTACAATCAAGAAGGTTTTAATGGGCAGGCATCCACTCTTTACTGTTGTTTGTGGTGTGGCCCACCTAAGTCATGGATTGGCCTGATTTTTTTGGTCCACTGCTCACCATGGAAGGTTGCATCTGATTAATGGGATGGATGTCCATCACACATTACAGTGGGACCCACAGCTCGACCTCAAGAGAAGCTTCCCATGAGGTTGACCTCATAGTACCTTGCATTGTTTCCACAGTTTAAGGTCAAGAAGCCGCCGGAGGATGCTGCCGAACATAACCCAATCCCTTCATCTTCAGAGATCCAAATGAGCAGCCGTTAAATCTACTGTGGGAGACGGGCTTCGTGGGTGTTCCCATATTTTTATAAAATGCGCCAATTGAAGCATCAGAATTGAACTAATCACCCTCCATTTCACTTGTGAAGAATCTTCTAATCCCATCCCACTCTATGGAATCAACGCCGCAAATTAGCCTCTATTTCACAAGGTACCGCTGAAACAAATCTTCTTTTGGTCACTGCTGCATTTGGCAAACACAGCCACCATGATGCATTCCACAAATGTATTGGGTTTTTGTTTTGAGATGTTTTCACTGAAATAGATAGGATTGTCTAGATCTGTTTTTCATTGTTCAACCGGCAGGAAATCCAGAACATGCATTTAGTTGAAAATAAATGGGTTACCATGATTCCCCGCAGCTTCAAGTTAGAGAAATTTGATAATATCTATGAAAATCCACATTGGTAAAACCTTGTAAGAATTGTAAGCAAAGCAAAAACAGTTCTCTGCTTGGACAGTTGAGTGAACAGAAGAACAGCTGCTTCTATGAGACGATGGGTTTCTTGACTTCTCCTGGGAAGAACTGATTCACCACAGTAGCTATTTGGTAAGTAACTTCACAGAAAAAGAAAAAGTAGTACTTCTTTGTGGACTCCATACAAAACATGGCTACAATTATTTCTATTGAGAAATGGCTAGGCCCCCCTCTCTCTCTCTCTCTCTCTCTCTCTTCTCTCTCTCTCACTCACACACACACACACACACACACACACACACACACTGTTGGGTGAACAACTGTGGGCCCCACGTGATGAATATCCAAGTCCATGAGGGCCCCACCTTTGCTCCACAATATTAGGTGGTCACATAACATGGATGGCCTAGATTCAGGTATGAACCTTGGACATGTATAGGATGGATAGGATCATCAGGTCAAGGTGATTATTGAGAGGAATTGGGTGAAGAAAATATGGGGCACAAAAGCTGGTCGATCTAGATCCATGAATTTGATGGTTTTGTTCATAAGCAACCTGGGTAGTCCATTCTGTTGGCCATTGATTGGATGGCTAAAGATCATCATATTGAAGTGATTTTTTATTGGATTGAGGTAATATAAACAGCCCACAAGATCGATGGTCTAGATCCATGATGAAACAAATGTCATAAATGATCCAGATTGTTGGGCATATTGATTGGATGTCTAGGATCATCAAATCAAAATAATTCTTGAGAGTAAAAAGGACACCCGAGGTGAAGCCCAGAAGATGAGACAATCTTTTTCATGAATAATTTGGATCATTGATTTTGTTGGCCATCGATCAGATGGACAAGATCATCCGATGAAGTCATTCTCCAGAGGTACTAAGTTAATTTTTCTAGCAACAGAGTGAAAGCCTGTCTAAACGTTATACATGTGTCATAAATGACGCGTGTGAGATCTTAATCCATCCATTAGGTGGCCCAAGTCGACTGATCATATAAATACCAGTAGACATCCCACCACACTGATGCATCTTTTTCTTGGATCTCGTGAGCTTGGAAAACCTTTGAATGCAGCCTATCCAACTCATAGAACCCCAAAACTATAATAAGGCCCAATGGGCCTAACTGAGCCTGTAAATTCATGCGCAAATTGGAGTGCAAGCAAATGATGGGGTGACCCCTAACTCCCCTGAGTCATGCGTAGTGGACAATGGCCTGCCATGGAGTCACCATGGGTGCTGGCAGCAACAGGGCCGCCAGCCAAGCCTGTTCCAGCTGGCCCATGCAAAAAATAAGTGGTCCAAGACCAACTGTGATTAAAAAAAAAAAAAAAACAAAAACCATAGATGGGCAGAATTTTTGCAAATTTGGATAGATCTTGGGATCTCTCTCTAGATCTTATTGGATTGTGGTATTGGAAAACCAGCCGCAAGACAACAATACGATCCTCACCTTTGGGTAAAACGACCATTTCAGCTCATCAAAGGGTAAAATTACCTATTTTATCACTTATCAAAATGAACCCACAATTAGAGGTGGACACGAACCCACAATTAGAGGTGGACAAGGACCGAGCTAGCTTGGTTAGGTCGCTTGACTCAGCTCAGTTAAGCTTGATTTGAAAGCTGGGTTCAAGCTGAGCCGGAGCTGTTTTTTTTAGCTAAAAAAAAAAAAAAAATTGAGCGGACCTCCGGCCCAAGCTTGACTCGAAGTTGGTCTGAGCTTGATTCGGTTCGGCTCAGCTTGACTCGGCTCAATTTACACACACACACACACACACACACACACACACTTATACTGCCCGCTCCCTTTTTTAACTTTTCTTTTTCGCCTTAGCTTGATTTTTGCCCTAGCCGACTGACCCACGACTCGGAAGCTCGAGCTTGAACTCAACGCAAGCTGCTCGAGCTTCTGATTGAATTGAGCCGAGCTGGCTAGTATGGTTCAAGGACCGAGCTGAACCAAACTTGAATTGAGGTAGGCTGCTAGCTGAACCAAGCCAAGTTGGCTCCACTCGATTCGGCTTAGTGTCTAGCTCTGCCCATAATGCCATGCGCCCTCCAACCAACTAGATATACCATGTGGCGATGTTTACTTTTTAAGTTGCTAGAATTTACCAAAATCCACGGCCAACCTCGATAAATAAGGGCTCACCACTCTCATTTCTAAGGGATTCCAGGGAGACTTGAATGAGACTATCAACATGCATATTGTGAGAGAGAGAGAGAGAGAGAGAGAGAGAGAAGAACACTCCCAAGTCCAACACACACACACATGCACTAGTGTTGATCGTATTTTGCATTGTCGTTCTTCTGTCGTTGCTACTCTCTCTTCAAAACATACCCAAAGTTGAGATAGCGTGGTCTCCTTGGTAGAGGTTTTGGGGGAGTAGTGGCCTGCTAGTCTTTCTGACCGTATCGGTAATGGGTTTAGTTCATTGATACAAGGCTTTTTCAAAACTTATAAAATTTAAAAAAAATAATAAAAAATCTTAGATCTTGTAAATTAGTAGAGATCGTGTGCAAGCGTGGGTTATTGAGGTTGCCTAATCCCTTCATTGTCACCAAAGTCTTTATCTAAAATTTTTGGTGGCAAACCTTATCAAGAAAACTTAAATTAGAGAGTATTCCATTCTCTAACCCAAGGTGATTCTATGAGTTTTGCCGGCCATAAATTCTAAGTCTCTAAGTCTTACAAACACATTATTCCAAGTCCAAGCCATATTCATCCCAAACATCAGAACCAAGCTTTAACATCGCAGGGCATCATTTTAGAGCACATGAGCCCACCTCAAGGGATGGCATTGACAATACCATTATTTGACCTGGATCCATCGAAACCGGGTTCAAAACTAAGGTTCAAAGATCCAGTGGGTACTTGAACCTGAATTGTTCGGTGTAGGCCATTAGGATCCTGAAAAACGAGTTCTCAACTAGAGTGGTATCAGACTGTTAACACCTGAACCCGATCGATCAGCCTACCTATGGGTACACTCTAGGACCCGACCTGACCCTAATTTGTTGACAGCTCTATCCAAACCGTTGGTCTGATGGTATTTGAAGTGGATGTGGCATGGACAAATTCACCATTGGATCAGACCCTGGTGACTCTTCTAAATTGACCTTTCTTTATTAAATGTGAACCATCTGCCTGTCTTTCTATTTACGGTCTATTTGTAGGCCACATAGTCAAATGTTTCTGATCTTCAGATCTGGATTGTCCCCATCCTACAGCCAGAGCAATGTCTTAGATAACAAAACCGTGGGCCCCACAACGCACAGTATGCTGATTTGGTTGATGAGCAGGACCCTATAATCTAGACTCAAGTAGGTTGGGAGGGTGATAAGGCTGTTAATGGCCGAGGCCAACCTAGGCTCTGGGCCAAGATCGATATGGGCCGCTCTCTTATTTGTTCTCAGACCCATGGGCTGATTCGGGCCTTTCATTTTTGGCCCAAAATTGAAATGGGTTGGGTCATGTCTGGGCCCAGTTACACTACCATGGTTTGGGCATGGCCTGAAATCTACCAGAAAGGAAAATCCTAGCTGCTTTTTATGTTTGTTTTTTTTTTTTTTTGAGTGTGGATCGCCTATGTTGGTGGCATAAAAGAAGCCAGCGATGTCGATTTCTTATTCGTCCACATCATAAGAGCCGACGTCAGCTGATGTCATCAATAAATTTAAAAAAGAAAAAAAAATAGAAATACATTTATAGTTTTATACGTATTTACTCAGGGCGCGACTCGGGCGAGCCCCCGGAACCAGCAATGTAGGTGGGATCCTGAATCTGTGGCCCACCTGGATGTATTCGTTGTAGATCTATGCCGTCCATCTGTTTCTGCATATTATTTTATTTTATGCTATGGTACCAAAAACGAAGACGATGGAAATTTTGGGTGGACCACACAATGATTAATCACCAGTAAAAACCTTTTGTGAGTCACAAAAGTTTTCTATCAACCTGGATATTTGTTTTTTCCATTCATCCTTGTCTACGTAACCTTATCAACAGATTGGATCGCCAATAAACATTATGGTGGACTTCAGGAAGTTTTTAATGGTAGGTGTTCAATGAGCACTCTTTCCTGTAGTGTGGTCCACCTAAAACTTTTATCATCTTCGTTTTTGGTACCATAGCATAAAATAATATGAAGAAACAGATGGACGGCATAGATCTATAACGAATACATCCAGGTGGGCCACAGATTCAGGGTCCCACCCACATCGCTGGCTCCGGGGGTCTCAACCAAGTCGAGCCCATTTACTCGGAAGCGGATTGTGTAGTGAGTAACTCCGCACGCTAAGCGTGCGGAGTAAAATCTGTGGGGCCCACCGTGATTTAAGTATTTTATCCACTCCGTCCATCCATCTTAACAGATAAGTTTAGGTATGGTGCCAAAAAACTGAAGCATAAGAAAATCTTAAGCGGACCACACCACAGGAAAAGTGTGAACTGAATTTCTACCAATTGAAAAATTCCCGGGGGATGCATAAGTTTTGGATCAAGCTGATATTTGTGTTTTCCCTTCATCCATGTCCATGTGATCATATGAACACGGTGGATGACAAATAAACATCACTGTGGGGCCTGAGAAGGTTTCAACGGTGGAAATCATTATTCCCACTGTTTCTTGTGGCATGGTCCACTTGAGATTTTGACATGCTTAAATTTTGGGTTCAACCCCTAAAATGAGATGGAAAAACATATGGACGGAATAGATAAAGCACATACATTATAGGTGGGCCCAACAGAGTTTACTACTGCACGATAAGAGCATGCAGAGTAGCTCCGTACGCAATCCGATTTCCATTTACTCCATGCTTATACGAAATACCCCCATTCAAATTTGATTTTACAGGCTGGCCAAATCTTTCGACAGCTAGCGAATCTATCGAAAGAGTGCATAGTATGTGAGCCCACTATGATCTAGGTGTTAGATCGTTACCGTCCAACCATTTTTACGTATCATTCTAAGGCGCCGTCCCAAAAATAAAGCTGATCTAGAGCTCATGTGGACCACATCATAGAACACCAACCATTTTAATTGTGAACATTCATTCAACACTGTTTTCTGTGTTGTGGTCCACTTGAGATTTGAATCTGCCTTTGCTTAAGTACATATCATTAAATGATCCACAAAAATGGATGGTCGGTATGGATAAAGCACATAATAATATTAGAGCCTACATAGAATTAACCTCCCTAACCCATATGCCTCTAAGTCTCGCCCATCATGGTGGGGCCCACCAGTGATGTTGTTGAAAAATCCACCGGTGAGCTCATTTTAGTACATTATCCAGGATCTAAGACTCAAGTGGGCAAAAAATGTGAGGATTAAACGTCCATAGTTGAAATATTTGTGGGCCACAGAAATTTTAAATCAAACTAATATTTGTGTTTTCAGTTCATCCAACAGGAATGACGTTATGAACGGTATTGATGTCATATAAATATCACTGTGGACACCAGGGAGGTTTCAACGGTAAGATTTTCCCTATCCATCTTTTCCTTTAGTGCGGCCCACTTAAGTCTTGTATCGGGCTCATATTTGGTAAAATGTCAGCTCACAGAGAGGAAGGACAGGGTGGATTTTTGGTAAAATGTCAGCTCACACAGAAGACAGACAGGGTGGATTTCTCCAAAGCATCACAGTGGGTGCCACCTAAGTTCCTCCCACGGAAGGAACTTTTGGCAGGGAATCTGCGTTCGGCTTAGTCACTAGGCCCCCACACGGTAGTCTGACCCGTCCAGCTACTTCCCTACTAGAGCTGGCACAAACCAAGCCAGCTGGAAAGCTCGGCTCAAATTGGTTTGAAAAAGCTTGGCTTAGCTGGGTTCAAATGGAAGTTCAAACCAAAACAAGCCATAGACAAGCTAGTTTAAAAAAACAAACTAAGCTCAAACTAGGGCAGTACTGGCCCCAGCTAAACTCCAAGCTTGATTTGGCTTGATTCCGCTAAGTGTATTGTAAGCACACTGTTTCTTGTGGTGTGATCCACTTGAGCTTTGGATATGATTCCATTTTGGGATCATGTCCTCAAATGATATGTAAAACAGTTGGACAGCATGGATAATACATAACACATACGCATAAATGCTCCTTGCACTTGTAGAATTATGTTGGTGTACTTTTGTTTGGAAATACTATTACATGTCTATTTTGAAGCTGCATCCATTTAACATGAGTAAGCCCAGGATGGTTGGGCTAGTGACCCCAACACTAACTGGCTTGCTGGGAGTCAAGGCTCTGTTGACCAAACATGTGTTTTATCCAAGCTTTTCGTTCATTTTGTTGGATCATTTTAGTGCATAAGCCTAAAACTAATGTAGATCCAAAGTTCAAGCAGACCACACCATGAAAAATGTGGGGGAATGAATGCTTACCATTGAGAGCGCCCCATGAAGTTTTCAGAGGTGCGGTCCACTTCAGCTTTGGATCTGCCCCATTTTGATATGGCTGATGAAACACATCAAGGTGGAGCCATAGAGCTTTGACACGAGCTAGCCCACTGGTGTTTGGGTCACCAGCTATATTGCATTCCTTTAAAATAAGGATGTGGATTGCCACCAAAGACCTTATGAGGATCGGACATGGCAAGATTTGTTGGACCATCTATTGTTATCAAAAGTGAGCTCGGTTGTAAATTATCTAGGATCCAAGACTTAAGTTGGCAAAAAATGTGAGGATTAAACGTCGACGGTTGAAATATTCGTGGGGCCACAGATGTTTTAAATCAGGCTAATATTTGTGTTTTCAGTTCATCCAATAGGAATAACGTTATGAACGGTATTGATGTCATATAAACATCACTGTAGATACTAGGGAGGTTTCAACGGTAATAATTTTCCTACCCATCTTTTCCTTTAGTGCGGCCCACTTAAGTCTTGTATCCGGCTCATTTTTTTTCTAATTTCCTAAAATGATCTCACAAGGCGGATGGACAGGATGGATTTCTTGAAAACATCACGGTGGGCCCACCTAGGTTTTGTAACTTCCTGCCCAAGGCTTTCACAGGAAATTCGTTGGAGGCAATCCCGTGGACGGTGATGAGCAATACTAGATGCATATGGGATAGTGAGGTTAATTCTATGGAGGCTTTAGCATGATTATGTGCTTCATCTATACCGGCCATCCATTTTTCTGGATATTTTATGATATGTACTAAAGCAGAGGCAGATTCAAATCTCAAGTGGACCGCAACACAAAAAACAATGTTGAATGAACGTTCACAATTAAAATGGTTAGTATTCTATGATGTGGTCCACATGAGCTCTAGATCAGCTTCATTTTTGGGTCGGTGCCTTAGAATGATATGTAAAAATGATTGGACGGTAACGATCTAACACATACATCATAGTGGGCCCACATGCTATGCACTCCTCCGGTAGATTTGCTAGCTGTCAAAAGATTTGCCAGCCCAGTCAAATCAAATTTGAACGAGGGATATTTAATATAAGCAATGAGTAAATAAATATAAAACTGGAAATTTATTTCTACTTCTTTTTTTTTTTTCTTTTTTAAATTTATTGATGGTGTCAGTTGAAGTCGGCTCTCATGACATGGTCAAATAAGAAGCCACGGTGCTGGATTCTTCTATGCCGCCAGCAAAGACGATCTGCACTCTTTTTTTTCTTTTTTTCTTTTTTTTCTTTTTTTTTAACCGTAAAACCGCAAGGTAATCTATATTTTACTGAATAATGCCTCCACGAGAGGAGGTGCTTCTTAAATTTTAAAGGATACATCACTAAAATGCCTTATTTTATTATTATTATTATTATTTTTTCTTTCCGAAACCGGAGACTTGTGGGGCCCGTATAGTATGTGTATACTTGTGGGCCCCACATAGTATGTGTATAACATCCAACACATCAAACATAATATCCAACCCGTTAAACGTGTCCACCCTATCATAATGATAACATGACCGAAATATTAGGTCAATCATGTAATCAAATGGGCTCAATTGTATTGGGATAATTTTGAATGTTGTACATTATTTTTAATGGATTGGCCCACCTTATGACTGAATCCTTTTTTGTGAATCTAGTAATAATGTTGGTGTATATCTGTTGGATGGATTGGATGTACGATATACCGCGTGGTCTCCACAATTCTCGAATCTCTGCTTTGTTGTAGGGAAGAAAAAAAACAAAGGATGGCGATAAGGCAATAATGTAGGTACCTAGTGGTTTTGGAGAGAGAAATTATAATAATGCCCTTGTCCAATTTTTTTTTTCTTTAAATTAGTGAAAGTCAATATATGTGGGGTCAACATGGAATGTTTATAAAATCTAACCATCCAACATACGAGCCTCATGATGGTGACCGCACAAACAAAAAATCAGGCCAATCAAATCATTAGATGGGCTACACTTGAATTTGGATGTTTTGAGTGGTGTACATTAATTTTTATGGATTGGTCCACATTGTGATTTGATTTCTTATATCTTTGGTTCTCCTAATAATCATGTTGACAGATTGGGTGTCAGACACCCTACGTGGGCCCAAAAATTCTGGCAAATTCTATACTTCGTAAAGAAAACCAAAAAGAGCGAGAGGGTAATATTGTAATTTCCCCTTAAAAAAAGAACCGCCCGGGAATATGGTAAAAATCCTTTTTTTCTTTTTTTTTTCTTTTTTTTACCGACGTTGCTGTATTTCTTTGCTTGACCGTCTTCTTTGGAAGTCATGAATTGATAGGCTAGGATTATCCCAACAAGGAGAATTTTGGAGCATGGTCCATCCACAGTAAGGGCCAACAGACCAATGGTGTAGATTGCTGAACTGCTGGAACAACTTGTCCGAACTGAACAAACCTGAGCATACAGTCCATATCCTGGAGTTGGAAGCATCTCTCTTTGAATGCATGCTGCAAATGATGATTACTTTAGGAACATTTGCAAAGATATGATACTTTTCAAAACCTTTCCAAGTTAAGTTAGGATTGGGACTTCTAAAATTTTTATAAAATTACTATTTATTATTATTATTTTTTTCTTTTTTGAGAATTTTACCAACGGAAGAAAATTGAGTTTGTGATTTAAAACATTGTTCATGAGTTGGATCATCGTTAGTGTTGTCACCGTTGCTTGGGAAGAACCCTTTTAACTCCCCTAAAGGGTGTTTAAGGGTGCCGTTGGTAATCCTGCTAAAAGCTACTTCTAACAGCTTACTCTTTTAAAATAGAAGCTATTGTAAATTGTAGAATGGCTCTATTTTATTATTTTTTTTATTTTTACTTTTTTATTTTTTTTCAGGAATTAGATTTTTGCTTAATAGCCATTTCAGCTCAGCGGTCATATTTTGCTTCCCAACTCATCGCTGGGTCTTATTTCAAGTTCCAATACCCAAACCCAATAAACAGAATCTCTTTTTTAAGAATCTATTTCTTGTCGACTTCTTATTCACCCATATACGAAGGTTATTAACAATTTTAAATCAGTACATTGTAAAGTTTGTTAGAGTCCCTTAATATACATTGATGGCATATCACAACTCCACACTTTCAGGATTTGAACACAAGACCTTTCGCTCTGAAACTATGTCTAATCACCACTTTCTCTAAAAGTTCAAACTGTTAGAGAATAGCATATCAATGTATCTCAAGGAACTCTAACACTCCCCCACACTTGTGGGGAGGAACTCCGCACGGTAACATATTGGGCAAGGGTAGAGGGATACTCATATCATAAATAGGCTGGGTGGAGGGACACTCATACCATAAAATAGGCTGAACTTGTCCCCCATGGGAGAATATATTAACCGGTAGCATATTTGCTACTTTCGAAATTTTAACACAGAACCTTCTGCTCTATACCATTTCAAACAACCAAGTTTGAACTTTTAGAGAAGGTTGGTGGGAGATCCTATGCATCACTTTGGCATATATGTCACGTGTATAGTTTTTATGAGCTTGCATGTCGCTTTGGCAAGGAAGGAAATTATAAGGGAGCAGATTAGGTGGAAGGACCCCTGGCTATGGGGCCGCCGTGATATATGTGACTGCATCATGCCATCCATACCTATTGAAAGCTCATTTTACGGCATTATCCAAAAAAAAAAAAAATGCAACTCCAAATCTCATATGAATCATACAACATGAAAGTGTGGTGATTGACCATTAAAAACTTCTCATGGGCCACAAAAGCATTGGATCAAGATGATATTTGTGTAGTCTCTTCATCTAGGTGTTTGTTAACTTATCAACAGGTTGGCAAATAAACATTCCAGTCGAATCCATGAAGTTTTTAATGGTGGGAATTCAATCACGACTGTTTCATGTGGTGTGCTCAACCTAAGATTTGAGTCAGATTCATTTTTTGAATCATGCTCTAAAACGAGCTTTCAAAATGGTTGGACGGTGTGGATTTAAGCCACATACATCACTGTGATCCCCACAGGCAGTGTCCCACCTAATCCGCTCCCAGGAAATAACGGCCGACTAGTTTTTCTTTTCCACTTATCTGGAATACTTTTTCTTCTCCTTTTCTAGAAGGGTTAAGAGGACACTGATAAGGACAAACCAATGTAGTCTTGTGTCGGGTATCATGCCTGTTTAGCTGCCCTTTGGTTTTGTGGTGGAACCATGTTAGACATTCATGCATCTATATACCAGTGTGGACACAATATTCTAGACATTCGAAGACTTGCCACATGTGAATGTGACCGTCCATTTATGGCAGTGGATTGTAGTGGATCTCATTTGATCCGTACAGCCGATCATTGTCAACAGTTTCTTAAAATTCCAAGGATAAAAAAATAATAATAATAAATAAATAACGACATGCATGGATGCATTCATGAAGTGGGCCATGTTTCTAGAGTCACACGTAATTGAAAATCTAGGAAGGTGCCGGTTCAATGCACTTATCCTGCACTGATTGTGACCGTTCAACATTTTTCCGGTTTTAGTCACAATTTAAATGCTGAGTGGTTTGATGATCTAAATCATTCCAGACTGTCATAGCTTTGATTGATCTAACAATCGATGGCCCAGTTGAAACCTGTTATAGCACTACTTTCTTTTTATGTGAACTGGGCTAGCCTACCTTAACCACACCTAGCCAGCCACTGACTAATTAAGCATCACATGAGTGGCTCATGTTACTTTGGAATTCAAAAATCATGATCATCTAAAATTCAGGTGGGCCACATCATAGAAAAAAATAAATTAAATAACACGTCAGCCAATAATTTTGTTTAGGGCCCACCATTAATATGTTTATATACCATTCATATTCTAGCTGCTTCATCAAGATTAAAGAATTGCCCAATAATCTCAATATCATTCAAAAACTCAGGTGGACCATACCACCAGAATTTAGTGATTTTTGTATAATTTAAACCGAGTAAGTGTTGAATCTGCTTGATTTTTGTAGTCAGGGTCAACCAAATGGTGGTCTATTGATAAGGTGGATTTTATGTACGCAAGTTAGTCCTGTGATTTTGATAAGCAAAAAAGACTCCGTACCTTAAATAAACCATTCAAATTGCAAATTGCTGGAGTCACTATAAACAGGACATAACCCGGAAAGCTCATTCATAGGACACTGTTGCATCCCTTAGCGTGGGGCCCACGTTGATGTATATATTTTATATCTGTTTAGCAAGATCATTTATTTTAGGTCATGAGCCCAAAAATGAAGAAGATCCAAATCTTAGCTGGACCATACCGTAGGAAACAATAGTGATTGAATGCCCTACCATTATTAACTTCCTAGGGCACACCATAATGTTTATTTGCCATCCAGCTTGTTAATAAGGTCATGTAAACTTGGGTGATGGGAAAAAAGAAATATCAGCTTGATCCAAAACTTTTATGGTCCATTAATGGTCAATCACCATTGTTTCTTATGGTATGGTCTGCTGGAGATTTGTATCTGCTCTATTTTTGGGGTCATGCCCAAAAATGATCGGGAAAAAATGGATGGATGAAGTGGATATAGAATATATACATCAATGTGGGTCTTAAGGTAAGGGCCGCGTTGTCTTGGGTGAGGTAGGCAGCACCTAATCTACTCCCCAAGTGATTCCCAATGGATATAATATTAAGAAGAAAAATACAATAAATTGTCTCCGAATGGAATTTTGGTAATGGTCAAATTGTACTTGGTTTCAATAGTGACCCCTCTGTGCCCAGTTTCGTGTTGGAAAAAAACTTTGTAGGCCCCACCATGATGTACGCAATTTATCCTCACCTTCTATTTATTTTTTCATATCATTTTAAGGCATGAGCAAAAAAATAAGGCAGATCTAAATTTCATGTGGACCACATCATAGGTGGTCCAAATGTAGACATGGTGAGTTTAAACACCGTCTCTCTCATGTGATAACTATTCCAAATCCACGGAAGTACTGAGAATCCTCAATCAGTCTTTTTCGAATTCACGAAAGAACATTGGAATCCATGAGCAAATAGAGTAAAAGAACCCAAGTTTTATTGATAATAAGTAAAATAACCTTAAAAATAAATTTTAATAAACTTATATAACCATAAATAAACCCTAATTCATTCTTACTAAAAATAGCAAGCTTTGTAAAATAGAAAGTTACTAAAAATAGTAAAATACTACTATTAAATAGAGTCTTTCTAAAATTCATTATTCAAAAAAAAAAAAAAAAAAGAACTCCTAAATAAACAAAAACTCTAGAAAGAAGAAACAAACTAAAAATAATTCCTTAAAATTTTATTTTTCTACTGTGACCGTGCATTTTCTAACCAAGTGGACGAACGTGACCCACTTCCTTAGTGGGTCGGTTTACTTCAAAATGAAATTTTAGTAGAAATTCATATGATGTGTGTCACGTAAGTCGTCCTGGATCAAAAGTTATGGCCGATTTACGGTCTGCCTTTTTTTTGTCCATTCATGTGAAAATTGTCGTTTTTGTCAACTTTTGCTTGATCGTTTTTCGGTCCATGTGTGATAGGAATGTGGGAGACCCTCGCCTTTGATCAGGGGGTCCTCTCCCTACATCAATAGGAAACAGTGGTGATTATTTGCCCACCATTAAAAACTTCTACCGTGACCATGCATTTTCTAACCAAGTGGACAAACGTGACCCACTTCCTTAGTGGGTCGGTTTACCTCAAAATGAAATTTTAGTAGAAATCCATATGATGTGTGTCACGTAAGTCCTCCCGGATCAAAAGTTATGGCCGATTTACGGTCTGCCTTTTTTTTGTCCATTCATGTGAAAATTGTCGTTTTTGTCAACTTTTGCTTGATCGTTTTTCGGTTTATGTGTGATAGGAATGTGGGAGACCCTCGTCCTTGATCAGGGGGTCCTCTCCCTACATCAATAGGAAACAGTGGTGATTATTTGCCCACCATTAAAAACTTCTCAAGGGCTATAAAAGTTTTGTATAAAGCTAATATTTTTGTTTTCCTTTCTTAATTCCCAACCTGCTTGACTTGATCAACAGGTTGATGATGGAAAATAGACATTACAATAGGCCTTAAATTTTTTTAATGTCAGGCATTTAATCACCACTATTTCCTGTGGTGTGGTCCACCTGAGATTTGGATTATCTCATTTTTTGGACAATGAGCTGGCAAAATGGATGAATCACTTGGATAAGACAGATGCATCATAGTAGTCACCAAAAATCAAATCTGAAATGATTGTCTTCTTCCAAGCTGTACCATTTAATAAAAATAAGTTATAAGATTATTTCATTTTACGCGAGCCTCTCGGGTTAGTTTTCAACATTTAATGTGGTGACTTTTTCAAGTTATATACATTGCATGTACGTGGACCATACCCAAAATATTACACTTACTTCCCTGAGGCATGTGGTGATGTAAGAAAGCATGAAGTAGTACATGCTAATAATACCTGAGCGATCAAGCATTCAATATGAATACATGTGGCATGCATTTATCTGTTGTACCATGCAATGGACAAGATCATACCCAAGAGGGAGGCTGATTATTTGGTGTGCCACACGCCACCGACCTCGATGGTGTGTTGACATCACCAAGTTCTGTGGGCCTGCCATGATGTGTGTTATATCATTTTGTGAGATAATTTTAGGGCATGGGCCCAATAATGAGGCAGATCCAAAGCTCAAGTGGACCACACTACAAAAACCAGTGGGGATAATGATGCCCACTGTAGAAACCTCCCAAAGGCACCCTGCATGATATTTATTTGCCAGCCAACCTGTTCATAAGGTCACATGGACTTGGCTGAAGGGAAAACATAAATATCATCTTGATCCAAAATTTCAATGGCTCCTCAGAAGTTTACAATGGTAGGTGTTTAAACCCCACTACTTTCTGTGGTGTGGTCCACTTGAGCTTTGGATCTGCCTCATTTTTAGGCCTATTCCCTAAAATTATCTCGCAAAATGTACGGACAGTATGGATAAAATGCATATATCATGGTGGAACTCGAAGAACTTGTTGATGTCAAAACACCTCCAAGGTCCCACCTTTACTCAAAAAGTTGCACCCTTCATATAATTGTATCCTCCATGGGATGGAAGTGATTGTAATGCTCAACCATGAAAATTTCAAATCATGCACATACACCAAGTGCATGGATGTCGTATACTTTGACAACTAATGGTGTTCAAAGTCATATTTTGCTTATTAGGCATGTGTACACATTAAAAATTAAACTAATAGATGTGATAAATGCTCAATTTGTGCTGTCTATGTTCAAATTGTAATAATCATTGCATGGAAAACCCTTTTTGCTCCGCTTAACCTTATCTCCTTGTAGGGATATTTTAATGATATGTTCTATAAAAATTGGACAATCATATTTGGTCAAGTATCTAGTGACGTCCAAGCAGATTTGTGAGGCACCCCACCATGATGTATCTTTATCCATGTTGTCCATCCCATTTCTGGTATTATTTTATATGGTATGAGCAAAAAAATTAGGCAGATCCAATGTTCAAGTGGACCACACCACATATGAGTTGCATTTAATGCTTTGTGCATTTAATGCAACCCAAGTTTATTATTTGGCATATATGCATTTAATACACTTGTTTGTTGAAAAAAAAGTCTATTGGATATTTTTCATGTTTTAAATGTTGAATAAATACACACCAATCTAATAGTCAAGATAAAATAAAATGAGTGACTTTTGGCTCATAACACATATGAACTAGTACACCTATTTTGGACGGTTTAATTTAAATTATTTGCATACCATATGTAATTTCTAAGCACCCATCTATTATCCATCACATCTTGCCAGAGTATGTTAGTTTTTCTCCTAATTGAAATGGTTCCTTGAGCACATGTGATCCACGGTTCGCCATTCGTGAGATTCTTGGATCCAAATTACTAATGAATTTTTCGTTTCATTGATCCGATGGAGAAGTCCCTCTTATTGGTATGACTTTCTCATGGTGGCCCACAAAAAGTGAGGTTGTGATCTAAATTAATGATTCTGAAATTAAGGTACACAAAGAGGAGATATATAACTGGGTCTACTGAAGTTGTGTGATCACATGAATTCATTGGTAGACAATCTTAACCATTACATCAACAACCCATTGACGAGAGATAAGTCAGATACAAACTATGGCAGGTAATAATCCATTGATTGAACGGCTATGATTAGTTGGTTAGTCTAAGCTTTAAGCCATGTATATGGTAGGGCCCACCTGATAAACCATTTTGAATTAGCCCGCATGTGAGCCAAAAGTCAAAAGTCACCATTTTGAATTCATTAATCCGCATGTGAGCCAAAATAGATGTACTAGTGAGCCAAAAGTTACTCATTTTTTTTCAACACTTGTTTGTTGAAAAAAAAGTCTATTGGATATTTTTCATGTTTTAAATGTTGAATAAATACACACCAATCTAATAGTCAAGATAAAATAAAATGAGTGACTTTTGGCTCATAACACATATGAACTAGTACACCTATTTTGGACGGTTTAATTTAAATTATTTGCATACCATATGTAATTTCTAAGCACCCATCTATTATCCATCACATCTTGCCAGAGTATGTTAGTTTTTCTCCTAATTGAAATGGTTCCTTGAGCACATGTGATCCACGGTTCGCCATTCGTGAGATTCTTGGATCCAAATTACTAATGAATTTTTCGTTTCATTGATCCGATGGAGAAGTCCCTCTTATTGGTGTGACTTTCTCATGGTGGCCCACAAAAAGAGAGGTTGTGATCTAAATTAATGATTCTAAAATTAAGGTACACAAAGAGAAGATATGTAACTGGGTCTACTGAAGTTGTGTGATCACATGAATTCATTAGTAGATAATCTTAACCATTTCATCAACAACCCATTGACGAGAGATAAGTCACATACAAACTATGGCAGGTAATAATCCATTGATTGAACGGCTATGATTAGCTGGTTAGTCTAAGCTTTAAGCCATGTACTCTCCATGGTAGGACCCACCTGACAAACCATTTTGAAATAGTCCGCATGCCCAATGTATATATATTCTAGATCATGAAAAATTTGTGTGGAGAACTGCTAACATAACAGTTAGATAAAAGGTTTTCTTTCCTCTTTACTGTGCACATAATAAGCCTAAATATCCGTAGCCTCCTAATTCATCTTAAAATAATAAGTTTTCTTTTTTTGAAATAATAAATTTATTAAAAATAGTAAAAATGTCAAAACCCATCCAAAACCCATTAACATTGTAAGACAAATCAAATAAAGTCTCTGAGATGAGATAAAACTCTTCAAACCCTTAAAAAATAGTAAATTTTAATTTCAAATTGAAATTCTGACCCTTCAAATGATTTTATTTTGTAAAATCATTAGGTATTAGAGGCCTTTATCCAATTGACCAAGTGGTATATAGGGTTCACCATATCTTCGCAATGACATACTATATACGCAATTTTGATAATTAGTTGTGAAATTTTGGCCATTGGAAGTTATAGTATGCGTTAGGTCATTTTTGTCCCATCTAGGACCATCCAACCTAATTTCATTCAAGACCCTTAATAAAGTTATCTACTCTAGAGGTGGTTGCATTACTACTTTTGATACATGGCATTTTAGCCACTAGGTCATTTTTGTCCCTGTAAACGTGGTGATCTGCGTTTTCTTTCACGACGCGAATTGTCGCTTCTACTGGCTTACCCCTTTTTAGGGCTTTTTGTTGGGTTTTGATTGATATGTTTGTATAAGTTCGTATAAGATTGGAGTCGCCACTAGCCAGTTACTTCGAATCTACAGTTGGTTAGACTTTGTATAAACATTAGAGAAGGAGATCCAAAGATCATTTCCTCTGAAATGACTCATTTGACCTACGGTTAGAGATTCGATGTAAAGGATCACAATTACAAAATTTGAAGGTGTTAAGCGCCCACCCTGCTTGTATAAAAGTACTCTCTCTACTAATCCTTGAAAATTTGAATTAGTCCTCGTACATTCTCATAGATGATATAGTGCATGAATATGAGTTTGATCAGTAAGAGTTTCTGATGGGCAGGGTTCGATTGAATTGGCAAGCCGCAGAGCATACGCTCGAACTGACAAGTGCTATGCAAGGTGCATGATAGTGTGTTTGATTGGTCAGGGTTTTTTATGGGCAAGATCCGAGCAAGTCGGCGAGCCTTAGAGCATACGCTAAGACCTGGTCAAGTGTCTATAGTGGATGATAAGCATGAGGTTGGAAAAATAATAAATGTTGCACTATGCTAGGTACGAATGAATGATGCTGGTATATAAATAGCTAGATGGACAGAGGTGTCGCAAATGTTAGATCGAGTGGTTAGGATTAGAAATTGGGTGGCTTGAGAGGCTTGGACCAGGGTCAGGCTGGGCTAGACCAGGGCTAGGCTCTCCTCACTCGCACTCAGGCTTTCCTTCGTGAAAGAACGGGCTAAAAAAGGTGGAGATGAGTCGCTTCTCGTGGGAGAGGACTTGAGGCTGATGGATGCTGGAATGAAGGGGAGGGGGTTTTAATAACTGTGAGAGGTGACAAGTTTGGTAATTAGGGGTAGGCAGCCCCCGCTCCCTCTCTCCTTTGGATAGCTGTCACTCTGAACCTGGAGTGAAAAAACCCCAGATTCAGAGTACTTTTCCTGTCCGAACCTGCTCTGAAACTGAGGTTTGGAATTAGGCTTGGTTTTAGGTTTGTTTTTGGGTTATAACTAGGTGCGTTGATTGGGTGCAAGGGTTGGACTAACCGGGTGAGTCGACTTAGTGAATTAACTTAGTTAGTTGACTCATCAGGTTGACTTACTAGGAAATTTTGGACTTTTTTTCCTATGGTTGGTGTTTTGGACTGATGTTTAGGAGTCAGTTGACTGGGTTTGGGCTTGAAATTCGGGAGATAAACTGGGTTTGGACTGAGTGAACTAATGGGATTGGTCCTAGGGTTTGAACTATGGATTGGGTATGGACCTGCATCCATCCAACCATTCGACCAGGCGTGTAGCCAAATGTGGGGTGTCTACAGTCCCACCTTGGAGCATCTGGCCTAATTTCATTCAAGACCCTTCATAAAGTTGTTCGCAACGTACTCTAGAGGCGGTTGCATTACTACTTACGGTACCATCCGGCCTAATTTCATTCAAGACTACCCTTCATAAGTCATGGCTTTTCAACCATTGGATAGATCATCTGTGTGTGTGTGTCTGTGTGTGTGTGGAAAACGGTATAATGAGGTCGACCTCATGGGAGTTTCCCATAAGGTTGAGCTCTATGGGCCCCACCATGATATTTGTCGGGCATCCACATCGTGCATTTGGTGGGTCCCCTCTAAGTTATGGGCTAATCCAAAAATCAGTTATACACTGAATTGAAGTGGGTCACACCATCTAAAATTATGTGAAAACATACTAAAACATCTAAAAGCATTTGGTGGGGCCCACCTGAGTATTGGATACGTAAGGTTAAAACTTGGTATGACCCCTCATCCAAGTAGGACACACAATGGATGGCTGAATGTTTGAACTACATATCACTATTGGGCCCTATAACCAATCATGAAGGTTTTAACTTAGCTATTGTCTATGGTGTGGCCCACCTAAGTCATGAATTGACCTGAATTTAGGTCCACGATGCACCATGGAATGGTGCATCTGATTGATGGGAGTGGATGTCCACACCTAGCCATCCATGTTTCTAGATCATTTTAGGGTATGAGCCTAAAAATGAGGTAGATCCAACACTCAAGTGGACCATGCTATAGGAAGCATTGGTGATGATGATGCTCCACATTGAAACCTTCCTAGGGTCCACTGTGATGGTTTTTTGCTATCCAACCTTTTCACAGGGTCATGCAAACTTAGATGAGGGGAAAACAAAAATATCAGCTTAATCAAAACTTTTGCGGTTCCAAGAAGTTTTTAATGGTGGGCGCTCAATCCCCACAGTGCGGTCTACTTTAGCCTTGAATTTTTTGGGGCTCATTCCCTAAAATGATCTGGTCAGACAATATGGATAGACGACATGGATAAAATCCATACATCATGGTAGTTACTGCAGGCATGAATTACCTAAAACACCAGGTCTCGCATGGACGCGGATTGCATCCTTCCTCATTATGAACGCAAAGCGTCCAAATTGATCAACTGAGGGACCCACCATTCATTCCTTTTTTAAGATCATTTTAGGACATGATATCAAGAATGAGATATGTCCAATAGTCCCGCGGACCACACCAGAGATAACTCTTACATTTAATGCTACAAAGCCCACTATTTGGTGTGGTCCACCTAAGCGTTGGACATGCCTCATTCTTGGTTTCATGTCCTAAAATGATTTTTTTAAAAAAAGGGTTAGAAGGCGTGGATAAACAGATACATCACTGTGGCCCCTTGGCTGTTTAGTTTGGACGTTTTACGTCCATAGTGAGTGTTGATGTTGAAAACTGATCAACAGATGAGATGAGGTGACCTCCAACTGGTTAGTAGATGAGATGAGGTGACCTCCAATTGGTCAGCAGATAAGATGAGGTGACCTCCAACTTGGATGGATGGATGCAACTGATCTCCTGTAGGTGTGCGGTCTGGATCTGGACTGAAGGTATCGTAGATCCTGTAGAGCACAAAGGAAAACTAAGGGAGGTGGTTAGGGTCCAGCCGTTAGCCATCCGATGCCTAAGTTAGTTGGATCTTGAAAGATTAAATACCTCTCTTTAGATCCGTTTTTGTATTGTACCTTGATAATGAAGAGAACGTGTCCATTTATAGACTTGGGTTGCAGAGTTGTATTCCCTTTTTGAAGTCGTAATTTCAGGGGAGGGATTCTCGGATCAGCACGATCCTTTGGCCGTTCAGTAGTTATGAGAGATGTTCCTGTATTCCTCGACGATTCTCTAGATCTTTCGTCTATTTTTCTGATTGAAGCCTAAGATCTCGGCAAGTCATCAGGTTGTCCTGGAGGTCTTAGGTCGGCCTGTCGAAACCTCGGTTCTTGTCATTGGCTCAGTCTCAGGTTGACCTCTGCTCTTGTCCTCGGCCTAGTCTCAGGTTGGATTTGAGGGCTTGTACCTGGGTCCGCTGGACTATGGGCTTTCCTCGTGACCTGAGGTTAACTCAGATTTACCCACAACAGAAGACCCCCTACTCTCGAGCCTAACTTGCTCGGCTTGGGAGTAAAGAGAAATGGATGAGCTGACATTTGAATTTGGCCAACTGCATGAGGTCGGCCTGGTAGAGTGGCATGTACGATCTGCTAATTATACAGGTCAACATATAGAGGTGGCCTCTGGATACTTCGTGTTTTGGTCCAACTCTTCCGTCCATTCCGACTACCCAAGTCCGTCTTTCGACTCTTAGTCTAGGATTATTCCTCGATTGCCCAGGTCGGTCTTTCGACTCTTAGTCTAGGGCCATTTCGACTGCTTAGGTCAGTCTTTCGACACTTAGTCTAAGGCTCTTTCAACTGCCCAGGTCGGTCTTTCGAATATTTGTCTAGGGCTCTTCCGACTGCCCAGGTCGGTCTTTCGACACTTAGTCTAGGGCTCTTCCAACTACCCAGGTCAGTCTTTCGAATCTTGGTCTAGGGCCACTTCGATTGCCCAAGTCCGTCTTTCAACTCTTGGTCTAGGGCCCTTCCGACTGCCCAGGTCGGTTTTTCGACTCTTGGTTTAGGTCTCTTTCGACTGCTCAGATCGGTCTTTTGACTCTTGGTCTAGGGTCATTCCGACTGTTCAAGTCCGTCTTTCGACTCTTGGTCTAGGGCCCTTCTGACTGCCCAGGTTGGTCTTTCGACTCTTGGTCTAGGGCTCTTCCGACTGCCCAGGTCAGTCTTTCGACTCTTGGTCTAAGGCCCTTCTGATTGCCTAGGTTAGTCTCGACTCTTGATCTAGGGCCCTTTCGACTGCCCAGGTCGG
This sequence comes from Liriodendron chinense, assembly GCA_003013855.2. Taxonomy (NCBI): domain Eukaryota; kingdom Viridiplantae; phylum Streptophyta; class Magnoliopsida; order Magnoliales; family Magnoliaceae; genus Liriodendron; species Liriodendron chinense. The sequence goes on along the minus strand of ML058484.1, from coordinate 816,547 downwards.
TCTTTCGACTCTTAGTCTAGGGCTCTTATAACTCACATTAGCCTTGTCGGCCTTTGGGCTATGATAGCTCAGCTCGGCCTTTGGGCTCTGATAGCTCAGCTCGGCCTCGTCGGCCTCTGGGCTCTAATAACTCAGCTCAACCTCGTTGGCCTCTTACATGTGCTATATAAATGACCTCGAACAGGTCGTCCTGTGGCAGGGCTTCCTGGGCAGATCTTCTTGAGCAGTTCTTACTAAACAGGTTTTCCTGGACAGGTCGTCCCGAGCTCTTTCTTCAGCTCCTTTATTAAATTTATAAGGCGGTGCACTTACTCAGATAAGAAGAACTAGAATTGTGTGCTGAGCTCAGAAATGGTGAGAACACAACTTTGTCGTTCTCACAGACGACGCCAATCTGTTGATACTGAAAACTGGTCAACAAACGAGATGAGGTGACCTCCAATTGGTTAGCAGAGGAGATGAGGTGACCTCCAACTTGGAGGTGTGCTGTCTGTATCTGGACTGAAGGTTTCGTAGATCCTTTAGAGTATAAAGGAAAGCTAAAGGAGTTGACTGGGGTCCAGCTGTTAGCCCTCCGATGCCTAAGTTAGTTGCATCTTGAAAGATTAAATATCTCTCTTTAGATCAGTTTTTGTATCGTACCTTGATAATGAAGAGGACGTGTCTACTTATACACTTAGATTGCAGAATTGTATTCCTTTTTTGAAGTCGTAATTTTAGGAGAGAGATTCTAGGATTAGCGCGATCCTTGGCCCGTTCCGTAGTTATGGGAGATGTTCCTGTATTCCTCGACGATTCTTCAGATCTTTCGCCTTTTTTTTCCTGGTTGAAGATTAAGATCTTGGCAGGTCGTCAGGTCTCCGGTCGACTTGTCGAAACCTCAGTTCTTGTCATTGGCCCAGTCTCAGGTCAACCTCTGCTCTTGTCCTCGGCTTAGTCTCAGGTCGAATTTGAAGACCTGTACTTGGGCTTGCTGGACTATGGGCTTTCCTCGTGACCTGAGGTCAGCTCGAATTTACCCACAACAATGAGGAAGGTCAACAATCCCCATCTACTGTCAGAAGATAGGTGGGACCCATCATGATCTATATAAGAAACCCACTCAATCCATCATTTTTTCAGATCATGGTAGGACTCGAGTCCAAAAGTGAGGCAGATCCAAAATGGAAGTCAGCCATACGACACAGTGAGGATTGAACATCCATGTTGAAACATTCATGGGGGCCACATAAGTTTTGGATCATTCATCCCGATAAGAATGGCCTTATGAACGGCTTGGATAGCATCTAAACATCACATTTCTCCATGTCGTGCCAAGAAACGAGCTCCGCATCTACCTAATTTTTTGTTCACGTGCCTAACTTTCTTATTTCTTGTCCTGGATGGCTTAACATGAGCCGACTGAGTGAATTTCTCACAAATATCAGTGTATCCCCGCTGAAGCGGATAACTTGTTACTCGGGTTACAGCTTAGTGGGTGTTATCGTTGCATTTTGAGGCCCACCTCGATGAACTTTTTGCATATCCACACCGTCCATCTATTTTTTCAGATCATTTTAGGACGTTATAATAAAAATTAACCAGATTCAAATTTCACGTGGACCTTAACCACTAAAAAAAGTAGTGCTTTTTGTATGTAACAGAAGTTTTGGATCAAGCTGATATTTATAATTTTCCTTCATGGCTTCATCCAGGTCTGTTTGATCTTATAAACGATTTGGATGACAAATAAACTATACGGACATTCTTGCAGTGGGCCTAGGAAGTTATTAATGGTAGATGTTCAATCATCACTATTTATTTCCTGTGGTGTGGTCCACCTGAGATTTGGATCTGCTTAATTTTTGGGACTACGTGTTAAAATGGGATGGAAAAACTGATGGATGGGGTGGATATACAACATATCATCAAGGTAGGCCCCACGGTACTAGTAACGCCCGCTTCTGACCACAGTAGCTTTATGTCGGCTGGGTGTGACAGGTTGGTTCCGCTGTCGCTGGACACTTTCTTTTTCATCCCTTATCCGAATACAAGGGCACTAGGGAGCAAGGACAAGCTAAGGTAGTCTGTGTCTGTAATCTTGGCCGTTTATCTGCCCTTTCATTTTCTGTGTACACATGTCAAACATTCATCGGCATGCCAGTGTGGACACAACTTTAAACATTTGTAGGCGCAGGACGGACCTTAGAAATTCCACAGGAAAACAAAAAAGCAATTAGGACCAATCACATTCAAGAACTGGGCCATGTTTCTAGACTCACACGTATTTGATAATCCAGAAAATGGTTACTTTCCTGCATTGATTGGGACCGTTAATCATTTCTTATAAGGCCACGGCTCACAATGTAAATGCTGATATCTGAATCGTTGCAGCTACGATATAAGGAACTTACATAGCCCTGATTGATCTAACAATTAATGGGCCCGTTTGGGACCTGTCATGGCAATAAGTACTTTCTTTCTATGCCAACTGCGCTACCTTCCATTGGATCCGCGTGGTCACCCTGCCACCACCGAGTGGTATCTGTGGGGCCCACTATTATGTATGCCTTTAATTCACATTGTTTAACCGTTTCTCCATGCCATTTTATGGTATGAGCCAAAAAATGAGGCAGATCCAAGAATCAAGTAGACCACACCATATGAAGCAGAGGTGATGATGATGACACCCACCATTGAAACCTTCCTAGAGTCCAATGTGACGTTGATTTGCCATCCACCTGTTAATAAGGTCACATGGACCTGAATGAAGGGAAAGCACAAATATCAGCTTGTTCAAAACTTCTGTTGCTCCCAAGAAGTTTTTAATGGTAAGCATTCAGTCCCCACTGTGTGGTCCACTTGAGCCTTCGATCTACCTCATTTTTTTGGGATCATGCCCTAAAATGATATGGTAAAATGGATGGACGGCATGGATAAAACAAATACATTACCATGGTCCTATACAGACCCTTCCTCAACCAAGTCCATCCAAGCAGGAGTAGGACAAGCCGAATTCCTACCTCGTAGTAGGACTCTCTAGGGCCCGCCATCATGTATGTGTTTTATCTAGGTTCATATGTTCTTCCAGCTCATTTTAGGTCATGGGCTAGAATTGAAGCATGTCTGAAGTTCAAGTAGACCACACCACGAGAAAAAGTGGGGGTAAAGATGTCCACCATTAAAACCTTCCTAGCATCCATAGTGATGTTTATTTATCATCCGACCTTTTATAACATCACACAAACTTGGTTGAAGAAAAATCACAATTATTAACTGTATCCAAAACTTTTGTTGCACCCAAGAGGTTCAACGACGACTGGCATATTTATCCCCACCAATTCATTTAGTGTGGTCCCCTTGAGATTTCACATGCTTCAATTTTGGGCTCACGGCCTAAAATGAGCTGGAAAAAAAAAAAAGCTGATGGAGGAGTTGGTAGTGTGGTAGGGTCAAGTCATCTACATCTAGTTTGGTAACCTCATCCTAGCACCAATTTCTTAGTCTCACGTGGTTGAGTGGAACTTTCATAAAGTCAATAATAATTAGTAGAGACATGATGTGACATGATTTGATTGGATGATAGGTTGCTATTAGAGATGAGGCTAGTACAAAAACATATTTGAAAGTTATTTAGTCCAGTTACTAGACTTGCCCATCTCTAGCACCTATAACAGAGTTGGTACAGGTGGGGTAATAACTAATCTACATCTCCATCTTTTATAGTAGCTTATTGTGCAATTAAATTGGCCACTTTTTGTCTCCATCCACTTCGGTACAGGTACAGATACTCAATTTATGTGCCAGCGATTAGGGCTGTAAATGGGTCAGCGGACCTGATGGGGTACCCGGACCCAACCCATTTAGACCCGACCCAGACTCGACCCATTTGTTAAATGGTACGGGTCTGGGTCCAAGAATAGACCCGGTTGCTAAACGGATCTGGGTCCAAGAATAGACCCGGTTGCTAAACGGATCTGGGTCTGGTTTCCTTTATATTAGGCCCGACCCGACCCGACCCGACCCAAACCCATTTAGTAAGTGGGCGGGTTTGGTCTATGTTTTAAGGGACCCGTCCAGCCCAAACCCGTCCAGACCCAGTTTTAAGCCTTGTAAAATGCTTGCATACTTGATCCAGACCTGGACCCATTAGACCCGACCCATTTATAAATGGGTCTAGGTGGATCTCCCTCTACCAGACCGGGACCCATTTATAAATGGGTCTAATGGGTTGACTTGGACCCGACCCGGACCTGCCCATTTAGTAAAAGGGTCTGGGTATAAAATTTGGACCCAGACCCGTTTAGTAAATGGGCGGGTCTGGTCCCTGAACCCGACCATTTACAGCCCTACCAGCGATGTAGTCCACACAATGGAAATTTAAAAGTTGGTCAGTTGGGTACTCCCATCTTGATTAATAAATGTAGAGCATTGAAAAGAACATTCTCAACCGCCAACATTCCAATCAAGAAATTAAAAAACCAGGATAGTTTTTTAAGAGTAGTTTTTGAAACATATCTCAATTCACTAGCACTTACAAGGTAGACCTTTCAAATCGTTGGACCATCTTTAATGTTCCCCTAAAGGGTCCACACATGTCCAAATAGGCTCACTTCGATGGCCAATGATTGAATGGCTAGGAAGATTTGATCTATTTGAATTTTGGATGATTTTGCATCACCAGCTAGGACAACAACATGAGCCATACACAATGTGGGCCACGTCTACGGTGGATAGCTGGGTTAGGCTCTACCGTGCACTGCAGTTACCTTTGTGGGGACATTAGACCACCCAAATTACCTAGATGATTCAGACCCCTTCACATCATTATCAAGCCAGAGAAGCCGTCTCTCTCTCTCTCTCTCTCTACACGTTTCGGGCGCGACTTGGGTGAGACACCGGAACCAGCTATGTGGGTGGGACCCTGACCGTAGGGCCCACCTCGATTCATGAATTATATATCCAGTCCATTCATCTTCTTTTCCGGGGCTTATTTTATGCGATGGTAGAAAAAAATAAAGCACATGCAAATTTCGGGTGGACCACAACATAAGCAATACTGGTTAATGACCATTAAAAACCTTTTGTGGGCCACAAAAGTTTTCTATGAACTTGATATTTGTTTTTTTCCTTTCATCTTGGTCTGCGTGACCTTATCAACAGATTGAATGGTCAATAAACATTAAGGTGGACGCCAAGAAGTTTTTAATGGTAGGTGTTTAGTGAGCACCGTTTCCTGTGGTGTGGTCCACCTAAAATTTGTATCTACTTCATTTTTGGAACAACTTCTTAAAATAATCTGAAGAAATAGATGGACGGCATGGATATACAATGAGTACATCCAGATGGGCCCTAGGTTCAGGGTCCCACCCAAGTAGCGCCCTTTCGGGAGTTTTACTGTAATAGCCCTGAATGTGGCCATTTTTACTAAAAGTTCAATTTCTCGTCTGGTTTATCTTTTGGCCTTTTGATGAGAAATTGAAAATTTATTGTCGAAAATGCCCATCCGATCGATCCCCCCGGGGCACGGTGGATTCCCCCTGAGCACACGGTGGTAGAGGGGCATTTTCGACTATAAAATTTTCAATCTCTCATCAAAAGGCTAAAAAAGAAGAGCCGTACAAAAAATTGGACTTTTAGTAAAATACCCACAACTTGGGGCTATTTCAGTAAAAATCCCGCCCGTTTCTGACAATCCTGAGAAGCCTTCTCTCTCCTACGCATGTGCTTATGTCATTACGCGCCGTCCAAGCTATGCATGGGCTTCAACACATAAATACCGGTACACCTCTTCCACATTATCACTAATTCTCTAGTAAACCTCCTCCACATCCTCCACATCCTCTCTCATTCCCTAGTAAACCTCCTCCACATCCTCCACATCCTCTCTCATTCTCTAGTAAACCTCCTCCACATCCTCTCTCTCTCTCTCTCTCTCTCTCTCTCTTTCTCTCATGGACATGCTTTGGGTGACTTTGGTAGTGCTTGCACTACTCTCGGGCATTTGGAAGCTTTTCCAAAATCTTGTATGGAGGCCTTACGCCTTGACAAGGTGGTTTGAGAAACAAGGGATAAGAGGCCCACCTTACTCTTTCATATCAGGCTCTCTTGAAGAAATCAAGGGCCTAAAGAAGCTTGCAAGGGAAAAGGTTCTTGACACTCACTCACATGACATTATCCCAAGGGTCATGCCTCACTACTACAAATGGTTCTCACTACATGGTGATCACTTTCTTCTCCCTTCTCTTCTCTAACTAATCAGTACCCTCCTTGCTCCTTACATGTGACAAGTGCCTTTGTCCAATTCATCCAAACGTGGGGTGCACGGTAGATGGAGCATAGCTCAAATACCACAATGATCATGCAAATCTAACCATCCAATTAGTGGGTTTTAAATGAATGGTTATATTACCAAAAAAATCAGATAGTTCCTATTTATCGTCTGTGAAGTGTGGTTTTTTTTATTATGCTTCCTTAATCAGTTGGCCATTTGGATGGTTTCGATTATCATACAACCATACGCCATCTGCATGGTGGATTTCAGCACCATTTAAAAAATGGTGGTGAAATGTCTATGATGCAGTGGGAACATTTCGTACCTACCTTATTCCCGTGCAATTTCCTAGATGGGGGCTAAGTGGCCCACCAAGATCAACAAATCTGTTGGATAGGAGGAATGAACCCTGGTTTGCATGAAAAATGGGCAGTAAGTGTCTTACTGCCCTTATCGTGAGCATCTATTTAAAATTTGAATGGCGGTGATCACCTGATTAACTTTGATATTGGACCATCTGCAACCCATGGTAAACTGGCCTCTCCTATCCAATTGGTATAGTAGGCTGTATTATATCATTTCCCTTGATAGTCTTAAGTAATTGTTTGGTGGTATGTACTTATGTATTGATTAGCTTGAGATTGGGCCATCTGTTTTGCCACTTCATTCTTACGCCACGAGCCCAAAATTAGAAGTAAATCCAAAGCTCAAGCAGACCACTCGATAGAAATATTTAAATAGTGGCAACAATGGTCGATGTCATCCGTTAAAACCTTTCTAGCGGCAACGGTGATGTTTATTTGTCATCCAATCCATTCATAAGGCCACCCGGACCTAGATTAATGGAAAGCACATATGTCCTCTTCATTTAATTGTGCTTGTTAACTGTTTTCTATAATATACCCTACTTGATAGTTGAATTAGCTTGATTTTCTTCGACATCCTAGTTTCATGACGGGATAATCTTACTACAGCTATGAGATGTCATAAAAACACCATGGGGCCCACATGCTAACTAGTTGGACATACAACTATATATATATATATATATATATATATATATGCAAATGGTACTATGAGGTAAACCTCATGGGAGTTTCCCACGAGGCCGATTTGTGTGAGCCCCACCATCATGTATACCGGACATTCACACTGTGCATTTGGTGGGTCCCCTCTAGGTTATAGGATATCTCTAAAATCAGCAATATGCAAAAGTCAAGTGGGTCATACCATTGAAATAGTGTGAAATTATGCCTAAAACATCTAGAATCACTTGTTGGGGCCTACCTGAGTTCTGGATGCGGCTAAAACTTGGTGTGACCGCTCATCCAAGTGGGACACACACAATGAATGGGCTGGATTTCGGAACCACATCTGAGTGAGCCCGATAAATGATCGTGATGGTTTCAATGGGCGTGCAGGTGACCAGGCTCTAAACTGTTATTTGTGGTGTGGCCCATGTAAGTCATAGATTGACCTAATTTTTAGGTTTTTTTTTTAAATTATTTTTGTTAGTACACACACTCCATTGTTAGTACACCCAACCCCCTATTAGTCACATTGCAATGTTAGCCACCCCTACTTTGGGAATCGATACCATGACCTCAGTGTTGAGACAAGGCTATCTTCACCCAGTCTACCACTTGAGCTATGGATTTGGGTGTCTGATTTTTAGGATCTTCCTCCAATATAAAATCATGCATCCGACTATATATGTGTGTGTATGTGTGTGTGTGTGTGTGTGTGTGTGTGTGTGTGACGCAAGGAGGACGTGGCTCAATAGATAGATACCTTGAATCATTAAGGTTTTCTCGAATCCATGAGAAGATAAAAGGGAAATAATTCCTAAAAATATGAAAATAATTCATTGAATGAATAAAATCAAGTCTACAATACTTTAAATAGAAAATCAAACCTTAAGACGAAATATTAGACTCCAACTACAACTAGAACGCTTAGAAAACTTGACTTACTATTTATAGACATCTCTCATTCCTTCAAAAATCATTTTATTTAATACAGAAATGATTTTATATGAATTATAAACCTAGATTTAAAATCTCACATAGTTTTTAGGCTTGTTTGGAAGGAACATTCCATTTCATTTTGAACCATTTCTGCCTACTAGGATAACACCATACAAAATATAACTCTGGGATTCAGAAGGCACTGTTTTACCGCCCACCACCACACATGCCAGCACATTGCATGAGCGCAGGATCCAAACCGTCCATTAGTCACATCATCACATGACTGCACCCTTACTGAACAATCATGCTTGTCCATTGATTGGGTGGTCAAGAACAGTGCGGTCAATCTGAACCACACTTTGACCTTTCCGATGGACACTGACACATTAATCATGCCCGTCCCTGGCCCAAAAGTGTTTGAATGTTTTTTAAATTTGTGATCCAAACAGGCCCCAAGCTCCTTTTTATTTTTTTTATTTTGATATAAGGATGCTACTTTGTAAACGACTGTAATGTAATGTGATGTGATGTGGTGAACAGGAGAAATGTTCTTGTATTGGTTTGGAAGCCAGCCCCGAGTGTGCATAACAGAGCCAGAGCTAGCCAAGGAAGTGCTATCAAACAAGTTCGGTTTTTACGCCAAGCCCAAGGCTCGTCCTTCCATAACTGCCATTCTAGGCAAGGGTTTGGTTCTGGTCGAAGGTCATGATTGGGTCAGGCATCGGAGGGTTGTGAACCCAGCTTTCCACATGGAAAAGCTCAAGGTACGACACCCACTTATTTATAATCCAAGCCATTCATCAGGTGGTCCACTTTGTGCATGAGCTGTACATGGCCTGAAAATCAGGACGACATCGGGTGGACCATACGTGAGGAAAGATTGGATGGTCAAACCGATTCGTCCAACGAATGCCTGATTTTCGGGCGGTACCATCCACCGTCTGGCCCACCTGATGAATAGCCTATATCTGTCCGTGATGCAATGGGACCCCTCGAGCGGGGGTGTAGAACAGGTGTTAAAGAACTGGGCGGATATCACACGTGTCAGTGATCTGGGCCATTCATCAATTGGTGTACGGTGCGGACATGCCATGGAGTAAGAATAATGTTGGTCCACTGATCAGGCAGGTCAAACTTGCGTGACAAAAATGGGACTGGCCAAAATGAGCTTTCAAAACGGATGGACGGAGTGGATATATGACACATGGGAGCGGATTAGGTGAGACCCTGGCCTCACCTAAGACGGTGCGGCCCTTACCGTGGGGTTACCGTGGGGCCCACCTTGATGTATGTATTATGTATCCACTCCGTCTATCCATTTTTACAGATCATTTTATAGGATTATACCAGAAAGGAAGCAGATCCAATCATCAGTTGGACCATAATATAAGAAACAGTGGTGATTGACCATCCTACCATTAAAAACTTATTAGGACGTACCTTCATGTTTCCATAGTGTTTATTTACCATCCAATCTGTTGATAAGGTCACATGATCCGGAATTAAGGGAAAAAACAAATGTCAGCTTCATCCAAAACTTTTGTGGGCCATTAATGGTCAATAATCACTATTTCCTATTTTATGGTCCATCTGATGATTGGATCTGCTTCCTTTCTGGTATAATCCCCTAAAATGATATGAAAAAATGGATGGACCGCGTGGATACATAATACATACATCAAGGTGGGCCCCACAGTAACCCACGGTAAGGGCCGCACCGTCTTGGGTGAGGCGGGGGTCTCACCTAATCCGCTCTCATGACACATGCATCAATGACTTAACTCAGTGTTACTCCGACCTGATGCAATCCGCTCCCTTAAAAAAAAAAGCCCAAGAACGCAGGCCCATTCACACCCCTTTCCAAGTAGGACAGTAACAAGCTGGGCTGGGCCCAATGAAATAAAATTTAGAACAGGCCTCACCCAACTGGACTGTGATTCGTTCAAATTATGAGCCCAAACCAACCACCCGACCCCCTCCTATCCAATGGTCCATCATGATCTCACCTGAAATCCACCTAATCATACGCTTCGTAGAGGCCCAAAAGTTCCATCCCAGCCCAGCCTGATTTATCCAAACCGTTAAGACTAGTTGGTCCAAACCATCTGGGCCTTATTTCCATACTGCAAGATGGGCTGGGCTTTTAAAGGATACTTAGATGATGGGTCAGTCCTGGACATGGCTTAGCTCCAAGCTGGGCTCATTTGAAATACTAATTTGACTTGCAAACATGACAAAAATTTAGTGATGTTGCATTATGTTAAACTATTAAATTGCAATTCAATTCGATAGTGCATCCAAACATACACTAAGACGTTTGGGTCAAAGATCTTCCGTTTAGATGTCAAACTGATATCTATTTCCCTTTTACTCATAGCATTTGGCTCTTACCTATAGGTTACAATGCCTAAGCAATAGCAGCGATCTTGTAATTCCTCACGTGATGATCGATCTTTCAGAAGATGGAATTTTCTTAAGAATGGAGAACATTGACTGTGCATATGTTGTTTAGATTCTTGTATTGTTTGGTTTAAAGCATACTTGCACTGAAATGAACTTCTTATCTGTGGCATCTGCATCCGGTTTTGAAAGATGATGGCAAAGACAATGGCAGCTTGCACACTATCCAAGCTTGATGAGTGGAAAGAGCAGGCGATTCAAACGAAGGAGAAGCATAAAGAAATAGATATGAATGAAGAATTTCAACAGCTTACTGCAGATGTAATTTCCCAAACTGCTTTCGGAAGTAGTTTCATGGAAGGGAAGGAAGTCTTTGAAGTTCAAAAGGAGCTTTTACAAAGGGCGGCAGCTTCCAGTAACAGTATCTTCATCCCCGGCACCCAGTAATTACCTCACTTCAAAACTCTTTTTCCTATTTCAAATCTGTGCTTTTTCAAACAATTCGCAATGAAACAACGATTGTGGTGTAAGACACCTCTCAGAAACCAATGTTGTGCAGATTGCATCCATGTCATGTGAAATTTTAAAAGTACCCAAATCCATATTTGGTTGAATTGTCTGGTAGGATCAGTTCTTCATAAACTCCCCTAGTGTTTGGGACTGCACGAATAAGAAATTCAATTGAGCAGATTATTGTGTTTATTTATTTATTTGCAGCCCCTTTTTTGGCCTTGAATGGCCATTCGGATAGGTTTTAGAAGAATGTTTCCTGATATTTCTTTTATGTGCAGATATATTCCTACTAGGTGGAATGTTCGAACATGGAAACTCAGTAGAACAGCAAAGAACACTCTTAAGCGCATCATAGAGAGTAAACTGAATTCAGAGGACGATAGATACTCAGATTCCAGATATGGAGATGACCTACTTGGATTGTTGTTGGGAACGCTGATGGCCGAATCTGGTAGTAAGCAAGGCATTCATCTGGACATGGATGAGATAATAGATGAGTGCAAGACGTTCTTCTTCGCAGGCCATGAGACCACATCTCATTTACTAACTTGGACTATGTTTGTGTTAAGCATACACAGTGAGTGGCAGGAAAGACTCAGAGAAGAAGTGTTGAGGGAATGTGGGATGGAAATCCCAGATTCCGACAAGCTCAGCAAGCTGAAATTGGTAAGGACACATCATTTGGTTCCTTTTCTTCTTAATGATTGTGCACACATCTCTTTTCTTTTGCATCAAGAACAAATGAATTAATGAAGACTAATATCTATATAATTCACAACTTACAAAATTTGTATGATGCTTTTATTTTGCACTAAGAAGGATGGTGAATATTTTGTAGGTGAACATGGTTCTTCTAGAAACCTTGAGGCTATATCCCCCAGCAGGCTTATTGATGAGATTGACTTCTAAAGATATGAAGTTGGGGGATATTTCAATCCCAAAGGACACTGAAATATCAATTCCAGTGCTGATGATTCAGAGGAGCAAGAAGTACTGGGGTGAGGATGCAAACGAGTTCAAACCGTCAAGATTTGCAGATGGGATCGCAAGGGCGGCGAAGCATCCGAATGCTCTACTGGCATTCTCAGTAGGACCAAGAGCATGCATAGGGCAGAATTTTGCAATGATGGAAGCGAAGATGGCGATTGCCATGATCCTTCAGAAGTTTACTTTCAAACTCTCTCCTCAATACAAGCATGCGCCAATGGAAAAACTGACTCTGCAGCCACAGTTTGGCCTTCCTATTCTCCTACAGCCTCGTCTAGTAGTATAAGAGAGATGCACATGGTTATGAGAGTATTACCTCATCTCCAATCAATAAGGCTGGCTACCTATCATGTTAATGATTTTTATATGTATGTTTTCTGTGTGAGAGTGTACATTTATTTAGTGGTAACATAGAGCACCATATTCTTAAAGACAATAAATAATATATATATTTTGGATATGGCTAATATTCTGTGCTTTCATAAGAATTGACTTTATGAGTGGTTTGGATGGCATCTAAATATCATAGGTAGGGAGGCTTTAAAGGTGGTCATTTTCTTACCCACTTTTTTCTATCGTGCAGCCCCCTTGAGCTTTGGATCTGCCTCTTTTTATTTTTTGAGTTAATCTCCTGTATGAGCCAGCAAAGCAGAAGTACCGAATGAAGTTCTCACAAACACCACAGTGTCAAGCCCACTCTGATTTATGTGCCTTACATCCACACCGTTCATCCACTTTGACTGATTATTTTAAGGTATGATTCCAAAAATGAAGCAGATTCAAATCTTAGGTGGACCATACCACAGGAAGCAGTTATGATCGAATCCCCACCATTAAAAACTTCATGGGGCCACAGAATGTTTATTTGCCATCGAACCTGTTGATAAGGTAAAAAAATGGCATGGATGAAGAGACCATGCATATATCAGCTTGATATAAAACTTTTGTGGCCCATGAGAAGTTTTTTAATGGCCCATTACCACTGTTTCCTGGTTCACCTGAGATGTGTTGGATGATGCCTAAATTGAGTTTTCAAAATGGATGGATGACATGGATATAAGTCACATACATCAAGTTGGGACTCATGGTCAGGGATCCCACCCATCTCGCACGCAGCTTCAGTGGAAGTGGGTGGGATCCCTTACCGCAGAGCCCATTGTGATGCATTTATGTTACATCCACTCCGACTGTCATTTTAAAAATTTATTTTTTAGGACATGATGTAAAAAATGAAGCTGCTCCAAATCTCAGGCGGAACATAATACAATAAACAGTTGTAACTATCATCAAAAACTTCTCATGGGCCCCAAAAGTTTTGGTTCAAGCTAATATTTGTGCAGTCTCTTCATCCAGATCTTTGTGACCTCATCAATAGGTTGGATGGCAAATAAACATTCTGGTGGCCCCCATGAAGATTGTAATATCGGGGATTCAATCACAATTGTTTCCAACGGTATGATCCACCTAAGATTTGGATCTACTTTAATTTTTGGATCATGCTCTAAAATGAGCTTTCAAAATGGATGATTGGTATGGATGATTGGTATGGATGTAAGGAACATACATTATAGTGGGCCCCACAATTAGGGGAGCCATGGGGGGGGGTTTGCAAATGCCCCCTAAGTTTTCAGCCCTAAGAGTTTGATCTTAGCTGGTTCATGTGGTGTGGTTTAGTTGAGCCTTCAATTTGCCTCCTTTTTGGGCTCAAGCCCTAAAATGATATGTCAAAATAGATGGACGGTGTGGATAAAACATAAAGATCATGGTGGGCCCTGCAGATTCCCTGACAGGATCTTTGGTCTCTATCTTAGTCCTGGTGGGATGTGAATTTCTTCCTGCTCATAGAAGTTACATGGGGCCCATTGTGATGTTTAAATCAATCTAATTCGTTCCTTTGTTTTGTCTGCTTAATTTTTGGACATGAGACCAAAAACACTACGTGAAAAAGCGCTAAATTCGACTCCGTCATTCGACGGTCCTGAACCGTCGAATTTATTCGACGGTCCATGACCGTCGAATATAACCCGCGAAAAAATTCGACGGTCCAGAACCGTCGAATTAAGGACCTGAAATTCGACTGTTAGTGACAGTCGAATTAGCTCAGTCGAAATTAACCCTAGAAAAAATTCGACGGTCCAAAGACGTCGAATTTAGGACCTTAAATTCGACTGTTAGTGACAGTCGAATTAGCTCAGTCGAATTAACGCGTGAAAAAATTCGACGGTCCAGAATCGTCGAATTTACGACCTAAAATTCGACTGTTACTGACAGTCGAATTATCTAGTCGAATTTAACACGCGAAAAATTCGACGGTCCAAAGACGTCGAATTTAGGGCGTTACATTCGACGGTTAAGGACCGTCGAATTAGCACAGCCGGAAATTAGTGCGCGAAAAAATTCGTTTAAATGAAGTAGGGCAAAAACTCAAGTAGGCTATACGAGAGGAAATAATGAGGATTGAGTGACCACCATTGAAATATTCATACGGCTACTGAAGTTATGTTTTTGTTTTTGTTCTTCCCAATAAAAATGACCTTAAAAACGGGTTGGATGGCATGGAAACATCAAGGTGGACTCAAGAAGGTTTTAACGGTGGAAATTTCTTTTTCCATTTTTCCCACTAATGTGAGTTTTGGATCTACCTCATTTTTGGCCTCTTGTCCTAAAATAAGCAGGCAAAATAGATGGACAATGTAAATTGATTGCAAACATCATGGTAGCCTCGAGTAAGTTTCCAACGCAGGAATCCGCATAGCCGGTCTCAATTCGAGTGCCAAGGAGACACGGGTGGGTGGGTGCATGTGTGATTAACAATGTGGGTGCATTGCATAGCTAAGTATATGGCGTGACTAAAGAAAATAAATAAATAATTGAATAACCACCTGTATGCAGTCCGCCCGAATGAGCACACCTTCACTCACTCCGAACATTGCGCTATTTAACCAGCGGCTAATTTGGTCAGTTTAATTTTAATTAATATATGCCATGTGTATGGCCTATGTAAGTTTGCCTGAGCGGATTACGTGAGACCCATACTCGCCCAAGACAGTGCTCCCCTTACCGTGGCGCCACCTTAATGTATGCAGGCTGTATCTTCTCTATCCATCCGTTTTGTCATATAATTTGAAGGCATTATTCAAAAAATGAAGCATATCTAATCATCCAATGAACCATAAGCCTAAATGAAGGGAAATAACAAATATCAGTTGGATCCAAAACTTTTGTAGCCCATTAATGGTTGATCACCATTTTTTTAGGGTACGGTTCACCTGATAATTGAATCTATTTCAATTTCCTTTTTTTTTTTTTTTTTTTTTTTTTTTTTTTTTTTTTTTTTTTTTGCATAATGCCCTAAAATATTATGAAAAAAGTAGATAGATGCGTGGACAAGAAATGCATACATCAATGTGGCACCACTGGGGCACCGTCTTGGGTGAGTAGGGTGTCACGTCTAATCTGCTTCCCTAGTAGGTAAGGATGCGGATACCATCAAACCTGCCAGGAAGGGCTCGATCCTTATAAGGTTTTTATGGGCCCACCGTGTTATATTAATCTACAAAGGACGCCGGTCCGAGGCTCAAGTGAGCCACACCACATGAAACAGTGGCCATTGAAACTACTTGCGGTACATATTAGTTTTTCATCAAGCTGATGTTTGTATTTTCCATTCATCCAGATGTGACCTTGGAAAATAAACACGTGGGTAGGCCTTGAAAAGGTTTCAACGGTTGTATCAATAAATAATATATATTTTAGATATGGCTAATATTTTGTGCTTTCATGAGAATTGACTTCAACGGTGGGCATTTTCTTACCCACCTTTTCCTGATCGTGCAGCCACCTTGAGTTTTGGATATGCCTCTCTTTTTTTTTTTTCTTTTTTTTTTTTGGTTTTTCTCCTGGGCCAGGAAAACAGAAGTACCGAATGAAGTTCTCACAAACATCACCTAGCTGCTGATCGGCTAGATGTTGAAAGCAATACACCTCTGTCCCCACCGGGCGTGGTTTGGGTGGATCCCTAACTGTGAGGCATGTGCCTTACATCCACACCGTTCATCCACTTTGATTATTTTAAGGTATGATTCAAAAAATAAAGCAGATTCAAATCTTAGGTGGACCATACCACAGGAAACAGTTATGGTTGAATCCCCACCATTAAAAACTTCATAGGGGCCACAGAATGTTTATTTGCCATTGAACCTGTTGATAACCATGCAAATATCAGCTTGATATAAAACTTTTGTGGTCCATGAGAGGTTTTTAATGACCCATTACCACTGTTTCCTATAAAATGGTTCACCTGAGATGTGTTGGATCATGCCCTAAAATGAGTTTTCAAAATGGATGGATGACATGGATATAAGTCACATACATCAAGTTGGGCCTCATGGCCAGAGATCCCACCCATCTCGTGTGCAGCTTCAGTGGAGGTGGGTGGGATCCCTTACGAAGGGCCCATTGTGATGTATTTATACTGCATCCACTCCGTCTGTCATTTAATTTTTTTTTTTTTTTTTTGAAGGACATGATGTCAAAAATGAAGCTGATACAAATCTCAGGTGGAACATAATACAATAAACAGTTGTAATCTATCATTAAAAACTTCTTGCTGGCCCCAAAAGTTTTGGATCAAGCTAATATTTATGCGGTCTCTTCATCCCGATCTTTGTTACCTTATCAACAGGTTGGATGGCAAATAAACATTCTGGTGGCTCCCATGAAGTTTTTAATATTAGGGATTCAATCACAATTGTTTCCTACGGGACGATCCACCTAAGATTTGGATCTACTTTATTTTTTGGATCATGCTCTAAAATGAGCTTTCAAAATGGATGATTGGTATGGCTGTAAGGAATATACATTATACTGGGCCTCACAATTGGGGGAGCCATGTAGGGGCGAGGGGGGCAAATGCTTCCTAAGTTTTCAGCCCTAAGAGTTTGATCTTGACGGGTTCATGTGGTGTGGTTCAGTTGAGCCTTCAATTTGCCTCCTTTTTGGGCTAAAGCCCTAAAATGATATGTCAAAATAGATGGACGGTGTGGATAAAACATAAAGATCATGGTGGGCCCTACAAATTCCCTGGCAAGACCATCTGTCTCTAGCTAGGTCATGGTGGGATGTGAATTTCTTACTAAGGGTTTCATAAGAAGTTCCTTCTCATGGAAGTTATGTGGGGCCATTGTGGTGTTTTTATTAATCCAACTTGTCAATCTGATTTGTCTACTTAATTTTTGGACATGAGACCAAAAGTGAAGTAGATCAAAAACTCAAGTGGGCCATATGAGAGGAAATAGTGAGGATTGAGTGACCACCATTGAAATATTCATATGGCTATGAGGTTACATTTTTGTTTTTGTTCTTCCTAATAAAAATGACCTTAAAAACGGGTTGGATGGCATGGAAACATCAAGGTGGACTTAGAAAGGTTTCAACGGTGAAAATTTCTTTTCCCATTTTTCCCACTAATTTGAGTTTTGGATCTGCCTCATTTTTGACCTCTTATCCTAAAATAAGCAGGCAAAATGGATGGACAATGTGGATTGATTGCAAACATCATGGTGGCCTCAAGTAACTTGTGGATGCATGTCTGATTAACCGCGTGTGGGTGCATTGCATAGCTACCAGGGTGGGTATATGGCATGACCAAAAGAAAAAAATAAATAAATAAATACCCACCAGTACGGCGGTCCACCCGAATGAGTTAAGCTATTTAACCCGAGGCTAATTTGGTCGGTTTAATTTTAATTAATATATGCCACCTGTATGGCCTATGTAAGTTTGCGTGAGTGGATTATGTGAGACCCGTACTCACCCAAGACAGTGCGCCCCTTACTGTGGGGCCCACCATAATGTATGGTGTCTGTATCTTCTCTGTCCATCCGTTTTTCCATATAATTTTTAGGCATTATAAAAAACATGAAGCAGATCTAATCATCCAATGAACCATACCATGGAAAATAATGGCGACTAAAATCTCTACCATTAAAAACTTATTAAGGAACAAGTTAATGTTTCATAGTGTTAGTTACCATCCAATTATGTTGATAAGGTCGCATAAGCCTAAATGAAGGGAAATTACAAATATCAGTTCGATCCAAAACTTTTGTGGCCATTAATGGTCGATCACCAATTTTTTAGGGTACGGTTCATCTGATAATTGAATCTATTTCATTTTTTTTTTTTTTGCATAATGCCCTGAAATATTATGAAAAAAGTAGATACACGCGTGGACAAGAAATACATACATCAATGTGGCACCATGGGGCACCGTCTTGGGTGAGTAGGGAGTCACGTCTAATCTGCTTCCCCAGTGGGTAAGGATGCGGAATCCATCAAACCCTGCCAGGAAGGGCGGGCTCGATCCTTATAGGGGTCCTATGGGGCCCACCGTGTTATATGTATTTTATCCCTGCCGTTCATCGGTTCTAACAGATCATTTTAAGAAATTAATCTACGAAGGACGCAGGTCCGTGGCTCAAGTGAGCCACACCACATGAAACAGCGGCCATTGAAACTACTTGCGAGGCATAGAAGTTTTTCATCAAGCTGATGTTTGTGTTTTCCATTCATCCAGATGTGACCTTGGAAAATAAACATGACGGTATGCCTTGAAAAGGTTTCAACGGTAGTATCATTATTACCACTGCTTCCTATGGTGTGGCCCACTTGGGCAATGGAATTTTTTTCTCGTTCCTTAAAATGGTGTGTTGAAATGGATAGACGGTGAGGATAAAATAAATATATTATGATGGACCCACAAATTCCCTGTCAGTGCCGAGCGCAACTTGGCTGCCGCTCCGAACCAGCAATGTGGGTGAGAAACTAACCGTAGGGCCCACCTTGATGTATGCATTGTATATCCACCCTGTTAATCTGTTTTTACCGCTTATTTTAGCCCATGGTCCCAATACTGAATCAGATTCAAATTTTAGCTGTACTACATCACAGAAACAATGGTTATTGACCATTAAAAATCTTTTATAGCCCAAATAAATTTTAAATCAAGTTGGTATATATATATATATTCCTTTCATCTAGGTATTTATGAACTTATCGACAATTTGGATGTTCAATAAAAATTATGTTGGACGTTAGGAAGTTTTTAATGGTGAGCATTCAATAACCACTATTTCTGGTGGCGTAGTCCACCTGATGTTTATCTCTACTTCATTTTTGTTACCATATACTAAAATAATCTTTAAAAATAGATGGACTGCGTGTATATACAATGAACACATTGAAGTGGGTCCTAAGGATATGTTCTCGCCCAGATCGCTGGTTTATGGTTTGCAGCCCAGTCGCGATCGTCAGTGCCGACACCGCTCCGCCGGAGTAGACGCAACGCGCGTACGGTAGGCAGGAAATAATGGAATCGGATTGCGGGATGTGCCACCGAATTCCCTCGTGGGTTGACGTGTCAAAGTTTCTTAAGCCCGGCTATGATGTATTTATTATATCCACACCGTTCATCTATTTTTTAAGTACATTGTATGACATGGATCAGAAAATAGGGCAGATCCAAACCAGGTAAGCAGTGGGGATCAAACACCTATCACTGAAAACATTTCAGGGGCCACAGAAGTTTTGGATCATTTGTGTCTTCCTTTCTTCCACGTTCATGAACAGATTGGAAAGTTTCAACGGTGGCTATCACCGTTCTCCACTGCTTCGTGTGATGCGGACCACTTGATCCTCGAATTAGCCTATTTTGGGCTCATGCCCTAAAATGACAGATAGAGGTGGACAACGATTCGATCCGAGTCGAACATGGACCAGATCGGATTGTTCAGTTGCTTGAGTGGGTGAGTTCGAACAATGTTCGAACAAACATTCGAACTAAGATGACTTTGTTCGAACTCAATTTGCTCTAGCCCAATCATGTTCGAACATGTTCGAACATATGAATTTTGAACAACTTTTACGAGTTCGAACAAGTTCGAATAATTTTACTTTTTTCGCTTGAAAATATTTTTTCTACTACTGAATAGTAAATATTGATTTTTTTGTTCTGTGTGTCCCACCATGATATATTTGTTTTATCCACTCCGTCCATCCAATTATACAGCTTATTTTAAGGCATTAAATAAGAAATGAGGTAGATACAAAACTCAAATGGACCACACCACAGGAAACAGTGAGGAAAATGATGTCCACCATTGAAACCTTCTTGGGCGCACAGTCACATTTATTTGTCATCCACCCTTCTTCTTCTTCTTCTTCTTCTTATTAGTCGAACGAACGAGTCGATCAATATTCAAGTCAAGTTCGAATTCGGGTCGAGCCGAACGGCACTATGTTTGAAATTGAATTGAATTTTTTTTAAAGTTGGAATAATAGAACTTTCTATTCGAACAGGGTTTTATCGAGTCAATCTGAGTCGATCCAAACGGTTAAACTCAATTTGTGTCCAGCTCTAATGACAGGGCAAATTGGACGGCTGCTGTGAATAGAACACATACGTCACAGTGGGGTCACATAACTTTACCACGTAAACACAGCACCCACATCAGTGCTGTGTCATACACTAGCAAGTGGAGTCCTCCCGACGGTTCCTCAATATCCGCGAGAGAAAGACATAAATAAATAAATAAATAAAATGGATGGCCACTGTGAATAGAACACATACCTCATTTTAGGACAAAATGGATGGCGGCTATGAATAGAACACATACGTCACAGTGGGGTCACATAACTTTACCACGTAAACACAGCACCCACATCAGTGCTGTGTTATACACTAGCAAGTGGAGTCTTCCCCGACGGTTCCTCGATATTCCTCAGAGAAAGACATATAAAACAAAAAAAAAAAAAAAAAAAAAGACGTCCATGCAATCAGATCAGATCAGATCACATGGCTGCAAAAGTAATTAAGAATAAAAAGTCACATGGCTGCAGTCATGAAGTGGGCCATCTTTCTATAGAAGCGGATTAGGTGTGCCCAGCCTCACCAAGGCGTAAGCGGATTTCCTGCCAAAGCATTTATATAGGAAGTTCGTTGAAGGAAAGCTAGGTAGGGCCCACCGTGATGTTTGTTAGAAATCCAACCTGTCCATCTATTTTTTGTCTTCATTTTAGGAGATGCAACTAAAAAATTAAGCTGATCTAAATCTCAAAGTGGGTCACAAAAGAGGAGATAGTAGGAATTAAACAACTACTGTTGAAACGTTCTTACGACCAAAGAAGTTTTGTATCAGGCATCCTTGAGTTTTAGATGCGCTTTATTTTTCGCCCACGAATTAAAATGAGCTAACAAAAATGAATGGACCGGGTGGATTTCTCACAAACGTCACAGTGACCCACCTAACTTCCCAAACGCAGGAGCTTCCTGCTGACGGCTTTTCCCGAAAATAAGCGTCCACCAGAATGGTGCCGAGTTTGCTGTGGAAACTATGTTGATATGTGTTTTTTATATCCACGCCGTCCATCCCTTTTTTCAGATATTTAAGTGCATGAGTCCAAAAATGAAATACATTGAAATCTTATGTACGAAAGGGTCGTGATTGACCATTAAATGCTTCTTGTGCGTCACAAAAGTTTTTGATCTTGGCTGATATTTGTTAGTTTCCCTTCGTCCAGCTTTCGTGAACTCCCGAACCAGTTGGATGTAAAATAAATATTAGTTGTTAAAAATAAATAAATAACATTGGTGGGCATTAGGAAATTTTTAATGGTGGGACATTCAATCACCACTGTTTACTAAAATATGGTCCACCAAAGATTTGCATCAGTTTCATTCTTGGGCTCATGCCCTAAAATAACCTGGAAAAATAGATAGGCGTGGATATAGAATACATACATCAAGGTGAGCCTCACAATAAGGGCAACTGTAAGACCTGTACCCTGATTTGCCCTCCATACGCTTAATTTCCGGTGCCGGTACATCTCGGATGGACCAGATTAGCAAGCCTTGATCGCGACCCTATTTTAGTACCGCATTAACCCAAGACCTATACTCCGGCGACCGCGTAGGCGCTGCGATTCCAACGCCGCGCGGCACGCCCCATTGCGATACCCAGTGTGAAAGTTGCGATCATTTGCGCAATCCGAGGTGTGCCACGCAAAGCGCGTGTGGCGTGAGCCCCACTTGCACAAATCCCAAGAAAATGTCAAATCAATCAATCAATCACCCTCACCCTCACCCATACCCCTCTCATCGCCCTAGTCTACACAAGCCATACCCACTCCATCCCTCTCTCACCACCAAAAGTCAACACTAGCCATGCCTCCCATACCTTCCATGCCCCTCCCATGCTAGCCATCATCACCCCCCATGATTCCTCTTCTCTACCCATATAAGTACATATGTAGGAGAGAGGAGGCCTTCTCATTTTCCATATTTGCAAGAAAGAGAGAAAGGAGAGAGAAAAAGAAGATAGAGAAGTAGAGAGAGATTTAGAGGAAGATCAAGAGAGAGAAAGAGGAGATTAGGGGAGAAACTAAGCTTGGAGGACCCCGATCACCATCCGGATCGTCCGATCGTCAATCCAACCTCATCCAACCGTCCAACCATCATTGTGAGTGCAAGGGGGACTTAAACTCCCCATTTTCTTAATCACCTTTCATTTTCTTTTTTCTTTTTTTTGGGCCCATCTTGTGATGGACGATCAGATGGATGGATTGGATCATCCATGAATGGGCCCCACCTACTTGTAATAATAATAATAATAATAATATTAAAATGAAATAATAAAAAAAAGGAGAGAGAGATTGGCCGCTAGACTGACAGCGTCTAGATGACGTTGCTGCCCAGCAGCGCTTGGGCGAGCCCCTTTTTGGGCGTTGACCGTGGGACCCACCTTGATGCATGTAATCAATCCTCGCTGTCCATCTGTTTCTCCAGCCCACTTTATGGCTGGACACCAAAAATGAAGTAGATCTAGATCTCGGGTGGACCACACCATAGAAAACAGTGGAGATAATGATATCCACTATTGAAACTTCCTTGGCCCACCGTGATGCTTCTGGAGCAAATCACCTGCCCAATATTGGGCTCATTAGCTCCCCAATGAGCTGAAGAATCCGATGAATGAAGTGGATCATACTCATGTGGGCCCCACTTGAAAGAAACTAAGAAGAGAAAAAAAAAATAATGTGCCCAGACGCTGGACGTTCACAGCGTCAAGGACGCTGGAACTGTCCAGCGTGGTGAGGTTGGGACGGCGAGTGGGGTCCCCACTTGTGGGACCCACCTTGATGTTTTTGTTGAATCCACACCGCCCATCTGTTTCTCCTGTCCATTTTAGGTCCAGGGCCCGAATCTGAATCAGATTCAAACCTTAAGCGGACCGCATCACTTGAAACAGTGGAGAAAATGATGTCCACTGTCGAAACTTCCTTGGACCACTTTGATGTTTGTAGACCAATTCACCTACCCAATATTGGGCTCATTGGGTCCTCCATGAGCTGGGGAACCTGATAGACAGAGTGGATCATCCTTATGTAGGCCCCACTGGATTAAAACCAAGACAAAAAAAAAGAAGACGAAGGAGAGGTGCGTCTCTGACGCTGGGAGTACCCAGCGTCCACGGACGCTGGGCTCGTGGTGCCTAGCTGGTGGCCCACTCTGTGGGTCCCACCATGATGCGTGTGTTGTATCCACACCGTACATCCAATTGAGGAGATCATTTTAGGGCATGATCTGAAGAATGAGACAGATCCACATCTCAAGTGGACCCCACTTGAAAGAAAACAGTAGGGACAGTGACCCTACCGTTAAAACCTTCCTACAGCCCACCATGATGTTTATTTGAGATCCAACCTGTCCATGAGTTCACACATGCATGTGAAGTAGCGAAAACAAAAATATCAGCTTGATCGAAAGCTTCTGTCGACCCCACTTGGGGAGATATATATATATATATATATATATATATATATATATATATATATATATATATATATATATATATAGGGAAATGGTACTATGAGGTCGACCTCATGGGAACTTCCCATGAGGTTGAGCTGTATGGGTCCCACTGTGATGTGTGTTGGATATCAACACCTTGAATTTGATAGGTCCCCTTTAGGTTATGGCATATCCCAAAAATCAGCCCTACACGGAACTCAGGTGGGCCACACCATCTAAAACCATGTGAAGACATGCCTAAAACATGTAAAAGCACTTGGTGGGGCCCACCTGAGTTTTGGATGTGGCTGAAACTTGTTCTGACCCCTCATCTAAGTGGAACACACACAATGGATGGGCTGGATTTTTGAACCACGTCTCGGTGGGCCCAATAAACTATCATGAAGGTTTTAATGGGTGGGTTACCCTTCTCAACTGTTGTCTGTGGTGTGGCCCACCTAACTCATGGATTGACCTGATTTTTAAGCCTGTGGGCCACCATGAAATGGTGCATCTAACTGATGGAGTAGATATTGGAAACACATCATAGTGGGGCCCACACAGCTCAACCTCATGGGAAGTTCCCATGAGGTCGACCTCATAGTACCATTTCCCATATATATATATATATATATATATATATATATATATATATATATATATATATATATATAGATGTGGCCGCTGGACAGACAGCGTCTGCTGGGCAGCCCTCTTGGGCATTGACCATGTGCCCCACTCGTGGGACCCACCTAAAATGTATGTGCTTTATCTATTTCGTCTATATGTTTTTCCAACTCATTTTAGTGGCTGAGCCCAAAATTTAAGCATATCCAAATGTCAAGTGGACCATGCCACGGGAAACAGTGGGAATAATGATTTCCACCATTGAAACCTTCCTAGGTCCTACAGTGATGTTATTTGTCGTCCAACATGTTCATAAGATCACATGGATATGGATGGAGGGGAAGACACAAATATCTGCTTGATTCCAAAACTTCCTGAGACCCAGCTGGGTACCACACAGCCCAGTGGGTGGCCCACCCTGTGGGTTCCAACGTGATGTATCTGTTTAGTCCCACCATGATGTATCTGTTTTATTCATGATGCCCATCTATTTCTCCATGCCATTTTAGGATATGGCCTCAACAATGAGGCAGATCCAAATGTAAGATGGACCACACTAGTAGGGAATAGTGGTCATTGATGCCCACCATTGAAAACTTCCTTGGGGCCACTTTATTGTTTATTTTTCATCCAAATAAAGGTTGTGGGCCCATCTTTGGGTTTCACGTTGATGGATGTATTGTGTATCGTGCCACCCGTCTTGATCAACGTGTGGGGCTCGATTTGAATGGGCTTCACTTAGGAAATTGTGGTGATTGAATACCTACCATTGAAACTTCCTAAGATCGATGATGTATATTTGCTATTTGACCAGTGGGCGGGGCCCACCATGGTCCTTCCTTTAATATATATGTTTTATCCATGCCGTACACCTATTTTTGTCAGCCGATTTGGTATGTGCAAGCCCAAGTATGGGGCCGATGTGGTCTTAAGTGGGCTATGCCACGAAGACCTTTACATTTCTAATGGGGCCACAGTCCGAGTCCCACTCTCTGTACATATATTGGGCCATTTAAGGCCAACATCACATGATACGTTTGGTAACATGCTAGTATACTTTGCTTGATATGTCACACTGATAACATGCTTAGTATAATGAATACCATGCTCATTCATATGCCCATACGCATCATTTGTATGCCTGTTATGGATCATGATTAACCATAGCATATGCTAGTTGGCTTGTTATACTTAGGAGACTCGTGCGAGACAGGATCGCCCCACATGATTGCGCAGTATGCGTAAGTTTAGTGCATGACTTGGATTGTATGACTCATGTATTTCACATTATGTATGTCACGATCGCCTTCACACCCTAGCAGCATCAGGGTGGTGGCCACCACAATCACATCGTGGTTAGCAGTAATGGACACCGGAAACTTGTTCTAGCATGTGGGAGCTATGGATGTCCTTAGGTGAAAGTCCCTATAGTCTGTGGTACCAGTAGGATGCTTCAACGTCGAGACCGAGTGGATAACATGAGCGCCCGTGTGCCAAATACCAGTAGGCCGCGTCTCCCACTATGTCAAGGTCGGTTGGAAAGGGGTGTGACCTTATTCGCCCGGGTGCAGTGGGCTATAAGCTAGGTCGAGTCTGACCAGCTCATGAAATGGGTCCGCTATCGGCGAGTCGAGTGGGCATTGGCATACCACTGACGAGGCGGATAGTGAGGTCTTTTCTACTCGCTTGGTTATGCGCGCGATGTGCAGCGACCAGTATTAGAGTATACTAGACCCCGGTGATGTCCCAGATGAGAACTATTTTGATATGTGGATTGGTTGAGGATTGACTTGTTTGCATTGCATCTCTAGCATGCAACACTCGGCCATGTAGGCCCTTGCATCGCATAGCCTTGGGATGGTTGATAGCATTCATGAACTTGGTAACTTAGCCCTCTATTACTTTCACTTACTCTGATATCTGTATACTTGTCATACGCATCACACGCGCACCCATGCACTCTACCGAGCTTCTTAGGAAGCTTATGCGCGTTTGTTTATGCTGCAGGTGCTAGAGCACATCAGCAGCATTGAGCGCGGTTCATGTACCTGATATTTTGGGCTTTTACTATAGTTTATATTTCCCTTTCCAGTACTGTACTCAACAACTTATTAGTGGATATCTGATAATATTTTATGGTCTTGATTATGCTCCTTTATAAAAAAAAAATTACCCTGAAAATCCTCCGGTAGGATTCCAGGATCAGAACCTGGCATATGAGAGCTATGAACAGAGAATGGGGTACTACGGAGGCTGTTGGCACTAAGGACGGCGATCGGGAATTTAGTGAGCCTGGTCCTCGGGTTTGGGGCGTGATAGCAACACCGTCTTGGGTGGCCTTGGATTTTGTGTGAAAGCCTTATGCAGGAAGTTCCTGAGCTAGGAACCTAGGTAGGGCCCACTATGATGTTTGTGAGAAATTCACCCCTTCCATCTGTTTTTGTGATCTCAATTTAGGATATGAGACAAAAAAAAAAAAAGAGTTTTTATCTGTTTTGTGATCTCAATTTAGGATATGAGGCTAAAAAAGAAGAAGAAGAAGAAGAAGAAGCCGATCCAAGACTCAAGTAGGCCGAAAATGTGATGATTGAATGTCCTCAGTTGAAATATTCATGAGGCCACAGAAGATTTGAGCCACACTAATATTTATGTTTTTAGTTTATCTTAGTATAAATGAAACGTAATGGATGGCATATAAACATCACTGTGGATCTTAGGGAGGTTTCAATGGTAGGAATTTTCCTACCAACCTTTTCCTTTAATGCGGCCCACTTGAGTCTTGGATCAGGCTCATATTTATTCTCATGTCCTAAAATGAATTCACGAAACGGATGTACAAGGTCGACTTCTCAAAAACATCACGGTGGGCCCTAAGTTCCCAGTGCAACTTACTGGGAAAGGCCGCGTCTTGTCTTGGGTGAGCTCCGGATGCACTAGTCCGTGGGCGCGGATTTCCTGCGCATGGCTTGCGCAGGAAGAACCAAGATGGGGTCCAAAGTGATGTTTTTTTTTTATAAATACACCCCGTCCATCCATTTTGGGAGCTTATTTTAGGACATGAGAACAAAAATGAACTGGATCTAAGACTCAAGTGGGCCGAAAACGTGAGGATTGAACGTCTACAGTTAAAATATTTGTGGAGTAACAGGAGTTTCGAAACAGGATAATATTTGTTTCCATCTCATCCCAGTATTAGTGACGTTATGAACGGTATGGATTTCATATAAACATCACTGTGAACCCCAGGGAGGTTTCAATGGTAGTAATTTACCTACCCACCTTTTCCTTTAGTGAGGCCCACTTGAGTCTTAGATCCGGTTCATTTTTGTTCTCAAGTTCTAAAATGAGCTCCCAAAACGGATGGACAGAGTGGACTTATAAAAATTAAAAAAATCAGTTTGGGCCCCACCTTAGTTCCCAGCGCAGCAACTTCCTGCGCAAGGCTTTCGCAGGAAATCTGCGCCCCTAGTCCGCTCTCTATTTCTCAAGTCACTCCTAATTGGTAAGGTAGAAAATGGGTCACTTCACTTACCTGCATTGATTGTGACCGTTAAATTATTTTTTTTTCCATGGTCTGGATAACGATGTAGATGCTGAGGTGAGCTTTGATTTATCTAAACAGTTAACGATCTCGTTTGGCAGTTTTCATGGCACGACTTTCTTTCTGCGTGAATGCGCTGCCGTACCTTGCCTTAGGTAAAACTCGACGGACGCCGATTAGCTTCTGACAGGTTGAATAGCCATCTCGCTACTGAAGTGACGTCACCAACTTCTATGGGCCCCATTGTGATGTATGTTGTCACGCCCCGAAATTCGGACTCGGAGTGTGCACCTTCCAACCCAGTTTATAGGGTATAATTGGTGCACTAAATGCATTTATAACGTTAAATCACTTTAAGAGGCATAAAATAATGAAATACTAAGTTATCATTTATTCATAAAACATTCAACTATAAACTAAGTCCACCAATTTGGGACTATTAGTTGTCTACTAATTATTGAAAGTAACAAAGTAAAACAAATTAGTCTAAACGTCTTGGTTTAAGGCCGCCACTTCTTCTTCGGTTAAATTAGGCCAATAGTCTTGCACTTCTTCTAGTGGTCTCACTTCATTATTAGGGGCATTCTCGAAGGTTCAACGTCCACATGATCTGTATATTTTTAATCCACAACGTCAGCTGGAAAGCCCAGTGAGTAACCCAATACGGTTCACATGCATTTCAACTAAGTAGGATAACATATGCCATTAAATACACGTAATATATAATTTAATGCAAGAATGAGTTTAATATGAAATGATGCATCAAGTGGGCATATATTCAATCTTCCACTTGCTTCGATTGGATCTCATCAACCGGCTCCCCATTCCTTGTAGGGTGGACTTCCACATATTAGTGAGTTTCCAGGATGGTCCCTAAGTAACTGGGTACTTAAGTACCTACCGGTCTTCCAGAGTCGAACTCCAGGTACAATAATTCATAAATGCATGCAATAATTTACATCTATACAATAATTCACATCCGTACATTTCATCTCTCCTTTTGAGAGGCAACATTTCATGATATTTATAAATAAAAATTATTTAAATAATATTTAAACAAGTATGAATCAATCAATATCACATATTACATCCATCACACAACTTACTAAATTAAAATGACTAGGAAACGTGTTGGTATGTACTCACCTGTTGATAGTGGTGATTACTTTGTTAATTCTGTCACATCCTGAGTAGAATCGTTCCTGAATCTACAATAAATGTAATTTATATTTATTCATCACCAATCTAGCCTTAATATACTTATTTTTAATTTGAGTTATATTTTATTGAGGTTTGGTTCCTTAATGGACGGTCTAGATTCGATTATTGTGACCCACGTTTCCAAAAGGAATGACCCTTTTACTATTTTTCTGATGGTACGGCCCACTTGATTGGTGGGTCATCCTATACTTGGTTACAAGTTCCCCAATGGTACACTAGCAATATGGTTGATTATATTTTACAAGGATCTTGTCGTGGGATATCCTAAAATGATCCATTTATGAGAATTCACACCATACCTCCCCACTATTTCACTTGCCATGGCCCACCTGGAACTCTGATTGGGCTGATTTTTTGTCACAAATCTAATAACTCATTGCTCCAGAGATTGAGTGGATTGGATTTTCCAAAGACTACACAGTGGGGCCCACAAGCTCCCAACCAGTGGACAGGTATTGTCCCTACTGTTTGTCTTGGTATGACCCACTGGAACATCCTATACAGACCATTTTTGGTCATCAACCAGAAAACTTATTTATTAAGATATTAGACGGATTAGATTTCTCAAAATGTCATCAAATGGGTCTCAAAAGTGGACAGCAATCCAAAATTGGACTGCCTCAACCATGTGTGTTGTTATCATTACTATTTTAAGTGGTGTGGGCCACCTGAGATTCAGATTTATTTGATTTTTGGACCCAAGTTGTAAAAAATTATAACACAACATATGGTCGGCTTGGATCTACTGATTTCATCACAATGGGGTCCACGAGTGGACCGCTGTCCACTCCCAGAATTTCTATCTTTTTAAATTTCATTTTTATTTTATAATTTTTCACCATTAGTTTGTTTCAGGTGGTGTGGCCCACTCAGACCTTAGTTTGGGTCCAAATTCGAACACTAGTCCTAAAATGAGATGTAGAAATAAATGGACGGAGTGGATGCACAAAATACATCAAGGTGGGTCCCATGAGTGGGGGCCCCACGTCACTTTCAAAGATAACTAACGTTGAACGTTCCAGCAACTTCTTTTCTTATTATTATTATTATTATTATTATTATTATTATTTAGGCTATATATGGTGGTTTACAAGAGATCTGGTCCGACCATTAGGTCGGCCACCTCATTATGGGCCCAATAATGTTTTAGAATAAAATAATTTATCATAATTAATTTAATAATTAAATAAAACAATAATAAACGAATTTTAAAGGCTATCACTCATTCAATCGAGGTGGCCCATCTGAAGGTCCAATCGATCTGAATTTTGTGGCCCATGTACATTTTGGCCTTATGATCATTATGACTCGTCCAGATCGATTCTTGGCCCACCCAAATGGTCCCCACCAATCACGATCATATATTCAAGGGTTACAATAGAATTAGGGTCCCTAGATCCGTACAATGAACGGACGGACGATCCGACCCGTTCGTTGGTTGGATCTGGCCTACTTAAATGAAATAGAAAGAACACCTACTTGATTTAGCCGCAAGATCCCTAAATTCCTCATTCTTTCTCTCATTTCCTTTCTTTTACGATTGGTTGAGATAAGATAGGATAATTTTGAATTTCAAAATTCGTATTTAGAGCAAAAAAAGAAAATTAAATTCTTGTTAGTGATATGACTCGATCCCTAGTCTTCCCTCTTGTTTAAGAGGGCTTTAACCAATCAATCCATACTTTTCTTTTGTTTATTATCTTAAATTTATTTAGTTAAACACATTATTGTTCCTAAAAGAAAATTTTCCTACCGAAATTTTAGGGTCGTTACATATGTGTTGTATCCACACCATCCATCCCATTGTAGAGATCATTTTAGGGCGTTAGCCAAAGAATGAGGCAGATCTAAAGCTCAAGTGGATCTCACCAAAGAAAACAGTGGGGATTGATCTCCTACCATTAAAAACTTCTTGGGGCCACAAAAGTTTTCGATCAAGCTAATATTTGTGTTTTCCCTTCTTCCATGTCTATGTGAACTTATGAACATGTTTGATCTCAAATAAACATCATGGTGGCCCTAGGAAGGTTTCAACCATCGTGTCACTGTCCCCACTGTTTTCTTTGGTGGGTCCATTTGAGAATTGAATCCGCCTCAATCTTTGTCTCATGCCCTAAAATAATTTCTCCAAATAGATGGACGGTGTAGATACAACACATACATCACGGTGGCGTCCACATAAATTGGTGACGTCACTTCAGTAGCAAGATGGCTACGCAACCTGTCAGTAGCTAATCCGCGCTGGACGCGGATTCCCTCCTAAAGCCTGTTACAGCAAGTTCCTGCGCTAGGGACGCGGATTCCCTGCGAAAGGCTTTCTCAGGAAGTTCCTGAGCTGGTAACCTAAGTGGGGCCTACTGTGATGTTTGTGAGAAATCCACGCCGTCCATCCATTTTTTTGCTCATTTTAGGACATGCGAAGAAAAGCCAATCCAAGATTCAAGTGGGCCACACTAAAGGAAAAGGTGGGTAGGGAAATTCCTACTGTTGAAACCTCCTAGGTCCACATAGATGTTTATGGGACATCCATATGGTTCATAATGTCATTCCCACTGGAATGAATTGAAAACACAAATATTAGCCGGATTCAAAACTTTTGTGGCCCCACGAATATTTCAACTGTGGAAGTTCAATCCTCACGTTTTTGGCTCACTTGAGTCTTGGGTCCCATTCATTTTTGGTGTCATGTCCTAAATGA
This sequence comes from Liriodendron chinense, assembly GCA_003013855.2. Classification (NCBI taxonomy): domain Eukaryota; kingdom Viridiplantae; phylum Streptophyta; class Magnoliopsida; order Magnoliales; family Magnoliaceae; genus Liriodendron; species Liriodendron chinense. The sequence goes on along the minus strand of ML058484.1, from coordinate 784,489 downwards.
TCTCCAAAAACAGGCGGACAAAGTGGATTTCTCACAAACATCACGGTGGGCCCTTCCTAGGTTCCTAGTGCAGGAATTTCCTGAATTTGCATCCCTGTGCTAGGATGCTAGGTGGGATCCACCGCGAAGTTTGTGACAAATCCATCCTGTCCAACCATTTTGAGAGATTATTTTAGGACATGCAAAAAAAAAAAAAAGGTAGAGCTAACATTCAAGTGGGCTGCACGAGAGGAAACAATGGGGATTCAGTGGTTACCACTGTTTAAAACATTCTTAAGCACACAAAGTTTTCGTATAGGCTAAGATTTTTGTGTTTTCACTTCATCTCAATGGAAATGACCTTATAAATGGTTTGGATGGCATATTAACATCAAGGTAGATCTCACGAAGGCTTCAACAGTAGGAAACTCTTTCCCCAATTTTTTCTGTCTTATGGACGCCTTGAGTTTTGGATCCACCTATTCTTTTGTCTCATGTCCTAAAATGATCTAAAAATGAATGGATAAGGTGGATTTCTCACAAACATCACGGTGGGCCCCACATAGCATCCAAGGGTAGGAACTTCCTACGAAAGCCTTTCCCAACACGACTTCACCGACTGAGAGCCACATGGGTGGAATTTTCACTAGATCCACTCCCTCCATGGATACAATAAGGAATGATTAAGATTGGATGTCCATCAAGATTTTGTTGGAGGAGCCTTCAAACTGTGGTGGAATTGGGTGCTCAGACCGGTTGGTTGACTAGTCTGATTTTGACCCAGGGATCACAACAAGGTCTCTGGACAATCTTTGAGTCTTTCAGATCGGTCGGTTGTTGAGGCGGACGAATTTAGAAGTTTCCTCTTTGGACAAATTTTGTGCTACCTCTGACCAGTCGGCAGTATGGTAGTGTTATGTATGGTTACGTAGTTTTGCATAACATGTTTCTAATTCTGGGTTATTTGCTATATATATGGCATGAATTTGGGATCAGGGTGTATCCTAAGGTGTCCAAGGTTTCGTAATGGTATTAGAGTGAGGGGAGAGTGTTTTGAGAGAGAGAAAGATTGAGTTTTCTCTTGAGTTTCTTTGCTTGTGGGCTATTATCTCTGTAATCTTCTGATATTCATAGTGGATCACTTTGTGCCATGATTTTTTATCCGTTGAGGGGTTTTTCCATGTAAAATTGGATTGTCTCTGAATGGTTGATTGCGTGTGAGTGTGATTGCATTGTGTTGCTCGTTTGATTCCATATTCTGCTGTGTGTTTCGACTTTGCTTCTGCTGCTGATTTTCCCAAAAAGTGGTATCAGAGCTATTCATTGGGAGGTTGCATAATTCAGATCTGAAACAAGAGCATGACATCGAGTACTAGGTTCGACATAGAAAAGTTCTCCGGCAAAAACAACTATTAACTATGGAAGGTAAAGATCGAAGCCATTCTGCTTCAGCAAGGGCTTGAAAAAGCTCTTGGGAAGCAACCTAAGGCTATGAAAGATGATGAGTGGATGAAGCTTGATAAGAATGCCAAAACCTCAATCTAGTTGTGTCTAACGGATGATGTCTTCTATAATGTCATGAAGGAGAAAACTGCGGCTGATATGATGGCGAAATTAGAAAAGGTCTATGCCAAGAAATCTATGAAGAATCGCCTGTATGTGGTGTTTCAGTTGTTTAACCTGAGGATGGCGGAGGGGGCAGATATGGAGGACCACATCAACACGTTTAACAGGCTTATTTGCAAGTTGGCGGAGATGGATGAACTGATGAAGGATGCATATCAAGCATACATCCTGCTGAATTCTCTTCTAGAATCATACAAGTCATTCAGGGACTATTTGTGCATAGGAAGGGAGACGATTAAAGTTGAGACCGTTATCTCAGCTCTCCAGTCGAGGGCGACGAGAAAGAAAAGCGGTGACGTGAGTTATCGTTCTTCTTTAGAGGCACTGATTGTAAGGGGAAGAAATTCTGAGCATGGTGGAGGATATTTTAAATCGAGATCTAAAGCTAAAGGCAAAGACAAGGCCAAAGTACGGTACTGGAATTGTGGTTAGGAAGGCCATATGAAGGGAGATTGTCAAAATTCCAAGTTGAAGCAAGAGAAGTCTAGAAATTCTTTTGAAAATGGAGCTAATACCATAAAAAACGGTAATGATTTTTGTGAAGTATTGACTGTATCTTAAAAGGGGTCTCTCAGTGGAGAGTGGATCCTGGATTCAAGTGCTTCATGTCATGTTTGTCTTGACCGGAGTTCATTCATTACATACAGGGCGTATGATGGTGGATCAGTGTTTGTAGGCGATGGCTATGCTCGTAAGGTGGTGGGTATTGGTACGGTACGCATCAGGATGTTTGATAGGATCGAACAAGTCTTGGAAGATGTGAGGTATACCCCCAAGATGAAAAAGAATGTGACCTCTCTTGGTGCACTCGAGGCAAAAGAGTGCAAGTTCAACGGGCGCGATCAGGATTGTAAAGTGATGAAAGGGGCACTCGTGTGGATGAAAGCATAAAGGTGTAGCCATCTTTGTAAGTTGATTAGAAGCACGTTTCACGATGGAGCTGCTGGATCGGCAGCAGGATCCACGGTGCTCGTATGTGGCAAGTGCCCAAGGGCCACATGAGAAGAACATTACGGGGCGTGAAAATGCAAGGATAAGTTTGATGGAGGCATGAGAAGCAATGGAGCTATGTTGAAGTTGAGATGATGAAGAAAGCAATGAATTTGGATTCGACGTTTAAAGCGTCGGTGGAGATTATTGGAGGAGCCTTCAAACTGTGCTGGAATTGGGCGCTCAGACCGGTCAACCGACCAATCTGATTTTGGCCCAGGTAGCACAACAAGGTCTCTGGACAGTTGTCGGGTGTTTCCGACCGATCGACCGACTAGTCTAAGGTGTGCTCCGACCAGTTGGCTATTGAGGCGGGACATAACGAATTTGAAAGTTTCCTCTCTGGATAGATTTTATGCTAGTTTTGACCGATCGACAGTATGACGGTGTTATGCATGGTTATGCGGTTTTGCATAACGTGTTTCTAATTCCAGGTTATTTGCTATATATATTTCATGAATTTGGGATTAGTGTGTATCCTAAGGTTGTCAAGGTTTCCTAATGGTATTAGGGTGAGGGGAGACTGTTATGAGAGAGAGAACTCTTAGGTTTCCTTGCTTGTAGGCTATTATCTCTGTAATTTTTTTTTTTATATTTATAGTGGATCGCTTTGTGTCGTGGCTTTTTACCCGTTAAGGGGTTTTTCCATGTAAAATCAGATTGTTTATGTGTGGTTGACTGCGTGTGGGTGTGATTGCATTGTGTTGCTTGTTTGATTCCATATTCTGCTGTGTGTCTTCCACTGCTGGTTTTCCCAACATATTTTGTGTGGGGCCACCATGATTTTTATATGGCATCCAATCCATTCATTTAGTGTGCTTTATCAAGATTAAATGATTACCCAATGATCCTATAATCCGAAAACTAAGCTAAACTATAACACAGGGATTTAATGGTTGTTGTAAAATGTTAAAGTTTCGGTGTTCAATTAGACTAATTTTTTAGATCTGGATCAAACAAGTGGTGGCCCACCTGATGGATGTGGTGGATTTTTTATATGCGTTAAAGTTTTCACCATGCTAGTGGAGGCTATCCTCATCCGGCACCAACTTAGATTACACAAGAGTTTTTAGATGTAAATTGGTCAATGCTTATGGTAAGATTTGATTCGTGGGCAAGCATCAAGGTGGCCCTCACAGTAAGGGTCTATTTGTTTTGATGTAATTACCTGTATTTTAGTATATTTTGGCATTTATTAATTATAAAGTCAAATGTCAATTCACGACCTATGTTGACATCTTTGCTTTTTGATAGGTCTTGGCTCGAAAAATGAAGCAAACTATGTGGGCCCATGCGATGTATCAATACCATCCATTTATCTTTTTTGGTCATTTTAAGGCCTGGCCCAAAAAATGGGGCAGATCCAAAGATCAAGCAGACCACATCACATAAAACAGTGGGAATAATGATGCCACCATTGAAACCTTTGTTTTATTTGGTGTGTTCCACTTGAGCTTTGGCTTTACGCGATTTTTAGACTCATAAGCTAAAATGATCTGAAAAAATGAATGGGCAGAGTGGACATAACGTGAACATTATTGTGGAGTACAGAGTTCTCATAAGAAAATAACTTTGAGATGTGATGATGTAAGAGTACAGAGTTCTCATAAGAAAATAACTTTGAGATGTGATGATGTAATTCATTTCAAACAGAGGACGTACTTAATCATTATGCTTTTACACTACAAATATTCGTAATTACATCAAAACAACAGGCCTAAGTAGGGCTGCACATCCGCCAGGTTAACCTGACTGACCCGCCTGATCCGACCTAGCAGAAACCCGATCTGCCCCGAACCGGTAAAGAAAAAGGTCCAGTCTCGGGTGGATGCGGCTGAACCGTTTTTAATTTAGGTACGGTTTAGGATACATGTCAAACCTAACTGACCTGACCCATACCCTAACTTATGTATACAAGACCCATTCTGCTCAACCCAAGTTCTGTCAGAATATTCTAAAAAAAACCTTCGAGTTCAAGCATACCCTCCTTCGATAGGGAGGACACAGCTTTGATGTGAAGAAAGATGACGAAGTAGCATACGAAAAGCACAAGGCAGAGAAATCTTCTATCTAAAATTTATAATATGTTTTGAAGTTAAAGAAACGGTTACCAGTGATATTGTGTAGAGAGAATACTATTTAATACTGATAGTTAAAAAGAATGTGAATAAGCAGAACTCGGTCCTAACCCGAGCCGGTTCAACATAGGGTCGAGTAAGGTTAGGGTTAGGTCAGCCCAACCCAGTCACAATTCGAAGCGAAACTCGAACCTTTAAAATATGTTTAGGTTCAGCTTAGGATTGGGCCCAACCCGACTCGTGTGCAGGCTTAGACCTAAGGGTAACACCCACTAAGGTGTTCCCCAAGTAACAGCTTAGTGGGTGTTACCCCTACCATGGGGCCCACCTTGATGATTTGTTGTATATCTATGCCCTCCATCCATTTTTACAGTCCATTTTAGGATGGGTACCAAAAATTATCCAGATGCAAATCTCAGGTGGACCACACCATAAGAAACAATGGTGATCATTGAGTGCTTCACCATTAAAAATTCCAAAGGGCTGATCGTAAGGTTTTCATAATATGTTTATTTGCAATCCTGGTTGATAATGTCAAAAAGATCGGATGAAGGGAAATTGGAAAGATTGGATTGATCCAAACCTTACGTGGCCTACAAAAATTTTTAGAGGTTGTTCATCGCTGTGTCTATTGGTATGGTTAACGTGAGATTTGGATCTTCTTATGGTTTCGGATCTCTTCCTAAAATGAGACGGAGAAACAGATGAACAGCATGGATATACAAAAAAATACATTGAAGGTAGGCTCCACACGCCCATTCGCAACACCACCTGATCAGCGTGTACCAAAATAGACGTTTCCAACCCCTACACGTCATTAATTAATCAACCCAAAATAGTTCTCTAAATCATCCTTATCAGCCCACGCACGTGCTTACGTCATCACCTTCTTTGTCTGCGAGCCGTTCACGGGCTCCAACAAATATTTCCCAGTAAACCCCTCTGCATCCTCTCTCTCTCTCTCTCTCTCATGGACATGCTTTTGGTGGCTTTGGGAGTGCTTGCACTACTCCCAGTTTGGAAGCTCTTCCAAAATCTTGTATGGAGGCCTCATGCCTTGACAAAATGGTTTGAGAAACAAGGGATAACAGGCCCACCTTACGTTTTCATATCAGGTTCTCTAAAAGAAATCAAGGGTCTAAAGAAGCTTGCAGGCGAGAAGGCTCTGGACGCTCACTCACATGATATCATCCCAAGGGTCTTGCCTCACTACTACAAATGGTTCTCACTGCATGGTCACTTTCTTCTCCCTTCTCTTCTCTAACTCATCCTCCTTGCTCCTTATATGTGGCCCACAGGTTCCTCCATCCATGCCATCCAAATCGTGGTCTGCATTGTAGATAGAGCATATGTCAAATATCACAATGACCACCTAAACTTAACCATCCAATTGGTGGGTTTTAAATGAATGGTTAAATATAAAATAGGGAGGGCTCAAAATTCAACCAGAAAAATCAGATTTACTATCGCCTGTTAAGTGTATTTTAGATTATGCTCTATCCTTAGCCAGGTTGGTGATTTGGATGGTCTGGATTATCGTAACTCTGTCATCCAAAGGTAGATGTCAGCATCATTTCAAAAAATGGTGGTGAAATGTCCCAGTTACTGTATGAGGTATGATGCAGTGGAAACATTTCGTAACTTATTCCCGTGCAAATTCCTATGTGGGGCCAGGTGGCCCACCTAGGTCTACAAATCTGTTGGATAGGAGAAATGAACACTGGATTGCGTGAAAAATGGACAGTAAGTATGTCTTACTGCCCTTATCATAAACGTTTCTTTGAAATTTGAATGGCTGTGATATTGGGTTTTTTATTTTCAAAATAAAGAAATGAAAGAAGTTGGATTTTTTCAAATATAAAATAAAAGGGAAGGAGAAAATGAATGGTATTTTGGTGAATCTTGATGATTTTTGGATTGTGGGTCATGGTGTGACTCTTAGTAAATGGGTGCATGTTGTGCTTTTTTTATGATTTTGAATTCAAAAATGATGGTGGGATGGTATTTTTTATGATTTTGAATTCACACCCGGATCCATGGCTAAAGTGGTAGACTGAGTGAAGATAGCCCCATTTCAACATTGAGTTCATGGTAGCGATTCCCATATTGGGGGTGGCTAACATTGCAGTGTGACCAATAGGGGCGGGTGTACTAACAGTGTGGTGTGTGTACTAACTCAAAAAAAAAAAAAAAAACAAAAAACAAAAAACAAAAAAGCTAAAAATAAAAAAAAATGATAGTGGAAGGATACTATTAATGAAAAGGCACCATAGAAGAAGATGTCCTTCATAAAAGGGAGCCCAAACAACCCTTGTAGCTCTATAAAAAATCACGTTCAGGTCATTGCAATTCACGGCAACTCTAACAATCTCCTCTCTCCATTTTTTTTCCAGTCATTTTTAAATAGTTGCAAAGTTTACGGCTTTTTTTGGAGTAAACTACAAATAGGAAATGTCAAGGGATAAACTCTAACAGCAAAAGCATTAGAGGTATACGCCATAAAAGTGTGTTCAAGGTATAATTTTTCATTTTTGCAAGGTGAAACCCACATTTCTTTGCTTTAGGGAAGAAAGCTTATTATATCATGGAGGTAGATTTGCTATAACCCTCTTATAAACTGGTTTAATCACTAACAGGGTACGAATATCATCTTAAAGACAACGACATTATAATGTGCCTTAAAGTACTTATCTTTAGGTGCGTGTTTCTTTCTTTCTTTCTGCTTCTCCTCTTTCATGTAATAACCTAATTAGCTTGATATGGGTCATTTGCAACCCATGATAAACCACTTCTATCCAGTTGGTATAGTAGGTGTATTGTAACATATTCCTTCATGATTTAATCAACTTTTTGGTGAATTTATATGATTGTGATAAATTAAAAAAAAAAAAAAAAAGATCCGTTTTTAAATTCAATAGCCTAATTTCTATGCAGGAAGCAGATAGTAAAACAATAAGATGTTTTGGATATGAAATTCATGGTGACCCTGCCACCACTAAACTTCATGATCACGGAACTCTATGAAGCCCACTGTGATTCATGTGTTTCATGGACACCGTACATCCCTTTTGCTGCTCATTTTAGGCCATGACCTAAAATTGAAGCATATCCAAAGCTCAAGTAGACCACACCACGACAAATAGTGGGGATAAAGATGTCCACTGGTGAAACCTTGCTGAAGTCCACAACGAAGTTTGTTAATTTGTCATTTAACCTATTCAAAAGGTCACACATACTTGCATAAAGGGAAAACATAAATATCATTTTAATCCAAAACTTGTGACCCCTAAGAAGTTTTTACGATATGCACTCAATCATCATTGTTTCCTGTGGTGTGGTCCACTTAAGCTTTGGATATGCTTCAATTTTAGGCTCATAGAGCTAGTTAAATGGATGGACAACATGGATAATTAAGACAGGGATAAAACACAAATGTCATGGTGGACCCCACTGCTCTACCACTAGCGAGGTGGCAACTATCACCAAAGTATGTCCAAACATTTATAGTGCATGAAGATGCTACTTGGTAGATTATATCAGTCATGATAATTGCCTTAGCCATGAGGATTACCTGTAGTTTATAGGTATACAGATGACAATGATTGCCTGTCACCAGTGATGAACATGCCTAATTGGTAAATGTTTTTTTTTTTTTTTTTTTTTTTCCACACTCACTCACACACCCGACACATGCCCGTCCCATGACCTCGAATTGAAACTCTTGTGAGTTTACCACTGAGCCATAGGGTCGTAGCTAGACAAGTCTTTGGGATGGTTGTCATGGTTTCTATGGTGTGTTTCATCTTATTAATTTGAGTTGGCCAAAATTTCTGGGCATCCAATTAACTTCATGGTGGGGCAACTTAATTATGTCACACATACACCATGGACCACATGCTAGCTGTCAAATCAATCAAGACAACAAGCATACTCATGTCTGACACACACATGGGATGAAGTATATAGATTCTTGCATTGTCCAACAACATAACATGCGAAATAATAATAATAATAATAATCTGGGCTGTTTTCTGCAGAGATTACTTTAGATGGCACTATTTTCCCGCCAATCACCGCACATGCCAACGCATTGCATGATCAAATGATCCAAACCGCTCATTAGTTGCATCATCGCATGACTACACCCTTACTAAATAATAATGCTTATCCAATGATCGGGTGGGCAAGACCAGTGCGGTCAATCTGAACCACATGTTGACCTTATCAACGGACATTAACACATTAATCATCGGTCGGGCAGAAAGTAGATTGAATATCTCTTCATTATGGTGGGGCCCACAGAGCCCATAGAGCTCGGTACTGAAAGGGATGACTACCAAATCCGCGTCCAACAAACTGGCCCCCAAATTTATTTATTTTTTGTTAATTTTTTATGATTATGATTATTATTATTTTTTTAAATATGATGTTACTTTGTAAACGACTGTAATGCAATGTGGTACGTTTGAACAGGAGAAATGTTCCTATATTGGTTTGGGAGCCAGCATCGGATATGCATAACGGAGCCAGAGCTAGCCAAGGAAGTGTTATCAACCAAGTTCGGTTTCTACGCCAAGTCCAAGGCTCGCCCTCCCTTAGCTGCCATTCTGGGCAAGGGTTTGGTTTTCGTCGATGGTATTGATTGGGTTAGGCATCGGAGAAGTTGTCAACCCAGCTTTCAATGTGGACAAGCTAAAGGTGCGTTACCCACTTATATTTTCTAATCCAGGCCGTTCTTCAGTTGGGCCATATCGTGCATGCACTGTGGCCTGAAATTCAGGACGGCCCTGTGTAGGAAAGATTGGACGGTAAAAGAGATTCCCCTGAAGGGCCACTATCATGCATGGTCTGGCCCATCTCATGAATAGCTTAGATCTGTCCGTGATACAATGGGCCCCTCCTGTGGGGGCGCGGAGCACGTGTCAGACAGCTGGGCGGATAACACACATCTCAGATATCTGGGACATTCATCAGTTGAGGTACGTTGTGGACATGCCATGGAGTAAAAATAATGTTGTTCCCCTGACCATGGGCAGATCAAGCTTGCATGACAAAAATGGGTGGTTGGAGAAAAAAAATCCAACAGTCCATATTCATCCACCAGTGTCCTCTACCTGATGAGCGGTCCGTTCCACTAGGATCTCTGAAGATGTGTAGGACATTAGAAAAAAGTAGACCCAATTGTGAAGATCACCTGGCAAAACAATCAAGCCAACGCACTCATCCGAAATCTATTGATGGATGATCGACGAAGTGTACGTCCCACATGATGAGTGGATCAGATGGGTCTACTATCGTAAGCTTAGCATGGTATGGTTGTGTGAACGCAGCCGGCTGCGTGCCCTCTTCTTCAATTTGAGATCCCTTAACTTTTAAGTGACTTCTGCAGCTGATCTGTGACCATAAATTTCAAATAAGAGCCTCAATCATAAAAGAAACACTGACCACAAATTCCAAATAAGGGCCTCAATGACAGAAGAAACACCGTGGGGTGCACCCACTGGATGTATATGATCATTCCTTGGGAAGTTTAGTCCAAGCAGAGGGTAAAATGCCCGCTTACAAAGAGGCCAAGGATGCAGGCCCATTTTCTACTATATTCACAGGAATTCAAAATTGATGGCAAGAGTAAACAGGGTCATACCATACATATTTCAGGCCCTTATTTGAATGGGACCATGTGCAATCGATGGTTGACCACTCCTATCAAATGGTCTGCTATTATCTCACCTGAAACCTACCTAGAAATTAGCTTGTAAAGGGTCCAAAGTTCAGCCCAGTCCCCGCCCGATTTTTCCAAAATTAGGCCAAGCATTTTACTAGTGGACCCGAACAATCCTCAGCCAAATTTCCCAGGTGTGAGATGGGATAGCTTGTAAATGGGTCCTCAGCTGACGGGTCTGACAGAACATTGCTTGGCTCCGGGCTGGGCTCATTTGTAATCCTAATTGTGATGCATGTACTTATCATGGATGGATGCTCATCTGAGCCAATTTGGACTCGGTCAAATCTAATCCGTTCAACACCACCAGTGCATAACTGCATATAGACCAGACTTGGCCAGAGTCACTTCCCACTTGGCGATTTGAGACTCAAGACTGATCATGTTCATCTGAGTCACCTAGTCAAAATAAAAAATAAAAGAAAACAAAGTATTTACAGTAACCACAATTTCAGATACATACACCCCACCATATTCATGAACATAACGATACTTATTGATTACTTAAGGCCTTGTTTGGATGCACAAGTGAATTTGACTTGCAAACATGACAAAAACTAGTGATGTTGCATTATAATAGTTAAAGTGTTGGGAATGTTGTTTGGAGACTGTTCAGATGTCAAACAGATATGTATTTCCCTTTCACTCATAGCATTTGACTACTCTAACCAATTGGGCGACAATGCCAAAGTAAAGCAGCGATCTCATAATTCTTACATGTTAATCAATCTGTCATAAGACAGAATTTTCCCAAGAACAGAGAAAATTGAATGTGCATTTGTTGTTTCGATTCTTGTATTTTTTGGTTTAAAGCATACTCAAGACTAAAATGAACTTCTTATCTGTGGCACCGGGTTTTGAAAGGTGATGTCAAAGAGAATGGCAGCTTGCATATTATCCATGCTTGATGGGTGGCAAGAGCAGGTGATTCAAACCAAGAAGTATAAAGAAATAGATATGAGTGAAGAATTTCAACAGCTTACTGCAGATATAATTGCCCAAACTGCTTTTGGAAGTAGTTACATCGACGGGAAGGAAGTCTTTGAAGTTCAAAAGGAGCTTGTACAACGGGCAGCAGCTTCCAGTCACGATATCTTCTTCCCTGGCAGCGAGTAATTACATCACTTCGAAACTCATTTTGCTAGTTCAAATCTGTATTTTCCAAAAAACTTGCAATATAGCAGATTGCACCATTGAAATAGGATGGTCCATGTCGTGAAATTTTGAAGTATCCAATGAATATTTGTTGAACTGTCCGGTATGAACCACCGTACATTTTAAGCTCCCCAAGTGTTTGGGGTGGCACAAATATGAAACCCAATTGAGCGGATTATCCCCCCTTATGATATGTATCTACTTTTATTTGCAGATATATTCCTACTAGGTGGAACATTGAAACATGGAAACTAAAGAGAAAAGCAAGGAATACTCTTAAGCGCATCATAGAGAGTAAACTGAATTCAGAGGACGATAGATACTCAGATTCCAGATATGGAGATGACCTACTTGGATTGTTGTTGGGAACGCTGATGGCCGAATCTGGTAGTAAGCAAGGCATTCGTCTGAACATGGATGAGATAATAGATGAGTGCAAGACGTTCTTCTTTGCAGGCCATGAGACCACATCTCATTTACTAACTTGGACTATGTTTGTGTTAAGCATACACAATGAGTGGCAGGAAAGACTCAGAGAAGAAGTGTTGAGGGAATGTGGGATGGAAATCCCAGATGCCGATAAGCTCAGCAAGCTGAAATTGGTAAGAATACATCAGTTCCCTTCCTCTACTATTTAATATCATGCACACATTACATGATTATGATGATGACTACAAGCATGGTGTTAGGAAAAAATATATGGTAGTCTTATGGGATCTTAGGATCTGTTTCTCTTTGATTTTATGCTTAATTGTATATGTGATTTTACATGTATGGAACTTGCATATAATTTGGTTATCCTTAATTGAAAATAAAACAATCTTTGCACAATGTAATCAATTAAACATCTAATCAAAGAGAAAAGGATCATATCCTAATATTCTAGAAGACATCCTACAATATGGCCATTCCTCCTGATAAATGGACTCTTTGATGTCGCCAAATGAAATACAGACTGTTTGTTGGAAATAATGTTAGAAGGACAATTAAATACGTCCATTAAAAAAAAGAAAAAGAAAAAGAAAAAGAGATTGTCTAGAATAAATCTTATTTCTTTTTCTATGTCAATCAGCTAATGTAAGTCTGTAAAGTGAGTTGACTAGAAATGTGGGAAATTGAGTCATTAGGCCGAGTTTTGAGTCAACTCAACAAGTTTGAGAACCGAGATTACATAAGGGAACTCTTTCAGATTTCCTCCATCAATGGAGTGGAACATGGTACCTTGATTTTTAAGAGTTACAGATAATACCTGCGCAATTTGCAAAGAATAATCTCTCTTTTCTTTCGCATCAAGAACAGATGAATGAGGACTAATCTCTATATAATTCACAAATTACAAACTTCAGATAATGCTTTTATCTCGCATTAAGAACGATGGTGAACATTTTGTAGGTGAATATGGTTCTTCTAGAAACCCTGAGGCTATATCCCCCAGTACTCATGGTGACGAGAATGGCTTCTAGAGATATGAAGTTGGGGGATATTTTGATCCCAAAGGACACTGAAATATCAATTCCATTGACGATGATTCAGAGGAACAAGAAGTGCTGGGGTGAGGATGCAAATGAGTTCAAACCATTGAGATTTGTAGATGGGATTGCGAAGGCAGCGAGGCATCCGAATGCTCTACTGGCATTCTCAATGGGCCCAAGAGCATGCATCGGGCAGAACTTTGCGATGATGGAAGCGAAGATGGCGATTGCCATGATCCTTCAGAGGTTTACTTTCAACCTCTCTCCTCAATATAAGCATGCGCCAACGGTCAAAATTACTCTGCAACCACAGTTCGGCCTTCCTATCCTTCTACAACCTCTTCATATGTAAAATAAATATGTATGTTTTTCGAAGTATTACAAAAATCTCCAATCAATAAGGCGGGCTACCTGTCATGTTAATGATTGTTATAGTGTGTAGTCTTTCGTATATCTACGTTGCCATATATTAATTCAGTGTATTAGTGGCCATGTGGAGCATCATATCCTTGGAGAGAATGGTGTATATTTTCTGATTTTATTTTATTTTATTTACTGAGGATTTATCTCTTGTAGCTAATCATCATTATAAATAAAAGATTCTGTATGAGGAGAAAATATGCATGTTCTCTTTTCAGCTTTTCCCTATTTTTTACATGGTATCAAAGTCTCTTGGCTGATTTTTATTTTTTGCTCTAAGAGTATCGTCCTGCCCTCTCATCTTAGACCCTGTTTAATGATTGAGGAATAGATTTTTACACTCATTATCATTATACATGTTGAAGGTTATTACAGAATTATGGTGTTTGTGTATAATTAGAACTCTCCTCTCGTAATATAATTGTGTTATACACAACTTTCTCTTGTATAAGTTGTGTTGTAACACAACACAACTCCTCATCTCTTCATATAAATAATCAAGGGATTTCCTACCAAAGTAAACCTGAGGTATACTTCAAAAAGCAAAACAACCCCCTTTCCTTCTTCTTCTTCTTCTTCTTCTTCTTCTTTTTAATCCCTAACAACTTTTTGAATTTTTGGGGACAAAAATGTCAATTGCATCTATCCCAATGCCGGTAAAGGTAGGCCACAACTATGTTTGATGTAGACTATTGAATCCTCCCTTAGGTCCACCACTGGAGCCATCCGGCCCGTTCATAAGGTCACACGGGTTTGGATAAGGGGAAGACACAAAATTTTTAGCTTGATCCAAACACCTTGTTGCCCTACAAGTTTTAAACAGTGGATGTTCAATCTCCACTATTTCCTACGGTGTGGTCTACCTATGAGTTTGATAACGCTCATTTTTTGGCCCGTGCCCTAACCCTAAAAGAAAAAAACGGATGAACGACATGAATAAGACACGAAACTCACAGTAAGCCCCACAAATAGTGACCCAAGGCCACACAGTAAGCCCCATCGTTTAGACAATGTAGGAGCCACGGTTCAAACGTTGTAAGGATCGTAGTTCAGACTATGTAGGGGTCGTGGTTCCAAAGTTATAGGGCCCATTGTTCCGACATTGTAGTGGTCACAATTTTAACATTGAAGGGGTCGCCATTAAAAAATGTAGGGGTCATGGTTTTGCACGTTAGAGGGATTGCAGTTTGTACGAACCACAACCCCTACCATAAGCAAATCTTGACCCTTACCATGTGAGGACAACAACCCTTACCATAAGCAAACCACGGCCCTTACCACATGAGGGAAGCAACCCCTACAACGTAAAAAATGCAACTCCTACCACGTCAGCACTAAGTCACTATCTTTAAGGCCTGTTGCACCTTTCTTCCCGATTCTAGTCTATTTACCCTTAATACAATCTGTATATACTTTAAAGTCGGAGAAATTTAAAGAATGAAGAATTCCTTCCCGCATTAGCATTTCCAATCTCTCACGAGAGATATAGCCTAATCACAGACCTTCCAAATTGTTTTCCCACTAAAGGGCTCCCTCGCTTTCTCAATTCATATTAGTTGTCATGAATTGACGGCTGCCATGTACTCATGACTAATGCTCCTGATACCATATAACAAGGACTAACATGGCGACAAGTTACTCAGTGATCAGCTCCTATGAGTTCCCACTCTGGTGTTGGGGTTAGGCTGCTGCACCATGCAAGCCCCACAGGGTGCCTCTTCCCAACCCCGGGAACTCAGTTGAGGTTTGTGTCCTATCCGCACCATTCATCCATTTTGGCTTTTAAGGTTAGGGCGCGGGGCCAAAGAATGAAACGTATCCAACTCACAGGCGAACCACACCTCATGAAATAGTGGAGATTAAACATCCACCATTTAGAACTTGTAAGACAACAAGGTATTTGGATGAAGCTGAAATTTGTGTCTTCCCCTCATCCAAACCTGTGTGACCTTATGGACGAGTCGGATGGCTCCAACAGTGGACGCATGGGAGGTTTCAACGGTCCACATCAAACATAGATGTGGGCCACATCCTAGCACCTAATCACATTTACAAGCGTTGGGATAAATGCAAGGGCATTTTCGTCGAAAAAAGTAAAAAAGATATCATAGGTTAAAAAAAAATAAGGGTTTATTAACAAAATAGACCTCTAGTTTGCCGTAATTAAGTAAATAAACAACATTTTGAAAACTTTTTTTAAACCTCTGACACTGACAAGTCTTTTTCATGGACAAAAGTGCCCCTACTCCTCGTTCTTCATCTTCTTTCTTTTTCTAAAAAAAGAAAAGAAAAACTAATCATAGAAAATCTTCAATATCTTCTTCTTATTCTTCTTCTTCTTCTTCTTTAAAAAATAAAAAGAGAACAAAAAAAAATATCAAAGAAATAAAAGAACCTATCTTCTGCTTTCGCTTTTCTTCTTTTTCTTTTTTGTCCCTTAAAAAACAAATAAATAAGAAAAAAATACACCATTAATCGCTTTTCTTCTTCTTCTTTAGAAAATAAAAATAGAATGAAAATAATAACATCAAAAAAATAAAATTACTTACCTTCTTCTTTTTGGTCTTCCTCTTTTTTTCTAAAAAAAAAAAAGACAAATAAATAATAAAATGAAAGAATAAACGGAAAAAAGAAGCATTCTTAAACTTCTTAAATAAAAAAGAAAAAGAAAAAGAAAATATATAAAGAGAATGAAAATAAAAATATCAAACAAATAAAACAACTTACCTTTTCGTTTTTCTTCTCTTCCTTCTGCAAAGTGAGACCCGCGAAGTAAGACCCTTGAAGTGACGCCCACGAACTGAGACCTTGTCCTTACAAGGGCAACTACGAATTACAACTAAGACCTATGAACTGAGACCTTATCCTCATAAGGGCAATTGCAAACTGAGACCCATGAACAAAGACCTTGTCCTTACGAGGGAAATTACGAACTACGAACAGAAACCCACAAATTGAGACCTCTCTCTATATATTTTTAGCAAGGTATTCTGTAATGGTAACGATAGCCGTAACAGCCAACACTATTACCTTTACGTTACGGGTTATAATGGTTGTTACGGCCCCCATAACGGCCGTTACGGTCTCTTTTTTTATTAAAAGAAAAAAAAAACTCAAAAAACCTGCATCTACCCCATAACGTTGAAAAAAAAAATCCGAAAAACTTGTACTTGCACTGTAACAGACCCTTATAGGGTTGTTACGACATTTATAGGAGGCGTAACAGGCTGTTAAGAGTGGTTAAAGATCATTTTTTCTATAACTGCTATTACAACCGTTACGACCCCGTAACGTATAATGGTTGCCACCGTTACCTTTACGTAACAGCCTTTACGGCCCTGTAACGGCCTTTACAACACACCATGATTGTTAGGGTCTTAGTTCTCTATTGAGTGTTAGGGTCTTAGTTCTCTATTGAGTGTTAAGGTCTTAGTTCTATGTTGAATGTTAGGGTCTCAATTCTCTGTTATTGTTGGGGGGTCTCTGTTGTTCGTTAATGTTAGGGTCTCAGATCTCTATTAAGCATTAGGGTCTAAATTCTCAGTTGAGTGTTAGGGTCTTAGTTCTTTATTGAGTATTAGGGTATCAATTCTCTGTTGAATGTTAAGGCTCAATTCTCTATAATGTTGGGGTCTTAGTTCTTTGTTGAGTGCTAGTGTCTGAGTTAACAGAGAATTAAGACCCTAACACTCAACTGAGAACTAAAACCCTAACAATACAGAGAAGTGAGACCCTAACATTCAACATGGAATTGAGACCCTAACACTCAACTGAGATCTATGACCCTAATAGTCAATAGAGAATTAAGACCCTAACACTCAACTAAGAATTGAGACCCTAAACAATATAGAGAAGTGGGACCCTACTATTCAACAAAGAAGTGAGACCCTAACACTTAACTGAGAACCTTAACATGAACAGAGAATTGAGATTCTAACATTCAACAAAGAACTCATGAGACCCTAGCACTCAATTGAGACACTGGCACTCAATAGAGAACTTAACAAACCCTAACAATATAGAGAGTTATCAATTCATGGTTTGCAATTGCCCTTGTAAGGACAAGGTCTTAGTTCACTGGTTGCAATCGCCTTGTAAGGACAGAGATCTCAGTTTGCAAGGTCTAACTTCATGGGTCTCACTTCACAAAAGAAAGAGAAGAAAAAAGAAGAAAAAAAGGTAAATGTGTATTTTAAATATAAGAAGAAGATATTAAATATGTATTTTTTTTCTGATTTATTTGTGTTTTTTCAAAAAAAAAAAAAAAAAAAACAGAAAGAAAGAGAAAGAAGAAAAAGAAGAAGAAGATAAGTTATTTTATTTATTTGATATTTTTATTTTTATTCTCTTTTATTTTTCAAAGAAGAAAAAGATATTGAAGCTTTTTTCTAATTTATTTTTCCCTTTTTATTAGAAGAAAAACAAGGAAGAAAAGAATTAAAAAAGACCCATAAGGACTAGGATCCTTATTCATGCCTCAGTGGTAGACTCTCAAGAGTTTCAACATGAGGTAATGGGTTTGAGCACCCATTGTGGTGTGAATGTATGGGGTGTGTGAGTGCTTATTTTTTAAATTAAAAAAGAATGAATAAGAGTAGGGGCATTTTTGTCCATGAAAAAAACTTGTTGCTGTCCAGGACTAAAGAAACGTTTTGAAAAGGCTACCCAATTTGCTAAAGATATATTTTGTCAATAAACCCAAAAAATAAACATTTGGAAAAGGGATTTATTTTGGCATTTAAAGTTACCTTAGGTTTACTAGGGTAAAAATCTCAATAATCAATTATCAATGAAAAATTCTTAATTTTTTCTTGCCTGTTTTCTTCACATGGTGTGGAAGTATCTTCTCCAATATGAGCCGCCTTGAATTACGGTTTCTAGCTGTGCATAGCAACATCCAATGGCCTCTCCAAGCAGGGAATTAAACCCCATGCCTCCCACAGCCCTACCACCGTGAGCAGCTTCTGCTCCCGCTCATGCCACAAAAATTACATAGGTGGACCATACCACAAGAAACAGTGGGTATAATGATTTCCACCGTTGAAATCTTTCTAGGGCACGCAGTGATGTTTATCTGTCATCCCACCTGTTCACAAGATCACACAGACATTGATGAAGGTAAAAAAACAAATATCAACTTGATCCAAAACTTCTGCGGCCCTCAAGAATTTTTCAACGGTACAGGTTCAATTCGCATTGTTTCCTCAAGTGTAGTCCACGTAAGATTTTTATATGCTTCATTTTTTGTCTCGAACCATAAAATAATCTTTTAAATTGGATGAATGGTGTGGATGAAATCTTCTGCCGGATACGGGTTAGATCTTCTGCCGGATAAAATCCTAACATCCAGTAACTAGGGGTGTCAACGGGCCGGGTTATGTCCAAGCTAGGCCCATTGTTCAATGTAAGCTCATAATTGTTTGGGCCCGTGACGGGCCAAAATAGTCCAGTCTGAGCCTGGCACTCAACATTTACACAGGATCTAGCTTGTGTCCGAGCCCGATGAAGTTTTGTAAACTAAATAGCCATTTTGGTGGGCCCACACAAACCTCATGCACGTTCCCCTTTTGATATACGATCCATGCATTTGATGGACCCCGCTCTCAAGAGAGATAAAAAGAAAGAGCAGCGAACCTACGACAATAACCAGTGTCGTGGCTGGCCTAAGGCTATGGTGCTGCACTGATGACAAAGGCTTGGTCAATTAAAGTGCATGGGAGGAATTCGTGGGAGGTAGAGAGATGGGAATGAGGTAGAGGTAATAGAGACGTGCTAGTAGTGGGTTACACCGAGAGAGAATGAAATAGTCGGGGTGGAACTACTGTTGGTATGTAAATGGAGGAAGTCACCCTTGTTTTTTTTTTTTTTTTTTTTTAATGGGGCATAGTTGATGTGTATGCAAGATCTACTCTGATCGTTAGATGCGTAATCTCATTTTAAGCTAAGAGAAAAAAAAATTAGGCTGGTATGTGATTCAGGTGGGCCACACCAAAACAAACAATTTTTAGAGAGAAGTCTAATACCTTTATTCTTATAAGGATGCAATGTTGATTATATAAAATACACTCCAACTATTAGATGTTGTGACTGCCCTCCTGTACGCACATATACGTGACAAAATGATGCCTTCACTTTCTTGGCTTTTTTTATTTGTCGCTTCTAATTTGGTTGGATTGGAATGTGGGGTTGACTCAAAGGTAAAAATGCGTGTGAGTTGAGTCGCCACTAGTCAAAGGAAGCTTGGAATCTACGGTCAGTTAGAAACCGTAGAATCGTTTAACGGTCAGGGAATATCAAGATTTCTCAACTCAAAGTAACTCCTACGGTTGGTCTACGACCGTAGATTCTAAGTAAGGGCATTGATTACGAAAAATGAAGGTATTAGGCACCATTTTTCGCTAGCACAACGCATAGTCTTTACTTTACAGAATTTTGCAGATTTTTAGGGAATTTAACAAAATTTCAACATTATGACATCTAGCTGTGCTTCGCGAAATTTAAAACTCTAAGTAAGCAAAGGGAAAAAAAAATAAGCAATGACTAGCTTTACTGCGCAGGGTTTGGGACCCGAAGTAAAAATAAAATAAAATAAAGAAAAAAGTAGATAGGAAAGGGTATTGCAGAAATGAAAAAAAGGTGAGTGTGTGTAATGGTTATGTACTTGGGATGTGTGGACTAGAATGCAAGTTGATTGAGATGTGAGAAAGAAAATTGGATACCTTACACCCTTTTTTATGAAAGGGACGATCGAATATCCCCGATTCCAACCTTACTCGTTGACTTCAACTTTAATAATATTGTTTTAACTTATCAATAGAGAACGAGTACTTCGAAATGTGAGAGGGAAATGGAGAAATTAAACATCCTTTCTTTTTATATAAAAGATATAGGATGATCAGACATCCTGAATTCTAACCCTACTCGTCGACTTAAGATTTTGGATATTGCTTTGGATTTATCAACAAAAAGAGAGGCAAAAACAACAAGTCATGGTTACCTTGGATTTTGGAAAGAGGGAAGCTAGCCTGTTAGTATCAGATTCAAATAGACTAGGGCTCCCGCATGCCTTCTTTTCGAAGATCTCTAGTGAAGTTTCGGCAAAGCTTTGCTCTCTGTCTCTTCTCCGCTGTTAGTCTCCTGGTTGATCTCTCCGCTGCTTCCTCCTCCTCGTCGCTGGGTCCCTGTGTTGGTTTAAATAGACGGCCCCAAAGCGATATAGCCTTGGATTGGGGCGATTAAGCGAGGTGGTTCGATAATTCCTCATGAGTCCTAATTGGAGGTGTGACGATCTCGTGGTTACTCACCAATTTTGATCGAACACGCGGTGATTTTTCAATTAATTACATCCTCATATTAGCTACGGAGTACGTCGACAATGTAGCTACAAGTGTGATTTGGGTGAGGGGAGCTTGATTTGCTTAGAAATGGAGGTATAGAATCTATCTTCCCAAACTATGATTATCGTAGGACCATTTGTGGGATAGGAAACGCCTGGAAACAATCATAGGGGATCCGTTTCCTTAGAAAGTGAATATAGTATGACCGTTTCCAGGGTGCTCTCACGTATCTGTGGCTCTACTGTGTTTTATGTTCCTTCGATCTACAAAGCTTCCCATGACTAGTCCAAGCCATCCGTTACTTTGAGGGTGTATTTTTAGTAGTACATCAACAAGTAGTACATCAACAAATAGTACATAGTTCACATGAGGATGCAGGGTGTCTACAGATGCCACACTAATAATTAGGCATGGGTACCAAAAAAAAAAAAAAAAAAAAAGCCCATCGATGGTTTAGGTGGGCCACACCAAGAGGAACAATTTTGAAGGTGAGCATTATCTTAAATGTTGTTTCCAACCGTGTGGCCCAATTGAATTAACAATGGTGCTGATTTTTGGGCCATGGGCCTGAAATGGTGTTACACACCTGATGGTTGGGCTGGATTTTACATCCACACCTTGGTGGACCCCACCAAAGCTGTGAGCTACTTAAAAAAAATCACATTAAAAAATCCTCCTCGGATTAGGTGAGACGCAGCCTGTCAAAGTAGATTAGTTGAGACCCAGCCTCACCCAAAACGGTGAGCACCTTGATGTATTTATCCTCTATCCACACTTTCCATGCGTTTCCCCTGATCATTTAAGACATGATTCCAAAAATAAAGGTGATACAAATTTCAGGTGGATCATATTCCAGGAAACAGTGGTGAGTGCAGTGGTGACTGAACGCATTATCATTAAGAACTTCTTAGGGTGCACCCTAATGTTTCTATAGTGTTTATTTGCCTTCCAATCTGTTGATTAAGACACGTAAGGCTAAATGAAGAGAAGTTACAAATATCAGGTTGATCTAAAACTTTTGAGGGCCACTATTACCTATAGTATGGTCCACTTGATAATTGAATCTGATTAATTTTTGGGATAATGCCCTAAAATGATCCAAAACCTCGAATGGAAGGTGCAGATACAGAATACACACATCAAGGAAGGCCTCACGATAAGGGTTGCACCATCTTAGGTGAGGCAAGCCTCTCACCTAATCTGCTCCCCTCCTCGAGACGGCAACCCACGTAGCGGGTGTACGAAACAATAGTTCCTCAGGACACCCAACCTTTATTTAATTTTAGGACCCACCATGATGCATATTTAAGATCCAATCCAACCGTTGGATCATTCTGAGTTATATCTATGGCCAAAAAATAAGATTCTGTGATTCAGTGGGCCACGCCAAGGGAAACAATTTGGAGAGACGTCCACCCTTGATATTTATAGGCCCACAATGATGATTATATAAAATCCACTCTAACCATTACATAAAATATTAGCTTGATCCACAACATCTGTGACCCTCTAGAAGTTTTCAATGGTAGGCATTCTGCTGTTTTGTGTGGTCCAGTTAAGCTTTGGATCTACCGTATTTTTGGGCTCATGCCCTGGAAGGGTCTCACAAAATGGATGTACAGTGTGGATATAACACATAGATCATGGTGGGGCTCACAGAACTTGGCGACGTCAACACAACACCACAGAGGTGGGTGGTGTATGGCGTGGTTTTAATATGGTTTGATGATCTGGATCGTTCCAGCTACGATCAGGAACTTACCTAGCTCCGATTGATCTGACAATCAGTAGGCTCGTTTAGCACGCGTCAAGGCACTACTTTCTTTCTCTGTGTACTGCACCAGCTTAGGCATCGACCGACCAGTTGAGCGGCACGTGAGTGGAACTTTCATAAGATCCACCCCATCCATCGGATACAATGACTTATGTTCCCTTTCGAATCCAAAAATCTCGATCATCTAAAATTCAGGTAGGCCACACCATAGGAAACAATTAGGATGGTACGCTCACCCATAGTTTTGTGTAGGACCCACTATGATGTTTATATGCCATCCAATCCATTCATCTAGTGTGCTTCATCAAGATTAAAGGATTACCTAATAATTACAGTATTCAAAAACTCAGGCAGACCATATCATGAGAATTCACCATTTAATGGTTTTTGTATAATTTTAAACTTAGTGTTGAATCAGCCTGAGTTTTTAATCAGGGCCAAACAAGTGGTGGTCTACCTGATTGACAGGGTGGATTTTATGTACATCAATTCTTTGATAAGCAAAATAAAAAATTTTGTATCGCATTTACTAAGAAAATGCAAACATGTTAGGAAAATGATACCACGAGATTGACCTCATGGGAGACTTGAGCTCTGTGGGCCCACCATCATGTGTAATGGACATCATGCCATGCATTTCACGGGCCCCTTTGGTCCATGGGATGTGCCAAAAATTAGCCGTACTGGGAACTCAGATTTGCCATACCATCTGAAATCATGGAAAATCATGCTTAAAACATCTATAAAAATTGGTGGGGCCCACCAGAGTTTGGAAATGACCTAAAATTTGATATGACCCCTCATCCAAATGGGATACACAAAATAGAAGGACTGGATGTCTAAACAATATTCTATCATTGGCCCCTATATATAATAAGGAATGTTTCATTGGGTGGGCATCCACTCTCAACTGTTCTGTGGTGTGGCCCACATGAGTTATGTATTGGCCTGATTTTTAGCCGTGCATCTGATTAATGGGATAAATATCCATCACACATCATGGTGGGCCCACAGAGCTTCCCATGAAGTCGACCTCATAGTACATTTTCCCCGTGCCGTCCCTTGAATTAAATTAACTATCCAAATTATGGACCCACTGTACATACGACATAACGCAAAAGGCTCATCCAGAGGACATCTTAAACTTCCAATTTATGACCAGCAGATAGAACATTAAAAAGAAAAATACAACAAATGTCCAAATTCAAGTGATCTGGATCACCCTATCTTAAATGATTTTTGGGAATGGTCACATTTGAAATGATTGCCTTCTGTGAAGCTGTACCATTTGGGTCTAAGATATCATGTGAGACCAGGACTCTTATGTTAGTTTTCACCATCCCAGGTCACTTAACTGTGCATGGATCATAGCCAAAATATTACACTTGCCTCCCTCACACATGTGGTGATGTGAGAAAGCATGCACTATTATATCCTAATACCTTATCTAACGAGCTTTCAAAATGTATACACATGGCATCAATCTATGTATTGCACTATATTGCAATGGACAAGATCAACTGACACAAACGAATGAACGGTGTGGATAAGCCACATACACCACGGCGGGGCTCAGATTTATTTCACAACTTTTCAATTTTAATGTTCGAAAAGTAAGTTGTAACTGTCTGCATTGGAGAAGATGTGATAAGCACCGAAGTAAATAATTATTACCCATTTACAAGATAATTATAGTTGGCATTGAAAATCAAACAGGCCTTTAAAGATAATTGTACCCTCCATGGCATGGAATTGGTTGTAAGGCCCAATTATGAAAAAGTCCATTCTTGCACATGGACCGTATGCAATGGATGTTGTATACTTTGACAACTGATAATGTTAAAAGCCATGCCATTTGTTCATTAGTTAGGTACATGTATGCCTTAAAAATTAGGTAGATAAATGTTCAGTGTCTTGTCCAAACCACAATGGTTATCTACACGGGCTTAACATGAGCTGTCAAAAGGAATTCACATTCGAGCTAAAGCATAATGTCGGACAACAGAATAAGGCTGACTGATGCACTTAGCCGGCGTGCATCGTTATTAATTACTATGAGTAATGAGGTTGTCGGGTTCGATTGCCTCAAGTTGTATGTTGAAGATGACGACTTCAAGAAAGCATGGACTAGATGCTTGGAGGGTCAACTCAGTGACCTACACATTCAAGAAGGTTTCCTCTTTAAAAGAAATCAATTATGCATTCCACGAAATTCCTTTAGGGAGAGCATTATCCAAGAGCTATATGGAGGTGGCTTCGGCGGTCACCTAGCGTGAGACAAGACTATAGCTCTTGTAGATGAACAATACTATTGGCCACAGTTGAAGTGAGATGTGGGAAAAATGGTACAACAATTCCACACGTATCAGTCTTCCAAGGGGCAATCTTATAACATTGGCATTTACACTCTATTGCCTGTATTTGATGACCCTTGGAAGGATTTATCCATGGATTTCATGCTTGGTCTTTCGCGAACCTAGCGTGGCATGGATTCGGTGTTCAATGTGGTGGACAGATTTTTAAAGATGGTTGATGTAGGGGAAGAACCCCATGATCGAGGGCGTGGATCACACACTTTCGTGCAGGAGATGGACAGGAAGAAAAACAAGAAGAAACTAAGGAATTTTCTATTTTGGAGTTTTAACCAAAACAGGAAATTGTTATTCCCAGTTTTTGGATTTTGGCCCAACTCGTGGGGCCCATCTTGATCATTTATGATGATCCGTTCCGTCTATTTTGTAGAGCTGCTCGACACCAAGAAAACCCAATAAATTCATGTCGATCCGAGTTACGGATTGATCATGGCGTCGAAATGGTACGAACTGTCCAGAAAGTTCCGAATTCCGTCCACTACTAGTGATATGGAGAATCTGAGCCGATCATCTTAAAGAGTACGTTGATATAAAAAAAAAACCACAAAGTTTCTTGGCAATCAGATATGTGGATTGTTCGTATCAGCGGAAAGGAAGACGGCGCTAGCGTTATATAATTTGCGCAGATTTTTCAGTTTTTTTTCTAATTGTATTAGGATTCTTTTCTTCCTTTGCAAGTTAGTGTTAAGTATGAATTTAGGGCTTACTTTATTATTTAAAGCAATGTAATTATGTTTATTTGATTATTCATTTAATTATTAAAAAAATAATTAATCAGAATTAATTTCCTTTTTTTATCCTTTTATTTCTTCTCGTGGATTCGAGAAACACCCGATTAGGGAGATGGTGATCGACCTACCACGTCCTCCCTGTGTCAATGGCTCACTTTATCCTGTGTAAGAAGACTCTCGATGCGACATATGTTGCGGAATTTGTTCTTTCGAGAGGTCATGCGGCTACATGGTGTCTCTAAAGCTATCACATCCAATCGTGACACGAAGTTCCTCAATTACTTTTGAAAAACTTTGTGGAAACGATTTGACATCCAACTTCAGTTCAATAGTGCCTCCCACCCACAGACAGATAGGCAAACTTAAGTGGTGAACTGTATGCTTGGAAACGTCGTTCGGTGCATTTTTAAAGATAAATCAAAGCAGTGAGGTTTAGCCTTAGTTCAGGCGGAATTCGCATTTAATAACATGCTAAATCGTTCCACCGACAAGTCTCTGTTTGAGATTGTGTATAGTCGAGTGCCTTGACATACGCTTGATTTGGTTCCTTTGCCAAGCTTCCGGGCATGGGTGTTGCTAACGAACATACAGTGAACCAAATCATGGAAATTCATACTGATGTTCAAGTCAAGCTATAGGCTTCCAGTGACAAATACAGAGAGCTCGCTGACAAACATCGGCGTCCAAAGGTGTTCGAGGTGGGCAACAAAGTGATGGTTCATCTGCGCAAATAAAATTTTTCAACTGGGACGTAAAATAGGTTGAAGAACAAGAAAATTGGACTGGTACCTATCTCATAAGATCAATGACAATGCCTATGTTGTTGATCTTCCGGATCACATGAAGATCTCATGCACATTCAATGTCGTAGACTCTTACGAATATCATGAACCGAATTCAGAAGATAACTTGAAGATGAGTTCTTTTGAAGTAGAGGGGATTAATGTAGAACGTGTCATGGATTTGTTCACCACGAGGATAGACTGAAGGAAGGAGCCTAAGCCAAAGAAGAATCGATACTCAATAGCATAGTTCGATCGGTCGAACAACAGGGTCCACCGATCGAACGCCCACCAAAAAAGCTAGGAAATATAGTTTTGTCTTTGGACATAATTTGGCATTTTCGATCAGTCGACACATCTAGTCAATCGATTAAAATTGCCCAAAATTTCATAGACAAGAGGGATGAACTCTCTGGATGATTTTTAGCCGTTTCGATTGATCGGGTCGACCAGTTGAATCAACGAGTCGAGTCCGATCAACGGGTTTTGCATATTAGTGTTATTTCTCATTTTCTTTCCATTTTCGTTTAGAACTCTTATTGATTTATTTTTTAGGAATTGTTTAAAGTATTTAATGTCTCTTAAACACCATTTAGGATTTTATGCTTGGTATTATTTAATAAAATTTCCGACTTTTGTCATTTTATCTCATGAATTCGAGATTTCTCTCATGAGTTTAAGAGCACCTTATAGATTCAAGGTATTTATCCTCTGAGAGGAAGATGGTGATCGACCTCATCACATCCTTCCCTGCATCAAACCCACCTATAAATCTGCTTGTAAAGGCTTAAAAGTTCATCGTGGACTTATTTGTAATCCTAATTGTGCTGCATGTATTTATCATGGATGGATGCTCATCCCAGTCGATTCGGACTCAATCAAATCTAATCAACACCACCAGTAGTGGATAACTACATGCAGGAAGGACTTGGCCAGAATCGGATGAGTCACTCCCCACTCAGCAATTCAAGACTCAACTCAGGACTGATTATGTCCATTAGAGTCACGAGTCAATACACACAGACACACAAGAGGATCCTAATTCATGAAATTAAAGAGTGAGATGTTTGAATCTTACGTAAATTCTTGATGCAAAGTATTAAGGAATCTCATGTTTTACAAAGCATGTCGGTTAAGTCGTTAGGTTAAATAGGCACTGAACCAAGGATATCTTTGACAGCGGCACATGGCTTACTAAAATCTGGCCACGTCCCAAGACTCCCAACATCACTGAGGCACGTCTCACATTCTGCGTCCCTCTAGAAATAACTTAGCTATTGCCTATATATAGGGCATCAAGTAATTCAAATGGACCCAAGAATTTATGGGCTCCACTTTAGATGGATCATCAACTAAAAATTAGGCTCAGGTGATTGTCTGGCCATTGGATTGGCTGACATTTATTGACCAGTTAAATGAGAAATTTCCATTGGTGTTATTGTAACGAACCAGAAGAGTATGCAACACTTGTTGCACACAATGCATAGAATACCCAAGATCTCTGCATATGCAAATCCACTCCGTCTATCTATAAATCAGTAAAAAATAGCCCAGCACAAAACTCCCATATAGGCCACACCAATGAGAACAATGTAAAGTTCTTCTATGTGCAGGCATGTGGGCCTAGATCAGGATGATTGTTGTACCTTCACTTGATCCTGCTAGTTAGACCTGATTAATGGGTTTGATGAAAGACAGACCATGATGGCCCACCAAACAAACCTATGATTGGAATCCCATCCCATTGCTCTATATAATAGGGCCCATTTGAATTGTGCATCTTACTGATTTGCTTCCTCAAAGGCTTGAAATTGAGGATGGAACCTAATGATGGACGGAGTGGATTTTACGTCTAGTATATGGTGGGCTTCTATGGACGCGGATTTCCTGTGAAAGCCTTTCCAAGGAATTTTTCATTCGCTGGGAACTTAGGTGGGCCCATCATGATGTTTGTGAGAAATCCACCCCGTTCAATATGAGCCGGATCCAAGACTCAATTGGGCTGAAAACGTGAGGATTAAATGTCCACAGTTGAAATATTTGTGGGGCCAAAAAAGTCTTGAATCATGCTAATATTTTTGTTTTATAGTTCATCCAAGTTGGAATGACGTTCTGAACTGTATGGATGGCATATAAACATCAGTGTGGACCCCAGGGTGGTTTCAATGGTAGGAATTTCCCTACCAACCTTTTTTTAGTGTGGTCCACTTGAGTCTTGGATCCGGCTCAATTTTGTTTAAATCTTCTAAAATGAGCTCGCAGAACAGATGAATGGGGTGGATTTCTCACAAACATCACGGTGGCCCCACCTAGGTTCCAAGCGCAGGAACTTCAAGTGAAAGGTCTCCCAGGAAATCCGCATCCGGGCTCTATAAAGCGGGCGCGGTTTGGGTAGATCCCCGGATCCACTGAGGTCGGTGGATCCTCAACTCTGGGGCCACTGTGATGTATGTACCTTACATCTATACCGTTCATGCATTTTGAAAGCCCATTTAAGGGCATTATCCCAAAAATGAAGCAGATTGAAATCTTAGGTGGACCATACCACATGAAATAATAGTGATTGAATCCCCATTATTAAAAACTTCATGGGGGCCAATGGAATATTTATTTTCCATCCAACCTGTTGAAAAGGTCACAAAGACCTCGATGAAGATACAAAACAAATATCAGCTTTTAATGGTTGAGTACCAATTTTTTCTGTATTATGGTCCACCTGAGATTTGGATCTACTTCATTTTTTGAATAATGATCTAAAATGAGTTTTCAAAATGCATGGACGGCGTGGATGTAATGTACACACATCACACAGTGAACAGCACGGTAAGCCATCCACCCACCTCGGCGGATCCGGGATCCAGCGAAGCCGCGCCCCTATAAAGCCCGATGGGGGTGTCAATGGGCCGGGCCTGGGCTTAAAAAAATCAGAATATTGAATAGGGCCGGGCCATATTGTAAAATCATGGCCGAGATCTACCCCAGGCCCGGCCCATTGACACCCCTGAAGCCTGGTTGTTCCGCGTGCGGAGCAAGACATGCAAGTACTGGTGAAGGGCAAAACTGTCATTTTATTTGCGGAAATCATTTCTTTTCCCTTCTCACGCATCACGCCTCCATATATGTATATACTGTATTTTATTTGTGGAAATCTTTTCTTTTCTGGCCTCATGGAAGACACTGCAGCCCTTAACGTGGGCCCCACCTTGATGTATGCATACTATATCTACGCTGTCCATTAATTTTTTCATATCATTTTATTACATGAGCCCAAAAATGAAGAAGATCCAATTCTCAAGTGGACCATATCATAAGAAACCGTGGTGATTTTCTGCCTTGCCATTGAAAACTTCACAGGGCCCACCGTGATGTTTGTTAATTTGTCATCCAACCTGTTGACAATAACGCACAAACTTGGAAGGAGTGAGAAAACAAATATCAGCTTGATCCACAACTTTCGTGGCCCATTAAACGATCAATCACCACTCTCCCTCATGTTACCCCGTCCACCTGATAATGGTATCTTCTTCATTTTTGGGATAATCGTTTTTTGTTACATCATTTCAGGGCATAATGCCATAAATGAAGAAGATCCAAATCTCTGACCACATTATAAGGAGACAATGATGATTGGACTCCCTACCACTAAAGACGTCATTGGGCCCATTAAATAATTAAACTAGATGAAAAGCAAAGGTAGGCTTTTGAAATAATTTAATTTTGAATTGTGATACATAGATGGTGACTAAAGCTATACACGAGCCAACCTAGCTCGGTTAGCTCGCTCGACTCGGCTCAAACTAGCTTGATTCGGCTCGATTCGAAGGTTGGGTTTGAACCAAGCCGAGCCATTTTTCCAAGCTCGAAATGATTTTCAAGCTGAGCTTAAGCTAACCAAGCTCGATTCGGCTCAGCTCGACTCGGCTCCACTCGGTTGACTCAGTTAGAAAAGTATATTTTTAGTCCCACATGGGAAGGGAGCAAGGAAATGAGAGGTGAAACTCTCTATAAAAGTAAGTGGGGGGATATAAATAGGGCTTTGGGCCCTATTTTTAATCATTTTAGGCCGAGCTTTTGGCTTGGCTTATTTAAAATTTTAGTTTTTTTAAGCTCGAACTTAGCTTGAATTGGGCTCGAACTCGGCTTGAAAGCTTGGTCGAGCCAGCACAAACATGCCATTCCAGCTCGAAGGCCGAGCCAAGCCGAACATGAGCCAGTGTGGTCATTGAACGAGCCTACCTCAAACAAGGCAAAACTCGGCTCATGTACAGCTCTAATGATGACACTCAATTGCCATTTCATGTGGAAATCTTTTCTTTTCATTGCACGCCTTTGCATGCGGCTAATTTGATCGGTTTAATTTTAATTAATATTTGCCACATGTATAGTTTATGTGAGCTAGTGTGTTACCATTTTGCCAGATCATTTTAGGGCATGATGCTAAAACTAAATCAAATTCAAATCTCAAGTGGACCACACCAAAGAAAGCAGTAAGGATTAAACGCTTGTCATTGAAAACTTCTCAGGCCACATAAGTTTTAGATTAAGTTGATATTTGTGCTTTTATAACGCCCTTAAATTTTCTTAATTAATTATTAAGTGCATTAAAAATTGCAATTAGTAAGAAATAGATTAATTATAAAAATTTTGTGTAAAGAAATGAAAATAAGTTGTTAGTTAAGTGGTAAAGTTACTCTTAGGCTTAGAAGAAGTCAAAGAATTGGCGCTTGTCTTTTAAAAAAAAAAAAAAATTAGAATGGTTTTTACCTCTCCCATTATAAGAAACATCTCTAACGAAGAGAACCTTGGCTTAAAGAGAGAAAAGAGAGTGAGAGGATAGGTAGGGAAGGTTTCATCCAGTAAGATCTTGATAACCTCCTTTATTTATTATTTTTTTGATGTATTTCTAATAATTAGCATCAGATCTTCAACATGAATGGTTCAGATTAATCGACCATTGTTAAAAGGTTCAGATCTTGGAATAGCAAGAAAAGACACATTTTTCTACGTATTCTATTGGAGCAGACATTGGTGCAGCCCACTATGATGAGTGAGGTATGATCCGAATAGATCAAATGAATTTCGTGGTCAAAATATACATGGATCTCAAATTTCATTTTGATCCAACCAGTAGATAGGCCACATCGATCAAATATAGTCTAAGCCAGGTAATATGATGTTGTAGGTAGTGTGAAGTTATTGGGTGGCATTGGATTTTATCAACACCACTGATCTATATTCTAGAATCTAACTATGTTAAGAGTATGAACAATTGATCAGGTCCGATCATCCAATGGGCCACATCGTTTCGAGGAAATCTAAGTCATCCAATAGATAAATATTATTTTGTTGGATTATTGGTCGATTCAGAGCTAATAATTATATCTTCTTCATTTTCAGGATAATTGTATTTTTTCATGGCATAATCCAATAAATAAAGAAGACTCAAATTTCAGGTGGACCTCATTATAGGACGCCTTACCACTAAAACGTCATCGAGCCCATTAAAAAATTAAACAAACTACGAAGGTAGGTTTTTGAAATAATTTAATTTTGAATTGTGATATATGAAAGGTGATGCTCACTGGGGCAAAATTGTCATTTCATATGTAGAAATCTTTTCTTTTCACTACAGAGCTAATTCTACTGGTTTAATTTTAATTAATATTTTCTACATGTACAATTTATGTGAGTCATGTGTCACCATCTTGCAAAATCATTTTAGGGCATGATGCAAAATAATGAGGCAGATTCAAACCTCAAATGGACCACACCAAATAAAGCAGTGAGGATTAAATGCTTGTCACTAAAAACTTCTTGGGCTACAGAAGTTTTGGATCAAGTTGATATTTGTGCTTTTTTAACCTCTCTAAAATTTTTCAATTAATTAAGTGCATTAAGAATTATAAATAGTAACTAAGAATAGGTTAAATATAAAAAATTTGTGTAAAGAAGTTCGTTGTTTAAGTGGCAGAGTTACTCTTAGGCTTAGAAGAAGTCAGATTAATAGTTATTTCTATAATAAAATTCTGTTTTTAGCAAATCCAAAAAATATAAAAAATAATTTCAATTTTAAAAACTAGAAAGATAAGAGTATATGGTTTCTACGAGGGAAAGCTTAGGAAGAAGAGGTTTTATCCGGTAAGATCTTGATCATCTCCTTTATTTTTTTATGCATTTTTAATAATTGGTATCAGATCTCCAATATGAATGATTCGGATTTGATGACCATTCATTAGAAGGTTCAAATATAAAATAGCAAGAAAAGACACTTTTTCTACACATTCTATTGGCATAAAGATTGGTACGGCCCACCATAATGAGTGATATATGATCCCAATGAATTAAATAAATTTCGTGGGCAAAATATTCATGGATCTCGAATTTCATTTTGATTTGACCAACGGATGGACCACACCGATCGAATATAATATAAGCCATGTAATATGATGTTGTAAGTAGTGTGAATTATTAGGTGGATTGGATTTAATCAACACCATTGATATATATTCTAGAATTTAACCATGTTAAGATTACAATTGATTAGTCTGATCATCCAGTGGACCACATTGTTGCGAGGAAATTCAAGTCATCCAATAGATAAATATTATTTTGTTGGATCATTAGCCGAATCATAGGAGATCTACTCTGTTAATCTAATTTCTGAATCTAATTAAATCTAGATTTTTTCTATTTGATAAGTTTAATTGTCGATAAACCATACTAATCAAGTGATGATTGATGTCTAACTGGTGATAATTTATATGTGGATCGATTTGGTCTAATCTAACCCATTTAATTACTTCTCTAGATCAAATCTTGAATGGGGAAGCTAATTGTACAATTTAGATCTTATCAATTAAGGTTGATCATGTGTTAAACCTTAAACGTTAAAATATCTCAAAATTATATTATCATCTGATTTAATAATTTATTAAGATCTTAAATGTATATATTTTGACCATCATTTAATCAAAATAAAGGTAGATGAATAATGACTAACCACGCAATAAGATCAAGTGGGCTCCGCATTGTATTGTGAGGTTCTGATCAAATGTGAGAATTATGATAGGAATGATCTAAATAAAAATAATGTAATTTGTGGTAACCCAGAATTTGATCGATCAGAAGTGGGACCACTATTAATTTATATTAAATCAGAAGATTATTAATAATTATTAATTGTTTAGGAAGTATATAGTTTCATTAACAGTGCTTGATCGTTCGAATGGAATTCATTTTCACCCGATCGTATAGGTGAGTAATCGCCACATGATTCCCCTTCATTAAAATTTAAAATAACTTAGTTGATTTATTTGTGTTAATGTTTATTATGATGCTTTTACTTATCTTAAGTTGAATGAATGCTTCGAATGATTCATTTTCCGTATTAGTTCAAACCTTTAACTGTATTGCCATGTTGATTTATCTTATAAATGGATTATAATAATAATGTTATTGAATCATATGAATCTCAATTAGTCAATTCATGTGACTTATGTTGTATCATCCAATTATTATTCATTCATTAAGTACTCGCACACTACGTGCCTGAAATCCTCAAAGACCTCCTTGAATGGTTTCTTGGTAATTGTATTACTGGCTACCCACTATACTAATGGATGATGGTTTCCTGATAATTTTTTTACCAGTTGCCCACTATACTAGCAGATGATAGTTTTCATGGTATATTTATTACCAATTGTCTACTCTACGAGTGGAAGCCTACCTAAGGGGTCGATGCGAGTTGGTGGTTCTCTTCCAACTCAAGCAAGTTGATGCATTAATCACTTGATGCATTCATTTATTTCATGCATCATGCATTTGTGAATTATTTATAAGTTTATATACTTATTATACTGTTTTAAATTTGATGTGACAAACCATGTCAGAAACTCTCATTGGGCCTAGCCAACTTACACTTGGTCAATTAAATTGGATAGATATATTTGAGGCTAGGGCCCTCAGCACAGGAACAAGAGAGTACAGTTGAACTAAAAAGGGACTCACAGAACACGCGGCCTTACTTGTTGAAGGAAGAATTGGCCATATTGGACGGACTATGAATATTTCATTTATTTTTCATATTTCATTCGTAGGATGTAGTTTGAATAATTGAAAAATGATTGAACCATTTATTACTTATGAGATTGATAGTTATTAATTAGAATAAGACCTCAAATAAGTGGGTCATAAGTTGATGCTTGAAATGTTCAAATTGTTGAGATTGATTATTTTTATCACTTTTGCCATTTTATTTTATAGAAGTTTGTTTGTTTCATTATAGGTAAATAAAATTTAGAATTAATTGTTGGAATCGGACGCCTCAAATCTTCTGCAACAATGGCCCGCGACCGGTCGTGTGACTAGTCAGCCTGTTTCCTATTTGAGCCGCACAAGAAGTTTTTAATTTCAATTTTATACCTATAAAATGGTGTAATGCGGGATTGAGAGTTTTGCCATTGGGGCCAGGTTTTCTAGAATAGATTGAGAGATTTCTAAGGCACGAGAAAAAGCTTGGGGAAAGCTTGGAGTTCTCTGGGATGAGGAAAATGACGGTGCTTACCATCTTATATGAGAATAAGCTTTGGATTGCTTAGGAATTCTCTTGTGGGCTTGTGATCCGGGTTTTGCTTCTTTTTTTTTTTTTTTTTATCTCTTGTAACTTCTGATATATATCATAGTGGATTGGTGTCGCTTTGTGCCATGGTTGTTTTACCCATGAGGGGGTTTTTCCACGTTAAATTTGGATTGGCTTCTTGTATGTGTTTGATTGTTGCTTGTGTGATTGCCATGGTGGCATGTTCGTTTGATTCACTTCTAGTGTCAATTTTCCCAACATTAATCGTAGAAACTAATGAATTTGACCTTTGAAAGGTATGATGGTAAATTATTTTAAGTATATCGTAATGATAAACAGCTCGCTTCACTGTGACATTATTTTGGATTCTAAAGATTTCTATTGCTCCATCCCACAGGGGCAGAGAACCCATCATTGTTGTCTCGGCTATGCTACCAAATGCTCTAAAGAAGTTGGAATAGGAGAGCACTCATCTTAGGGTGGGCTTACTAATGACGTACTAGTTGCAACGCGGAATTCGAGCTGGGATGCATGCTACGGGTACCTAAATTTCAGGTCATGATAGCTTTCCCTTCATTCAAGTTTGTGTGACCTCACGAACATGTTTGGATGGCTACTAAACATCATCAATATGGCCCTATAAAGGTTTCAACTGTTGGAGTCATTGTCCCCAGTTTTACGGTGTGGTCCACTTGAGATTTCGACCTGCCTCATTTTTCTACCTCATGTCCTAAAATGGATGGTGGTGTGGATATCACACATACATCATGGTGGGGCCCACAGAGCTTTACCACATCAATGTAGCAGCCACATGGTGCTGTGTCATACGTACAGTACACCCGGACAACGGTTCCCTGACAATTCATAGGAACAAAAAAGAAAATAACAAAAAACAAAAAAGGCTAGATCACATGGCTGCAAAAGTAATTTAAAAAAGAATAAAAAAATCATATAGTTGCGGTCATGAGCTGAGCCATATTTCTAGCGGAGGGTATTAGATTCAGCCCCAGCCTCATTGAAGATGGTGCAGCCCTTATCATGGGGCCATGTTAATGCGTGTATTCTATATCAACACCGTCCATCCATTTTTCCATATCATTTCAGGACACGAAACACAGAATTAAAATAAATCCAAATCTCAGGTGGACCATACCATTGGAAAGAGTAGTTGTGATTGACCATTAAATACTTCTTGTGGGCCACAAAAGTTTTAGATCAAGTTTATATTTGCTTGTTTCTCTTCATCCATCTTTATAACTTTATCAACCAGTTGGTTGGAAAATAATGTGGGCCCTAGTAAGTTTTTAAAGATGGGGCATTCAATCACTACTGTTTCCTATGGAATGGTCCGCCTAAGGATCTGTTTCATTTTTTGGCTCATGCCGGCAAAACCGATGGACAGAGTGAATATATAATACATATATCAAGGTGGGTCCCACGGTAAAGATAGCACCATCTTCGGCATCTAATCCGCTACCAATAATTGATAACGTAGTAAATGATTCACTTCACTTACCTGCATTGATTGTGAGCGTTAATCATTTTTCTTTCAAGATCATGGATCACGATGTAAATGCTGAGGTGGTTTGGTGATATAAATAGTTCCAGCCATGATAAGGAACTTAGTAGCTCTGATTGATCAAACAATCAATGGGCTCGTTTGGCACCTTTCAATGCGCTACACTCTTTTTATGTGAACTGCACCACCGTCCCTTGCCTTGGGTAACCTCGCCTTCACCAACTAATTGAACACTACGTGGGTGGTACTTTTATAAGATCCATCCCCTCCATTGGGTACAATGAGTACTTATGCTCACCACAGAATCCAAAAATCATGATCATCTATATAACTCAGGTAGGCCAGACCATAGGGAACAATTCAGATGGGTGTTCATTAATAGTTTGCGTAGGAG
The DNA here is from genome assembly GCA_003013855.2 of Liriodendron chinense. Taxonomy (NCBI): domain Eukaryota; kingdom Viridiplantae; phylum Streptophyta; class Magnoliopsida; order Magnoliales; family Magnoliaceae; genus Liriodendron; species Liriodendron chinense. Next base: position 747,560 of record ML058484.1, on the reverse strand, counting down.
ATATGTGAAGAGGCTGGGGTTATGAGCGAAGTGGCTGCTAAGCAAGCTTCACATACCCTGGGTTTTGCATGTCTTGCAGGAATGGAAACTATGTATAGATGGTTGGCTGAACTTGGGGTCTTTCTGAGAGGAGAGAAGTGACTGCTTTGCAGTTTCTCATCTTCTTGGTGCTCTAGGACTTCATGTTACATCAGAATAGTGTTAATGACAACATTTTAGAATCCATGATAATGTTTATTAGTCATCCAATTGGTTGATAAGCTCACTCAGACCTCGATGAAGTGAAAACACTAATATCAGCCTGATCCAAAACTCTGTGCCCCCAAGAAGTTTTTCATGGTCGAAGTTCAATCACCAATGTTTGCCGTGGTGTGGTCCATATGTGAACTTTGGATTGCTTTATTTTTGGGTTCATGCCCTAGAATGAGGGGGGGAAATGGATGGACGGTGTGGATATAAAACACATTCATAGCATAGTCCCCACAGCGCCCAACACATGGACACATCATTGCATTAGGGTGGAGAGAGGATTAGGTACTACCCAAGCCGGTCTCGAGCTCAAGACAGGCTAGTACGTGGTGTGTGGGTATTGGGGGAGATCAGGAGGTGTGATGTGACTGTGTCAGGCTTGTTGACGTGGCAGGTCTCCTCTGACAATGTGCCCTTCACCAATACAAACCACGTCGGGCCTGTCCTGAGCTCGGGTAGTGCCTAATCCGAGCTCATGGGGGGGTGGTGTTGGCTACACCACCTCATCCCGCGTGTCCCCAACACCACCTGATCCGCGTGTCCCTAAAATAAAAATTGCCAACCCCTACACGTTATTAATCAAACCAAGCAGCTCTCTCTCTCTCTCTCTCTATAAATCATCCTCGTGACCCACGTACTTGCTTACCTCCATCGCCACCTTCCTTGTCTGAGAGCCATTCATGACCTCCAACAAATAATTACCAGTAAAACCCTCAATATCCTCTCTCTCTCTCTCTCTCTCTCTCTCTCTCTCTCCATGGACAAGCTTTGGGTGACATTGGTAGTGCTTGCACTACTCTCAGGCATTTGGAAACTCTTCCAAAATCTTGTATGGAGGCCTCGTACCTTGACAAAATGGTTTGAGAAACAAGGGATAACAGGCCCACATTACTCTTTCATATCAGGCTCTCTTGAAGAAATCAAAGACCTAAAGAAGCTTGCACAGGAGAAGGTTCTCGATGCTCACTCACATGACATCGTCCCAAGGCTCCTGCCTCACTACTACAAATGGTTCTCAATGCATGGTTGCTATCTTCTCCCTTCTCTTCTCTACTTCACTCTCCTTAGTCTTTACAAGTGGTCCACTGGTTCTTCTATCTAGGACATCCAAATAGAGGGGTACGTTGTAGATGGAACATAGCTCAAACATCACAATGACCTTTCGAACCTAACCATCCGATTGGCGGATTTTAAATGAATGGTTAAATATAAAATAGAGAGCAATCAAAATTCAACTGGAAAATTCAGATAGTTAGCATCATCCGTTAAGTGTGATTTTGGATTATGCACTATCCTTAATCACCAACTGGTCTGGATTATCGTACAACTATATGTCATCTGTACTGTGGATGGCAGCATCATTTCAAAAAATGGTGGTGAGATGTCCCCACAGTTCATTTTCTTTTCTTTTCTTTTTTTTCTTTTTTTCTTATCTTTTCTTGATAGTATGACTTTGTAAACGACTGTAATGTAATGTGGTGGGTTGAACAGGAGAAATGTTCCTGTATTGGTTTGGGAGCCAGCATCGGATATGCATAACAGAGCCAGAGCTAGCCAAGGAAGTGTTATCAAGCAAGTTCGGTTTCTATACCAAGTCCAAGGCTCGCCCTCCCTTAGCTGCCATTCTGGGCAAGGGTTTGGTTTTCGTCGATGGTCTTGATTGGGTCAGGCATCGGAGAGTTGTCAACCCAGCTTTCAATGTGGACAAGCTAAAGGTGCGATAACCACTTATATTTTCTAATCCAAGCCGTTCTTCAGTTGGGCCATATCGTGCATGCACTGTGGCCTGAAATTCAGGACAGCCCTGTCGTGCAGTGGGCCATACGTGTATAGGAAAGATTGGATGGTCAAAAAGATTCCTCTAACGGACCACTACGTACCATGTACGGTCTGGCCCACCTGATGAATAAAATCTGTTCGCGATACAACGGGCCTCTCGTAGGGGGCGCGGAGCACGTGTCAGATAGCTGGGTGGTACCGTCCAGCCATTTTGAATATGATCACAAAAATGTAGCTGACTTAAATCTTAGGTGGACCACACCACAGAAACAGTCGTGATTGAATCTCTACCATTCAAAACTTCATGGTTTCCACCGGAATGTTTATTTGCAATCCAACCAGTTAATAAGGTCACAAACACCTACATGAAGAGACCACATAAATATCATCTTGATCTAAAGCTTTTGTGGCCCACAGGAAGTTTTTAATGGTCAATCATCACTGTTTCCTGCACTATGGCCCATCTGGGTTTTGATACAGTCACATACATCACAGTGGCCCCACAGTCAGGGATCCCACCCACCTCGATGGATCCGGGGGTCTCACCTAATCCGCTGCCCACAAAATTAAATGGGTGATTAGAGAAAATAATCCAACAGTCCTACTGATGAGCGGTTTGGTTGTCTGAAACCGTATTAAGCTTAGCCTAGTACGGTTGTGTGAATGCCACAGGCCAGCAACCACTTCATTTTTTTTTTTTTATTCGATAGGTGGGTGATGACATTGACTCAAATGTAAAAGTACATACAAGAAATTGCAGAATCATTTGAAGGCACATCTATAACCATAAAATCATAGGTGGGTGATGACATTGACTAAAATGTAAAAATACATATAAGAAATTGCAGTACCACTTGAAGGCACAACTATAACTATAAATCATAGGTGGGTGATGACATTGACGCAAATGTAAAAATACATATGAGAAATTGCAGAATCACTTGAAGGCACATTTATAATTATAAATCCTAGGTAAGGGCTTAAATGACAAAAGCGGTGAACACCGCCCGATATCCCACATGGGTATGATCATTCCTCATGAAGTCAGTCCAAGGAGAGGATAAAATGCCCACTAAAAACACCCCAAGGACGCAGGTGTAAGACTCCATTAGGTGGGCCATACATGATTATCGGTTTAGATCATGACCGTTGAATTATTTAGATTGAGCGATTCAGTGGGCCCCATTATAGTTGTGATCATTGCAAATAGGTTTGGGCGGGATGCTTGAACCGTGGTCCCTATTCGCGGTTATTAAGCCAGATATGGAAACCTACAGTGTGGAGACCCTAGAGGAGAGAAGTGTGATGGGTAAGCTTCTCTGGCCCTCTTTCCTATAAATATATGTCTTGGTCCCCTCACCAACACACAAGAGAAAACCCTAGTCCCCATTGAGAGGTTCTCCTAAAGGTGTAAGGTGTGGAAGACCAAGAGTTCTTCTCGGCAACACGACGGCATCGGAAATGTCTTCCCAATCAGGTATGGCTTTATGATTACAATATGGAATCTGTATTATTGATGCATAGACGATCCGATTATTCCGCATAATATTTAAGATTTACAGTTGGCATCGGAGCATACTATACATTAATCTTGGAGATTTTTTTTTTAAGTACGGAGGGTTTTAACATATGTCCTAGCCCAAGCCGAATTTCTTTCAAAGAATAAGAACTGTGGAACCGTTGCTGGCTTTCAGCCTAATGTCCAACAATGATCCTTGTTCCTTATCGTCCTTTACCAGACGTGTTGCAAACAGGGGTAAAAACCCCATTCAGTTCGTTGTGCGGCACCTCCTTCAGCATGCATTGGGGTTTCAAACCTATCTGGTATGCAGAGGCTGTGAGTACAGCCCCATTGCCGATCACCGCGGAGGAAGGGTTGCTAATCGTCGACGGCTACCAACAGCGGCAGCAGCCGCGATTAGGGTTGGCGGTTTTAGATTAGCTGCCCATTCAGTTTATTAAAAAAAAAACACTGGAATCAGCGGCAGCCATGGCCAATAGATGGATGGTCAGAAATCGATCGGCAAATCCAGGGACATCTTTGCCTCACCTCCTTCCAAATCTGGAAATCCTTTCCTATTAGCCACCGATTCCTGCGAGATCCAATCGTCAGCCGCCATGAATGGTCACCGCCCCTAACTAGAACCCTACAACGTCACCCATCTTTGGCATCCAATCAGCTTCGAAGATGATGTTAATGGCAATTTTCTCCTTCGTCAACCTCTGTTGCGCGGCAGCTAGATCTTGCAGCTGCAGTTTCATCCATGGATTCGGGCGAGGTCGGCAGTGGTGACGGCAGGCCAGGATGTCATCGGGGCTTGCGGCGGCTAAGGTTTTGGAGAAAGAATGGAAATCGGGAGAGATAATGGAAATAGGGGGTTGTTGTTTTTGGGCGTACAGCATGTTGTTATTTTGGGATTAACAGCGTGTTGCTGTTTTTTGTGACGAGCGGGCTGAGACAGGCCCTGTTTTTTTATATTCCATCAGGCCCATTCCAACTGGATCAGGGCCTACGTTTTGGGACTACCTATTAGGCTATTAAGCTGTCTATTGGGTCCATACTCATGGACTCTCTTGGGCTTGTTTCTAGTAGGAAATGGGCCTGTCTTTGGGCTCGTTTAGGCAGATCTTGGGCCCTACTTTAAGGTCCACTTTGATGACCATTTTGGGCCCACTTGTTGAATGGTTTTGAGCCATGTTTTAAGCCCATGCCCTGCTGAATCCAGCCCAGTTTAGGGCCCATTGGATACTTGTTGTGAGCCCAATCTTTGGACATATTGTCCATTCATTCTTTTGGACAATGTGCGGCCCACTTTAGTTAGCTTGGGCTTGTTGATCTTAACCATTCAAATTGTGTATATTTGGGTCATCCTTCCAGTACAAGTAAAAGACATATATATTTTTTATGGTTGGTGTGTTTTACTTAATGGATGGGCCAAGTAAATCACATAAGATGGTTATCCATGGTTAAGATTTGATTTGGCCCAAAATAAGGCCATTACCCATATCTTTTGATTGATATTCAGAGTTGACAATTAAAGAATTTAATCTAACCATCACTGTAGTAAATATTTGAGATTTTAGGCGATCAACATCAATCATATTTTGGCCAAATCAGAACTTTTGTAGTATGGTTCGTTGTGGGCAGAACCATGTAACAATCCTTGGGTCTGGAAGTGGGATTGAAGCTTATTGTGTTAGCCACTAAAGTGACCTCAATTGGCAACGATTTGTACTTCTAGACTTCTATAATTGGAATTCAGTAACCCTCCATTATAAGATTGCATTTAGTTGCCTTCATACCCTCGCGAGCGGTGGTCAGAACAAAGAAGTATTATCGTTTAGCTGGGTGTGAGCGGAATGAAGTGAATGGTGATGGTGATATAGGTTTGAGAGACTCATTTCATCCAAAGATGATGGGCGTCTTAGATTTATTTCACTAGCATTGATCAACTTCATGTTTAGTAGAGCCTCATGTATGTTACAATTTCGCCCAAAGGAGGAATCCGTGATGATACACTGGGCTCTTGCCAGATTTCGATGATCATGGCCCATCATCGTTCTTGGTCATTTGATTGAAGGCCCAAATCAATCGAATGAACATACATGCATGATATTTGTGGTTTATGTTTATGCATTGTTATATGGGACTTGTTTATTAATGTGAGTTTTATGCTTTGAATGTCTAGCTATGACTGTTTCCAATGTTCCAACCTAATTCAATTTCATACCTTTGCTTACTGGGTCCAACTATTCCAAATGGAAGTCGTCCGTTGAAATTATCCTAGGTTGCATGGATTTGGACCTGGCCCTGGAGGAAGTAGAGCCTCCCATTCTAACTAACTCTAGTATGGAATTAGCAAAGGCTCACTACAAGGCCTAGACCAAGTCAAATAAGATGTGTCTCAAGATCATAAAGAACTCGATTTTTGAGACCATGTAGGGTGTCATGCCCGACACTAAGAAAACTAAAGATTTCTTGACTGAAATAGGAAAACAATTTAAGAAATCGGATAAAGCTGAGCTGAGTTCACTTTTACCTAAGCTGACTCAAGACACCTATAACGGTCAAGGAAATATCAGGCGAGTACATTGGTGGATTGTCTGATGTGGTGGCTAAAATCCGCGCATTAGACCTTAAGATTGAGGATGAACTCATGATTTTCTTGGTTCTGAACTCCCTCCTTCCACAGTTCAGTCAATTCCAAATCAGCTATAATACTCAAAAGGAAAAGTGAACATTGAACGAACTGATATCTCAGTACGTTCAGGAGGAAGAGAGACTCAGGAGGAAGCAAGACACAAAGTGCGCACCTAGTGACATTTGGTCAAGGACGAAAAGGAAATAAGAAAAGAAAGCACACTTCAGGTAAAAGTTCTACGGGTCCTACGGGTGGCAATCAGCCTAAGTCTGGAAAAATATTTAAGAAGAAAATGAAGGGTCCTAATGATGGCTACTTCTTTTGCAATAAGCCTGGTCATCAGAAGAAGGATTGTGAAGGATTTAAAGCATGGCTCGTTTCTAAGGATAAAAATCATATTTTAGTCTGTTTTGAATCAAATTTAACTGATATGTCCACAGACTCCTGGTGGATAAACTCTGGTGCAACTATTCATATTTGTAATTCCATGCAGGATATGCTCCAAAGCCGGACGCCAACTGATGCAGAGAGATCAGTCTATATGGGGAGCAGCATTAGAGTAAACATAAAAGCTATTGGAGTCTATAGGCTTAGGTTATCGTCAGGACACTTTCTTGATCTAGTAGATACTGTTTGTGTGCCTTCTATAAGGAGCAATTTGGTTTTCATTTCTTGTTTGGACAGATTTGGTTATGAGTTTAAATTTGCAAATGGAAAATTAAATATTTGCTATGATTCGGCTGTGATTGGTTCTGGCACTTTACTTAATAACCTTTATCAGCTAAATTTGGATGTTTCACATGTATACAGCATTAACTCCTCACATGGAAACACTAAAGGCGTCAAACGAAGTTTAGATTGTAAGAATTCCTCAATGCTATAGACACAGGCGATTAAGCCACATCTCTCGTGAGAGATTGGAAAGGCTTGTGCGTGAAGGAATTCTTCACTCCCTGTACTTCTCAGACTTTGGGGTTTGTATTGATTACATTAAAGGTAAACAGACTAGAATAAGGAAAAAGGGTGCCACTAGGAGCGTAGGACTCTTAGAAGTGATTCATACAGACATCTGCGAACCATTCCCTACAGCATTCTGGAATGGGCAGAAGTATTTTATCACTTTTATAGATGACTACTCTCGTTATGGGTACTTATACCTTATTAACGAAAAATCAGACGCCTTAGATACATTTAAGATCTATAAGGCTGAAGTCGAGAATCAACTCAATAGGAAGATCAAAGTCATTAGATTCGACCGTGGTGGTGAGTACTACGGGGAAGGTATGACGAATATGGGCGTAATCCAGGTCCATTCGCTAGATACCTACAAGATTGTGGCATCGTCGGCCAGTACACCATGCCTGGTACTCCAGAGCAGAATGGTGTAGCGGAAAGGCGTAATCTCACCCTAAAGGATATGGTGCGATCTATGATTAGTAATTCTACGTTGCCAGAATCTTTGTGAGGTGTTGCGTTGAAAACGGCTGTGCATATCCTTAATAGGGTCCCAAGTAAGGCTGTAATGAAAACTCCATATGAATTATGGACAGGGCGAAAGCCTAGTCTACGATATTTTTATGTATGGGATTGTCCTGCAGAAGCCAAACCATATAACCCGCATGAAAGAAAACTTGACCCTAGAACTGTTAGTTGCTTCTTTATTGGATACCCAGAAAGATCAAAAGGATTCAGATTTTATTGTTCATCATATTCCATGAGAGTAATTAAGACTGCGAATGCTAGGTTTACTGAGAACACTGAAGATAGTAGGAGCACAAATTTAAGAGATATTGTATTTGAGAAAGAGCGGATTGTGATTCCTACCACAATCATTTAGAGTAGCATGGTTGTCAGTCCAACAGTGGACCCTGAGATCCCTATGGATGACCATGTAGAGCCTCAAATACAACACACTGATGAGGAAATGAAAAACCCAATTCAGAATAATGAGCCATTAAGACGATCACATAGAGAGAAAAGATCTGCAATACTAGACGATTACATCATCTATTTGCAGGAGCATGAGTTTGACATTGGGGTTGAGAAGGATCCTGTATCCCTTTCACAGGTCGATCAAATTGTGCGAATTCTTCTCATTGGTTCGATGCTATGAAGGATGAATTGAAATCTATGAAGGACAACAAAGTTTGGGACCTTGTTGAATTGTATGAAGGGATTAGGCCGATTGGTTGCAAATGGGTATTTAAAACCAAACGAGACTCTAAGGGCAATATTGAAAGGTATAAAGCCAGGCTAGTTGCAAAGGGTTTCACTCAGTGTGAAGGCATTGACTTTAAAGAGACTTTCTCACCTGTATCTAAGAAAGACTCCTTTAGGATCATTATGGCTCTTGTGGCTCATATGGATCTAGAGCTACATCAAATGAACGTGAAAACTGCGTTTCTCAATGGAAATCTAATGGAGAACGTATATTTGTTGCAGCCAGAAGGTTTCAAAGCCAAAGGCTCAGAACATCTGGTCTGCAAACTTAAGAAGTCCATTTATGGGTTGAAATAAGCATCACGACAGTGGTACCTAAAGTTCCATGAAGTCGTTTCCTCATATGGTTTCATTGAAAACACTGCGGATGAGTGCATATATGTGAAAATCAATAGGAGTAAGTTTATCATTTTGGTCTTGTATGTTAACGACATTTTATTGGCCAGTAGTAATATTGGATTGTTGCGTAAAACTAAGAAATTTCTATCTCAAAATTTTGAGATGAAAGATCTTGGTGCTGCTTCCTTTGTCATCGGCATTCAGATTAGCCGAGACAAATCATGTGCATTACTTGGCTTGTTGTAGAGGGCCTATATTGATAGGGTCCTCGAAAGGTTTGGCATGCAAGGTTGTGCTCATGGGCAAGCACCTATTGTAAAATGTGACAAATTTGATCAATTTCAGTGTCCTAAGAATGACCTAGAAAAGGACAAGATGAAAGTTATTTCGTATGCGTCAGCAGTAGGGAGCATCATGTATGCTCAGGTCTGTACGCATCCAGATATTGCTTTTGTGGTTGGAATGTTGGGCAGGTACCTTAGCAATCTAGGAATGAATCATTAGATAGCTGTAAAGAAAGTGTTGCGCTACTTGCAAAGGACAAAGGACTTCGAACTCACATACACGAGATCCGACCATTTGGAGTTGGTATGATATACAGATGCAGATTTTACTGGATGTCTCGACAGCAAGAAGTCCACCTCGGGCTATGTATTCATGATGGTTGGTGGAGCCGTATCATGGAAGAGCGTGAAACAGTCGATTACGGCATCATCTACCATGGAACCAGAGTATGTAGCTTGTCATGAAGCAACGAATCAGGCGGTCTGGCTTCAGTGTTTTTGCTCTAGTTTACGGGTTGTGTAGATGATCTCGAAACCATTGAAGATCTATTGTCATAGTTCAGCTGCAATCAACTTCTCCAACAACAACAAGCCTTCATCGAGGTCAAAGCACATTGGCATTAAATACCTTGTTGTGAAGGAGAGAGTTCAGGAATCGTCAAGTGTCTGTGGAACTCATCGGCACAAGGCTGATGATAACGGATCCTCTCACCAAAGGCCTTCCTATCACGCTCTTTAAGGAGCATGTGACGTCTATGGGAGTTGTTGATCCCAAGGATGTATTTCAGTAGTGAGAATTTTCATATATGATCCGATTATGTCCAGACATTTTTAGAGATATCTTTTATGCATCGATGATTCTGTTTTTCGGTTTATATCTTACTTCTCGTTCAGTGTGCACATTTAGTTTTGAGTAAGCAAGACTTTAGTTTGTGTCTTGGAGACACGTTCAGAAGGACCACTTGAAGATAAACACGTATGATCACATAAGACGTGTAAGCTTCATACCACACCCCATATCATTGATCCATGTCGTTAAGGCTATTTTTATTTATGATTGTAACTCGTCACACTTCGAAATAATATTAAAGGTTGTGTTGACTACCACGATTCAATATCAGTGGTCTTGATAGACCTGGATCTGACAAACGTTGCTCATAATTATCCAACGGTATTGTTTTGAAATCAGTAGGGCGCCCATTAGGAACTTTTGAAACAAATGCGTTTTATAAAATATTTTTCACAAAATAAAATAAAATATTTTGTTTTCCTTCAAAGATTAGTGTAGCCCAAGTGGGAGAATGTAAGACTCCATTAGGTAGGCCACACATGATCATCAGTTTAGATCATGACCGTTGGATTATTTAGATTGAGCGATTCAATGGGCCCCACTATAGTTATGATCATTGCAAATAGGTTTGGGGCGGGACGCTTGAACCATGGTCCCTATTCGCGGTTATTAAGCCAGATATGGAAACCTACAGTGTGGAGACCCTAGAGGAGAGAAGTGTGATGGGTAAGCTTCTCTGGCCCTCTTTCCTATAAATATATGTCTTAGTCCCATCACCAACACACAAGAGAAAACCCTAGTCCCCATTGAGAGGTTCTCCTAAAGGTATAAGGTGCGAAAGACCAAGAGTTCTTCTCGGCAACACGACGGCATCGGGAATGTCATCCCAATCAGGTATGGCTTTATGATTACAGTATGGAATCTCTATTATTGATGCATAGACGATCCGATTATTCCGCATAATGTTTAAGATTTACAGCAGGCCCAGTCACTCTCCTTTCCAACCAGGGTGTAAACAGGGTCGGCTGAACTGGGCTAGGCCTAATGGAATCAAATATTGAAATAGGCCCTTCCCAACTGAACCGTGGTCTATTCAAATTATGCGCCCAAACCGACCGTTTCTACTCTATTCACAAGAATTCAAAATTGATGGCAAGAGTAAACACGGTCATAAAATACATTTTTCAGGCCCTTATTTAAATGGGGCCATGTGCAATCAATGATGTAGCGAGAGTCCTGGGGCCATGTGCAATCAATGATGTAGCGAGAGTCCCTGCCTGATCGAGGACGGAGGAGGGCCAAAAGAAGAATCAAAGAGAAAAGCCAAGGAGATGCCCAGTGTTCCTCCGTCGTCGGTTGCCCAACGAACCACCTTCGGGCGCCCGACCTGACACCGGTAACTTGAAGACTTCTCGATTTTTTTTGCTTATTTGTTTCCTTTTTTTAATATGTTTCTTCTCTACTACGTATCTAGGCTTTTAGGGTTGGATTTTCTCTATTTAATCTCTCTAAAACACGTTTGTTAGATAATCTTTCTTGTTATTAAATTAAAGTTGGTTTTTGCCTCTTGTTTTTCTCGTGGATTCGAGTTGTTCCGTCGTGGATTCGACGAAGATCGGTTAAGGAGTCCCGATAGATCCGTGGATTCAGATCAATTATCTCCATGAGAGAGACAATGCTCGATCTCACCTACCCCAGCTGCACCAAGTTGGTATCACAGGTGATGGTTTCTAGTGAAGGACGAGACGAAAACCCCATTGACAGTGATCAGGGGATCTAATATTTAGCGGAGAAGATGGAAGCTCTCCAGAAAACGTTCAAGGGGTCTATGCAAGGGCTGCAAGCATCTCTTGAGTAGATCGTTGGGGCCTTGGCTCCGCAACGATCTGTGATGATAGTTCAAAACAACCCAGTGATCCATCCCACAGCCCTAGCCATGAACCATCAGCCTAACACGATAGATTCTGACGACAGTGATGAAGACATGGATGAACTCTTTGTGCAACAACATGTACGTGGCAATGGTCGCAGGGATCGTGTTGAACGCGATTACATAGGTAAGGCCAAACTCCCTATTAATAGCCTATTGCGTATAGAAAATTTCCTGGATTGGTTGGCTGAGGTTGAAATTTTTTTTATTATATGGAGATCCCGAAAGAGAAGGTAAAACTTGTGGCCTACAAGTTGAAGTCGGGTGCCTCCACATGGTGGGAGCAAGTGCAACTCTCCCGAACCTAACAAAACAAACTGCTCATCCGGTCGTGGCCCCGGATGCGACAACTTCTTCGGTCACGATTTCTCCCTCGAGACTATGAACAAGTTTTATTTCAATAATATCAAAGTTGTCATCAGGAAAATCGGTCCGTTGATGATTACGCAGCCAAATTCAATCGGTTAGCAATGCGCAATGATTCATCAGAAACAGATGCGCAAAAGGCTGCCAAGTTCATCAGAGGTTTGAAGGTCAATATCCAGGATCGTATCCAGATGTTACCGATTTGATCCGTGAAAGAGGCCCTACAGTATGCCCATTGCGTAAAGACTCAACTTGTCAAAATCAATGCGTGCCCTTCTTCCTCCACCTAGATCACTACGATGGGCCCCACTCAAGGCACATCTCAAGATCAACAACAATCCGTTGCGAGTGCCGCCCGTGCAACGGGAAGTGGTCCTGTGAGACAGTAATGTTTAGCCGTTGTACTGGGCTCAAGTAAAATTTCAAATCCCTACAGCCGACTGCGACCCGATCATTGTTTCGGGTGAGAGCAGTCGGGCTACCTATCAAACACTTGTCCTCAACGACTCGCGGCTAATGTAGCCATCGGTACCGAAGACGCACAAGTTGAACCCGAGAATATTACGGCCGATCAAGCTGAGAACAAGGAAGAGGATGTTGAGTGGCTTCTCATAGATCAAGGTGTATCTTTGGTCGTACGACGACCCTTGTCTAAAATAGTTGTGCAAGGCCAACCCCAACGCCATAATTTTTTCCACACGTGATGCATAGTAGATGAGATAGTTTGTGAGGTGATAATTGATGGAGAAAGTTGTGAGAACATTGTGTCCTAGATGATGGTGGAGAAGTTGAAATTAGAAATGAACCCGCATCCATCTTCGTACACGATTGGGTGGATCAAGAAAGACAGTGTGACAACCGTTAGTGCACAATGCCTATTCTCTTTCTTGATCGGCCCAACCTACAAAGATCGAGTGTTGTGTGAAGTCGTCGACATGGGCTCTTGTTACATGATACTCGGACAGCCGTGGCAATTCGACCGAGACGCCACTCATCGAGGACGAGACAATACCATCGCGTTTGTCAAAGAAGGGAGGATGATCATTCTCACTCCAATGACCCCAAAGGGGAACCCTAAAGCTTCTAAAGTAGAGGGGGAATCTCTCCTTGCAATGCGCAAGGTTGGACAGAAGTCTGAGTGTCAGGACAAAGAATGCACCCATATGTCATAGAAGAAGATTGCTGTAACACCCCCGAACAAGGAGAGGAATAAGGTTTGTGGAACATGACCGAGGCGAAGCTCGAGGGCGAGCTTCTTTCAAGTGGGGGAGACTGATGTAGCGAGGATCCCGCTTGATCGAGGATGAAAGAGGCCCAAAGAAGAATCAAAGAGAAAAGCCAAGGAAAAGCCCAGTGTTCGGTCACCCAACCACTCCTTCGAGCCCTCAACCTCCATCGTCAGGTCACCCGACGAACCACCTCCGGGCGCCCGACCTGACGCGGGTCACTTAAAGACTTTTCAATTATTTTTCTTATTTGTTTCCTTTTTTGAATATGTTTCTTCTTTATTACGTTTCTAGGCTTTTAGGGTTGGATTTTCTCTATTTAAGGTCTCAAAAACACGTTTGTTAGATAATCTTCCTTATTATTAAATTAAAGTTGGTTTTTGCGTGTGGATTCAAGTTGTTCCGTCGTAGATTGGACGATGATCGGTTGAGGAGTCCCAATAAATCCATGGATTCAGATCAGTTATTCCCGTGAGAGATACGGTGCTCGATCTTACCTGCCCTGGCTGCGCCAATCAACGGTTGACCTATACTATCAAATGGTCCACTATAATCTCACCTTAACCCCACCTATATAAATCCGCTTGTAAAGGCTCGAATGTTGATCCCAGCCCAACCCGATTTATCCCAAATTGTTAGGCTAGGTATTTTACTAGTGGACCTGAAGAGTCATCCTTGGCCAAATTTTCCCGGAGTGAGATGGGCCGGCTTTTAAATGGGTCCTCAACTGATGGGTCTAACCAGGACATGGCTTGGCTCTGGGCTGGGCTCATTTGTAATCCTAATTGTATTGCATGTATTTATCAATGGATACTCGTCCAGTCAATTTGCAGTAAAATCTAATCTGCAGTAAATCTATTCGACAGTACTAGTAGTATCGTAATTGCATATAGGCCAGACTTGGCCAGAATCAGATGAGTCACTCCTCACTCGGGGGATTCGAGACAACTCAGAATTGATCATGTCCATCCGAGTCACCAACTCAAAAAAAAAGGCCTTGTTTGGATGCACAAGTGAATTTGACTTGTAAACATGACAAAAATTAGTGAAGTTGCATTATATTAAATTAATAAATTTCAATTCAATCCAACAGTGGATTCAAAGGTACGCTTAAGTGTTGGGCATATCGTTTGGAGACTGTTCAGATGTCAAACAGATATCTATTTCCCTTTCACTCGTTGCATTTGACTCTTAACAACCGGTTGATGATGCCAAAGTAAAGCAGCCATCTCATAATTCTTACATGTCAATCAATCTTTCAGAAGACAGGAATTTTCCCAAAAACAGAGAATATTGAATGTGCATATGTTGTTTCAATTCTTGTGTTGTTTGGTTTAAAGCATACTCACACTAAAATGTACTTCTTATCCCTGGCGTTGGGTTTTGAAAGGGGATGACAAAGAGAATGGCAGCTTGCATATTATCCATGCTTGATGGGTGGCAAGAGCAGGCGATTCAAATCAAGAAGTATAAAGAAATAGATATGAGTGAAGAATTTCAACAGCTTACTGCAGATATAATCGCCCAAACTGCTTTTGGAAGTAGTTACATCGAAGGGAAGGAAGTCTTTGAAGTTCAAAAGGAGCTTGTACAACGGGCAGCAGCTTCCAGTCATGATATCTTCTTCCCTGGCAGCAAGTAATTACCTCTCACTTCGAAACTCTTTTCACTAGTTCAAATCTATATTTTCCAAACAACTTGCAATGAAACAACGATCGTGGTGTCATACGTGGCACCTCTTAGGAAACCAATATAGCAGATTACACAGCTGACATAGGATGGTCCATGTCATGAAATTTTGAAGTACCCAATCAATATTTGGTTGAACTGTCCGATGCGAACCACCATATGTTTTAAGATCCCCAAGTGTTTGGGTGGCATGAATAAGAAACACAATTGGGAGGATTATACTTTTATTTTATTTTTTATTTTTTATTTTTTTGGCCTTGAATGACCATTCAGAACGGTTTTAGAAGAATTTTTCATGATATTTCTGGTATGTATTTACTTTTATTTGCAGATATATTCCTACCAAGTGGAATGTTCAAACATGGAAACTAAAAAGAAGAGTAAGGAATACTCTTAAGCGCATCATAGAAAAAAAACTGAATTCAGAGGACGAAAGACACTTAGCGTCTAGCTATGGAGATGACCTACTTGGATTCTTGTTGGGAATTCCGATGGTCGAATCCAGTAGAAAGCAAGGCAGTCAGCTGGACATGAATGAGATAATAGATGAGTGCAAGACATTCTTCTTTGGGGGCCATGAGACCACATCTAATTTACTAACTTGGACTACGTTATTGTTGAGCTTACACAATGAGTGGCAGGAAAGACTCAGAGAGGAAGTGTTGAGGGAATGTGGGACGGAAATACCAAATGCTGACAAGCTCAGCAAGCTGAAATTGGTAAGAATACATCAGTTCTTCCTCTACCATTTAATATCAATCACCCACACATTACATGATGATGACGACTGACAACGACTACAAGCATGGTGTTAGGATATCTTACGGGATATTAGGATTTGTTTCTCTTTGAAATGATGCTTATTTATATATATCCGATTTTACATGGATTATACTTAATGGAATATAAAACAATCTTTGCACAATGTAGTCAATTAAACATCCTATCCTAATAAATGGACTCTTTGATGCTGCCGAATGAAATACAGCCTGTTTATTGGGAATAAAGTGAGTCGAGTACTCATCAACAAGTCTGACAACCAAGATTACAAACAAGGAAAGTCTTTCAAATTTCCTCCAGTCAATAGAGTGGAACGTGGTACCTTGATTTTTAAGAGTTACTTATAATACCAAATTATATATAATCCCTCTTTTCTTTCACATCAAGAACAAATGAATGAAAACTAATATCTATGATGCTTTTACTTTGAATTAAGGAAGGTGAATATTTTGTAGGTGAACATGGTTCTTCTAGAAACCTTGAGGCTGTATCCCCCAGTAGTCGTAATGACGAGAATCGCTTCTAGAGATATGAAGTTGGGGGATATTTTAATCCCAAAGGACACCGAAATATCAATTCCAATGGCAATGATTCACAGGAACAAGAAGTACTGGGGCGAGGATGCAAACGAGTTCAAACCACTGAGATTTGTGGATGGGATTGCAAGGGCAGCAAGGCATCCGAATGCTCTACTGGCATTCTCAATGGGCCCAAGAGTATGCGTCGGGCAGAACTTTGCAATGATAGAAGCTAAGATGGTGATTGCCATGATTCTTCAAAGGTTTACTTTCACCCTCTCACCTCAATATAAGCATGCGCCAATGCTCAAGCTTACTCTGCAACCACAATTTGGCCTTCCTATCCTTCTACAACCTCTTCATGTGTAAAATAGATATGTACTTTTTTAGGAGTACTACAAAATCTCCAATCAATAAGGCAGGCTAGCTACCTATCATGTTAATGATTGTTATAGTGTTAGTCTTCACTATATGCTCGTTGCCCTATATTTGAGTGTATTAGTGGTTATGTGGAGAACCATATCCTTAAAGATAATGGTGTATATTTTCTGATTTTATTTTATTTAGTGAGGATTTATCTCCTGTAGCTAATCATCATTATAAATAAAAGATTTTAGACCATGAGGAAATATGCATGTTGTCTTCTCTTCTTTTTCCCTGTTGCTACTCAATTTATTTTTATTTTGTATTTTAGGAGTTTTGCCTTGCTCTCTCATTGCCGTCTCATCTTAAGGCCTTGTAAGATGGTGGAATAGATTTTTACACCATCGTATGAGTTGTCCAGCTTCGGTGTAAACAAGGTGCGGTCCGATCTTTGTATTTCTCTCTCCCTTTCAATAAAATTTCGCAGTGGGTCTATCCCCCTTGTTAAAAAGAAAAAAAGAAAAAAGAAAAAAAGAAGAGATTTTTACATTCATTAGCAAGGGTGTCAATGGGTAGGTTAGGTCCAAGCCAAGATCTGTCCACGCCCAACCTGCATTTTTTTAATCTTACCTCAAATCCGGCCTAGCCTATGACAGGCCAAAAATGTCTAGGCCAATCCTAGCCTGGATTTTTTATACAGGCATAGATAAAGGCACAACTTTGAACTTTTAAGGGGCCCACCGTGATGTGTATGTATAATCTACTCTAACCATAAGATGTGTAATCCCATGTTAGGCCACAGGCAAAATAATCAGGCTTAGCTGTGATTGGGGTGATCCACACCAAAGGAAATTAACAGTTGTGAGAGAGACTCCACGCTTAGTTATCATAGGGCCCACCATGATAATTATATAAAATCAACTCCAACCATTATATGCCACATCAATATTTAGTCATGGGCCTCAAAATTAGCCCTATAAGTGATTCAGTGGGCAACACCAAGGGAAATAATTGGAAGGATGAGCCTTGCCTTGTATACTGTTTCCAACCATGTGGCCCAAGCTGATTTTTGGGGCATGAACCTAACATGGTACGCCCACCTTTATTTTTTAGAAAGCACAGTAAAATAACTATCCTTGGTGTGTCCACCCTTTATTTTTTTTTAGGAGTCCCACCTTAATGTTGATATGAGATCCACTCCAACCATTAAATATGTAATCATACGTTAGGCCCATGGGAAAAAAACCAAGCTTACCTGTGATTTCGGTGGGGCACACCATGGGAAACAGCTGGGGTAGAGACGTACACCCTTTATATTTTACAAGGCTAATTATGATGATTATATAAAATCCACTCTAATCATTAGATACTATACCAAGACTTAGGCCTGGGACCTGAACATCAGCACCATCAATTATTGAAGTGGGCCGTATGAAGGGAAACAGTTTTGGAGGGTGTGCATCGCCCCATACACTTTTCGTGTGGTCCGCTTGAAACACAAATGGGGCTGAGTTTTTGTCCATGGCCTAACACAAAGTGACAAACTTGATGGTCAGAGTGGATTTCACATAACCACCGTGATGGGACCACCCGAGCTGGCTGCCCTTCTCTCTTTGGCATTTATTAACGTGAATTAGTCTACAATCCATCGGAACCAATGGGACGCCAGTTGGGTGAGGCGAGGGTAACAGCTTAGTGGGTGAGGCCCTAACCATGGGGCCAACTTCATTGTATGTGTTATACATCCAGGCCATCCATCCGTTTTGCCCGTTTCTTTTGAGTGGTCCCAAAAATAAGGTAGATACAAATCTGAGGTGGACTCCACAGTAGGAATTAAACTCCTACAATTAGAAACTTCTTAGGGGCTATAAAAGTTTTGGATCGCTATTTTTGTTTTCCCTTCATCTAGGTCTGTGTGACCTTATCAATGAGTTAGATGGTGAATAAACATTATAGTGAGCCCTAGAAAGTTGGCTTAATGGGTTGGTTTAACTAGCTCAAGCTACCCCAGAATCATATATTATACGTCCCAAAACTCATTCCAGATTGCAAGATACGATTGTTTTATAGTCTAGGAGAGCCCAGATCACTTCTATCTCCAATCGGGCTTCCGCTGGTCCATGTTAGGCCGTGAAAATGTCCTACAGCCCACTCTACATCAAAGCCCACATATGTGTTCTGTAAAGGCCCGGAAGTTCATCCCAGCCCATCCGGCCGACTGATCCAAACTGTTAGGCAAGTATTTGGACTAGTGAGCCCGATCATCCAGGCCCAATTTCCCAGCCACAAATGGGCCGTCTTGTAAATGGGTCCTCAGCTGATGGATCAGACCAGGGCATGGATTGGCCCCGGACTGGGCTCATTTCCAATCCTAATTGTATTGCATGCATTTATTATGGATGGATGCTCGTCTGAGTTAACTCGGACCCAGTCAAGTCCGATCCAGTTCGACACCAAAGTCAGTAGTGCATAACTACATATAGGCCCAGACTCGGCCTGACTTAGACGAGTCACTACTGACCTGGGTGAGTCACGACTCTAACTCAGGACCATCTGAGTCACCGAGCAAAATAGTATTTATACCAACCACAATGCCAGATAGACATACACAATCCACCATATTCATGACCACCATGGACGCTTATTGTTACTTCAGGGCCGTGTTTGGATGCACAAGTGAATTTGACTTGCAAACATAACAAAAATAAGTGCTGCTACACCAGACTAATCGTATAAGTTGCAATTCAATTCGACAGTGCATCCAAACGTGCACATAGTGCTGAGCATTCAGAGACTGTTCATATGTCAAACAGAATATATTTCCCTTTTACTCATAGCATTTGGCTATTATCTATAGGGCGACAATGCCAAAGTAATAGCAGAGATCTCGTAATTCTTACATGTCAATCGATCTTTCAGAAAACAGAATTTTCCCAAGAACAGAGAACATTGAATGTGAATATGTTGTTTCCACTCGTGTATTGTTTGGTTTAAAGCATACTTGCACTAACATGAACTTCTTATCTGTGGCATCGGGTTTTGAAAGGGGATGACAAAGAGAATGGCAGCTTGCACACTATACATGTTTGATGGAAGGCAAGAGCAGGCTATTCAAACCAAGAAGTATAAAGAAATGGAAATGAGTGAACAATTTCAACAACTTACTGCAGATATGATCGCCCATACTGCTTTGGAACTAGTTTCGTAGAAGGGAAGGAAGTCTTTGAAGTTCAATAGGAGCTTTTACAACGGGCGGCAGCTTCCAGTAACAATATCTTCATCCCCGACATTGAGTAATTTCCTCACTTTAAAACTCTTTTTGCTAGTTTAAGGGTCTGTTTGTTAAATCTAAATTTAAATTTTGAAGCCTGAATCTGAATCTAAAGTTTGAAGCTGAGGTCGAAAACTAAATATCGAATATAGAACAGCATGTTTGTTAACTAACGCCTAAAATGTTTGAAATATGTTAATTTGACACATTTGCACCGGAAAAAAACTTCATGGATTGCACCGGAATGTTTATTTGCCATCAAACTTGTTGATAAGGTCATAAAAACCTTAGATGAAGATACCGCACAAATATCATCTTAATCCAAAGCTTTTGTGGCCCACAAGAAATTTTTAATGGTAACCATCTAAGGTTTGGATTTGCTTCATTTTTTGGATCATGCCTAAGAATGAGCTTTCAATACAGATGGACAACATGGATGTAATCACATACATCACAGTGGGCCCCACAATCAGGGGTCCCACCCAACCTGTGGATCCCAATTGCGTACACACGATGCCAGTAGCCCCTAGTTATTGGACATTGTTGTGTGGTCCCCACCATAATGTATGTGTTTTATCCACGCCATCCATCCATTTTTCCATATCATTTTAGGGAATGATCCCAAAAATGAGGAAGATGCAAATCTCATGTGGAGTGATGATTAAACGCCCACCATTAAAAGCTTCTTGTTGACCACAAAAGTTTTGGATGAAGTTGATATTTGTATTGTCCCTTCATCTAAGCTGTGTGACCTAATGAACAAGTTAGATGATAAATAAACATTACAATGGGTTGATGTAGGGAGAGAACTCCATAGTGAAGGAAGAGGATCAAGCATGTTTATGGAAGAAATGGACTGAAAAATAGATCTAGGAAAAAGTGGCAGAAAATCAAGAATTTCAGATCCCCGACGACTTTCCGACAGATTCCCAACGCTTCTAGATTTTCGGCATCGTCGGGCGCCCGGCAACACTTAATTAGGAGCCTGAAATTCCACCAGGAGGACCAGCAACTCTTTGGACAATTTTGTTCATCGTCAGCCTGCCTGATAGTTTCTCGACGGTCACCCGAAATTCAGCCAGAATTCCAGACTTTTAAGTCTCTGGATAGTTTTGTACAGTTTCGAGAGCCCAACACTTTCCCGACAGCTCAGGTCAAGCGCCCGACAGCTCGGAATTGTCACAAGACAAATTTTTGTAATTTTTCATATTCTTTACAAATTTATTAGGATTCTTCTCTATTACGTTTTTTTAGGTTAATTTACTTTATAAATAATAGTTTAAACTCGGTGCTATTCATTTTTTATTAATCTAAAACAAAATTTGAGTTTTATTCTTATTTCTCGTGGATTTGAGAGTTTTCTCTCGTGGATTCAAGGAAGTCCGGTTGATGAGTCTCGAAGGCCTTGTGGATTCAAGATATTTATCCATAAGAGAGACGGTGATCGATGTCACCACGTGTACGCCTGCGCCATGGGCCTTAGAAAGTTTTTAATGGTAGGGCATTCAATCATCGTTGTTTCATTTGTTATTGCCCACCTAATAATTGGATTTGCTTCATTTTTTGCATAATGCCCTAAAATGATATGGAAAATTGGATGGATAGAATGGATATAGAATACATACATCAAGGTGGGCCATGGTTAAGGGCCACACCGTCTTAGGTGAGTCCGGAGTCTCACCTGAAACGAATTGTGTGTTAACCTCCTTTGTGTGTTGACATCACCAAGTTCAGTGGGCACCATCTCAGGTGAGTCCAGAGTCTCACCTCTTTGTTTTTTCAAACAACTCGCAATGAAACGACAATTGTAGTGACATATGTGGCACCTTCTCAGGAAACCAATATTGCATATTGCACCATTGAAATGGGACTTTCGATGATCATGTGAAATTTTAAAGTACCCAAATTGATATTTGGTTTAATTGTCCAATACGAATAGTACATGTTAATCTCCCCAAGTGTTTGGGGCAGCACAAATAAGAAACCCAATCAGGTGGATTATCTTCTTCTTTTTTTTACCTTGAATGACCATTCCATTCGGTTTTAGAAGAATTTTTCATGATATTTCTGATATGTATCTACTTTTATCTATAGATATATTCCTACCAGGTGGAATGTTCAAACATGAAAACTCAAGAGAAGAGCGAGGAATACTTCTAAGCACATCATAAAGGGTAGACTGAATTCACTGATTTCAGAGGACGGAAGATGCTTAGATTCCAGGTATGGGGATGACCTATTTGGATTGTTGTTGAGAATGTCGATGGTTGAATCCGGTAGAAAGCAAGGCAATCAGCTGGACATGAATGAGATAATAGATGAGTGCAAGACATTCTTCGTGGCGGGCCATGAGACCAATCTCATTTACTAACTTGGACTATGTTATTGTTGAGCGTACACAATGAATGGCAGGAAAGACTGAGAGAAGAAGTGTTGAGGGAATGTGGGATTGAAATCCTAGATGCCGACAAGCTCAGCAAGCTGAAATTGGTAAGGACACATCAGTTTCTTCCTCTTCTTTTTATTATCATGCACACATTCCATGATGATGATGATGGCTACAACCATGGCATTGGGAACAGAGACATGGTAGGATATTTTCTAGGATATTAGGATCTGTCTCTCTTTGGTTTGATCCTTATTCATATTCATGATTATACACGTTGGTGCCTTGTATATAATCTAGTTATCCTCAAGATAATATTTCCCCAATGTAGTCAATTAAGCATCAAATCAGAGAGAAACAGATTCTAATATCCTACAAGATATCCTACCATATCGCCATTCCTAACAAATGAGATACAGACTCTCTGTTGGGAATAATGTTAGAAGGACACTAAAATGCCTCCATTTAAAAAAAAAAAAACTAAATTAAAACATTGTCTGCAATAAATCTGTTTCTTTCCCATGTCAATCAGCTAGCATAAGTCTGTGAAGTGAGTTGACTCGAAATGTGGGAAGTTGAGTCATTCAGCTGAGTTTTTAGTCAACAAGTTTGAGAACCAAGATTACATACAAGGGAACTCTTTCAGATTTCCTCTGCGAATTGGGTCGAACATAGTACCTTGATTTTTAATAGTTACTAATAATACCCATACAATTGCAAATAATAGTCTCTTTTCTTTCATATCAAGAACAAATGAATGAAGACTAATATCTATATAATTTGAAAATTACAAACTTAAGATGATGCTTTTATTTCACATTAAGAACAATGGTGAATATTTTGTAGGTGAACATGGTTCTTATAGAAACCCCGAGGCTATATCCTCCTGTAGTCATGTTGACGAGAATCGCTTCTAGAGATATGATCATATGAAGTTGCGGGATACTTTTATACCAAAGGACATCGAAATATCAATTCCAATGGTGATGATTCACAAGAACAAGAAGTACTAGGGTGAAGAGGCAAACGAGTTCAAACCATAGAGATTCGTAGATGGGATTGCGAGGGCGGCGAAGCATCCGAATGCTCTACTAATGTTCTCGATAGGCCCAAGAGCATGCATTGGGCAGAACTTTGCAATGATTTCCCACCAAAGTGCATTGATGAGTGTCTTTGGGACCATGTTGCATGTATAAAAAAGGAAAAAATTTGAAGTATGTCTTGGAAAGGTTGCTTGTATAATTTTAAAACTTGCTTTATTTTGTCTTAGAAAGATTTTCCACACATTAGGAACACATAACGGTCGTTAATATATTTACAAAAGGTGTAATTGCTCCATATAAGGACTTATTTGCAATGAGAAAAAAAAAAAAAAAAATCAATTTTTTATTTCTAAAAGAAACATACTATTTTTTACATATTTTCAGTAGAATAGAGAGTTGATTCATCTTTAGTTGTGAGTGGGTCCTTACTCATGCCTCAGTGGTAGACTCACAAGAGTTTGAAAATGTGGTCATGAGTTCAAGTACCCATTGAAGTGTGAGTGCGTGAGTGTGTGTGAGGTGTGAGTGCGTGTGTAAAAAAAAAAAAAAAGAGTGAGTCCCAATCATAACGGTCGAGTGATTTCCGATTCATCAACAACTTGTAGTCGCAGAAATTTTCAGTTCTGACAACATATTTAAGTTGTCCATTACAGTCCATTTGCGAGCACATTGGGCTGCATCAAAATGGTAATCAAAGAAAGTTTGATTTATGATGGAAGAGTTTACAAATAATTCAATATTTATTTGATCAAATATGAACGAGCATTTTAACATTTTTTAATGCTATCATGAGAATGTAGAATTTCCATTCTCTTCATCCACTATCGTTATGGAAACCTGTTATTGATTGGAGTAAGCCACCTATTTTTTTTATCAAGATGCTAATTATAGTATCGCATGTGAAAAGAAAGTCGGAAAAATATTTGGACATAGTAAATTTAATGAAGATTGTAAAGTTAAAGAGACATACAGCGGCAATGCTATGGTTTCGAAAGATGAGATGGTTTGACGTGACAAAGAACTTTCAATGCATGATAAAGAAGTCACCACCATCCTGTACCCCATTGATCTCCTAATGAAGATTTGCATGTAGTTGAAAAAACAGACATAAAAAAATTTCCACGAAGACGAAGTCATATATTTGCTTCAACAATGTAATATCAAATAGTCTATATTTATCTGGACATTCAGGAAGACAAACTAGGAAGGATTGTCAAACTACTTCAGCAACTATTAGAAAAGAAGTCAATTTTCAAATGCATCACACTTCGAACTTGAGGACCAGTTTTTTCAAAGAATGATAGAATGAGGCACCTTCCACTAGCCCAATTTAAGAGAAAAGCCTGACCCATGAATCAGGCCCAAGCTAGGAAAATTTAGCCTATTATTCCAGCCCAAGTGCTTTCATGATGCATGGCTTTGGGATTTGCATGCATTAAAAAGGGAAAAGTTTGAAATTTAAGTATGTCTTGAAAATGTTTCTTGCATAATTTAAAAACTTTTTTATTGTCTTAGAAAGATAATCCGTGCATTAAGAACCCATAGTTGTTATTAATATATTTGTAAGAAGTAATTGTAATTGGTCCATATAAGGACCTATTTTACAAAGAGAAAAAATTCATTTTTTGAATTTAAAAAACATATTTATTTCTCTTTAGTTGTAAGCCCAATTATAACAGTCGAGTGATTCTGGTTCTTCAGCAACTTTTTTTTTTTCTTCTTCTTTGTTAGTCATGCAACACACCCACCCTGTTAGTTGCACAATGCACCCACCCACCGGTTCTTCAGCAATTTGTGGTTGCAAAAATCTCTAGTTCTAGTAGCGTATTTAAGCTATCTATTGCAGTCAATTTACGACCACATCTGGCTGCATCATATTTAGTGGTCATGTGGAGCACCATATCCATGGAGATAATTGTGTATATTTTATTTCATTTAGTGAGGATTTATCGCCTGTAGCTAATGTGATTATAAATAAAAGACTCCTCAGGAGAAAATATGCATGTTCTCCTCTTCTTTTTCCTATTTTTTACATGGTATCTAAGCCTTTTGGCTGATTTTTGTTTTCTATTTTAAGAGCCTATCATCCTGCTCTCTCTTATTAGACCTTGTATGATGATGGATGAATAAATTTACACTCATTATCATCATACAAGTCTCATCACAATCCTTCTACATCGCCGTTACTACTAAATGATCATTAGATGATCATTAGAAAACTACTCTAATCCAGATCTCTCCTGGCTTCTAGTCATAATCAATTCCATCACCAATTTGTCGTGGGATCATTTATACATTCACCAGAATCACCCATGATTCAAATTCTAACCACCAAAAGAGCCAACGATTTAAATCCCAGCCACAAGAAGTGCTGCTAGATCCTTTGGCAATCACCAAAAGTGACATGGTTCACATTCCATAAGTCATCAAAAACAAAGTCAACCTCTCCCACAACTTCTGAAATCATTGGCAAACAAGGCAGGCATCCATGCTCCAACTTGATGAAGAGTGTTAAAATATATAGTCTTCAATATGCATCAATTACAATATATTTGAGTGAGAGCAAACACATATTCAATGGAGCACCATATCCTTAAAAAAAAAAAAAAAAACGGTGTATCTTTTCTGATTGTATTTTATTGAGTGATGAGTTAAGAGGAGTTATCCTTAGTAGCTAATCATCATTATAAATAGAGGAGAAAATACCCATGCTCTTGCTCCTATTCCTTAATTTTTATAATGATATGGGACTGTGTTCATCTCTTTCACCTATTTGCCATGTACCCAAAAGACTCTATGCCGTACTAACATCATTTTCTTATTTTATGATAGTAGGAATGTTAGATGTTTCAATAAGTTAATTTATCTAAATACTATTATAGCCCCATCAATTTTGAGATTTTATGATAGTAGGAATGTTGAATGTTTCAATAAATAGATTTATCTAAATACTATTATAGCCCCATCAATTTTGAGAGTGGACTAGACTGCTTGAAACGTGTATACAAAGGTTGTTATCATTTAACACCTCAGCCTTCATTACTGAAACACTTCAAATGGGCATTTTACTCATGGCCAACACATTCAATTTTTAGACATGCCTATGAGGTTCCAGTGCTGCTTCCAGGTAAGAGTCTCATCCACTTCACTCTTCTAATTTAGGATTCAAAAACTGTGAAGCCGATGGAATTTGAGAGCATGCATTCAGGCTGCATTTTAAAGCACAAACATTTAGCTTAATCAAGAACAAGTGATATTTCCTAGTATTGATATGGAGCCCCATAATTGCAATTATGTTCCATTCAAGTCCAACATGACCATAAACCCAATTGCAATATGGAGCCTATACTCTCAATATGAATAGTAAGGAAATTGCAATCTGGTTATTTCCACTTTATTAAACTAACAATTACGGTTCACATTGATAGTGGATCCAAACATATCCTTAAGGATAAAGATCAATGCTATCAATGTCATTAAGTATTTGTAGACTCCAATCTTTCGTTCTTATCTCCAAAGAAGAGCCAAACAGCAAGCTTATACCAAATGGATAATGAACAAAACTGCAATTTTCAGCAATTTCTTTAACATCATTTCACATAATAAATACAAACCCAAAAAAAAAAATGTATAATTATACATCACTCTGCCAAATCCAAACCCACAAATTGATGGTTACTAAACAAAACATAGTGCTGATGAAATAAACATAAACTTCAGCTGAAATGAATAAGAAGAAAAACAAATAAATCTCTTACAAAGACTCACAAATACAGGGAAAAGAGCTTGACCCATTCCTTCAGTATATCTTTCTTTCCCCTGCAACAAATAGAACAGCAATGGAACTCCTACAACAACAACGAAACCTTTTTTTTATATACACCCTATGGGGCCGAAATGGGCACCATGTGGCAGACACATCAGCACATCGAGGACCCAACACATCAGAAAAACAACATGTACAACATATATGAAACAAACACCCCACACCAAATCAACACAGAAAACAGAACTGAAACCTGTTCTTTTTTTGCATCACTCCGCATTATTTCACTTTAATGTCATCCTTGGCTTCCGACGAGAGTGTCTTCGAGCTTGGAGATTTCCCAATGATCGCCTTCTTGACCTTTACAATCGACTGTTTCACCTTTGATATTATGTTATTCGATTGGCGGTGCACAGTCTTGACAGACACCTCTTGTTTCGTCGTGTCCGCTTCTTTTTTCAAGTCACTGATGTCTTTTTGAGCATCAGCTTTCTCAGCCTCCTCATTCTTCTCCTCAACATTTGCCACTTCGTCTACGACAGTCTGAACGGCTTCCTCCACCTTTGCTTCCAACTCTTTCTCCTTTGATATTACGATAGTCTCATCCACATCTCGATCTTTGGGGGCATCAATTGAAGATGGGACATATTCTTTACCAATCTCCTCCTTTTTCTCTTCAGCAACAATTTCAACGTCTTTAGAAGCTGTCTCTCCCTCGAAAGAGCTTTTGGTGACTTCAGCAACAGCATCAGAGCCACATACATCCTCAGTTTTGGGAGTCTCTGCCGGAGTTGATTGCTCTATTTTCACACTCTCCGCTTCCTTCTCTTCTTCTGCATTGCCCTCCAACTTTACCAAATTTTCAGCAATTTCAGTGATGGAAGTGGTCTCGAGTGCCTTAACCACATCAATAGCAGTCGAAGGGTCTGGCAGACCTGCCTCTATTGCAGCCTCCTTCACCAACCCTTCAACTACACCAACACCACTCTCTTCTTTCTTCATATCCTCCACACTTTCATTAACCTTAGCCTCAACAGCTTCTTTCGGCTTATCATCTTCAGCAGTTTCAGCACTGGCCTGGCTTATTGGAACTTCCCGGTCAGCAGAAACAACAGTATCCGAACTTTGAGGTGCAACAACCTCCTGAACTTTACTCGTTCCGTCTTTGATTTTGTCCGAAACAGCAGCCAAACACACATCCTCCTTTGCAGATGGTTCTTCCTTCAAGGACTCAGTTTCTGGCTGCACCTTATCTGCTGAGGCTTTCTCATCTACTGGGATTTCACCCTCTACACTCTCTTTGGCATCAGGCATCTCAATCTTCTTCTCAACTTCTTTGATAGCTTCAGACACTGACTCTTCAGCAACAGGTACTGCCGATTGCTCCAATGGTTTTTCCTTTGCCGACTGTTCCTCCGGGGCTGATTCTACAACACTAGAAATATCCAAAGTCTCTTCCTCCTTTTCTATCACTTTAATTGCTGATTCTGAAATTTCTTTTCCAGCTTCCAGCTCTGGCTCCTGAGTAGGACAGACCTACTGAAGTCTCCTCTGGTTTTTCTATTACAGCTTCAGTCAATGATTCAGCAGCATCGGGTATCTTTGGTGGTTCCTCCGGTCTTTTTTCTCCAACTTCAACTGTTGTTTCTGGAGCAGCAGATTCAACTGGAATCTGCTCGGAACTCTCTGCCGCTTTCAGAGCATCATCAACCAAAACATCTGAAACCGGATCCTTACAGCTCTCTTCTACCTTCTCTACCACCTCAACTGCAGGCACGTCCATCTTATTGTCCTCAGCCTTTTCTTCTGGCTCAGTTACAATAGCCTTTTCTTCTGGCTCAGTTACAACAGCTTCGGCAGTTGGCAATTCTTCGACTTTGGGGTCCTTAGCCTTTTCTTCCGTCTCAGTTACAACAGCATTGGCAATCGGCGATTCTTCAACTTTGGGGTCGTCAGCCTTTTCTTTTGGCTCAGTTACAACTGCTTCGGCAATTGGTGGTTCTTCAATTTTGGGGTCCTTAGCCTTTTCTTCTGTCTCAGTTACAACAGCAACGACAATCGGCAATTCTTCAACTTTGGGGTCATAAGCCTTTTCTTTTGGCTCAGTTACAACTGCTTCGGCAATTGGTGGTTCTTCAATTTTGGGGTCCTTGGCCTTTTCTTCTGCCTCGGTTACAACTGCTTCAGTAATCGGTGATTCTTCAACTTTAGGCTTCTCTTTTTCATCGGATTGAGAAACGCTCTCCACTTGAGTATTTTCTTTGATTTCATCTGTTTTTTTCTCCTCAACATGCTGCAAATTTTTGAATTGGTTAGCTACCATCAAAATGGATTGTCAGCTAAGAAAGGTTTGATAAAACATCTCTCTATTATATCATTATCTTCCATGAAATTCCAAACGTAAGATCATGACAGCAGTCCCTCTGTTTCTACTTTGGTATCACCAAAGCAGAATAAAGAAGGGTGCTGCTATGGACCAGAGCAGGTCTGGACATCAATTCCAAACCCAAGGATTATATATATATATATATATATATATATATATATATATATATATATATATATATATATATATATATATATATATATATATATAAGCATCTGATTGGGAAAAAAAAAATTGAAGAAGAAAGGCCTGCAGATATTGATGAGCAGAGATCCAGAAATAGGCCAAACACAAAAAACAAATTCCAGGAAAAAAACCACAATCTGAATATCAAAAATAAGAGCAGTTTAGTGCCTCTGAATTTCAGGCCATCAATGAAACCCAGAGGGGAAACAAACAAGAAAAAACACACACAAAAAAAAATGAATTATAAATAAATAAACTACACACACACACACACACACACACACACACACACACACACACACACACACACATAGAGACAGAGAGAGAGAGAGAGAGAGAGAGAGATGTGGTTATCTTCTAATGGCCCATCGGTATTATTATATGAACAGAACAATAATAATCACTCTTCCTGCGTCTCTCCCCCAATTGGGTTTCCAGGAGGCTAATTCATGCAAGAGAAGGGCGAGATGTTTGAATCTTCCACGTTCTTGATACGATATTTTTCCATAAATAAGGATTTTGAACCATCTTATAGTTTTATTGAAATACCCGTCTTCATCTGAAGAATTTAGAAGTTTCTCCTTGAAAAACAAGAAGGAATCCTCTCTGTTTTTATTTTATTTTATTTATTATTATTATTTTTGCATTTGGCTGTCATCAATAAGGATTTCCTGCAAACACAGTTGAGATTTGCTTTAAGTCACTATATATATATATATATATATATATATATATATATATATATATATATATATATATATATATATAGTTAGGTTCCTGTTTATACCAGGTGAAATTCATGGATATTAAACCCAGTTGCTGCAATTTTACAAACCTGAGATGGGTAATGCAAAATATCCTGATTCATATAGTAAACATAAATAAGTAAATAAATAAAAAAGAAACAGAGAGAGAAGAAAAAAGAAGAAGAAGAACTTTTCCTTGTTCTATCAGGTTAAACTCCTGATTCTTCCCAAGAGTACTCCCCCATGCCTCTTCTTCTACTTTAAAAGCAAAAAAGCAAATATTACCTGGGTTTTTCTAAAAACTCTAATCCATGGAAGTAAAATACAAAAAGATTCAAATCTTTCCTGGTTTTATGAGGTGAATTAATTCATGAACCTTTCTTCTTATGATTCATTAATTTCTTAACCAGATGCAGTAGATATTACGTAGTACTTGAATCACATAATTCTAATAATTTAAAAAAAACCACTTAGCATCTGTAGCAAATCTCACTTGGGTTCTGCTAAAACTCTAATCCATGGCAGTAAAATCCGAAAAAGACTGAATCTATCCTGGTTTTGTGAGGTGAAACTCATTGATCCTTCTCAGAATTCATAGTCCTTAGTACTTGAAACAGGAAAAAAGAAGGGAAAAAAAAAAAAAAAAAAAAAGGACAGACCGACAGATGAAGAGGATAGAAAGGAGTAATCCGATACTTACATCAACAGTACTTGAATCGAGCAGTACAGTCTCAGAGGCCATGGATTCAAGAACAGCTTTCCCTTCTTCGGATTCGAGACAGGAGAAGAAGAAAAGAAGAAGAGATGTAGAGCTATTCAAACCTCAAAAGCCCACACTCCCAAAAGCAAAAGGACTAAAAATCAGATGACCACATGAACTGATATGAGTGGAGACCCATGCATTTCCATCAACCTTCCAAAAAAAATAAAAATAAAAATAAAAAATAAACCTACAAGCAATGTACCACAAGTTGTGGTACCCCACCACCTTTCTTGCCAACATTTCACATTTGTATAACATCAGTACCCCATTAAAGTGGTAGGCCCTTTTATGAAAATCACATGCCTGGGACGCTCATCAAGTGGGTCACACCATTGGAATCAATGAAAAACCGATAGTTTGACTTGACATGTAGTTGTGGCCCACCTAGTGATCGGATCAGCCTGAATTTCAACAGAGGTGATCTTCATGGTGGGGCCTATAATTTTCATGGTACTGATTTCCTATATAGATGGTTTGGAGGGGGGAAATGGTACGGTACGACGAGTTGTGGTACCATTTCCTGCAGGTGATCCGTTCTTAGTATGATACTCTGGCAAATGTGATGCTTGATACACAGGCTCTCATAAATTTTGCACGTGTAATGAACCCAAGTTACAGTCTAAGAGTCAGATTTGTTGAAGTACCCCCGACCTCTGATTCGTGGACATTTCTTGGTTGAAATACGACCATTGTTTTTTTTTTTTTTTTTTTCATTTTTAACCGTCCAATAAATGTCTACCAATCCGATGGTCTGGTAATCCAACAAGCCTAATGTTTGGTTCATGACACATCTAAATTGTGATCATTAATTTGACTTATTCTATTCCACGTATGCAATTCCTGAGTATGCATTAGTGACTGCGTATCATCCATCACAGTCTGCCAGAGTATAAAGTTTTTCTCTATGATCTAGAGCTTTTGGAGGAGATTTTTCCAGCGCCTGGGTTGTCATGGAGGAATCGGACTGCGTGCGGAGTAACTCCGCAGGCTCTTATCGTGCGGAGTAAACTCAGTTGTGCCCCACCTAGAATGTATGTGCTCTATCTACTCCGTCCATATGTTTTTACAGCTCATTTTAGTGGTTGAGCCCAAAATTTAAGCATATCCAAATCTTAAGTGGACCATGCCATGGGAAACAGTGGGAATAATGATTTCCACCGTTGAAACCTTCCCAGGCCCTACAGTGATGTTTATTTGTCATCCAACCTGTTAATAAGATCACATGGATATGGATGAAGGGAAAACACAAATATCAGCTTGATCCAAAACTTCTGTGTCCTCCAAGAATTTTTCAATGGTAGACATTCAGTTCACACATTTCTTGTGGTGTGGTCCACTTTATATTTTGATATGCTTAATTTTTTGGTACCATACGTAAACTGTTCTTTTAAGGTGGATGGACGGAGTGGATAAAATACGTAAATCACTGTGGGCCCCACAGAGTTTACTCCGCACGCTAGCGTGCGGAGTTACTCAGTACGCAATCCGCTTCCTGTCATGGATACACACGTGGCATGACATGAATGGATATTGGGGTGGAGATATTGGAGAGAGGTGGAGCTTGTGGGGCCCACCAATTGCTTTCAGCTGCGTGATGCTTTTAACCTTTTGGAAAACTTCAAGGAAACTCTCTCTGTGTCGAGTCTTTGGTGGGCCCCACATCTACATGTGCTATCCAGATGTGCAAATCTTCTACTTTTGGGATTTTTGAGAGGGAGAATTAGGGAAAATAGTCCAACTCATCTGATGAAATGATCAACATATAATGCAACCGTCCATTCAAGATCAAAATCTAACCGGAATATGGTACAGCCATCTCGACACGTGACGCACGTGGCAAGGTGATGTATCAATCGGGTCCACCCATACATATGCAATCAGGAGGGATGGCTTAAATTTTAAAAATAAAACCCATGAGATAATCATGTCCGTTACTTTCTGCACAGTTGATCCCATTGCATATTCGTTTGTTAATTTATTTTGTTTTCCACCGTCAAATTAACGCCCACAGATCAGATGGGTAGGATTGTCTAATAAGTTTGATTTTTGAGGTATACACCATCCATGCTAGGGAACTACAGATGGACGGATCTGATTTGTACATCAACCTGCCACGTGTAGCACAGAGAGATCGCTCTACCATATTAGGGTTCTTCCTGCTCCACCGTATCATTTCCTGGGTTGATTATCTCAAAAACTGCCTGAAACCTCATAATAAATCATAGATTAAAGCATGGCCCATTACACAGTGCATCGGATGGTCAGTTATAAGATATGACATTCAAGCCATCCATAAGGTGGGTCAGACCATTTAGATGCTCTTTCACAGAAATCAATATGCACCACTCATCAGGTGGGCTCAGATGTTTAGAAATAGGTTGGCCAGAGAATCTACGTAGGTGGACCCATGTGATGAATGGATTGGATTAAGTACTTATGTGCCATAATGGTACACGTGGCAGCGTGCACATGAGCTTCTTTATACACGCATGTAGCCTTACTATATTTAAAAATGGGATTTCATTCATTCGAAGTTGTTTAACGGGTCGGTTACAGATAATCATATTATAATTGGTTTTGTTAGAAACGGATAATTTCACCGACAGAGATCTATTTAAATTTTCTATCTATAAATCTACAGCCAAAATTATCACAGGAAGGACATCCAAGCCGTTCAAAAAGATGGTCCACACACGACAATCTTCTGCCGTGAGAACTACGCACATCTACTCATTAGATGGGCCACTCCAGTACATTGAGTCAGATCACCGGTCGTCCATTGATTTCAACAGTGATCTTCATTGAATGGCCCACCTTTTTTCATGGCTCAGATTTCCGGGATAAGTGACACACTGGCGAAAAAGACATTGCCCTATGTGATCATTTCTCAAATGCATGCCATGGTTAAAAAAAAAATGGAAAACTCACTCGACTTAGAAACCCAGTCGAGTCGAGTCAACTCAGAAACTCGGGGGAGTCTCTCAAGAACTCATGCTAATTTCCTGAGCTTTTTTAGTATTATTTAATGTAATAAAAGTACAAGTAATATATAAATGATGTCGAGCCCTGCCGAGTGGACTATTATTAAGTTTTGTCGAATTTTTCCAAGTTTTGTTGAGCCATGCGGAGTTTTTTTTAGTCAAGTCGAGTTTGGGCCGGGTTGTGACCAGTCGATTTTTTCTCAAGTGTTGATCGAATCTGGTCAAGCCGACTCAGCTCTAGCAAGTTGGTTAAGATTTTCAAGTTTTTAAAGTATAATGTATACAGCTTGTGTCCTAATATATATTGTATTTGATGGCAGTCCACATCCTACTTTGATGAATAAAAATAAATAAATAAAATAAAAGTAATAACTTTACAAGTGTGGAGTTGTTTTCTAAGCTAAAAGCAACCACAGAACAGTTGTAGAATGAGTTGGAGTGTAAGAGCCCATGTTATGTGTCTGGCCATTTTGCCCATGTGACCCACCTTCAGGTTGGGTTACCTTTTTGTCTCCAAAAGATACATCTTTAGGGCAACTGTAGTGTCCAAGCTAACACTTTGGATTCCATGTTGGGACCACTGGACCCGTGATCCAAGCCGTTGATCTGATGGGCTAACCTAAGATGGGTGATATCTTCCCATGAACCTAACCCTTTGATCAGTGGCTCTACAGATAGATTATCAACTTAGAATTAGATGATCTTTATTTCTTTTTGTTTGGTTTTGTTTTCAGGTTCCTTATTTGTCCATTATTCTATTTTATTAATAAATTTTTGGTGGGTTCCATCATACCAATGGTCTAGATATGGTCTATCGGTCCCACATGCATGCAATCCTGCACTGTCGAAAAATATGCACATGACCCTAATAATTCCTCTGACATAGACCATGCATATAAAAAAGAAATGTAACCGGTTGAAAAGGTGGGAATGCAATTAGTATGTGTGCCTGTGCCATAACAATGACTCATGGGCCCCCATGACATGTCCAATCATGGCCAACGTTCATAGCCGACCGTCGGTTTATGGGTGTCACCAAATGCACAACTGGCATGGCCCACAATGACTGACCGGCCATTCTGGATGCCATTGCTGCTTATGGGCTATAGTCTCACACGTTGGTGACATTGCCCGTCGCTCTCGGGCCAATTATATTATCTAGCTTGTGGAGCCATTTGTCTTAGGTGCTTGTCATGGAGTCTGGCGTGTGGACCACCTATGTATTTATATAAATAGCCACTTCCTTTTTTTTCTTTTTTTCTCCTTGTTATGTCTGGCCTCTTCACATGAGTGGGCCATGCCACGCCGAGTATTATCCACGCCCGACTAGGCAATGCAGGCCGGCTCGATACTAGACCCCATAGTGTTCAACAAGCTGAGTTGATAGGGGAAGGGTATAGGCCCAGACCCATATAAAAAAATTTTGGGCCTGAATACTAAGGGCTGAGATTATGGCATGGACCTATAGAATCGGCGTAGATGAATTCCAAAGCAAGGTGAGCTCTATGATGGTCAACCCATTCGAGCCCAGTTGCAACTGTGTTTATCGTGTGAGCGGCTTAGCCAGTTTGCTTAGGGTTTTGGTTTCTTGGCATGAACCAGAGTCAAAGATGTAAAGTACCCACTAATGCATCTGCTAGTCCGCTAGTCTTCATAGGTCTTCTACTTCACCTGCCCCACGGACCTTGTGATTATGGGTGGCTCGCTTGCTATATTTAGGTAATTTGGATGTCTCAGAGTCTTTAATAAAAAGCTCTTCTTGATGTGAGTAGACGACATCCCCTCTCTCTCTCTCTCTCTAGTGTAGTTAACTTGCGGCTTAAAAAGAAATTATAAAGTAATAATTTCTCATGGTGAATTGATAATTTTGTGGGATTAAATAAATAAATGAAAAAACTCTAGCTCTATTTTTGAAAAGTTTGTCAAAGGAAACTCCTTGAAAAGATCTTTAATCATTTAAAAGAGTATATCAAAATGCATTGTATCAAAGAAAACTCCTTGAAAATATCTTTAATCATTTAAAAGAATATATGGAACTTTGTGGCTTCATGTATTTTACCGCCTTTCTTGGAATCTCTTTAAAAATGAAAATAAATTTATGATTACAATATGAAATATATTGATATATGTTTAGACAATAATGAAAATTTTCTCAATTTTGAGAGTTCTTCAAAAAAAAAATAATAATAAACCACTTTTGATCAGTAAATTTTTTGGGGTTTTCTTCAATTTGATGACAATTGAAGCTCCTAAATCATCTATAAGGACTTACAGAACCTACATTTAAGAGTTGGAGACAAAAATAGGCTGAAAAAAAATGAAAAGAAAAGAAAATCACAAAAAAAATGAAAAGGTTTCTATGTACTGACGTGTCTCAGAGTCTCAACCGAACCGAACAAATTGAGTCAGGTTCGATTGGAAGAGTGCCAAACTGTGGTGTCAGCTAGACCCAAGTCCAAGTGAACCAGAGTCGGTGCCATTTCGGGCTCAGCTAAATCTCAATATCTTGCTGGCAACAGATCTCAAGTGAAGATCGAAATCTTCTACATGAAAACGGATGCCTTAAACCAAGAGTTAAGGAATCGCCTGGAACGAAAGAACCCGCATGCGCTTGTCAAATGCTGGACCCACAATGAAACAGTCTAAGTCTTCATTTCAATTTCACCTTTTCACCATGGACCCTTCACCTAATAGCACGTGGCATGTTCTCATTAGGCCACAAAAAGGTTATGGCATATTTGCAATTTGCATTCAAGAAAAACAAAGGGGAAAGACGCTGTTGCATTTTTCATTCTCCTGCAAACTAATTATAATTCCAATTGGGTAATGCAAGGTCGTGGTTTAGGGATTTAAACCATTGATCCAATGGCCCCACAATATATGGATCATGACCCAAAAGAATTTGAGACTAAAGGAGAACCGTTTGGATCACTAAAACATGAATCCCACAAGTATGAAATTGGGACAATTCCTTAACATGACGCAAGAGTACGTCTTAATGGAGTTATTGAAAGACTCGGTTGAAATTTCTAGGTAGCAAGTCTTAGTCATGATTTAACGCAACTCTATTTTAACATGACTCCACGTCTCTAAGTTCTATGTAAGGTCCAGATGCTTCAAGACTTGAATAGTGTCATGATGCATCTTATTTTATACAAGTGGGGCCCATCCCGGTGACTGGACCATTGATAAGACATGACCTATTTTCAATGGAAGATAATACATACCTACCCATCTGTGATTCCACTGTTGGTGTGCTTACTCCACAGCTTATTTATAGGCCGACGGTCCAAAGGTCAGAATCACATGATCTAGGAGATGATACAGACTTCTGAAGCGGTTATTCACGTTGTATTTGGGGCTGTCAATTAATGGATACCCAGAAAATAAAAATTGGGATCTGTATCTTAATTTCCGATTTTATCCTTTATTTAATTATATTTATTATTTAAAAAAATAATGCAGAATGCACGTATAAAAGGAACCAAATGTCGATCAAGAACAATTGCAAACCCCATTTCATGTTCTAATTCACAACCAAAACCATGTTGTGTCACTCCCATAAGGCTAACCTGCTAACCAGTTGGCAATGCCTAAAAAATATTTAGAGAGTTTACTACCTTAAAATCCAATATCACTGATCGGTTGGTTGCCAACAACGACCAGTCGGTGGCCCCTTATTGCAGAACATTGTTGAGGCGTTCGATTCCAATAATCTCTGTCACAACTCCAATCTTCATACAACACCTTGTCACGCACCATCTTCAATCTCTACTTTATCATCATCATAGCCCCACCTCTTCTTATGCCTCATCGACTCTATCCTTGCACATTCATCATTCTTGCTCATCTCATGTGACCCTTTGGCACTTACCACATACGAGTAACCATGGATCCTGCTGCCGATCCTGCAGCTCTACCGTGAAACATACTCCCGATCAAACCCGATCGCAGCCGATAAACCTGATTGAGATATTGACGTACAGATCCACCTTCCACTCTACTTCTTTCATAGATGCCAATCACTTTTCATATTTTTTTTTCATGGAATACTTCTTTGTGTCGAATCTAATGCTCGAAGACACCGTCGATACCTCGTCTCAGATTTCGATTTACCTCCCAACGATTGCTTTGATACCACTGTTGTGTCACACCCAAAAGGCTAACCTGCCGACCGGTCGCTGACCGGTCATCAATGTCCCAAAAACATTTAGAGAGTTCACTTCCTTAAAATCCAATATGATCGACCGGTCGGTTGCCAACAACGACCAGCCGATGGCCCCTTGTTGTAGAAGATTGTTGAGGCGTCCGATGCCAACAAACTAAACCCTACAACACCCATGTCGGAACTCAAGTAATGGAGTAGATTCAAATAATCTTGGTAGATTTATGTGATATCATCTAGATTCTAATGTTGTATATCAATATGAAACTTCCCATCTCAAAATCAATGGATACATATAAACTTCCAACAAGGTAGAGTCTTCGTAATCAAGCAGAACCGGTACCTCATAAGTGGCACCCATGGCCGAACTCAACCAGGCCCGAACGTGACTTGCCTTAGTCTGGTCCTAATAAGGATACATCACCGGACCTGAACCCATTTATGCTGCTATTGAAACAGATCATGGGTGTACTTGGATTAACTCCTTTAATGGATGGTGATGTGGAATGGAAAAAGGCAGAGAAACCACATGCTACCTAATGTGGTTTGAGTTCTTAGTGCCGCTCCAAACGCACACCAACTCAGATACCAGTTATGCCAATTTAATTATCTTGGTGGTTTTTGCTCTTCCAAAGTATAGGTGTAGCATATCAGGATCTGAATGTTGTATGATTACATTGGATGTGGTACAAGATTAATACAAGCAACTGTAGAACTTAAATGCGGAATTGAAAAGAACCGTGCTATGCATTAAGTTTAGAGATCAAATAAGAAAAACAAAAGGCGTACTTGATTGAGAAGCATTGCCATAGCTAATTGCTGAGTCTTTCGCACCCGACACCTTTGATGAGTAGGATGAGAGGGAAAGCTTCTAATGTACTTAGGTTTGGAGATCAAATTTGTTTGAGTAAAATCTATAGAATCTCCTCGAGGGCTCTACACAATTTTAGGATTCCAAGTCCATTAAACACTATGCATGTATCACAGTCCAAGCTCACAACCCCTTATATGAATTCAAGTTTAATCACAACTCTAGTGGGGTCCACCAATATACCCAATCTCAATATCTAACCCTTAAAGTAGATCTAGACCATTGATTAATTAGACCCACCTTCTAAAACTCTTACAACAGTAGGCTACATTAACTATAAGGAATTGATGTGCTAGCTACATTTCTAACTTCAAGTGAAATAGAAAGAGATTAGAATTATGACAACTAGTGAAGGGTGTGTTTGGCTCTGCTATTGAAATAAATTGCAATTATTAATCTAGCAAGGCTGAAACCCCAAATTGTAATTCCTTAGCATTCGTGTTTGGAAGCTTAGTTTAATCAGTAATGAAAGCCTGCGAAGTGCACGATCTTCATGTTAAGAAGTAGAGATTGACTTTGGTTTTTAACTTCTCTTGGTCGAGGGCTGAAGGAGGATACCATATACATGGGCCACATGGAAACCATATGGTATGTTTGGAAGTGGACAAAGTCGTGTTTGTTATTAACAATTAATGGCACGTTGTCAAGACTAGCTAGTCCTATGTATACCGATGGCACGTGAAATTAAAATTTAGTTCGTGGTACATAGGTTATGTTTGTTATTAATGAAGTTGTATTTGTTATGAATAATTTACTTTTTAACTTATGTTAACTAGTTAAGTTACTTATTTTACTTAAGTTAGTTTGCTAAGCATCAATGTAAAAATAACTTATGTGCCAAAACTACTTATCTTAATAAGTAATGTTTTTAGCTTTTTAACTTTTGACTTTTCTACTCCTTTCTCTTGTGTACTGGTCAAAGGAGGCTCTGTCTCATTGTCCATATTAAAGGGGGGCCCCTCATGTTGGACTGTCCACATTGAAGGTGGGGCTCACATGGTAGATGGTCCACATAAAAGGTGGGCCCCACATGATGGATGACCCCATATTAATGTGGGCCCACATATGAATGGTCCACATCAAAGGTCGGCCCATAATAATCAAAAGCCTACATCTAAAGTGGACTGGAATGATGGACAACCCACTTCAAAGGTAGAGCCTACATGATGGACGGTCCACATCATAGGTGGGATCCACATGATGGGTAATCGACATTGAAGCTGGGCCCTACAGGATGGACGGTCCACATCAAAGGTTGGGCCCTAATGATAAATAACCCACATCCAAGGCGAGCCCTGCATGATAGGCAACCCACATTGAAGGTAGGGCCCACATTATGGATATTTCACATCAAAGGTGGCCTCTACATGATGGGAAATTAATAATGGTGGGCCCCACATGATGGACGGTCCACATCAAAGGTTAACCCTAATGGTGAGTGCCCCATATCCAAGGTGGGGCCTTGCATGATGGATGGCCCACATTAAGGTGGGCCCCACATGATGGACAGTCCACATCGAAGGTCAGCCCTAATGATGAGTGGCCCATATCCAAGGCCCCTGCATGATGGACAACCCACATCGGAGGTGGGGCCCACATGATGGACGGTCCACATTAAAGGTGGGCTCCACATGGGTAGTGAATATTAAAGGCAGGCCCCACATTATAGACAATAATATTGATGGTGGGCTCCACTTGATGGATGAACAACATCAAAGGTGGTCCCTACATAATGAATGGTGCGTAATAAAGGTCGGGCCATAATAATGAATGGCCCCGCATCAAAGGTGGGCTATATATGATAAATGGCCCACATCAAAGGTGGGGCCCATACAATGAATGGTCCACATCAGAGGTTGGCCTCATATGATGGATGGTAGATTGGGGGGGGGGGGGGGGGGGGGGGGGGACAAACTTGAGGGATAATTATTTATAATGCTAGAAACCAAATATGGTTTTTTCTCTTTTTTTTATGGAATAAATATATTCATTACCAAACATACTTATCGATTGAATAAGTAAAAACTAAGATAAGCTGACTTATGATCCAAACGCCCCCTTAATGGTGGCACATATTTGCATATGGGATACTTGAATTTGGACAAATGCATATGTGATCGATATATGGAACATATAAATATGATCCCCATTGTTGGGATATGGGCGATCGGCCCCCGCAGCGGAAGCGAGCACGGAGCAATCAAATGAGGAACAAACACAATGCAATCACACACCAAGTAAATCAATACACATAAGAGGCAATCCAAATTTTACGTAGAAAAATCCCTCACGGGTAAAAAACCATGGCACAAAACAACACCAATCTACTATGAATTAGAAGTTACAAAAGCATGAAGAAAACTACTATGAACCAGATTCAAGCCGACAAGAGAAAACCCAAGCTCTCCATGAGGAAAATCAATGTAGCCCTTCCTCTAAAGCTTTCTCTCACCCTAGAACTCTCTCTCTCTCTCTCTCTCTCTCTCTCTCTCTCTCTCTCTCTCTCTCCTTGCACATCTAGGATACCCTAATTACGTTTTACAACAGCTTATATAGCAATAAACCCAAATTAGTAACATCTTATGTAAGAAATTGAGCAAGATCGCGTAAAAATTACGCAACTTACTTTGCAGTTCGTGCACGGTCGGGAGCCCGACCCAAACCCGTCGGGCACTCGACATATTCAAAATCTGTCCAAAGAGTTCCAACAAGAATCTAACCAATTTCAGGCGCCTACTCAGACCTCATCGAGCACTCGGCCATCCACCGAGTGCCCAACCAATAGTGGTCGGGCCCCCTACAGGCCAAAAACAGAACAATGATTTCAGCTTCCAAAAGTCATGCCGGGTGTTCTCGGGCACTTGACACCCCCGGTGTCCAAGATTGAAGGTAAAACCCCAAAAATCTCTACTATGACTTCAATCTTTAATCGCTCCACTGTTTCAAAACTCCATTCTTCATCTATATTTCATCTCCTTCATAGTTCCATTGCTTTTCGTGCCTCCATCAACTTATTCCTGCACCTTCACCACCCGCTCGTTCATGTGGCCCTTTCGCGCACGCCACACACGAGCAATCATGGATCCCGCTACCGATCCCGTAGCTCTACCGTGAATAGTGCTCCCGATCACCTTGTAAAGATTGTCCCACCTCCGTGCCTTTATAATCACGCGTGCTCCCTTTGCCACTTTACAATACCGATCACGGCCGATGAACCTGCACTCTTTCGCCTCGAGTGCACCAAGAGATATCACATTCTTCTTCATCTCAAGGACATACTTCACACTTTTAAGGATTTGTTCGACCCTATCGAACATCCTAATGTGTACCAAACCAATACCTACCACCTTACAAGCGTAGCCATTGCCCACAAACACAGATCCACCATTATATTCCCTGTATGTCGTGAGTGAACTCCGGTCAGGACATACGTGACATGATGCATCTGAATCCAAGAGCCACTCTCCATCGAGAGACCTTATGCCTGACATACTCAATACATCACAAGCATCACTGACATCCTCTGCGGTATTAGCTCCCTTAGAAGAATCTCCTGACTTCACTTGCTTCATCTTGGGATTTGGACAATTTATTTTCACTGCCTTCTTCCCCCAATTCCAGCATCTCACATTGTTCTTCCACTTGCCTTTGGATTTAGATCTCAATGACGAAGATTCCCCACCGCGCTGAGAATTCCCCCCCTAATAATCAATGCCTCGTCCGTGGAAGGACTCATACCGCCGCTTTTCTTTCTCATCGCCTTCGCTTGAAGTGCTGAGATAATGGTTTCCACGTCAATGGTCTCCCTACCTGTACACAACGAGTCCTTAAGCGATTCATATGATTCTAGAAGAGAATTCAACAGGATAAACGATTGATCATCGTCCTTCATCAGTTCATCTACATCCATCAACTTGCGGATAAGCCTATTGAAATTGCCGATGTGGCTCTCAATATCGACCCCTTCCATCATCCTCAGATTATACAACTAAAGCTTCAGATATATGCGATTTTTCAGAGATTTCTTCGCATAGATATTCTCCAACTTCATCCATGTTTTAGCCACAGTTTTTTCTTTCATAACGTTGTACAAGACATCATCCACTAAGCACAAGTGGATTAAGACATTGGTCTTTTCATCGATCTTCTTCCACTCTTCTTCTTTCATAGCCTTCGGTCGCTTTCCAAGGAACGCATCTTACAGCCCTTGCTGAACTAGAAGGCCTT
Organism: Liriodendron chinense; assembly: GCA_003013855.2. Lineage (NCBI taxonomy): Eukaryota > Viridiplantae > Streptophyta > Magnoliopsida > Magnoliales > Magnoliaceae > Liriodendron > Liriodendron chinense. The sequence goes on along the minus strand of ML058484.1, from coordinate 704,094 downwards.
TCATCTTCGCCTTCCAAAGTTCAAAATTGTTTTTTTTCCGAATACTTCTCTATATTAAATCTCATGCTTGAAGACACCATTGATACCCCGTTTCAGATTCTGATCTACCTCCCAACATTCTCTCTTATACCAGTTTGTTGGGATACGGGAGATCGACCCCCGCAACGGAAGCGAACGTAGAGCAATCAATTGAGGAACAAACACAACGCAATCACACACCAAGCAAATCAACACACACAAGAGGTAATCTGAATTTTACATGAAAAAACCCCTCATAGGTAAAAAAAAATCATGGTACAAAACGACATCAATCCACTATGAATCAGAAGTTATAAGAGCATGAAGAAAACTTACACAGGATTCAAGCTTACAAGAAAAAACACAAGCTCTCTAAGAGGAAAATCAAGGTAGCCCTTCCTCTAAAGCTCTTTTTCTCATCCTAGAACTCTCTCTCTCTCTCTCTCTCTCTCTCTCTCTCTCTCTCTCTCTCTCAACCCTTGCACATATAGGATACCCTAATTACGTTTTACAACAACTTATATAGCAATAAACCCAAATTAGTAACATCTTACGCAAGAAACCACACAAGATCGCGTAAAAACTGCGCCACCTACTTTGCAGTCCACGCACGGTCAGGCACCCAACAAATTCAAAATCTGTCTAGAGAGTTTCAACAAGAATCCAACCAATTTTGAGCGCCCGCCCAGACCTCATCGGGCACCTGACCAATAGTGGTCAGGCCCCCTACAGGCAAAAAACAGAACAATGATTTCAACTTCCAAAAGCCATGCCGGGTGTTCTCAGGTGCTTGATCCGAACCCGTCGGGCGCCGAACACCCCCTGGTATCGAAGATTGAAGGCAAAACCCCAACACCCTTGTGCAATGAAATGAAATAAAAAGGTATTGTTGGCAAGTGGTCCCACTTTTCCACCAATGACATCTAATCCATGACTACTTAGTCAAATGTACACATGTTGGCGAACCAGGTACACATACAATTGTCTTTGGCTGCTAGCCTGGACACACCTTTGCCTAAATGCAAACAGCCACATAAATCAAATGCTTGTGAATGGCTGTGCTTCTATTGACATTTATACACGTCTAGTAAGCCTTTTAGCTGGAATTAACACCATTATTACATAATGATTACATGTTTGGAAATACTATGGTATTTTGATTGCCAAATACTATGTTGGGGATCAAATTCTTCCATAGAGAAAAACACAATATTAACTGAAACCTATGTTTGGTGGACTATGAAATTATAATCAATGGACTAAATTTCGCAACTAATGTCAGTCACCTGTACAGATATGCAACTAGATTGTCATGTGCAAAGGGCACATAAGGATGAATGGCATGAATAAAACTCATGCATCAACGTGGGGCCCATGGATGTAGTGGAAATCCACCAAAAAATCCCACAGTATCTATGATTGGGACTAAGGTGAAATGATACCTAATTAATCCAATTCTTCCCATCATTTTTCCAAATCCTAGATGGAATTTGTATGGGACCAAATGCAATTTTATCCCATCTAATCCCAATTACAAACAGGTAATTGATAATGACCTACATTGTAAGAATATACAAGCGGCAAGCCAACTCAGTCCCCAAAGTTCCCTAGTTCTACATGGCTAGCAGCAAGGGCAGCCTTCTAAGTAAAAAGAGTGAAATGAACGAAGGTTCAAAAGTAGTTCAAAAAAGTTTAGGGGTTTTTCTTCTTTCTTCCATTTAGGACAAGTCCTATCACATAAATGGCTTCATCTTTGAGCGCTTTTAAAGTGCACATGCATGTGGAATGGGAACTCCTTGCGTGTTTCTTAAAATTGTCCTTCTTTTTTTTTTCTTTTTTTTCTTTTCTTTTTTTTTTTTTTAATTTAAGGGGCGAGCCTTGGATGATTGGACTTGGCTAACGGCCTAGGTGGGGAAATCATCACTGGCCCAAGCCCAGCCTAACACAGACGCCACTCCTAGATTTCAAGCCCGGGCCTGTCCATCAGGCCAAGTTTAAAGGTCCAGTGGCTCTACGAGTTGGTTTGGACCGTTGCCGCCCCTATAAGAGATATTGCATGAGCGAAGCTAGAGTGACATGGGACAATGCTGAAGCTGCATTTCAACGTTGTGACCTCTACTGGTATGAGGGGCCAAAACAGCAGTGCAAGTGGTCCAAATGCACGCATGCCTGTTCATCATTAGCCACTTGATTTTTTACTTTCAAAACCCTTCATTTCATCAAGTTTCAGGCTTTGCTTTTGCTTGGTCATGGTCCCATGGTCGACTCGAGCCATGGACAGAGCTAACTGGCGTAACGAAGGAAATAAGGAAAAAAAAAAAAAGACAACGGCTCCATGAAGACTGGTGGGATCTTCCTCCAGCCTGTTTTTAGGCTAGATTTGAGATGATTTTGAGCGCCCATGGGCTGGGCCCATTTGCCAGTTTTGATTCTTGGCAACTAATCTAGTCAGACCTGCATTTGGATATGCATAAAATCCGGCATGACAACCCGGACTCAGGTTATATATATATATATATATATATATATATATATATATATATATATATATATATATATATATATATATATATATCAAATGCCACTTTCCACTTGAATGGGTAATTGGTTGTCAGGTTGGATGGCATTGTACAGGGTAATTGGCTGGGCCACCATAGGTCTGCTCCGGTATTTAGGCACCAACCTATGTTTCGACAAGCTTCAGCCTTGAGCACTTACATCGCTAGTTCTTGGATCTATCAATACAAATATGGATGATGATTGCATGGAAGAGGCTATACATGAATATAGATGCAGATTGGGGTTCAACTCGGGCAGGGTGGGTCAACCCAATCACAAAAGGAGTTGGCCCAAGGCCCAATTCAACCCAGTGTACTGAATACTCAACCCTAACAGAATTCCATTTAGGTCAAGTTGGGTATAGTTAACACCTGAAACTAGTAAATTAAAACAAAATCAAACATCTAATCATCAAGTAATATCATTAAAGTAATACTTACATGTACCCAAATAACACTAGCAAGATAACATCTACAATTACCACTGATAACAAATAAAATAATAGAAATCGATTTTTTTAAAAAAAATCACAAATGTTTAGATAGACTTCAAAAGATATTGGACTTCTCATCATCTGGGCCCTGGGTCAATTCTCCACGCATGGACGGTTCCACTCACGAACCTTGTATAGCTAGAGACTAGAGTCCACAGGTCGTTGGTTCTAATCATAAACCTTATTTTCCTTGCAAGTCATAATTTATGATCTTACTTTAGGCATAACTCATATGGATACGTAATACATATAAATCAGGTCGAAGTAACCAAGACCTCAGCCCAAGCCCAACCCATTCCGCCCAACACCGCTGCAAAGTTCCAGCTGAGCGAACCCAAGTTGCACCCTTAGATGTAACAATTCTAAATAGTTTAGTAGCAATTGGGCTAGTTGACCTGGGCTGGCTTGATTTAATCCTACTATGGGTTGGGTTCAAGCTAACCTCAAGGACTCTATATTGGACGGGCAGGAGTTTCAGAATGGATAACTAATTGGGCTGGGCGTTCGCTTCAAACAAGCAAGGATGTTCGCGTCTGTCCAAATTTAATGGACATTAGCGGGGTTGACTGGACGGCGGATACCCCAGCCATAATAGACCCAAATTATGAGCTCATGGGCTGGACTGGGTTGGGCGTAGACTGTACATGCTAGGTCTGACTAGTTGAAACTCGACAACTAGTCAGACCTAGCATGTACAGAGATCTTATTTCATCGCCAGACCTGTACATGCTTCATCACTCCCCCTCTCAATCTAGTTGAAACTCGACATCAGCAAATACCAAATGAATGTTGCTCAAATCAACAGGCAAGTTTTTAATACTCTAATTGGCATGGCGATTGATATACAGGAACTCAGAAATTGTAAATGAGGCATACTCGTTGAAGCGAATGCCCTAAAAATCAGATTGGTCAAGCAAGCCTAAACTCCCATTCACGGAGTTGAAATAGAACCACTTGGTATTTTCATTTTTAATCATCTAATAAGAATTCGGATCTAGAAGCTTTTCGCCTCTCTGGACACCATCAGGCTGAGCTAGACCAATCAGAGAGGCAGCAGAGAATCCGAATCCATCCAATAAACCTCCGCCATTGGGACAGCACCTATTCAAGTAACTGTAACTTTAGGACCAGAACAAATCTGAACTGAGACCCACAATTTTCATAGTTCAACTTCAATTATTTACATTTCTCATGTAATGCCTAAGTAATTTGTAGGTGCCTGCGTATCATCCATCACACTTTGCCAGAGTATGAAAGTTTCTTTTTTCTAAGAACAGACCTTAGTGCAATATAAGCACCGTTTATTACATGGAATGGCTCACATGTGGTGTTGCCTTTACATGCTTCGTCGCCACACGAACTCCAGCTGATATCAGCGGCGAGTACCGACCATTTAAAACTCAGTTTTCTTCGCCTCTCCTATCATTCCAAAAGACGAAAATGCCCTTTGAGTACTCATTTCCCACCCCAGCACTGTGATATTCTCGGCTACGGATGGACCAAAATACCCCTGGACTCTAGAGAATTAACGAAAATACTTCGCATTTGGGACCGAGACCGAGGTGAAAAACGCGTCGAGGTTGTGCGGCACGAAATACTCCCTGGGCCGAACCGACGGAAGGCTCGAAAACCGATCCGCTCTCCTTTTCCTCGGCGCAGGAGGACACGTCAGTATCTCCGGGATCCTGCACTCCTTCGCCGTCGGCGTACAGCAGCACTCCGCATCCATTACTGGTGCCGTCTTTTCTTCGTTAGGCAAGAAAACGGTAGCCGCTTCTCGGCTCTCTCCCGGTCCTTCTAGGAGCTTCGAGGACGTATCTGGATCTTCCGATCTGCAAACGCACGCCATCTGCCGTCCGATCAAAGATCAAGCAATGAAAGACCTGGAAACGAGAAAAATACAGAGATCTTATAAGGAAAACAAAACAAAACCAGATCGGATTTCGGTGTTTTGGACCATAATTAGGGTTTCGAAGCAGAATTTCCTTAAATAGAAATGCAAGGATCGTAAGATTCGATGATTTTTACCTGATACCGCTGAAATCACAGAATCAAAGAGCGGATCTGCGATCTTCTATGGAAAGTGGTGAGAGATCTTCGAAGAAAACCAGATTTTGGAGAATTTCCTCTCAAATGAGGAGAAAAATCCCAAATCTTTCAAGGATCACAGAGATCATGGCGATCTTCACCTGGCATCTCTGGAGATTTGTCTGGAAGATGCTATTCCGGAATTTTCTACGAACTGCGATCGAGATCTCTCCGATTTTGAGAAGAGAAGGAGAGGAGAGAGCGTTTGGCTGCTGGCTCTGCAAGGAAACCAAGAGGCGGGAAAATAAAATAAAAAAACAAAAAAATGAGAAAGGGGTATTTTAATGGGTCGGAGGGGGGAAGAACTTATAGGTGAAGAAGCGATTCCCTATGCCGCGACTAACTTTGACAACATGTTTCGCCCCATTGGGGCCCACATGACAAGATGTTCCGATAATTTAAGCCGTCTATTTTCTTGTTACTATCATAACTAGGGTTATGATACAATAATCACAATAAGGAAAGAATTCTAACATTTGATTTTAGGAGATGAATATGGGCCATTGAAATTGTTTGATTTCGATGTTCTATTTCATCTGCACACAATTATGGTCAGAACCATCTGTTCGGACTTGGGCGTAATTTTCTTAGATATCTACAACACGGACGGTTCAGATCATACGGATACGGGCTCAAATGGAGTTAACGCATGCTGGCGATCCTGAGCAGCGAAAGAGGCATGACGAGACTGTAACTAGCCAAAGAGAAACTATGTTACTCTGGCAGTGTGATGAACGATACGCAGGCAGTTGGAAATTGCATACCCGGCAAATAAACTGTCCAAAATTATGATCCAGCTTACGTGTATCATTAACCATAACAATTATCTAACGGAATATGGGATTGGTGGACATTTATTGGACGGTTAAGAATGAAATATCCAATGGCCCAGTTTCAAGAAACAAGTGTGCTGAATCAAAGGTTAGGAATCTTATTTTCGGAACGTTACTTGTTGCTTCCACTACTTGGTCTGTGTAATAAAAGTTAATGCACGCCACGTGTTCAACGTCTGAGTGCCTACGTATCAAGTGGCATACGCTACCCGAGTATCATGCAACTCCCCATCTTACCACAAGACTTTGTACACGTGGCATGTGTCCGAACAGCCCATAGTATGTGAACCGTTGAAGATGGAATATAGACAAAAAAATTACACTGGAAACGTGATCCTGATCCTAACTGGAGTGTTTGTGGCCGTCTGATGGACCGTACAAATGAAAAAGGCAGTAAACGGTCTATATTCAACATCCAAATGCCCTTCAGTAACAGGCAACAATTGCCTAATCAATCTGATTTTAGGGACGTGGTCAATCTACAGTGGTTCTAGCTATTTGAGCGGTTCTGATGGCCTCAATGCCATAGCTAATAACAGACTACTCACAGTTAAATGTACGTCAATTTAAACCTCCAAGAGACGTGCACCACATCATGGACGGAGCCGATTCAAAATATTAGATTAAAGGATGATCATGGCCTTGGTGAACATCAAATGAACGGCTGAAAGGAAAATAGTCCTCACCTCAAATTCAGTGGTGGGTCGGATGGTTAAGATTGCTGGATCAGTGGCCCACCCACTAATGGGCAATTCACTTACACGTACTACGAGTGACTGTCATTCCTCATCGAGAACCGACCTTGCCAACCTGTATTCGATGTAGCACCCTCATCGCTACACTTGGCAAACACGTGCTGAAATTGAGGCCTTATATCTGGTGGGCCACCGATGCTATGGGCTAAAAGGCCAAGAGACGAGGATCGTATTGTGGTAGCAATCTGCTCAGCGGCTAAAGGAAACACACAATAATTGGATGGTCAGAGTTCCCATAACTCTGATATCTGGCTGGTGGCCCACTAGATTAACGGACCCAATCAATCCACATGTTTGCCACGTGTAATTACTGGAGTGAACTGCATAAATGCACTGACATGAACACAGCCCACCAGACTGGGGACTACCTCTTGTAGTTTGGCGGGAAGACAACGGACAGATTTGCCGCCCAAAAGACGGTGCTAGTGATCTCTTGGTCGGCGTTCTGTCTCTCCCTCGTGCAGATGGAGCGTGTTGATTCCTAAAAATTGGGAATGCTGATATCAAGGTTGCTGTAGAAAGTTTCATGCAGTTCCCTTTTTATAGAACACAATGAAAATACGAATCGGGGATTTGAACCGTTGATACAGTGGACCACCATCTGGATGGAATATATAAAAACTTCTCTGGTAATTAGACTGCTCTGGCCATTCATTTTTTAAGGGTTTTTTCTGGTTGAATATGGACTGCTACAACAACTGTTCCCATTTATTGGACGGATAAAATTCAAATCCGGCTTCCTTCTGGGGTACGGTGGAAGCACATATCTTCCCATCACATCAACGGTTAAGATTTTACCAGAAGTGTTTGCCACGAATTAAGTGAGCAGCTAAATGCATCGAAATTCCATACAGCGATAAACACGTTAGAATTTTTCTTTATTAAATTAGATTTTGATTACTAATTAGAAATTTAGAAGAGAGGAGTTATGTATCTTACTACGGTAGCGTATGAAGCTTCATGCGCGGGCGCTCAGAAAATGTACATGCTAAACCGACTAAATTATGGAGCTTATTTTCATAAAGTCACAATCCCAATATCAGGTTAGGATTGGTTAGGTGTGAAATTGCGTCGGGTAGCCTAACACGACACCCTACGCATACGCGTGCGGAAGCTTGAGGAGCAACTAGAATTATGGCTAAACCTATAGGAGGGGGGTGATGAGGACCTTTTTAAAATTATTTTTGCCTACTTAAACAATTCAACAAATTAAGCTACGTAAGCAATAACACTTCGGCTTCCAAGCCTAAGTGGGTCCAATTAATAGACTAGCATCAGATAAAGCAATTAGCAACCTAGTCTAATCAACTCATGTGGACTAGAGAGGATGGATCAAGAAATGCTCAAGTCAACATGAGGAGTGAAAGTACATCTTGTGAGTGTGGATGTGCCTATCAAGTGCCTAGCATACATTCCTAACTAAGCATTCATAATTAACAAATTAAACTCAATGCATTAAAGAGAAATGTGCTCAAGATCAATCACAAACACAAGGATGTATAGTGGTTCGACTACTTGTCTACTCCACTCCCGGTTCAAGTACTCAACCCCTTTGAGCACACCGGCATTCACTGGGGAGTTTAAATCTGGTTCCTCCCAACCAAGGTGTTTTAACTCGGATCCACCCAACCGGGGAGTTTACAGGTTCCTCCCAACCTACACGTTTGCACCCGTGTTGGTGGCTCCCCCTTGGAGACTATGTTTAGGCCCGACTAACGTGCCAAGGAACGGCTGACGTCCCTAGATTTTAGGCCCAACTAATAGGCCAAGGATCGACTGACGACCCCGGGGCGAGTTTGTCAAACAAACTCTACACTCAACTCCCACAGGGAATTGAGTGGATGGACTCTTAACAAGACAACCTTACTTGTCGGATTGAGCCCCTTGTTGCGCCGCTTCGGGTTGCTTCTTCTCGCTCTCCCGTGCTTGAATCAGCTCCCCTTGTGCTCCCCCGATCTTTGACGCCGTTGCTTTGCCAAGGCTTCAGCTCCAAGATCAGCTACCTTGCATGTGATGCTCCATTGGAGATGCCCAAGGTGCTAGGGAATGGTGAAACCTCTACAAATGGTAGGAAATGGGTTTCCTAGAGGAATGCACCTAAATGGACTCCTAGGTAGTGTTTAGACAAAGGATTTAACTATCATCAAGGTGTCTAAACCCTAGGAATCAAGAGGGAACAAGTCCTATTCTCAAGATGCCATTGAATGGCCCAAGCTTGTGATGAAAACACAAGGAGAATGGCTTGCTATAGGTTTGGGATAGAGCCTCTAATGATCTCTAGCAATGGTGGCTTCTATCTCCTCAAAATTCCCTCTATTCTCTCAAAAATCGAATCCCCCTCTTAAATAGATTTTCTTCCAACGGTCAAAAAACGGGCAGATTCGTGCATCTCCGATTGATCGGAAAAAGTGTCCGATTGATCGGAGCCCAGTCCGATTGATCGGAGACAGGTCCGATTGATCGGAAATCTATCCAGAGAAGTCTCTGGAAGAAATTCCGATTGATCGGAACACTGTCCGATTGATCGGACGGCCCCTTCCGATGGATCGGAATACTGTCCGATTGATCGGAAATATGTCCAGTGAGTTTTCAATTTTTTCTGGGACAATTTCCGATTGATCGGAATTTCTGTCCGATCGATCGGAGTCCTATCGGAGCACCTATCCGATTGATCGGAGTCCTATCGGAAACTGCTGTTTGAGCCTTTTTTATTGCAGCAGCTTCCACCTCTTTAATTAGTCTAATTTATCATATTTTTCATGGAGTTCTAAGACTAATGGTGATGACTAAACCATATGGATCAACCACGTTCAGTAGATTCTCCAATACCCAATCCAAAACCAGTTCCGTCCCGTGTGGTTCCGTAGTGAAAATGGACAAAGAAGAAGGAACTACGTCGGCCCGGTGAACGCAGAAGCCAGAAGCAGAAGAAATTCGAGTTGGCTGTGATCTGGGTGACTGGATTCATTAACTGTTTGTTCCACGTGATCATACGGTATCTTTTCACGTGATTGTTCCACTTGTTAGGATTGGAGACTAAGCACCTGTTGGCAAACAGTTCTATTCCGGGAACGTATAAAAATAAAAATTGGCAATTTTCTTTTTCTTTTTTTTCGTCTTGTTCATGGAAACTAACTTGTGCATTGTTGGCTCTTGCTCGTAAGAAGTAGACTGGGCAAGCATTACACCCGGAGGTACTAGTATTGTACCTGTTGCTTAGTGGGGTAAAGTCAATAGTTATAAGTCACAAGTGAATCTTCAATGTCGGCCATCTTCAGGTTTTTTTTAGAACCGCGAAACCACAGAATATCTGTGGTCAGAAGTTGTGTGGGGCCCACGAAACGTCCGTTGAAAATCCACTCCGTCCATCAGTTTTCCAAGACAACAATAGTTAAAAATTCCAAGGATTAGGTAAATCTAAACTCAGGTGGGCCACGCCACATGAAACAGTGGGCATTGAATGCTTACCGTTGGAAACTTTGTGAGGTACACAAAAGTTTTATATCACTATGAAATTTGTACTCTGTGGTTTATCTGAGTGGTAATAGCCATATGAACGGTTTGGATGGTATATAAACATCATAGTCGGCTCCAGGAAGGTTTCAATGGTGAATGTTTCCATTTCAACTGTTTCGTCTGGTGTGGCCTACTTGAGTTTTGGATCTTCCTTTTTTTTTATCTTAAAACTGCATTATTGTGGTCTTGAGAAACTGACGGACCGAGTTGATTTGTCACGGGCATCTCGGTGGGCCCCACATAGCTTCCGACCACAGGAACTTTCGTGAAGGGCGCAGGCAAGTCGCGTCCCTTGCCGAGCGCAGCTCATCTGCATGGTGGGGTCCACCTAATACATGATTCAGATTTCATACGTACCTGCCATTTTGGTAAGCATGCGCAATCTCCCTGCTCCCCAATCCTCAACTTAGGGCATGTTTGTTAACGCTGAAAAAAACCAAGGAGTACGGAATTTAGAGAGAGCTCTGTGCTAATAGTTGTTCGTTAACGCTGAATTTGGAAAGCGGTAGAGTTTTTTTTTTTTTTTTTTTTTTTTTTGGGAGACAGAGGCTTAGCTTAATGATGAATAGGGCATGCGCTTGGGAGATACGCTTTAAATTTTCAAAATTAACCCCTCCCAATTTAGATTGCGTGGTGTGCTAGAAGCAAATTAAGTGTTACCCCTACAGTGTGGCCCCACATGGGTGATATTTTGTATATCCACGCTGTCCATCTGTTTCTCTAGATCATTTGAAAATAGAGTGTCAAAAATTATGCAGATCCAAATCTCAGGTGGACCATACCACTGGAAACATTGGTAATTATGTTCCCCACCATTAAAAATTCCAAGAGCCCGTCCTAGGGTTTTAATAATGTTTAATTGCAATCCAACCTGTTAATAATGTTAAGACGATATGAATGAAGGGAAAATATAAATATCAGATTGATCAAAAACATTTGTAGCCCACAAAAAGCCTTTAATAGTCATTCAGCACCGGCTCTAGCAGTATGGTCCACTTGAGATTCGGATCTTCTTAGGGTTTGGTATCATTTACTAAATTGAGATAGGAAAACTGATGGACAACATGGATATATAACTAATACATCAATATGGCCCCACACGGTTAGGGTAACACCCACTAAGTTGTTCCCATGCATAGTAATAGCTATGTGGGCTCCACCATGATGTATGTGTTATATCCACACCATTCATCCATTCAGTGGAATTAATATAGGGCTTGAGTCCAAAAATGAATAATATTAAAAGCTCAACTGAACCATGCCATATACAGCAATGGGGAAAATGATTCCCACCATTGAAACATTCATAGGGCCAACAATGATGTTTATTTGACTATTCATAAAGGTCACACAGACCTGGATGAAGGGAAAAACTAAATATTAGATGGATTCAAAACTTCTATAACCCTAAAAAGTTTTCAATGGTGGATGTTCAATACCCACCACTTTCTACATTATGGTCCTATTGGAGCTTAGGATTTAAAACGTTTTCACCAAATTGGATGGACAATTTAGATATAAAACATACATTATAGTGGGGTTATTGAACTTGGTGATGTTAACAGCACAACATGAGGTCACCAATCTATTTCCATTTGCATTTTTTAAGCTGATGACCTACTGACTGCTGCCAACAAGGAGTAGCAAGGTGGCTATTGGACAGTGCTTTGTGGGCCCCACTATGATATATGTGTTTTATCCTCACCATCTATCTATTTTTCGAGATTATTTTATGACATGAGCTCAAAAATGAGATAGATCTAAATCTCAAGTAGTACCGCACCACAAGATAACAGTGGTGATTGAACGCCCACCACACAAACCTGGATGAAGGGAAAGCACAAATATCAACTTCATCCAAAACTTTTGTGGTCTTAGTAAGCTTTTAATGGCAGGGTGTTTAACACCACTGTTTCCTCTAGTGTGATTCACATGAGATTTGGATCGTCCTCATTTTTAGGATCATTTCCTAAAATGATATGGAAAAATGGATGGACGACATGGATACAACACATATATTATGGTGGGGTCCACACAACACTGTCTAATAACTAAGGCCACATGCATCATAAGTACCCTTCGACCTACCAAGGTGGGTGGGACCTCTTATTGTGAGGCCCACTATGATATATGTGACCATATCTATGCGATCCATCTATATTGAAAGCTTATTCTAAGGCATGATCTAAAAAATGAAGTAAATCCAAATCTCAAATGGTCAGTAGTATTGGAAACAATGGTAATTGACCATTAAAAATTTATTATGAGCAACAGAAGCTATGTATTAAGATAATATTTATATAGTCTCTTCATCTAGGTCTTTATAACCTTATTAGTAGGTTGGATGGTAAATAAATATTCCAATAGAATCCATAAAGTTTTTAATGATATGAATTTAATCACGAATGTTTCGTGTGGAGACAAAGGGCAAATGTATCAAATTAACATAATTAAGACAATTTAGATGATTAGTTAACAAACACATTGCTGCTAATTCAATACAAGTTTTCAGATTTCAGATTTAGAGTCAAGATTCAGATTTTCAATTCATGCTTCATACTTCAGGTTTAACAAACAGGGCCTTAGTCTTCTTGCCATTTTCTTTTAACGGTTCATTTTAGCAGTCACGAATCAGATGGCGAGGATTGTTCCATAATGAGACGTTAGGGTCATTATCCGTCCGAAGATGGACCTACGACAGTTCTGATTGACGTACATGCATGCAACGGTGGAAGAGTTGCCACCAATTAATAAATGGGAGCAGGGATGGTGGCAAACACACCGTACCGTCATCCGAGAGGGCGTAGATCCGAGATCCCGCAAATCCCAAAATCTCAAAATCCAACACGTAGTTCATTTTGCCTCTTCCGCGATTTAAATCCCACCGTGTGTCGCCATCACTGGGGTCCACGTGATGAGATGATCCAATATTTTGAACCGTCCATCTTCTAGTTAACATCACCAGTCAGTATTTGGGCCCACAGTGGGACGCGACAAACGCTAGATGCTGAGTCGCGACAGAGGCAAAACGATGTAAGTCTAAGGTCATTCACGGAGAGGCAGAAAATATGATTCGCAGAACACGTGCCGTCGTGTCACACGCGTTCGTGATCCGAACCATTCATCTGGTGGCACACACCATCAATATGCCGTAAACCATAAATCAGGCTAGAACACGCATTTGGTGGGCCATACTTGGAAGAAAGGAATTCTACAAAAACCATGAATAGAACATTTTGATTTTTGGACAGGGGCATGTTATGTGGCCCACCGCTGAGTGGCCTGATCCTGACACGTGTAACGTTCAGTCGACTCTTACCGATTGTGTTAACGGCATGTCGAGTGGAAGTTGATAGCCATCTTATCGAAGAAGTTTAGATCAACGGCCTAGATAGAGTCTACAATAGAAGCGTTGGAGATACATGACTATGTGCATTGGATCCAGTCTTATAAAAGAACACGAGGCCTGCTACGTGCACTCGCCATCATTCACTTGCCAAGGTGCGCAATCCAAACTTCTCATCAGGTGCAGCCCAGCACGTACATTCCCTGGCTCAGAAAACATGCTGGTCAGCTTATCCAGTGGGCCACACATGAACAAATGATATGTATGGTTTACAAATGCCGTCCATTGGTCCAAAATAATGAACTTTACGTGTAGATGAGCAGATTTACATGGTTTATGGTGCATGAAAATGAACTATTTGGTCCACTGAATTAGCGGCTCGGATCTAATTGACATGTGTGCGATTGCACTCGCAAAGTTCACCCGCGCGAATGCACTCCTTGAGAATCGAGAAAATCACACCCTTCCAACCAGTTTGCCTCTATCAGTCGCTACACAGAAGGCCACGTGCAGAGTGCTTGGATGATCGGAGCCGTCCATCTTGTTGAATTTATGTAATAACACCCATCTTTAATATGAACAGATGATTTTGACCATCACAATCCATAGATGGATTTAAAAAATAGAAAGAAAAATTTCAATGGCATGCATTCAACTCTAAAACTCAAGGGTTAGGGTCATCAATGAATCGTGATTTAGTATCATAGAGAATACGAACAGTTCAATTCACAGGACCATTTTGGAACGTGGGCCCCAGTGGGTTGCGACACTCGGAAGACCATTCGCGCCAAGGTATTAAGAAGCTATTTGTGCGTGTCATAAATCAGTGCCATTCATTAGATAGGGACGACACATATCCGTCCGTTCTTTCTCATATCCGTGTAATCTACGGACGCGGATTTCCTGCAAAAGGAAGTTCCTGCGCGCTGGAAATCTACGTGGGGCCCAACGTGATGTTTGGGAGAAATCCACGCCGTCCATCTGTTTTGTGAGCTCATTTTAGGACGTGAACAAAAAATGAGCCGGATCCTATACTCAAGTGGGCCGCACTAAAGGAAAAGGTGGGTAGGAAAATTCCTACCGTTGAAACCTTCCTTGGATCCACTTTAATGTTTATATGCCACCCATACCGTTCATAATGTCGTTCCTACTTGGATGAACTGAAAAAAAAAAATATTAGCCTGATTCAAAACTTCTGTGGCCCCATGAATATTTCAACTGTGGACGTTCAATCCTCACGTTTTTGGCCCACTTGAGTATTGGATCCGGCTCATTTTTGGGCACACGTCCTAAAATGATCTCAAAAAACGGATGGACGGCGTGGATTTCTCCCAAACATTACGGTGGGCCCCACTTAGATTCCCAGCGCAGGAACTTCCTTTGGCAGGAAATCCGCGTCCTTACTCTCTTACTGGACTAGATCGTGTTCACAAAAGGACCCACGTGAACGGTTCATATCCCTCATACATGTAATTTTTTTCACATGCATTTCGAATTTTATTGGCAACCCGACTCTCGGGAATCGGACAACGATTTCTCATAAAACCCGACCCGAGATTGTATCCGTTTTTTGTTTTGACTCGTTGCTCGATATCAGAATGTCAGTATCGGAAAGTGGCGGTCCTCCATAGATCGACGTGTTCTTCTCTCACCCGCCATCTTTCGCATCCAAGAGAAAGAGAATGAAAAACGCCACGTGGCTCATTTTTCCTCCATTCTTCCACCTCAGTCCTAGAAAAACCCCAAAATCCCACCCTCCTCGCCTTCCAGATCCTTCCCGCCGGTGCTCCTCCGGCGTCCATCAGATTCCCGGCGAGAAATGTCACTTCCCGACTCCAACCCGTCGGCGTCGAGCTCGCTCTGGCCGAACCCATTACCTCCGTCGCGACAGAAGAACAAAGTAGGTTGGTGATTTTGCACCCCCCCCTCTCTCAACTCTCTCCATCCTCCTCGGGTTTTAGGGTTTAGGGTTTCTGAGGTCTTTTTTTTTTTTTTTTTTGGTTTTTGTAGAGGAGAGTGATGAAGATCTTTTCACGGTACCGGACTTGGAATGTCGACCGTCCAATTCGACCAATGCATCATCGGCGGTGATTCAGCAGAGCACTAGCAGCAGTGCTGCTACCGGGAAGCGTCGGAGAGGAAGGAACCCTGCGGATAAGGAATACAAGAGGCTGAAGAGGTAAATTCTCTCTCTACTTTTGAATTTTCGTCCAACTGTTTTGGAATTGTTTAATTCATGTAATCCAACTTGTATAGATTATAACCTACTACCATAGATGCATTGTCGTTCTACTCGAGAAGAAAGTTGATTCATACATACACGCATATGCAGATATATTGTTTGGATTCTCAGTTGCATAACTGAGGTTGGATGCGTCGTAAATATTGTATTAGTAGTAAATGGATCGGAAGAAGATCTGGGGCGTGCTGTTGTGTAATTAGAAATGTTAAGTTATAGAGGGAAAAATCAAGGTCGTGTTTGGATGCACCGTTGAATTGAATCGCAATAATTTGTTCAGTGAAGCAGAAACAAACAAACTGCAATTACCTTTCTTTGTATTGATATTGAGAACCAGGCTCCAAATTGCAGTTATGTCACTTTCAAGTTGGGCTTGTAAGGAATTTAAGTTAAATTAGAGGGATACTTCCTTGTCATGAAAAAATTGTAATGGTGATTACAGCTTTCTCATATACTCTCTAACAAATCAATTATTGCAATTCAATTTAATAGTGCCTCCAAGTTAAAATTATGCTAATTTCAAGTTGGACGTGGAAATGTCAGTGCAATTTGACGGTTGCTTCTTCATCATGAACACACGATAATTGCGAGTCCGTCTTCTCTATCAAACTAATTTTTGCAATTAAGCATGACGGTGCATTCAAATGCAGCCTAGAGAAATGAAGTTGATGGTGCCATTTGTGTAAAGATACTTGATTTAGCAGATGACATTATTGTTGAAAGATGGACCTCTTGGACTTCCATTGGGCATCTGATAGCTATGTCAAGTCATTGAATTTGAGGTTGATGTTGTTGGGGATGTAGTCTTGATCTCAATGACTACCACAATGCTAGTCTTTGTGTTTTTTTTGGTACAAAGTGAAGACAAAATGCTAAGGATCTTACCTTTTTCTGCCTAGTGGTGAGTGTTCATGTATAAGATGTCATGATGTTAGTTGAGCAATTCTTGGGGAGGTGCTAAGCATCATCTTCATTTGCACACGAGTGTTTGGAAGCTAGATGTAAGGATGAAAACCCCATGTTTAGTTTGCCTAGTGGGTATGAAGAGAGCTTATGGCTATGCTGATGTGGAATTCCTTGATTACTTGTTAGGATGATTGGTT
Organism: Liriodendron chinense; assembly: GCA_003013855.2. Taxonomy (NCBI): domain Eukaryota; kingdom Viridiplantae; phylum Streptophyta; class Magnoliopsida; order Magnoliales; family Magnoliaceae; genus Liriodendron; species Liriodendron chinense. The sequence continues at coordinate 687,144 of ML058484.1, read as the reverse complement.
CACAAGTGGTGATGATGGATTTTGCGTCTCATCCATGTGGTGCTCTAATTTGGTGAATGGTTACCCAGACAATTCATTCAAACTAGGGCAAGATGATCTGTCACCAACTTTTATTTTCACTATGATTTTTGAGGCACTAGTAATGCTTATTGGAGAGCAGCCCTTGTAAGATTGTTGAAGGTTTTAGAGTGGGGCCGGATCAACATAGCTGGGACATAGCTATGATGATGATGACGACGACAAACATAATTACGACCACCTTTGGATTTTATGGTAATCCACTTGAGTTGCTTATATGTTATGTTTTCATGGTACATACCTTCAACATTTCAATTTGTGGAGAGGTTTGTAATGAAAATGAATGTGGATGCATCTGCTGAAGCACCTCACAAAGTTGCAAAAGCTTCCACCCATGTTGCCACTCCCACTCTCACAATGGTCGGTCCTACTCATTATTAGTGGGATTAGGGATGCTTCCAGCAAGTAGGGGTTGTGAATGGGCCAGCTCTTGGCCATGCAAAATCAATATTTTGAATAGGCCCAGCCTGGTAAACCTGGCCCGATCAGTTTAAACTACAGGCCCAAGGCCTGCTGATTTCTAGGCCTACGAGCAAGAAATATATCAAAGGGTTGGTCCTGGGTTAGCTGAAAATCTGAGCTTCTCGGAAGCTTAGTCTAAGATACCTGAAAATTTTCATTGGTCCTTGTTGGGAACTTAATGAGTATACCTTTAGTAGGTTGGGTTTTGTAGACAAAATTTGAAAGTGCGAAGCCCTTTCTTCATAAATGGGCTCACGATTCGACTTTGATTGTTATGGACTAGTACTAAGATTGAGCGTAGATCGTAAATTATGAGATTTTGCTATTTCTTTTTCTTCTATGTAAGATACTAATCACAGCGAGTTTTGATCATTGAAATGATAATTGATATTATGAAAGTACAAGCTATGGCTTTTTTCTTCTACTCCTACTCGTGCTTCCTAGGTATTTATGATTGTTGACATTTAAAGCAGTGTTCGCAGTATCGGTATCACGTTACGTTTTGCACCCTTGGGATAAAGATACATATCGCGTATCGGTTGGGAAATATCCGTTGTATCGCGGAATGTATCGCACTTTTTGGGAAACATGGGGAAACATTGGGAAATTGATTGAATTTTTTAATTAAACTTCATGGATTGTTAAAATGGACCTCAATTCACACATTTAAATCATAATATGTAAAAAAAAACTCCATATAATGGAGTTCCTTTGTAAAAGGATCTTAAGCTATGTGCTATCTGACTGAATTGATGCAACCATTGTATAAATTGATTCCATAACATATACAAATGTAACAAGAGATTAATGTAAACATAACCAATGCATTGACAAAGTAAAATAAGCAAGAGAGTTGAGAAATATACCTATGGATGCAACTGACTGCTGCCTAGACCCACATAGAGTTGTGCGGTGGCTCGTAATCATCGTCTCCATCTCAACGGGGTTGGGAATAGAACTGCTACTCCACAAAACGACAGTATTGTGCTCAGGTCATGGTAGAATGGTATCAGCTAAAATACTCCCTAACATAACGCTGGTACTCATCCTCTCCAAATTGAACCAATACGCCCATCCATGGGTATTGTGTAATCGTAACAGTCTGTGACTGATATGGAGCTGGGATGGGCATAGATGGTGCTCCAAAATATCCATATTGCTCGCCATATGTGTACTGTGGCCCATGACCCTACCCATATGCAGAATTGAACTCTTGACCGTAGTCGAAAAATGATGTGCCGTAGCTGCTGGAGTCGCTCACCGCATATCCACCAGGTCTGTATCCATACTGTGGCATGGAACTCGAGCTTCCCTCTCCTGTCTGTGATCCATATTCATACTGTGACATGGAACTCAAGCTCCACTCCCCTGTCTGTGATCCATATCCATACTGTGGCATGGCACTCGAACTCCCCTCCCTTGAACGTGATGTAGATTCAGAGTCACGACGTGCTCAAGCCCTAGTGCCACGTAGGCACCCACGATCGTATGTGATGTATTATTACTTACATAATAATTTTTATTTTGACTTACAAGTGGATTCACAACTATTCCAAAAGAAATTTCCGAAAAAAAAATCATAATTAAATATTTTTTAATTAATTAGTAATTAAAAAATTAATTAAATATTTTCGATTTTTGGGGAAAATGTTGCCAATCAATAGATCAGCCCTCCTACATCTTTAAAATGCGGTTTTTAATCCATCATTGCAAGTAATTTGGGAGGAATTGAGAAATTTCGAAATCCTCCAATTTCCCATAAATCGGGCCACATACACTTAAATCATGAAATTGGAGTGTATGTGATTTATAATTACTTACATAATAATTATTATTCTGACTTACAAGTGGATTTACAACTGTTATAAAAAAAAATATCTGAAAAAAAAAGTCATAATTAAGTATTTTTTAATTAATTAGTAATTAAAAAAATAATTAAATATTTTTTATTTTGGGGGAAAATGCTGCCAATCAATAAATCAGCCCTCTTCCATCCATAAAATGCTGTTTTTAATCCAACATTACAAGTAATTTGGGAGGAATTATAAAATTTCGAATTTCCGCAAATTTTTCCCAAATTGGCTCCCATATCTTAAATCTCCAAATCAAAGGTTGAAATACTTTATTTTTTGTACAAAACATGAAGAATCAAGTAGTTCAACTCATTTAAAACAAGTTGTAGTCGAATTAAACAGAAAGAAAACGAGATTGGAAGGAAAAATCCTCACCGTGTTTAATATTGGGCCACCTTTGGATTTGCTTCGAAAGCAACCGTTTTCTTTGAGATTCTTGCAATGGAAGCTCCGTAATCTTCCCAAAATCAACTTAGGTAGGAGAAAATTGAGAAAAAAAAATGCCTCCCCAAGTTTTTTCTCCAAAAAAAAAAAAAAAAAACCAAGTTTAGAAACGTTCATGCGTCTTTGACCGATACTTGTATCGACGATATTTGGAGCCCACTGTGCAAAAAGTAACGATATTTTGCCGATATATCGCGCAATATCGATACATCGTGCGATATTATCGATATCGCACGATATATCGTGTGATATGCAGGAGTCGGACAATTTTTTTGTTATTACTGGGCCGATATTTATCGACGCTGACCGATATCGATAATATCGGCCAATATTATCGATACTACAATCACTGATTTAAAGTAGGCATTTCCTTGCACTCCTGCACTTGAGGATTTCCCACATCTCCTCATATTTTGCAATCAACTAGTGGACTTCTTCAATTGCAATAAGTTTTTGTGTCCCATATTTTGGCCACCATCTTTGTGTGGGTTGCTCCTTCCACTGGCTGGCTTCAAAAGGTGCTTTCTTTTGTGGAATTTTGAGCTCCAATCCTTTGGTGATTATATATCCTTTATGATGATTGTCCTCTCAAATATTTCTTTGTGTGCATCTTCAGTTCTTAACTATCATTGAAGTGTGGTGCCCTACTGGGTTATTTGGAACATTGTTAGGTATACTTCTCTAGAATCAGAGAGAAGTGTAGAAGTTCATTTAGTTAAGAGGGAATGTGTTTATTTGCGTAGGAAAGGTGGAGGTTTTGGGATTCATCACTTTAGGGATATGAATAGGGCTCCAAGGCTTTCGAGTCATGGAGAGGGAGAAGAGGGGTTGTCATTATTAAGTCATTAAAACATTTTCTTTCCTTTTCTTTTTGAGTTGATAATTATTAGAACTTACCAGTAGTTATTGTCTACAAGAAGGGGTTTTGCATGGTTTTCATAAGGATTAAAATTTAGCATGTATTATTTTGTCTCTAAATATTGAGATGCACATACATTGATGACATGCAAGTCTCAAGCAATGGATCATGAACTTCTAGTGACAAAAAGGTATCATGGGGAAGGCATACATGTTTTGGATTGCTAGGTGAAGAATATGATATGTTGTCTTGAACCATATTTCAATCCATGTATGAGGTCCTGTGTTAGTGGCATGACAAGCGTTTTATCAAGTAGAGCCAATAAGGGAATTGAATTTGGAGTTATAGGAAATAGGTTAGATTCTAGTAGGTGGTTAATGCGTTGACAATTCATTTTATTAAGTGTAGTCAAAGGCGTTCTAGGTGCACACCTAGGTGTTTTGAGGCACTTTTGCGTAGGGTTGACAATGGACTGGGCAGTTAGTGCGGGGCTTGGGCCTGGGCCTGGGCCCCTAAACTTGGCCTGAGGGCCAGGTCCGAGGCAATGATGAATGCCCCAACTTGGCCTAAATTACTCTGTGCCTATTTTTTGGTAGAAATTTCTAGCCGTGCAAAATGTGGGTGATAACATAAAAGACCACATGGTGCAAAAATTAGGGTGGTCTGATAATTGGGCAAGGTACATTGAAATTAATAGACAATTGGTGATTTTAATCAATGACGTTCATGGACCGCTTAATGAGTGGATTGGTCTGATTTTTTCCACATTTGATCTTGTAGTGCTAACCTGGCCCATTGCTGCCTCTACTTTTTGCCTTGCCTTGGCCCCAGGTGGGGCGACCTCCCTAGGCTGTGCTTACAGCACACTTGGCAATTAACTTGAGGTGCACTTATCCCCCCCCCCCCCCCCCCCCCCCCTTTCTTATGGGTGGGTGGAAACACATGAGGAGCTTATAAATCATTTCTTAATCCTCTCTCTCTCTCTTAGCCTAGGTCATTACATTGGACTTCTTGAAAGTTATTTGAGCTTCCATTTGTATTGTACGAGAGATTGAAGACAAAGTTGCTGGATTTATTTTAATTTCGGTATTTGACATTTAGTTTCATTTCATTGTTAATTGTGTTAAAATTAGTTTTAGAGCTAAAACTACTAAAACATCAATATATGTAATATTATTATATAATAATAACAATAATTTATGATACGAGTTGAAAAGAGAATTGCACTTGGAATCTCCAGGCATGCCTCTAGGTGCGTGTGCGCTTGGGCATTTTTGGTGGTTCCAAGTAGTTGCATGACATGCTCCTAGTGCCTTTAACTACATTGATTTTATTTGGACTTTGACATGTTTTGTTAGAGTTGATTATGGGTGTCCGTGTTAGAGATTGTTTTGGCTGAAAATATGGGTTGCATTCTCATTACTAGAACAATCTATTCTTCTTAGCATTCATATTCTTCCTTTTTGTTACATCTTTCATATCTTTCTTTCTGAGTCAAGATGTCGAAGAAATCAAGCTATTCAAAGAATTGACCTGCCTAATTTAAGAAAAAATTGCTACCTTTAAACCGTGATGATGGAAAATGATTTTTATTTATTTCCTCGTGGCTTGCCTTTTTATGTAGTTCATATGCTTTACCTTGTGATCTGTGTTACACTTAGCTCATTCTACTTGCTTGGCTCTTAGCTTCTCACTTTATTGGATACTTATTTCAATCATTCTATGATGCAATATAGATCATGGAATAATTACAATAATGGGATAAAGTGGAGCTCCAAACTTGTTCCCTCTTGGGTTCACAAGGAAAGGGTGGAGCCTTGGGGGTTGGTTTTTATTATTGATGGGATTAGAACCTCAGATTCAAGGTTAATAATTTCATTTCCTCCATATCCTAGCAATAGAGGATGCTTGACTTTCGTCTTTGTACATGGATTCTTTCCATTGATGTAATTTCCCCTTATGTTTAACGAAAGTTAATTATTTATAAAAAAAAAAAAGGAACAACAATCAGAAAATATGAGAATGTTCACTTTTTAAAAGGTTCAGAATCACTGTCACAGCGCCCTAACACTTCTCATTAAAAAAAAAAAACACTTCTCATTCCAAAATCCTATAAAAACCCTGAAGATTACAACCATATGATGCTTGAATAGAAAAAGTCCAGAACCTAGAATTCTTTATGGAAACACCACCATTGATTCAATCTAATCTTGGGCCTTTAATTTCTGATTGAAACTTAAGGCAGACTAGCCACTTTTACTATCATGGGATTCCAAGTCTCCGAGTATTCTAGGAAACCACCAGTAACAAACTTATGACTAAAGTTTTCCAACTAATTAACTTAATTTGTTTTCTGATTTAAATAATTTTTTGAAGGCTGTTGAAGGAAAGAAAAAATTGGATGGATGATGAGGAATCATTTTCCCATGAATAAAAAGAGACAAATGTGTTTAAAAACCCAACTAAATAGCTTAATCCCCTTGTGGGAAGTGGAAAGAAATAAGTGCTCGTATATTTAACTTGAATGGTTAGCCCCTTTATAAAATTGTTTTAAATAGCCCTAATTGACCATAAGATTAAAACAAAACTCCACAAATTCTATAAAAATGACAGGTATACCCCCAAATCCCATTATAACCTTGCAACTCTTCATCAATTTAATCACAACTCTCTAAAATTTCTGTTAGAGGATCAATTTTAATGCTAACTCACTAGCCTTTCAAAGAGGATCAATTTTATTTTATACAGACATCAGTTAGCACCCAAAAAGTGGCCTAAAAACGTAGTGATAAATGATAAATAACAGAACCCAGAATCAGTTATTAACTAATCCTATCAAGGTATTCTTTACTGTAATGGGGCCATATTGGACAATATCAGCCCCTATTGGTTTAATTTTTTTTAAGCCAAAGAATCAAGGAAAATATCAGGAAAAAAGGAGAATAATAAGATATTCAAGCATACATATGATGGTGTATCGGACCATTTTTTGATGCGACTGTTGTCTGTCGGTTTGACTTGTTGAAGGTCAACTAAATGGGCCCTAATTGAACGCAAATCAAGCATGATTTGGTGAAATAGGGCCCATTACATTGAAATACAACAAAAGGAAGATGAAAATATAAAAAAGAAAAAAGAAAAAAAGAAAAAGAAAAACAGTGAAGGTTTACCTTTCTTTCTGATTTTCCCGTAATGGTACACTTCGCTTTGACTTGTCGAATCCCATTCAAATCATTAGTTTTGATTCCAAAATAGGTCTAGATGTAGCCTAAAATGAGTTTTTAAGCTTCTTCCATGGTTTAAATGAAAAAAGAAGAGATGAGTGAAATTTTGAAAAAACAAAATTCAAAATTGGGCTTTTATGGGCGCATCGGCTTGTATCGGCCATATCGGTGCTGATGTGGGCCGACATGGGTCAGTTTTTATTTAGCAGGCTAATACGGCCTTGTATCGCCTATTGTCTTACGCCGATATAGATATGATATGGTTGTATTGGCCGATACGAGACTGATATTCATATTTATGGTAATGGCTGTTAAATGCCATTTTTCCGTAATTGTCGACCCGACCCTACAATGCTTAATGTTACATAACTGATTTTGGATACCATGAATCCTATATGACGAAATAACAAATGGGCCCACCTAATAGATCAAATCGGTTCGTCATTGCAATCAAGGCTTACTTAACTATGAGATGCATTGATCTCTTTGAAAGTAAGTTCTCTATGTAGAGAATGTTCAGCAAGATGAATTTGACTTTCACTCAATGGAGTCTGGACACTTGGTTATTTGACCATAGTGGGGGTGGCTAGCATTGTGATGTGACTAACAGGGGTGGGTGTGGGTGTACTAACAATGGGGTGTGTGAACTAACCCATAAAATAAAAAGAAGCAATTACACGATTTCTCCTCCACCTCTTCGTCATTAAGATTTCCTCTACAGGGAAGGGCCCAAATAACTTCCTCACCTTTGATGGAGAAGCATCCCTCTATAAAAATATTCGACTCTATAGCAAGACCTGCTAGTCAAAGCATTACACGATTTAAATGCAAAAGAGCAAAAAGCAAGAAGAAAAATGCATCATCATCATCATCGAAGCCTTATCCCAACTTATTGGGGTCGGCTACACGAATCCTTTTATGCCATTCCACTCTATCAAGGGCCATAACTTTAGTTAGACCATAGGTCATCAAGTCTTTTCTTACTATCTCCAGATTCTCCACCCATGTCCTTGTGGGCCTTCTCTTGCTCTTTTGGAGCCTTTAACTTGTACCAACTCACTCCTTACAGGTGTAGTTCTTGGTTTCCGTTGCACATGATCAAACCATTTTAGTTTACTTTCCCTTGATTGCATTCATTTCTAATTCTATACTTCCTTGTCTTGCCACTCATCCATCTCAACATCCTCATTTTTCAGCTACACTCATCCTATGAACATGTTGTTACTTAACTGCCCAACATTCTAAGAAGAAAAGTATAATTTGGTCCCTATTTAAACAGTGCATGAATATCGTACAATTCAATAAAATTCCTATGATCTTCATACAATTATTGTATATTTGCAATTTTGGGCAGAGATTGATGTCGGCTTGTACACGATACGTTTCAAATCGTACGATTAGAACAGTAGGTCATAGGATATATTTCAAATTGTATGATTTTTTTTTTTTTTTTTGAGAAGTAACGATAATTTATTCAAAAAAACGCTGAAGTGAAAAGAATACAAGCCCAACAGCCACAAGCAATTTTCAAATCGCACGATTTGAACAGTAGATCATAGAATTTTGACAATAGTGCATGTAATAGAGTGGAATTGTTGGTTATCAAGTCAGGGTTGGAAATTTCTTTATAATTGGTTGAAAGGGTCTTTGATGGTGGATGGTGATTTGGGCAATGCTATTGCTTGGGCCTTTGGGAGATCTACTTGCCCATTGACATCGCTTTTATTCTCAAGAGTGTAAGCTATGTTCCCGTGAATATTACCTTTAGTCAAATCCCTAGAAAGCCTAAGTATATTGTTGATTCCCTTGAAAGGTAAGGGGTTGATTGATCTCTATGTATAGGGGGCTCTAATCCATTGCCTTGATTGAGCTTTGCACTTTCGCCTGTTGGACTTCTGTGAGGGAATTTCTTTATCAATAAAAAAGGGTAATGGACCTCCCTTGATTGAAATCTTAAAATCTTTTTTCTAGTGCTATTTTTTTTTTTTTTTTGGATTTGGAACCTAGAGCTGTTAGTTATTACAATTCATAGTCATTTGATACCAAGTGGGCTACAAATTCAACTTAGATATTGTTATGAAGTATTTTTTTCATGATTGTACTCAATGTTTTATGTATCGGACCATCGGTATTGCACTATGTATCGCATCCTTGGGATATGGGAACATATTGGTATCATGGAAAATATGACATGTATCAGGAACTCTATTGCACTCTGAGGACGTGTTAGATATGTGGAATCCAAGAGAAAAGAATGGAAAAAAGAAGAGGGTTGCACTTGTGGGAGTTTTGTGCTTTCATTGCCGATCCCCACCCCAGATAGGAGGATCATGTCAGGTTGGTGGCTGTCATCAAACTTATGCCATAACTTTCATCATCTGGACAATATGACATTCCAAACTCATGGTAAGGCATACGTTGTTAGTCATACACTGTATTGGAACTTGGGTGTAGTGAGAAATGGGCAAAGGTTGGCTAGAGTGTCCCTCGAAAGTGATGCGTGGCAACAACTCCCAGTTATTGTGAGATGTAGGCAAGGGTTTGGCGTCATTCTGGACGTGCACGGGTAAAGAAACTAGTCCAAGAGAACATGTTCTTCTTGCCACTAGTGTTTTATTTAAATAGCTACACTATGTAGCGTGTAGCTTACGCTATGTAGCGTAGCTTAGCCTTAACGCTACGTAGCTCATGAAAATAACTTAAGTTGTGTATAGCCTACACTACATGATAATTTGCATACGCTACACGCTACAAGCTATGTAGCTTACATTACAAGTTATTTTCCATTAAAACATTAAAATCAATTAATGTTTTCAATGATTTGTTACATTTTTCCATTTTCAAAAAAAAAAAAAAATTAGGTAATGTTTTCAATGCTCTTAGTAAAATAATATAAGTAACAATATTAAATCAGTTTCATTGCTCGTTAATCATTGTCCTTTCTGATTACTTTAGGTTGCATTTGGTTGCACCAAATATCATGCAATTTTGTTAAATTTCATTATTAATTAGGATAATTTGGTGTAGAATATCATGAAATTGGTGTAACCAAATGCAACAATGAATAAAAATCTAGTAGTGTGTAGCTTATGCTATGCACTATGTAGCTTACGCCTCGCGCTTTGGAGGGGTGAGCGCTACGCTACACACTATTCACTATTTGAAACACTGCTTGTCACATAGAATATAGGAACATTGATAGGTAAGAGTATGGAGTTAGTAGATATGATGAAATGAATGGGAGTTTAACATAGCTTGCGTTTGGGAGACCAAGTGGAAAGGGGCCAAGGTGAGAAATTGAAGGATATAGACTTTGGTATATAGGAAATGGCAATAATAGAAATGGAGTCAGGATAGTGGTAGATAAAGATTTAAAGGATAATGTTGTACATGTTAGGAGAGTAAATAATAGGATTCTATTATTTAAACTTGTGTATGAGAGGAGATAATTAATGTTATTAGTGCATATGCGCCATAGGTAGGGTTAAAGGATAGAATTAAGAGAATTCTGGGAGGATGTGGATGGATTAATGCAAGGAATTCTGAACGGAGAGGATATTTGTAGAAGAGACTTAAATGATTATGTGTAGGAAAAGGAAATAGAGGACATGTGAGCATATATGGAGGATATGGTTTTGGGAAAAGAAATGAGGTGGGGAATGCTATCCTTAACTTCACTAAGGCATACAATCTTGCTCTAGCAACAACATATTTTAAAAGAGAGAAGAACATTTAATAACTTTCAAAAGTGGATCATATACAAAGCAAAATGGATATCTTTTTAATTAGGAAAGAAGAACAATCATTATGTAATGGGTCGGCCATGTTGGTTTGGTTGGGTGGTTGTATAGTTTTTTTTTTTTTGGTTTTTTCTAGCTTTGGTTGTTCTTGTTTATAAAATTTCTTATAATCGTTCAAAAAAAAAAAAAAAAATAAATCAATATGTAAGGAGAGAGTTTGACTGCACAACATAGGTTATGGTTATGAATGTTTATATTAAAAAATAAAAGAAAGGGAGTGAAATTAATAGGTGTCCAAAAACTAGGTGGTGGAATTTAAAAGGAGAAAACAATGTTTCTCATAAATAAATCGATGGAAGAAAGAAAGTGGGATATTGACGAAGAAGTGAATGTTATGTGGAATGAGATGATTTGTGTTAGGAAAGTGGCAAAAGATGTTTTAGGAGTATCTATAGGGAAACACCAATCAAATAATGGAACTTGGTGGTGGAATGATGATGTACAAAAAGCCATTCACGAGAAGTGTTCATGTTCCAAAGCTTGGCAAGGGACTTGAAACAATGAAAATTTTGAAAAATATAGAAATTTCAAATAGGAAAAAATAAGATATCCAAGATCTTTTTTTTTGGGTGTGTTTTGACCATGTATCTAATGGTGTATCGAACCATTCTTTGATGAGAATGTCGTTTGTCGATTTGACTTGTTGAAGGTCAACTAAATGGGCCCTAATTAAACACAAATCAAGCATGATTTCGTGAACAATGGCCCATTATATTGAAATACAACAAAAAGAATATGAAAATATAAGGAAGAAAGTTAAGGTTTACTCTTCTTTCCCATTCTTTCCCATAATGGTCCACCTCGCTTCGATTTGTCAAATCCTATTCAAATCATTTGTTTTGATCACAAAATAGGTCTAGATCTAGCTTAAAATGAGTTTTTAAGCTTCTTCCATCATTTAAATGAAAAAAAAAAATGAGAGGAGACACGAGTGAAATTAAAAAAAAAAAAAAAAAAAAATCAAAATTGGGCTTTTATGGGTGTGTTGGCATCGGCCCCGTATCGGTGCCGATACGCCCTGTATTGGCCAATAGAAACCGATATAGGTCAGTTTTTTTTTTTTTTTTTTTTTATCGAGCTGATATGACCCCGTATCGCATATGGTCTCGTGTCGATATAGATAAGGTATAGCCATATTGGGTGATACAATACCGATATTCATATCCACGGATAATGGAACCATAAACTCAAATGACATTGTAGACCATAGATACTTTCGTAGGATTAGAATATTTGAAATGAAATAAACTTTGAGAAAGATGAAAACAGGAAAGGGTCTCAAGACCGGATTGTATACCATTTAGAGGTTTGGAAGTGTGTGGGAGATACTTGGTTATTTTGGTTGACGATAGATGCCCGTAAATGTGTGGGAGATGCTAGGTTATTTTGGTTGACAAAGTTATTTGACAAGATTGTTAGACCGAGGAAAATGCCAGATGAATGGAAGAAAAGTATCATGGTACTTGCAAGAATAAAGGAGACATGCGGGGCTGCACTAACTATCATGGGATTAAACTTATTAGCCATACTATTTAACTTTGGGAGAGAGTGATTGAGCAAATACTAAGGCATGAGAAGAAATTATCAGAATATCTGTTTCGTTTCATGCCTGGGAGGTTACCACCAAAGCTATTTTGCCTACTTAGACAATTGATGGAGAAATATAGAGAGAGGAAGAAGGGTCTCTACAAGGTCTTTATTGACTCAGAGAAAGCATACGATGCTTGGCAATATTGAGTCTCTACCTTTTTGCATTGGTTATGACTTATGAATGAGTTAACGAGGCATCTGCAGGAAGAGACCACATAGTGTATTTTGTTTGCATATTACATTATTTTGATTGACAAGACGACGGAGGGCGTAAAACCAAATCTATATTATGGAGGGTTGCTTTAGAATCTAAAGGATTTAAAATTAGTTGGACAAATATCGAGTATAAGGAGTGCAATTTTAGCAACAATAGGAGTAAAAACAAGGAATTAATTAAGATTCCTGACAAAGAAGTTTCCCAAAATGACCACTTTTGATACCTTAGGTTAATTATTCATGAGAGGGAGCGATTGAGAAGCATGCTGCCCATAGAATTCAAGCTAGGTGGAAGAAATGGAGATGTGCCTCTGGAGTTTTATGTGATTGCTGTGTACCAGTCAAACTGAAGGGGAAGTTTTATATGATCGCTATAAGACCAACTGTGCTTTATGGGACAGTATGTCAGGCAGTTAAGGAACAACATGTTCGTAGGACCAGTGTAGCTGAAATGAGGATGTTGAGATGGATGAGGGGCAAGTTGAAGAGGGACTTAGGAGTAGCACTAGTATAGGTAATAAGATGAGAGAAAGTAGAATTAGATGGCCTGGTCATGTGCAATGGAGATCAAGAACTGGGTTGGTTAGGAGTGAGCTAGTGCAAGTTGAAGGCTCTAAATGGGCAAGGGGAAGGCCCAAAATGATGTGGTGGAGGTAGTAAGAAAAGACTTGATGACCTATGGTCTAGCTGAAGTTATGGCCCTCGATAAAGAGGAATGGCAGAGAAGGATTTATGTAGCCGACCCCTAGTTAGTATAAGGCTTAGATGATGATGGTGGTGATTGGGATGATGAGTATCATCTATTGATCGAATTGATTTCCTAGAGCCTATGGTTTCTCAAAGGCAATAACAGTCTCTTAAGCGCTAAATTGTCCCAAATTAAAGCAATCAGTCTCCTAAGAGTGCCCCAGACCCTCACAAGAAAGGACATATGCAACACACTAATCGCAGTTATGTTCAAGGAACCACCGTCACCACTTTAGGATGAAACATTGGAAGAAATTCCATGACCTTGACTTGGTGGAAGTGGGCAAAACTGGGAGCAAAGCTCCAACCATCTAATTATGGCTAGATCAAAATCCACAAATTGTTTTTGTGGCCCCCTTTTGGCTTCCTACCAGGACACATGCCAATCTAGTTACCCAACATGTTTAATTGACGTTCCATATTTCCATACTAACTGCATTTCTATTGGTGTATATATTAGCAGGCTTCTTTTTCAGCTTCCTAACTTCCTGCATGAATGGCACATTAATTGAGTAGTGGTCTACTCTACAAAAACATCAGCACACCAAGTCTGAACCATCTGGTCATGCCTACCCCTAAATCCCACACACACAAAAATAAATAAATAAAATAATAACAAATAAATAAATTAAATTAAAAAATAGAAGCGTCAATCCATTTTGGCTGGAGCCAGGAGCCAATTCCTGAGCGGAGTTGTTTGGACACTGGTTAAAATCTTGTGGCATTTCCCATCCTGGGACACCGCAGTTGGTTCTTTCACTTAAAGAAAAATTGCTGGTGACATAAATTTAGATCATCACTATGTCTCCCAATATACCAACAGAACTCATAAAGAAAAATTGTCTGGGACATAAATTTGGATCATCACGATGTCTCCCAACATACCAACAGATCTTTAAAGAAAAATTGCGGAGTATATAAATTTAGATCATCACCATGTCTCCCAGCATACCAACAGATATATCTTTTCTTTTCTTGTAAAAACAGTATACTTGATCAATGATGGTAAGTTTGCCTTAGGTGATGGCTAGTTAGCATGATGGCTTGTTAGAATTCAAGCAGCCAATGCCTGATGCTTCTTTGGACGATCATCAGCAACCTTTTTGCTTTTATTGACCAAAGTTGCATCTATAAACAGGTTGCTGCGAAACAGAGTCTCTGCACAACAAGCTCGAGAAAGGAAGAAGGTCTATGTAAATGATCTGGAATCAAAAGCCCAGGATTTGCAAGACAGGAATGCCAAATTAGAGGAGAAAATTTTTACTTTGATCAATGAAAATACCATGCTTCGGAAGGTGAAGAACTTCTCCGAACATCTTTGCTCTGCACGTGGAATCTCCACTGATGCACCTTATTCCCTCCGTTTTCAGTTAATTGGCCTTGATGTTGTGAAGTAACGGGAGCGTTAGCAACCAGTTGGTTGCCTAATAATTTGTCTTGTGATTGACAGGTCCTTATGAACACAAGGCCAAAAGTTGATGAAAGTATTGAGCCTCAAAATGATCAGTCACGCGATTCCTGACAAGTGAGAAATAATTTTTATGTTGAAATATTTGGATTCTCTCTGGGAACCATATGAAAATGTTCATAGAAAAGACCTTCCTATGTTATGTTCTCTCTCATGTCTGCTTTTGATATTGTGGTAGGTATGGATCCTTTGGAAAGCAAAATCTCCATTTGAAGACAGCTCTATGTTTTAAGCTTCCTTTGTTGGGGGGCCTTTGTTTTGTTGTATTTACAACTTAGATCAGTCTGGATGAAAATAAATTTGTACAAAATATGATTATCACTGGTTTTAGGAGCCAGGTCTGTTTAGCTTGTTCGGTTTTAGGAGCCAGGCCTGTTTAGCTTGTTTCTATTGAGTCCTTGATGATATCGAATTGCCATTTAATTCCTTAATTCAGTTGGTATTTTGCTTGTAACCTATCTTGCATATGCATTTGTGGTGGCCCGCACACACCATCATCATTTTCTCTTCTAATTAGCTATTCTTTCCAAGATCCTGCTGATGAATAAAAAGCTTAACTCGAATATCATTAGCAGTTGATCTGGGTTCATGGAAAAGTATCCAGTTGTTGCGAAGGTGCTATCTTCTTTAAATTTTTGAGATCTGAAATAGCAAATAGATTGCATGGTAACCCTATAAAGATTTCAATTGCTGATACCCATCTCTTCATAATGTCTGTAAATAGATTGCATGGTAACCCTAGAACAGAAATTTAATTTCTGACACTGTTTTTCTGACACCGTCTCTTCATACTTCTCTTTCTGATCAGACAATTTTTTTTTTTTTTTTCGTTTTCGTTTTGAGGGCTTTTATTTGTTCTTCTAATTAGTTATTTTGAGAATAGCCTTTGCCAAAATTATGGCAATCACATGAATATCTGAGTAACATGGTGATACATAATTTAAGGCTGAGACACTTGAAAACAAGAACCTTGTGCTGCATGGAATAGTGGCCTTTTATTTTATTTTTTTCATCTTTATTAAAATCGCACATCTAAGGAACAGGGAGATGATGGACCATCTTCTCATCCACTGTTCTGCCACAGTGGTGGTGGTGCTGGTGCTGCTGCTGCTGCTTCAAGCCCATTTGGTTTATCCATGAGCAATACCTTGGGTGGCCTGTAATTTGATAGAAAAGTGGGATTTTGACTGCTGCAGGTGTAAAAGGTGGATCCTGCCAGAGCTGACTTTTATGGTTGTGATTTCGTCTAACTGGAAGGAGTGGAATGAGAGAACATTCAAGAATAAATCTGCGAATGTTTACCAGGTTATTGAGAGTGGGGAGACCAACAACGGTTGCTTGGGTGCTGGTTTTGAATGAATTTGGGGATTTTAGGATATTTGAGTGGGGTGCCAGAGTAGGATTTCCTACCCTTTATGCTTGTTTCTCTCCTCTTTCAGAGGGGATGGTTATTGTCTTGCAGGACCCCGGCTTCTTGATAAAGTCTCATTAGCTGATAAACGAATAGGGGTTCATGTGATTGTGTGGCAAAGACCTTGTCATTATCTTGCTGCTTCTGCATGCTGCAGTTGTATTTCTGTGTCCAGGTAACATACTAGGGATGTGGATTAGATATGACCCCAGATGCAGCCAAGTGGGTGCGATCCTGACCGTGGGGCCCACCTTGTTGTATGAGTTGTATATCCATGCTGTCCAGCCGTTTTCTGGGTCGGTTTAGGGCATGGTCCCAAAAATGAGCTAGATCTAAATCTCAAGTGGACCACACCACAGGAAAACAGTTGCGATTGAACGCCCACCATTAAAAACTCCTAGGGTCCACTGTAATGTTTATTTGCCATCTAACCTGTTGATCAGGTCAGACAGACCTGGATGAAGGGAAACCCTAAATAGCAGCTTGATCCAAATCTTTTTTGCCCCCAAAAATCTTTTAATGGTGGGAATTCCCCTACTCTGTGGTGCACCTGCAAGCTGGCAAAATGGATGGATGGATGACGTGGATATACAAAACATACATTGAGGTGGGCCCCACGGTCAGGGTCACACCTGCCTAGCTGCATCCTGGGTTGCAGCAATCGGCGTCCAACATGCTAGTATGATAATTAAGGGATTGGGCATCACCGGTCCCACCACAAACCATTTTTAATGCTGATTGCTTAAATATCTTTCCATAGGTAATTATATTGAAGCACATAATTGGTTGAAGATCACAAGGCGGTTCGAATAAGAACACTCTCTTTTTTAATTCATTATAATATTGGATCTATCAATCAAATAAAATGGATCGTTTCTCCGGAAAGAGCCAATAAGGATCAGAAGAGATCCACAACTAGGTCGTAAGCTGGGTACATCTTCACGAGGGATGCCCTTTAACTATCAGAACTAATGAACCACTGGCACGGCGCCGCTAGTGCTGTACCATCCTTCGGCCAACATGCCACATGAGTTGGACACCCGCCCCATGTAAATGCTTTGTCCCACCATGAAGATCACCCTTGAAATCAGGCTGGTCTGCTCATCTGATGGGCCACACCGTTGAGATCAATAGATAAAGTGACAATCCGACTCGACATACAGGTGTGGCCCACATGGTGGATCTGTATGATTTTCGTGTAGGGTGATCTTCATGGTGGGGCCTACTATTTTTAAGGTACGAATGTCCTGCATAAGCAGCATGTTGGCGGAAAAGATGGTATGACACTCTACAAGTTGTTGCGGAGTTTCTGGTAGTTGATCAGATCTCTTTTGCTATTTGTTGGTATGCTTTGATATTCAAAGATAACAGTTTTTTCTTACTTGTTTCTTGTACAACACCCTTCTCAAGAGGGTAGATAAACCACTTGATGAAATCCATGATTCAAGAGAATTTGGATCCAATGCTCTACAGAAACCATCCTATCTGTCTTACCAGTCACAACCAAAGAAATAAGTAGGTTAAGCTAAATTACCTTGTCGAGCTCAGTCTCTGAAAGACATGTAGTTATATGGATCACAAATAGCTCAGACAAGGTTAGAATGATGATGGGCCATGTATGCACATTTTTTTGCTTGAAAGGGTCATATGGGATCCTTAATTCATGTTTCCCATTCTAGTCCTTGAGAGGATGCTGTTCAGCAGAAATTGTATAATTTCCAACCAGCATGCGGCTCGTTCCCTGAAAATTTTCCTCCTATATATGATCGCCCTCCGTTAATGAGAGCTGTATGTCTGATATGTGACCACACACACATGCGGCTTACATGAAGCAGTAGTCTGGAGATATTGAACATGAAGTCACTCTTTTTACATATGCTAGGGGATAGATAAAGATACGAAAATGCAGTGAATTGAATGTAGGTTACAGGGATAGGGATGGGCCTTTTTTTTTTTTTTTTAAGCGAGTAGTTTGATTTTTCTGACTTTAATGCTAGTGCTTGTGCTGGTGTCACAAGAAGAAATATACATTTATTGGAAATAACTTGCATTTTAATGTAGGTTGTCTACTTGGCATTTTACTGGAAGGTCCTCAACATGACCCGCTTGCATTTAGGCATTAGTGGATTCTGTCGACCGTTGGAACCAGGAACTTCTGAATCCACCCTTATTCCGTCGGCTGTTGGAACCAGGAACTTCTGAATCCACCCTTATTCCGTCCGCCGTTGGAACCAGGAACTTACTGAATTCATCCTTATTCGTCTATAACGGATCTTATAAAGTGAGAGTTTTTATATAAAAGTCATATTTATGGTTTAACCACTAATGACAGTTTGTGAAGAAGTTAGTAGGATGATAATGATGTTGACCCGTTATCATGCTCCGTCTCAATCACATCCTTTATGCAAGCTAAGTGGGATTAGCACACTTAAGTGATGGGTTGATAACCGTAGACATCTAAATCCCATTTCATTGCACCCAAAATGCTTGAATCCTATCATTTTCTTTCTTCCTCGTAAAAATGGAGTACTTGTGGAAAGTCAAAAGTCTTTCTGGATCTCCATGATAGTATTCATCCCCTTCGTCTGTGATAGAAACTAGTGAATTGTGCTCAAGCCATGACTGTATAACTATATGAAAGAATTCTAGAATGATGTGTATTGAGTATATTTTCTTTGATTTTTATAATATTTGGATTTTTTTTTCTTTTTGTTTGTGTGGAAAAGTAAAAGAAACATGGCCGATTAGAAATATTTGTGGCATTTTTAGCCCACATCAAGGACTTGAATGATTCGATTCATTGGGCAAGAGTAAAAACATTCGAATGTGGTGATTATTTTGGGCAAAGATGAAATACTGAAATGGAATATATCTCACCTCACTGTCGCCATTTTTTGGAAAATCGTAAGCCGCAACCCCTTGCGTAACAATAGAAACTCTAGCGTTTTGGCTGAAATAAATCAGATACATTTTCTTTTTGGTATTTCAGAAATGCACCATGGATTTTCTACACTCTTATCTTCAACTTAGGAGCACTTTCATGCAGTAGAATTAGATGGCGTCTTCCATTTCACATGCTAGTATTGTACCGACTAATAATATTTATACATGTTGGGCTGTTCACTCAATTTATGCTAAGAAGGTGTTACCAAGTTGCTTTGATTGCACCAATAGGTAATATTTGCATAGTTGGGGGCACACCATAGAAGTACTGCAGAGATAGAGAGGAAGTGCATTAGATATTCCACGCATGTTGTTCTGTAACTGGTATGAGTTTCGCAACCATCACCGATCGAGATTAACTAAGAAAACTAAAACAGTCCGCATGATTTTATTGATTTTTGTCAGGAATTTCTACATAAAATAGCATTATATTTTTTACGCACCGAAATTCAAAACAGTGCTTACAGTGGGCAATGCTAAACAATGTCTCTAACATTCCGAAACAGATACCACGGACACCCACTTTGGATCTTTTAGTGCTATTGTGCTTCCATATCAGTTCACAGGGTATGGCTTCCAAAGCGATTTCTCTATTGCATTTCATCATTTGAAGGCGGCTGGATTAGAAAACAGAATGTACAGTTTACACAAAAGAATCCCATGGTATTTTATTCGATCGTGGCCCATTCTGGAAACATCTTGGAAGGGTATCCACTTTTTAGGTTTTCTCATCAGAAATTACACAACTAATCAGACAGTCATAAATACTGCTTCGGGGCATTTTGGGCAGCCTCTAATGTGGGAAGGGTTAAAAAATCAAGGAGACAAGGATGTTTTATGATTAAAATAATCAAAGTTATTAATTGCTTTTGTTGACTGTTAATAGTCTTGTATTTGAGTGGTTAAAAATAAAGGAGACAAGGATGTTTTATGATTAAAATAATCAAAGTTACTAATTACTCTTGTGGACTGTTAATTATATTGCATCTGATTAGACACCTTTATTTTATTAAATTGAATATCGTGATCGAATGAGAGCTTGACACCAGTCATAATCATTTATGGGGAAGACCCAAGTTGTCTATAGGAATCTCTAAATTATAGAAATAAAAAAGGGGGGGTTTTAGGGCCTAAGTTCCCCCCCAAAAATCAAGTCAATGATGTAATGTGTGATGAAAGGTGGCTATCATTTCCCACTATAAGCAAAAGGAGGAATGTAATTATTCAAAGAGGGGGGACAATGAGCGTTTCAACCAGACAAGGCTTTGATAATTGATGGGTTAAAGGGCTTAAAAACCTTCTTCAAGTATTGTGTTTCTTCTTATTAAAGTCAATTGCCATCATAATTTGGGCCTCCCATCATCCCCTCCTACTTCACATCAACCAAAAGCTAACCCCCTTTTTCTTCTCTACATGCTACATTAGGATCCCATACACAAGGGGAAAACCTAATGGTTGTGGACTTTGGGCCCCGTAGGGCACGGTCTCGTGTCCCAACTTTTTTTTTATATTTATATTTATATTTTTTATATCATGGGTCGACCCCCATGCAGCCATGTTTCTAACAGGCAAAAGCCGTCCTCCTTGCATCTTTCGGCAGTCTTAGGTTGATAGGTATTGGATGAGATGATAGCAATACAAAAAATGACGATGTGGTCTTGGTAAACATTATTAGGGTTATGGCACATGCAACGCATGTGGAGAGAGAAAAATGGAGATCGAGGGAAAGAGTGCAGCTACATGTATGTTACACAGAGGAGAGAGAGAGAGAGAGAGAGAGAGAGAGAGAGAGAGAGAGACGTTTCAAAGATTGGGCAACCCATGCCCACTTTTTCTAGTGTTGCGACCCACTCGAGCTTCACATCCGTCTCCTTTTTGGGTTGACACGATAACATGTGCTAACGCAAGAGATGTACAGTGTAGATGTTGCAGATTCATCACAATGAGCCTTTGTCGCATGGGCTCCCTGACGCTACTTCGGAGAAGTAGGGGCTCCTTTGTGTAGGATTTAAAATGACAAAAATGCCCTCCAGGTGAAGGACTACATGGATGTCCAGAACTAACGATAGGGGCAAAAATGTCCAAAAGCTACTAATTGCATTATATACAGTATGAATACTAGACCTAGTGGGTAAGTTTAAGTACAGTTCAATAACATTCTCATGTGGCACCCCACTGGTGAATCAAGGGCCATTGGGGGTGACAGCTTTAACTTAAAGTCTAATCTCATTATCGGGTCATTCGTTGTGCTTTCTTGTCAATTAGTTGTCGCCATAAGGATGGGGAGATGGGGCAAAAGATGGTTAAAGGATGGGGAAATAAAGTCAGATTTTATTCAAAGACAGTTTTATCATGGTTCTTGATAATTTCAAAGAACCATTTGATTAGGATCTTCAAAATCCTTATCCTCCTGAATTTCACCCACAAATATCCCATCACATGCCCTGTCCTAAACATCCTTGAAAAAAGAGGTTTTCTTCTTCTAATCCTGGTATTTTTTTCCCCCACAAATTTGATTTTTTCCATTTTATCAAAAAGAGGAAAGATAATTGCTTTATGGAAAAGATGAGTGGATACATGTGACCGAGAGCCTTATGCATAAAAAAATAATAATAATAAAAAAATTCTTAAATAAAGTTGTGGCTGTAAATCCTCATACATATGCTGAATTTCAATCCCATAAATCCCTTAACTTTCCATATATACCACACAATCACAAGAGGTTAGAGATGGGTAACTTAGCCAATTCGTAGCATTTCTTGCATGCTAGAGGTAGGTTTGGCAATGGGCTAGGCCCAGGCCTAAATTTTGAACTGATTGAGCTTGGCTTATTCAAAATTTTGATTTTATTAGGCTCAAGCCCGGCCCATTGCTACAGGCTACGTACATGGATGTGCAGAGATTTCTAGAATATGCTAGAAGTATCTAAAAAGGGAGATGTAGTAAATTGTAGAGCATGGTAGAAGCATGCAGAATAGTATGGATATCCTAAAGCATGGTGGGTTGTGGTGGAAGACGGTAGTGTGGACTTATGAACAAAGGTTCTAAAGCGTATGCTTGGCTGTCAGATGATCACCACTTGACACTATCCTAGTCATTCATATAAAGTAATCACAAGGTGGACAATGGCTATTCATTTGCAACCACTTAAATATGAGTTCTCTTGCGTTTTAAGTCTCTCTTGCTTGGGTCCTTATTTGTAGGGCTGTCAACGCATCGGATCATGGTCCAAATTCGATCAAGATCAGATCCAATTTAATCGGATTGGGATTATTAATTAGATTAATGGATCGAAATCTTTGATCTATTTAATAATTAGATCGAATTTGAGTTGACCTCGATTCGATCTACTAACGATTCGATTATAGGGATATAAAAGGAAAAAAAATTCTTGACTACAGTAAAATAAACGGCAAGCAGTTCTTTCCACCCTTCACTACAAGGCTTGTGACTACGAACCTACGACAAAGACAAATATATAAACGATAAGCAGTTTTTTCCATTGTCAAAAGGAATATTAGTTTTGATAAGATTGGATTCGGATTTTGAAAATTTTTAACCGATTGAATGCGGATCATGTAAATTCTTAATCGGATGGGATTTGAATTGGATTCGGATCAACACTAATCCGGTCCGAATTTGATCCGTCGACAACCCTACTTACTCATGCCTCAGTGGTAGGCTCACAAGAGTTTTAACCGGAGGTCATAGGTTCGAGTACCCATTGTGGTAGGCTGGTCCATTGATCAGCTGGGGCTCACGTGTAGGTTGAATGTGGACTGCTAGTCCACTTATTAAAGCCTCCATGTGTTTTGTATTACTGCGACCTACTTGGTGAATTGACCAACACAATTCTTTGGCAAGGGCATGTACATGGTGGGCTCATCGAATGAATGGCATGGATCTCATGCAGGTGTGCCACATTGGACACGTAGGAAAGGGTTAAATATTGCCGGAAACGGGTGTGTGTGTATATATATATATATATATATGGACCATTGATTTTCAATACTTAGATTTTCTTTTCCTAATAGTGATTATTTTAACTTCACGAGTTTTAAGCTGAAAGGATAATTGCCTGATAAGGTATGTGTAATAACTTACAAAAGTATCAAATGGTTGTCCTGACACTCTATTTAAAAATGGAATTGGAGGTGGACAACAGTTTAATTGCGTTCTAAGAAAGCCCAATTAGGTGGGCCCCACCATTTAGATGCCATGGACCCATTGCCTAGAAAAATGCTCTGATGGAGAGAACATTGCTGTTGATACCATGGCCTGCTAATGGACCATTGAATACAAAATAAGCAACAATCCACATTCAGTAGGGAGGGAAAAGTCCTATCTTTTTGTGAGGGTAATCCGACCAATGGAATATTCTGGCTATGTGGCCCAACCATGATGTAATCTGATCCTAACCGTCTAACTGGTGATCATCAAATGAATGAACTTATTGGACGGTCAAAATGATTTTGGGGCTGTTCTCCATACATTTTAGGACCCATGATTTTGTACAGTCCAGATTGGGTTGTATGTGGGCCACCTGTAAGTTGAATGCGGGGGGCCAACTTTTGGAGAGATGTGGCAAATGCACATGCTTGTCGTGTGCATTCCTTTACCAATGGAACGGTCTCTTTCTAGTTTCAAGTTCCTGCCTTTAGTTATAGGGAACTCAGTTATTGCAAGTGGGGCCCATGGTTCAGTAATCCAGAACGTTGATCATATGGAACGTACGGTGGATGCACTGGCAGATAAAAATCTCCAAGATAGGAAGATCTTAGCAAATTAATGCTGGGTTTTCTCCCAGTTGTATGTGGACCGCTGTTGTGTCTCTTCATAACCGTCTATTTTCAGGGCATGGATCAAAGGTTAGGATTTCCTTATTGAGAATATTTTTTTGAGGCATGGTCCATCCACGTTGGGTCCCACCAGACCACAATCTAATTCACTAATCCATGGGCCCCACTTGTAGAAACTGAAAGCACGAGTATAATCTGCTCATCTTCGGGTGGATCCAATAACTCAACGAGAAAGAATCAATATCTCGGATGGCTATATATCTTGATATTTTATCAATTTAACGATAACGATATATTACCGAGAAGGTACAAAGCTCCTCGTTAATGGCGACGTGTGCAGAAGGAGAAGAGGATTCGCGGACAGCGATTGCCTGCCGTACGTGTCCGCAGATATTTCGACGGACAAGGTTCTGCCACGTGGCAGATGAGAAAAGTGTGGTGGTCCTGCATCCTAGCTGGGCGTGGGCCCCATCAGCGGAGGACAGATCCATTGAGAATTCGACAGCAGTCCGTGGTCTCCGTCCGACGTGGCGTACGGAATTGATTTGACGCGGGATTGAAAGCGTACAGTTGGCTGTCTCTGATGAGGGTGGGCCACATCTCCGACACACGTGTTGGGATGCGAGAACTGTTAAAACGGCCATCGTTGCGGTAAAAAGCAGGCCGTCGGCAATCATTGAGTCGTTACAAGCCCGATCAGCCAGCTCAACGCATTAATGCCACGAATTTGTTTTCCCTTGTAGACTCGCTAGCGTGAGATTTGAGAGTTTTCTTCGCGGGGTACTGGAAAGGAGCCAAGATTATACTCAATCCCTGCCGTTCATCAGGTCTATTAACTGAGAGAAGTTACAACCGTCCATTCATTAGATGGTACACATGGTCTGAGAAAGTTGGACTAGTTTCAAAATACTCTAAGATAAAGGTGCGCGTGTGGCCCACCTGATGAGTGGACCAGATTGATTATTCTAGTAGAGCATCATCATCCTAAATCCTGCATGGAAAAAAAAAAATCACCGAAGTGATCTTCTGATGAACGTGTGGCCCACCTAGGATGGGAGCTACCGGATGAACGTTCCGGATATGTTGGGGAAGAAACTCCGATAAAGATTTTTGAGTTGAGGAATTGTTGCTGTAGACGCACCATATTCAATCGTCAAACAAAACGGCATCATTTTTACTGACGTGGCACATGTATGATGGATCTGGTACGTTGATTTGGTGGACCACACATGTACGAAAAAATGGACTATAAGAAAGGAATTATAACCAATGTTGTATCAATGCACGTGTTCAGCTGCTGAGTGGACGACCTTTTCTTCTTTTTATCGTGTGGTGCGTCTTTGGCACACGCGCGCCACATTAGCACGTGTGGTGCGTCTTTGTTTGGCGCTGGGAACTCTGGAATTAGCTATCACTTCCTGAGTTTGACTTGCCAAAGTAAAAACTTTTGGTGGGGAGGAGTTATTTTGATACTCTGGCAGAGTATAGTACCTGATACACAGGTACTCAGGAATTGTACACGTGGCATGCATGAAATCAAATTAAACCGATTAAACCGTGGGACCTACTGTTGTTAACTTAGTATCCCAAAATCAAGTTGATTGATTAATTCTAAACCTCTGATCAGTTGACACCTTTTCTTTGAAACAAGGCCATCGAAAAATTCTAACCGTCCAATCCAAAGTCTGATAATCAATCAACGTTGTGTTTGGTTCATCGCACATCTAAACTGGGACCCACAATTTGGACCGTTTAATTTAAATTACGTATGCATAACATATGCAATTTTTAAATTATTTCTAACTGCCTCCATATCATCCACTCCACTCAGTAAAAAAATTTCTTTGAATGGAAATGACTGTAGAAAGGTGCTTTCCAAAAATCACCTTCCACGTGGCGCATATCCCTAGTGGATTTGGATCATGGCATTTTGATTTTTGGAATTTTACTCCAGGGCGGTGTTTGATTTTTCATTTTCTACGGATTTACCTTGTAAATAACACATTGTTATTACTTACCTTGATTTGAAATTGGTCCGGAGAGAACTGATATATGTGGCCCCACTGTGATGTATATGATATATCCATGCTGTCCATCCCTTTTACTGGTCCATTTTAGGGCATGAGCCTAAAAATGAAGCAGATCTAAAGCTCAAGTGGCCCACACAACAAAAAACAATGGTCATAAAATGTTTATTATTGAAAGTTTTTCTTCCTGGTGCCCACAAGATCATTTATTTATCTTTTAACCCATTCATAAGGTCACACAAATTTATTTATTTTTTTAATTTCTTTTATGGGTTATAAGTTCACACACCCCATTGTTAGTACACCCACCCACGCTTGTTAGTCACATAGAGTTGTACATAAGTCGAGCTTAATCGAACTTTGCACAGCTCAGCTTAGGTTTGGTCAACAGGGGACCTGGGCTCGGGCTTGGCTCGGCTCGGTCTTGGAGCCCAACTGGCAGGCTTGGCTTAATTTGGTCAAGCTTTCAAGATAAATCCAAGCTTGTTCGAGCTTCAAGCTTTCGAGCATAAATTCAAGCTGAGCTTTTGAGGTTAGGGATTGTTGGAATAGGCGTTGCCCAAGGATGAAGGGAGGTCGACTATTGAACAAGGTTGAAGACTGCCAAAATGGTCAGGCGTTGGCTGGCCAGCGACGAGCGGAGAGAGAAAGAGATGAGAGAGAGAGAGATAGAGAGAGATCAGAGGGTCGTGATCCTCGTGGAGGCTAGAAAGCGATCAAGCAAACGGGGGTGAGGGTGACTAGGGTTTGAGGGGGGCAGGTGAGAGAAAGGGGGCTTGATGAGAGAGAGGAGACAGCGAGCTCGAATGGAAAACTTTTAGATTTTGAAGATTTTATTTTTTTATTTTAAACTTTTTTATATATTATATAATAATATTAATATATAATATATTTTAAATACCAAGCCTGTACACGAGCTGAGTGAGCGATTGAGCTAGTTGAGCCGAGCCGAGCCGAATCGAGCTCAGGCCAAGCTCGAACTTGTCTTAAATTTTCAACGAGCCCATAAAATAGCTCGGCTTGGCTTCTTCAACCTTACTGAGCTAAGACAAATCGAGCTTTTTCAAGCCGAGCCAAGCGAGCTTTTCAAGTTGCCTTCGTTTGTGTACTACTCTGTAGTCATATCACAATGTTAACCACCCCCACTATGGGAATTGATACACAGACTTGGATAAGACAAAAACACAAATATCAACTGATCGACCTCAAAAAGTTTTTAATAGCAGGCATTTAATACCTACTATTTTCTGTAGTATGGTCCACTTAAGCTTTGGATCTACTTCAATTTTGGACTCATGCCCTAAAATCAATTGGTAGAATGGATGGACAACATGGATAAGTCACATACATTATAGTGCGCCGCATATGAAATTCACACCTCTCCTTAGTTTTAATGTTAGAAAAGTGGCGTGTCTAGCATCTACATTGAAAACGATGCATGAATTACACTGGTAATTAATTATTACCTTTTTTTAAAAAATATTTATAGGGGCAATGCATAAAACAAACAACCCTCGAGTAAAATTTAAGTAGGTGAAATTTGAACCTCATATTAATAAGTGTTCATGGTTTCTAAATATATGTTACACACATAGTCATGCTCACCTGAGCACCTTTTTTGGTGAGTACCTATGCACACCTTTGGACATGTGGCAGGGGTACAGAATCCAATCGGTCCATGTGATGTGGCACCTCATAAAACCTCCATGGATTAACTTTCAGTTTTATCCAAAACTCTGGTAGGCCATAGCAAAGGGAGAAGCAAATCAAGGGAGGAAACTATTTTCTTTTGCCATGGCCCACCAAAGTTTTGGATTAAGTTAAACGTTGACTTGGAGGTTTCATGGGGTGCCACATCATGTGGATTGATCAGATTTTGTGCTCATGACATGTATGATCAAAAAGTGATCATGAGTTTTCATGAGGACCGATTGCTAAGTGAGCATTTCACTATCATAGAGAGAGAGAGAGAGAGAGAGAGAGAGATTCTCACCTGCGCACCTTTGCACACATGTCATGGCACAAAATCTAAACTATCCATGTGATGCGGCACCCCATTAAACCTCCAGGGCTCAACTTTTAACTTGATCTAAAACTCTTATGGGCCATAGCCAAGAGAGAGGCAAATCAAGGAAGGAAACTGTTTCCTTTTTCCATGGCCCACCAAAGTTTTTTATCAGGGTAAAAGTTGGGTGCCAGGGGTTTTATTGGGTTTTGCATCGCGTGGACCGCTTATATTTTGTAATCATATCATGTGAGATGAGCTCCAAGTGAGCATTATATTTATAGAAGAATGCTCACCAGAACTCATGAGTACTTTTTGAGGACTCATCACATATAATATGAGCTCAAATTTGAGCCGTCCACATGATGCAGAACCTTAAAAAACCCCCACAGTCCAACTTTCAACCTGATCCAAAACTCTAGTGGGCCGTAGCAGAGAGAGGGAGGCAACCAAGGGAGGAAATTGTTTTCTTTTACCATGGCCCACTAGAGTTTTGAATTAGGGTGAAATTTGGGATGTGGTGGTTTTTTTTAGTGTTGTGTCACATGGACAGCCAAATTTTGGGCTCATAGCATGTGTGATGAATCCTCAAAAAGTGCTCACAAGTTGTGTCTCGCCTGCTAGCCTAGTTAGAAGAAGCTTAGGTGTTTCAACAACAGCTCTCAGATTCGAAATGACAAGGAGATACACTAACCCGCTGATGTGTGGGTGCATCGTGTGACTAAAAGACTAATTTAGAACACTAATAAATGATTATTTATTTATTTATTTTGGGATTCCTACTCTGGGTGGAATTTCCAGAAATGTCGAAATGAGGCTATTTTGGTGTTATATTTTATTCAAGTACTCCTTCACAAGCATCTCTCCATGTCTTTTGAAAATTTTCTATCAAAGGTGGAAATACCAAAATTCAGTGAAAAGCTTGTGGAATCATGAAAGCAGTAAACAATTCATACAAGAACTGGGTGCTTTATCACAAGCATGAATATAATCCACACAAAATATGTAAAAAGAATTTACTAGGAGGAAGATTAAAAACTACAAGACTTTTCTTGAACGGATCTCTCAATGTTCCAAAATCCGAAGGGTCATTTTGGACTAGAAATCTCCTCAGTAAAAGAAATCATAATTGAAACAATCATAATTTTAATTGAACTATGTTTAGATTGCAAAGGACCCAAAACGCGTGTATATGAAAATTCTAATGATTATGCATGATTACTTCCATTTTTACTATAGAAAGTAGGATTCTAAAGTAAATCTTATTTGGATGATAAATAGAAATTCTACAG
Source organism: Liriodendron chinense (assembly GCA_003013855.2). Classification (NCBI taxonomy): domain Eukaryota; kingdom Viridiplantae; phylum Streptophyta; class Magnoliopsida; order Magnoliales; family Magnoliaceae; genus Liriodendron; species Liriodendron chinense. The sequence goes on along the minus strand of ML058484.1, from coordinate 657,926 downwards.
TTTATTACACAATGGTAATGCTTATAGAAATCCAACTATCCCAACCTCAACTTAACATATTATCGAGGGAATCCTAATAAAGGGATTCCTCTCGACAATCCTAATAAAGGGATTCCAAGGCATTTCTAAAATGATAGAAAAAAGATTTAATAATTATTAAAGATTTGATTTCTTTCACCTATGTAATTCTTTTATCTAAACTAGCTCACCCTTTTGAGTCAAATTCCAAAAACCCTAATATAAAATACAGTTCCTACACACAAGATCTTACCATATCCATGATAAAATTATTCTTGTTTTACGCTCTGAAAGGCACTTATGAAGCCATGATCAACCCCATTGGCCCCCAAGCAAACACACTAGGAATAACATAAAATACGACACACACATATATATAACACAAGATTTACATATTATTTATATGGTGGCCCGCCTGAATGATGATTTTATGAAACATAGCCATTATAATCTAACTCAAATTAAGTTGAGTAAATCAATTTCAATTTCAAGAGCAGCATCATTTTGGTACTACCATCCCACACTATGTGTTTATTTTGGAATTTTTGGAGTGATAATACCATCTCGGACTTAATCATGGGCTTGTCTTCAAACTAATTCATTGCACTTGGACGATAATTATCATCATCACTAACGTGGCCAACACATGTGACATGTACCATGTGTCTGACCCATCATGGGTCCCACACGTCCTGATTGATGAGAGGCACATACTACAGCTTTTTTTTTTTTTTTTTTTTTCCTTCTTTGGACACTTTATATAAGGTCTGAGATTTGTACCTGAAGGGAAGGGAGGAGGGAATTTGAAGCTATGGATTGCCTAAAAAGATGTTGAATGGACGGCCAGGATGTGTTCCTTGACTCTCGAGGCCTGGCATGGCATGGAATTATTGTATGTACTTTTGGGCCATGGACCCGTCTCCCTCTCTTTCTCTGGTGTGTATGCTGGCAAATGTACTTGGATATGGAGAGATTGACATAACCTTAGGATGGTGATCAATGGGTCACCTTTTCTCGATTGGCACTGCTCGTGTGGGGCCCACTTGAGAAAAGGCTATTTTGGGCGGCCCATGAAAGAAATAGGACATTGACCTATATCATTGGGTGTCTAGATCAATCTTTTTCTTATTTCAAGTTGTGCTTTCTAATCTTTAATTAAATGGTGGTGATCCATCCACTGCAGAGATCTCCGCGTGCACATTCATAGATCCAGACTGTCCAAATCCTGGGCCTTGTTGTTGATGGAGAATGTTCCCAAGAATGCAACCCATTTGACGATCCTAACCATCCCAACTGGTGACCATCAAATGGGCGGCTAAAACTAAGGGGTCAAACAGCTGCTAATATCAGATGATCCAGACCGTTCAATCTTATTGATTTTTAGGCTGTGTTTCATTCATGATGGGGTCCATGATTCTTACAACCTGGATTGACTTAAATGCATGTGATGCCTGCCGTGGATGAATTGCCACCATTTAATAAAATGGCAAGGAACTCACATAATCGTCTTACCCCAGGTTACGTGGATCATCTGTTTTCACCGGGCGTACTGAGGTCTTTCATGGGCTGTGTCCACTTTCACTTCTAAAACAACCATCTTAGACAGCTTCTTTTTGGAATTATCCTTCGATGGATGAATAGATCATGAATAATTGGGAAATAGGGCCCACTTAAGAGTGCATCTGGACCAGTGAGAAACATGTGAGAAACCATTGTAGGCCCCACTAGAACCTTAAGCATTAGAGATGAGCTCAGGGACAGACCATCATCTGGTCATGTTAGGTTGTAGAAGCCTTCACATCAGGTCGCTACTCAATCTCTTACTTGACACATACATTAGCCTTAAATCAGGTCTAATCATGGTCCAATCGTAGGTTGCATCCATGTGGACCACGTCGCCGTCGATCGCCAGGTGGACGCCCCCAGACACTCATGCAACGGATCACTCCTGAGGAGAGAAAAGCAATGAACATAGACGCTCGACGGTCCTTAATTAGGGCCAGTATCTAATCAATCCTAATCTCATCTTAAGGATTGTCGGTGGGCCAAATCATTATCTGAGGGCTGGCTCCAACATGACCTCACACTGGAGCCAGCGGTACCACGAACAGCGTCGCTTCTGTAATATTTGCCATGTTCCAGACTACTAGTCACATGAATGTTATATTAGGGGCTGGTTTCTACTTACATACAAAGGCAGTTTAAATGGCCCCACAGTACATTTTTTTCATATGACATATGAACCGTTAATCAAAACTTATCCACTGAGATACTCTTTGATCCCAAAAGCCCATTGCATTTCAATAAGTAGGTTGGCTACATTAGAGGATGAAAATTCTAGATCCCTCCGTCCATTTTGAGAATGACGTTTTCATCCTTTAAGAAAATATATATCAACAAAGCTACTCTCACCTGCCAGAGTAGGTTTCTTGAATTGCTCCAACTGTTAATTACAAATTTGCCATTGCCATTTGGTTATTCGCTTCAATCCTCAATTGTGGCCCACCTTCAATAACTTATATAATCAAAACCGTCCATATTTTTTATTAGGTCATGTTTGGTTATGGTTAAAAAAATTAGGCTAATCCAACATGTGGTTTGGCCATATGAAATCTCAATAATTTACATTTTGTGGACCATTAAAATAAATGAAACTGTTTTCTTAGGTGGGGTCCATATGAGCTTTTGATTTGTCTCATCTTTTGGCTCATGTCCTAAAATTGTCTCCCCAAATGGATGAATGGTGTGGCTAGAACACACACATCTCGGTGGGCCCCCATGAAAGTTGGTGATGTCACTTCAAGCTACGTCACATCCATATGCCATCCGATTTTCATCCATAATCACTGTACTCCACGTCGTAAATTATTATCATGCACCGTGATCGTTGGTTGGGCCCACCTGAATGCTTCTTGTAAATCCACGTCGTCCACCAGCTTTTGGGATACCACTACGACAAGGGATTAAAGAATGAGCTTGAGTAACGATTGGAGCGAGTCGTAAGAGAGAAAACAGACGTGATATGAGCAACCACCGTTAAAATATTATGACGCATTATTTTTAGGACTTCTGAAAGATACCTAAGCACTTCAGAAGAGGCTCGATCTATGACTGATTCCGTTCAAAATTGACGTGATCGGTATGTTGTCCGCGATAGACATCCCTGCGAAATTTCGGACTCCATCGAAATCTATAAGCACAACTATTGCCCGATCCGGCAAATAGGGCCTTTTCGATAAAGAAAGTGGCCTGAAGACCTCGGAACGTCTTTATCGGAGTCTGGTCCATCTCAAAACCGACGTAGAGACTCTCTCGTCATGAACATGCTACCGAGGGAAATTTTGAACTCCACCTATTTTGGCATCCATGCTTACTTACTGTTTTAGATTTTCGTACCAATCTTCCAAATGACACCTAAACACTTCAGAAGAAGTTCGATCTGCGACTGATAACGTTTAATATTGACGTGTACGGTATGTTGTCCGCGACAGATGTCCCCACGAAATTTTGGGCTCCATCGAGATCCATAAGCACAACTATTGCCGGATCCGACAATCAAGGCCTCTAGTTAAGGAAAGTGGCTTGAGAGCATCGGAACGTCTTTATTGGAGTCCAGTCCATCTCGAAACCAATGTGGAGACTCTTTCGTCCTAGACGTGCCACCGAGGGAAATTTCGGACTCTACTTATATCGGAATCCGCGCTTACTTACAATTTTGGAGTTTCGTATCAATCTTCTAAAAGACACCTAAACACTTCAAAAGAGGATTGATCTACGACCGATTCCACTCAAAATTGACGTGGACAATATGTTGCTCGCGACAGACGTATCCGCAAAATTTCAAACTCCATCGAGATCCATAAGCACAACTATTGCCCAATCTGGCAATCAGGGCCTCTCAATAAGGAAAATTGCCCGAGGGCCTCAGAACGTCTTTATTGGAGTTTAGTCCATCTCGAAACCGACATGGAGACTCTCCAGTCATGGACGTGCCCCCAAGAGAAATTTCGGACTCCACTTGCGTCGGAATCCGCGTTTATTTGCAGTTTCAGAGTTTTGTACCAATCTTCTAAAAGACATCAAAATACTTCAGAAATGATCGATCTATAACCGATTCCACTCAAAATTAACGTGGAGGGTATATTGACTGCGACAGAAGTCCAGGAAAAATTTCAGACTTCATCGAGATCCATAAGCACAACTACTGTCCGATCCAGCAATCAAGGCCTCTTGGTAAGGAAAGTCGCCTGATGGCCTCGGAATAACTTCATCGGAGTTCAGTCCATCTTGAAACCAACGTGGAAACTCTCTAGTCATTGATTTACCGCTAAGGGAAATTTTGGACTCCACTTGTGTCGAAATCTGCACTTACTTGCGGTTTCGGAGTTTCATACTAATATTCTAAAAGACACCTAAGCACTTCAAAAGAGTCTCGATCTACGACCGATTCCACTCAAAATTGACGTAGAGGGCATGTTGTCTGCGACAAACGTTAGCGCGAAATTTCAAACTCCATCGAGATCCATAAGCACAACTATTGCCCAATTTGACAATCAGGGCCTCTCGGTAGGAAAAGTGGCCTGATGGCCTTGGAATGTCTTTATCGGAGTCTAGTCCATCTTGAAACTAACGTGTATATTCTCCAGTCATGGACGTACTGCTACGAGAAATTTCAGACTCCACTTGCATTGGAATCCACGCTTACTTGTGGTTTCATAGTTTCGTACCAATCTTTCAAAAGACACTTAAACAATTCAAAGGAGGCTCAATCTGCGACCAATTCGTTTCAAAATTGACGTGAACGGTATGTTATCTGTGATAGACGTTTCTGTAAAATTTTAGAATCCATCGAAATCCATAAGAACAACTATTGCCCAATCCGGCAATCAGGGCCTCTCGGTAAGGAAAGTGGTCCGATAGCCTCAGAACGTCTTTATCGGATTCCAGTTCATCTTGAAACCAATGTGGAGACTCTTCAGTCATGGACGTGCCGCCGAGGGAAATTTTGAACTCTACTTGTGTAGGAATCTGCGGTTACTTGCGGTTTCGGGGTTTTGTATCAATATTCTGAAAGATACCTAAACACTTTAGAAGAGGCTCGATCTGCGACCAATTCCACTCAAAATTCATGTGGACGGTATGTTGTACGCGATAGATGTCCTCGTAAAATTTCAGAGTCCATTGAGATCTATAAGCACAACTATTACACAATCCGACAATAAGGACCTCTCGGTAAGGAAAGTGGCACGATGGCCTTGGAAAATCTTTATCGGAGTCCAATCCATCTCGAAATTGACATGGAGAATCTCCAGTCATGGACTTGCCGCTGAGGGAAATTTTGGACTCCACATGCGGCGGAATCCGCGCTTCCTTGCGGTTTTGGCGTTTCGTACCAATCTTCTGAATTAGACCTAAACACTTTAAAAGAGTCTTAATTCGCGACCGATTCCACTCAAAATTAACGTGTACGGTATGTTGTCTGCGACAGACGTCCCCGCGAAATTTTGGACTCCATCGAGATCCATAAGTACAACTATTGTCTGATTTGGCAATTAGGGCATCTCGATAAGGAAAGTGGCCTGATGGCCTCAGAACGTCTTTATCGGATTCCAGTCCATCTCAAAACCGACGTGATACTCTCTAGTCATGGATGTGCTACCTAGGAAAATTTCGGACTACACCTGAGTCGGAATCCATACTTACTTATGGTTTCGGAGTTTCGTACTAATCTTCTAAAATACATTTAAACATTTAAAAGAGGCTCGATCTGCGACCGATTGTACTCAAAATTGACGTGGATGGTATGTTGTCTGCGAAAGACGTCTTCGCGAAATTTCAGACTCTATAGAGATCCATAAGCACAACTATTGTCTGATCCGGCAAACAAAGCCTCTCAGTAAAGAAAGTGGCCCGATGGCCTCGGAACGTCTTTATCAGAGTCAAGTCCATCTCGAAACCGACGTGGAGACTTTCCAGTCATGGACGTGCCTCTAAGGAAAATTTCAGACTCCACATATGTCGGAATCCGTGCTTACTTGCGGTTTCGGAGTTTCGTACCAATCTTTCGAAAGACACCTAAACACTTCAAAAGTGGCTCTATCGGTGACCGATTCCTCTCAAAACTGACGTGGACCGTATGTTGTCCGCAAAAGACGTCCCCATGAAATTTCAGATTCCATCGAGATCCATAAACATAACTATGGCCTGATCGGTCAATTAGGGCCTCTCGGCTCCGAAAGTGGCCCGAGGACCTCAGAACGACTTTATCGGAGTCCAGTCTAGCTTGAAACTGACGTGGAGACTCTCCTGTCCTGGACGTGCTGTCGAGATTAATTTTGGACTCCACATTCGTCAGAATTCGCGCTTACAGTTTTGGAGTTTCATACTAATTTTTTGAAAGCCACCTAAATACTTTAAAAGTGACTCTATGGGCAACCAATTCCACTCAAAACTGACGTGGACCGTATGTTGTCTGTGAGAGAAGTCCTGCGAAATTTCGGACTCTATCGAAATCTATAAGCATAACTATGGCCTGATCAGGCAATCAGGGCCTCTTAGATCCAAAAGTGGCCAGAGGGCCTAAGAACGACTTTATCAGAGTCCAGTCTTTCTTGAAACCAACTTGGAGATTCTCCTGTCATGGACATGTTGCCGAGGGAAATTTCGGACTCCACCTGGTCCACCTAAGATTTGGATCTGCTTAATTTTTGGGATCAAGTCCTAGAATGAGATGGCAAAACGGATGGACAGCATGGATATACAAGGCATTCAGCAAGTCGGTCAGGGAACACCCACTAACATGTTAACCAGGGAACACCTAATCTACTCCCTTTAGTGGATGGGCCATCCAAAGTTTATCAATTATGTCTAGGTTTTTATCATTGAACCATGGGCCCCACTGCTACAACGATCAAATGAGGGGAAAGCTTTGTTCTTTGGCAGAGTGTGATGGATGATACACAGGTACTTAGAAATTACTCTAGCAATTATAGTTCAAAAACTCGGTGAATCGACTGAGAACGTGTCCAAATCAACTTGACTCGGCTAGTTTATCACCCATGAAAGATACAACGCTCCCAGGCCATATAAGCCTGAAAAGGGGGCAATGCAACCCTCTATCAGCCGTACACCGAAACAGATTTGCAAACATTGGTTTTTACTGTTCTCCTGCCCGATTCACACATGACTAGACCTTGACTCGCTGTTGACTCGTTCGATTCATAGTGACTCGTGTCCAGTCACTCACACAGTCGTGCTGAACTTTCTTTACCTTAAAAAAGTCCAGAGGAAGATCCAAACGCATGTCCTCCTCAAGGGTAAGCAGTGCTGTCAATTGAGAATCAGAACGGTCGAACCGGCCACATATTTCCAATAGGGACTATACCTCGGACGGTCTGGATTGATGTGCATGTGTGCAGAATGCCACGTGTTATGGTTAAATGGGAACGACTGGACACCATAGTTCGGAAATGAGCTCTTTAAATTAGGACCTCGAGTGTGACTCGTGCGCGTAGGATGGAATAAGTTCCTTGCTGAACACATGCCAGATATGACACGTATGCACGATATCTATTCTACACCGTTCATCAGGTGGGGCTCACTCTGGAGATTCCATGGACTAAAATGTAGTCCAGTCTCTTCATCAGGTTGATGACACTTGTAGGTTGAATATGGACGGTTGCCATCTCTACATATCCAATCTTCTCATAATGTGGGCCCACTTCATCAGTTGATTGGGCTGATTTTCAGGTAAAAGAACCCACCGGATTGATGGTACAGTATCATTCTACTCAAATTAATGCCATCAAAGAGGGGTTGCTATTGCAAAAATGAGATTGGCTATGCCCACACGCGTGTACAAGTAAGCTAATGAACACGCTCCACTACCTGGATGCGGATTAGCTACTGAGAGGTTGATGTGACCAAATTGGTTGGTCCCTAGCGGTCCAATCAACTAGCTAGCTGGCCTTCATGCATGTATGGCCCAAAAGTAAATACTGTAATCCGGATCCTCTGTTGGCTCCAAGTAGAGAAACCCTGTTTGGAGCCTTTTTATTGGACCACGTCATTACATAAGTTTGCAACACTGTCACATCCTCATTCAACCTGGTCACACCTCAGTGCAACCTCATCATACTGATGTCATGCAGTATGATGTGGACCAATGAGAAGGCTCCAAGCAAGGTTTTCTTTCTCGGAAGCCAACAGAGGATCCAGACTCATTTTTTTAATGATTTGTTGCATCCAATCAACTACATGGATTAAATTATGCCTTTGGTAAAAAGATGGGACATATATAGCTAGTGATCATGTGGATCACAATAGCATCATTTCATAGTTTATTCGTTTCATGGTCTAACATGAATATACTGATCGACCAGCCCACTAGCAATATCAACCTCAAATTTGCTCTCGTGAAAAATAGGGGCTAAAAAATTATTTGGACGGACTGGATCGATGAGATTGATGGGTATGGGCCCGATGTATAACAAGTTATGTCCACCTTTAAATGGTCATAAACAATTTCATCTAAAGGTGTGGTCCACCAAAGATATCGATTAACTTTATTTCTTAATAAGTACTTAAATGAAATAAAAAAAATGGATGGATGGTTTAGATAAAAAAAATCAACAACGTCCTTACAGAGTCGGGGGCACGAATTGGGGTGTAGTAAACGTTCTACTTACTAATCTTGATGCAAGTATGGCCCACAAGTGTTTTTATGATGATCCGTTCTGTCCATTCAACTGTACGGATTAAAAATACATTATAGACAAAAATGGGACATACAAAGTGATCAGGTGGACCACAATACAATCAATTCATAACATATTGGTTTAATGGTAAAAAAATGAATCGACTGTTGGGACCAACCTACTGGTCAAATCAACCTCATTTTTTCTTCAGTTATAAAAGAGGGCATGGGAATAAGGATGGATGGTGTTGATCGGTGAAATTGCTTAAAGTGGGCCCCATTTCAAGCTTTAGTAGGCGTTTTGAAAATCAACGGTATGGTTGTAATAAATGGGATGGCAAGGGGCATTTTTAGACGTGAGTTGTGAGTACGACTTTTCAACGAAAAGAGCATAATACGCCCATTTGTAGGTTTAGTGTCACCTACTTGCGCTTGTAATAAAACCGGGCCAATTACATAATACAAACCACACACAAGCAAACCTAAAAACAAGATGAGCCAACTAGGTAGGATTCACTAGAAAGCTTTGTAGGTTAGCTTAACCTAAAATGCAATGTGTCGAGCTTAACCTACAACGTGATGTGTGGCGTGCACCATTTTTGTGCGCATCCGATACTTTCATTATGTCCGCCTGCTTATGTTCTCCTTGCCGCCCAAAAATCAGGCTGATCTAAAACTCAGCTGGGCCACATCACTTAATATGGTCTGGCCTACCTGAGTTCTGAAATGTTCTAGTTTTTGGGCTGTCCATTTATCTTGGTGGGACACATCTTCTGAATGGATTGAATGGCATATACAAGCCACAGTGGGGCCCATGAAACATTTGAAAGGTTTTTAATGGTGGGTGTCTCGTACCAACTGTTTCCTGTGGTGTAGCCTACTTGAGTTTTGGTTCGGCCTGACCTTGGGTGCGCAGGGAAACATGAGGGGACGCACATGATGGACAGATTAGATGTCATGAATGCATCACAGCCACTTCAAACAGCCCATATCCCGCCATCCGTATTTCACCAGACACGCCAAACACCCCACCCACACCGAATTCCACACAATTCTCAATTTGGGGTGCAGCCAAACAGGCCCATAACCCATGGTTGACTTCAGGCAAGAGGTCATGTGCTTCCATATGACAAGGTCAGGAATTCATGATTCGTTTTCTAGGGTGTGGAACATCTCATGGTTTATTTTAGTTTTTACTTAAATTGTAATATTTTATTTAGTGGACATACTAACACAAAGCACATAGCTAATGTCAAAGACGCCTCATGATACATGAATAAAAGGGACAAAAGCTATCCAAAAGGGAAGGATTTTTATATGGGTTTTGGGATTTTCTAAAGCTTGTGAATTGTGATATGTGAAAACTGAATTAAAAAAGAGGGTTGCTTTTCTAAGCTGTGTTGTCGGGATTCCATACACACCCTTGCATGGAATATTTGCCCTTTCATATGCTCCATAAAATGGCTATTTTAATGCAAGGCATCTTCTCTATTTTATAAAGCCATGCTTCTATTTTCTTAATGCAATGGAGGAATATCATAAAAAGCTTTGGTACTCTGGTAGAGTGTGATGGATGATATGCGCATGCATGAGCTTTGAAATTACTTAAAATTGCGTATGTGGTGTACAAGTATTTCAAACTAAGTGGTCCAAGTTATGGGTCCCAGTTTAGATGCACCATGAAACAAAAATCTAGGCTTAGGCGATTATCCGTCTATTGGATAGGTGAACATTTATTGGATGGTTGCAGTGAAAAATATCCAATGATCCTATTTTGAAATACTAGTGTCCATGAATCAGTGGTTAGGATTGTTCAACCAATCTTATATGTGAGACTATAACCTGGAGCTGTTTATTTCACCCGATAACAATGCATCTGACTGTTAATTCTCATGTTTGGTTTATATTTATATATCAACAGTAAAATTATAATAATGATATTTGTATATTAATTTAATATCTAATCATTGCTAAAATACATTGATGTCGTTTGAATTTGAAATTTTGTAATAATTACATGAAAAATGCAATTATTACAAATTACTTATCTCTCTATGTAAGTGATTATTCTCATGTTTGGCCGTGATAAATTCGTAACGATGATACAATTATTTTACATTATTAAGAATATGGCAAAACCAAACAAACCGTTCATGACGTTGGATTCTACAAATTAATTGGTTTAATTAGACTTATATCCATCAATTGTACAAGTGCTTGTGTATCAAGCATCATACCGTGTCAGAGTATCAAATAATTCCCAACAGGTATATCTACACGGTGTGAAATCCTAGAGAGTTCTCCTTTTGGCAAAGTGTACAAAATCCAAGCCGGTCATCTGGTAGGCCCTGCATTGGATGGGCTACATGCCAAAATTCACATGAAGTGGCCGGGAATGTTTGATATCTCCCTTTTGAGAGAAACAGACAGCCACAAGAACTTGTCTTCTATCATCTTTACCCAAATCCTCAGCTAGAATTCCTAGCGTGATTTTTGGGTTATGACCCATCAAAGGTAGGCCACCTGATGATTGGTACGGATCTCATACACGTTGACCAAATGTACCAAAAGCCAGTCCCCCCTAACATGAGTGAAAAAGAGCAACACACACACACACACCACAGTACAAATTCCATATCATTACAAAATTTTGATGGCTACTTAAAAAGTCTCCCTTAGCCCTGTTTAAAGCAAGTAAAAAGATAATTAAAAATACAGTGTTAGGTGAGAATTTGAACAATTTAGCAAAAAAAAAAAAGAAAAGAAAAGAAAAAGAAACATATGGTATACTCTGTCATAGAAACTTTTGTCGCATCCATTTCTACTACGCAAATGCGAAATGTAACATTTAGTAGCCATGTGCCAAAACATCGATGCCGACATTCGGCGGATCCCATGTAAGCTCCAATTCTAGCTGAGATCACTGATTTTTAAGAACTATCACACCACTAGTGATATCAGGACAATGACATTATATCCTCCAATTGAGTAAATTGATTCTAAATTTTTGTGAAAGTCAAGTCCAGAGCAATGGCATACATCAAAAGGCTTGTTTCGATGGAGAGAAAACAAGAAAACATGGAAATTAAAAACTCTTATAGAATTTGCAGAAAATAAAAACCGCATGATTCGATAGTAAGTTTATTTTCTTTATATGAGTGTTGTTTTTTATAAAAATGTTAAAAGGTTAACAGCTAAATAACTAAATCCATTTCTCATAATGTTTTCTTCTCTTTCTTAAAGATATTAATTTAATTATTTTTAAGAAAATTTAAAAAATAATTTTTCTTTTTAAAAAAAAAAATTGAAGAGAAGAAACCATGACATCAGAAAATTCATTATTCTTTTCACAATTTTCTTAAGTATTTTGTCTTAATAAATGCAAATTAGGAACCATTTTCCTGCCATAGCTAGTCAATTGGTACAAGGTTGTACCATTAAGTACCTAAAAATAGGAGAAAATGGAATATCTATAAATTAGGGCGATTTTAGATAGCAAATCCCTTTCACAATGCAAGTATATTCATCAAATGAAGTGGGCCTCAAAAATACTTCTTTGAGAATGAATAAATAAAAATATCTAGGGGCATTTTGGTCATCTTCCAGGAAATTGGGATTGCCTTTTTGCCTTTGTGCTGTGTCGGTGGAGAAGTACAAGAAAAATATTCCAATCAGCTCTGGATGGCCCACTGTGTGGACCACTCTCTATGGATGGAGATACCTTTTATTTTCAATTTATTTTTCTGCGCCTTTTCTGCTTATGAAATTCACATATGTAGCATGTTCAGTGAGCTTCAGCAAGGGTCCCAGTTTTAGCACATGAATGGCCCACGTTCAGTAATCCTGACCGTTGATTTCATTGGCATTGCCTTAGATAATTGATGGTCTTGAAAGTTCGGACCTTTTTCTGCCTTTTTTACCTCTATCTATAGGCCACTCATTGAAGGGTCGGGATCTTAAAATTGGGAGTTTATGGGGGGTATTTTCCATCCACAGTATGACCCATCAGATCGGTGATCTGGATCACTGAAACATGGGCCCCACATGTACATAATTTGGAAAGGGGCTCTTAAAATTCCATCATATGGGCCACCTGGAAAATGCATAGAATGTAGTCGTCTGTTGCAGAAGTTGAGAATTTCTCCTCTAATCAGGAGCATTGTCAACGTACCTTATCATGGCATGAATGTGGCACTTTTTTTTTTCTTTTTTTTAGCTGAGGTACCGTTTGGATGTCCCCCATTACATGGCCACACACCCTTTTTGGCCCAAAACAGAACTGGCAAACATTTCATATCTGGGGCAATCTTATTTAGGAACACCAACTAAAACAGTTCATGGCTCTCGGTGTGGCCCGAAAAGCACAGATTGAGCTGAATATACCCCATCTGTTCCACCAAAATATCAAAATTCAAAACCCGATTATGAGATCCAAACACTCCCCAAAATTAGGTGATCTTGGTAGCGTTTGCAAACAAAAATCGCCCACAATTTTGACATCTTTATTTTTATTTTTTTAGGCTGAAAAACTATGGTTGAATTTGCTATCATGTGGACCCACGACCGACTCGAAGATCACAAAAAATGTGACATCCTCAATTTAGAGGAACATCAATCCGTTGCTTTCGGAAAAGGCGACCCAATCATGCATTGAGTGGTCCACAAAAGCAAGGAAGCCCTTTAACCACCTAAGCAACCATCATTAGGCATATTTCGGTTGAAAGACCGATAAATACCATCCGTTATATAGAACTAATCCATACGTTGTAGCTCCTAGCCGTTAACAATATCAAATTTGAAAATTGGAACCTCTCACATTAAAAGAGTTCGGACCTATGTTATATCATTTTTCATTTCAATTAAGGTGCGTTTGGTGGCTCCGAATATCACAAAATTTCATGATATTTCATGATTTATTAGTCTACTTAATCATGATATTTTGTGCAACCAAATACACCCTCATGCAACATGTGTGCTTTTAACTTTGCCTGTGGGAGTTTTGTGCTCTCATTTCAGGTTTGAAGCCTAAACAGAGGAAAGTTGTGTTAGGTTGGGTAGGCATTGTGAAACTGTGGTCACTTATTGTTTTAAGAGGCGGCTTGCCTACCTTGTGTAAGTAGGTGCATGAAATCCCTTCCATCCATCACGGCATCACCCCTCTTTTAGCCTTGATCCCAAAAAATCAAACTGATTCAAGACTCAAGTGGGCCACCCAGTAAAATTATACCTAAAATCCTCTGAATTCATGTGGTATGTCCTGCCTGAGTCTAATACTATTAATTTTAGGTAATTCTTTCATTTTTATGAGGCACATTGTATGAATGGATAGGATGGAATATAAACAACATGATGGGCCCTACAAAAAACTAAGGGTGGGCATACCCTCTGAATTTTTTCCTATGATGTGGCTTTTTTTTTAGGGTAAGTCATGTAATGCCCCCACTGGTGCTATAAGCAGTGTGGATATTTCACTACTAATGAGTTTTGAACCGGCCGAGACCCCTTGTTGAAACTGTGTAGAGTCTACCAACGAGGCAAGGAGCCAAACCCCTATGATATGGCTTGCTTGAGCTAGGGATGGTCATGATTTTTGGATTCCAAGATAAACATGGGATGGCCTACTTTATGGATGGAGGGTATGTTGAAGCTGCTTTTCAATGGCACTCATACACGTGAAAAATAGCTTCAGCCTACCAAGCATACCAAATGGTGTTTGGGCAGATCATAAAATAGAAGACTTCTTTTTCCCTCAAATCACAAATGAAATAAGAAGAGGTGGGGGTACAATCCTAAGCATATCCTATGTTGTTGAAACTTTGTGAAAGTGCATGCATGATGGAAGAAAAATAAATCATGTTAGGTCTATTTATAGACATCCATGAATCCACATGATCTTAAAACATACTTTTTATGAAGTGGGTGCATGCACTTTCTCTCTCCTTCTTGCGAACTAGCCACCTTGGGGTTTCTACTCTATGTGAGAAGGAAGCTTTCTAAGAGAGGAGCTTTATGGGATTCCTAAGCTACTCTCATGTATTTATACATTTGTAAGTTTTTACCACCAAAATTTTCTTAGGGCTTGTAAGTTTTTACCACCAAAATGTATTTATAGATACATTTGTATCTGTTGTAAATACCATGTAAATAACTAATAATTATAATTTCATCCTGTTTGAAAATACATAGGTATTTCTGCTTTGCAAATCGGTCCGAAAGGATTGGCTTAAATTTGTGGACCCAACCATGATGTATATGACATATTCGTGCCGTCCATCCATTTTACCAAAATATTTTGAGGCATGAGCCGTTAAATGAGGCGGATCCAACACTCAAATGGCCCATGACAAAGGAATCAATGACCCCGAGAAGTTTTTAACAATAGCCACTAGGTGTTTGATTCCCTTTTTCATGTGGTGTTGTCCACTTAAGCTTTGGATCTGCCTCATTTTTTGTCCCATGCCCTAAAATTATCCGACATAGGGATAGATGGTATGGATATGCCACATACATCACGGAGGGCCCCACATATATTTGACGACATCCTCAATTTTAGCATTAAAAAAGTAGGCATCAAATCAACCCTCAACAATGAAGCAATAATTACTTAAGGAACCAATTATCACCCATTTGCAATGCATCTGCCAAGGATTTGGAAAATCAAACAGCGGTTATGATATTTGTAAGGCAATCTTCATAGGTTATTTATAAACTATAAGCAATATCCTCAATATCTTGCCCACTCATGCAATAACTTTAATTGAGTTAAACTAGTCTAATTTTAGATATTTTCACCAGCATATATTTACGTGATCACCATATCTCATACTGTCATATATATACCTTTTTACATATTGCTTTAAGGCATGATGTCATAGGCCTATCATATTCCATGGTCATAATTGTTCATCTAAAAGTAAATCTGAATCAATGATTTTTACTAAACAATGCATATAAAATTTTTGAAATCAATTGTTTAATAAAAACTATTTATAAAATTAGTTTGGCTAGGCACATTGATTATTATTCTAATTCTTAATATAAGACTAAACCCATAAGAGTCAGATCGTTTGTTGAGAATCCTATTCTATGTGAGAACATGGTCCACCTCCCAACTCATCATAATCTACCTAAGAAGCTCACGTATTGGTAAACTAAAACAATCGATTAAATTACTACTAGAACCTCAGTCCTTTCATGTATACGAGTAGGTGTATCAATCACAAAATATGTAGGCTCATATTAGACTCCTTAACTTTGTAAATTTGGTCAATTTATATGCATGCCACACCTACACATGTGTGAGGACAATGTCCCATGGTGGCGACGCACCATACGCATAACGCTGACACCATGTATGGTGGCACATTGATTAAGCCATTTCAACTTGTCTGCTAGTCATAATAGTGTTCTGGGTCTACGAAGAACCAATCAAATTCGCTCTTATAATGTATTTCACATCAAACTTATCCAGTATTAATCCCATAAATAAAGAAACCTCAACAAAATCTTCCAACAAAACTGTTTCAATCCTATCAATTTCATGTATACATGACAATAATGGGCAATAAAGAAAATATATAATATATTGGATAAAAAGAGCAAATATTCCAACACTTTAGATGCCTAAAATGTACCCTCCAACCCATGTTTAGAGGGGCCCTATATCATGGTCAGAATCATTGGACGGATGAGATTTCTTTTGGATGAGGTATCCCGATGTTGGGTCATAATTCATGCTGATTCAGTTGAGGGGACCAATTTTATTTTGCAAGACTCCAATAAACTCTTTTTTTATCCATAAATTGAGATAGAGGAAGTGAACCATGCTTTGAAGTGTATGCGATATCACACATATTCATGCAGCACACTGTGAGCAGGGCATTTGCTTGCTGATATCGTACAGCTCTGTTTAACCCTCTGTTTAATGGACCCCCAAACAAACGGTTAGGATCGTCTGCACGGTGTAAGTGTTTCAGTTACGGTACATCCACAATGGTGCAACAATGTGGACTGTGTACAGTGAGGCACGCACGCACGCACGTGTATTCTCATTATGGTAATGTTATTCACTTGAAAAATGCTACGCAATTCACGGGGAGAGATGGCACAAGTGATTGCATGGCCCAAATTTTTTAGATCATGACCGTTCATCAGGTGGGGGCCAATGTGAACGTGCCATGTTTCCTGATCAGATGTGCCGGATGTTCCTAGATAGAAAGATTATGACCGTTAAACATGTATCACGTGAGAAGATGATGGGAGATTTTTTTTTTTTCCGCCATGAAAAACGTTTTCTCCTAGACAAAGGAGACTATGGGATCCTATGGAGAAGAATTTTGCTACACCCACCACGGATTGTGTACGCTATATATGCATCAATCCCAGCCGTGGGTGACATCCATATTTAGATGGGTGTAGAATGGGGAGAGTGCGGCTCTCTCTCTCTCTCTCTCTCTCTGAGAATCTCTCCTAAATAGCAAGAGATCAATGCTGATCTGGTGCCAAAGCTTTATTGCCCTTGGAACTTAGGTGGGGCCATGATTGATGTTTGTGAGAAATCTACCCTTTCATTCATTTTGTGAGCTCATTTTAGAATGTGAGACAAAAAATGAGCCACATCGAAGAACTAACTGGCCGCACTAAAGGAAAAGGTGGACATGGAAAGAAGCGGATAGCGTAATGAGTAGGCCTGCACATGGGTCAAGTTAGGGTCAAGGTTGGGCCAAATTTTGGACCGAACCTAAACATATTTTAAAGGTTCGGGTTTTGGTCTGGGTCGTGATCGGGTTGGGCTGACCCAATCCTAACCCTACCCTAGTTGCAAAAGGGTCAATCCTAATCCTACCCTACCCTATATGCTAAATTAGGTCAAGTCAGGTTAGATCTAAAACATTTTTTGCCCACAAAAGGTTTTCAAAGGAAATTAACTATTGTTTCCAGTGGTCTAGTCCACATGATATTTGTATATGCTTTATTTTCCGTACCATGGCTCAAAATAATCTATAAAAGAAGATGAACGGCGTGGAATTTATAATTCATACATTGAGGTGGGTCTATAAGGGGTCTTTCCAACATCGCTAGGTTCTGGAGTCTCACCCAAGTTACTCTCCCATGGGACAAGGATTGTGGGGCCCACCGTGATATTTGTGAGAAATCTACTGTGTCCATTCGTTTCTTGGAAGTTACCATCCAAAGTTTCAATTTTCAGGGTGGTTCGGGTCGGGTATACACGGGTTGGGCAGGTTTGGCGTGTATCATAAACCATACCTTAATAAAAACGGTCCAGCCGCATCCACCTAGGGGACCAGACCATTTTCTCTGCCGGGTCAAGATGGATCAGGTTTCTACACGGTTGGGTCTAGCAGGTTAACCAGATAGATGTGCAGCCCTAGTAATGAGTGGGAGCGAGATGAAAGAGAGATGCGATTTCCTGCAAAAGCCTTTGGCATTTGCTGGGAACTTAGGTAGTACTCTCTGTGATGTCTTTGAGAAATCCACCCCATCTATCACTTTTTTGAGCTCATTTTAGGACATGTGACCAAAATCTAGCTTGATCCAAGACTCAAGTGGGCCAAAAATGAGACAATATTTGTGGGGCCATAGGACTTTTGAATCAAGCTAATATTTGTGTTTACAGTTCATCACTAGTAGGAATGAGATTATGAATGGTATGGATGGCATATAAGCATCACTGCGGACCTAGAGACGTTTCAACGGTGGTAATTTCACTACCCACCTTTTCCTTTAGTGCGGCTTACTTGATTTTTGGATGCAGCTCATTTTTTGTCCTGAAATGAGCTCACATAATAGATGGACAGGGTAGAGTTCTCACAAACATCAGACGTGGCCCCACGTAGGTTCAGCAAAAGAAGACTGGCACGGAATTGGCATCCGAACTCTAGCCATTCCGGAGAGATTCTCGGAAGTAAACCGGACTACTGACTCAGTATGCTCTCACATGAATGATGGTAAAAAACAAAACTTCCATGGCCCCCAAGATTTTTTAAACGGTAGAAGTTCAATTCAAACTTTTTCTTGTGGTGTGGTCCATTTGAGATTTTTATATAGCTCATTTTTTTAAAGATTTATTCCTAAAATTACCTTATAAAATGGATGGATGGAGTGGATATAATACATAAATTACGGTGGACCCCCACAGCTACTAAATTCGCTTCCTCAAGGAAGAGAGGATACGAGAGAGACAGACTAGTAATTTTCGCATTCTATGTGAGCGGATTAGGTGAGACTCCGGATCCGCAAGTGCGTGGGACCTCTGACTGTTGGGCCCACCTTGATGTATATGACTGCATCATGCGTCCATTTCTATTGAAAGTCATTTAAGGGCATGATCCAAAAACTGAAGCAGATCCAAATCTTAGATGTACCATAGGACAGTAAACAGTAGTACTTGACCATTAAAACCTTCTTGTAAGCCACAATAGATTTGGGCCAAGATGTTATTTGTGTGGTCTCTTCGTACAGGTCTTTGTGACCTTGTCAATAGGTTGACATTCCGGTGGACTCCATGAAGTTTTTAATGGTGGGGATTCAATCACGTCTGTATCTTGTGGTGTGGTCTACCTGAGATTTGGGCATGATTCAGTTTCAGAATCATGCCCTAAAAATGATCTTTGAAAATGGTTGGACAGTGTGGCTTTAAGGTACATACATCATTGTCGTCCCACCGACCTTGGTGGATCCGGGGTCTCACCTAATCCGTTCTGGCATTCTACACCCAGATTCGGACGTCACTCTCTGGGCTGGAATTGACGCGCATACAGCTCGCGCAATCCATGGGTGGAGCGAAATTCTTTGGGGTCCTACCCAGCCCGTCCCTAGCTAGGAAGGGACAGGGGCTCTGTGGGGCCTACACACTGTTCATCCATTTTTCCATATCATTTAACAGTATCATTTAAAAAAATGAGGCAGATTCAAAGCTTAAGTGTATCAGTCACTAAAGGAAGCAGCGGTGATAATGATAACCACTGTGGAAACCTTCCTAGGGCCCACCACGATGGTTATTTTCTATCCAACCAGTTCATTAGGTCACATAGACCTGGATGAAAGGGAAAACACAGATACCAACATGATCCAAAACTTCTACGGGCCCCATAAGAATTTCAACGGTAGGTGTTTAATCCCCACTGTGTGGTCCACTTGAGAGTTGGAACCACCTGATTTTTGGGTTTATATCGTAAAATGATATGAAACAATGGATGGACGGTGTGGATAAAACCCGTCCATCACGGTGGCCTCTCAGAGCCCCTGTCAGTTCTTAGCCTGGGACAGCGGGGTAGCACCCACTCCGCGTCCATCTCTAAAGGGTTTTGATAAGGTTCAGTGCTCTCTACCACGATGCAGAATCATCCGAATAGCAAATGTTTTTAAGGATGGCCCATCCAGCATAGAATCCAAAATATCAACCGTTCAGATCATCATCTAAAATGCAACTGGGTGAGGAGGCACCGTACTCTATGAAAACTCCATCTCTAATTTGTTAAAAAAAAAAAAAAAAAGAACTACAAGAGACCTTAATGCAATGTAGCACGTGCATGACAAAATCGACAGTTTTAGATAATCAACGGTCCATATAAGCAACACATATGAATCACATGTCGACTGGATCATCTTGATTTTTGGGTCCACATTTGTTCAGTGGACCCCACCTAATGTGTGGCCCTGACCCACACACATCTTCCTCGAATGATTTTCCTCGTCAGGAAAACTGCTCATATTTCATCAAATTCAATGGAAATTCAGTATTTTAAAGTTATCTTCTTTTTATTGGATTTCTCTCTTTTAATTATCATAGCTGTTTATAGAGGCTCTCGAATCAAGGTGGCGGCAGCACGACAGCTAATATTTCTGCATTTTTTATTTGTTTTTTTTAATTGGTTGAATTTTCATATATTGACGCATGCAATTGGAGGAATGAATTCTGAACTGGGTTTCTATCTCTTTTTTATTAATTGAATTTTATTTTTTTATCAGTTCTTTTTGTCTTGGTTTTGGATAGTTGAATGTTTTAAGGGGTCCCCTCATAAAAGCTGGAAACAGCAAGGATTGAAGGGTTGAATGCTTAAACAGTAATTTCTTGAGGGTCCAAATGCAATAAAAAAACATACCAAAAAGCTTGGTCAGGATCTATTATAATAACCAAATGACATTTACACCCCCTTGTTTTAAATAGAGACATCATCTTGTAGACACATCGTCATGATTAGGGTACACCAAATCAAAGATAAATGTAGTAGATGTATCAAAAGTAGGGGGGTGTAAATAACAGGTCCCATATTATAGTACATCATGTTGTATAATATTTTATTTCATTTTCCAATGGTTGCATTATTCAGAATCTTATGAATTCATGCAATTGTTCACTTCTAATCATTGAAGGACCCAAAAATAATTCCATAGATACATTGTAGATTACAGAATCTTCTCTTTTTAATTTTCCTGTTTGTAATCCACACCCATATCATGGTTTTGAATTTTAATACATGCATTGGTGTTTAAATAATGTTTGTTTTTGGGTTCATCTGCATCTTCTCTGTCATATGACAATTAGATATAACACCGTCATGTTTTGTCAATTTCGCAAATACCCTCCCAATGCATTAGAGGAATTAATCCATACCTGATAACCAGGATACCAACCTAGGCTTAGTTGACATGTGAACATACATCTATTAGAAGTTAGAATGATGCAACCAATCTGATTTTCGAGCTCTGTAACAGCTATGGTAGGACCTGCAATCTGAACTACTAGGGTTGAGGTATGTGCTGGCAATGGGTTTATTGATTTGGATTTGGTTGGTTTTGTGATGCAAGGAAAGTATGAAAAATGTGAAGACGAAGATTACTGTCTTTTCTAAGTGATTAAAACCTTGAATCTAGAAAGAGAGTTCTAGAATCCACGAGAAATTAAGATATAAAATATGAATATCTTATTGAATGATGTATAATGACTATGATTTTTTATTATATTATTAATACAAAATTAAACTCTAATTTGAAATTACCAAAAATTGTAAAATTTTAAACTTAATAAAAGTTCTAATTTAACTAAAATAAAATTTTATAGTAATATCTTAAATTAACTTTACAGAGAATTTTTAATATGATTTCAAGTAATTTCTAAAAAAAAATGAAAATACTAAAATTCTAAAAATAAAGAGATACGATAAAAATAAGAATTATTGAAAATAATACTTTTTTTTTTTTTTGAAAATTACAATCGCAAATCGGATGGACGCGACTCACTACGTGGGTTGATTGACCTCGGATGGCTTGCTACATAAAGATTGATAGGTTCGTTAAGTGAGTTATGGTTCACACTTTAAACAATAATTTCTTCCTAGTCTGAATGATTTTTTTCGATTTGGACGTACTTAGGGCCCAGTTACATCGTATCTTATGTAGGATTGGGTCCGAATTTAATAGACTACTTTCGCTTCTGTTTAGCCTTCTTTTGATCAAGTTGTACTAAGAATGCATATGTGCCATATCTTATATTATTTTGTCACAATATTAAACTCAAAATGAGATTAAGGGTAAATTAGTCTTATGCAAAGATAACAATGCTAATTAATAGTGGTTTCTTGCATAAGGCAATCTACAATGAGTCCATGTGATAGAAGGTAGGTATTTGCAAAAATTGGTAAACTGAAGGATGGTATATATCAAATTGTCTTATATCAGAGGGGAGGTAGACGCAGAAAACCTAAGCAAAAACATAACTTTATATTAATTTCTCTCTCTATTATTAAGTGGGTACACAAAACAGTATCATTATGATGCTGTTTAACTATATTAATAATTTGTCGTGATGCGAACTATTTGGTATTTTTTTAAACTTAGAGACAATATGACTAGACTATGTTGGGCGTCTTTTTGTAATTATATGATTAATACTTTTGGTTATAATAAGCGCATGCCACAAGTTTCTTGCAAATGAGGTAAATTAAAATAAAAAAAAGGTTGGTTTTTTATTATTATTTATAAATGGAAAAAACGTAAGAGCTTAAGGGAGTTTTCAAGATTTTCAGTGATTTATTCAAACAAAAAAAAGATACCCATTGTTTTAGAAGATGTCCAAACGTATTTTGTTCTTTCCACGTAATGATGAAACTTTTCAAAGTGATCATGATTTCAAAAAATTACCCAAAGGTGCCTTTTTTCATTTGGGGGTCTAATAAGAGGTATCAGAAATTCAAAATCTGTTGTTTTAATGAAGCGGGGTCAAAGTGGCATGTGGACTACTGAAGTGAATTCTCAATCTGCTAATCGGGCCGTTTGCGTGGGTGATTGAAACCGTTCAAGAGATCGGTCCCATCATAGATAGGGCCATAATAAAAAGTGTAGATTGCTACAAATGATCTTAGCCATTTGATCCATAGATGGTTGAAATCTTCCACTTTCTGAATGGTTAGGATCATTTTTATAGAATGTGAGAGATATTTCAGTGTCCTATTGTGCGTGGGACCTACCTCTTGAAATGGGTATTGTACTGATCAATTCTACAGAACAATTTTGCGTTAGTCATCCCTGGACTACCTCCCTTATCCCTATTGCATCTACACGTGTCTCTGTCTTTATTGGCTTGAGACATTTTTGTCCTCACAATTAGCCTTCACAATATTTGTCAAGAAATGGTAAATTTGTAAAAGAAATGTAGCTGTTTGGCACCAAGTAGCTGTTTGAACTCGCGTGTAATGATATAGATTCTACCTGCTTCCACACACTTCATTTAATGCATGTAATTAGTTAGCATGACCTCTCATCTTTTCTAGTTAGAAATATTGAGCATCTAATTAGGAAGAGTACCGTGAGATAAATGATCCATGAGACTTTTTTTGGGGTTAGTACAGACGCCACTATTAGTACACCCACCTCCACTGTTACTCACACAGCAATGTTAGCCACCCCCACTTGAGAGTCGATACCAAGCCCTTAGTGTTGAGACGTGGTTATCTTCACTCCGCCTATATAACATCCCTTACCTACATTTGTTGTATCCATCATTTAAGATATTGATCTAAAAATTAAGTAAATTCAGAACTCCATTGATCCACAACAAGAAAAACATTCATACTGTTCCCTTCTCTCTTCTGTCACAAGTATCAATGTGTAGCTCTCTCTCTCTCTCTCTCTCCCCTCCTAATCTCCTCCATTTTCTCTCTGTATCGCCTCACTCCGTTTGTGTTGCATGAGCTACACACCTAATGCTAAATAACACAAGCTTCACACACACATGAGAAATTCTTAAGCATAATATGTCACAATGATCCTAAATGCAATAGTACACTCGGTCCAATTTGGATGTTGGATGAGTAAAAGACAACTTAATGAAGGGCTAGAATCATACAAATTTGGGTAATTTGATAAAAACAGTCTAAACACATATTATAAACACATATTATAGTTTTCAATATTCTATGAACACCCTCTCTCTGATGCGTGAGCGCATGTGTGAATGTGCCATGCGGTTAAGAAGATTTCTTTCATTGGATGGGTGTTCCCATTGTATGTGCATAGTTGATTCTTTTGGGGGTGACAACAACCGGATATATATGATTTTTTCTTGTTTGGCTTGGCCGCCTTGATTGCATAATACCTTTTCAAATGGCCAGAATAGTAAGTTTCAAATTATTGGAGTCGCCACTAGCCAATTTGGTAGTTTTGGCTTATAGTTGGTCAAAGCTGTAAACTTGCCTGGTAAGTAGGGCTGTATATCGAGCCGAGTCGAGTCGAGGTGGGCCAAGCTTGGCTTGACTCGTCTATGCTCTCCTCAAGTTCGAGCTCGAGCTCAAGCTCACCCTCGAGCTTATAATTGGAGCTTGCCTTGTTTGCTAAAACTTTCGAGGCGAGCTAGTTACCTCGAGTCGAGTCAAGCTTGCTCCCACCTCAATTTATTATATTTTTTAATAAAAATTAAAAGTCAACAATATTAAGTTCAAGAAGTCACACATACATTAGGGGAGAATAGTATTTCTACAGGTGGGACCCCACCATTAAAATGACCTAGCTCTGATCGGATTTTTCTTTATCTAGGTCACACAAGCATTGAATGCAGACCACTAGTAATATTTTCTGAACCATAATTAACACAGTACATGCATAGCTCACCACATGAATGGACTGCCCTAATTATTGTGTGGACCATCTTCATGATGAGGCCCAGTTGATTCATGGATCAGATGCACCACCTCCCTCGTAAAATTGCAATCAATATCTGCATATGGTGTTTGGTCTTACCATAACCCATATTTTGTAGATATGTATGGTGTGTGGTCTAACCATAGCACCTGTGTTTGTGTAGTCTGTTAAACACACAACCACTATGTGCTCACCATGTTTCGTACTTGAAATTACTCAATCCATCAACCCCCAATGTGTGAGGGTTTTAAATGTCCTAAACTTGGACCCCAATGTGTGTGTGGGGAGGGGGAAGAGAGAACCAAGAAATAAGAAGATTAGGGTTTTTTTTTTATTTTAACAAATATCTATTTGAAATGAGTTGAGCTCGAGCTCTAGCCGAGGCGAGCTTGAATTGAGCCGAGTTTCGAGTCGAGTGACCCAATGGTTGAACTTGACTTGATTTCTGACTCGGGCTCCTAAATGAAGCTTGGCTTGACTTGTTCTACTGAGTTGAGTTGAGCCGAGACGATCTTTTTCGAGCCGAGTCGATCGAATTTCTCGAGCTGACTCGGCTCATGACCAGCCCTACTAGTAAGGTCAAAGAATTGAAAGAATCCTTCGGCCGGTATGACTCCCATGAGTAGCCTGCAATTCCCGAAGATAAGAGTAAGGGTCTCAGTTATGAGAGAAGAAAGGGTTACACACATTCTCTTGCTTGTATTTACGTATGGTCTTTACTTTAAGGGTGTGTGCAATATTCAAGAAAACCATGTATTTACAAGAACAGTTAGTCATGCAGCCATGTTACGCATAACCCTACGAGAGGGCCGAGTAGGTGAAACAGAATAAATTAAACATACAGGTGAAATGAACAACTCATACCCTTGCTTCGCAGGGACGATACCCCGGGCAAGCAAACAAAATGAAAGGGAATAGAAATAATAAGCAAATAATGTAAATAAAGAAGAAGAGATTAGTATTTTAATGAAAGGGAATGTGCAGAATGAACCAAGTTCTGAGCTTGATTGAGATGTGAGAAAAAGAAAATGAGAATCAAACACCCTTTCCAAAGTCAAGAAATAGATAATCGGACGCCCCTAATCCTGACCCTACTCATGCAATGATTGGTCGGCTTTTGCAAATTGACTGTCGGTCTCAGGCTGAGGCAGATCCCTGGGGATTTGATATAATTACAACTAGATTTTTTTTTCAGGTGGTAGAGTTTCTTCGACATGGAGTGGAAATTAAGAAAATTAAAAAATATTATAACATTCCTTTTTGCCGAAATGCTACCTCCGTCTAGACAGGGGGTGGGATGCTATTTAAATATGCTTAGAAAACGTCGGCTTGGCTAAGGCTGTCGAACACTTGTCACAACGAATCCATACTGGATTTGTTAGAGATCTCAGGGCATGACTAAAAATGTGCCACGTGTTTGATTTCTTCTTGAGGTGGGGTGTCTACAGATAGGCATAACTTTGTCACTAGCTATCCATTTCTTGCATATAATATATTGTTGAAAAGCTATCGATAAGCTTTGCAGCTTGGCTAAGCATTCAAGGTTCATTAGCCCCCAAACAAATTTACAAAATTAAATCATTTAGAGGAAGATTTTAAGTTAAAATATACTATTCTTTTAGTAAGTTTACTTATGAGTTTTGATAGGATCAGTATTCTTTTTACTATTTTTAATATTTTTTATTAGTTGAAAAAGATATCATATTTCAAGTCAAATTAAATCCTAGTTTTTTTTTTTTCTTAAATAAGGTCATTAAATATGTTGTAAGCAACACTTTTAATTAATAACATTAATTTTATCACTAATTTTACTCTTCTTTGTAGATTCAAGGGTTGTTCCTGAGATAAGACCAAAATCTCCTCTTTACCCATACACCCGCTGTGTTAAATTCATTGATCTAGATTGACCATTAGGTCCAGCACGCATTTCATGGCTACCATGTAAACATCAAACCAATTAACCATTAGATTAATGGACTTTAATATGGATGGTCAAAATCATTCCAATCAGCAATTTGATCCATCTATTTGTCTGGGATCATAATGGATTGCATATGATTCTAAAGAATCAATTTCCTAGGCAATCATAACAATCCCATCCATGGCGTAGCAAAACGGTGACTAGGTAAAATAAAGGAAAGAGTGGATCATATGTCAGTGTGATCTTTGCATAGGAACCCCCGTATCGCAAGAGAGCAGCAAAAATACACAAAAATAAATAAATAAATAAATGAAATAAAATAAATCAATGATTATATTGCCCAAGTGAACTGATCCACCCAGGAGTGGTACTCTAAGAGCACAAGAGCATCTGTGTGTGTGTGTGTGTATTCGATCCATATGTCCATACTGAAAATATATGGGGACCCAAAAGTCATTCCAATCTAATCATCATCATGTGGGCCACATCATAAAGAAACAATGGAGAACCGCCCAAAAAGACTTTGAAAATGACACGGTGGTTCACTTGATGGTTGGATTTGCATGATTTTTGGGAAATCCCTATTTTAGTTATGGGGCAACCATTTTAGAGTAATCAAATGCCTTAGATAACTCTCGTACACATACAAGTGAGAAATGCTCTCATTCAACCGGTTGGAGGTAAACCGTACATCCACCAAATATTCCTCATCCTATCGTGTTTGGCCCCACCATGAGATCACCTTCCACATATAAGGTGGGCCACACCAATATTTCTTTTTGGATATCTTTTTTTATATGATGTGTCTTATGTAATGAGTGAAATGGGTTGATTTTTTTTTTTCCCCTAGATGATCGTTACCGTGGTGCGCACCTATTGGATGGTTTAGATTCCACACAAACATATAAGGTATGACCTTATCCACTAGTTGGACAGTGACTTATCGTCCAACCAGCTGAATGTGAGCATCTCTAAATTGTGTGTGTGTGTGTGTGTGAGAGAGAGAGAGAGAGAGAGAGAGAGAGACTGTCAACTTGTGTTGTTTTCTTAGCTGTAACACCATATACCCATGCATGGGTATTTCGTACATGAAGCTAAATTTCCTTTCTTTACAATCTTGGAATAGGGGAACTTTCACATACAATGCATTGCATGTCAACATCACATGCAATGGGTGCCGACGTGCAAACGTGTATGACAACAACCAAGCTGGGCCCAGCACTGAAGATCAGCTAATGAGAAAGAAACACAGGCCTATATCCACCCATCAGGTAGCCCACAAATGCAGGTTGAATCAGAACGTCGGCAGGTCTGATTTAAACCGTTGGTCATTTTCATAGAGTGAGGCCCACCTAACAAGCTGGCTAGCCTGACTTTAGCCCCCAGTTAGTGGGGTATGGCTTTTTGCACCATTGGATGCTGTACATGTGTGCCATGTTGGCAGGTGTGCAGCCATTGGATGTGAAGAGGAGCCATGGCAAGAAGTAGAAAGAGAAAGTGTAGGGGAAAGGAGGATCGCTTGAGATGAATACAAATGAATGAAATTCCCATGTTTTCCTTGTTCTATTGTTTTCTTATGAATTTTCTACACTGGCTTTTCTTACTGTTGTTTTTACTTGGGTTTGAAGCATGGCTCCCATCTCCTGTTGTTTTCTTCCAATAAAATATCAGAGAAAGAAGTGGCCCACCATGGCTACAACAGACATTAATTCTCAGACCTTGATGAGACATCTGCAACTCAGATTATTAACCCCATCTCTCCTCACACATCCAAAACAAAGGAAAGAGAAGTAGAGAGAGAGAGAGAGAGAACCTCAGCTCCAATCACCCTCTTGAATGTGACTTCTCTTTTGAGAGCTCTCTCTCTCTCTCTCTCTCTCTCTCTCTCTCTCTCACTCACACACACACACACACACACTTCATTTTCTCATCCAATCTCTTTCCCACATTCACACCACATTTAGGCCACATCCCACATCCCAAATCCATTAAAGAAAAAACCTCTCTGCTTTGGGCTGACAATCACCTGAATTCGGGTACGAAAACCGCATTTTTGGGCTCCTTTCGCAGCACTGTGGGTGGGTTTTGCTGTAATGGGGAGGCATTCTTGCTGTTACAAGCAGAAGCTGAGGAAAGGCTTGTGGTCGCCCGAGGAAGATGAGAAGCTTCTCAGGCATATTACTAAATATGGCCATGGCTGTTGGAGCTCTGTGCCTAAACAAGCAGGTGCCTTGTCAGGCCTACTTCAAATCCAATGCTCGAAATTGAATATGGGTTTTGTTAAATGACTTCTTTTTTTTTTTTTTTTTTTTTTTTTTTTTTCTGTTTATGGCGGATTCTTCGCAGGTCTGCAGAGGTGTGGTAAGAGCTGCCGATTGAGGTGGATTAACTACTTGAGGCCTGATCTGAAACGAGGCACGTTTTCGCAGCAGGAAGAGAATCTGATAATCGAACTCCATGCAGTTTTAGGCAACAGGTGATGTTTATTTTCCACTATCAAGCTACCAAAGCTGGTGATGATTTGAAAAAAAAACAAAAAAAAAGGGTAGTTTTCTCTTTCGGGCTCTGAGAATTCTGTGAGGTGCTGATTTTTTTAAATTTTTTTAATTTGGAATTCCATCAGGTGGTCTCAGATTGCCGCACAGTTGCCTGGAAGAACTGATAACGAAATCAAGAACCTTTGGAATTCATGCATTAAGAAGAAGCTGAGGCAGCAGGGCATCGACCCAAACACACATAAACCACTGTCTGAGATTGAGAATGGAGAAGATAAAGCGGCTACTGCCAACAGCGAGAAAGCACCAGGACCGAATGAACTGAATCTCCTCATGTCAGGTTCAATGGGTGAGAGCTTGAAGCCTGATGGGCCGGAGCAAAAACCACCATTGATTGCAGCAGACCGATACACCGTTGACTGTTCGAGCTCCAAGATCGGTGGTAATAGAAACAATTCGGTGACGCCCACCAAGGATTTCTTCCTAGAGAGGTTTGTAGCAAGCCATGAAAGCTCTACTAGCTGCAGGCCGTCAGATTCAATGGGTTATTTCCCTCTCCATCATTTGAATTATGGGTCCAATTCCACTAATCAGATGGCTAATGCTGGCCTGTTGGTAAACCCAAATCCAGCTCTCTGGTTCAACCAGACCTGCAGGCCCTTCGAAATGAATTCCGAGTTCAATTCAAACACGATTTCTACTGTTATACCATCCTTCTCAAGCTCAATCCTTCCAACCCAAATGGGCTTCAAGCCTGTTGTCAATCTCCCGACTGAAAATCCTTCAGGCGGTTCTGTCAATATCAATGGATATTGGGAAACTGGAACTTGCAGTAACAGCAGCAGTGGTAGCGGAAGTAGCAGCAGCATCGAGCTGCAAAGCAACGGATCTTTCTTCGAGAACAGCATCTTCTCTTGGGGATTAGCAGCAGATTGCCGACTGGAATCATCAGACATAACTTCTGACAAAGAAGCTCAAATCCAACTTGAAGGCGAGCCCGAAGATGTTAAATGGTCGGAATATCTCCACCCACCCATCTCAATGGCGACGGCATTTCAAAACCAAAGCCAACAGCCTTTGTACAATGAGATTAAATCAGAAAACCAATTCACAATCAACAGTCTGAGTACTTGGGCCCAGACCCAACAGCAATCGTTACAGGCTTCGGATATCTACGGCAAGGATTTCCACAGAATCACCGCGGCATTCGAACAAATGTAGCGCAGAAAATTCCCTCCAAAAAAATTTCATTTCGAAAGATGCAGGAGCGCAATTACAGAGAATTTTCATTTTCGGAGAGGCTTGAATAAAGGAGACTACTTCTAATTACAGGTTTGTGTTCCATAGATTTGATTTTACCGGATTGTAAATAGGTCTGAAATTTCAAAATAATGCTTGTTTCAGTGTATTTCCTTCTTCTTCTTCTTCTTCTTTTTTCTGCTTTTCCCCTTTCATTGCTTGCATTCAAAGAGTGTAATTCTAGCTGTAAACAATCCAATTCTCTACTTTGATTTCGTGGGTTTTCTTAAATTTCTTTTGTCACATATCATCACTAATGAGTAATCCTTGGATCCTGTGTTTGTCCAAGTGAGGCACATGGTTCAGTGGTCTAGGCCGTCGATCTGATGAGCCCCACCATGTATGGACCATGCTTCAAAAATCACTGACGTTTGGAAGATCTTCTCCCATCGAATCTACATCATTTTCTATTGATTGAATGTTGGACATTGTTGCATTTTTTTTCTTATATGTCTATTTGCATCAACTGATTGAAGGGTCAAAATGCGTATTTTCAGGGCATGGTTATTCCACCATGGAACGCATCAGATCAACAGTCTATCACCAAAAATGGACCTTTTCAATGGAAATCATGTGAATGAAATAAAAAGATTCCTTTTTTTTTTTTTTTTCCCTCTCTTAATGGCAGTTTATCAAACGTTGCTGAGAGATGCAGATGCTTTCTAACTTTCAACAGTCCAAAATTTCAAATAACATGAATGGCAAATGGTTTTCAGGACTTGAATTGCACTTTCCTGCCTCTCCTTTTTGTAGAGCAATCATATGACAACACCATACCTGGTTTTTCCAGTTTCTACAATGGAGCCCATGGTTCAATGATCCAGATCATTGGTGTGTTAATCCCCACTGAGGATGGACCACCAGCCCCCAAAAACTCCCAGATCAGAAAATCTCAGATGTTTGGGACCACCCCATGAACAATGTTTTCGGGATCGCCCCATGGTCCACAACCCAAAAAGGAAAAAGAAAAAAAATAGGTGTGGACCACTGAACAATGGACCCCAATTGCACATACTGAAAAACCCATGTATGCAATTCATAAAATTCCTCATATACTAGAAGTGGGAGACTTTGGGGGGGAAGGGCTGATAGGGTCTCTATTGCCAAGAAAGGATAGAATTTCTTCATTAAACTAAAGGAAGAAAGAAAGATGCTACAATAAAGAAGAGCCATTCAGCTACTAGCAATTACAAGAGAGATAGTGACTTTCAATCTGATAAAATTCAATGCTCTTTGTTATGTAGTCTCTAGGCATTATGTGCTGAGGCTCTCTCCAAAGCAAGCAACTTGCAATCTAAGGAAAGAAATTTGCACACACATGTGTGCAAGCATGGTGGGGCCCACCGAGCTGGTGATGAAAGCTCAGCCGCCCACTCGGCGTATCATCAGGTGATCCTCTCTGTCTTTTTGGTAAACTTTTTGCCACTTTTGTGGTGGGCCATTAGTGGTCCTTCAGATGGGGATTGTAGACCCTTTGATGGACACCTCTTGATGCTGATACTTCAGCGATGGAAGCTCTTGATATGGATGTTTTCTTTAAACCATATGATCCATTTGCATGATAAGGGAAGGCGCTCAGAAATTTAAAAAACCTCAAAAACAAAATGATAATAATAATAATAACATGCATTTCTGGAGAAGAATCTTACCATTGATAGAGATGGGCCATCATCAGTGAGGAGTTCCTTGAAATGGTAAGTTTGATAGAGATGGGCCATCATCAGTGAGGAGTTCCTTGAAATGGTAAGTTTGATAGAGATGGGCCATCATCAGTGAGGAGTTCCTTGAAATGGTAAGTTTGATAGAGATGGGCCACCATGTATGTGGACATGCCATGTCATTTCTTCTTGTTAGTTTTCAGACACGAGGATATAGAAAGTAGAGAAACATCCATTAGTTGTATTTGGACTCGATTGGCATCCACACCACCTGTCTGGACCGTCCATTAGGTCCAGTTCACTCTTCTTTCTCTAATATGCTAATATCAAAGCCATCTAGTGAACATCCATGACTGGGCCTAGCTATCTTCCATGAACAATCTTGTCCATCCATCTACGTATGCCGCTGAGTCGACAGCTTAGATCATCCTATCAAAATAATATTTTTTATTGTTGGCTGCCAACACCCCCACCCCCCCCCCCCCCCCCCCCCCAAAAAAAAAGAAAAAGAAAAAAGAAAACTTTGTTTAGAGCCTTTTTATTGGTCCAGGTCATCATGAATCCGGATCCTCTGTTGAAGCCGAGCAAAGAACCCCTGCTTCTGCTGCTCTGATTGGTCCAGCTCATCCTGACTGTGTTAGAGCAGCTCAGCTCATGCTCTGACACAGTCAGGCTGATCTGGACCAATCAGAGAAATGACGAGCAGGGTTTCTCTGCTTGGTTTCAATAGAGGATCCGGACTCGGTCATCATATATGTCTGCAACCATGTCACATCCTCAGTAACCTGATCACATGACATCATGCAGTGTGGATCAATGAAAAGGCTCCAAACAGAGTTCTCCTGTTTGACAGCCAACAGAGGATCCGGACTCGATTGCATACGTGTTAAGGTGCAACTAGGTTCATGGAAAGGTTTGCATACACCTAAGCCCATTGGACCACTCGCCTTTGAAATTAGGAATGAAAACATTGGATTTGTATTGTTAAAGGGAGTCGCTGTTTAAACCCACCCGGTTGATAGATGGACCTTTTCTTCTACATTTGGTAGCAAAGGAGTACATATTTGTGTTACCAAATGGAGAAGAAAAGGGTGTATCTATCAAAAAGGATGGGTGCAAATATTAATTATCTTATTTTAAATAAAAAAATATAGGAATTTTTTGAGTGTTGAATCATATAGTGAGACCCACAGAAACAAAAAGTAGGATAACCATATTGATTGGGACCCCTTTGATTAAGGTATTCAGGGTCTAACATGGGTCCTTTGACAAAATAGAGACGGCTAGGATTTTAATACAATAAGAAATGCTATTATGCAGCTCAGGCTATCAAATTCCATGCAGCTTCTTCCTCAAGTCATACATTGGAGACGTGTGCGGAGATCAGGACCGTTGATCTGGTGGGCAGCAACCTAAGTGAGCAATAGGCCAAAAATCAGAGGGATTGAACAATTCTGACCATCCATCTGTAGCTAATGCTCTAACCGCTAGAGTCTTTTTTTTCCCCTCCTTTCAGGGGATACAGACTATCTACATGGGACCCACCAGATCAAAGGTACCAATCACCACACGTGTTTCCCACGTGCACCAAGAGGAAGGAGTTGCATGATAGCATTTCTCTCTAATGCAATATGTATGTTGTCCCTTGTGCCCCTATGGGCATGGCATGAATCTTGCCATAAACTATTCCATCACACCTTTTGAACTATTTTATATTAGCATAGACCATGTGAGCCACATTATTGGACCCTTTGTTAAGTCCCTACGCTTCCAAAACACAATTATTAATTTTTGAGAAACAAACAAAGAGTACAACACTAGGCTGACTCCCCCTGATAAACGGTTCTGATTTTGACAAGCTAAAGGACATTTCTTTGATGATGGTAGGTGGCCCACTAATAAGGTTGTGCCTCCAGCATGAGCAGTAGTAAAGTATTGAGATGATGGTCGAATCCCAGCCCAGCCATAGGAGTGGGTGTGGAAATGGGCAGATCCGAGCCTTGACAATGGCAGGTCCAGCCATGAGCTAAGGGTTAGGACCAAAACATGATTAGAGGTGGAAATGGGTTGGGTTCTGGTCGAGTCAGGGTCAGCCTGACCTAGACCCATTTACTAAACAGGCCAAGAATTGCATCCTGAACCTGCTGCCATCTATTTCCCTGTGAATCGACCTGACACACTTAAAATTTGTCTTGGTCAAGTCCAAGCCTGGCTCAACCCGACCACACTCAGGTTCATGGAAGGCGAGGCTATAGGTATGCCTAATCCTGCGCAGCTAAATATACATGTGTATGTATTTGTACTTATCATCAATTAATTTGTTTTGGGTTTTGGGTTTTGGATTTTGGGTCGGGTTATCTGGCCCAGCCTGCCCATTTATAAGCTATATGGGTGGGTTGGGTAGAGTAGGCTTCAACCCTAGCTCAACCAATTCACCTAAACGGCCCATATTTTCTAATCGAAGCCTGAACACCCACGTATTTAGCTTGGCCCAAACCTGCATTACAAGTGAGTCGTGTCAGTTGACATGCGGGTGACCCAACCCATCACGGTCCTAGACATCCAGAATATTAGCTAGCACAACTGGCCTGACCCGCTGTCTGAGTATGTGAACCTGACGCAAGTGGGCCGTCCCTCACTGGGGCCCCCCAGCCATGTATATATTGAACGTGGACCACTTGCAAGCTTCTTTAAGCCATCATTCCTAGAGCTGAACATGAGCCAAGATACATGGTGAGTTTTTTTTTTTTTTTTTTCTCCGTTGGTCATGCAACCCACCCACCCAGTCAATCATGCAACACACCTACCGGTGCTGTCAGCAGCGTGGATATTTCACACTGATGGGTTTCGAGATTGAGACCCCTTGTTGAAACTCCGCAGAGTCTACCAACGAGGCAAGGCCCTGAAGCCCTACCTCGGTTAGCTTGCTAAACTAGGCTTGAACTAGCTCGATTCGGCTTGGTTCGAATGTTGGGTTCGAACTAAGCTGAGCCGTTTTTCCAAGCTCGAAAGGATTTTCAAGCCAAGATCAAGCTGACCCAAGCTCGATACGGCTCGGCTCAATCGCAGCTCAATTAAGCTCGACTCGGTTATATATATGTTCACACTATTTAGCTCAGTGGAGCTGGCTCAATCCTGTTAGTCCAGCTCAAAGGTATAGCTATGCTGAACACGAGCCAAAGTGGTCATCGGTTGAGCCTGGCTCAAACAGGGCAGAGATCAGCTGGATGTACAGCTATAATAATTCCTTTTATATAACAGCGGCCCATCTGTCGAGTGTACCAGCCATATTTTTTAATATGGTCACATTTGCGGCAAGGGTCACCTAATCCACTGCTTGAATGTCCCACACACTTGACAGATAGAAACGTGTGCTGGGTTATAAGACAATACAAATGGGGTAATTATCTTAGTCAAAATCTCCCACTAACCAAAAGGAGAGACAGCTTTGAGGCCTCTTTTTCCTTGTGCATAGAAACCAAAGAAATTTGGTACCCACAGAAAAAGATGGGGTGGGACAAACTAGAGACGGTATCTTGTGCATCATTTGTGGGGTCCATGGTTCAGGTAACCTAGACCGCTGATCTGTTGCAGCCTACTATGGATGGGCTGTGGCCCAAAAATCTCCTCCTACAAATAATGGGTCATGAAGAGAAATACAGCAACTGTCCACATTCAACGCAAAAGTATCCAATACTTAACGAGACCAATGGCCTGGATTGCTGGACCATCAATCTGACTATCAAAATCACAAAACCCATGTACTCTGCGCAGAGATATGGGTCACCTTATCCAATTGCTTTGGTATGACATAACAATGTGCACATGCGATCCATGATAAGAAAAATGATAAGAGTAGGTCATGGTGTATTATGATTAGGGATTAGGTGTTACCCTTATCATGGGCCCCACCTTGGTGATGTGTTGTACATCCATTTTTCCAGCCCAAATGGTCTAAAAATTTAAGCAAATCCAAATCGCAAGTGGACTACACAAGAAACACTTTTTTTTTTTTTTTGTTAGTGCACACATCCCACTGTTAGTACACACACCCACACTGTTAGTCACACTTCAATGTTAACCACCCCCCACGCTGGGGATCGATACCGGACTTCGGTACAAGGTTATCTTCATTCAGTCTACCGCTATCCCAGAGGTGTGAGTGTCAGCACAAGAAACAGTGATGATTGAACGTCCGCCCTAAGAAACTTTGTAAGGCCCACTGTAATGCTTATTTGTCATCCAAGGTGTTGATAAGGTCAGATACAAGGCTCAACTTGATCCAAAACGAACTTTCATGGCTCACAAAAAGTTTTTAATTGCCATTCACCATAGTCTCTTATGGTGTTGTCCACCTGAGATTTGGATCTGCTTCAGTTTTGGGATCACGTCCTGTAATGAGCTGGGATAGTCTATGAATAGGTAAATGTACAACATATTCATCAAGGTAGGCCCCACACAGTCAGGGTAACACCTAAGCCACTCCCCCAATCACCAATGGCCAAGTGGCAGATGAAGTTACTTTATATAAAAAATAATAATAATAATAATAATAATCATTATTTTTACTAAAAGTGCTTTTAAGCCATCTCACCGCAATTTGCTAAAAGTCCCTCGTTAAAATGACCCGAGCAACCCACAAGGCAGGTAACCTTTGTGAGAACAAGGATACGACCGAGTAAAAAACAGAGGATAAAGAACATGTCTGTGGAAAATTCAAAACTTCAAATTCCGCAATCAATTGATTAACCTCACAAAATGGGAAATATTTTCCACATCCACTCTTTCTTCATAAAGGCATCCGTCTGAAAGTGGAAAGATGCTTTCGTTAGTTAAAGAAGCTTTCCAAAAGAAATTAAGGGTTAAAATACTGAGTTGATTGTTGCAATTGTTATAGATGACTAATGAATGTTTCAAAAAGAAAAAAGAAAAAAAAATGCATTTCTACGTGAAGAACTCTCTCTCTCTCTCTCTCTCTCTCTCAGGGGGCATTTGGATAGTAAGTTACTTATGATAAGCTACTTTTGCTTTCTACTTATTAAGCTGAAGTGATTAAGTAACTTTAAGTAAAAAAGTCACTTATAATTAATCTTAAATCAAACTTATTTATCTCAAATAAGTTACTTATCTACTGTAAGTAGAAAAAGTAACTTATTTGGTGGTATCCAAACGAGCGCATGTGGCCAATGTAGTGTGTTTATGACTTCTATCCCATCCAGTAAGCATGCCCCACCATGATGATCATCAGACATATCAAAAGTTAGTCAAATCCAATCATCAGGTACACCATCACATTAAAAAAAAAAAGTTCCAATTTATAATGATGGCCCTTTTGGTCCAAAGGCAAATGTGTCTCGCGAGCTAGCCCAGCGGGAAGAAGGCGCATTTCAACAGTAGGTCTCAGGTTCGAATGCTAAAGAGACACCACTCCACTGGTGGATGAGTGCATCGTGTGACTAACTGTGTGGGTGCGTTGCCCAGCTAACAAGGTGGTGCATTGCATAACTAACGAAAGAAAAGAAAAAAGAAAAAGAAAAGGCAAATAACACCCTCCCTTGCATGTTTTTTCCAAATACCACTTTTTTATTTTTAAATATGGTAACAAACGCCATTAATTTCTTGAAAAGAAAAGTTAATCATAATTAGGCTGGGGATATTTTTTAAAAGACAATATATTTTCACTCTCCCAAATGTCCAAAACCTTGACCTAACTTCTCTTTCTTC
This sequence comes from Liriodendron chinense, assembly GCA_003013855.2. NCBI lineage: Eukaryota > Viridiplantae > Streptophyta > Magnoliopsida > Magnoliales > Magnoliaceae > Liriodendron > Liriodendron chinense. The sequence continues at coordinate 619,958 of ML058484.1, read as the reverse complement.
TCTCAAAAACAAATTCCCAACCCCTACCCTCTCCCAAATTAGGGTTGTAAGAAAAAGGTCTTTTTCTACATGGTCAACTATCCACTATAAGTAGGGGTAGTAATGGGCTAGGGCTAGGGCTAGGTTGAGGTGGACCCAAGCCTACCCTAACTCTACTTGTACCGGGCTGGGCCAGTGGTGATCTTATAGATAAAATAGTTATAAGGGTTTAAAATAGGTCCACTTTATGAAATTTTATTCTCCATTAACAATAAAATATACATTAAGCAGTTTTGATAATTAAAATATGACCTCAATCTAGAGATTGTCTTTAAACTAAACTACACATGTATGCAAATAAGAACAATTGACAAGTGTCTTTTGAACCATTATAGTGATGGCCCAATTAATGATTGAATTGTCTATCAGTTAAGCCATTCATCATTGAACTTGGCCCAGCTTACACAGGCCTAGATTTCTTGACTAGGCCTAACCGTCATGCTAGGTTTAGGGGTCCAAGCCCTGATCTGATAGGGTTGAGTTGCCCAAGCCAGCCAGGCAACTTTGAATATTGCCATGCCATGACTATAACGGCTATGACATAGTTCAGGCAATGTTTTACCATGGGCTAGGCCAATGAATGGCCCAGATGCAACCAAACTTAGGGAGAGCAATTTAAATGCAAGGCCTGGCTAAGGACGGCCCTGGGGTTGTTCAGGCCTAGATCATGAACCGTTTGGGCCTGGCCTAATCAAAATATTGATTTTGACCCGGCCCACTTCCAGCACATTACTAGCCCTACTTCTATTTGGTTCCAATACTGGTCCAACATGAACTAGACCTAGACCTGCTGGGCCCTTAAAAATTCCATTGAGTTACTCGGCCCATTAATAACCCGTGCACGCAGCCATTCCACACACATGTATTCATGGAACTCAATCCAAATTGCTTAAGTAGGATGTAATCCAAAATTTTAAACTTAATGGACGGTCCAAACTGTCTGATTGGTGACCATCAATGAATGTTTGAAATGAAAATTAGTCAATTGTCCAATTTCAATAGCAAGGGCCACCTAATGCACTGCTCGAATGCCCCCACACACTTGACAGATTGGCACGTGTGCTGGGAAGTGAACAAAGAAGAGGCCACTTTTTCCTTGTGCATGGAAAACAAAGAAATTTGGTGCTCACAGAAAAAAATGTGCGGTGGTACACACTCGAGTCGGTATCTTGCTCATCATTTGTAGGGTCCATGTTTAAGTAATCTAGACCATTGATCTGTTGCATCTTGGATGGGCTGTGCAGCCCAAAAATCTCGTCTACAAATAATAGGTCAAGAAGAAAAATACAGAAACTGTCCACATTCAACCAAAAAGTATCCAATAGTTAATAAGACCAATGGCATGGATTACTTAGACCATCGTTCCAATTATCAAAATGAGAAAAACTCATGTACACCATGCAGAGATGCGGGTTACTTTATCCAATCACTTTGGTATGGCATCATACTGTGCACATGCGATCTACAGGAAAGAATGAGATCAGGTTGAACCGAATTGCAATTGTTCTATGCCGGATTGGAATGGGATTAGGTTGAACCGAATTGCATTTGGTCAACGCCCGATTTCTCGTGCATTTTGAAGTCCATTGCATCTGCGGCTGCATATTGATGCATGTGTTTTATCCATAAGCATTTTTTTCACATAACATTTGGATCTGTTCCAACACTGAGGTCATGGTATTGATTCCCATAGTGGGGGTGGCTAACATTGTGATGTGACTAGTGGGTGTACTAACAATAGTGTGCGTGAACTAACCCAAAAAAAAAAAAAACATTTGGGCCAGTTTGATTTCCATTTACATTATGTAAATACATGCAAATCGATAATGATTAATTATATTTATTCCCTGCATTCGGTTTGCTTTTTACAAGCTAAAATAGAAGAGGGTGCAAATCTCACTTGGGCCTATTGTAATACATGTGGCTTATCCATGTCGTCCATCCATTTTGCGATGTAATTTTAGGGTATGTATCCAAAATTGAGGCAAATCCAAAGCTCGAGTGGACCTTGAAAACCTTTTACAACCACGATTTCATATGGTGTTAGCCACTTAAGATTCATATTTGCCTCATTTTTGGGTTCATGCTATAAAATGTTCTAATAAAATAAATGGACAGCAGTGGATATGTCACAGACATCACAATGGAGCCCATAAATGCACATAAATCCCTTTTCGTTGTTTTTTACAGCAAGAAATACTCATCTTGTCAAATGTATCTAAATGGTAATAATTGCCTGCTTGTACTTATTTACATGCATTTACTTGGGGTACATGAAAATCAAACACGTACTTAAGTTATATACATGTGCAAGTGACCAACATCATTTATGAATCTAGCCCATTGATTATAAATCCATTATCCACCCAATAGGGTTTTGCTTCTTATGGTGTTTTTGCTTGAGGAAGAATCCAACCCCAATACTATGGTATTTCCAAAAGTGCAATTTGTGTGCAATAATAGTGTTAATCACACCTAATGCAATTCTATACCATTTAATCTTGCGGACCAAACAGGCCCTTAGTGAGGACAAGCATATGATGGAAAGAAGGATAAAGAACAAGTTGTTATAAAAATCATCACATGAAACTTAAATTTCCGTGATCAATTGATTAACCTTATAAAATGGGAAATATTATCCACACCCACTCTTTCTTAATAAAGACATCCCTCCAAAAGTGAAAAGGGCCACTTTTGTTAGTCAAATCCGCTTTCTAATAGAAATTAAGGGTTAGAATAGTAAGTTGATTGTTGCAATTGTTATAGATGACTAAAAAGAATAGTAATGAATGTTTCAAATATAAAAAGAATGCATTTCTTCATAACTAGTGATCATGTGGCCAACGTAGTGTGCATGTGACTTCCAACCCATCCACCAGGCATGCCCCACCATGATGATCACCAAACGTACTTTAAAGTTAGTCAAATCCAATAATCAAGTACACCATTGTATATAAAATTAACAAAAGAAAGTTTTGATATATAACAGTGGCCCTTTTGACCCAAAGGCAAATAACAACCCTTTGTATATTTTTCCAAATAATTCTTTTTATTTTTTTATTTGGTAAAAGACCACCACATCATTTATTTTTTAATAAGAAAAATTAATCTTAATTAGGTTAGCATTTTTTTAAATGTTACCACTCTCCTAAATCTCTAAAACCTTACCTAACATTTCCCTCCTCCCAAACACAAATCCTGACCCTACTCTCTCCCAAATTAGGGATTAAAAAAATAAAAAAAATAAAAAAAAGTTCTTTCTAGCTACATGGTCTACAATCAACTATTGCTGAGGATAGCAATGGGCTGGGCTAGTGCCCAGGCTCAGTCCAATTAGTATTGGACCAGGCCCAACACACTAGGTTCCAGGTTCATCCCAAACCTGGCTTAAGTGGGCTGGGCTATGCCAAAGAACGGGCCAGCTGCAACCAAGTTTGGTAGAGCAATTTAAATGGTGCAACCCTGCCCAACTAAGTATACGTCATGTGTATGTATCTGTACTCATTATCTATTAATTTGTTTTGAGTTTTGGGTCGGGTCATCTGGCCCAGCCCGCCCATTGATAAGCTATATGGGTGGGTTGGGCGGAGTAGGCTTCAACCCTTCCTCAGACCAATTTACCTAAACAGGCCACTTTTTGTAATCCAAGTCTATATTGAATGTCGACCACTTATTTTATTTTATTTTTTGAGTTAGTACACATCCCACTGTTAGTCACACGGCGCTGTGAGTCACACGGTGATGTCAGACACCCCCACCCCCACCCCCACTTGGGTATCGACACCAAGACCTCTTGAAATGGGGTTAATTATCTTCACTCAGTTTTACTAGATTGAGAAAGCTGAACAAAGATGATGCATTTTTCCTTTCTGCATGTAAACCAAAGAAATTTGGTGCACACAGAAAAATTTGGGGTGATACACACTAGAGTCGTGCGCAGCATATGTGGGGTCCATGTTTCAGTAATCTAGACTGTTGATCTGTTGCGACCTATTGTGGATGGGCTGTGACCCAAAAAATCTCCTCCTACAAAGAATAGGTCAAGAAGAGAAATACAGCAGCAGCCCATATTCAAGAAAAAGTATCCAATACTTAAAAGACCAATGGTCTGGATTACTGGACCAACATTCTAATTATCAAAATCAGAAATCCATGTACATTGTCCAGAGTTGCGGGTCACATTATCCAATCGTACGCTTTGGTATGACATAGCACTGTGCACATGTGATCTATAACAGGAAAATGAAAGAGGAAGCCATGGTGTATTATAATATAGTAAGCCACTAATCACCGACGGGCAAGTGGCAGATAAAGTCACTTAAAAAAAATCCTTTTTATTTTTGCTTAAAGTGAAGCTACCACACAGCTTATCTTAATTAATGGCTTACTGAATTGAGTGCTAGGTGGGATGTGCATGTGTATGTACGAGTGCATGTTAAAAAAGAAAAGTATGTAATATACGACGAAAAAAGAAGGCTAAACAGCAGGTTCGTAGAAAATTCAGAACCTGAAACATAAAATTTTAAGTCATCAGTACCTCAGTAGTACAAGACTCACAAGAGTTTCAACGCCAGGTCATGGGTTTGATCATCCATTGTGGTGAAATCACACTATGGTGGGACTGGCTGACTGCATGTGGGTGTGAGTGCATGTGGAAAAATAAATAAATAAATAAATAAATTCCGGATCTTTATTCATGCCTTAGTGGTAGGCTCACAAGAATTTCAACATGAGGTTATAAATTCGAGAGCCCATTGTGGTATGAGTACGTGAGTGTGTTTGGGAGGTGTGAGTGTGTGTCTAAATAAAGGCATCCGTCCGTAATCAATTGATTAACCTTACAAAATGGGAGATATTATCCACGCCCACTCTTTCATGATAAAGGCATCCGTCCAAAAATGGAAAGATTAGATGCTTTTATTAGTCAAAGGGTTAGAATACCAAGTTGATTAAAATGGCCATTGAATGAATGCTTAAATATATAAAGAATATATATTTGGGTCCCAAAAGTTAGTCAAATCCAATCATCAAATACACCATAGCATATATAAATAAATAAATAAAATAAAGAGAGAAGTCTTGATACATTGCATCAGTCCATTTGGCCTAAAGGGGAATAACAGTGCCCTTCTATATTTTCCCAAGTAACACTGTGTGTTTTCAAATATGTTATGAAACCACCATGTGATAATTTCTTAGAGAGAAAAAATTAATTTAGGTTACCAAAATCTTTTTTCAAAAAGAAAATATTATCACATGGTAGAAATTGAAGTATATCTTAGGAATGTATTTGATATTATTCTAAAAATTGTTTCTTATTTTAGAAATATGTAGCAATAGAAACATATGATTGTTATTAATGTATTTATGAGAGATGATTGTAATTGATCTATAAAAGGACTTACTTTGTAATGAAAAGAGATTCAATCTTTGAGTTGTTTTCTACCATCTTTATATTTGTGAGTTAAATGATTCCTCTCTTGATAGATGAGTAATTCCCTATCCCTTTGGGTGAGTAAGTCCCCAAGCTATCTCTTGTTAAGTGAGTGATTCTTCAACCCCTTGAGAGAAAGAATCCTTATCTCTTTTTCTTATTCACATTTGGTTATATACTCTTGATCCAAATTATAGTAACAAAGTCCCCCTTTTTTTTTTCTTCTCTTTATTATACTTCTTTGGGTTCTACATCCAATGGTATGGGAGCTACATCAGTAGGGCTAGGTTGGGGTGGACCCGAGCTTACCCTACCCCTATTTGTACCAGACTGGGCCAGTGGCCAATCCTGTAGATAAAAGACTACTTCAAGAAATTTTATCCTCTATCCACAATAAATTTGTAGTAAACAGTTTTGATCATTGAAACATGACTTTGATCTAACGGTTGTCTTTAAACTACACATGCATACAGATAAGATTCATGGACGAGTATCTTTTGAACCATGATAATGGTGGCCCAAGCGGGTAGGACATTCATCATCAGACCTGGACCGGCCCCCTCGGGCTTAGATTTTTAGACTAGGCCCAAGCCACGAACTAAGTAAACCTCTAAAAAAATGTAACCTCCATTCATGTGCGCCCACCTAGTAATTGTATTGGCCCCTTTTTTGTACGGCTGATCTGAGAAAGAAGCCATTTTAAAATGCTGTGCATCCCAATAGGGTTGAAAGTGGGATGGGCCAGTATGAAGAATGGTCATGACACGGCCAGCAGACAAGGATCCCAGCCCAGCCTAGCCCTTGTGCTAAAGAACTGGTTCTAGGAGGTGCCGACCCAATAGAAAATACTCAGCCTAAAGCAAGTCAGGTTGGGCCAAACCTACAAGTTAGCCTTTAAATTAGTCAAGCCCAGGCCCAGACCAATTAGTTATTGGATCAGCCCAACACACCAACTTCTCGGTTAGTCCAAAACCTGGCTTAACTGGGCTAGGCAAGGTCAATGAATGGCCCAGATGCAACCAAGCTTAGGGAGAGCAATTTAAACACTAGGCCTGGCAACGGGCTGGCCTGGGTTTGTTCAGGCCTAGATCTTGAACCATTTGGGCCTGGCATATTCAAATATTGATTTCACCTAGCCCACTCCCTGCATTTGCCAGCCCGACTTCTAGTTGGTTCTAAGCCAGATCCAACATGGGCTAGACAAGCTGGTCCCATTAAAATCCCATTGAGCCACATGGTCCATTGACCACCCAGTGCGTACGTGTGCACACAGACATTCCACACATGTGCATAGATGGAACTTAATCCAAATTGCTTAAGTAGTAGGCCATTACCTACGGTGGGACGTAATCCAAAATTTTAAACTTAATGGACGATCCAAACTGTCCGATTGGTGACCCATATCAATGAATGTTTGAAATGAAAAATAGTGAATAGTAAAATTTCAATAAACAAGTGTCCATTAATCAGAGGCTAATCTCATCTAACTAAGCTGATTTCTGGCTATGGCCCATTCTAAAGTGTGACTGACAGTTTGGACAGTTCAATTTCAGGCATTTGCATGTCGCTTGTACACGGGTTCTGCGGATGCATATGGATTGTCACACACTGCCCAAGTGTGTGTAAATATAGCGCATAGAAATTCTCAGTTCTCTCATAGCACTATAAGTTATAGTGCTCCTAGTTGCATGAGATCATTTGCATGATCAATTAAGCGATCTGATCTGTCCATCAAGTCTAGAACACATTTCATGGGGCCACAATGCAAAGTTCATACTAATCGAATGATCCAGTCAATCCTTGAATTTTGGCCTGATTTTCTTAAACCATCTTTTTTCTATGCCATAGATTAATTATCTCAAGCTTGATAGTGTTGGTATTCTTTTTTTTTTTTCTTTTTTTTTTGTTGTTGTTGTTTTTTTTTATAAAGGTATTCATGCAACACACTCACATGGTTAGTCACACGATGCACCCACCCACCAGTGGGTTTAGCACGTCTCCTTAACACTCGAACTTGAGACCTGCTGTTGAAATGCCCAAGTGTCTTCCAGCTGGGCTAGGAGGTGAGACACTAGTGTTGGTATGATCAATTCGGACACACAACCTCATGCGTAGTAAATAACCGAATTTTTCTTATATGTGTACGAGTATGCATGTGCTAGTGTATTAGAGTCGCATTTAACTCAAATCGAACTGAACACATTATGACCCTACGCCAAAATAATCAGATTATCACCAGATTTATGAAGATTTCCTTAACTACTCAGTCATTAATTAACAAGAAATTACACAATTTATGAAGGAGAAGGTCCTTCAGATGAGTTCTTTTTCTCTTGAAGATAAATACTTTTATCATGATAATGATGGCTTGGTTGTGTTCATCAATAAAATAAATGTTTGGAAAGAAAATAAAAAAAATTAAAGATTAAGTGTCAATTTTATTAATTTGAGTGTAGATATAGTATAATCAATAGATAAATAAAATAAAGAAAAAAATTACCAACGATGATTCCAGTGGGCGAGAAGGTTGTGGACGACCTAGATGGTCATGGGAGAGTCGTCATAATCTGGACAATTGTAAAATGATCGTGATTTGGTTAGTGAGTTATGATTGAGGAAATTACCAATGACTCAAGGATATGGAGTATCCAATGACAAAGTTGTAAATGATTAATTAAACTAAATTTGGCTTGTTACAATGATGTACTTGGCATAAGTAGAGAAGTAATAAACTAAGCTACAATAATTGATCCAGACTCATTGTAACATAATGCTGGACATTGGAGAGGCTAAACTAAGCTAAGATAAGATAAGAGGTATCTGTGTGGAACAAAATATTGATAGGCAACGTTGAGCTGAAAAGAATTGTTAATTGGAGGGTTAGGGGATTATGCTAGTTTAGGCAGTGGCCTTGCGTATGTTTATTTAGCTTTTGCGATTGACGTTCTAATTTGTTAGCGACCTTTCTTAACATACTTTCATTTTGAGATGGATCTAGCTAACTATTATGCTATCATGTATGGTCGTGATTTTGTTTTCAAGCGGCTTTCTCCTTTGAATGCACCACTCAAGAGTCTATAGCTATACGTGGCCAATTAAATTCAGCCATGTATTGTTGGATATCATTGGCTTCATATTATGCTGGGTGGAACATGCTTTCTAGACATTTTGTGCATGTGTAACCTATGCTTGCTTACCATGTGTCGGCAGGTGGAGGACTGCCTCCAGAGTTTCGTCCATGTGTCTGTGAGCATCCTAACTTTTTTGGTGTGAGACACATCTTCTACGTTAATGGTTTAGGATCCTTACCTAGGATCTCTCTTTTGTACTTCATAAGTATCTTTTTCTGACCTTAATTTGTATAAGTGTGCCAATACCTGGCTGCATCCTAGTCATTAGATCGGTCGGTAACAAGTCAATTATATAAAATTATATAAAGATATACAAGGGTTGAATCTATCACATGTGCTCCATCTTGAAATGTTTTGGGCATGTGAATGGAAAATTAAGAGACTTTGATACTGCTGACCCTCTCCCAGGCAAATCTCATGTAAACAAAGGATATGACACGTGGGTTGCACGCAGATTTAGCCCCATTTTTTTTTTTTTCATTTTTGTGGCCTGATCCAATTTTATGTCTCTTTGAGGTAGTACAAACAAGTATACGAAGTGGATGTCGAATAATCACCATGGTGGGCCATGCACAACCCTTATTGCATGGGATATCTAGTACGAGCTACTCACAGCCACAAAGAAGAGTAGTTGGAAAGAGTGGCTGGAGCGGGTGCTCAAACAAAAAAGAGGGGTGGAAAAGCCACTAAAATCCAAGCCATGCATCCACCTATAAACAAGTAGACATTTTAAATTACATAAATACCCATAAATCATATTGAAAATCTCATTTACCATTCTGTAAATTTAAATCTCAGTTGTCATCAACTTTCTAAAACTAATTGCATGGTTTAAAACATCCATTTGCTCTTTGCATTATGTATAGTAGAGACTACACTATAATAGGATGGGACAATTTTACCCCCATGTTTAATTTTCCAAAGGTAAAGAAATTTGAATATTCAGAGGACATAAGAAGGCATTTCACGATAAGTTAATGATATTTTATAAACTGAAAATATGTTGTCCACACATTTTACCTACAAGAAGCAAGCAACCTGCTTAGATTCTAGAATTTATAATTAGCAATTGTACAGTTAGGAGCTTGCCTTTTCTTTCAATAAAACCAATCAATGAAATTTCTCCACTTTACATGGTACCAATCAATGAAATTTCTCCACTTTACACAGAGGGATACATCAATCAAGGGTTGCCGCTAGAGTTGGGCTCAACCTAAATCTGAACAGCCCAATCCAAACTTTAGGTCAGGTTAGGCTGAGGCAGAAAACCCTCAATCCAACTCTAGGTTGGGTTCGGCTTTTGGTTGAGGCCTTGAGAAACTGGACCCAACGTAGACGTTCAAGTCGCCGTATGGTTGAGTATTCAATCTCAAGTTTGGAATTGGGCCTCAGGCTTACCCCAATTGATGTTGGGTTGTGCTTGTGTCGACCCTCAAGCTGACCCCAGCCAACCCGACCCGACCCGACCTACCTGCCCCGCCCAAGTTATAAACCATTACAGAACTTTCCATGAATTGTCTAATTTTCCTAATTTAGCTTGTAAAAAGCTCAACATTAAGGTTTATCCCATTTCATATTGTCAAATAAATCACAGCCGTTGATCTGCACAAGTCTCTCAACGTAACACATGTCTAGTGGACCCAGAAGGCCAAACCACATATTTAAGCTAGATGAACCACCGCCACTAGTACAATCAAACAGACGGGGGTTCACATCATCCACGACAAGCCATTGAGTTGGAACCTTCAACACTGCAAGGCTGAAAATACTCCCTTGAATTGAACGGGTGCATACAAGCATCTTCCATCTCCCTTCCCCATCACACCTTATACCAGAGCTTTACTATTTGCCGCCGCGCATGTGAACGACCCAAATTCAAGCGCCCACACACACACATGCAAACATAGCACATGTGTGCGCACTCTAGGCCGTTCATCTGGTAGGCACTTAGTGCATGTTTATTAGCGCACAAATCTGGATGGTCCAATTAAAAGGGGACGTGGATTAATCCAGGTCTGTGGCGCCCACCATGATGTTTATGTTATCCTCGCTCTGTCTGTCGGTTTCTGCGGCTGATTTTAGGACACAAATCCAAATATGATAGAGACCCAAAACTCAGGTGAGCCACAAAACAAGAAATGGTGGGAATGAAACGCTCACAATTGAAATCTTCTGGAGGCCCCACTGCAATGTTTATATGCCAATACATCCAACCTGTTCATAAGTGACGCAGGGGAGATACGTGGTAGGTTGATCACCGTCTCCCCTAACCGATAGTTCTCGAATCCACGAGAAGAAATAAAAGATAAAAAGAGGAAATAAATTCCAAATAATTGATTTATTGATGATTGAATGAATAATCAAATAAACATAATTAACTTGCTTTAAATAATAAACTAAATCCTAAATTCGTACTTAATACTAACTTGCAAAGGAAGAAAAAGAATCCTAATACAATTAGAAAAGAAATAGAAAAATCTGCGCAATTGTATAACGCCAGACCGTCTTCCTTCTGCTGATACGAGCAATCCACATATCTGATTGCCACGAAACTTTAGAGTTTTACTGATATCGACGTACTCTTCAAGATGGCCGGCTTAGATTCTCCATATCAGTAGTAGTGGGCCACCTGGACCATCTCCAGTTTCAGTGGGCGGAATTCGGAACTTTTTGGACAGTTCGTACCATTTTGGACGCCACGATCAATCTGTAACTCGGATCGACGTGAAACTTGTTGCGTTTTCTCGGCGTCGAGCAGCTCTACAAAATGGACGGAACGGATCATTATAAATGATTAAGATGGGCCCCACGAGTTGGGCCGAAATCTAAAAACGGGAATAACAATTTCCTGTTTGGGTTGAAACTCCAAAATATGAAATTCCTTAGTTTTCTCTTGTTTTTCTTCCTGTCTATCTCCCGCAGGAAGGTGCGTGATCCACGCCCTCAATCATGGGGTTCTTCCCCTACATCAATAAGGTGATTTCCCATGTGGATGAAAGGAAAACACAAACATCAACCTCAACAAAGATTTTTGAGCCTTTGTCACCCACACAAAGATTTTTATGGTGGGAGTTCAGTCCATCTGTTTCTTGTGGTGCGGCCTATTTAAGCTTTGGATTACCATCATACATGGGTTCATGTCCTAGACAGCGGTGGGAAAATGAACAGATGAAAGTGGATATAATGAAAACATCATTGTCACCCTCAAGAGCTTGGGTCACAGGCAATTTTAGCAGCCTTGCGGTGTAAGCAAGTTGCATCCTTAACGGGCATACACGTCATTATCATAACAGTGGACGCCAATTGTGCAGCAATTAACGCTATAAGATGGTGAGTAAACTCTCTGGTCCCACTGTGATACATGTATCATTATTCAGGTCATGCATTTGTTTTAATTTCTAGCTAATTTGAGTGTATGAGCCTAAAATTAAAGCATATCCAAAGTTCAAGTAGACCTAGGGCTGCCAACGGATCGGATTTGGAGCTGATCCGAATCCAACCCGATTTATGAACCAGATGATCCGACTCCAACCCGAAATCCGACAAATTTTTAAACATTTGATCCAAACCCGACATAATTGAGATTTAGCCGATCTGACTCCGATCTGAGTACATGTGGATACTATTCAATAGGTTGGATGGTAAATATTGTGGTCCACTTGAGATAAAATATATGTGGTTTTTTTATATGTATTTATATATAAAATATATATAATATTATTTAATTCATTTTAAATTCAGATCGGATCTTAATCGGAGCGGATCCAAGGTGATCTGGATCCGACCCAAATTTAAACGGATCCGATTAACAAGATCCGAATCCGACCGGATGATCTGGATTGTTGATTCGAATCCAGTAAAATCGGATTGGATCCGGATCGTTAACAGCCCTAAGTAGACCATACCATAGAAAATAATGAGGACAGTGATGTCCACCTTTGAAAACCTTTTTAGGGACTACGATGATGTTTATTTGTCATTCAATCTAATCATAAGGTCACAGGGGGAATTGTATGACCCGTACCCTGATTTGTCCTCCGAACGTTTAGTTTTCGATGCCGGTACGTCCCGGATGGACCAGATTAGCGAGCCTTGATCGCGACCTTATTTTAGTACCGCATCGACCCAAGACCTATACCTCGGCGACCACGTAGACGTTGCGATTCCAACGCCCCGCGGCACGCCCCATTGCGATACCCGGTGTGAAAGTTGTGATCATTTGCGCAATCCGAGACAGGTCGAGCAACGCACGTCCCAAGAAAAAGGTCAAATCAATCAATCAATCACCCTCACCCTCACCCATACCCCTCTCATCACCCTAGTCTACACAAACCCTACTCACCCCATCCCTTTCTCACCAAAAGTCAACACAAGCCCATATCCCCCCATACCTTCCATGCCCCCTGCCATGCTAGCCATCATCATCTCATGATTCCTCCTCTCTACCCATACAAGTGCATACGTAGGGGAGAGGAGGGCTTCTCATTTTCTCATTTGCAAAGAAAGGAGAGAGAAAGAGAAAGAGAGAAAAGAGAGAGAAAGAGAGAGATTAAGAGGGAGTTAGAGGATTTAGAAGGGAGGAACCAAGCTTGGAGGGCCCCAACCACCATCCGGAACGTCCAATCGTCAATCCAACCCCATCCAACTGTCCAACCATCATTGTGAGTGCAAGGGGGACATAAACTCTCAATTTTCCTTATTTACCTTTCATTTTCTTTTTTTGGGCCCATCTTGTAATGGGCAATCAGATGGATGGGCAGGATCATCCGTGGATGGGCCCCACAACCTAGAAATAATAATAATAATAATTATTATAATAATTATAATAATAATAAAAAAAGGGATAGAGAAAGCTCGACCGCTGGACAGTCAGCGTCCAGAGGATGCTGCTGCCCAGCAGCGCCTGGGCTGAGGCCCTTTTGGGCGTTAACCATGGGGTCCCCACTCGTGGGACCCACCTTGATGCTTGTGGACTATCCACACCGTCCATCTGTTTCTCCAACCTGTCTTAGGGCTGGATACCAAAAATGAGACTGATCCAGATCTCAAGTGGACAACACCATAGAAAACAGTGGAGGCAGGGATGCCCACTGTCAAAACTTCCATGGCCCACCGTGATGTTTGTAGACCAATTCACCTCCCAATATAGGGCTCTATGGGTTCCTCATGAGCTGTAGAACCTGATGAATGGCGTGGATCATCCCCAAGTGGGCTCCACTTGACAAATAAAAGAAAAAAGAAAAAAAAGAAACCGTCCAGACGCTGGACGTTCATAGCGTCAGCGTGGCTGAGTTGGGTCCCCACTCGTGGGACCCACCTTGATGTTTGTGCTTAATCCACACCGTGCATCTGTTTTCCCAAATCATTTTAGGGCTAGGGCCCAAATCTAAATAAGATTCAAATCTTAAGTGGACCGCACCACATGAAACAGTAGAGAAAATGATGTCCACTGTCGAAACTTCATTGGCCTACCTTGATGTTTGTAGGCCTCGTAACATACCTATTATAAGGCTCTTTGGGTCCCCCATGAGCTGAAAAATCTGATGAACGGGGTGGATCATCCTCATGTGGGCCCCACTCAATGAGAACAAAAAAAAAGAAAACAAAAAAAAGAAGAAGAAGAAGATGCTTCCAGTGTCTCTGACGCTAGGAGAAACCAGCGAACGCTGGATTACTGACACGTCGAGTAGCTATCTTGCTACTGGGGTGACGTCACCAACTTCTATGGGCCCCATCATGTTGTATGTGTTATATCCACACCGTCCATCCATTTGGAGAGATCATTTTAGGGCATGATCTTGAGACAGATCCAAATCTCGAGAGGGCCCCAACATAGAAAACAGTGGGGACAGTGACCCTACCGTTGAAACCTTCCTATGGCCCACCATGATGTTTATTTGAGATCCAACCTGTTCATAAGTTCACACACGTGTGAAGAAGGGAAAACAAAAAATATCAGCTTGATCGAAAACTTCTGTTGGCTCCACTTGATGAGAAAAAATAAAATAGTAAAAAAAAAAAGAACAGGACACTGGCAGCAACCAGCGCCGTGGGCTGGTTAGGCTGCCCAGCAGGTGGCCCTCTCGTGGGACCCACCCCGATGTATATGTTTTATCTACGCCTCCCACCCCTTTTTTCAGGAATATCGTGTGGAGTAAACTCATTTGGGCCCACCTAGAATGTATGTGCTTTATCTATTCCGTCCATATGTTTTTCCAGCTCATTTTAGTGGCTGAGCCTAAAATTTAAGCATATCCAAATGTCAAGTGGACCATGCCACGGGAAACAGTGGGAATAATGATTTCCACCGTTTAAACCTTCCCAGGTCTTATAGTGATGTTTATTTGTCATCCAACCTGTTCATAAGATCACATGGATATGGATGAAGGAGAAAACACAAATATTTGCTTGATCCCAAAACTTCCTAAGACCCAGCTGGGTACCACGCTGCCCAGCACGTGGCCCACCCTGTGGGTCCCACCATGATGTATTGTCTTATTCATGTTGGTAATCTGTTTTTCTATATTATTTTAGGATATGGCCCCAATAATGAGGCAGATCCAAACGTCAGATGGACCACACCCGTAGGGAATAGTGGTCATTGATGCCCACCATTGAAAAACTTCACTGGGGCCACTCTAGTTGTTATTTTCCATCCAACCAAAGGTTTTTGGCCCATCTTTGGGTTCCACCTTGATGGATGCATTGTGTATCATACCACCTGTCTTGACCAATGCGTAGGGCCCAATTTGAGTGGGCTTCACTTAGAAAATGGTGGTGATTGAATACCTACCACTGAAACTTTCTAAGACCGATGATGTATATTCATTATCCGACCAGTGGGCAGGGCCCACCATGGTCATTTCCTTGATACATATGTTTTATCCATGCCGTACACCTATTTCGTCGGCCTACTTTGTATGTGCAGGCCCCAGTATGGGGCCGATATAGTCTCAAGTGGGCTATGCCACGAAGACTTTTACATTTCCAATGGGACCCACAGTCCGGGCCCCACTCTTTGTATATATATTAGGCCATTTAAGGCTAACATTACATGATATGTTCTGTAACATGCTAGTATACTTAGCTTGATACTTCACACTGATAATATGCTTAGTATAATGAATATCATGCTCATTCATATGCCCATACGCATCATTTGTATGCCTGTTATGGACCACGATTAATCATAACATATGCTAGTTGGCTTATTATACTTAGGGGACCCGTACGAGACAGGGGTCGTGCCCACATGATTGCGCAGTATGCATAAGTTTGGTGCATGACTTGGATTGTGTGACTCATGCATTTCGCATTATGTATGTCACGATCGCTTTCACACCCTAGCAGCATCAGGGTGGTGGCCACCATAATCAGATCGTGGTTAGCAGTAATGGACACCGGAAACTTGTTCTAGTACATGGGCGCTATGGATGTCATTGGGTGAAAGTCCCTAAACCCTGTGATACCAGTAGGATGCTCCAACGTCGAGAACGAGTGAATAACATCAGCGCCCGAGTGCCGAATACCAGTAGGCTGTGTCTCCCACTGTGTCGAGGTCGGTTGGAAAGGGGTGTGACCTTATCCGCCCGAGTGGAGTGGCTATAAGCTAGGTCGAGTCTGACCAGCTCGTGAAATGGGTCCACTATCGGCGAGCCGGGTGGGTATTGGCATACCACTGACGAGGCGGATAGTGAGGTCTTTTCTACTCGCTTGGTTATGCGCGCGATGTGCGGCCGCCAATATCAGAGTGTACTAGACCCTGGTGTTGTCCCAGATGAGAACCATTTTGATATGTGGATTAGTTGAGGATTGACGTGTTTGCATTGCATCTCTAGCATGTAACACTCGGCCATGTAGGCCCTTGCATCGCATAGCCTTGGAATGGCTGATAGCATTTATGAACTTGGTAACTTAGCTCTCTATCACTTTCACTTACTCTAATATCTGTATACTTGTCATATGCATCACACGCGCACATAGACACTCCACTGAGCTTCGTAGGAAGCTTATGCGGGTTTGTTTACGCTGCAGGTACTAGGGCACATCAGCAGCGTTGAGCTCGGTTCATGTACCTGATATTTTAACCTTTTGCTACATCTTATATTTCTCTTTCCAGCATTGTACTCATCAAACTTATTAGTGGATATCTGATGATGTTTTATAATTTTGATTATGCTCATTTACGAAAAATTTACCTTGAAAATCCTCATGGTGAGATCCCAGGATCGGAACCTGGCATATGAGAGCTAGGAGCCGAGAATGGGGTACCACGGAGGCTGTTGGCACCAAGGTCGGCGATCGAAAATTTAGTGAGCCCGGTCCCCGAGTTTGGAGCGTGACAGGAATAGTTGAAGAGAAAACGCAAATATCAGCCTAATCCAAAACTTCTTCAACCCCCACGGTCTACTAGTTTTTGTGCACTTTTGATATGCTCCAATTTTGAGCTCATGCCCTCAAATGAACTAGAAAAACGTATGGCTGGCATGGATGAAACAAATACACCATGGTGGGTCCTATAGAAACAACTCACCATGCTATAGCTTGGTGGGTTACTACACAATCTGCATCCCATTATAAGTGCACAAGGAAATGGACATCTATTAAAAAGGATAACCAACGGTCCACATTCTATTCACATTTACAACCCACTTGATTAATGGTCCAGAATAGGAAGCATTCACTAAAGGGCCCACCTGTTGAACGACTCAAATCTTACAATGACGTGCCAAACCAGCACGTGGACGGCGCTTGTGTTCGGCTCATGCAGCCGCAAAGAGACTCCTTTTCTCATCCTATTTAAAGCTTATCTTCCACACGCAAAACTCCAAAAAGTCTAATGAGGTCATACGTGCACGAGCGTGGTTGGTTGGCTAAAGTAGCTTAAGCTATCCCAAAATGATATATTATATGCCCAGAAACTCATTCCGGATTGCAAGATGTGGCCGGTTTATAGTCCCGACGATCCGGATCACTTTTGACCCCGAGCGGTCTTCTTTTGGTCCATCTGGACCATGAAATAATCAGCGACCCATTCTACATCAAATTTATAATTAGCAATTGTACAGTTAGAAGCTTGCCTTCTCTTTGAATAAAATCAATCAATGAAATTTCTCCACTTTACATGGTACAAAGACACTTCGTATTTGCATTTTTTTCTTTCCGGCCGAATCTAACCATTCCTCCACCCTATCCACAGAGGGATACATCAATCAAGGGTTGCAGCTTGAGTTGGGCTCAACCTAAATCTGATTGGCCCAATCCAAACTTTAGCTCAGGTTAGGCTGAGGCAGGAAACCCTCAATCCAACTATAGGTTGGGTTGGGCTTTTGGTTATAAGGCCTTGAGAAACTGGACCCAACCTAGACGTGACCTAGCCGAACCCTTCCCATCCCAATTCAAGTCGCCATATGGTTGAGTATTCAATCTCAAGTTTGGAATTGGGCCTCAGGCTTGCTCCAATTGATGTTGGGTTGGGCTTGTGTCGACCCTCAACCTGACCCCACTCAACCCGACCCGACCGACCTGCCCCGCCCAAGTTATAAACCATTACAGAACTTTCCATGTATTGTCTAATTTTCCTAATTTAGCTTGTAAAAAGCTCAACATTAAGGTTTAACCCATTTCATATTGTCAAATAAATCACAGCCGTTGATCTGCACAAGTCTCTCAACGTAACACATGTCTAGTGGACCCAGAAGTCCAAACCACATATTTAAGCTAGATGAACCCCTGCCACTAGTACAATCAAACAGACGGGGGTTCACATCATCCACGACAAGCCATTGAGTTTGAACCTACACCACTGCAAGGCTGAAAATACTCCCTTGAATTGAACGGGAGCAAACAAGCATATTCCATCTCCCTTCCCCATCACACCCTATACCAGGGGTTTACTATTTGCCGCTGCGCATGTGCACGACCCAAATTCAAGCGCCCACGCACACATGCAAACGTCGCGCGCTTAGTGCATGTTTATTAGCGCACAAATCTGGATGGTCCAATTAAAAGGGGACGTGGATTAATCAAGCTCTGTGGCACCTACAAGAAATTATGTTATCCTCGCTCCGTCTGTCGGTTTCTCCGGCTTATTTTAGGACACAAATCCAATTATGATAGAGACCCAAAACTCAGGTGAGCCACAAAACAAGAAATGGTGGGAATGAAACGCTCACAATTGAAATCTTCTGGAGGCCCCACTGCAATGTTTATATGCCAATCCATCCAACCTGTTCATAAGGTGATTCCCATGTGGATGAAAGGAAAACACAAACATCAACCTCAACAAAGATTTTTGAGACTTTGTCACCCACACAAAGATTTTTATGGTGGGAGTTCAGTCCATTCTGTTTCTTGTGGTGCAGCCTACTTGAGTTTTGGATTACCATCATACATAGGTTCATGTCTTAGACAGCGGTGAGAAAATGAACAGATGAGAGTGGATAAAATGAAAACATCATTGTCACCCTCAAGAGCTTGGTTTACAGGCAATTTTAGCAGCCTTGCGGTGTAAGCAAGTTGCATCCTTAATGGGCATACATGTCATTATCATTACAGTGGATGCCAATTGTGCAGCGATTAACACTATAAGATGGTGAGTAAACTCTCTGGTCCCAATGTGAGACATGTATCATTATTCAGGTCATGCATTTGTTTTAATTTCTAGCTTATTTGAGGGTATGAGCTTAAAATAAAGCATATCCAAAGCTCAAGTAGACCTAGGGCTGTCAAAGGATCGGTTTTGGAGCGGATTAGGGCTGATCTGAATCCAACCCGATTTGTGATCCGGATGATCCGACTCCGACCCGAAATCCGACAAATCTTTAAACATTTGATCCAAACCTGACCCGATTGAGATTTGGCCGATCCGACCCGATCCGAATAAATGTTGATACTATTCAATAGGTTGGATGGTAAATACTGTGGTCCACTTGAGATAAAATATATGTGGTTTTTTTATATGTATTTATATAAAAATATATATAATATTATTTAATTCATTTTAAATTCGGATCGGATCTTAATCGGAGCAGATCCAAGGTGATCTAGATCTGACCCGAAATTTAAACAGATCCGATTAACAAGATCCAAATCCGACCCGATGATCCGGATTGTTGATTCGAATTCGGTAAAATCGAATCAGATCCGGAGCAGATCCGGACCAAGGTCCGAACCGTTGACAGCCCTAAGTTGACCATACCATAGAAAACAGTGAGGACACTGATGTCCACCTTTTGAAACCTTTTTAAGGACCACAATGATGTTGGCCTATTTGATTTTTTGGCTCAACTGTAATTAGCTTGTAAATGGGTAATGATTATTTACCTAGGTAATTACTGCATCTTTCCCAATGAAGATAGTGACACTTACTTTTCTTAACACTAAAATCGAGAAATTTGTGTAATAAGTATGGAGCCCACCGTGATGTATGTAGCTTATCTACACTGCCCATTCATTATGCCAGTTGAATTTAGGTCGTAAGCCAAAACTTGAAACAGATCCAAAGCTCAAGTGGACCACACCACATGAAACAATGGGAATCAAGTGCCTACCATTAAAAACTTCTTGGGGGCCCTAAAAGATTTGAATCAAGCTGATATTTATGTTTTCCCTTTATCCATGTCCCTATGAACCGATTAGATGATGAATAAACCTCAATACGGGCCCAATGAAAGAAACAACTTTCAATGGTGGATAAATTAAGGCCACTATTTCCTTTCGTGCGGGCCATTTGAGCATTAGATTTGCCTCATTTTTCGGCTCATGCCTCAAAATATGCTAATAAAACATATGAACTGTGGTGATATATCATATACATTACGATGGGGCCCATGGATTTAAGTCAACACTTTTGGACCGATTTTCGAGGTGGAATTATTCACCTATTTTCAAAGAAAGTGAAAAAGTAATAATTACCCATTTACCGTATATTTACCTGCATCACAGAAAATCAAACAGGCCCTGAGGGGGAAATAGATGAAGGGAAAACGCAAATACCGGCCTAATCCAAAACTTCTTCAGCCCCCCGGGTCAACTAATTTTTATGCACGTTTGACATGCTCCAATTTTGAGCTCATGCCCTCAAATGCACTAGAAAAACGGATGGACGGCATGGATGAAACAAATACATCATGGTGGGTCCTATAGAAACAACTCACCATGCTATAGCTTGGTGAGTTACTACACAATCTGCATCCCATTATAAGTGCACAAGGAAATGGACGTCTATTAAAAAGGATAACCAACGGTCCACATTCTATTCACATTTACGACCCACTTGATTAATGGTCCCGAATAGGAAGCATTCACTAATGGGCCCACCTGTTGAACGACTCAGATCTTACAATCACGTGCCAAACCAGCACGCAAACGGCGCTTGTGTTCGGCTCATGCAACTGCAAAGAGACTCCCTTTCTTAGATTATTTAAAGCTTATCTTCCACACGCAAAACTCCAAAAAGTCTAACGAGGGTCATACGTGCACGTATTTTTAAAATGAATACAATCCACTCAAACGGAGATCAGCCTCCTTTGATCAACATGGCCCACCACTACCTACCACTGCATGCCACGTGGCGGCTCCAGATTGGTTCTCCGTGCCATATCCTACATCATATCGTCCCATTGACCACTTAAAATATATAGTAGGTTAATGAAAATCCTTCACCTCTTAAAATAATGTGAGGAAATGACAAGTTTGCCCCTCCTATGCTATTGGGGTATTAAAATATAGAAGATGTGGACACGCATATCATGTGGTTGAGGTACCGTGTATTATTTTATGCATATCATACGTATCGTTTTGAAGACTAAGGTGAGGTTGGACCCATGACGTTGATGTCTTTCTATTTTTCGATAAAATTTTTAAAAAAAATGAAATGGACGGTGTTGATTTTCTCTCATAACCCTTATTGTGTGGCCATTTTCATGTTGCATGATGGTATATTGGTTTATGTGATAAATGTTCACATACAACCGCATAAGTTCTAACCTATCATATGCCTGCAACATCCATCCCGTCAAATAGGTTAGCCCCACCATGAGTATCATATCGTCCAAAAATCAGCACGATATACTCATAAGGTGGGCCACACTACAGAAAATAATATATTGTGGTGTGGACCAGACAATGGGTGGATGGAGCAGACTTTTACGTGAGAATATCCGGTGGGGCCAACGTATTAGATGGATTGGATGTTGCATGAATATAAATAGTGTAAGTTTCAAGTAGCTGGACAAAAACTTATGGTCCAACCAGCTGCACGTTAGCATATCTCAGTTTATCATAACGCTCTTTTTTAGCTGTATTTTCACTCGTTAATGGCCAGCATTGTGCCGTCTTAGTTTGGGAGCCAACAAGTAGGGCTCTCAATGGGTCTGATCTGGATCGGATCCGGCTCCAAGTCCATATATCTGCAGATGGATTCGGATCAGATTTGGATCCAACTCGGATCCAAAAGGTTATATCCATATCCGATCCATTTATAAATTGTTAGATACAGTTTTGATCCAAAATCCATATAACCATCGGATTTGGGTCGGATCTAGATCCAAATCCACCCCCATTACGAATCTAAAAAAATATATGATATAATATATATAATATAATATATTTAATTTAGTAGAAAAATGATGCAAATCCCACTATTTATTATGGTATGGTCTATAAGGCCTACAATAATTTGTAAAATAGATGGTTAGCATGAATATAACATATACAATAAGGTGACAATGAGTATGGATCTTAATGGGATTCGAATCAAACTCGAATATGTTCCTGTGAATCCATATCCAATCCATTTAAGTAATCAGACTTAGTTTAAGATCCAAATCCAGTCCATTTAACTAATTGGACCTATTTTAAGATCCAAATCTGCATTATACGAATTCGGAGCGAATCAGATCATGGATCTGACCCGCTCCATTGGGAGCCCTACCAACAAGCTACAAATATGGCATACTCGAAAATGGGTGGAACATCTGAGCAGTGATAAGGTGGGCCCTACAAAGATGAAGATATATGAAAAGTGGACCGGTCTACCCTGCTGGTGGCCACGTATGTAAGTTAGATGTGGACCGCTGATAGTTATATTCAAATAACCCATTGTTCTGGAATAGTGCTGGCCAACCATGTGAATGGAGGAGCTTGACTTTTGAATATAGTCATTTTCATGGTGAGGGCCACTTGTACACACCACTTGGATTTTCCACGCACTTTGCAGCATAGTTTAAAAATATGAAAACTCGACTGGACTGTTAACTCAGTTGAGTTGATTTGACTCGAAAGGTTAGACTAGTTCTCCAAAGGGTGAATGTATTTTTTTTTTTTTATAATTCTTTTAGTTTTTAGTATTATTATTTAATATTTAAAAAGTATTAAATAATATATAAGTATTGTTGATCTGAAACTCGACTGGACTCAATGTTTATTTGCCATTACGGTAGCCCCCGAGAAGCTTTTAATGGTGGGTCACGGGATCCGCCTAAGCCGCGCCCGTGCCATTCGGACGGTTTGGATTGACACACTCCATGGATAGTACTTCATTTGTGGTGCACATACGTGTGAATAGTTGTACTCGACCACAAGACACGTGCAGAAAACTAGGTACATTTATGAGAGATCCAAGCCATTCATCACAAATCCCCGTCATCTAGATGCCCGGAGCCATAAATCAGGAAGGTCCTCTCATCCAGCGGCAAGAGAATCCATACTTTCTTTTGTACACGTGAGGACCACCTGACAAACGGAATGGCCTGAAGTCCGGGAAGTGGGGAACCTCCGTACTGCGGCCTACCTGATGAACGGCTTGATATCTCACACGCACAAAATAAACTCGCGCGTGTGCATTACCACGTTCGTTCGAATGAATGCGAAGTTCCAACAACAAAACCAAAACGTGTCGGCCCTCCGTTCCTTTCTGACTACCGTCGACCGACTTTTATCTCTTCAACGGTCCCCATGACGAAGAGATAACCGTGTCTCGATTATCAGCTGACACGTAGCATACCAGCGCGGTTTCGTGATCAATGGTGGGCAAGGCGTTTACGGGAAAAAATCAACGGTCGGTGAACGGCTAACATAAACAACCGGACAAGAGAAAGAACTACAAAAATTATTAATAAAAAAAACTTTGATACTCCGTCAGAGTGCGATGATGATACGCAGTATTACTTGGAAATTGCATACGGGCATACAATTAGCTAAAAATAAACTGTCCAGATTATGGGTCCCAATGGCATGTGCAGTTCAGTCGGTGTAAGATAAGTATGCCACGTGTACAAATTCCTAGGGGCGCGGATGCGGACGCGGATTTCTTGCGCTGGGATGTAGGTAGGGCCGACCGTGATGTTTGCGTGAAATCCACTCCGTCCATACGTTTTGGGATCTCATTTGAGGGAATCCGACCAAAAATGAGGTGAATCCAAAACTCATATGGGCCGGAAAGAGTGGGGATTCAGTGACCACCGTTGAAACATTCAAATGGCCACAAAAGTTTCGTATCAGGCTAATTTATTTGTGATTTCACTTCATCCCAGTGGAAGTGACATTATAAACGGTTTAGATGGCATATAAACAACAAGGTGGAGCCCGGGAAAGTTTCACGGCAGAAAACTCTTTTCCCAGTATTCCCTCTCGTATGGCCCGCTTAAGTTTTGGATTCACTTTATTGTTGGTTGAGTGGCCTAAAATGAGATCCCAAAATGTATGGACGGATTGGATTTAACACTAACATCACGATATGGATAAAACATATGCATCACGGTGGACCCCACAGATCCCGGAGAGGACCGTCCGTCTCTAGCTAGGTCCTACCAATTATTAGTGCGTGCATATCAATCTGCTTACTCTGACAGAGTGTGAAAGAAACCAGAAGGAATTATTAAAGCAGTCTGAGACTAGGGACCCAACTAATCAATACGTGCGATATGCGGTTGAGATCTCGAAAAGCTTGGTGGCCTCTGATACTGCCACGTGTGTGTTCAGCATCGATGAGCGTGGCCCATCTGTCCTTTAGTTGTTGCTTTCCGCTCCCTTTGGGTCGCGGATTTCCTGCGAAAACCTTGCGTATGAATTTCCTGCACTGGGAACCATGGTGGGCCCACAGTGATTTTTTTTATAAATCCACCCCGTCCATCCGTTTTGGGAGCTCATTTTAGGGCATGGAAACAAAAATTAACTGGATCCAAGACTCAAGTGGGCCTCACTAAAGGAAACGATGGTTAGGTAAATTACTATCGTTGAAACCTCCCTGGGGTCCACCGTGATGTTTATATGACATCCATACCGTTCATAACGTCACTACTACTGGGATGAACTGGAAAAACAAATATTATCCTGATTCAAAACTCTTATGGCTCCACAAATATTTCAATTGTGGATGTTTAAATCTCACGTTTCCGGCTCACTTGATTCTTGGATCCGGTTAATTTTTGTTTTCATACTCTAAATGAGCTCCCAAAACGGATGGACGGTGTGGATTTATCAAAAACATCACTGTAAGCCCACCTTGGTTCTCAACGCAGGAAATTCGAAATCCGCGCCCTCGCTAGTGGGCACCGATTTTCTGGGCGCGCATGCCTGCGAATGGCAAGAAATCTAGGTGGGGTCCATGGTAAGGTTTGTGAGAAATCTACGCCGTCCAACCGTTTCGTTAGATCATTTTAGGCGTTGCGATCAAAATTGAACGAGATCCAAGACTTAAGTGGGCCGAAAACATGACGATTGAACTTCCACAGTTGAAATATTCGTGGGGCCACAGAAGTTTTGAATAAGGATACTATTTGTGTTTTCCGTTCATCTCAGTAGGAATGACATTATGAATGGTATGGATGGCATATAAACATCAATGTGGACCCCATAAAGGTTTCAATGGTAAGAACTTCACTACACACCTTTTGCTTTAGTGCAGCCCACTTGAGTTTTGGATTCCGTTCATTTTTTGTCGCAACACCTAAAATGATCTCACAAAACGGTTGGACGGCGTAGATTTCTCAAAAACCTTACGGTGGGCCCCACCCAGATTCCTTGTGCAGGAGATACCTGCAAAAGGCTTTCGCAGGCAATCCGTGCCCCGATTTCCCTGCTGGTGACGTGGGCTACACATTCTGTGGTGTGGAAAGTCGCTGGGCCGGTTAGCGGATTGGTCCCTATCGGCTCACGTTAGCAAAACTCGTAAAATAATAGTGTCAGTCGTCCGCAAATTTTTTTTTTCAATATGCAAATGTTATGGTCAACAAATTATGGTGATACACGGACACTTAGATTTGTACACGTGGCATCCAGATTAGACGCACCATAATAAATAAATAAAAAACTGCACTTATTAGATCATCTTACCGTGGATTGGTGAATGTTTATTCTACGTTGAAAAAAAAGATCCAACGGTCCTATTTGAGCAAACGTGCGTCCACAAATCATAGAGTAGGATTATTCAGGCAATCTAATTTTGGTGCTGTGGTTTATTTACAGTGGGCTCAACAATTTAAGACGGTTGAATTTATTTAATATATGCCACTTGCACAATTCTTGAGTGCATGTGTATCAAGCATATGCTTCCAGAGTATCAAATAACTCCCCCATCGGATTGAAGCGACCTACAACCACTGTTACTAGAAGCCCATGTGCCAAAAGCTCTGTGGGGCCCACCGTGATGTCTATGTGACATCTACTTCGTCCACCGGTTGCACTAAATCGTGTTAGGATGTGATCCTAATAGTGAGGCAAATCCAAGATTCAAACGAGCCACACAACAAGATATTGTGGGATTTGAAGGCCCACTTTGAAACCTTAACGGCCCACAGAAGTTTGCGATCAGGATGATATTTGTGTTTTCTCTTCATCCTGTTGGAAATCTCCTTTAACGGGCCCACAGAAGTTTATGATCAAGATGATATTTGTATTTTTTTTTTTCCTTCAATCATGGTAGGCCCCAAGAAGGTTTTAACGGTGACCGTTCTCATCCCTACTGGTTCCTGTCCAGTGCCCCACTTGAGTTTTAACTCTGGCTAATTTTAGGCCTCCCATCCTAACATGAGCTGGCAAATCTGATGAAGGGAGTGGATATCAAAGGAAAATTGCTGGAGGCCCGATGTAGCTTTTTCTACGGGAGGAAATTACAAAAATACCCTCGTCTAAGTTTTAAGCCAGACTTGTGGGGTCCATGTGGTATTTGTATAACATCCAAGCCATCTAACATATGCAACCACTATAAGGATCACATGAACCAAAAAAATAAGGCCGATCAAATCGTTAGAAGGGCTACACTTGAATTTGGATGTTCTGGGTATTTGTATATTATCTTCTATAGATTGGCTCGCCTTATGATTGATCTGCCATATTTTTAATTCTCTGTGAAAACATTTTTGGTGTGCAGATGTTTGATGGATGGGATGTCAAACACATATCACATCAACCCCACAATTCTGGATTCTCAATTTCATAAATTAGATGAAAGATGAAGTTAATATCGTAATTTCGTCTCTTGAAAAGCCCTCTGCGAGAATGGCGATTCCCAAATGTTTTATTTGGAAAATTTTGAATTATAGAGGTACCTCCATGCAACTTACATTCCAATGCCTTTCACCAAAACCTACCCCTTAATTTAAGGGCTTGTTTGGCACCATGGATTTGGGAGAATTTGAGAGGATCTCCTTGTGCGTTTGGCACATAAAGGAATAGGGGATTTCAAATCCAAGGTAGAAGCTTGGATTACATCTAAAATCCTTCTAAAAGTCACATATGTAGCATTTGTGCATGTAGGCTATTAACCTATTGGGTACATAGCCCAATGATATCTCAAAATAATTAGATTGTCAATTGCATCACTAAAATTACTTTAATAGGATAATATGTATCATCCATACATTGTCTATGGAAGTCCACGATTAAAATTCACAGGTTAGTTGCTTCGATGTGATCCTGTGCTTGTGGCCCATCCGAGACTTGGAATTTGCATCATTTTCAGCCAAAGTATATATTTCAACGAGTTTATTACAACCATTGTGTCAAGCATTACATACGTACACTAATTAAGGTTATTAAAGTTGACTTAGAAATTAAATTCAAATCCCTGTAAATATCATACTTTTGGGCTATAGGAGATTCCAAATCTAGAGTGCCAAACACAAATAAGGGGTTCCAAATCCACACTCCTACCTTAAAGTTCAACTTGGATTTGTTAATGGAAGTTGGGGCCAACGCATAGTGTTTATGTGAAATCCATGATTATCATCAACTGCATCATCTCATGCAATGTCCTATACCAAAATATAAGTCTTATTTGTGATTTAGGTGGATTGTACTATTGGAAATAATGTATAAGGCTTCCCTCATGTGGAAGATTTGAATCATAGATGGGCTTATTTTTTGGCCTCCAGAATTAAATTTATGTCATATAATAATTGCAAAAGATTTTATATATATTACATTGGGTTCTATAAAAATTAATGGTAGATGTCTCTCTCCCAACTATTTCTTTTATTGTGACTCACCCAAGTAAGAGATCAGCTTGATTTTGCTCCTAGCCTTAATGTGGTATTACCCATCTAATGGGGGAAGTTGATTTTACACACACATCACTACGTAAGGCACCTTGGAAAGTAAGGATCACATTGCCCTGCCAGCTAGTTCTGCCAAGAGGTGTACTATTAACTATCCTTAATTTCGCTAGGCCCAGCTTCCTGTGTATGTGAGATACACTCTAGCTAATAAATGTGAAATAACACATTAGGCTCAGGGCCGAAATATCAGTAAAACATGTGATTCAAGTGGGCTACACACCTTTGGAAATTGTTAGCAGAGAGACATCTACCCTTGTTTTTATATAGGATCCATTGTGATGATTATGTAATAACAACTCCAACCATTAGATGTTACATTGAAATTAAGGCTTGTGACAAAAATCAGACTGATATATGATTCTGGTGGGCCATATCAAAGGAAACAATTTTAAGGGTGAACTTGTCCAATTATGTGGTCCACCTAAGTCACAAATGGGGCTGATTTTTCATCCTCTTCTTAATTAGATGGCTTTGGTAAATTTCACACAAACTTCGTGGTAGGGCACACCCCACTCGCGGACTCTTCTCGCAAACTTTCAGTTAATGAAGGTGCTACAATGATATAATTAAATTATGGGGGTCGCCTCTTGAAAGCCTTTTTGAACAAGTACAGAAATGTATATTCAAGATTAAATATCTAGTTTTTTGTAAAATTTCCAGTAATAGAAGTTCCCGTGCTGCCCTTAAATTATCAAATAACTACGGAAATGTTACTCAACGTGCCGTGTAATTTCTATACATAGCAAGTACGCTATAGTGATTATACGGTCAAAAAGATCCCGACAGGTCTGATGGCTGGGTTGTTTCGCACCAAGTACAGCCCGGCTCGACTCGGCCACTACGGATCGATGTGGTGACGTGTCCGGGAAAGGTTCGTGACTTTCGTCCTCTTCTTTCTCCTTTCTTGGAAACCGGGCGCGGCTTCGGTGGATCCTTGAGTGTGGGACCCACTATGATGTATATGCCTTACATCTACGCCGTACATCCTTTTTGACAGCTCATTTCAGGGCTTATTATAAAAATTAAGCAGATCCAAGTCTCAGGTGGACTACACAACAGGAGACCGTGGTGACTGACCATTAAAAAATTCTTGTACACCTCAAAAGTTTTGGCTGAAGCTAATATTTGAATGGTCCCTTTATCCAGGCACTTGTGACCTTATCAACTGGTTAGATGGCAAATAAACATTCCGTTGGCCCAAGAAGCTTTTAACGGTGGATATTCAATCACCACTATTTCCTATGGTGTGGTCCACCAAAGGGTAGGATCTATTTCATTTTTGGGTCAAGCCTTAAAATAATCCTTCAAAACGGATGGAGGGCATGGATGTAAGGAACATACATCAAGGTGGGTCCCACAGTCAGGGATCCACCCACTTCGGTTGATCCTAGGATCCACTGAAGCCACATCAGTGAAAATTGTGGCTGGTAGCCCTTCTTTCCCTGAGTCCAGATCTTCTATTGGCTTCCAAGTAGGAAATTCCTGCTTTGAGCCTTTTCATTGGTCCGTTGAAATAGTTTGTTTTAAAACATTTTGAAAAAAGTTGAAAAAATAATTTTTTGGTTTTGTACCATATCAGATGGGAGAAGGAATTTTTACCTCTTTATAAGTAGGGTTTTGTGCACCTTATTTATTTACGGTGGAAGAGAGGAAGTATAGTGGCTTGCGTGTTTCAGTGCGACGTGCACGGGCACAGGCTCAGTCTCAGACTCAGGACTCGGTTTCGGACACGGGCACGGGTATGGGCTTGGGCTAGGTGCGAGGGCGTGGGCATGTGAGGCAGTGTGGTTGTAGAGGCGCACTTGGCACTTCGCATGTGCACAGATGGGTCGCAACTTTGCGGACCGGAGCGAGACTGGTGCAAGTCGCGGTGCGACAGAGGATAGGTAGTAGGTCAGGTAGTTGGGTTCGAAACAAAGGAGGTGCTGTGGGTGGGAGGTCTGACAAAGAGATATCTCTGCTTTTCATAGAGAGCTACATGGCTATTTAGAGGGACCTGTGTAACTGGTCATGCAGTAACGGTCCAGACCATGCAGTAACAGCTGCATGTGGCTAGCCCAACAGTCAGAAACGGCTAGCCATTGAGTCTAAACAGCCACCATGCAGGTGTGTAACTCCCACATGTACAACAGTCAGAAACTGTAAAAAACGACTAGTTTCTCACAACAGCCAGAAAACAACTAGTGTCATTATGGCTTTGAACTAAAACTGTCAGCCACCTTTGCCTATATAAACCGAACAGGTCCGGTTCATTCCAACACAACAACTGCAATTACAACAATCTCTACTGAACTAGCACCCATCTGAGTCTATTAGCCTCTTGGTTTGAACCAAACCACTTAGACTATCGTAGTGGTCTACTGCTGCAAAAAGAAGACCGTCATTCCTTTTCTCTCTTTCTTTTCATCATCTGTCAAATAGTGTTACTTAGTTCCATAGTGGTTCCTTCGTTTCCTACTGAACGCAGAATCACATAAGACTCGTCGTATCCTGGAAGCAATCCGCCTGCAATCTATCAGCAGACTCAAAAATAATTTGAGTTGGGGCAAATTACGCTTTAAAGACAGTGTGTTTTTTCACGTGCCTCAACCTGTCTTTATTTCTCGATTTTTTCAAATTAATTTACTTTCTGATATCAGAAATTCTCAACATGGTCCACATCACACTGCATAACGTCATGTGACCAAGTTGCGTTGAGGTGTGACAAGGTTGCAGACATATATAATGATGTGGACCAATGAAAAGGCTCCAAGCAAGGATTTCCTGCTTAGAAGCCAACGGGGATTCATACTTTCCCTCGCATAACCAATACGAGATGTACAGATTCTGATGGTGACTCATCCATTGGCCACGTGGCTTTTATGTCAATAGTCCGTAAGATCGGGTCCTTCCCAACGGATCTATCAGTCTGAAACTTAGAGTTTCTGAGTGATTCTAACTGTCCAGTTGGTGGCCATCAAACGAGAACATAAAGTAAAGATGGGCAGTGGCCAAGGTACAATGGTGAGAGTGGATGGTTGAGATTTTCTGTGATTCTTGCCTTATAATCCATCCTATGCGGATTGTGTAGTGAGTAGCTTACCATCCTTCACCGTAGTGGGAAGACTTTGTGGGGCCCACTGTAATGAATGTTTATTCACCTCGTCCAACATTTTTCCAGCTCATTTTAGAATATGAGCTTAATTAAAATAGGAAGCAAATCCAAAGCTCAAATTGAAGCATATATACCAATGTATTATGTATGAATTTAATGATTTAACTTAAAGTATGAAAAATGTTATTATTATTATTTTACCATTGATAGGGTAAATAAGGCAATCCTCTTGTTAAATTTGTTGGCTGAAAATAAAACATGGAAATGAAAGGCTACGTTAGACAAAATGGAAATATGTGGAAATGAATCTAATGTCAATCTATTTATTTAGTGCACCTCATTTTCATGAAAATGTTAAAAGATGGATTGTCAAAAGGTGGGAGCTGCAAATTTTTTATTTTTTATTTTATTCATTTTTTCATTCATTTTAATAAAATAAAAATCAGCTTTAAAAAAATGGAAGTGGATCAAACAAGGAAAAAAAAACATAGCTTTCAAGAGGATTACTTTAAATCCAAATTGCCCATAGTTAAATTTAATTCTTCAAGCATTAGAACCATCTATGGATGGATCATAACCCAAAATCATGACTTAGTGGTAGACTCACAAGAGTTTCAACATGGAGGTCATAGGTTGAGTACCCATTGTTGTGTGTGCGTGTAAAAAATAATAAATAAAGCCCAAAATCATGTTTATGGAACATTTTGTATGCTAAATTGTCCAATCCAAACCCACTGAAAGCTTTTCTTTTTAACTGTCCATTGGAGTTTGACCAGTCCGGCCGTTGGAACATTAGTTGAGGTGTAGCTTTTTTGCCTGATCAACCCATCTAAGGTACTTTAGATAATATGAATTCTTTTTAATTGTCCATTGGATTTTGACCAGTTGGATGACATTAGTTGAGGTGGATTTCAATGAGTCGGATAGTTAGAACATTAGTTGAGGTGTAACTTCTTTGCCTAATAAACCCATCCAAGGCAGTTTAAATAATTTGAATTCTTTTTAAATTTCCGTTGGATTTTGACCAGTCGGGCTGTTAATTAAAACATTTGATTTTTTTGAAGTTACTAATTTTATTGAAAAGAAGAAATAGAAACAGAACGTACACACAAAGAAACTAAGAAGAACAAACAAAAAAGAAGAACAGAATTGAAAAATAGAAAACCGAACCCTGACCCACACTATATATGGAGCCCAATTTCTGGAGAATACCAGAACCCTAGAGAAAACCGCTGCTTCAGATGCACTTTTGCTACGAAAAGTGTGATTATTGCGCTTAGCTCAGATGACCCATAGCACTGCCACACAGATTACCCTCCATTTCTTTCTATCCAAAATCTGTATGGCTCATAGTACTGCCGTTCAGATTGCGCTTAGAACATTTGTTGAGGTATTACATTTTCGCCTGATAAACCCATCTAAGGTAGTTTAGATAATTTGAATTCTTTTTAACTGTCCATTGGATTTTGACCAGTCAGGCAGTTAGAATATCAGTTGAGGTCATGTAACTTTTTCCCCTGATAAACTCATCTAAGACAGTTTGGATAATTTAAGTCCTTTTTGACTGCCCGTTAGATTTTGACCAGTCAGGCGGTTGGAATATTAGTTGAGGTGCAACTTTTTCCAGCCCCTGATAAACCCATCTGAGGTAGTTTAGATAACTTGAATGGTCTAATTTAAGTTACATGTAAACCACACTTAGATAGTTAAAGAAATTTCCATTAATTTGTTCATTTCCCAAACACAGTTAATTTTTGCACAAGCAGTTAATATGTTGTCCTTGTATTCAAACAGGCACTAAGACTGTTTAGGTTAAATGATTATGACTTGATTTTTGTACCCCCGGTGAATGTGTACAGAATCTAAAGGGCTTATCAAGTTGGCTTTACCTCAGACGAGCTAGTTTTTCAATAGCAAACTTCAAGATGGACAGTCCAGGGATGAGGTAAGTTGTTTAGTTCTGGCCCTATATTTGTGATCGAGGCTGAATTGATAAGGGATTTTTATAAATCAGAATTACAATTTTATCCAACAATGCCTTGGCTCTTCAGAACTCTTGAAGTACCAAAATGAGTTTTCCATGGGATGCAATCTTTTGCGAACGGAGTAACTCCGCACGCTAGCGTGCGGAGTAAACTCTGTGGGTCCCACAGTGATTTACGTATTTTATCCACTCCGTCCATCCATCTTAACAGAAAATTTTAGGTATGGTGCCAAAAAATGAAGCATATCAAAATCTAGAAATGTGTGAACTGAATGTCTACCATTGAAAAATTATCGGAGGACACAGAAGTTTTGGATCAA
The DNA here is from genome assembly GCA_003013855.2 of Liriodendron chinense. Lineage (NCBI taxonomy): Eukaryota > Viridiplantae > Streptophyta > Magnoliopsida > Magnoliales > Magnoliaceae > Liriodendron > Liriodendron chinense. Next base: position 586,397 of record ML058484.1, on the reverse strand, counting down.
ACTGATATTTGTGTTTTTACTTCATCTGTATCCATGTCATCTCATGAACAGGTTGGATGACAAATAAACATCACTGTAGGGCTTGGGAAGGTTTCAACGGTGGAAATCATTATTCCCACTGTTTCCCGTGGCATGGTCCACTTGAGACTTGGATATGCTTAAATTTTGGGCTCAACCACTAAAATGAACATGGAAAAACATATAGGACGGAATAGATAAAGCACATACATTCTAGGTGGGCCCAACTGTGTCTACTCCGCAAGAAAAGAGCGTGTGGAGTAACTCCGCATGCAATCCGATTCCCATTCCATACTGAAATGATGGGACACATTGGGTACTGCTGCAGTATATACCAATGTCGGCATGGAAATGGCAGTATTTGCTTCTCATGATGGGATACATTAGGTACTGCTACAGTATTTACCAATGTCGGTATAAGAAATGGCGGTATTTGCTTCCCATGATGGGACACATTGGGTAATGCCAGTATTTGCTTCCCATGGTTGAATGATTGGGCATGGATTGAGGTACTGCATTTAGTCCATACAGGACATGATAGAATTTAATTAGATTGCAGGCTGCAGCCCACAAAATGTTGGCGCGGATTTCCTGTGAAAGCCTTGTCGCATGAAGTTCCTGTGCTGTTCCTACTCCAGGAACCAAGGTGGGCCCAAAGTGATTTTTTTGATAAATTTAACCTGTCCAATCATTTTGGGAACAAAAATGAACTGAATCCAATACTCAAGTGGGCCTCAACGGAAAAGGTGGGTAGGTAAATTACTACCGTTGAAACCTCCCAGAGGTCTATAGTGATGTTTCCATACTGTTCATAAAGTCACTACTACTGGGATGAATTGGAAACACAAATATTATCCTAATTCGTAACTCCTGTGGCTCCACAAATATTTCAACTGTGAAAGTTCAATCTTCACGTTTTCGGCCCACTTGAGTATTGCATTCAGTTCATTTTTGATCTTATGTCCTAAAATAAGCTCCTTGTATTCAAACAGGCCCTGAGACTATTTAGGTTAAATGATTATGACTTGATTTTTGTACCCCCGGTGAATGTGTACAGAATTTAAAGGGCTTATCAAGTTGGCTTTACCTCAGCCGAGCTAGTTTTTCAATAGCAAACTTCAAGATGGACGGTCCAGAGATGAGGTAAGTTGTTTAGCTCTAGCCCTTCATTTGTGATCGAGGCTGAATTGATAAGGGATTTTTATAAATCAGAATTACAATTTTATCCAACAATGCCTTAGCTCTTCAATACTCTTGAAGTACCAAAATGAGCTTTCCATGGGAAGCGGATTGTGTACTGAGTAACTCAGCACGCTAGCGTGCGGAGTAAACTCTGTGGGGCCCACAGTGATTTACGTATTTTATCCACTTCGTCCATCCATCTTAACAGAAAATTTTAGGGATGGTGCCAAAAAATGAAGCATATTAAAATCTAAAGTGGACCACACTACAAGAAATGTGTGAACTGAATGTCTACCATTGAAAAATTATTGGAGGACACAGAAGTTTTGGATCAAACTGATATTTGTGTTTTTACTTCATCCATATCCATGTCATCTTATGAACAGGTTGGATGACAAATAAACATCACTGTAGGGCCTGGGAAGGTTTCAACGGTGGAAATCATTATTCCCACTGTTTCCCGTGGCATGGTCCACTTGAGACTTGGATATGCTTAAATTTTGGGCTCAACCACTAAAATGAACTGGAAAAACATATGGACAGAATAGATAAAGCACACACATTCTAGGTGGGCCCAACTGAGTCTACTCCGCAAGATAAGAGCGTGCGGAGTAACTCCGCATGCAATCCGATTCCCTTTCCATACCGAAATGATGGGACACATTGGGTACTGCTGCAGTATATACCAATGTCGGCATGGAAATGGCGGTATTTGCTTCTTATGATGGGACACATTGGGTACTGCTACAGTATTTACCAATGTCGGTATAAGAAATGGCGGTATTTGCTTCCCATGATGGGACACATTGGGTAATGCGCTTCCCATGGTTGAATGATTGGGCATGGATTGAGTATTGCATTTAGTCCATATAGGACATGATAGAATTTAATTAGATCGCAGGCTGCAGCCCACAAAATGCTGGCGCGGATTTCTTGTGAAAGCCTTGTCGCATGAAGTTCCTATGTTGTTCCTGCTCCGGGAACCAAGGTGGGCCCAAAGTGATTTTTTTGATAAATTTAACCTGTCCAATCATTTTGGGAACAAAAATGAACCGGATCCAATACTCAAGTGGGCCTCAAAGGAAAAGGTGGGTAGGTAAATTACTACCGTTGAAACCTCCCAGAGGTCTATAGTGATGTTTCCATACTGTTCATAAAGTCACTACTACTGGGATGAATTGGAAACACAAATATTATCCTGATTCGTAACTCCTGTGGCTCCACAAATATTTCAACTGTGAAAGTTCAATCTTCACGTTTTCGGCCCACTTGAGTATTGCATCCAGTTCATTTTTGTTCTTATGTCCTAAAATAAGCTCCTTGTATTCAAACAGGCCCTAAGACTGTTTAGGTTAAATGATTATGACTTGATTTTTGTACCCCTGGTGAATGTGTACAGAATCTAAAGGGCTTATCAAGGTGGCTTTACCTCAGATGAGCTAGTTTTTCAATAGCAAACTTCAAGATGGACGGTCCAGAGATGAGGTAAGTTGTTTAGCTCTAGCCCTTCACTTGTGATCGAGGCTGAATTGATAAGGGATTTTTATAAATCAGAATTACAATTTTATGATGGGGTATACATGTTGGATTGGTTGGATGTCATTGATGCTCCACATGGGTCCACAATGCTAGAATCCACCATTGTAGAAAAAAAAGAAAAAAAAAGAAGAAAAGGCAAGGTATTTTGGTCATTCCTAGACTTTTAAAAAAAAAAAATCATTATTTTTCAGAAACTTTGCGATAAAACTACACCTAAAAAAATAAGTGCTTTTTTTTATTTTTTTTATTTTTTTTATAACACTCTCACCCCTACATAACATGATGGGTACTCGAACTGATGAGCTTTGTTAACTTTGAAAGGCATATTAAGAGTTAAGACAGTTTGACTGGTATGAGTTGACTCAATTAGAGAACCTAGACAAAGATAAATGTGAGGGAGAAAGAAAGAAAAAGAAAGAAAGAAAAGAAGACGATGACTATACTTAGAGCTGGACACGAACTGAGTTTAACTGTTTGGATCGACTCGGTAAAATCCTGTTCGAAACAGAAAGTCTTATTGTTCGAACACAGATGGTGTGTTAGAAAAAAAATTCAATTCAATTTCAAACACAGTCCTGTTCGACTCGACTTGTTCGACTCGATTATATATATATATATATATATATATATATATATATATATATATATATATAGAGAGAGAGAGAGAGAGAGAGAGAGAGAGAGAGAGAGAGAGATGACAAATAAAAGTGACTGTGAGCCCTAGGAAGGTTTCAATGGTGGACATCATTCTTCTCACTGTTTCCTGTGGTGTTGTTCATTTGAGTTTTGTATCTGCCTTATTTCTTATTTAACACCTTAAAATAAGCTGTACAAATGGATGGACGGAGTGGATAAAACAAATACATCATGGTGGGACATACAGAACGAGAAAATCGATATTTACTATTCAGTAGTAGAAAAAAATATTTTCAAGCAAAAAAAGCGAAATTGTTCGAGCTTGTTCGAACTCGTAAAAATTGTTTGAAATCCATATGTTCTAACATGTTCGAACATGATTAGGCTAGACCAAATTGAGTTCGAACAGAGCCATCCTGTTCGAATGTTTGTTCGAACATTGTTCGAACACACCCACTCAAGCAGCCGAACAATCCGATCTGGTCCATGTTCGACTCGGATCGGATCGTTGTCCACCTCTAACTATGCTATCCTACAATAAGAAGAGTGGATTAGGTGCGGCCCTATCCTCACACAAGACGGTGCAGTCCTTACCATGGGTCCACCTTGATGTATGCATTCTATAATATCCACACTATCTATTAATTTTTCTGGATCATTTTAGGTCAGGATCTAAAACATAAAGCAGATCCAATTTTCAGGTGGATCTTACTATTGGAAACAGTAGCATTTGACCATTAATGAGCCACAAAAGGTTTGGATCAAGCTTATATTTATTTCATCTCTTCATCTAGGTTTATGCGACCTTATCAACTGGTAGGATAGAAAACAAACATTGTGAAAACGGACGGTGGGGCTTATGACGTTTTTAATAATAGGACTGTTCAATTACCATTGTTTCTCATAATATGGTCCACCTGAGGATTGGATCTACTTCATTTTTTGGCTCTTGCTTTAAAATGTATGGTAAAATAGATGGATGGCATGGACATAGATTAAGTCCATCAAGGTGGGCCCAGAGTAAGGACTCCACCTAATCGGCTCCCCATTTAAAGGTGCTTGGAAAAACAAAAAAAAAAAAAACATAAACAAAAAGAAAAGAAAGATAATGACCACGCTCCCCTCTCAAAAGGTATTGGGACCAAAGTAAACCCAAGATTCCTTCCATCTGCCAAAAGTCCCTACGTTTAGAAAGCAGCCATCTATAACCCTACCATCAGTTGACCCATTGTTGGGTCAATCTTAATTTGTTTATTTTACAATTTTACATATAAGGTAATGATTTAATAAACTACCTACTATCTACGCACGCATGGCAACTTGTCACACGTATGAGAGATCTAGCTGATCTAACAAGTGGGGCTTAATGCCACCATTCCCCTTTCCTGTAATCAAGGTGGGTCCACTCATCAGGTCGGCTTAACATCTACGGTGAAAGATAGACCGTTGTTGTTTGCCTTCTATCATCCATTTTCATCTTGCAAGTGTGGTCCACCTAATGAGTGGATTGGCCTGATTTATGCTCCAAGAGAGTTTCACACTCAGATCTCATGCAAGTGGCCTGATTTATGATCCGGCTAGACTCCTATATTATTTTCATACACCTTTTAAATATGGTGGTGACCATTCTCCTCATGTAAGGTACAGCTATATCCTGACCATCCCTAGTGTGGGTCCCATTTTAAATGTAGCATATCTCTAAAATTACAATGCTCAGGAAATTTTAACCATTAAATTAATGCCAATCAAATGCATAGTTAAAGGTAAAATAGTGAGTGGTCCAAATTTCAAAAGAAAAAAGAGGTGGTTAATTAATAATATCATCTCAGTTAACCCTTTATATTATGCTCCAGTCACAGTTGGGTTAATGATTTAGACGGTGTAGATGGTCTAGATTGCTGTACAGCTAAAGCATGTGTTCGTTTGAAGAGTCATCATCATTTTTTTTACCCTTCCTTTGACAGGAATGACTTTACGTGCATGGATGAGATCCACCCCGTCCAGAAGATAGAATAATCCTTGTTTGGCCTTGATCTAAAAAATCAGGCCGATCCAACACTCAGTTGGGCCACCCTTAGGGAATTATATAAAACCTATAAATTCGCACGTTATGGCCCACTTAAGTTTTGGAACAGCCTGATTTTCAGGGGATGCTTTCATTCCGATTATGCAAGTTAGATGAATGGATTGGATGAAATATAGACATGATGGTGGGCCCTCCACAAAACTAATGGTGGCCTGTCCATTTCAACTATTTCCCATGGCTAGGCATACTTGAATTCTGGATCATCATGAGTTTGGGGATCCATGAGTTTGGGTTTCGTGGCCAGCAAGCCTCAGCATAACTGATGCATGGGTTGGATCTCATGAAAGGTCCACCCACATAGTGGTAGCAGGTACACTACTCAAGTCTTGCCAGTGGGTTTATTTATGCTAACCTTGATTTTAGCCGAGCTGAAAAATTAGCCTGCAGGTCTGTCATTTGCCCACTTGAATTAAGAATGGTTTTGATTTTTTTTTTTTTTTTCCCGAAACCTAAATTTTAGATTTGCATCCAATGGACCTTGAAAAAAAATTTAGGATGGGTGTCCCTCTCCTGAGTCTTTTTCTCTTTGTATGGCCCACTAAATTATGGACCGGACTAATTTTTGGGCCCTCAAGTATAATGGTGCGATACACTAGCAATTGAGGTGGTTTCACTTAAACATTATGGTAGGGTGGACTAATTCTTAAAGTAAAATTTACTTAGATTTTCATACTGATGTCATTATTGTTTTTGTGGTAATAGGGGTTGAGATGATGCTTAATCTAGAGATTTCAAAACAAGTGCAACTGCCAAATGCTAGTCTCTTGACATACATTGATATACCATCCTCTAACAGCTGGAGCTTTAGAAAGTGATCATTTGACATGGTATCAAGTTCGAATCTCGAAAGTAGCAAATTTACCACCGGTGATATATTCTACCATGGGGCGTTTATGGTAGCTTTTAAAGAAAGTGGTCGTTTAGTGGTGGGTGGTTGCATGACTAACAAAAAACAACTGCCAAAGACCAACTCAAATGTAGGTATTTTGTATGCGTCTGTAGGCTCGGGGGTTTTAATGGGATGAAAGTTCACTCAGGGGCTTTTCAGTCCAAAAACTTCTTCCCCGAGGAGTGTTTGGTAATAAAAAGAAAAGGTAGAGAAGAAGGGGGCACTTTAGGAATTTGAATATAGAGAAAGAGATATGCATACGCGTCTCGTTATAAACAAAAAAAGAAAAGAAAAAAAATAGAAGATGCCAGACGAATGATTAAGATCCTCTTTCTTCTTACAGCCTTATATTTCATACCTTCCATCTTCTTTAAATTCCATTACAACTCTCTCTCTCTCTCTCAAAACATGGCTTCTGATGATACCATGACCATCCATTCATCCATGCAAGAAGAAGACGACGATGTCGATTACGAGGAAGACGATCATCACCACCATCACCACAGCATGTCCCGCCTCTCCATGTGCACTAGCAGTATCACACACTCCACCTACAGCTACGATGACAACAGCAACGACGACGATGACGATGATACAGTGATGCGCATGTCCCGTTTATCAGTCGACGATGGGTCCGATGTTGAGGCTGACGGCGAATTATCTGATGAGAAAGAGGCAGGCGGGTCCGACGACTCTGAAAAGGAGACGGGCTGGTCTTCGCTCCCCACGACGCCGCAACGAAGAATCCTACAGAGAAGTGGGCTCGTGGGGGTGGAGGAGTATGCCAGTGAGAGTGAAGGAAGGCATGGCCCATGTCGGCGGCGGGGGTGGGCCAGAGCAAGGAAGGGGGAGAGGAGGTTGGTGAGGGAGAGGTGGCTAGAGAGGGCTTGGGAGATGAGGAAATGTAGGGCGGTGGATGAAGAGATGGAGAGTGGGGACAGCGAGTGTATGGTGATAGCGAAGGCGAAAGGAGGAGGGAGGTGTTTGAGTATGGACATGGAGGAAGTGAAGGCGTGCAGAGACCTTGGATTCCAACTTCAGAATGATTGGACGTTGGAGATTCCTTGTAGGATCTCGGCCTCCACTATCGATACTGATAGCGGTGGCAATTCTCCCATTGCTAATTGGAGGATCTCCAGCCCTGGTGAGTTGAGTTGTGCTGTCTCTCTCTCTCTCTCTCTCTCTCTCTCTCTGGGTACTTTTTGGAATTTAACAGCGTTATGACGATGGGTTTGCACTGGTAGCTGTTGGATTTGGATTCTTTTCAATGATCCAAATCGTTTATTTGATGAGGCTCCCCTCAGCTGGAAGACAAGACAGCCAAAAAGAACTCTTAGATTGATGTATGGTGGCTGTCCATGTTCAAAGCTAAAGAGCCAAATAATCAAAGGGGTGAAATGATCTGATTTAAGAGATCCAACTTATTTTTGTCCATCGTACAAGGTGACAACCATCATATAAACGGTTTGGATCATTCAAAGATGATCCAGATTCAAAGGCTAAAGGCCTGAGGTATCTTACTACTGTGCATACGATTGTATTCTAGGAAGTCTCTGCACTACTGGCCTGCAAGTCTTCAACATAATGGTAGCCAGGTAGGTGTGTTTGGATTATGGCTTACCATTGAATTACAATACTTGTCAGATGAAAATCAGGCAATCTAATCCCATTCCTTTGATTTGATCAATGATTCTTATGTTTGGATGGACTGTTATGTCAAATAACTGATGTGCAGTGTTTGGATAAGAGATTTCCACCAATTACACTTTTATACACTATATTACAGTGGTATATGATTAATTAAAATAACTTCATTTAAAGAGTAAATTACAATGTTATTATGATGGTACTATTCATGGAGAAGTAGAGCTAGACAACAAGCCTAGTTGAATCAAGCTGGGCCTGGCTTGTGTGCAGCTTGGTCCCTGGAAACCTCGGCTTGTGTGTGGCTTGGTTTTGAAATCAAGCTAGACTTTTACTGCTTGACTTGACTTGATCGAGATATCAAGCCGAGTTCAAGCTGCATTCGAGCTCGAGCTTTTCAAACTTAAGTTGAGTTAGGAGTCACGCTTGGTAATAACCGAGAGTTTAACCAAGAGTTGAAAATATTACAAAACATGATAATAATCGAGAGTTGAACTGAGCTCGAACGAGGGAAATGAAAGTAAAATAGAGTTAGGGTTGCTTTTAAACATTTTATATTATAAATATATAATATATATTATATACTTAATATAATATATTTATTATTATAAAGCCAAGCCAAGCCAATCAAGCTAAGCCGAGTTTCGATCAAGTCAACTTGAGCTGGGCTTGTGTGCGACTTGAAACTCTAATCAAGTTGGAATTTTAATTTGGCTTGACTTGAAAAGGGGCTTTAAGTCAAGCCAAATCAAGCCCAAACTAGCCGAGTCAAGCCAAGCCATCAAGCTGGCTTGGCTTATGTCCAGCTCGATGGAGAAGGTACAAGTCTAACTAGTTGGACCACAAGTTAAGGTTCATCCATCAGCTAAGTTCCATCATGTTAAGTGCATGTGACATCAAAACCTTTTTGTAGGTTGGTCCCACTATGAGGATCGCTTGGTGAAAAAAGTAGTCCTACAATTATCAGGTGGGGCGCAATGTACAAAACAATGTTACAGGTTTGGTCCACTTGCTGAGTGAATATGGCTGATTCTTGCACATGGTAATCTTCATGGTGGTAGTAACTATTAGACTTGTTGGATCCCACATGCACTTCCTTTGGGTGGACAGTAGCTTGTGGTCCAACCAGCTGGATTTAATATCTCCCAGTATGTATGTATGTATATAATTTTTTCAAAAGTATTGTCTAATAAAAGTCATTACTATTAATCATTCATTTGATATCCAATAATTGGATGGTTGGGATTGTTTGATTAATGTGGATTTCAAGCTAGGCTCCATCTGCAATATCTAATCTAATTTATATAGTGAACAGTCCTGATCTGTCCCATATGTGCCACTTGTGCATTAATAAGAAAAGTGAGGGTGGTATCACTTCTTCTTTTTATATTTGTGGGCTTAATAATTTCTTCTTCTTTTTTTCTTTTTTACACAAATCTTATTTGATTCACATTTTTTGTTGGTTTTTGCATTTTCAAGGAATTACATTCCCAGTTTTTCCTCAAAAAACTTGCCCCTACTTTCAACAGCTAACCAATAGAAACATAGAAGATTTAAAAAAGAAAATTAGATTTTTCTAAATTTTCTTAGAAAATCCAGTGTATCAACCAAACAAGATCTAATCATTTCTCAGAAAAAAAGTAAGCCAACTCTAACATTCCCTGGGAAACATAAAACCAGGAAATAAATTCCTCGACAACCAAACAAGCCCTGCTGTAATGTGAACAAACCAACAAGTTTTTTGGAGTTGTATCATAAACACAAGAGGCATCAAAGACTCACAGCAAAGGCTCACTTAAAATAAGCTTAGGAGTTTATTAATATGAATCACATTTTACTACATTCAAATTCATGAGTGATCAGCGTCGGAAATCATGATAGGCAACACTCTCATGCTGGCACCATCACAACCACACGTTTGCATCTAAACACATGAATAATCACCGCCACGTGTAGGCCATCGTGCAAAATAGAACATGTGTAAGCAATGCGGCATGTTTAGCTATTAACAGAGCATTTATCTAATGATTCAGGTGACGACCCAAGAGATGTGAAGGCTAGGCTCAAGGTATGGGCACAAGCAGTGGCGCTTGCTTCGGCCTCTCGCCTCAATACCTGATTATTTTCGTATTGCAAGTGTTTCGGGTTTTGAATTTTGATGAGGGACTGGGATCCTCTTCAACCCCTGTTTGAAACATCTAAGTCTTGGGGCCCACAATGTTCTATATGTAAAATCCACTCTTCCTATCGGTTTCTATCCTCAATGTTGGGTCCCAGAGCCACAAATCATATAGATCCCCAGCTCATGAGGGTCTACCACGTTGAATGATGTGGATGGGATGCCAACCGTAGGTTTGTCTGTGAGACCCCCATGTTGTATACCTTTCTACCCATTAATTGGGTGCAACTCGCTAGCATAAAGAGAAGATACAATAGTCAGCCTGATATAAAACTCACTCAGGCCGCAGTGTGTGAACTTAGTGGTTTTGGGAGCAACTTACATTGTTCCCAGTGGTGTGGCCCATATGAACTTTTTATGGGCTTATTTTCTAATCCAAATGTGTTCAAGTCCCGGTATAATAGGGCATCCGATATTGTATCAGCCCAGAGTATCACGTGCTAGAGGTGTTGGAGGCATCATAAAACCCCCTGATATACATTGTTCTATCGTTCCCTAACAGCTCGAGCTTTTAGCGCAACCAGTCAGGAACAAATTCAACCCCCCCCCCCCCCCCCCCCCCCCCCCCCCCCCCCCCTTCTCTCTCTCTCTCTCTCTCTCTCTCTACATGAGTGTGTTTTGAGATTGGATCAAGAAATTTACCTTGTTAGTTTGTACCTGTATATAGCATATGGAAGATGAAAATGGATGAAAGAGGAGATTTCACTTTTATGACAACTTCCAAATATGAAGGGTGAAAGTAGGCCAGGATGGATTTGGCCTGACCTGTCTCCTGCTGCCTCATTCGGGCTGGATTTGAGATATGGCTAAAGGCCCATTTCCTAGGCTTGGGCATGTCCTTAAAATTTGAGGCCCCATAGCTGCTCAGGCTGTGCCTGGGGTTTGACGTATATAATGGGTCCTGCCACCTACGTGAACAAATCAAGAAAGTACACGTAGGCACCATTTTCGTGCATGCGCTTCTGAGTCGATCAGTAAAGTTTGCAAGTTCTAATTTTCTGTGATATGATGCACACCACTCCCAAGCAATCATGCACATGACATCCCAAATTCCCATACAGACAATAATTCAATAATCATAAAGAAAAAGAAATTGATCACTTCATACAAGGTGAGCGAGCAAGAATCCATACAAGCAAGTGGTGTAATTCACAAGCAGGAATTCAATTAAACTGTATTTTAGAATAATTCATGAAGTTTGCAATTTGCATCTCTATGACAAACGTAATAGCAACTAACACATATTTCTGTAGGCATTAATGAGGTTGGTTGTTGAATCAACATGTACATTGCATGTTTTGGTTACACTAGCGAGGAGCTTTCTCGGTTTTCATCCGCCTACTCTGCAAACCTTATTTGTCTGAGCAGCTTTGTAAGAGATCTCTATTGACCTATCAGTCGCGTGAAGACTAGATTGTGACAGGTTTTGTCACATGGGTGTGGGCAGTCGGTCTCCTTAACTTTAGATCTGTCAAAGTACCAGTCCCCAACAGACTGGGCGATTCCCTACACAACCGATAATACATGGGATTGATATGAGATGAAAAACCCCTGTATTTCTAACAAAAAAGAAATACACGTATGAAATTTCGATGTAGAAGTTTGCTCAAATATAAAAATATCAAATAATTCATCTTGATCTATTTCTCCATGGAGTTAAGATATTTACTAAAATTTATTGTCACCCCCAGTTATTATAATTAACGGACAAAAATACGGATCTGATTAATGAACAAGGAATTCTCACTGTTTGGCATTCATAGGCTTCTGTTTCGGAAACAAAAAGATTCACTTCAAACAGGTTTTCTTTCTACTCAAAAGATAAGGGCCTTGAAAGGGTCTTCAAATTAGATATTTGAGCCAATACGAGCAATGATAATCTTTAAAAAGATGAAATAAAGGGTCATTTAAAGAAAAAGTAAAATTTGTTAACACACACACACACACACACACACACACACACACACACACACATAAAAGCATGAAATTTGAACCACCTCAGCTTTAGAATAACAATGCATGTTTTATTAGAGAAAATGCAATTAGCTAAGGCTGCATTTGGATGCACAAGTGAATTGAATTGCAAACACTTAATATGATCAAAGAGAAAATGGTAATGTTAGTGATGTTTCCTAGTATTCATAGTGGTTAAGTGGCCCTCAATTTGCAGTTTGACAAGTCTTTCAGGTCTAAAATGGAACTAAAAGTAACTGCATTTTGGAACAAGACTGTCCATATGAATGCTAACACACCCCAAGGATCTGTTTGGATGCCCGAGTGAATTGAGTAGCAAGCATTCAGTTTAATCATACGGAAATACTGAAATATTAGTGATATTTCGTCGAACTCAAGATGAGGAAACAGTCCCCAAGTTACAAATATTACTCCCAAATTTGAACTATGAGTAACATGATCGTAATTTGGAGCCCAGACCCTCAATTTGAGTGGTTAAGGGAAAACAAAAATTGCAATTCGGTTATTTCCATATTTTAGAATAACAATGCAATTCAATTAACTAATTCATCCAAATGCATGCTAAATTACCCGTACCTTGTTGCCGATATGGGGAGAATTGTTTGCGAACCATGTGTCCTGCCTCTCTGACTGGCAGTGCGCAAAACACGAATTTATAAATAAACCATTTTCTTCGGACTTTGAAAAGATTCTGACGTATTTGAGCATTCGTCTCCTGAATTCTGTTTGACAAAAGAAAAGCCAAGATACATTGCTCAAACAAAAAGATAGATCCAAGAACCCCTTTTTAGTAATGCTTGTTTGAGTTTTGTGGTCTCATTGCCAGTCCCAAGCCCAGAGAAAGGAGGGCTACATCAGATTGGCAGTCCATGTTAATCTTTTGCCACAACTTATAGTTAGGATAAGGCTTAGATGATGGTGATGGTGGTGAAAGGCAGGCAGTACCACCTGCGGTTGAAAAGGGATTGATTTGGGGCATGTCGTACGGTTTTTTTCCCTAGGTAAGTCACACTCTAAAACCACTGCTCAAATCCATGGTACTACCTAGGAATTTGGAGACAATAACCTCATAACTACATCAAGGACTCACAACATGCGCAGAGAGAGAGAGAGAGAGAGAGAGAGAGAGAGAGAGAGAGAGGTACGTTCAAGAAATGCGAGTTGCGATGCATTGCACTTTGCAAGATCTAATTTACATGCATTCCAATAACCATGAGGGTCGGCTGATGGTGGTGCTAAACTAGCCTGAACCTGAAAAGGGGGGTAAAATTCAAATGTGTCAGAGTGAACATAAGTTGTTCAAGTATTATTACATTATTAGGTGGTTCGAAGAATAGATTTCCTAAATAAATGAAAATTTACCTGCCATGCATCATATGCCGCATTCAAAATAAAGAGTGGGGTCTCAATTTGGTGCAACAAATTCTGTGGGAAGAAGCACTGCAGACAACAGAAGCAGCTGTAATTGAGTTTCCTTTCCTTTTATCCATTACACTCATGTAATAGTGATTAAAAGAACAACGTGGAAAGAGTTACCAATGTCGGCTTCAAGCGGTGGGTACAAATTTCTGGCAAGTTCTTTTCCACCCCCTGTGATGACCCATGAATTTTAATAACCATGGAAGAAATTTTAATAACCATGGAAGAAGGATGAGCAAAAGAGGTATTCTTGAAGACCGTAACACATGGATATTGTAGAAAGAAATGAAGAATGCATGCAATTTGATGAATTCCTCCTCGAAACACAATGTTACACGTTTTATGATTGACAGCCGTCCGCTAACTCTCTCTCTCTCTCTCTCTCTCTCTCTCTCTTCCCATGTGTGTGCTTATGATTGACAGCCGCTGCTAATTCATACCAGGATTGCTTTGGTAACAGATCATTATGCCCATTGCAAAAGAAATATAAGGTCTTGTACACAACAAGACGTGCATCAAGATCCGCATAGCAGATGCGTAGGGATCATTTTCTGTAACTTTTTTTTTTCAAAGAATGGAGCATACCCAAAACATTTATCTAATCAAGTTCCAATAGACAAAAAGAATGGAAATCACCACAAATCTTAAACTGGAAAAAAGAAAGAAAAAGAAAAAGAAAACCTGTAAGCTTACGACCGCATGATAAATAGATCTTAGGCTACGTCTGCCAGATACGTCAATCCTACAATTCCATATAGGATCATATAAGAAAACAATACAATTCAATTAGAATATTTCAAAACCATAGAATCTATAAGAAAATTTATCTTAGAAAATTCTCTTTCAAGAATAATTCACAAAGCGAGTCATACTCATCAAGGAATAATCCGCCATCACTAAGGCATTTGACTTTAGTAGTTGCTGGGAATAATTCTCGAAACTCGTCACAGTGAAGAATAGATGCCAAACCCCCAGCAGAGCACCCAGAAAGAAGAGCCTGAAACAAGCCAGGAAATAATGTGTATCATACAGAATCAACGATGGTGGTAAAACATCTCCACTGGAAGAAAGAAAAACCTGGTCGGCAGAATGCATTCCCAATGACATTAGTTCCTCCATGGCAGCTAACCAAATGCGTTGTCCACGGAAAAAAAGGTTTGCTTCCTAGACACGAAATCACTGGATGTTACCATGAATTGGCAGGAAAAGATCAAACAATTTCAACAACAGAACTTGAACAATGTGGGTTGCAAATGAAAATGCAAATACAAGCATGAAGCTTATGAACGATTAGAAATATACGGAGATCAATGGAAGTGAAAAAGTACAATGACCTTATGGAATGGTTAAATAACAAGTTCATTCGAGCACTACAGCTAAAATGGGCCATCATTTGTATAGTTCACATGTTTGTAGTATCAAGTACATGGGAACATGGATGCTGTTTGGATCTGGGCAAAGTTGTGTCATAAAAAGCATTTGCAGCAACCGTATATGTTCATGGTATGCCAACCCCCTTGTGCACGTGAACCAACACACTTTTGGACAAGTAGTCATGGATGCATGACCATTAGACCATGAATTTAGTGTCTGGTGGAGCAATGAACTAGCCTTAATTCAGAGTTTTCATAAGGAAGATATGATGCCGCAAACCTAGATGACTCAATTAAAGAATAGAAAAAGAACAGGAGGTGTGGAATACTTGGCTGGTTTAAATTGTGGATGTTTCAAGATCTGGATCTGGGAGAGACTTCCTAGGTAGGAAGATTTGTGGAATGAATCACAGCATCTGAATTTTTGAAAACTTATAAAAAAAAATAATAATAATCATGTGTACAATCTTCCAATGTGCGACGTGACTGTCCAAGTTTCAAGAATCCCACACGTGCATATGTAAAACCATTCATTTCGAAGCACTAAAAATCAAATGTGCACAAGAACATGTGTAAATGCACTACCAACCAATCTTTAAGTTCCCACATGCACCACAATCTTCTTGTCTAGGGTGTATGACAAACAAGGGATGGAATAACTAGTCAGCAACAGCATGTCCATGACAAGCTAGCCCTAACAGCATACTAAATAAATAATTGATTAATTTAGGAGGCAAATACAAACAATTAAGGGCATATCAGTTCCATTGATTTCAAGGTGGCATTATATATGAATCAAGGAAGTTGCAAACCACTTTCCCTTGCTTACAAGTGCACCATTGCATTTTATTTATCCAAGAACAGGGAGCATTCAGACAAGAAAGCAGAACAATGAGAACACGAGAAGCTTCAGTTACATTCAAATGTAAACAGACTAAGGGAAGGAAGACATGAGGAGATTTGGTGAGTTGTAAATTTTCCGTGACAAGCACATGGGGGAAGCCAATTTTGAAATGAATGTTCAGCAGATGCACAGGAGACTTCAAACTTCAAGATGAGATTGAGAAGATAATGATGTCTAAGAAGCAAGTCAAGAGTCCTGCTATGAAATGGGAAACAGAAAATCTTATTAACATTTATAACCTACAAAGGCATTTAGACGTCTACAAACCGAGTAAAGAGTCCAATTACAGTAATGATATGGTTAACAAAATCATCCTTAGAGAAAAATTACCACAATTGAATGTTTCATATAGGGAACGTCATTGTGCTCTTGATAACCAATGAACTCTAGATGTCATCTTGTAAGGCTTATTTTCATGGAAGACGAAAATTGTAAAAGACCAAATATTCCTACCGACCTCATTTTCACCTTCGCCGCTGAAGGATGCACCATCACAGTAGCGAATCTTGACTCTATTCCAATTGTAAAAATCTGAGAAAAGAATAAATGTAATCTAAATAAGAACAAATTCCAATAATACTACCACCAAAACCTCAACCCTAATTCCTTCAAGAAGAATGACGGTGCATCAAATTCAATTTTAGACAAGGAAAATAAACAACAAACCAGGATTTTCGTCGGCTCTATTGCTCAAAATTCCAGTAAATCGTAGCACCCTCTCCATGTAATTTGAAGAACCACGACGATTCTTCTTGCGACCAACACAACTTTTAATGTCACTACACCAGCCTCCTCCCTATCAGATCACAAGAATGCTCATAAGGTTACAAACTCATCATGCACAAAGCGAACCTACACCAGATTTGAAACCACGGTTTTCTTGACTTTGAAGTTGTCTCACCTCCAAATGAACGAGCCAACTGTTCACTCCTGACCCAAACCCCCTATCGAAGTGGTAAGCGGGCAATGTTCCATCCAAACAGACTGAGTGCATCAAAACATCAAATAAATATTAAAAATCTGTCTATAAAGAGAATCCCAAAAGAACATAGACAGCTTCAGCACTGTTATTAAAATTTAAACTGCTGTATGTCATATGAGACCAATTCTACAAGATTTACAGAAGCAGAAAAATGGCTTGTGCAGGTAACTGGAATTTAAAATAAATAAAAAAAAGAATTCAGTGCCTTTAGATGCATTTGGGTCACACCCAATTAAAAGTTAAAATGACAATAACATCACAAACTTGAATTCGAATATTAACTGCAAATGGGTCTTCAAGACAACACAGTAAAGTTCATCGTGTTGCTGCTAATTCACACGTTTCACCAAGAAAATATCCAACTTTGCAACTCCTAGTCCAGTAATATACAGATACCATATCTCATTTGTTCATCACCATCATCATCATCTAAGCCTTATCCCAACTAATTGAGATCAGCTATGCCGCCTGATGCAACCCTCCTCCTTTATCCAGGCTTGGGAATGGCAATAAGAGCACAAAATTCCCATGTGCATCATACCATAGTCCATTTGATATTCAGAAGAAAAAAAAAAGGAAAAAAAGAAAGAAGAAAACAACAACAACTCAGCAATATCCGAATATGTTTCAGCAGACTGCCTAAGCTATTGGTTTTGCATCTTTCGTAATTTGGGTGGTTTGGTGAATTTGAGGCTCTTGCAGATAATGATGTTGTCTCGGCACATATAACAAATCAAGGAGGAAAAGAGGCAAGGAATATGTTAGAAAAATAGATTTAAAAAATAAAGGAAAAATGTCATTCCTTGGTTTGAACTTTTTGGTTTTTTCTTTGTTGGGTTTAGTCCCCGATTGGAAAGTAATTAAGAAAATTAAGCTTTTATATTAGAATCTTTAACTAATCTTTTGTAATGGAAAACAAGAGTGTGCCTTGGGTGCAACCTCGTACATGCGCACCCGCGGGCCTTGGCCATGTTCGTGGCAAGGCACAGCATGGTATAGCGTGTCTTTGATCGGACACTTTTTGTTTTTTTTACATGGATGATATCTTAGTCTAGCTCATGTGAACAAAGAGCCGTCATATACCAACATAATATTTAATAAGTCGGCATACGCCAACATGCATTTATTACGCCGCTCACATGCACCTCGAGCCCCAATGGCTACCTACTTTTTCTTTATAAAGGCATCTATTCTCCATTGAAAAATTCATCCAAAATTCTCTCTCCTCTCTGGTTTTCCACTGTGTTCTTTCTATCACTTCTATTTGGGCTCTCCTCTCTGGTTTTCCACTGTGTTCTTTCTATCACTTCTATTTGGGCAAATCAGTAGGAGTATTCTTGAGTTTGTATGACTGAGATCGTGAGTGCACCTAATTAAAGCCGTCAAATTGGAGGAGAGTTGTTATATCTCAGGGGGCAGACTTGCTAGAATCCAGTGTATCAAGGATCTTCCCATGGGAGAAAATTTGTCTTTAAAAGAACAATTGTAATGTGCCTCAGCTATCCAGATTCTTCTTTTACTATTTGATTTTATTCTAATATTTTCAATTTTCTACTATATCTCTATAATTTAGAACCAACAATTTAAAGACAAATTTCTCTCTAGAAAATCTCGACCCTGTGGCAACTAGTTTCTGAGAATTCCATAATCGAGATTTTTTATGGGAAGAACTTCAGGAGATGGCAGCAAAAAATGAAGTTCGATAATTTACGTTATCAAAGACACTACTCCATCTCTTGAGGAAAATGAACCAGCGACATTATTTTTTGATCAATCGAAATGGAAGAACGATGACCATCTGTGTCGAAATTACATTATTAATGTTATGATTACTGAAAATTATGATATTTATTTTCATATCTCATCTGCCAAAGATTATGAGATCATCTTGAAAAGAAATCCAGAATGGAGGATGCTGGAATGAAGAAATATCTAGTAAGTCATTATATAGATTTTAAAATGTCTGATGATAAGTCTGCAGTAGATCAGGTGCATGATTTATAGAAGATAGCTCATGAAATCTCATATAAAGGTATAGTAATTGTGAGGCTTTTCAAGCTATTATAATAATTGAAAAACTCTCCCCCATCTTGGAAGGAGTATAAAAATTCTCTAAAGCATAAAAGAAAGGACATGAGCTTGGATAACTTCATTATTCACATACGTATTAAAGAGGAAGTAAGGAACCGTGATAAATATTCTCTGGAATCAGAATCTATAACTCAGGCTCACCTTATTGAAAATAACCAAAAGGGTCAAGATAACTGAAGGTCTTGACCACCAAAAGTCACCCACATGACCAAAAGAATAAGAAAATAGACAAGAATAATAAAAAGAATAAAGGATATTGTGTACGAGAGAAAAATAGACATTGAGCTAAGGAATTTAGATTCCGCAAAAGCAATAAAAAGGAGAAAGACCATACATTGTTGAGGAGTTTATGAAGGTCATCACCAAAGTAGGCATTGCTTGTAGCTTAAATGAGTGGTGGACTGAATCAGGTGCCACCAAGTATCTTTGTTACGACCGAGGTGTCATTTCCTCCTATGGTAAGGTAGAGGATGTGATGGACATTTTCATGAAAAATTCGTCCAACGCAAAAGTTGTTAGCAAGGGAAAGGTGTGCCTAAAGCTTACTTTTGAAAATGTGTTGACTCTTTTTAACGTGCTGCATGTACTGGATTTTTTAAAGAATCTTGTCTCCGGCTCTACACTTGACAATAATGGGGTTTAAGTTAGTTTTACAATCTGGAAATTGTTATCTCTAAAAATTGTACATTTGTTGGAAAATGATATGTAACTGATGGCTTGTTTAAACTTAGTGTTATGAATGATAATGGTGTTAGTTCTTATGCTTGATTGAGTCTCTTGATATATGTAATGCTGGACTATGACATGTAGCATGCTAGAATAGGATATGTGGCATACTAGATTCAGCTCTCCAGATTCTTCTTTTACTATTTCTGATTATGATATTTTGGATTTTCTATTATATCTCTATAATTTAGAACCAATAGATTATGCCAGAAAAGATAATGAAACATTTTTCACAAATCACAAACATCTTCAAACCATTACGAATATGATATTCAAATTGGGGAAGTCGATGATATATATACACATCCCTCATTGGCAATCTAACCCATTGATTAGGATTTTTCATTTTGGGTATTAGAGTTTGTGTTGCGCAGCGCGCCAACAACGCCGGTGAATTGAGATCCAATCTCTGGTCTCACCCACAAACGATAAACAGGAAGAAAATAATAACTAGAAGTAGAATCACACAAACCAACAATCCACAAGACAGAATATTTACGTGGAAAAACCCCAACAAGGGTAAAAAACCACGGGTGCAAACTTCACTATGAAGAAGAACGAAGTTACAAGCAATACACTTACCTTCTCCTATACTCCCATGCACAAAGATGGCCCTTTTGCTAATCCTCTCGCCTCTTTCTCACCTTGGACGTATAGAAACCCTAATTCCCTGGCCTAATCCCAGTTTACACCCCTTTATATAGCAAACCCCGAAATTAGAATACAAAATAGGAAACCTCGCACTTAAGCTTGCAGGCCGGTCGGGCGCCCGGTCATAACTAGGTCGGGCGCCCATCCATTACAAAACATGTCCAGCAGTGAAACAGCTTAAAACCGACTATTATCGGGCACCTGGTCCCTTTGACTGCTGGGCGCCTGACCGTTCACAAAACAGTCCAGTAGCTGAGGGCTGAAACCGTATGAATATCGGGCGCCCGGTCCACAGACCGTCTGAGCGCCCGACCACATATGATTGTGATTGGATCCATACTCAACAGTTTGTCCATCACAACATTGGAAAATAACTAAATATCTCCAAAACTGAATGGATGTTGCATTCAAATTCAACAATACCCTATAATCATTGTGATGATGACACTAATTTGATTTTTTTTTTTTTTTGTAGGTTTGAAAAAACAAAAAACATATCAAAGAAATTAATAACAGAAAGACAAATTGAAAGGCGAACATTACATGCATTATCAAGAAAACCCATATAATGGATTTTGCAACTGAAAGCAGAATCAACAACAAAACATCTGACAGGCATAGAAATGAAGCATAAACAAGATAATGAATTTGGAAAAAAGAAAAAGAAAGAAAAGAAAATCATATAAATTCTCAATGGAGTATATGTTTTTAAAAGTGTACAACACAAACCTGCTCCTTTTGCATCAGCTCCTTTAATAAAAGACAGGCCCACAATCACAGGCCTTTTGGCAGCCGCATGAAAGGCGGCCGTTGATAGAATCTCACTCACGTTCAACTCTTCAAATGTAACAAAACCATCAACCCATCTCCTCATAACAAACCCAAAAAACACACATATCCACAAAACCTTCATCTCTCTCTCTCTCTCTCTCTCTCTGAGGAAAAACACAGAAATGGGTCTATCAAAAAAGGGAGGAAAAACACAGGAATGGTTCTGAAATCATGAAACAGAGACACCCAAGAAGAGTTCTCTATAACAGAATCTACAGTTACAGAGGAATGGCGATTTCCTCAAACTGAAAGAGTGGAAGATAAAAAATAAAGATATAGAAATGGGTATTTATAGTAAATTCTAGGAATGTGGACGTTAAGCAATTGACGAGATTTCTGAGGAAATCTGAGTGGACGACTGTGGTAGTATGGTTTTTGTTTTTTTATTTTTAATCAGAACGGTTTTTTTTTTTTTCCACGGTTTTTTTTAGCTCAGATTCCTGTGTTAGTTTTTAAAAAACGGTGGTAACTCTGTAAATGTCCATATGGCGTGGTTTTAAGGCAATCCAGACCGCTCAAATCGCTGAACAACTTCGAATGATGGTATATCCGAAACAATATACTGGAATTCATTATTAACCATCTGAATTTTTCTTCAAATTTGGATCATTCACTATTCTACCTTTAAGATTCCATTTTATAGACATTTATTGGATGGCTAGGATTGGTTAATCAGTTTCGTTTTAGAGATACACAATTTGAATTGTCCGTGTAGCCGTACATCATTGCCACTTACAATGAAAAGGATGAGTCACCATCATTTTTAAAAGATGATAAACTCACATATTAGTGTGGACCTTTAATTAGTTAATTAATTAATTGCGGTTTATACTACTCAGGACTCAGGAGTCGGCATTTTCGGGAACCGAATTTCGTAGGAATCCGGAGATCCTTACAACGTTTGGTAGAACAAGCGTATTATACATCGCGGTATATGGGTCCCACTGCGATGTATAGTTCAATATCAAATCCGTTCATACCATACTATGCTTCAATTTTACCTTGTAATGGAAAAATCACACTGATAGAAATGAAATATGGATCACACCATAGGGAAATGTTGAAATTGAGATATCCACCGTTAAAAACTTCCAGATTGCATGTGGAGCTTAAATTGCTTTCTCTATAAAATCTAATCCATTCAGAATGTGGGTCTCAGAATATTCCTTTATAAAGAAAATTTTAAGAAATTATAAAACTCAGATGAGTCAAAACAAGTGATTTTATAGAATTTCTGCACTATTTTACATGATTTGGTCTAAATTAATTATAAAATAACTTAAGTTTTGAAATCGAAATAGAAAATTATATTTCAAACATGATGAACGGATTGGATTTAATGAATGCATTAAATAGGGAGCTAGATGTGAAGTTGTAGTTAAGCTTATGCATTTTGTGGATTTTGGTTATAAATGTAGGGAGCGGATTGCATGTGATCCGGTGCCCACGGCTGTGTGGGGTCCACAGAGATGTCAGTGATAAATCCACTCCGTCCATCTGTTTTTAAAGGCCACTATAGGACAGGTTTCTAAAAATCAGATAGATACTAAGGTGGTTCACACAAACAAAACAGTGGGAACAGCAATGTCCACCGTTGAAAACTTCCTGGAGCTGACTATGATGTTTATATTCCATCCAAACCGTTCATAGAATTACTACCATTCAGATAAACGGTGCGAAAAAATATCATCCTGATACAAAACTTTTGTCACTGTCAGGCGTTCAATCCCCACTGTTTTGTGTGGTATCACACGAGTTTTGGATCTTCCTGATTTCTACAATCCTGTCCTATTGTGGTCTTTCAAAACATATGTACGGAGTGGATTTGTCACACACATTTCTATAGTCCCCACACAGCTCCGGGCACAGAGATATCTCTATGTCCGGGGTCACAGGCAATCCACTCCCCATGATAAATGCAGCGGTTTTAACGACGGTTCTTCCTCGTTCTGAAATTGATATCCACACCCTCCTTTTTGATAGATACATCCTTTCACTCTACTTTTGGTAATACACGATGGAAGGAAAAGCGCAACGTTGTTATCAGGATTGTGTCTCGGAATGCATCTTTTATGATGGGTGGCCTGGATCTTTGCACAGTACACACGAGTTTTCAATTCTCACCAGTGGGACCATGATTAAGTAATCCGGACCATGGATCTGTTGTGTCCCACCATGAATGGATGCCCCAAAATTCTCACGAATTAGAAAACCCCAGAAACCGGTATTAAAGTCATTCGGTTGAATGTAGAGCGTTGACCGTCTGTAAGTAGGCAGCAAATCGAGAGGCTAAGATTGTCCCATCGAGGAGAATTTTGAGGCACAGTCCATCCACTTTGAACACAACTCCCGCACGCGTAAATGTGGCACATGTGTGAAGGATCGTGGCCATTAAAGTAGGGTGTGTATAACTTCTTTTTTATATCTCAGTTGCATCGTTCACCACCGTGTTCATGATCGGCGCCATTAATTGTGTGGGGCCAGTATGGATCCGGTCGCACAAGAAAAATAACAGTGATGAAACAGTCTGTCTGATACCGTTACTTACAAATGGATAGTACTGAAGAATCGGAGCATTGAATAAGAAAAGGCCCACCAATCGGATGGCTAGGATCATCCAACCCATATGATTTCCAGAAGTCGTCCATCCGTTGCAGGAGACCCGAACATGGTGCGACGGCTCTAGTTTGAAATGCAGCACCTCCCAAATAATCAGGGTGGGGCCCACCTTGATGATTTGTTTTATATCCATGCCGTCTATCCGTTTTTAAATTCCATTTTAGTAATTAGACCCAAAAATTAAGCAGAATCTAATATGAGGTGAGACACACCACAGGAAACAGTGCTGATTGAACATCTATCATTAAAAACTTCCCAGGGCCCACCGCAAGCATATCCATATAGTTTATTTTCCATCCAACCCGTTGATAATGTCAAACAGACATGGATGAAGGGAAATTATAAATATCAGCTTGATCCAAAACTTTTGTGGCGTTCAAATTAGCTTTAAATTTATTCACTACTTTTTCTAATGGTTAAGGTACATCTGAGATTTGAATTTGGTATAACGTCCTAAGATGTAAGGAAAAAACGGATGGACGGTGTGGATACATATAAAGTTCATCAAGGTGGGTAAAACGCATCAAGTAACAGCTACTTCACTCCCACATCAGCTGATAAGCCCCTTCATTACTGACATCATTATATAAAAAAACGTTCATGCGTTATTAGGCCCTTCAGGCACGGTTTGCATATTTGCCCAACAAAAATCTCCACTCACCGGTTCTCTCTCAAGGCAACAGCTTTTGACAAAAGTCAAGAGTGCGTTTTGAGAATAAGGGTATATATGCCTACTAAATGAATGATTGGGGTCATTCCTTGACTGATATGATCCATTTACTTTGACAAGACAATCGTGAACCTACAGTAGGAAATTAAAAAAAATAAAATAAAATTTGAAGCTTTCTATGATTCACACCTGCATTGACATTATAAGTTAATTTCAAATTATTTTCTCTAATATAGTCCATCCATGATGAGTTTTGCCCTCGAACTTGGACAAATGGTATGAAATTAAAACCTTATTCATGTGAACGGCTTGGTTATGCTCTAAGACTATTTAGTGGGCCCCACATAAAACGTGAGATGGGTTCAATAGATGTATCATTTGCACTTCCTTCTTTTCTTTTTTTTTCTTTTTTTTTTTCTTTTTTTTTCCTGAAAGTGAATCATTTGGCCATTAGGACCATTATCACTTCCGTGCGACCCACTTCAATGAGTTTTCAGCGTGCATCTGACATCATTCCCTCTATTCTATCAAGCTTCTAAGTATTCTTATTGTCCACTTTTAGGCAACAAAATGGTGTTCAAATGGGGTGATTCCAAAGACATTTGAAAGTTTATCAAATTAACTTTCTAAAAGGTATAAGATCACCCAAATCAAACATGTAACGAGGGAGTTATGATCGTTTTCATGGGATCTACGAATGACGGTGAGTATCAGTGAACGACAGTAACTTTGGGGCCCACTTTTGAGCAATCAAATGATGTTCAAATGAATCGATTCTAAAGTCATATGAAAATTCATCAAATTACATTTTGCAACAAGTATAAGATCACCTAAATCGAATGTGTAACGAGGGAGTTATGATTATTTTCACCTATACATACTAACCATCACTGATACACATAGACCATCACCAATACTAACTGACCATTGCCTATACTTAAGCAATGTCAATAAGTATTAGTAAAAATGGTCATAACTCCCTCATTACAGGTTCAATTTAGGTGATCTTATACTTGTCGGAAAGAAAATTTGATTAAATTTTAGATGGCTCTGGAATCACCTCATTTGGACACCATTTGATTGTCCAAAACTGGGCCCAAAGTCTCTATCATTCGTTGATACTCACTATCGTTCGCAGATCTAATAAAAACGGTCATAACTCCCTCGTTACCTGTCCGATTTGGGTGATCTTGTATTTGTTGGAAATGTAATTTAATGAACTTTCAAATGGCTTTAGAATCACCCCATTTGGATAGTATTTTATTGCCCAAAAGTAGGCCCATTTTCGTGGGATCTACAACCCACATGGAGTTATAACAGTTATGACCGTTCATCCATTTCAACATTCTTTCACTTCAACATTCATCCGTTATAACATTTATCCATTTCAACATTCATAACATTCATTATAAAATTCACCCCCTTACAAACTCTCACCATTCATACCCATAAAAAAAAAAAAAAAAACAAAAAAAACAAAAAAAAATTATAAAGGAAACCACTACTACTCTCTTCCCTTCACAAACTCACATCATTGATACTCGCCAATAAAAAATAACAATAATAAATAAAGCCACTATTATCTAAACCTAAACTCACCTTTGATTGTCATAGTTTTAATGTGAGAGGCCGAAAATCTTCAAAATAACACTAAGAAGCTCGTCGGAATGGAGAGAATAACATCAGATGCACGCTAGAAGCTTGCCAGAGTGGGTCCACGGAGGTGGCAATAGTCCTAATGGCCAAATGATCCCTCCTGAAAAAAACAAGAAGAAGAAAGGAAGGAAAATGTCAAATGGCCTTTCTCATGCAAGGGACCCATCTATTAAACATATCCTACATTTTATGTGGGGCCCACTGGATAGTCTTAATCCAAGTCGTCCATATGAATGAGGTTTTAATTTCATGCCATCTGTCCAAGTTTGAAGGGAAAAGCCATCACGAATGAACCACACCGGAGGAAACAATTTAAAATTAACTCCCAGCGTTAATATAGGCATAGGCCACAGGAAGCTTTAGATTTTTTTTTTTTTTAATGAGCCAACTGTAGGTTCACAACTGTCTGATTTAAGTGAACAAATCAGATTAATCAAAAGGTGGCCCCAATCGTTGATTTAGTGGGCCCACACCCCATTCTCAAAAGGCCCTCTCAACTTTCATGTTCCGACTGCAGCATATGAGACAGTCAAGTAGAGGGGCATTTTCATCCCAAAAAAGTCAATAGTGCCTAAAAGGCTATAAAAAAAGCTTCTATAAGGGACAAACCGCAAATGTTATAATGACACCACTACTGAAGGGCTTTATCAACTAATATCCCCAAATAATCATACAGTGATCCTATGGGCCTTGCTGCTCATTAGGAACGGATTTGGTCAGATCGGGTAACACCCAGTTCCGTCAGGCTGTGACAGTGGGGCACACCTTGTTGTATCTGCGGTATATCCACGTCGTACATCCGTTTTCACAGCTCATTTTGGGAGCGGATTAGGTGAGGCCCCACATCCACGAAGGTGGATGGGACCATAACTGTGAGGCCTACTGATGTATGTGACTACATCCAGGCCATCCATCCGTATTGAAAGATCATTTTAGGGCATGATCAAAAAAGGAAGCAGTTCCAAATCCCAGATGGACCATAGTACAGGAAACAGTGGTGATTGAGCATTAAAAACCTCTTGGGCCACAAAAGCTTTGGATCAAGATGATATTTGTGTGGTCTCTTCATCGTAGTGTTCGTTACCTTATCAACAGGTTGGATGACAAATAAACATTCTGACAGAATCCATAAATTTTTAATGATGGGGATTCAATCATGACTGTTTCTTTGGTGTGGTCCACCTAAGATTTGAGTCAGATTCATTTTTGGGATCATGCCTTAAAATTAGCTTTGAAAATGGTTGGACGGTGTGGATTTAAGACACATACATCACTGTGAGCCCCACAGTCAGGGGTCCCACCCACCTGTGGACCCGGGGTCTCACCTAATCAGCTCCCGCTTATTTTAGGGCACTGAGCCCAAAACTGAAGCAAATTCAAATATCAGATGGACCACACCACAAGAAACAGTGGTGATTGAATGCCCACCATTGAAAACTTCCCAGGGCTCATCTTAATTTTTATTTGCCATCCAACCTCTTGATAAGGTCAGACAGACCAGGACAAAGGGAAAACATAAACATCAGCTTTTGTGATTCAGAAAAAGTTTTTAATGGTCAATCATCACTGTTACTTGTGGTTTGGTCCACCTGACTTCTGGATCTGCTTCATTTTCTAGATCATGCCTAAAATGAGCTAACAAAACGGATGGACGGCATGGATATACAACAAATACTAGAAGGTGAGCCCCACGAGCACGGCCTGACCCATCTCGGTGTTACTCCCACCTGACTGAATCCGCTTCCCTGTCCACCGTGCACATACGACCAACAGGTTGTACGTATAAACCTGAGCCATTGAAAATGCTGGGCCAACTTGAAGATCATTGGGCACAAAAGTCAGTGATCTAGACCATTGATGCTTTGGGGTCCAGGTTCACTCAATAGGTTCGAAGTTATCCTTTGGGTGGACAGTAACTTGTGGTCCAACCAGCAGGATTTGATATCTCCAAGTATGTATATAATGTATCGAAAGTATTCTCTAATAAAAGTTATTACTTATAATCATTCATTTGATAGCTAGTAATTGGATGGTTGGGATTGTTTAATTAATGTGAAATTCAAGCTAGTCTCCATCTATTGTATATTCTGAACAGTTCTGATCTGTCCTATATGTACCATTTGTGTTGGAAGAAGAGCCTTCAATCTGCCACCGGACCGTGTCAGTCAGCTTAGGTACGATGCAGACGTGTTTGCTTGTGAATTTGCCCCTGCACTGATTTTGGGCCGGTCTGACTGGTTCGGTCAGTTATGCATGACTTGCGCAATAAAGTTTGTTTTACACTATTACACTGGATTTGCGCAAGACATTTCTAATTCAAGGTTTCTTACTATATATATATATGGCATAAATTCAAGATTATGTATAATCCTAAGGTGTCCAAGGTTTACTAATCACATTAGGTAGAAGGGAGAGTGTTTTGAGAGGGAGAGAGCTTGGGTTTTCTCTGTTTTCCTTGCTTGTGGGCTGTCAATCTCTGTAATCTTCTATTAATCATAGTGAATCGCTTTGTGCCGTGGTGTTTTACCTCGTTGGGGGTTTTTCCACTATAAAATTGGATTGTCTCGTAGTTGAATGCTTGTATGGTATGATTTCATTGTGTTTCTCGCTTGATCTTATATTTTGCTGTAGGTGTTTGTTCAGCTTCCGCTTTCGCTACCGACGCCCATATTCCCAACAATTTGCACATTAATAAGACAAGTGAGGTTGGTATAACCAATTCGAAAAGTTGATCAACGGTCTAGACTCTATGTACACATATGGCCCACCTAATGACCCATCATCCTGTTTTTTAGAACGGGGTTCGCCAGATGAGCTATTCAATGTATCACACGCGTGAGCATCCTTTGCATGTGTGAGGAAGTGCACTTGGCACGTCTCATATGAAAATAATTAAGCTTTGGAGCTTACTAAAATGAATCACATTTTACTACATTCACATTCATGAGTGATCAGATCATATCTGTCATGACACCTCGGAAATCGCAATAGGCAACACTCTCAAGCCGGCGCCATCACAACCACACATTTACATCTAAACACATGAATAATCGCCGCCATGCGTAGGCCATCGTGCAAAGCAGAACATGTATAAAAAAATGTGGCATCTCTATGACAAGCAAGTGGTGTAATTCACAAGCAGGGATTCAATTAAATTTTATTTTAGAATAATTCATGGAGTTAGCAATTTGCATCTCTATAACAAACATATAATAGAAAGTAACCCAGATTTCTGTAGGCATTTATGAGGTTGGCTGTTGAATCAAGATGTACACTGCATGTTTCAGTTGCACTGGCAAGCGAGGAACTTTCCGGGTTTTCATCCACCTTCTCCACAAGCCCAATTTGTTTGAGCAGCTTTATAAGAGATCTCTATTCACTTATCAGCCGCTCGAAGACTAGATTGTGACAGGTTTTGCCGCAAGGGTGTGGACAGTCAGTCTCCGTAACGTCACGTCGGCCAAAGTACCAGTCCCCGACGGACTGGGCGATCCCCTGCACAACCGATAATAGATGGGCTTGATATGAGATAAAAAAAACCCTGTATTTCTAATGAAAAAGAAATACACGTATGAAATTTCGTTGTGGAAGTTTGCTCAAATATAAAAATAACAAATAATTCATCTTTATCTGTTTCTCCTTCAAGTTAAGATAAAGATCGAGAGGTTAAGATAAAGATCGAGAGATTAAAACGATTGTTAAAATGAAAAGGTTACTAAAATTTATTCTGACCCGAGTTATTATAACGTACAAAAATACAGATCTGATTAATGAATTAGGAATTCTCACTGTTTTGCATTCATAGGCTTCTGTTTTGGAAAAAAAAAAAAAAAACTCACTTCAAACAGGTTGCTTTCTACTCGAAAGATAGGGCCTTTAAAAGGCTCTTAAAATCAGATATTTGAGCTAATGCAAGAAAAGATAGTCTTTAAAAATATGAAATAAAGGGTCATTTAAAGAAAGGAGAAAGAAACACGCACGCACGCACATATGTAAAAGCATGAAATTTGAACAACCTCAGTTTTACATTGCATATAACACAATGGTCAGAGAAAATGCAATTAGCTAAGGCTATGTTTGGATGCACAAGTGAATTGAATTGTAAGCACTTAATATGAGCAAAGAGGAAATGGCAATGTTAGTGATGTTTCCTAGTATTCATAGCGGTTAAAGTAGCCTCAATTTGCAGTTTGACATGTCTTTCAAGTCTAACTTGTAAAGTAACTGCATTTTGAAACAAAACCATCCATATGAATGCTGACACACCCCAAGGATCTGTTTGGATGCCTGAGTGAATTGAGTAGCGAGCATTCAGATTAATCATAAGAAAATACAGAAATATTAGTGATATTTCCTCAAACTCAAAATGAGGAAAGGGTCCCCAAGTTGCAAATATGTTACTCTCAAGTTTGAACTAGAAGTAATATGATCATAATTTGGAGCCCTTGACCAGGCCCTCAATTCGAGTGGTTAAGGAAAAAAATTGCAATTTGGTTATTTCCACATTATTAGAATAACAATGCAAAATTCAATTAACTAGTGCATCCAAATGCATTCTAAATTATCCATACCTTGTTTCCAATCTGAGGAGCACCATTTGCGAACCATGTGTCCTGCCTCTCTGACTGGCAGTGCGCAAAACACGAATTTATAAAAACACCATTTTTTTTTATTGCTGAAAAGATTTTGACGCTTTCGAGCATTTGACGCCTGAAGTCTGTTTGACAACAGAAAAGCCAAGATACATTGATCAGACAAAAAGTTGGATCCAAGAACCCCTTTTTAATAATATGCATGTCTGAGTTTTATGGTCTCATTGCCAGTTCCAAGCCCAGAGAAAGGAGAGCTGCATCAGGCTGGTGGTCCATGTTAAACTTTTGCCACAACTCATATTTGGGATAAGGCTTAGATGATGGTGGTGGTGAAAGGCAGGCGGTCCCACCCACGGTTTGAAAAACTGTTCAATAAGACTGTACCGTCTAAATCATATTTGTTTCAGCCGAAATGTCGCTGTGCCGGAAAGGGATTGATTTTGGGCAAGTCGTATGGTTTTGTTCCCTAGGTGAGCCACACTCTGAAACCACTGCTAAAATCCATGGTGCCACCTAGGAATTTGGAGACAATAACCTCATAACTACATCAAGGCCTCCCAACATGCAGAGAGAGAGAGAGGTACCTTCAAGAACTGCGAGTTGGGATGCATTGCAGTTTGCAATGTCTAATTTACATGCACTCCAATAACCATGAGGGTCGGCTGATAGTGGTGCTATACTAGCCTGAACCTGAAAAAGGGGGTAAAATTCAAATGTGTTAGGGTGAAGATAAGTTTTCAGATTATCACGTGGCTCGAAGAACAGAATTCCTAAGTAAATGAAAATTTACCTGCCATGCGTCATATGCCGCATTCAAAATAAAAAGTGGGGTGTCAACTATGTTCAACAAATTCTCTGGGAAGAAGCACTGGAGACAACAGAAGCAGCCGTAATTCAGTTTCCCTTTTATCATTTACACTCATGTAGTAGTGGTAAAAAGAACAAAGTGGAAAGAGTTACCGAAGTAGGATCTACTTCCATGCCAGTGGCACAAATTTCTGGCAAGTTGGGACTCACCCCCTGTGATGACCGGCGAATTTTAATAACCATGGAAGAATAATGAGAAAAAGAGGTATTCTTGAAGACCGCAATGCTTGGATATTGTAAAAAGATATGAAGACGCATGCAATTTGATGAATTCCTCATCCAAACACAACTAGCTAGCCAATTTTACACGTTTTAGACAGGACCCCATGTGTGTGTGTATGTGTGTGTGTCTGATAATTCATGCCAGGATGGCTTTGGTAACTGCTCATTATGCCCATTGCAAAAGAAATATGAGGTCTTGTACACAACATGATGTGCATCAAGCTCCGCACAGCAAATGCATAGGGAACATTCTCCATAATTTTTTTTTCAAAAGAATTGAGCAAACCCAAAACATCAAACTGACAACAAAATCCTACTCATCCAATTGGTGGTCCAAAATACTTTGTTCCTACATATGACTAAACATTTATCAAATCAAAGTTCGAACGGACGAATAGAATGGAAATCACCACAATCTTAAACTGGAAAAAAGAAAGAAAAGAAAAAGAAAACCTGCAAGTGTACGACCCCATCAAAAAAAGATTTTAGGCTCCGTTTGCCAGATATGTCAAGCCTACAATTCCATATAGGATCATATAAGAAAACAATAAAATTCAATTAGAATATTTTAAAACCATAAAAGCTATAGGAAAATTTATCTTAGAAAATTCTCTTTCAAGAATAATTCACAAAACAAGTCATACGCGTCAAGGAATAATCCACCATCACTAAGGCACTTGACATTCTTAGTGTACGGTAATAATTCCCGGAACTGGTCACAGTTAATAATAGCTCCCAAACCCCCAGCAGAGCACCCCGAAAGAAGAGCCTGAAACAAGCCGGGAAATATTGTACATCACTACAGAATCAACGATGGTGGTAAAACATCTCCACTGGAAGAAAGAAAAACCTGGTCAGCAGAACTCATTCCCAATGACAGTAGGTGATCCATGGCAGCTAACCAAATGCGATTTCCACGGAAAAAAAGGTTTGCTTCCTAGACACAAATTCACTGGATGTTACTGGGGATTGGCAGGAAAAGAATAAACAATTTCAACAACAGAACTTGGGTTGCAAATGAAAATGCAAATACAAGTATGAAGCTTATGAAAGATTATAAATGTACACAGATCAGTGGAGGTGAAAAGGTACAATGACCTTATGGAATGGTTAAATAACAGGTTCGTTTGAGCACTACAACTAAAATGGGCCATCATTTGTATAATTCACATGTTTGTAGTATCAAGTACATGGGAACATGAAGGCTGTTTGGATCTGGGGCAAAGTTTTGTTTATTGTGAAAAGTGTTCGGAGCAACCGTCCATGCTCATGATTTTCCAGTCCCCTTGTGCATGTGAAGTGCGAACCAATGCACTTTTGGACAAGTTGTCATGGATATATGACCATTAGATCATAGATTTGGTATGTCTGGTAGAGCAGTGGCCGGTGAGGTAGCCTTTATTCAGCATTTTCGGAAGGAAGATATGATGTTGCCAGCCTAGATGACTTGATTAAAAAATACAAAAAGAACAGGAGGCATGGAATGCTTGGCTGGTTTAAATTGCAGATGTTTCAAGATCTGGATCTGTGAGAGACTTCCTAGCTAGGAAGATCGGCATTGACACAACAACAGTTTTTCAATGGTATTGAACAGATAAATCCTAGATGAGGTATTTAATTTTTCTTTTCTAGAAAGTTGTGTGTGTGTGTGTAGAGAGAAGAGAGAGAGAGAGAGAGAGAGAGATGCTCACACACATCTAGTTGAACGGTCCAACTGGTTCTTGTAATTCACAGACTAATTAATGTAATAAATGCAGCCGACACTACTTGTGTGGAAAAGGTTACCACTACTTGTGTGGGTTCCCCAGTGGTGTTAATGTAAAATCCACCCTTTGATTAGCTAGGTCACCCCATGTTAAACCTAGGGCTAAAAAATTACCCTCATTTGTGGTTCAGGTGGACCACACAACTGAAAGCAGTGTGTAGGGAAAGGTTTGCCCTCTAAAATACTTTCCTCAATGTGGCCCACTCTAATATATATGGGCTTGATTTTTGGGATAAAAACCTACATTGTTGTGAGGCATCAAATGGTTGGAGTGGATTTCACATATTCATCATGATGGGCCCTGTAAAAAATAAAGGGAAATCTCTATCCTAATTATTTCCATTGGCTTCCATTGGTGTGGCCAACTTGAGTTGTAGATCAGCCTGATTTTTCTTTTCTACCTCCTATATGAGATTGCACATCTAATGGACGGAGTGGATCCAGCATAAAAATCATGGTGGCCCCGTCAAAAATCAAGGGCAGGCATCCGTCTCCCACCTTTTCCCACAAAACAAACTGCAATTGAAATTTACAAGTGTACTTAATGCTAGTGGGCAGGAAAGGGTTACTTAAATGTGGGAAAAGAGGTGGGGGCTCGGTGGCCCCACTGTAGTGTTAATGTTAAATCCACTCCAACTATTAGGTGTGTCACTCCAAGATGCATATAGTGTCCGAAAATCAGCCCCAACCATGATTCAGGTGGGCCAAACGATTGGAACAAGTGTATGGGGAAACAAATCACCCTCCAAACTATTCCCTTAGTATGGCCCACTTGAATCACTGATGGACTTTAATTTTGCGTCCCAGGCCTAAGTTTTAGTCTGGTGTCTATTGGTTGGAGTGGATTTTGCATAATCATCATTGCCATGCACATAGGTGGGTTGCACATAATTTGAATGATTTTAATGGTTAAACCTCCTATCTTAACTATTTCCCATGGTATAGTTCACCCTAGTGCCGGATCTTCTTGAGTTTTGAGTCCAACTCTAAACAAAAGATGGCCCACGAGATGGATGAAGTGGATCTCCTCCAAGTAAAGTCTTTCCAAGTTGGTGAAAGTAATGCAATAAGGTAACCATCCAAAGTTGAGAATGTGACGGTGAATGTTTGATGGGTTTTGCACTTATCATACATTTGGACCACACAACTCATGTATTAAAGATCAGATCTGTTCATTAGATGGAGTACATTCTCAACATGCTAGGGACAAAAAAACAAACATAATTATCTTACGTTCAAGCATGTCAAACACTTATAAAAAGAGTTGGTAGTTAATAAAATAGTTTAACAGTCCAGATTCAACATTACCTTATGAGTGTAGTTTATTAATTTTTAGAACATGATTTCTCCTTAGTAGGCTTTAAGAATGGCCTAGATCTTTAACATGGTTCCACCTTGATTATTTATGACACATACTCCGAAATCCCTTAATGTAGGTGTATTTATGGTACTTAAAAGAGAACGTTTTCTCATTAAATGCACAGCTAGTTGTACGAAAATGTAATGTCCAACCAGTTGTGTGTGAGCATTATTATATATATGAGTAATGCTCGTGCGCAACTAATTGGCGTTTGGGGCCCACCATGGTGTTTGTACAATATCTTGTCCGTCCATTAAGATTATCCTATCACGAAAATGAGATGACCCAAAAATCAGGTTGATCCAACTATTAGGTGGGGTACACTATAGGAAACCATGAAACAACACCTATAAAGTCCACATTCACATGGAGCATCACATTTTCATGGTTGGATTGTCTTGATTTTTGGTGCATCCTATTTTTATAGTGAGACAATCTTTCTATACGGATGAAATATCATACAAACACCATAGTGACCCCCACATGCCAACTAGTTGGACGTACAACTAGCTGCGTGTGAGCATCTCTCTCTCTCTCTCTCTCTCTCTCTCTCTCTCTCTATATATATATATATATATATATATATGTGTGTGTGTGTGTGTGTGTGTGTGTGTGTGTGTGTGTGTGTGTGTGTGTGTGTGTGTGGGAATTCATTAGTGTTGAATCCCATGATCTGAATTTTTTGAAAACTTGAAAAAAAAAAAAAAGAAAAAAAAAAAAAAAAAAAGAGAATCACATTCGTACAATCTTCCAATGTGCGACATGACTGTCCAAGTTCAAGCATCCTAGACGTACATATGTGAAACCATAATTTTGAAGCACTAAAAATCAAATGTGCACAAGAACATGTGTAAATGCACCACCAACCAATCTTTTAAGTTCCCACATGCGCCACAATCTTCTTATCCAGGGTGTTTGATAAACAAGGGACGAAACAACTAGTCAACAACATCATGTCCATGACCATCTAGCCCTAACAGTATGCCATGGATTGCTAGTTACAACATAACTTTGCCTGAATCCAAACATGCCTATGGTAAATGTTGCGGATATCATCTTTCACAGGCACATCACTGAAACTTCGCACAGAGAATCCATCAAGGACAAGGGTTCAAGGAATGAAAAATTGCATACTACTATTCACTACAACTGAAGGAAGTAAATGCTATCTATTTTCACGACGTTATAACGAAATTGGTTGGAGGACTGAAAGATGGTCATCTTGTCAAATGATCAAGCCCTCTTATTAGCACAGCAGCCCAGATCTGTGCTTTTTCCTCGTACATTAACCAAGATCTATCAAAGGGACCATGATGAATGATCACAAATATACCCAACAAAAAAAGCTTTGTGTTTTATCATACTGAAATGCAGATTAGGCCCAATATCCCAATCATAGAAATTCACAGCTTTTGATTATAAATAGAGGAACAGCTTTAGTTGTCCATGATTTCTCCTTTTATGACCTCTTACCACCGGCTGGCCAACAGAAAATATGGAGGGTCCCACCTTTTTCTCATGTGGGTTTTCCATGCCTTCCACCAACAGCAAGGAGATGAGTACAGTTCTCATAGTCTACCATTCTTTTTCCATAATAAATAATGGAGTAATTTAGGAGGAAAATACAAACAATTAAGGGCATATCAGTTTCATTGATTTCAAGATGGCATTATATAAAAATCAAGGAAGTCGCAAACCACTTTCCCTTGCGTACAGTGCACCAATGCATTTTATTTATCCAAGAACAGGGAGCATTCAGACAAGAAAGCAGAACAATGGGAGCACGAGAAGCTTCAGTTACATTCAAATATAAACAGACTAAGGGAAGGCAGACATGAGGATATTTGGTGAGTTGTAAATTTGCCATGACAAGCACATGGGGGAAGCCAATTTTGAAATGAATGTTCAGCAGATGCACAGGAGACTTCAAACGTCAAGACGAGATTGAGAAGATAATGATGTCTAAGAACAAGTCAAGAGTCTTGCTATGAAGTGGGAAATGGAAAATCTTAATAACATTTATAAGCTACAAAGGCATTTTGATGTCTAAGAACCAAATAAAGAGTCCAGCTGCGGGAATGATATAGTTAACAGACTCATCCTTAAGAGAAAAAATTACCACAATTGAAAGTTTCATATAGGGAACGTCATTGTGCTCTTGATAACCAATGAAGTGTAGAAATCATCTTTTGAAGGCTTATTTTCACGGAATATGAAAATTGTAAAAGACCAAGTATTCCTACCAACCTCATTAGAACTTCCGCCGCTGAAGGATGCACCGTCGCAGTAGCGAAGCTTGACTCTATTCCAATTGTAAAAATCTGAGGAAAAGTAAATGTAGTCTAAAATAAGAACAAATTCCAATAATACCACCAAAATCTCAATCCTAATTCCATCAGGAAGAACGACGGTACATCAAATTCAATTTTAGACAAGGAAAATAAACAATGAATGCAGTCTTAAACAACAAACCAGGATTTTCATCAGCTCTATTGCTCAAAATTCCAGTAAATCGTACCACCCTCTCCATGTGATCTGAAGAACCAAGATGAGTATTCTTGCGAGCAACGCAACTTTTAATGTCACTACACCAGCCTCCTCCCTATCAGATCACAAGAATGCTCATAAGGTTGCAAACTCATCATGCACGAAGCGAACTACACCAGATTAGAAACCATGGTTTTCTTGAGTCTGAAGTCGTCCAACCTCCAAATGAACGAGCCAACTGTTCGCTCCTGACCCAAACCCCCTATCCAAGTGGAAAGCAGGCGATGTTCCATCCAAACAAACTGAGTGCATCAAAACGTCAAATAAAGATTAAAAATTTACCTATAAAGAGAATCCCAAAAGAACACAGACAGCTTCAGCATTGTTATTAAAATTTGAACTGTTGTATGTCATATGAGCCCAATTCCACAAGATTTACAGAAGCAGCAAAATGGCTTGTGCAGGTAACTGGAATTTAAAAACAGAAAAAAAAAAGAAAAAAAAAAGAAATATCTTCAGATGCATTTGGGTCACACCCAATTAAAAGAGATAATCTAGTAAAAATGACAATAACATCACAATCTCGAATTCTAATATTAACCGCAAATGGGTCATCAAGACATCACGGTAAAGTTCATTGTGTTGCTGCTAATTCACACGTTTCACAAAGAAAATATCCAATTTGCAACTCCTAGTCCAGTAATCTTCAGATACCATACCTCATTTGATCATCACCATCATCATCCTCTAAACCTTATCCCAACTAATCGAGATCGGCTATGCTAGCTGATGCAACCCTCCTTCATCCGGGCTTGGGAAAGGCAATGAGAGCACAAAACTCCCACAAGGCATTATACCATAGATCATTTGATATTCAAATAAATAAAAGCCATTGCTATGCAACTTCTGCAATTTGGGTGGTTTGGTGAATTTGAGGCTCTCATAGATAATGTTGGTTCGGCACACACTCCAAACCAAAGAGGAAAAGAGGAGGAATAGGCCGGAAAAGATCGATTAAACATTTTTTTTAAAATCACAAACATCTTCAAACCATTAAGAATGAAATATTCAAATTGGGCAAGTCAATGATATACATACACATCCCCCATTGCAATCTAACCCATTAATTAGGATTTTTCATTTGGGTGTTAGAGTTTACCCAACCCAAATATCTTCAAAACTGATGGGATGTGGCATTC
The DNA here is from genome assembly GCA_003013855.2 of Liriodendron chinense. Taxonomy (NCBI): domain Eukaryota; kingdom Viridiplantae; phylum Streptophyta; class Magnoliopsida; order Magnoliales; family Magnoliaceae; genus Liriodendron; species Liriodendron chinense. The sequence continues at coordinate 547,836 of ML058484.1, read as the reverse complement.
AATAAATTGCAACGTTGACAAAATAAAATGATTTTTTTGAGGTTCGAAAAAAACAAAAAATCATATCTAAGAAACAACATAAAGACGAATTGAAAAGCAAACATTCCATGCATTATCAAGAAAACCCATATAAAGGATTTTGCAACTGAAACCAGAATCAACAGAAAAAGAACTGACAGGCATAGAAATGAAGCATGAACAAGATAATCAATTTGTCAAAAAAAAAAAAATCATATAAATTCTCGACGGAGGACATGTTTTTTTGAAGTGTTCAACACAAACCAGCTCCTAAGTATTGAGCTCTTGCAACATAAGTCAGGCCCACCACCACAGGTCTGTTGGTAGATGCACGAAAGGCCGCTGTTGATAGAATCTCACTCACGTTCAACTCTTCAAATGTAACGAAACCATCAACCCAACTCCTCATAACAAACCCAAAAAACACACATATCCACAAAACCTTCATCTCTCTCTCTCTCTCTGCCTCTCCCTCCCTCTCTCAGATATCAAAAGGAGAGGAAGAAACAGAAATGGGCTCTCCCTCTCTCTCTCTCTCTCTCTCAGATATAAAAAGGAGAGTAAAAAACAGAAATGGGTTATCAAAAAAGGGAGGATAACATCAGGATTGGATCTGAACCAATGAAATTTGAGACATCCAAGAACAGCTCTCTGTAACAGAATCTGCAGTTACAGAGCAACGGTGATTTCGTCAAACTCAAAAGAGGAATGAAAAAACAGAAATGGGTATTTGTAGTAAATTCTAGGAATGCGGTGGTTTGAAAGATACAAGCAATGACGAGATTTTTGAGGAAATCTTAGTGGGCGACTGTGATAGCATGGTTTGATTTTTTATTTTTTTTCCGTAAAAACGACGGCTTATTTTCGCGCTAGATTCCTTATGTTAGTTTAGGAAAAACGGTGGTGACTCTGGAAACGTCCATATGGCATGGTTTTAAGGCAATCCAGACCGTTTAAATCGCTGACCAACTCCGGATGATAGTATATCCGAAACAGTATACTGGAATGTTATTATTAACGATCTGAATTTTTTTTTTCTTATAATCTGAACCATTCACTTATTCTACTTTTAAGAATCCAATTTATGGACATTTATTTGATGGTTCGGATTGCTTGATCAGTGTCGTTTTAGAGATAAGCTCCATTGTGGATACACAACTTGAATTGTCCGGGTAGCTGTACATCACTGCCACGTACTTTGAGGAGGATGAGTCACAATCATTTTTAAATGATGATAAACTCACATATTAGTGTCGAACAAGCTTATTAGTGCAGGGCAGTGTATGGGTCCCATTGCGATGTACCACAAAAATCACGCTAATCAAAAGCATTTAATGTGGTTCACAAAATAGGGAAATGTTTGGATTGGGACACCCACCATTAAAAACTTCCAGATTGCGTGCGTATATTAAATAGCTTTGTATATAAAATCTAATCCATTAATGTGGGGGTCCCACCATGGATGGACGATGCCCCACAATTCTCCCAAATTGGAAAATCCCATTATCTAGTGTTAAGGACATTCGTTTGAATGTGGACCATTAATCATCTGTATGTAGGCAGCAAATCGAGAGGCTAAGATTGTGCCGTTGAGGAGGTACACTTCATCCACTTTGAACGCAACACCACACGGATAAATGTGGCACACGTGTGCTGATGTAGAGGGAATGCTGAAGCCTACATTATAAGGATGAACCAATAAAAGAATGGGAAGAAAGATGCCTCAAGAAGATACCTTCCAGCAACTATAGAACCAGATCAATCACCTGCCATGGGCGATCGATCGCCCGTGCTAGAAATAATTTAGAGAGTTCCTTAGGCTAAAATTGCATCTGGTCGATCGCCCAAATTCCATAAAATCGAACATCATCTCTGAATCTCTCTGAATTGTTTTGAAGTTGATGATTGAAGTAGTTAATCAGGTGCTTGATCAATCGATCATCCAGCTGATTGATCGATCTATCGCCTGCATGAAAACTTACACCTTTTTTTCTGTTTATTTCCTTTTTTATTTGGACTCTTTCTAATTCCACATTATAATTTGATTTGAGAATTTAATCACTTATTTATCCCATTTTTAAGATAATTCTTCTTCTCATTTTGTAATAAAATTTTGATTTTTTCTTTGTTTCTTGTGGATTCGAGAGATCCTCCCTTATGGATTCAAAAAAGTCCAGTTGAAAATTCCCAAAGGCTTTGTGGACTCAGAGTAGTTATCCTGTGGGAGAGATGGTGCTCAATCATATTACGCGCACGTTGTTGTACGCATAATAGTGGCCATTACAGTAGGTTGTATATAACTTCCTTCATCATATCTTAGTTGCATTGCATCGTTCGCCAATAGCATTCTTTATTGTAAAGATAAGGGACAGCAATGATCGGCGCCATTAATTGTGTGGGCCAGTATGGATCTGGCTGCCTAAGGAAAATAACAGTGATGAGACAGTTTGATACCGTTACCTAATGGATAGTACTGAGGAATCGGAGCATTGAATAAGAAAAGGCCCACTAATGAGATGGCTAGGATCATCCAACCCATATGATTTGCAGAAATCGTCCATCCGTTGCAGGAGACCAGAACATTACGGCTCTAGTTTGAAACCCAGCACCCCAAATAATGATATGGCAGAATGATCCTATGGGCGTCGCTGGCTGCCCCACCGGCAGCGGATTCGGTCAGGTCGGGGTAACACACAGTTCGGTTAGTCTGCGACAGTGGGGCACACCTTGATGTATGTATTGTATCCACGCCGTACATCTGTTTTTTCAGCTCATTTTAGAGTATGATCCCAAAACTGAATCAGATTCAAATCTCGGATGGGCCACACCACAAGAAACAGTGGTGATTGAATGCCTACCATTAAAACTTCCTAAAGCCCATTTGGCATCCAACCCGTTGATAAGGTCACACAGACCTAGATTAAGGGAAAACATAAATATCAGCTTGATCCAAAACTTTTCTGACCCACAAAAAGTTTCCAATGGTCGCTCATCATTGTTTCCTGTGGTCCACCTAAGTTTTGGATCATGCCTAAAATGAGTTAGCAAAATGGATGGACGGCATGGATATACAACACATACAACAAGGTGGGCCCATGGTCACGGGTGTTACCCGACAGGACTGAATCCGCTTCCCTGTCGAACGTGCACATACGACCAGCATGTTGTGCGTATATATGTAAGTAGAGTTGGGCACGGGGTGGACTCGACTCGTCCAAACTGGTTAGACTCGGCTCAAACCGATCCCACAGGAACAACGGAAATCGAATATTCTGGATAGGATTCGAATTCAGATGGAGTCGAGTTCAGATTTCACCTTAATCAACTTGACTCAGACTTGAAATTCGATTCAAAATGGATCCCATCCGAAATCCGATCCATACCAGGTTTAGGTATAAGTTAAAAGAAAAATTAATCTTTTTTCTTTTTTAATTTTTTAGATTTCATTTTGCTATTTTTCAATTTTTTTTTTTGAATTAATTGACAAACTGGGATCGAATTGGACTTGGCTGACTCGGTTAGACCAGTTTAGGCTTGGTTGACTCAGTACCCAATCCAACTCAATTGAGGCCCCGTTCTTGATCAGATCAGACCAAGACAGCCCAAACTCGGTCCGACTCAAGTCGATGCCCACCTCTACATGTAAGCCGTTTAAAAGACTGGTCCAACTTGAAGATCATTGGAAACCGTCAGCGATCTAGACCATTGATACTTTGGGGTCCATTGTGAATAGATCATGGCCCAAAAAGACTAGGATTGGAAGAGCCTCGTCACGCGTCTTGCGCCATATTTCAGTTGGCTCTGGACCTTTCACGTATTTCTCTTCTTGTTCATTCATTTGCAGACCATAAATTAAATGGTTGGGATCTTTCAACCAAAAATATTTTTGGGACATGGATCATCCATGGTGTGGCCCTACAAAACGATGGTCTGGATCAGCAAACAAAGGCCCAACTTGTACAAACCCGAGTACACTATGTATCCTCCGGTGGAGATCGAATCACAGCCCTTTGAAAGAAACCATCAACACGTTGGTCAAGATTCCAACTCGAGGAAGCTAGGAAACCCCCGTATATGCTCACACGTGCATGGAATCTTACATGTGGGGGGTTCAATGGGCACGCAGATTACCTTGCTAGTGGGGTCCACCATGACCTTTCTGAGAAATCCACCCGTCCATCCGTTCTGCCACCTCATGTTAGGACATGAGCCCAAATTGAGGCAGATCCAAAACTCAAGTGGACCACACGACAGGAAACAGTGGGGATTGAATCCACACCATTGAAACATTCGTGGGCCACAAGTTTTGTATCAGGCTAATATTTTTTTTTATGTTTTCAGTTGATCCCTTATGAACGGTTTGGATGGCATATAAACAGCGTCGTGGACCTGGAAAAGTTTCAACGGTGGGCATTTCCCTCCTCCATTTGTTCCTGTCCATTGCTAACTTTAGTTTTGATCTGCCTCATTATTAGGCTAATATGAGCTGGAAAAACAGATGGGTGGAGTTGATTTCTCACAAACGCCCAACCTAGATTCCGACGGCGGGAACTGCATGCACAATCCGCGTCCGTCAATAGTCTGCAGACCCTTTTGAGTAGTGGACAGGATGGACGGTTCAGATAATCCAAACATTCCACCATGGGGATCTGACACAGATGGACATGATTACCAAAACAAGATTTCCGTGGAAAGCGGAAATGCATAGACCGAGAAAAATCTAGTATGGTAGAGAAACTTTAGTGGGCCCAGTTTGGGGTTAGGCCCAGACAACCAATGCATTCTTGTCATGTCTGCGTCGGAAGCGGATTGCGTACAGTAACTCAGTACGCTAAACTCTGTGGGGCCCACCGTAATTTAAGTATTTTATCCACTCCGTCCATCCATCTTAAAAGATAATTTTAGGCTTGGAACCCAAGAATGAAGTATATCAAAATCTCACATGGACCACACCACAGGAAAAGTGTGAAATGAATGTTTCCCACTGTTTGCAACCCACCTGATTAGTAGACCAAACTGGTTTTTGGGAGAGGGCATGTTCACATGGAGCCCAAACGGTTCATGGTCCGGATCTCCCACATGTGTGCCATGATTCACCCTTAAATCTCTGTATGACAGAGATGATATATAATATCATGTGATTCATGTGCCCTGGCTGACCATCATTTCAATGCCTCTTGACCCCAATAATTCATTCAACAAATGCCATAGGTGATTCCTCAAAAGGTGATTAGCCGAACGCAACTATGATCATTTATCAAGTGGGCCATTGTGGTAGCGGATTTCCTGCAAAAGAAGTTCCTTCGCTGGGAAGCTAGGGGGGTGGAGCCACTGTAATGTGTCTATGAGAAATCCACCCCGTCCATCCGTTTCACAAGCTCATTTAAATCAAACTACAGTGGGCCAAATGACAGGAACAGTAGGGATTGAACGACCAACGTTGAAACATTCGTATAGATGGTTTGGATGGCATATAAACATTAGCGTGGAGCCATAAAGCCTCTTCAAGGGTAGACATTTCTTTCTCCAGATTCCCCTCTCGTATGCCTTTCTCTAAGTTTTGGATATACAACCATGACCTAAAATGAGTTAGTAAAACGTATGAACAGGTTGAATTTATCTCACAAACATCACAGTGGACCCCACATTGGGCTTTCTGTCATTGTAATCTTGACTGATCAGCCCCGAAATGATGCCGGTCAACAAGTGGGTCTCTTTCTCTAACCATGCAATTTTATCGTACGAGTGTAGCCGGACGTGACTTGCCTGAGGCCCCCCCCTGGTCAAAGGAAATTCCTTTGGTACGAAGCTAATGTGGGGCCCACAGAGATGCCCGTGACAAATCCACTCCCTTTCACAAGACAACGACAGGACAGGAGTCCAAATATCAGCCAGATACAAGACTCAGGTGGACCACACCACCACACGAAATGTTCAACACATCTCTCCCTCTCAAATTTTTGTTGCAAGGAGAAGTCACGATGTCATCCATAACATCAACAGTTCGAATCACGGAAAGTGGCTTCACTCTAGGGCTGTAAATGGCCAGGTTTGGGACGGGTTTAGCCAAAACCAAACTCACACCCGTTTACTAAATGGATCTTGGTCCAAATTTTAAATCCATACTCTTTTATTAAATGGGTGGGTTTAGGTCAACCCCGTGAAACCCATGGGTCTGGTAGAGGGAGATCCATCCAAACCCATTTATAAATGGGTCAGGTCTAATGGATCTGGGTTTGGTATGTAAGCATTTTTAGCAAGTTAAAACCGGGTCTGAACAGATCCAAGTTTAGATGGGTCCCTTGTAACATAGACTAAACCCACCCATTTACTAAATGGGTTTGATTTGGGTTGGGCCAGGTTAGGTAGGGCCTAATATAAAAGAAATCAGATCCAGATCCATTTAGCAACAGTGTTTGTTCTTAGATCCAGACCCATACCATTTAACAAATGGGTTGGTCTATGTCAGGTCTAAATGGGGCCGTTCCGCGTTGGGTTCACTGACCCATTTACACCCTACTTCACTGGTACAAAATGAAAGCCTGAGTCATTCTAATCTCCAGGCTGGAGCGCGTGGATTGGGTACTACCCCTACTAGGACCAAGCTAGCGAGAGACCATCTTGTCAGGGCCTATATGGGCCCACCATGTTTTATCCATGCCGTCCATCCATTTTGAAAGATAATTTTATAGGATGAGCCCGAAAATGAAGTAAATTGAAGGTCCAAGTGGACTGCAACATAACAAGCAAAGGGGATTGAAAGCTTATTGTTGAAAGCTTCTTCGGGGCAACAAAAATTTTGGATCAAGCTGATATTTACGTTTTCCCTTCATATAGGTCTATGTGACCTTGTGGGTCTATGTGACCTTGTGAACATGTTGGATGGAAAATAAACATCACGGTCGGCCCCATGAAGTTTTCAATGGTAGGAGTTCAATACTCATTACTTCATGTGGTGTGGCCTACTTGAGCCTTTGACCTGCCCCCCCTTTTTTTGGCTCATGCCCTAAAATGATCTTTCAAAATAGGTTGACAGGGTGGATGAAACATATACATTATGGTTGTCCCAAAGAGGCCCTGACATGACCATCCGTCTCTAGCTATGTCTCTAGTTATATGCTGGCGCGGTAGTACCCAAACTGCGCCCAATAGGTCTCTAATAAATGGCTCAGATTTTTCATGCGTCTGCCATGTTGGCAAATGTGGTCCTTGTATATGTCCGGCTTTAACTGCATGGGTCTATTACAATGTATGGGTTTTATACTAGCTGTCCATCTATTTTTTCAGCTCATTTTAGGGTATAAACCAAAAATTAAAGCATATCAAAAGTTCAAGTGGACCACACCATGGAATCCATTGGGGGTAATGATGCCCACTGTTAAACCTTTCTAGAATCCACAATGACTGTTTATCTATCATGCAGCTTATTTGTCAAGAAGTTTTCAATAGTAGGTATTCAATTCTCACTATTTCTTGTGGTGTGGCCCACTTGAACTTTGACCCTACAATGAGATGGAAAATTGAATGGACTGCATGGATAATACACCTTGCATTACAGTGGGCCTATAAAGTTGCTTACCACGCTATAGCATGGTCTAGACAATCTGCATCTTCCTCGTACCCACTGCATGAGCTTTTTTTAGGCTCATTTGGGTGCTTGTAAATGAAAGTAAATAAAAAATGAATTTGGAGGTAAATGAATTTAGAGTAAATGGCTTTCCACAATTGTGTTTGGATGATAGTAAATGAAATGCATTTGAAATTAAAATATTATGTTTGGATGAGAGTAAATGGGGTGGAATTTAAAAGGAAATGGGAGGAATTGGAATGCATTTGAAATTTTTAATATATTCACAAGTAATATATGTGATATCTCAAAGCAGTTTAATACCATAACTTAGTGTACATATATAGTATTTAATAGTTTAGTGTACATATATAGTATTTAATAAAATGATTATAATAAACTCATTGAAATATATACTTCAGCAAAAAAGAAAGAAATTTCAAGCCTCGGGTAGGTCACAGACGCAAGGATTACAAACAAGCTACTTGCAAATGTTTTTTAACTATCCATTTAAACAATCATCCTTCGGATGGTTTGGATCATTATTTTGGTATGTGCTGGTCTCCAAGAGAGCTCATAAAGACATTTTACCTAGTTTACTTCCAAATCATCTTTCGAGGGGAGGATTTCATTTGCATGTACATTTATTTTCATTTCATTTCATTTACCTACATTTACTTCCATCCAAGCACACCCCCAAATAACATTTACTCCCATATCATCTGTGTTGAGGGCACAGGGATTTCTTGCGCCCTAGAATTTCACTGGGCTACATCATATGTGCTGATGTAAGCATAACAATTTTAAGAAAGAAAATTTAACAAAAATAACTTCCTAATGAGCATGAAATTTCACATTCCCGCCCGTCGTCACAGCCAACGTTGCAGCCAAATGTGTGGTGGCTCCCCTACCATGATGTTTATATAAAATCAACCCAACCGCCAGCTGTCTCCAAATGTTAGGCCAACCAATGGCCCAAAACTCAGCTCCACCTATGATTCAGGGTGAGCAACGCTCACCCTTTAAATTACTTCCATTAGTGTGGCTCAAATGATTCACATGTGGGTATGATTTTTGGGACACAGCCTAAACTTTCGTGTGTAATTAATCTAATGGTTATAGTGGATTTCATATAAGTATCATGGTGGGCCCAATAAAAAGCAAGGGTGGATGTCTTTCTTCCAACACTTTCCTTAGGTGTGGCTCACCTGAATGATTCAGGTCAGCTTACTTTTTGTCTCCATGCCTAAAATAGGACACAATATCTAAATGACTGGAGTGGATCTTAAATAAACATCACAAGGGGCTCCGACCAAAATCAACAGCAGCTTCCCCCTAATTTTTTTTTTTTTTTTTAATTCCTCCTCTTTTTTTTTTTCCCTAAAAAAAATCACTATGCACGGTGGAGAGCCGGGTCTTTATTTTTTGGCTGGGTCCACCGTGATGTACATGTGAAAGCACTCCTGACTGTGAGATGCCTATAATTCCAACTTAGACCTAGATCCAATAATAGGCTTGACTTGTAATTCATGTGTGCCATATCAAAGAAAACATTTGGGAGGGACATCTACCCATGAATTCTACATGACCCGCTGTGATGATTATATAAAATCCACTTCAACCATTAGATTAAAAACAAATTAATTCATGGGGCCTACAACTCAGGCCCATCGGTGATTCAGGTGGGCCATACTAAGAGAAATAGTATAGAGGGCAAATGATGCCCTGGACACTCTTTCCAATCATGTGGTCCACCTGAGTCATGGATGGAGGTGATATTTGGGCCCTTGGTCTAACATTAGATGACTCACCTGGTGGTCAGGATGGATTTTAAATAAAAGTCACAGTGGGGCCAGCCAAGCAGCACATGATCCCAAGTGTCACGAGTTTTCACGAACTTCTTGTATGATGGGTGACCCGTGAATTTTTGCACCATACACACAAGGCCCTAGATCGTAATTCAGACCATTGGTCTGTTGTGTCTGATCGTTGATGGGCCAACCCCAAAAAATCTGCTCCGTCTCAATTTATAACCTTCCGAACTTTGGTCTAACATTGGTCCCATTTCCATCAGAAAAATATCCTCTTATTGGTGGATGATTATTTTCAATCTTAGGAGTTTCTTTTGGCATGCTTTGTCCACGGTGGAATTAAATGAACCAATGATCTGCATTATTAAAACGTATGCCCCACTCGCCCCACGTGTATATCATGAACATTTACGGGTCTATATTACTCCTAATGGAGAAAGAGAGACATTGGGAGCAGATCCGGTCATGTTGAGACCATGGAGCCCACCTTGATGTATTTGATGTATATCCATGCCATCCACCCATAAATTTTGCCAGCTTATTTATTATTATTATTATTATTTTATCATGGGCCTAAAAAAAAAAGCTAATTCAAATCTCATGTGGACCACATGACCATGGTGATCGACTATTAACTTGTTGTGGGCCACAAACACTTTGGATCAAGTTGGTCTGTGTGACTTTATCAAAATGTTGGAGGGCAAATAAACATTAGTGGGCCCTAGCAAGGTTTTAATGGGAGGCATTCAATGACCACTTTCTTCCTATGGTGTGGTCCATTTGAGATTTGTATGTGCTTTATTTTTTGAAACAGATGACGGCCAGCGTGAATATAAAATACATTGAATCAGCCTCATTCTTTTGGGACATGCACTCATGCCCTCAGGGACAGCCTTGCACTCACACCACAGTGGATTTCACCACAACGGGTACTCAAACCCATAACCTCGGGTTGAAACTCTTGAGAGTCCACCACCGAGGCATGACTAAGGACGAAACTCATGTCTCATATGTGCTTTCACTTGGCCACACTAATTGAAACAGTTTGCATTAGTACGCATCGCGTCCTAACCCTGCTATGATGAACTTGGTCCAGGTTGGGCTTTGTCAGGCCCATAGTTATGCATGTGTTTTATCCACACCATCCATCCATTTTAGCAGATAAATGTAAGGCATTAGCCCAAAAAAGTAGATCCAAGGCTTAAGTGGTCTCCAAAAGCAGTGTTGATAATAATGCTACAGCTTAAACCTTCCTCGGCCCACTGTGATGTTTATTTTCCATCCAACTTGTTCACAAGGTCATGTAGACTATCGATGTAGGGAAAGCACAAATATCAGCTTGATAAATTAACAAAAAACAACAAAACAACAAAAAAAAAAAAAACCCAAGCGTTCCCGAGAAGTTTTCAATGGTATGTGTTCAATCCCTCCTATATGGTGTGGGCCACTTGAGCACTCAATCTATCTCCTTTTCAGGCTCATGCCTTAACATGATATGTTAAATTGGAAGGATGGCTTGGATATATAAAATGCATACATAATAGTGGCACCACAAAGACCTTGCGAGGACGGAGTCGTCCTGCAAGGGTAGGACGCGATCTGCATCCAGTTTGGATGGCCATCTTGCCCACTACACTGTTTCTAATCATGTGGTCCACCCGAATCATAGATGGAGTTGATTTTTTTTTTTTTTTTTGCCTTTTGCCCTTATCCTAGCATAGGGTGACACACCTGATTTTCAGGTTGATCAACGATCAGCTCGACATCATTCCATTATAAAAACCTTCCATTTCATATTTTATTTAGACCATAGAGAAAATAATAGGCCGGTGACAACTCCGACCCAGTTGTGTCTGATTCAATACCGCACCATAAGCCAGCACTGTGAAAACTCTCGGTCGAGTCACTCACTCTCTGACCTGACTGAGTCAAGAGCCGACTCAGGAGTCAGAACCAAGCGTCTGACTCTCCGGGTCTTAATTAAAACCATAACTTACAAATGAAATCAAACGAAAGGAATATTCATTATCCAGTCTCTAACTCAAGGAAAAGACACGAGGGAGAGTGGTCTCTTTCTCCATTAATCCAATCTTCTTCTTCTCCTTGTTGAATGTTGCCACTGCATGCCATCAAAGAGGAGAGTTTGTTTTTCGCTCAGTATCGTCTCCTTGCGTTGTTTCGACATCTCCTCGCTTTGTTTCATCATCTCCTTGCGTTGTTTCAACGTCTCCTCGCACCGTTTCATCGTCTCCTTGCTTTTTTTCATCCCCACGAGAAGGCGTGAAAACCACCGATCCAGTATCGATCGCTTCTACCTCTCCAGCATCCGTCTTGTATGTGTACCATTTCGCCCAGAAGAGATAATTGACGAAGTTGATGCAACTGAGGATTGCCAAGAACCAATAAAACAGGTTCAGATTGTTATTGTTCAGGTCATCTCCGTACAACCATCCTTTCTTACATCGGAGTCACTCTCTTGGTCACTGAGTTTATGAGCTCTACGAAGACGCTACTGAGGAAGAATCCAAAGGACAATGACAGCCATGAGAAAGAAGTAGAAAGCGACCGCATGCCTGCCGGAGCTTCACGATAGAAAAACTCCATCAACCCGACGAGCGTGAACATGTCGGCGATTCCAAATATGGAGTACTGGAATGAGAGCCAAAAGAGACTGATCTTCACGTTATCATGGTTATAAGCATTCCTCCTCTTTACTTCTATGATCCCAGCCACGCCCATGGAGATGGCGGATAGAACTAGGCCGACACCGACTCTTTGGAGCTGTGTTATACCGGATGGATGGCCGGTGATCTTGCGGGCGAAAGGGACGAAGACGAATTCGTAGATGGGTATGAGGATGGACATGAAGACGAGGGGGATGACGGGGATCGACGGCGCCTGGACATCAATATGGCCTAGCCGGAGGTCCATGATGCTGCCTTGTTGGACAGAAAATGTTTGTAGCTGGGCCAGGCATGTGTTCATGATGATGGTGCTGGCTACGATGGGCATCATCCTTGTTAGGATCTTCACCTCTTCAACTTGGGTCACTGTGCATACTCTCCATGGCTGTGGTGTGGACCCCTCTTGGATAATGGCAGCTCTGTCCAAGGACCTGATCATGGATGGGCAATCGTTCAAAACTACTTGTGTATACACATGAACGTGTGCATGGTTCATTCATGCATATATGCATTTGCTCTGCTCTGATGGAGAATAGGCAGAAAATTCACAAATATCAGATGAAAGGTTAAAGATAAACGGCTGAGAGTACAAGTTCAGTGGGGAGAGTCATGAGATTGTTAACGTTGTATGGTAAATTACTTAGGCCATGCACCATGAAGATGGTCTGGATTCGCATGCTTGTAATGCTACATGCACAGTGGACGACTTGTCACTGTATTAGCAAATACTGGCAAACATATACGCAAGCGATTGGGGGGTGGGGAGTACCCTACAGCACCGATATCCCTGGTGATCGGACTCTGTGGGGCCCACCCTGAGGTATGTGTTCTATCCACGCCGTTCATCTGTTTTTCCAGCTCATTTTAGGGATATGAGCCCAAAATCGAAGCATATCCAAAGCTCAAGTGGACCACACCACAGGAAAAAAAGTGGGGATAATGACTTCGACGGTGGAAACCTTTCTAGGGCGTGCAAATGAGCTGGCAAAACGGATGGACAGAGTGGATAAAACACATACATCACGATAGGCCCCACAAAGTCCGCTCAACAGGGATATCAGTGGTGTTGGGGTCACCACCCAGTCCGCTTCCAACGCATGCACTTCTTCAGTTATGTAGGAAAAGCTAATATGTAACTTTCTGTGCACAAGGCAAGCATGTTTGGTGATCTGGACCGTTGATCTGGTGGATCACCTCACAATTAGGGCAGAGGAAAAGAAAAAGGCCAACAGTGATTGAACAACTAATATTACAATCTAGTTGATGTGACTTTTGCTGACTGAATGTGAACCGCTTATCTATCCATTATTTCAGCAGGCCACTGATTGGATGTCTAAGACTGTCCAATATCCTTTCTTTCTTGGACACGTCTTATCTGCATGGTGGTCCACCAGATCAAAAGTCCTGATCATCCCACGTGCTTGGGCATTAATAGCAATTTGTCTATACATGTTTATGCTAGTTGCACAAACATGGCATGGAATGTCATTGTAGCAATATTACCTGAACTGATGGGTGTGTAAGATCTTTTCTTCTTCAAGATACGCTTCCTTGTCATTAATCTCATACAATTCATCGGAGTCTTCTGGCAGCTGCAGATTTCGGTTCCGAAATGCTGCCACTATAACCTGCAATACAATCACAAACATATATATATATGCTTTTACATATTGTTTATGAGCTGGCTGAGGGGCAGGTCCCACCTGCATCGGTCCGGTTTTAGGTTTCAACTTTGTGCTAGTGAATGAGGGTGGTCTGATTGATAATGGGTCCCACAGGGCTGTGGCCCAGTTTTGAAAACACTTCCAATTGTAGTGCTTGTTTGTACACATGCTTCATCATGTAAAATTTTTAGCTATTTATTAATCAAGTTGGACTTTAGCTTTATCTAAGAGCCTGTCAGCGCCCAGCTCCTTCAGGGCTTGTTTGATTTTCATTCATGCAAGTGGATGATAATTACTTACCCTAGTATTTAGGGCACATGTATCAATGCTTGCTTTGGCTGCCTACTTTTTTTTACATCAAAACTAAGAAAGTTATAAAATATTTGTGAGCCCACCATGATCCTTGTTGCTTATCCACACCGTCCATCCATTGTGCCACCCGAATTTATGGCATAAGCCAAAAAAATGAGGCAGATCTAAAGCTCAAGTGGACCACACAATAGGAAAAAGGGAATCAAACGTTTATCGTTAAAAACTTCTACAGTTGTTTCCTATGGTGTAGGCCACTTGAGTGTCTAATCTCTAGGGTGTTAATGGGCCAGGTTAGGGCCGGGCTAAGCTCTAGCCAAGCTCGACCTGCCTCTCTCAACATATGCCCAAACTTGGCTCGAACTCGTGACGGGCCACGATAGTCTAGCTTAAGCCCGGCCCAAGATACAAATGCAAGGTCTGGCCTGAACCCAACCCCAACCCCAGCCCCAGCCCCAGCCCCAGCCCGACCTTTCACATATAGAGAAATTATCCTTTAATCTCACGTTTTTTCATATATATATATATATATATATATATATATATATATATATATATATATATATATATCATTAACATTATAGAGAATAAAAGGAGTTTTAAGAGGAAAATCAATTTTTAAGAAAAAATTGTGTAAAATTTAAATTTTTGAAAAGAGGAAAAATATTTTAATTTAAATTTAAATAGAAAATATATATTCGAGTCAAGTCGGGTTGTCAAGCTTTTGAACAGCCTAGTCCAAGTTCGCCCATTTAAAAAATGAGCTTATATTTTAGGCCTGAACTCGACCCGCAGGCCTGATACTCTAGTCCAAGCCTGACCCTCGGGCCAACCCAGTCCATTGACAACCCTAATCTCAACACCCTCATTTCAACTACACTTATCCTATGGATTTATTCTTTAGCTGCCCAACATTATGATCCATAAAGCATAGATGGTCTTATAGCTACACACACACACACCCTTTGTATTTGAATAAAACACAACAATCACATAAAAATCCAGAGGCACATCTCCACTTCTTCTGCTATTCATGAATTTTTTTTGAGCAAAATCCTTCTCAATCTCTCCAGTCTCATGAATTATTGACCCGAGATATCTAAAGTTGGTCAGATTTGCCTTTACGTAGGTCGGATCAATTCATGGCCCACTTTTTACCTTTATAGGTTGGACCAGGACCTGAATTTCAAGCTCGATTTGCCAGTCATAGACCACGTGCACAGAGAGAGAGAGAGAGAGAGAGAGAGAGAGAGACCTGTAGAACCCTAATAAGGGGACTGTTCCCAGCTGCTCTAGTGCGGTAGAAAGGCTTTCCAAGGGTAACTATGGCGAAGCCCACAAAAGCAGCCGTCATGGCAATGAAGAAACCAACATCCCAGCCTCTATTCATACTGATCCACACAATGACCGTGACGCCGATTGATGCCCCAACGGTAATACTGAGCAGAAGAAAGTTAAAGAAGCTTGCCATTTGCTTCCTTTCCTTTGGATCCTTTTGATCAAACTGATCGGCGCCAAGTGCTGGAAGTGCTCCTCTCACTCCTCCGGCACCCAACGCCAGCAAGTAGAGGGAGCTGTAGAACATAACACCTTTATTGCCTTTCATACAACTTGATTTGCCACAAGCTGATGGGTGCAAGTCCTTGTCATGTGCTTGAATTGCAAGCATCATGAAGCCCTAATAATAGAAAGAAAGATCTATCAGTACTTAGCTGCATCTAACCTTGTATTGTTCGAGTTTAATTTAGATGAACATCCAATGTCTTCTGTTGGGATGGTTAGGATTTTGGTATGGGCAAGGAATTAGGGAGTGACCCCATCTCATGGTGGACCACCTGGTCAATGCGTAAACTCACCCAAAGATTGTTCTTCCAATGGTGCATCATGTTGGTACCTTGTTAACCTAGGGGTCGTTTGGCAGCTTGGCTTTTGGGCCTTTTGGATTTGGAATACAAAATCCAGGTCAAAATCTTGTGTTTGGACCCCTAGAATTTGGTGGATTTCAAACCTTTTCAAATATGAAATCCTCTTTAAAATCCATGTTGCAAAACTAAGAATTTCCAAGCCTCTCCAATGGTCATATTTCAAAAGGCTCTCTTGCTCTCTCTCTCTTTATAATCCAAAATCGGTAAACACAGTTTCTTGATTCCACGTATTGAAAATCCAGGTTCCCAAACACAAATAGAATGATAAGCCCAAGGATTTCAAATCCTGAAATTCAATTCTTAATTACAAAATCCAAATCCAAGCTACCAAATGACCCTTAGCGAGTTTTGGACATCTAATTTCTCTGAGATGGAAAAGCCCAAATTCATAATATAATAGAGATTGGTTACCAGTATTTCTAGTACTCCAAAAATAAGGATTGTATTGAGCCTTGTCATGTAAGTGTCGGAGATGAAACCTCCAACGATTGAAAGCAAGAAAGTTGCACCCATGAAGTTTGTAAATGTGGTTGCAGCACCAGACAGATTAAAGTGCAAGACACCCATGTAATATAGCACCATGCTCGCGATGCTTGCAATGAAGCCCATGTTCTCTATCCCTGCCATGACTGTAGAAACAAAGGAAAAGAAAGAAGATGATCAATGCATTGGTCGTGTCAGTATTCAGCTCTCTAGCATGCTACAGTGATGTAGCAGTTGCGTGGTTTAGTAATAAAAGGCGTTAATAGGAGTTTTGCGTTCTTATATTCAAAAAGGAATAAGTTATTATATATAGGAATCATTTATTTATTTAATTATTTATTAGGGAAGTATAGAAGTTCTTTGTTGTTTACAGATATTACAAGATTTAATGACTTTTTACTATTTCTCCCGCGCGCACCGGTGCTCACAATAACTCGTGAGCACCTTTTTGAGATGCAGCACCTCAAAAAACCTCAGGTCCCAGCTTTCAACCTGATCCAAAACTTTGGTGGGCCGTAGCAGAGAGAGGGGCAAATCAAGGGAGGAAACTGTTTGCTTTTGCCATGGCTTACTAAAGTTCTGAATCAGGTTGAAAGCTGGGACGTAGGGGTTTTTTGGGGTGCTGCATCACGTGGACGGCTAGATTTTGGGCTCACATCACGTGTGATGAGTCCTCAAACCGGTGCTCACGAGTTCTCTGGGGCTACAAACTGGTATATCATGAGCTTTCGAATTTTAGCAAACAAGTTGTTTTTTCACCGTGGCTTTGTATTAGGTTTGGTTGTTGATAATGCTTACCGTAGATGAACATGGTAGCTTGGAATCCTCCTTGTTTTGGGGTCCATCTGATGTAGGATTTGAGACCTGTTTCGGAATCTTCCTTGTTCTCCACCTACATAAATATTAAAAAGAATACAATGGTGAGAGAGAGAGAGAGAGAGAGAGAGAGAGAGATTCCATGGTTTCAGTGATGATAACATGAAAAGTACCATGGCTGAAATGCTTTTAGAGAGAGAGAGAGAGAGAGAGAGAGAGACTAGTAGCTGTGGAAGAGGGTGGTGCAGAACATAATTAAGTAGATGGAAGTTTTAGTATACTCCGCTGACTGCATTAGATCGATCGCCTTCTTGTCCTCTCTCTCTCTCTCTCTCTCTCTCTCTCTCTCTCTCGTGTGTGCTTAGCATTTCTCCATCTTGTTTTGCTGAGAAGAAGCTCCAAATCATGATAAAGAGTTCTCATGTACAACCGGTTGTACAACAGGGTACGGTCCACCCAGAAGATAACTTCCAACTTATTAGTCATTGTGAAATCCAACCCTTGTAATAGTTGATCCCACCACCAGGATCACATGGTACAAAAATCATTCCCATCTGCTCATCAGGTAAGCCACACCAGTAGAAAGTAATGTCTAGCCATCCATAAAATGAAAAATAAAATTTTGATCCACTTGATGAATGAATATGACTAATTTATGCAAAAGTTGATCTCATAATTAGACCAACCTTTTGGACGGCTTGGATGGGTGGATCGTAACTTACAGTCCAACCGGTTGGACTCCTATCTTCCCCTGATAAAATATACTCCCATTTCTCTCTTTCGAGAATGATTTCGTCGCCTATCACCGCCCATTAGGTCCAGCTAACTCTTGAAAAAAAATTCATGATCCAATCAATGCATGAGAAAATGGATGGACAAGATCGTTTGTAGAGATAGTTCCAGTCACGGATGTAAACAACCATCTGATTGCTGTAACTTTTGAACAGGAGTGGGAAATGAGCAAGTGACCTTAATGGACGGTCTAGATGGGACATGTGAATGCCACCGAGTCCAAACGCCACTTTGTGTGCGTTGGATTTTTTTTTTTTTTTTTTTTGTTGCGCGCGCGCGCGCATTGGAATTTTTTATGTTTTTTTGTGTGCATTGGAAGGTTACTTATACAATGAGCTCATATCATTTCTCTTGTCTTACTCTGATGAAGGATGATATCCATTGAAGGTTAGATACTATTTTCTTGTGGCATATCGTACATGTCTTGGCCATTTCTTGGCCATTTCTTGCATTCCCAATTAGCTTATGACAATTACATCTCCATGCCCGCAGTCACTCGTGTCTGCATACACGTGTACGTGAATTTGGAGCATAGCCATGGATCCAAACCGTCCAAAGCGTACAGACCGTATGCACACCATGGATTGGATGCAGAGAGTCCGTATGCAACTATGCATGCACCCATCATGGATTGGATGCGAGTTTGAGTTTGTAACAAAGCTATCTGGGACCTTTTTGGCTTCAATTTGGACACACCCGCACATGTAATGTTTAGCCGAAATTCAATCGCATATGTTGTATTTATGTATATGTCAGGTGTGCCAAAACTAATTAAAAACAACTTGAACTGAACTAAACACCTTGTAATTGTAGGCACTGAAATAGTTAGATGAGAAGATTAACTTGAACATTTAGCCACTGATTTACAAGGAATTAGGTGATTTGTGAATGAGATGGTTAATTAATCCTTCAAATGGTTTGTCTTCCCTTAAAAGCAATGATTTTTATTAATAACTTTATCATTCAATAATGATGCAGGTAATACTTAGAAAGCAAGAAATAAGGCCAGTGACAATTTTATTAATTTGTTGAATAATATTGGTAAAAATAAATTCACCCAAAATTTTCCAATGTGCGTTTGATAAGAGGCCGGAGCACATGACGATGGTACATATGCCGGGTGCCAGTGCCAGATTCAAGGCGTAGCAAACTTGGTATCACCTTATAAACGAATTAAATGGCAAATAAATATCACGGTCAAGGAAGGTTTCATCATTAGGTGTTTCCAACCCCACCGTTTCCTGGGTGTTGCCTAATTGACTCTTAGATCTGCCTGATTTTGGGGCTCGCATTCCAACTTGAGCTGGATAAACCGATGTACAGAGTGGATTTCACGCGGACATCATGGTGGGCTCCACAAAACTTTACAACTCCCTATAGCACATGGTACTGGAAACTCACCCCGTAAGACACTCATCCACCATACACCTCATTGCAAGTGCGCCATTTCTGGACCGTTCAAATTGTGGACTCCATTCTGGATAGAGCATCTAATCTGTCCTTTTTGTTTAGTTGAATATGAGTATTTTATTTTCTTTTTAAGCATCCATTCGTTGGAACACCTGTTGAGAGAGGTTCGGATTTTTCCCTGTGGGAGATGTTTGCTGCATGGTCCATCCACAATGGGGGCCACGTTATCAACTGTTTGGATTACTGAACCGTGGGCCCTACTTGCACAGACTGAAAGCCACCCAGAATCCAATAAAATACTTGAAAGGAAGCATGTGGGTGGTCCACATGCGAAACTACTTTTTACACTGAGTAGATGTTTCACGTGCATTTTTGACTTACTAGTATGGATGATCGGAGAAAGCTAAGTTCTTGTTTCATCTTCATCTGCATCATTCCTTGTATTTTTATTTATTTCTTGGCTGTTAGGAGCTGGCCGGAGGATTCTATGCTATGTGAGGGTGGAAATGAGGCGGGTGTTCAGCCCAGCCCAACAAGAATGAGTTGGCTCTGGACCAGTTAGCTTAGCCCATGTGCGGGTCTTGGCTTTAGCATGCATGGCCCCATCAATTTTTCATATGGGCTTGGGTTCAAATCATCTTTTGTCTGAAGTGGTCTGGGTGATTGAACTTCATGTGTACATATACATGTAGTATCCTACAAATATGTCATTTTAATTCTTGATCAGCCACCCATGTTTCTTGAACATGGACCATTAATTAGTTTCATTCTTCTTAGTATCTAGTTCTTTCTTCATGTGTGTGAGCCACATGATCAATAGCTATATTAGGAAAATTCAAGTGGGAAATATTGGTTTTTCAATTTTCAAGATGATCAGCTGGGTCGAGCCTAAGCCCCCACCAACTTATTTCAGGCTTCAGCCTTGTGCCTTAAGTATCAGGCCAGCTACTCATTTACTAAATAGTCTAATCATTCTAGTCCAAACCTGACCCACAACCTGTTACTCTCTGACTTGACAACCCACTTAAAAATTCGTTGAGCCTGGCCCAACACAACTCAGATACATTTAATTGTAATGTCAGGTTTGACTAATCCGACCTGGCCATGACCCAACTGGGGTTTAAGAATGGAATATGAGGGGAAGCTTTCATATCTTCATCTGGTAGCCTACCTAGTGTCAAACTGTCTGATCCGTGCTTTTCATCCGGGTGGCCACACAATTTAGAGCTTCGTACCAAAATTCAAGTCATCGGGCTGCAGTTAGATGGTTAAGAGGATAATTCAACAACGGTCCATAAAAGGCCAAACATTAGATGGCTAAGATCTTCAAATTTTGATTATTCTTGGATCATCCAACAAATGCATCGGGGGGCCTCGTATGATTAACCGCCTGGATCAATGAGCCATGGGCCCTACTTATACTCGCACTCATGGGCACAACAGGATAATACTCGGTTGAGTCAATTGACTAGAAATCAAGCTGAGTCTATATTTTTCATTAAAAATTGCAAATGTTTATATTCATTCTATTAAGTGTAATTAAATTCCTAGTTTAATTATTAAATATTGAGTTGAGTTGAGTCTTCCATCAACCCAACCCGACTGGACTTGAGTCGAGTCAAGTTTTAACTATGACACTATGAGCCTTGCCATGGACGGCCCATGCAACATACCCATAGTGTTGCCTCAACTGATTAGATAAACAGCCTGACCCGAGCTTTCCAGCTTTCCAGCTTTCCATTAGGTGGGCTCTAGAGTTTAGATTTTCTGGCCTTAAAAAATCACATGTTTGACCACTGATTACTTGGCTCCATTGGACATAAGTGCTGACATGATCAGATGATCTTAATGCTGCATGTTATGAAGTAAATTATATATGATCTACGTTAAAATTAGCCCAATAGATAATTTTAAACATTGATATACAGATATGAATGTGGAAACAATTTTGGTAACTAACATATAACTCAAAACTAAAATATTGAAATCAATTTCCAAGCATACATGATTATCAAACCATAGTTTAGTTGTCGAAAAATGGGTAATGTGGAAGATTTAAATCACCCGTAGCATCTTTGTACATGTGTCTCCAGCTCCACATACTATTTTAGCCATCCTCTTTCCACCCACTTCTTTATATACTATCTTTTTTAATTAAGAATCACATCCCATCTGCTACACATCTATGCACCTCCTCATAAAGCAAGTAATCAATAAAATCACATATTAACCTTCTGTATATGTAGAGTCAAGATATTCAATTTAAAAGACTTTATGGCTTGTTTTTATAAGATATCAGGGAATACAATTAGTAAACCTTGTGGAATTTTTCTATAGTTCGTTGTCCACTCTTTCTACTATGAATTAAAAAAACCTAATGCTTTTAAACTATTTCTCAAAATTCACCCATAGTTTTCCACTATTACAGAATTAAACTACCTCCTGTGTAATCATCTGCCGTACATGTTCCACCTAATGTTAGTGAGAAATTCACATTATTTGTTTTTCGGCAAAAAATGAGGCATATCCAAAGCTTAAAAATGGGTGAACTCATTTTAGAGTGTGGGCCAAAAATGAGGCATATCCAAAGATCAAAGTGGGTGAACTCATTTTAGAGTATGGGCAAAAAATGAGTCATATCCAAAGCTCAAAGTAGGTCATACAGTCATACTATTACTCTAGAATGCTTTAATAGCTGACATTCAATATCCACTCGTTTGATTCACCAGGGTTAGGTATTGGCTTAATTTTTTCCAATACCCTGAATTGAAATTAGATTTGTCAGAAACATCATGGTGTTTTTTCAACCAGCTTGCTGTTGGTTGCAAGTGGCTGAAACTAGATTAATGTGTCTAGGATCTGGGTCTAAGTTTCAGGCCCTGTAGCTAACTGGGCTGAACCTGGGCTGAACAAGTGGTGTAAATGGACCGAGCTGGGATAGACCAGATGACACTTCTCCAAGCCTGGCACATGACTTCCCGTGCATATGTCTACGCCGAGCCCCCACACTTCTCCAAGCCTGGGTTAGACCAGGTGAACTTTAAGGGTCCCTCCTTATGAACGGAGTGGATGTGGACCCTACATCATGGTAGGCCCCACACACTGTCGTACAATAAGCTTATTCTACAAACGTCGCAGTTGAACCTTCCTATTGAGTGGGATATAAAAAGGAGGTTTGCTTGGGAGGCTCCCTCAAACTGTTCTTCTTTTGCATGATCAGACGTTCATCTACCATGGTGATGGCCAGAAACATCAGTTCAACAGCATCCAGAACATGGACGGTTCGGATCATAAGACCATCTTATCATATTGCACAAATGGAGAGACGGATGCCGTTCAACCTGAGTGGCAACGCATGCAAAACCAACACAATTCTGTGTACGACCAATTATGAAGTGTGGCCCACCACGGACAGCCGACGCTACCAAATCAAAGGGATGTTGGAGAGTTTTGGCCATCCAACAAATAGACTTTTTTCATTTTATTTTATTTTATTTTATTCTCTTTGAATGTCGACTATCCACTTTTCTATTTTTGACCGTCCGTTTGAAGGCTGCCGTGGATTACGTCTAGATTGTTCACCATCAGAAAGGAAATTTTGGAAGTGGATTGCCTGTGACCCCGGGCACAGAGATATTCCCTGTTCCCGGGGCTGTGTGGGGTCCACAGAGACTCTGTGACAAATCTACTCTGTCCATCTGTTTTGAAATAACAAAATAGGACGCAATTGTAAAAATCAGCCAGATCCAAAACTCATGTGGGCCACACCAAACGAAATAGTAGGAACGGAAACGTTCCTGGAGCTGACCATGATGTTTTCACGAAACGGTGGGGATTGAATGCCTGGGACAGAGGCGCACTTGTGGCACATTATGACATGAGCACTAAAAAGATATATGACAGCACATGTTGCATGCATGTGGCACATCGGCACATGTGATGTGCTGTGCTTGAAGATGGACCATTGGCCTTAGTAATGTACAGTACTTGTGGCCCACCTGAGCTCAATTGGAACTTCACGTAGGTATAGATGTAGTGAGGTCAATCACAATCTTACTCACCGTATAACTACCTTAAATCCACAAGGTCTTTGGGACTCCTCAACCGGACTTCTTTGAATCCACGAGGGAAAGAATTCTCGAATTCACGAGAGAGAAGAAAAACCAAAATTTTATTGAATATAATCAAAGATTAATCCATAATAACGAAAACAATCCAGTTTAAATATTCTAAACAATTCCTAGAAAACCCTTAATGCGTAAGTAAAGAGTCCTAGAAAAAAATGTAAACAAATCTGTTAAAAATGAAAACTTTCATGCAAATTTGTGGAGCCTGGTGCGTGTTGTCGAGCGCAAGATGGAATGTGGTCCGGCGACCGACAAGCTCCAAAATGGTCCAGTGAGGAAACTTCGAAAATTAAATGAGTTTTGGACAACCGACATTGGTTCTGTCGGGTGACCAACGATAATTGAGCATCTAACAATAGTTAGGTCAGGTGACCAATACTAAACGAAGTCGTCCAGAGAGTTGTTGGACTCCTTGGTGGAAGATCGGCCGACTGACTAAGCTCGGTCAGATGCCCAACTGTGCTGAATTTTGCCTTCTTTTTTTTTTATCCTTCCTTCAATCTATTCAAGTCAGGTATGTGTCTGCAGCCCATTATACATCAAAACTTCATATAGCCATCTCTTCAGAATACACGTGTCAGGGTAGTATCAATGGGGGCTGTCCATGTAGTGGACCCATCCATCATGAACGACTTTTGTTTTAAAAAAAAAAAAATCACTCCATTGGACAATTTAATCTATGACCATTATTCAATTTTCCATGCCAAGTGATTTGTTCGGGCAGAATCCCATAATCAATGGCGTAGATCACGCACCTTCCTACGGGAGATGGATAGGAAAAAAAAAAAAAAAAAAAGAGGAAACTAAGGAATTTTCGATTTTAGAGTTTCAATCAAAACAGGAAATTGTTTTTCTCGTTTTTGGACTTTGGCCCACCTCGTGGGGCCTATCTTAATCATTTATGATGATCTGTTCCATCCATTTCATAGCGTCGAGCAGCTCTTGTTCCGATATTCACTTGGTCTGAGGCTTGTCAGCATGTGTCCTTCACTGATCACTCTTCACGTCCGAGATATCACTAATGACTTCTACTTGGACACTTGGGCCGGTGGGTTTTTCATCCTGTGTAGGCCAGTTCGGATTCCCCCACAACAGATTACATCAGATGAATTATATTATTCTTGGGTTTTAGTGAAAACTGGAATATTGCAGATGTCCTAATGCATACAAGTACACAGGCCCATAGTTCAGAGATCTACGCCATTGATTTAATTGGAACTGCCCCAACTGGCCGTGATCCCCTTAAAAATCTCTCAGATCATAGATCTTTCACCCTTCAATTAATGTCGACCAACATAGATGATAAAAATGAAGTTCACGATAAATGTCAATGGTTGTATGGTTAAGATCTTCAGATCTAAAAGATATTTGAATCATCCCACAAATGCAATGAGCCCCATATGATTAACTAGTCTGGATCAACGAACCATGGGCCTATACATCTATGGATCGTGTACAACTGATCACTATTAACGTCTCCAGTGTCTGCCGTAGGACAAGATCCACCTCATGGGGTGGGTTGCCGTTAGATGGTTAAGAGGATAATACAACAACAGCCTATAAAAAGGCCAAACATCGGATGGCTAAGATCTTCAAATTTGGATCACTTTTGGATCATCCAACAAATGCATTGGGCCTTCTCTGCTTGTGTATGGTGAGCCAAACAGTTCATGTGGTGACTCACCAAAAAAATTAGATGTCCTACCACATTGTCAACATCATCTGCTTTAGAAATCATGCTACTTGACTGCTCAATATTACTCGATTTTATGCATGGTTCTGAAACTCACAACTTCAAGGGCTATTTGTGTTAAAAAATGTAAATGCTTTTTTTTTTTGATTAGCTGGGCGAGTCACCCACACAGTTAGTCACACGATGACCTGTTGTTGAAATGCCTAGGCATCTTCCAACTGGGCTAACAGGCGTTCATACAATTTAGTGTACTTAAATTCCTAGTTTAATTATTAAATATTGAGTTAAGTTTGAGCCTTTGAATACACCCACACCTTTGGGACAGTGGTAGACTGGGTAAAGATAACCTTGTTTCAACACAGAGCTCCGTACTAGTATCAATTCCCAAAAGAAGTCGGAGTGAGTTAAGTTTTAAAGTTTTTAAAATATGATATTATGAGCCTTGCCATGGATGGCCAATGTAACATACCCATAGTGTGGCTTCAACTGAGGCACTTAACAGCCTGATCCAAGCTTTCAGGTGGGTTGTACTGTTTAGATCTTCTAGCCCTAAAAATTAGGCATTTGACCACTCAGATTTAATCATTTGACTAGTCAGGTGACCACAATGATGCAAATAAATGGAGGGTTAAAACAGGCTTCTGCTTCTTTTTTTTTTTCTTTTTTTTGTCAACCACCTAAGTATGGAAACTGCCCCAATTTATTTATTTTTGTCACCCCCAATTTCTCTTTTTGCCCCAATTTCTTCTTTCTTTTGTCTTGCATAATGTCACCCACCTAAGTATAGAAACTGCCTACACTCAGAATGTGTGACTATAATTGGGGCAGTTCTACCTGCCTATTGACATGTCCAACTACCAAAATGCTTCGTTTCTCTTGTTTCCCAACTATAACTTGGCTTCATTAGGCAAAACTATTGACATGATCTGATGATCTTAGTGGTGTATGTTGTAGAGTATATTATATTGAATCTACACTAAATTAAGTCAAATGGAGATTTTAAACATTGATATACAACACACCCAGATACATAGCTCTAGTGGTAGACCGAGTGAAGATAACCTCATTTCAACACTGAGGTCATGGTATCGATTCCCAAAGTGGGGGTGGCTAACATGGCAGTGTGACTAACAGAGGATGGGTGTACTAATGGTGAGATGTGTGTACTGTTATGGGTAATTCCGAGCTAACCCCAAATACACAAGAAAAGCCCACAGGCCCAACTACCAATCTACGAACTCAAAATAGCTGACTAGAAAGGCTAATAGCCCATACTAACCAATGAGAGGACAACTAAAGGACAAGGCGCATAAGACAAACCAATTTCTCACCGATTAGGTTTCGCCAAGCAAAAATGTCGAGTAGGCTTTACTGAGCAGATGCCAAGTAAGTTCCACCGAGTAGATCCCCAAGAATCCTTTGGATATATAGGTAATAAGGATTTCCCAAGAAATCCGGAGATCACACCCATAAGACGAGATCCTCAGATCCACCTACAGTTCTCCGATGATCCTATAAATAGAGGTATTTCTCTACTATTCAAGGTACGCAAAAAACATCTCCACAAAAAACCTTATTTTAATCTCCTATATCTCACTGACTTAGGCATCGGAGGGCTAATGGCCGGACCCCCGACCACCCCTCTTTTGTCTTTGATTGTGTTTCATAGGGTTTAAAGAGCTTCCAAGTGAAGATCTAACCCACACATCTAAAGGAGATCATCACCAATGGTGGAGATCAAGCCTCCTCATCAGTTGACCAGTTTTCATCATCAACATGTACTAACTAAAAAAAAGCATTGATATACAACAACTGAATTTGAAAATACTTTTGGTAACTAACCATAAACTCAAAAATTAATTGTTGAGATGATCAATTTCCAAGCAATATGATTATCAAACCATAGTATAATCATGGGGAAACCAAGCATGTGGAATATCTAGATCATCCATAGCACATATGTCTCAAGGGCAATAGACACAGCTGTAGCCATCCTCTTTCCACACACCTATTTATCTAATGTTTATATTCATCTTCAGTCAAGAATCACATTCTATTTGCTACACGTCCTATTTACTAAACATCTATTTGTCACACGTCCTAGGGTTGATTAAGTCACACGTATATCTCTCATATGCGTGCAATCAATATTTTCAAAGTTTATGAACTTTTAGGACTCACCACACCACATGTTGATCTTAAAAGACACATGAAGTATAATTAATAAACCTCCCAAAATAAATATTTAAATGAATAACAAATTATTTTTTATATATAATTTCAATTTACTCCTATATCTCATGGTATTTTGAGTTAGGGGTTGAAAAACACATACAAAAATAAAAAAAAAAATAGACGAAAGTTACAAACTTGAAAGAAAAAAACATTAATTAGGTTCTGCATTGTCTACTTCATTTAAATGAAGATTATACCTTCAAAGATAGAGATACATGTGGCTTTTCTCTAACATTATGGACCTCCATCTTACATTATAGATAAGAATCCATGGGAAAAGCATGAGCTAAGGGAAAGCCATAAGGCTGATTGGTGAATATATAACAAAGATGAAAGGGTACAGTGATCACAAAAAGCCTGTTGATGTGCATGAAGTATTGGATAGTAATCATGCAAGAGGTGTACCGATAATGAAAAAAAGATGTTCTCAATGCCTTAAAAACTAATATGCCAATCAAAGAAAAATCTTTTCAAGCAATTTCAGTTTTTGAATTAACTAGTAAGATGTATGCGCTATGCACATTCACATCTAAACAATAATCAACTATTGCTGCTTTAGTGTAATTGGACGAGTGGGGCCAATTCAAAGATCTGTGTGAATAAGACATTTAAATTAAATAATAATAATAATAACTCCTAAGTTCCTTCCCTAAAATGCACTATAAAAGATAGACAACTCACCAAATATTAACCATTTTCCTTTCAGCCGGGAAGATAATAGCCACCAAATTGTATAGTTAAGACTGTAAAATTTGTGTGACTTTTGGTTCTGCAATTTGGACAGTTTCAATTACTCTCATTTTTTCTTCTTGGCCCACTTCAACAAACTGAAAATTCTAGGACACTGTACATATCCTTGTGTCAAGGACCACATAGTTCATCACTCTATACAATAAATGGGAATGAATTTCGTGAAGAGGACTAAAGAGGATCATCACCATATCAGGAAATCAGAGCCAGGTGAGCCCATGGAGAAAATTTCATTGCTGACAAAAATAATAAGGCTGAACCACTCATCAGGTGGACCTTTACGAGAAAAGAAAAACCGGCAGTCAAAAGATTGACCATTAGTCTTAATAATGTACACTTGTGGCTCGCCGAATGGTTGAACCCTTGATTTTTGAAGTGGGTACACACCTGATAAACGGTCGGATCTCATACACACACGCCAAGTCAACACGTGTGATGCGATGCAAAGGCCTTGTTAAAACTCTTGGCATGAAACTCAGCAGCAGGCCAGTGCTCTAGTACATAAGAAAGACATTGATAATATTCTAGCAGCATAGATCAATCATTCGTACTCAAATCAAATTGTTTGTTGATTGAGTGCCTTTAATATGTTGCCAACCGAAGTATGCTGTGATGTTTCTGGTCAACTGAGGTCTATTTCGATTGGTTGACCGACAAACTGTTGATATTTTGATCGATCGGGTTGATCAAATGGGATGTGTAAGTTTTTTAGAGAGTGTAGGTTTTGTTTTTAATCTTGTATGGGGTATATAAGTGCATCTCTTAGCACGGTTTGGGTATAACAATAATAGCCTACATGATTTTTAGGGTTTTTTAAGGGAGAAAGCTAGGGTTTTTATATTTTACAAGTAGTTCCATCTCTTGTAACTTTATGATATGATGGATTGATCGTCGCTTTGTGCCATGGTTTCTTTCCGTAAGAATTTTTCACATAAAATTTTTTGTATTCTCTATGTGTGCTCGAATTTTTTCTCTCTATGGCATGTGTGATTCTTTCTAAGGTTACTTCAGCGCCCAACATCGTTCCCATCACGGGCTCCATTCTAGACAGGTTTTGAAAAATAAAGTTTGCATTATGAATTCAACAAAAAAAAAAATCACTAATCAGAGGTTGAGATCATCCAATCAATCTAAATTTAGGACTATGACCAATCTAAAGTTGGTCCCACAAATTTAACCGTAAGCATTTGTCTCCAGTGTGTACAATAGACTAACCAAGGTGATGTTTGCTGCGATGCATCCGGACGTTTGCCACTATATGTGTTGGATTGGGGTCATGTTCGGCCATCCAAAGATTGATCTACGAAATACATGATCTGAAAAGATACACGGATAAATATGGTTACCTTGGAAAGTACTTAAGATGGGAAGATCCTAAACTTTTGATCAATGCCCCACATAATACCAGTTTAAGAGACAGACGGTCAGAAGTGATATATTCTATCTGATGACAGCAAGTCAGGATATATTCTAAGCTCCCAAGTGATACACTAGAACATGTAGAATCATAATTAGGTAGAGCATCATTGGAAGAAGGCAAGTGGCATTTAAGTTCACTTTTAAAAAATTATTCTTCTGGATTTTAATTCTTTTAGGATTCCGCATGAGATACTTTTGATTGTAATATACGGGGTTGGGTTTCAACATGCTCTAAACCTGAAGTGTCAAATTTCCTTTTTCACATGAACTTCTGACTTGCTCTCATGTATCATTTCCCAGCTTGATTTGTCAATTCCACTTTTTGCCCTAATTATCTTAATTAATCAATTTAATGATTGGATCACCTTCTATCTGGATAAAATACTCGGTTGAAGGAAGACGAAATCAAATGACAACAACATTCGAGAGCTATGTGGATCAAAGAGAGAGATAAAAATATGAAGTACTTCTATAGCCTAGCAAGTGTAAAGGCTTGCACAAACAGAATATGGTCACTTTACTTTTCATAAGAAAAAATGACCGGGTCCATGTCAAATTCAAGCTGGTCATATGCTTTGATGATCTAAAATATTGGCATAATGGTCATGAATGCGTATTATTTTCTCAATTTCGTGACACTCATCAGCTACAATTGGATTTTGAAAGTTGCTCTTCTCCAATTACCATTACGAGGAAATGATGAGGATGTTTAGGATTTGGGATTTATAAAAATGGGGGTTTCTACAAGCTCTGTAAATCATCGAAAAATCACCGAATCAAGGGCTTTTTTTCAAAAACTAATAGTGATTAGCAATTACCAGTCCTGCAACATCAATCCCTCTGTGTGGAGTTCTGCGGGTGAATGAATATTTATTTAAAAAAAAAAAAAAAATTTCCCTCCACGTTTTATTCCATCCAAGAAACACAAACTAGAGCCATATAAACAGCTCAACTGAACCGACAATCTGAGTAATATTTTGTACCAACATGATCACATTGCGGACCTAATTTATACCTAAACCTAGTTATTAATGCATGGAATCCAATCACTTTTATGGTTGATTTCAGCCCACAGCCTGCCTAGTGCCTAACACACATCTGATATTGTGGCACATGGGTGTGAGATCCAAAATGTTAGGTAAGGCTGGCCCATTCACCAACCTATCGGTACATAAACTTTGAACAGCGACCCCTAATATTAGTTTTTCTTTTCTGACCGAAAATTTCTTCATATATGTGCAACCCACCTGATAAACAGGACCATCCGATGCAAGTCCATTTGGCGCTTTAACGTGTAGCATCCCTCATTTTTCACAAACACAACTTTTTCCATGATGGTTTTGAGAATGGAAAGAGATGAATTTCAAACCTAGACCAATAATATAATATATTATTGAAAGTGGTAGTTCTAATGAAGCTCCTAGAAGTTGGGTATAAAAGAATTATAAAGAAGCAAATGACACGATGGTTTCATGGATCAGTCTCTTTTCTTCTTTGGTCACTCACTTTTCTTCTCCGTTCTAATGAATTTTAGAAGAGATGAATCTCAAACTTAGACCAATGTATTATTGGAAGTAAATTATTACTCTCAATCAATGGTAGTTCTAATGAAGCCCCTAAAAGTTAGGTATAAAAGAATTATAAAGAATCAAAATGACATGATGATTCCAATGCATGGGTCACTCTCTTTTCTTCTTGGGTCGCTCTCTTCTCTTATTCATTATGATGGTTCTTGGAAGAGATGAATCTTAAACCTAGACTAATGTATTAAAGTACATGAGAGTATTCTCAACCAGTGGTAGCTAGTTTTAATGAAGCCCTGAGAAGTTTGGGTATCAAAAAATTATAAAGAATGAAAAAGACACGATTGTTCCGATGGATCACTATCTTTGCTTCTTCCCTCTCATGGTTCCAACCCATTTGCCAATACGGGCATCTTTCTATTATCTTCCTACAATCCCATTTATAAAATTAATCCCATTTCCCATCATAGGTTTTATAGATGATGACACATCAGCTAATTAAGACATCCACAAACCCCAAAAAAACATTTAAAAATAAAAGATACTAATTACTTCTAACTAACAATATATCTACCCACTTGACTCACATATACCTTCAAAAATGCCATTCCTTATAAATGCAACGTATCATCCACTTATTCTCTCATAGTGCACATTCCAGTGAAGTACCAAAATCTTTTTGAAAAGAAGGAAATATACTGCTATTATATTCGTTCAGGCATAAATCTCATCCTATCCTACTAAAAAGTGGTATCAAACAAGAGAAGGCCACGTGGTACCTGAAAATAGAATTCCATTCGATGGCCCAATTTCATGTCCCATGCTCATGCCAACACAACATTGTTTTTTTCTAATACATCCCCGACCTATTACAATGTTATACGCTCAGACTTTTTTCTTTGAATTTGGATCTTCTTCTAATGATCCGAACCGTTTATTTGATGAGTCTCAACTTATATACGATGAATATACAACAAAAAAATCTCTTTTAGTTAGATTATTTCAACTATTTGGAAATGGATGGTCACGTAGCCTTTGTGTAATCGAAGGATTCAATTATACACTCTAATAATTTTCGTGAGTATCCCCATCAAAGGGGTGTCCTACCATATAAACGGTTTGGGTCATTGAAAGAAACCCAATTCCAATTACCGCAGCCCCTACCTATCACATTGTAATGTAGAGATGTATTAGAGCAAACCTCAACGCTGTATTTTAAGAGGAGGGATGCGAATTGTGCCCTTCCCCGTCCATGCTGTTTTGTGGATGGGTCCACCGTGATGTATCTGCTTATCCACGCCATCTATCTCTTTTTTAAAAGATCATTTTAAGGTATGAGACCAAGAATGAAGCAGATCAAATGTTAAGGTGGATCGCACCAAATTGTACACAGAGGACTCTTCCATTTAATTTTGTGTGCATTTAATGTAACCCAAGCTTATTATTCTGCGTGGTCCACCTGAGCGTTGCATCTATCTCATTCTTGGCCTCAAAGCTTAAAATGATCTTATAAAAATAATGGACTGCGTGAATAAGTAGGTACATTAAAGTAGGCCCCTCCACATATCACCGATGCTGAGGAAGGACCCAAGTATGGACGTGGCTGATCTGTGGAGGGCCTACCGTGATGTATTTGCTTAAGCACCGTGATCATGAAACCAAGGAGGCAGAACCAACGCTGAGGTGGAACTAGTACACATATGACTCATGCATTTAATGCTTTATGCATTTAATGCAACCCTAGCTTACTATCTGGTATAAGTACGCTTAAGCATTGAACCTGCCTTATTTTTTGTCTAATACCTTAAAATGATCTTAAAAAAGGAATGGACGGCATGGATAAAAAGATACATCAGGTGGGGCCTCCACATATCAGCATGGATGCTTTTCGTACGCAACGAGGAAGGACGCAATGCGCGTACTACGAGTAGGATGCAATTAAATTCACGAAAAAACGAAAGCGGATTTCGTGCCAAAGCCTTTTGCATAAAGTTCCTACGTTGGGAATCTAAGTAGGCCCATCGTGATGTTTGGGAAAATTTTACACCGTCCATCCGTTTTTTTAGATCATTTTAGGATGTCGGAACAAAAATGAGCCGGATCCAATACTCAAGTTGGCCGAAAACGTGAGGATTGGACGTCCACAGTTGTAATATTCATGGGGCTACGGAAGTTTTGAATCAGGCTAATATTTGTTTTTCAGTTCATCCAAGTACGAATAACACTATGAACGGTATGGATGGCATATAAACATCACTGTGGACCCAGGAAGATTTCAATGGTAGAAATTTCCCTACCTGCCTTTTCCTTTAGTGCGGCCCACTTGAGTATAGGATCCGGTTCAGTTTTAGTAGTACGTCCTAAAATGAGCTCAAAAAACAGATGGACGGCGTGGATTTCTCCTAAACATCACGGTAGGCCCCACTTAGATTACCAGCGCGTTCAGAAACTTCCTGCGAAAGGCTCCGCATCCCACGAAAACGACCCGAAACTGACAGTACCAGCATGGAGAGAAGAAAAATGCATTGATACTCTGGCGGATTGTCGTGGACGATAAACAGCAGTGAGAAGCTACTGAGAAATTGCATACGTGTCAAGAAATTTATTCAAAATAAACCGTCCAAATTATGGGTAACATTTTGGATATATGGTGAAAGAAATATTAATTTTATATATTTATCTAACTATCAGATTGCTGAACATTTAATGGACGGTTAAAATGGAGAATATCCAATGATCTCATTCAAAAAACAAGTGTCCATTAATCAGAGGTTAGGATTGTTCGATCAATCTATTTTCCACACCTTGACTTAGAAAACAGTGAGTTCCCACAGTTCAGTCGGTTGAATTTGAGTCCATGTATGCCACGTGTACCATTTCTAAGTGCCTGCGTATCAAACTTCATACGGAGCCAGAGTATCGAATAACTCCCCTTAGAAAAATGTGGAATTCGAGATTATGCTGCTGACAACATAGGATGCTGCAAGTGTCGCTCCAACGTTCATTAGGTGGGTCCCACAGGATTTGTATAAATAGGCGCTGGACTGGCTGTTGGATTGTGCAATTCACGTTTTGCGGGGGTGTTTCTCTATCTGTGAAGTTCCCGTGCAGGTATTGTATTTTCTATTGTTATGTTTTTTTTATTTTGTTATTTTGATTGAGTTTGGATTGGAGAGGGATTTTTTTTTTCTCTCTATGATTGAAATTTCTTCTCTATTTTTTATTAGGATGAATTTCCATTTGTGTTTTGAATTTCATAGCAAATGGGTTTTTTTTTTCTTTTTTGAATTTTATAGCAAATGGGTTTTTTTGCAATTTGAAAGTTGGACGATCCTTTGCATAGCAAATGGTTTTTGAATTTTATAGAAAATGGGTTTTTATGCAATTTGAAAGTTGGATGATATTTTGCAATAGAAAATGGGTTTCTTTGAATTTTATAGGAAAGTGTTTTCATGCAATTTGGAAGTTGGTTGATCTTTTGCAATAGCAAATTTTTTTTTTTTTTTTTTTCATAGCAAATGGGATTTTATGCAACTTGAAAGTCAGATGATATTTTGCAATAGCAAATGGTTTTTTTTTTTTTTTTTTTATAGCAACTAGGATTTTTTGAATTTCGTGGCAAATGGGTCTTTATACAATTTGAAAGTTCGATGATGTTTTGCAATAGCAAATGGGGTTTTTTTTTTTTAATATTATTGCAAATGGGTTTATTTGCAATTTGGAAGTTGGAATTTTGCAATAGCAAATGGGTTTTTTTAATTTTATAGCAAATGCGGTTTTTATGCAATTTGAAAGTTGGATGATCTTTTGCAATAGCAAAATTTTTTTTTTTTTTTAAATTTTATAGCATCTGGGATTTTTTAAAATTTATAGCAAATGGGGTTTTTATGCAATTTGAGACTCGGATGATCTTTGCAATAGCAAGTGGGTTCTTCCCCCCCCCCCCCCCCCCCCCCTAGCAACTGGGCTTTTTTTTTAATTTCATAGCAAATGGGTTTTTCTGCAATTTGAAAGTTGGTTGATCTTGCAATATGAGTTTCTATTTCTATTTTTATTTTTATTTTTTAATTTTATATCGATTTTTTTTTTTTTTTTTTTTTTTTTTTGCAATTCGAAAGTTGGATGATTTTTTGCAAAATCTTGGACTTTTTTCTTCCATTTCTCTTCATTGGTCATTTGATTTTCTTTTGTTTCTTCCTTTCATTTTTTTTTTCAATTTATTTCAATGTCTCTGAATTTCTTGTATTAAAGGATTTCAAACCTCTCATCCTGTCGTGATCTTCTGGTAAATGTAATTTCATTTCTATTGCATTTCTTGCAGGCTTAAGTTTAAGAAATGGATGCTGTCAAGAGATCGGGTGGAGCCAAATATGATTGCTTGCTTTTTGGTATGTTTTAATCCTTGAGGGTGTGTTTGGTTGCACCAAATTTCAAGAAATATCATGGAATGCAACAAATTTCAAGAAATATCTTGATATTTGGTGCAACCAAACGCCCCCTTAACCTCTTCTTCTGTTCCCCCCCCCCCCCCCCCCCCCCCCTGAAAAGGTACATATGAATGGTACTTTTGGTGATGATGCTTGTGACGTTTTTTTCTCAGACATGGATGATACGCTCTATCCCTTGAGTTCAGGCCTTAACTTAGCCTGTCGCAGGAACATCGAAGGTACGTCCCTGTTCATGTCATGAATATAATTCAACAGAAACAATGGAGAAAATATACAGTTTTTCGTCAATCAGTTTGATTAGCCTGACCGAATTGTACACACATTGACATCGCCCCACCTATTCAGGATCCAAAATTTTTATACAGTGGGCAACATTCTTCCATCAGATGATCCCAAATTTTGAGTAATTTCCTTGTGTAATGTGGACCATTAGCATAATCACCAATTAGCAAACCACCAAACGGATGGTTAGCATTATCCAGCAGAAAACATATTAGGCGTGACCCAACCAACCAAGGGGACCACCAGCTGAATGGCGTTTTCATCATCACCATCATCATTTTCTCTGCCGACACTAGATTTATTCTCATGGTAGCTTCACAATGTTTGATTGATGGTTGTTTGCTTTACGATCAAACCATCCTCTACTCAGGCTTGGGACTAACGACCGAAATTGCTACCAAGCAGAATAAGACAGAATGCCGTATAATATGTAAAACGTAAGGGAATTTCGATGCAAAGTACTAACATTGTGTGACACTGATTGCAGAATACATGTTGCACCACCTTCATATAGAAGAAAGCGAGGTTCCGAGGATGTGCTTCGAATTGTATAAGGAATATGGAACAACCATGGCCGGTCTCAAGGTAAAATAAAAATAAGAAATAAAGTCGAATTCTTGCTTCCATTTCATCATTTTTTTAATTCCATTCAGTCTCTATGTTTTTCCATGATAGTCATAGAATAGATGGTTTTCACATCCACAGGCATTGGGTTATGAATTCGACGATGACGAATTTCATGAATACGTTCATGGGAGATTGCCGTATGAAATGCTGAGGCCTGACCCGGTGCTGAGAAACCTTTTATTGTCCATGCCACAGCAGAAAATTGTATGTTGATCTTCTTTTTCTTCTTTTTTTTGTTAGTTTGGAATATGAATGCAAAGTACATTACTCAGCAAAGTTGAAGGACTATGAAATTGTGTTATGGCAATTTTGGGAAAATTCTAACTTGTGCATGGGGCTCATGTCCTTTGCAGATCTTTACAAATGCCGACAAAGCCCATGCTGCTCAAGTTCTCAGTAGGCTGGAATTGGAAGATTGTTTCGAAGGCATCATATGCTTTGAAACGCTCAATCCACCTCTTAAACTTGATGATGATAAAGTGGAAAATACTTCGTCTTCGACTGATGATTGTCCAATTGAACAAGAGGAGCATGCGGCTGAACAAGAGGAGCATGCGTTCTTCACCGAAAGTGATTCGGAGACCAAAACCTCCAAATCCACCCAAGCAAATCATTTGGGACCAAGACAGCGAATTCTCTGTAAACCCTCATTGGAAGCAATGGAAGCTGCTATTCGAATTGCCAACATCGATCCAAAGAAAACAGTAAGACATGATTCAACTTCTACTTGAACATGTGCACTTGTTTTCCATCATTTTGAAAGTGGAGCTTCTATTTTTTTCAGATTTTCTTCGATGATAGTGTTCGAAACATAGCGTCGGGCAAGGCCGCAGGCTTTCATACTGTTATCGTAAGCACCCTCAATCTTATATAAGCAGATGTTTCACTGTATTTAAAGAAAATTTTGATGTAAAACTAATGTGTGCGAGTGTGTAATACAGATGGGGAGCTTGGAACTGGTACCAGGCGCAGATGTTGCTCTGAATAGCATACACAACATCAAAGAAGCATTGCCAGAGATATGGGAAGGTGAAGGAGGAGATCAGCTGGAGGCTGTGGGCCCTGCCACCACTGTAGAAACTGCAGTCCTTGCTTGAAATCCCCTATATATGTGACCCATCTTGCAAATATTAGTGTTGCAATGAGGGGAAGTCTGTCACCTTACTAAATAAGTTTGGAAACATTTAGAAAATTAAGTTAGCTGGTCAACTGATGTTGTCTCCCATTTCTCCTCACTGCATCTGGTGAGAGAGGGAGAGTGTTTTGACAAAAAAAAAATAGTATGAAAATTAAAGGCCATCAAGAAAAGTGTAACATTTGAAGCATTTCCTTCAATTCTCCCTGGGAATGATTCTAATTCCATCAATGTTTAGTCGTATTGGTATTGATATCATGTTATGTATCGCACCCTTGGGATACGTAGATATTGATATGTATCAGTTATCGCATGAGATATATCATTTGTATCGAGTAATGCATCACGCTTTTTAGGAAACATAGGAAAACATTGGAACTTTGGTTGAATTTTTCAATGAAACTTCAAGGATTGTTAAAAAAGATATTAACACACTTTTAAATCATAACATTAGGAGAAAAACAAAAAGTGCGCATAATAGATTTCCTTCATATCAGGTCCTAAGTTATGTGATGTCTCACTGAACTGATGCAACTATATTTAAAGTGAATTCATAATAGTTATAAATGTGAAAAGACATTTACGGAAACAATACATTGAAAACTAAAAAAAGATGTAGAAATTTAGAAATATACCTATGACTGATGTACTTGGTTGTGGCTCATACCCACGTAGAGTTGCGCGGTAGCTCGTAATCATCATCTCCATCTCGACTGGGGTTGGGAATAATAATGATGCTCCACAAATTGACAATATCGTGCCGAGGTCATTTTTTTTCACGTGCAGACCCACACACCACATGGGCACTCAACCTCGAACCTATGACCACAATGTTGAAACACATTTGGTCTCCCACTGAGCCATGAGTAGGACTAAACCATACCTAGGTCATAGTAGAATGATACCAATGAAAATACTCTCTCACATAATGCTTGTACGCATCCTCTCTAGACTGAACTAGTATGCCCATCTAGGAATACTCCATAATCGTCATAGTTTGTGGCTGATATGGATTTGGTATGGGCACATATGTAGCTCCGGAGTATCCATACTCATACCCAATCCCTGTTGTGAATATCCCTACCCATACACAGAAGTGAACTCCTAATCATAGTTGAAAAAATGATATGTCATAACTATTGGAGTCTCTTGCCACATATCCACCAAATCCGTATCCATAACCATAATATGGCATAGAGCTCAGGCTACCCTCCTATGTGTGTGATCCATATCCATACTGTGGCACTGAACTCGAGCTACCCTCCCATGTTCATGATCCAAGATCTAGAGCTACCTCATTTCTCATGAATGCCTCTATCCCTTATGCATTTTGCCAATAGCTACTCAAAATTTGAAAGTTTTTTTGTCTGCTTTTCTTCTATAGCCCTTGACGCGTGTATTTCTTATTGTAGATAAGACGGGGTCATGACTCTCCTAGACGAGAACCATGATTGGAGTCCTGTGTAGCATGATCAAAATCCTCATCCCCACTAAATGGGCTAAGAGGCCTCTGAGATTAACTCCTAGACTGTGCCACACTATCACCCCCACCATCCTCAAATCTTGAAATTGAATGTTTAAATCTTAGATTTTCCATGCCAAACATGAAGAATCAAAGATTTCTAACATTTTCACTTTGTTTTTATACGATTTAAACAAAAAGAAATGAATCAAAATGCAAAATACCTCATTGATTTAGAAATGAGCCCAAATCCAAGAAAATATTGAATCTAATGTGAAATGTAAGTTTTTCTCCCGAATTCTTACGAAGGATGGACCTGAAATCACCCACAAGCTGTTTAAAAGATAAAAAAAAATTGATGGGAAGTGAAAATAAAAAAAAAAAATTGGGGAATTTTCGGAGGAAGCATTGTCGGTTCCTGCATGGTATCGACGATATCTGTCAATATCAACAGGTATCATCAATTCTCAATAATCGTTTCAAACAGAAAAAGGGCGATATATTGGCCATATTGGAAACTATTGTTGATATTATGTGATACACAGCGAATGCATTGCAATATTCAGAATTTTTTGCGTTCCAGTGATACTCCAGGGATGTTTTGTATTCCTCGAAGTGCGATATCAATAATACAGGCCTATAGTATCGATACTACAAACATTGAATTCCATAGTAGATGGTCCATCTGCAAGCCGGTTGCCAATCCTAGGCACCTAGTGTAGGTGGGCGGTGGGCCTATGCCTCTTCTTGCTTTGGCAGGTGCTCCAGTCTCTAATTTTCAGCTCTGTTTGGGGTTGGCTCCCTTTGTTTGGAAAATAAAATAAAATAAAAGTTGTCAGCAAAAAATAAAAGTGTTCATCCGTTGAATGTGGACCATTGTTGACTCTTATTCACCCTGTCAGTTGCAGTTCTACAAAATCCTCTAATTGGGCGGTTAGGATCATCTTGTCAATGTGATTTTTGGCCATGGCTCATCTACAATGGGGCTGGCTATTCTTAAGACCCTCCAATCTAGGGTGTACATTTTCATTCAGAAAGATTTGCTTTCTCCTGAATCCCACATGGATGACGAAATATTTTGAATAAGAACACGCATGAATTAGTGGGTAAATTTCTTTCAGCACTGCATGACTCCAAAGGACATGATAGAAGAAGTATGCACACCTCTGTGGAACAGACATACATTCACTAATAATGTATTCTGTAATATTTCCACACTCATAACTGTTTTCTAGTAGTCACCAAAGCTTGATTGAAATTAGTAAAGCAAAATAAGACTGAAGAAATGGGCCAAACAAAACAAGATAGGGCCAAACGAAGGATTTCACTCCTGTGTTCATTGATATGAATGAGCTAATCAGCTGTCCATGGGCAGCTCTCCGCAGTTGACAATCCTGCAGGGCAACTTGGGTGTGTCCATTCTGCTTGTTTCTTGGGATTCGAGCTTCTGCACGACATCCATTCCCTCTATGATGTGTCCAAACACGACGTGACGTTTATCCAACCATGGTGTCTGCATCACATGCATGCAACAATTCAGATCAATTATATTATTTGTATGCTTTATTAAGAGAAAACAGAAAAATTGCCTGCATTCACCTAAGGTAAATACACAAACACTGACATATCTAAAGTACACTGAACTATCAGAAATCATTTATATGTGTGACCACGCCTCCCTATTGCTGTTATTAAGCTAGAAACGGGCAGGATCTGGGACACTCCCAGCTCTCAAACTTAGTCTTGCGGATATAGATACAGATAAAACGCATCTGCCCTGTCAAAATGGATAGTTGCAGAACTATGGCATCTAAACATGGAAAAGGAGAGAGACGGCAGATAGCATACCTTTACAGTACATATGAAAAATTGGCTGCCATTGGTATCAGGACCTGCATTAGCCATGCTCAATACTCCAGGTCCAACGTGCTTTACTGCCAAAAAGAGACCCATTACAAGGATGTTTTCAGTATCAAGTCATTAGCTGTATACTGACAAAAGAGATGATGGATGGTCTTGTTCCACTTATTTGTACTGTCCTGATTCATAGAAAAAAATAAGTGTGTGCTTTTCTGTTTGAGAGAAAAGAGAAGTAATTTCTTATGCATGAGAAGTTAATGAAATGTAGCAAAGGCACCCAAAAAGGCCCAACTTTATCTTCATCAGTCCCTTTTGAAGCCATGTCAATAAACTACCCTTGATAGCTTAGAAATAAAATATTCAGTTTTCAGGAAGGAAAAAAAAAAACTGAAAAGTTGTCTTCCAAAGGAATCACAGGCCAAAATTTAGTAACTTTTCACAAAGATAGTTTCTCCATAAAAAGCCAGAAATTCTGAATTAAAGGGTATACAAAAGGTAACAGCTGTTAAGGTGTGGAAAGTATACTGGCGCTAGAAAAGCCATGTGATTGTTATGGGCAGGCACTATCCTAGCCAGTGTAATTTTGTAAGGTCTGTAGTGCTTACAGTTGAAGTTTTCATCTTTGAATTTGGACCCATAGATGCTCACTCCTCCAGTTCCCTGTAATTAATGAAAAAACACGAAATTGAACTGTCGAATCAAAATAACAAACAAATAAACCATTTTTAAGAAACACAGACAACCTCAGGCATTTGTTGAGAATAAAGATCACATCAGGACACTCTATAAGAACTAGGCTCTCCAATGGGACCAGTACCACCATAAGCTTACAGTGGTACTGGGTAGATGTGGGGCACACTGATGTGTTCAAGGAAACCAATCTGTCCATAAGATGTTTCACCTCATAACACCCAAAGCCCAAGCATCAGTCCAATCCAAAACTCAGATAGGCCATGAATATAAAATCAAGGCTGTTCAAACCCTTCATCCAGTCCAGATGAAGGGGGTCTGGCCAAAGTTCAGGCTGTTTTGCAACTTGAGTCGGTCACGTTTACTAATATTAAGATCAGTCGGTTGGGGTTCTTATCCTTGCCTCGGTGGTAGACTCCCAAGAGTTTCAACACGAGGTCTGGGGTTCGAGTCCCATAGGTGGTGAAATCCCACTATGGCGTGAGTGTGGGGCTGTGTGTGTGCGTGGGTGTGGTGTGGTGTGTGTGTGGCTGTGGGGTGCATGTTAAAAATTAAAAAAAAAAAAAAAAAAAAAAAAAAAAAGGTCAGGTCACTGAAATTCAAGGGTGGGAGTACCCTTCCAGAACATTCCTTTTTATGCGGCCCACCTTAGTTTTGGATAGAACTGATTTTGGGGATCTGATAGACAGGTTGGATTCCTTGAACACATCACTGGGTCCCACATCTACTCGGTACCATGGTAAGCTTATGGTGGTATCCATACCATGGGAGCATGCCTGATAAGCTCTCAAATTTGGTTCACAATCATTCGAAGAACAGAATTACGCATATTTACAGAGGGCCGAATTCAGGGCCATCGTCGCCACTGCAATCGCTTTTTGATGCAGGATTTACAAATCCTGTTTACCATAAAAAAACAGGAATTCTTGTGATTTGCTTGGCAAAAGTGTGATAACCAGGTGAACCACTTGACATCAACCCTCCTTTACCGGGCTTGGGACCTGCTCTCTCAAGTAGGAGGCAGTGTATAAAATATGATTTGGCTATTTCAAATATAGACAACCACAAGAACTTTCTATCATCACTTGCAAGCAAACAAAGTAGATCATGTAGAAGATCACACACTCCATAAGTGAACATTTATTGCTTGTCCAATCTTGGACATCAAGCATGCAAGACCACCAACTACTTTCTCATCTCTACCTCTCAAAAAAAATTACTTTCTCATCTCCATTATAAAAAGTGGTT
This sequence comes from Liriodendron chinense, assembly GCA_003013855.2. NCBI lineage: Eukaryota > Viridiplantae > Streptophyta > Magnoliopsida > Magnoliales > Magnoliaceae > Liriodendron > Liriodendron chinense. The sequence goes on along the minus strand of ML058484.1, from coordinate 504,858 downwards.
AGGAGCACTTCTTTTAGAAACTGCACTCGGGAGCCTCGGGCGTACCCTCGTGTTGACTCACAAGCTCAATGACAACTTGGAATGAAAGATCATATGACAAAGAGACCTGCAAGGAGTTGAAGACCAACCAGTAGTCCAACCCCATGTTCGCAGCCAACGGCAAGGGCCTTATGATTGATATGGACAGAACACCCCTTCAGATTGAAGGATAGAATGATCAAGCTAGTGAGGGTTCTTATCCTTACCTCAGTGGTAGACTCCAAGGAGTTTCAACACGAGGTCTGGGGTTTGAGTCCCATAGGTGGTGAAATCCCACTACAGCGTGAGTGCGGGGGGGTGTTTGCATGGGAGGGTGGGGGTGTTTGCATGGGAGGGTGTGTGGGGTGTGTGTGGGGCACGTGTGTAATAAAAATAAAAATAAAGCTAGTGGCCACTGATTATCGAGTTTTAGCAGTTTGTTCTCATTGAAGTTAGTACACAAACACTCAAAAAAAGGGCTATGGTTTGAGCACAATTGTATTCTTCCATCGTATTGCCCAACTTGTTAAAGGACAAGGATCTTTATTATGCTATTAAATAATCTCAGAAGCCTATTACATTGGATTCACTTTCTTTTAGCATCTCTGCACTCCTAATACAAGAAAATTTCACCCTTCTCTTTTTTCAAAGATATAGCATTTTTATAAAAAGAAACAAAATTCTCTATTTTAAAAGAATGCCAACAGAGTCAATGAAGTTTCCTCAATGGATATTCCACATCCCTGTTTCTTCTAAACACTCTCAAGTCGCAATAGAGGGAAGATCATTAACAACAGCCCCCTAGAAAACATTTATATAGATGGTTCTAATTGAGCTAGACAAATTGGGGCATGGTGGTGATTTCACTTCGTTAATATCTTTCAGCTTGGTTCCCACAGTGGCCAACTCCCTGGACAATTGTTTGGCCAAGGAAGGTGTAGTGAGGTAATCCTCAAATGTTGGCAAGTGGCAACACTTATCCAGTACCTTAATGGATAGTGTCCTCGTTCCGTTGACTAGCAAAGATACTAACTTCTCATCAACTTTTAATTTCCCTTTAGTCAAATCGGTGATCCAATGGAGCTTACCAAAGAATTCCATGAACAAATATGGCTAAGAAAGGTTAATCAGAGTTTTTATAACATTGACCTCTGAAATGCAGTAAAAATCAAGGACTTGAATAGCTAAAAAAAGGTCTTAATCGGAGTTTTTATTATGTTGATCCCTGACTTTGAGCCAATGGAGTTGTAAAAGGATTCCATGAACTATTGCTAACAAAGTGTTTACAAAGATTGTCTGTTGTTTCTACAATTTCAATTATGTTTGGATTATCATGTCATTGAGTCAACAATTGCACCCAAAAATGTCCTACCGAGATGCTTTCATTAGGATTTGGAAACAAAATACATTCCAGGCCATATCTAGTACAAGACAATGATTCAAATCCCTAAAGAAAACCCTTGATTAAAAGGTAAAAGCTAGGAAAACTAGCCTGTATATGACACAGAGTAGTATGATGCCATAAAGTCCTAATTTGTGTCCTTCCGCAGTGTGTCCAGGTCATCGATCAGGCTGCGGTAAAAGTGATAGCCTTTGGCATTTAGGCATCTCGTATAGCCAGATGGGTGTCGGGAAACTAGCAAACGATGCATATCAGGTATCCTGAGAGGCATTGGCTTCAAATAGCCATATAGCCGTGTGCCGTACACTAGTCAAGAATTCAGCATTGCCATGGGTCTCTGGGAGGCAAAAGAGTGCCTTCAAACAATGCTAGCACATCTCGTGACTGACGCCTTAGTGCTTGGTGCTGAAGGGTCTACGCCTAGCGCAAAGGTCTGTGCCTGGCATAGGCTAGTGCTAGAGAAAGTGGAACTAGCATCTTAGTGCCTGTTAAGGTTTTCAATAAGGGTAACCATAAAGGTCACCGCCCTTACCATTATGATATAGGCCTATAATGAGCCATTTTTTTCATAGCAGCCATTACATAACTGTTTTTGCATACCTTGGTGCCCATTCATGGAACAATGGCTAAGCTATCATGTTTTGCACCTAGCGCAGATGCTGCAATGGATCTGCACCTAGGCACAGTCTTCTCCTAAAAGGTCTGCAACTAGCAGAGAGCCTTCCCTTAGGAAGTCGGTTGTTGGTGCAAAGCCTTTCCACTGAGGCTTAGCTCACCAAGGAGACAAACTTCGATTTCTAAATCCAAAGAAAATTAGGAATGAGAAAGGTCGATTCCCACGAATGATTCGTTAGGGGATATTTAAACTCCATAAGGGTCTCGTTTTCCCACAAATGATTCATTAGGGGATATTTATACTCCATAAGGGTCTCGTTTTCCTTCTAAAAGTTCGTTACACGGTTTGATGTGTTCATCGGACAAATGATTTGATTTGTCAACTTCTCTTGAATGAGAGAAAGCTTCATTCCATAAAATCTTAGAAGCCAAGCAAACTGGTGCAATTGTTGGCGCATGCTCGAAAAGAAGTAAGCACTTGACACTCAAGCGTCTGCGTTTGTGCTTGGGGAGATAGGCATAGAGGCTTGTGCAGAGGGAACAAAGCTTCAGAGTAGAATTGTAAAAGCGCATAGTGTTGGACATAGGCTTGTGGGCCCGCTTGTGGGCAATCACTAGTGGATGGGTCTCACGAGGTATTCCATCTGATTCTTTAATCCGTTTTTCTCTTTATCGTTTGAAGTTGAATTACTAATTCAACTTTAAATGTAGATGGGATAAGAAGATAGGATGAGACCAGATAATCTCCAACCTCATCCAAACTTCTGAATCTTCCCTATAAATGGGGAGAGGTTCTCTTGAGAAAATCATCCCAATAACTCTAAGAGTCCTGAGAGAAAAATAAAGAAGCTCATATTGTCCTTCTACCCTCGTACCTTAAGCGATCCAAACCATTCATCGAAATCTGGGGTCCATCTATACCGTAGATTCAGAGGGGTGATTAAACCTATTTGCTCCAGTAGTGGTTAGGCTGGTACCACTGAACCTACGTCATTCATCATCGGTTTTTCTAAAGGTCCCACATCTTGTAGACCATCGGATTCTAAGGGTTCACTCTACCGTGTTGACTTACACATAGGGTCCAATAGATGTGTTTGTGCTCGTTTCATCAAAGTACAAATCATATGCCAATACGAAGGTCTCAATCAAAGTTTTTTATTACACTAATCAATGAAGTACATTAAAAAGCATCTATATGTGCAGCTGCATCCAGGTACTGGAAGTCAATTTTGGCTCTTCGAATGGGAATTTCCTAATTTGAGCACGGTATTTAACAATGACAACAAATAATTAGATATAATTTTCCAGTCCGTGTGGGTGGCACGACTCCAAGAAAGCTCTAGGCTAAGGGTGCTCTATAAGCCAACAATATCCAAAAGACTAATAGTAGAAAGGGACCCAAGTGATGTGATTGCATGGGCATCATTCAGGCAGTTAGAACACTATGGAGGTTGTTCATCTTTGCCAAAATCAATGACCTAAAGGAGCAAACATTTGGCTTGCTCGTGTTTCTAGAGGAGCAAATGAATACTGGATTCATTAGACAAAGATGGTGTGAGAAGACAGAACTTTGTATCAGAAATGTGTTCCCCCTTCATGATCTCTCTGTTTCGAATAAAATGTTCACTAACAATAAAAAACAAAAACAGCTAACTAATGTCCAAATTCAAGATGGAAGAGAGAACAGTCATATATACATATGCAAGGTAGACAAGATGTATGATCACGAGGATCAGAAGCTTGCTTAGTAGAAGCTTTGTGCTTGAGGAGATGAATGTGAACTTAAATTGATATCAAATTTCTCTATCCAGAAATAACTTGTAGGATGAATGGCTCACAATCAACTAATTGATTTCAACAACCTGTGTCATTGACTATTATAGCACTTGTGGAAGTAATTGTGATCTCATTGTTTGTCCTGACGTGATCTCATTGTTTGTCCCGACCCAGATAAAGGAGTAGGTTTGCATTAAGTTGGTAGCCAACGTGAAACTTTTGCCACAACTTTTATCATGAATCCTGACAATAACGGTAGTAACAAAAGACTAGAAGACCTATTGATTAACTGAGGATATGGCCCATGGTAGAGTGGAATGGTGTAATAGGATTTGTTTAGCTAATCTAGTTGGGATAAGGTTTTGATCATGATGATGGATCGCAATCCTCATGAACTCTTGAAATAATCAGTACGACTACCATTGAGAAGGATTGAAAACAAAGAGGTCAACACAAATTCCTGCATCCACCTCTCCACTTTTCTTTAAAACCTAATAACTTGGAGAGATTCAGAAAGATGTTGCCCATAGAATTCAAGCAGGGTGGAAGAAATGGAGATGTACCTCTGGAATTTTAAGTGATAGTGTGTACCACTCAAATTGAAAGGAAAATTTTGTAGGATGGCCATAAGATCAGGCATGCTTTATGGGATAGAATGTTGAGCCATTAAGGAACAAAATGTTTATAAGATGGGTGTATATGAAATGAGGATGTTGAGATGGATGAGTGGCAAGAAAATGAAAGATAGAACTAGAAATGAATGCATTCAAGGGAATTTAGGAGTAGCATCAATGGGTAATAAGATCAAGGTAAGTAGACTTAGATGGATTGGTCATGTGCAACTGAGAGCAAGAACTACACCAGTTTGGAGTGAGTTGGTACAAGTTGAAGTCTCTAAAAGGGCAAGGGAAAGGCCCAAAGTACATAGGAGGAGGTGCTAAGAAAAAAGTCGATGACCTATGGTCTAACTGAAGTTATGGCCCTTGATAGAGTGGAATGGCGAAAAAGGATTCATGATCATGGAGATATATGCTTCTCATTTCTTATAATTCCATGGATGGCAGCAGACAAGCTGGAGAAGCTCCCAAGGATTTTCCTTGGGAAGATAAGAGTGTAGTTTATAATTCTTTCTAATCAAATGGGAGGATTTCTAGAAGTCAAAATCATAAGGGCACTACTACGACGTGGTTTGTTTTGGTCAGAGGTTGTTAATGAGAAAAGATAAGATGGAATTATGAAAGAAATAACAGGCGTGTATGAGGAACGCAACATGGTTTCCTCCAACAGCTGATGCAACAAAACTCAACTCTAGTGAATGTTCTTTCAGCATTCTGGGCAAGTGAATCGCATTATTCTTTACCATGCGAGGAGGGTGATAAAGATGAAGAACATTAAATATGCTGGAAAATCTATTGTGCTTTGGACGAATGTGGGAAGAACAATAATTGCTGAAGAATTGAGCATGCATGCCTATTCTTTGAGACAAAAATTGTTTTAGTGTCAACAAATAGGCTAATGAGCCAAAGTCAGCTTAAGCTTAGTAGTATGGCATCAATGAGCAGAAAATTCAGACACTCATCATAAGCAGATCAACTGGAGTTATGCATGTTGTCAGGGCATTTAAAAAAAAAAAAGGATCGCGTGGGGACCCTACAGACAAAACCAAGTGAGGACTTTGCCATAATCTTCTTAAAGGCAAACTCCCTAAAACATTACAAATTAAGATAAGTGAGACGAAAACTCACGTTTCCTGCTTGAAAGTCCCCACCCTGGATCATAAAATCCTTAATAATCCGATGAAAGGAGCAACCCTTGTAGCCAAATCCCTTCTCTCCTGGTACGTGTTTTGGTACGTTGAGTTACAGTTTTTACGTACCGACATTATGTTGGAATTTCTTTAGTCGAAAAGGTACGTTTGTACGAAAACTTCTACCGTCCTTACATCTTTCCTTCGAACGGACACGTGTTGCGTGCCTTCAAGAGTTGTCACTGACCTTGGAGGAGAGGTTTCTCCGGGTAGTGTTAGGAGGGGTGTCCGAGCGGGGGTTGAAGATGTAGCTTCTTCGTGAAACAACAATGAAAACGAACGTCGAGATCTGGGATTCTATAGTCTTCGTTCAGTCTAATAAATTTGTCCTGTTTTTGGAATGGTGGTGGTGGGTTCCCTTTAACCTCAACTATGAATCATCCAGTGTTTCGTATTGTTCCTACTCTGAATTAATCGTTATTTCTCTTTGTCACCTGCTAAATCTTTGTGAAACAACAATGAAAACGAACGTCGAGATCTGGGATTTTATAGTCTTCGTTCAGTCTAATAAATTTGTCCTGTTTTTGGAAACCACCACCACCCAAGGGAAATTGGAGTTGATACTTAGTAGGTCACAAAGCATAACAAGGATGAGACTTAATTAGCAATAAAGAGAAACAGTGGACGATTTAGAAACATACTTCGAAAATTAGTAAACCAAATGAATGTCTCACTTAAGAAAACACCATTTGGTAATGATACTGAATACAATTAATCCTCCACATTCCCACAGAGAACAAGCAAAAGGAAATGGAACTAGGGTCTTATATTTGGTTTTTCAAAGTGTTGATATTCTGAGCATTTAGATGGGAGAAAGAGTCTTATGCCAATTAATTAGGGGGTAAAGATCGAAATTTGATAATAATTTTCAATGAAGTTTTAACGAATCGAGATTCCAAGCTTTTGAGTCTACCAAAAGATCCAATGCAGAATTTACAAGCTTATTTTCTCAATTTTTTTTAATTTTTTAAACAGAAGTCAAGGAAACTCGGAAAAGAGAAATTGGCAACTAACATGTGCAATCATTTGAGATCATGATAAGCTTCAGTTAGGTTACTGGGACCTCAATATCACATAAGCTCAAAAAAGAAACAAGGCTTCAATTATTTCAGATATATTTCAGCTCATCCTACAACGTTCTTTTGTGAAAACGTGATTTTGGGTTTTGGAATCGGCATTCTGATAAAAAAAAAAAAAACTCAAGTTGACCAAAAATATTTTGTTGACGGCACAAGCACCATAATTTATTGTTTTTTTGTTAGGTTTGTGCTGTCTCCAGCACTTCTCTATCATGGTTTCCATTGATTGTCGGCATCATGCATTGTTTTGGGGCATTTAGTGTTACTTACTTCTGTATTGAAGCTATATTTTGAGAACCAAAAGAGTCTCTACAATCTCACTATAGGCTTTTGGTAACCTACCAGATGACCCAAAAAAAAAAAAGTGAAATTTCCTAAGCCACTTCCTGATGGCAGTGTATATCCATCTTCTGCATGAATTATTATGAAAATGAATAAACTAGGTCCAATAGATTGGGAACCTTAAACAGTCCAATAGATTGATCTGGACTGTCCACTAGGTCCAACACACATTTCACAGGATGCCATGCAATTATCACAACGATCTAATGATCTTAACCATCTGATCAATGGCCCCTAATATGGATGGCCAAGATCATTTATATAAAAATAGGTCTAACCAATAATTCGGTCAATCTATTTCATAGTTCCCATCATTGATTGCTTATGATTATAAAGAAACACTTCTATTAAGCAATCCTAACTATCCCATCCATGGGCAGGAAAAAGGATGGGAACCAAAAAAAAGAGGGGCCGACTCTAGGATGGATTTGATCATCCGATCAGTCTTATTTTTGCATCGTAGCCCTTGAAATATGTTCTAGACTTAATGGACTGTTTAGATCAAGCTATTGGATTGTCCAAGTTACCTGAGGCACTAGGAGCACTATAACTTGCACTGCTCTAAGAGCATTCGACCATTTCTCTAAACTAAAAACACCCTTTTTGTCATATTAACACCATTTATCTTACTAATGATGTCGTTGGATGCACTATTGAATTGAACATTTGAATTAGACTAATACTTCAGTTAAGTGGAAATGACCTAAATTGTAGTTACCATCAACGGCATTCATAACGAGGAAGTAACACTCAAATCACAACTACATTCCTTTCAAGTCCAACATAATCTAATTGCAATTTGGATCCTCTGCCTTCCATATTAACACTAGCAATTACAATCTGGACCTGTGCACTTAATTGAACTTCTTATCGTAATTCAATCTGATAATCATCCAAACACAACCCAAATGATGATTCTATCTGCACCAATAGTAACTAATGAGAGCGTTTTTAGTAGGCCATTGCAACTTACCGGTGCCATAGAGCTGGTGCACACCATTCTTCGGTACCCTGCTGATTGTGTTTTCGAAATTTGCTTGACAGGAACGCAAACTGAATACTTAGAATTCGATGACAACCTTTGCCCAATGCCGCTTGAAGTTGGAATGTGAGTGTAATTTAGGTGCAATTTCGCAATTCGAGGGTACATGTATTGCTTACTAACATTCGAAATGCCATCATGTCCGAAACTACCCTGCAAGAAATCAGGAAATTGGGGCATCAACACACTCCAGACCCTGAACTGATGCCACAGCGAAGAAGAGAAATGTGGATGAGCTCGATGGAGCCGCTTCCCAGCTACTCCCCTCCGGCACATAGCGATGTGGCAGAGGTGTCAAGATCCAATCCGCTCATCTTGTGGGACCTACAGCGTAATAAGCCAGGCCGGTCCCCCCATCCAGTGGTCAGACACATGTACGCCGAATGCGGGCCGCTGGTCGGCTTCTCTCAACCGTCCATTTCTTCTGTACACGCATGGCCCACGTTATGAGTAGCAGGACCCCCGCCTGATGGGCGGCTTGGATCCGTACAAGCCTGCCGCGCTCTGAGAGTGCACCCGCGCGAGTGTATTTACGAGAGCTCATCAGGTGGGACCAACACCACCGAAGCGAGTGTGCTTAACAGAGCTCATCGGGACGATACGACCGAGTCGGGGCCGAGTCAATCCGATTCAGGCATGGCCGATGCGAAACGCGGGGGTTGACTCGTATCGTTCGGCGCCGATACCGGTACGTATCAGGCGACAAGTACCGGTTTCAGACGATGCTTACTGATAGTGGATTCTTCTTTTCCAACTGCTGAGAATTTCATGCGACTAGGCAAGGCTGCGAGTATAATTTACTAACCTGACGAAGAGTGCGAGTAGGCTTTGCAAGAGAAAGCGCAGCGGCCATGGCGGAGGAGAGAAAGAGCTTCCACAGCACAGAACGGATAAGGCGAGGGAAGGAGGTTTATATCGGAAGTAGGCTCAAGCTTATCAGTGCGCCCCGTGCGCACGCAAATTCTAGCTGTCGGTCCATTGGTGCGCCCGACGGGTCCTGGGAATGTCCGCCTAGCAAGCGACACCAAGAAATGTTGCGCTGGCGACAGATTCTATGTGTAATGTTGTTGAGGAATTATACGATCCATGATCCGCATGTGTGCAGTGTGCACGAGTTTGTGGTTCGTTAATCTGGGCCATTGATCTGATGTGTCTACTGCGATGGACGCATCTTATAAAATGTAGCCTTTCAATTGCCTGCAGATGAACGGTTAGGATTACAATATAATAATGGTCCATATTTAGCTGAAAAGGGTCCTAAATCGGTCTGTATAATTTTTCAATTAGGGGACTTATCGGGCCTGCTCCTGGGGTTCTCAATGGGTCGGATCTGGATCGGATCCAGTTGGATGATCCGGCTCCGAGTCAGAACATATGTAGACGGATTCAAATCCAACTCGGATCCAAAAGGTGATATCCATGTCCGCTTCATTTATAAATACTTAGATTCATTTTTATCCAAAATTCATGTTATCATCAGGGTCAGATTTAGGTTCCAATCCACCCTGGATACAAATTTAAAAACTATATAATATAATATATTTAATTTAGTAGCAATATGATGCAAATCCCACTATTTACTATGATATGGTTGAACTGAGAGTGGCATGTCTCAATTTTGAGACATGGCCTAAAATAATCCGGAAATAGATGGCAAGCATGAATGTAACATATACAGTAAGGTGACAATGAGTCGGATCTGGATCAGATTCGGATCGAACCGGTTATGTTTACGTGAATCCAAATCCAGTTCATTTAAGTAATTGAACCTATTTTAAGATCCAAATCCAGGTCCATTTAAATACTCAGACCTATTTTAAGATCCAAATCGCATTATACGGATTTGAAGTGAATCAGAATCTCGGATCCATTGAGAGCCCTGGCTGCTCCATCTACGGTAGGAATAAATGGACCCATGGTCTGAAAAACAGAATAATGGACCTACCTTGCAAGAATTAAAGACCTGCATGTACGGTTGAGAGATGCGGTACTGTCTCATGAATTATCGGACGCGGATTAGCCGCTGACAGGTTGAGTAGCTATATCACTATTGAAGTGACGTCACCAACTTCTATGCCCCACCGTGATGTGTTTGTTGTATCCAGACTGTCCATCCATTTGGAGAGATCATTTTAGGGTATAATATAAAGAATTAATCAGATTCAAAGCTCAAGTGTACCCACCAAAGAAAACAATGGGGACAGCATTGAAACCTTCTTAGGGCCCACTATGATGTTTATTTGGGATCCAACCTGTTCATAAGTTCACACAGGAAGAAGGGAAAACTCAAATATCAGCTTGATCGAAAAGTTCTATGACCCCAAGAAGTTTTGAATGGTAGGAGATCAATCCCTACTGTTTTCTTTAGTTGAGTTTTAGATTTGTCTCACTCTTTAGATCATTCCCTAAAATGATCTTTCCAAATGGATGGACGATGTGTATACAGCACATACACCATGGTGTGGCCCACAGAAGTTGGTTACGTCACTTCAGTAGATAAGACAGTTACTCTACCTTTCCGTAGCTAATCGGCGTTAATGGGCCTGTGACCCTGGGCACAGATATATTCCCGTGCCGGGCCAGTGTGGCCCACAAAGACGTCCGTGGTGGGAGTGAATTAGCTGTTACCCTGGTAAGTGGTAACCCCTTAGTGGGTGTTACCCCTACCGTGTAGGACCTACCTTGATGTATTTTTTTGTATATCCATGCTGTACATTTGTTGTTACAATTAAATTCACCGGTCCAAAATTATAAGAAGATCCAAATCTCAAGTGGATTATACCAATAGAAAGAGTGATGAATAATCATTAAAAGCATTTTACAGGCCACAAAAATTTTAGATCAAGTTGATCTTTAAATCTTCCCTTCATACAGACCTTCTTGACCTTATCAAGAGCTTAAATTGCAAATAAACATTAACAAAACCTTATGAGGGGCTCTGTGGAATTTTTAATGGTGGACACTCAATCAGCACTGTTTCTAGTGGTATGGTCCACTTGAGATCTGTATTTGCATAATTTTTGGAAGACCATCCTAAAATGGGCTGGAGAAATGGATGGACGGTGTGGATATACAAAATACTATCCATGTGGGACACACGGTTGGGGTAACACACACTAAACTGCCATGGGGTAACATATTTCGCGTAAACAAGAGTCTTAAAAATCAGGTAGACTCAAAACCCAGGTTGGTGGCTACACCAACCGAAACAGTGGAAATGGAAACATCCACCATCGAAACCCTTCCAGAGCTGACCATGATGTTTTTATGCCATCAAATCTTTTATGGGGTTATTATCACTCGGATAGAATGTAGGAAGAAATATCATCCTCATCCAAAACTCTCTCCCCAGCATTCAATTGCCGCTGTTTCTTGGGCACAAGCCCGGGTCATAGGCACTCGGCTTCCCAATGGGCCCTAGCCTTAGTTAGGAAATCGGATTGCCTCTTGAGTTACTCAGTATGCTCGTCTTACTGATTAAACTCAGTTGAACCCACTGTAAATGTATATAGTTTATCTACACTGTCCATCCATTTTTCCAGCTAATATAATGGGTTGAAACAAAACTTGAAGCATATCCAAAACTCAGGTGGAACATACCACAGGAAACAATGGGTATAATGATTTCCACTGTTGAAACATTTCTAGGGCCAGTGATGTATATTTGTCCTCCAACACGTCCATAAGAACATGCAGACATTGATGAAGGGAAGAAACAAATATCAGCTTGATCCAAAACTTTCATGATCCCTAAAAAATTTTCAACGGTACACATTCAATTCACATTGTTTCCTGTGGTGTGGTCCACTTAAGTTTTTTATATGCTTATTTTTTTGTCTCAAAAAATAAAATTATCTTTTAAAATGGATGATCGGAGTGGATAAAATACATAAATCAGGTGAACTAGGACAGGCTAAGCCTGCAAAAAAAAAAAAAAAGAGTTGGGTGGTCCAAGGTTTTGAAATAAGTACAACTTGAGATTTTCTCTTTTGGGTATGAGCATCAGCGACCACGGATCCAACAGTAGGGTGCGACCTTGACTGTGAAGCCCACCTCAATGTATGCATTGTACATATTCACCCATTTCGTTGCTTATTTTAAGACATGTTGCAAAAAATGAAGCATATATAAATCTTAGGTGGACCACACAGTAGAGATTAAATCCCCACCAGGTCATGTTTAAGGGACATGGCCTACCCTACCCAAGCCACGGAGCCCATTGCCATCACTCACACCCTACCACTAGATTTTACGCAAGGGAAGAACTTTGATACTCTGGCAGTGTGATGGCCTCATACTCAGGCAGTCATAATTATATGATTGGCCTATTTTTAACTCAAATTAAACTATTCATGTAGTGCTAGACTAGATGAGTTCTAAGCCAATAATTTCATTGAATGAATGCCCAAGTAGCCCATCAGCCCAAAGCTCACCCAATTCAATTAACTTTTCTTCCTAACTCCATATAAATACAATATTAGTAACAAATCTCAATCTTGGAGACTTTCAAATTTTGAGTTTCTTCTTGGGATAATATTGAAAAAAATCTTGCTAAAGATAATTAGACATTAGTAAATAATTTGTAATATTAAATAAATTGTTTAATGATTAATTAAATTTATGAATAATGTTCACATTAATATTAGCTTATGTTTATGATGAAATTTTAAAAACTGCTGATATTTCTTTAAAATGTCACGATATTACTGATAGTATCATTTATTTAATTTTTCACAACAACCAAAAAAAAAAAAAAAAAAAAAAAAAAAATTGGGATTTTCACAATCATGCATGGGGAATATTTGTTATATAGGATACAATGTTCTTCAAGTGGAGTGCATTTTGCGACTGCCGTATGATCAAATCATGAGAACCGTTCATGTTGTGACTCTTGCTATACAAGCCACTGTAACAAATTAACATGTAACCATTAACATGAGCTTAAAAAGATCCAAAGAAGATTTTCAATGCTCACATTCAAAAGCCTGCTTATAAGACAAGTTACAATCATTACTAAAGCATGTTTATGAGACAATAGCTCATTTATGGTACTAACAAAAATATGAATGGTTCAAACCCAATGGGTGGCAACATATGCTGGATTTTGAGTCGTGATAGAGACAAAGTCAACTCATACGACTGATTGCCATTTTGGTTGGCTGATTCAACAACTTAGCTTATCTTACTAAGATTGTGGGAACTACCACGACACTTGGATCACCTAAAAATTTGATCTAACTAAGCATTTTTTTAAATAAAAACCAGCTTTATGTAAAGTTGCATAAACCGTCGTATCTCTACTAATCACATGTAGGTGGAATAGATATAGTGGCTACTAGTGTCTAACATACAGGTGTCCAATAATCAGGGCCGGGATCATGGAATCAATATTACTTAATGGTTTATATTATATGTTCATTTGTTTCACCATTTGAAGGGTTTTACTTGAGTTACAAGTACATTGTTGACCAATGTGATGTTAAATACCTATGTTAGAATTGTTCCTAAAAGTGGGCCATAGATGGCATTCACATTTGTCTACTAGACTTAGCCAGTTTAAATCACCTCACTTAACATCTGGTGGTGTCCACAGGAATGTACTCACACACATGGCTTTTATAGGCCCTAAGTGTACCTTGCTATCCACATGTGGAGAGTGCTAGAGTCGGCATGGGCTTTCGTCTTGCAAAAAGCTACGGAGAAGTTTGTGATTTATATTCAAATAAAGGGTGGGATTCTAAAAGGTAGGCAACTATATATATTTATATTCAAATAAAGGGTGGGATTCTAAAAGGTAGGCAACTATATATATATATATATATATATATATATATAGGGGCACTCTCAAGTCCATCCGGTTGAACTATACCAAAGGTCCCACCAGCTTGGATGCCACTCATTTGAGGCTGAATTTTAATGCATTAAATTTACATTTAATTAGGAGAAAGAGCACTTATGCATTGCATTTATTACAACTACGTTTAAAGAAGAAAATCACATTATACTGTGGGGCCCACCATGAGGTTTGTGAGAAATCCATCTCATCCATCCATTTTGCTAGATCATGTTACGACATCCGACAAAAAAATGGGATAGATCCAAAAACTCAAGTGGACCCACGGCTGGAAAAAATGGTAGGGAAATTCCTATCATTGAAACCTCCCTAGGGTCCACTATAATATTTATATATCATCCATACCATTAATAAAGTTATTCCTACTGGGATGAACTGAAAACACGAAATTATTAGCCACAATAAAAACTTCTGTGACCACATAAATGTTGCAAAAGTAGACGTTCAATCCTCATTATTTCTAATCGTGCAACCCAGTTAAGTCTTAGATCTGCCGAATTTTTTAGTCCATGCCCTAACATGATATATAAAAACGAATGGACGGGATGGATTTCCCACAGATATCACGTTGGGTCCCACCTAGCATCGTGTGGACTGCTTTAGTTGGCTATCTTCCTTTTTACTATTCGGTGCTACGTTGAAAGGTGTGAAAGAAAAAATTTCCAAAAAAAAATCTCTCGTGAGCCCTTTGACGTGGATGGACGTGGCTTCTGATAATAACCTACCGTAGAGCCACTATGATGGATGTGCCTTATATCCACGCCGTCCATCCATTTTAACAGATTATTTTAGGGCATGATCCCAAAACTTAAGCATATCTAAATCTCATATGGACCAAGTAAAGAGTGGCGATTGAATCCACAGTATTAAAAACTTCTTGGGCCACCGAAATTTTTAGTTGCCATCCAACCTGTTGATGAGGTTACGTAGAACTGGATGGAGGGATCACACAAATATTGGCCTGATCCGAAACTTTTATGGCCCACAAAAGTGAAAGGTAGTCATCTCTCTCTCAACTATTTATGCTGGTGTGGCGCTCTTAAATCACAGGCCATCTGATTTTTCGGCTTTAGGCCTAAGGAGGGATTACATATCTAATAGTTGGAGTGGATCTCAGATATATGTATCATGGTGGGCCACTTCAAATGCAAGGCTGGGCATCTCAATTTTTTTTTTCTGCTAGGATTGCGTACTTAGCACGCAACAATAGTATGTTGCGGGAAAAGCTTTGTGGGCCCAGCATGATTTATGTGCTTTATCCATACCGTTCATATATTTTTCCAGCTTATATAAGGGCATTAGCCCAAAAATGAGGCAATTCCAAATCTCAGGCCAACCACACCACAGGAAACATGGTGATTGAACGCCCACCATTAAAAACTTCTTCAAGCCCATTGTAATGTTTATTTGACATCCCACCTGTTGATTAGGTCGCACAGACCTGGATGAAGGGAAAACACAAATAACAGCTTGATCCAAAACTTTTCTATCCCCCAAGAAGATTTTAATGGTGGGCATCCATTCACCTTTGTTTCCTATGGAATGGTCCACCTGGGATTTGAATCTACCTAAATTTTTGGCTCATGCACTAAAACGAACAAGAAAAATGGATGGATAGTGTGGATAAAACACATACATGGTGGGGCCCACAAAGCTATACTAGCGGCACACGATACCCTTGCTATGTGATGTTACCCTATTGCCCTCCATTTGAATTTTAGGAGAAGTCCACCCTCATATTTGATGTGGCCCACCATGATATGTATTTGAGATCCTCTCCGACCATAAGATATGTAATCCCGCCTTAGTCCTGAGGCAGAAAAATTAGGTTCATCTGTGATTTAGGTTGGCCACATGAAGGTTATAGTTTAGAGGATAAGAGTGGACACACACACCTTTTCCAATCATGTAGTCCATTTGAATCATAGATGTGACTGATTTTTGGTACTTGGGCTTAACATAGGGTAACACACCTATTGAACAGAGTAGATTTCACATAAACTCTATGGTGGGGCCCACTTGAGCAGAACCCTTTTTATTTCCTTCTTTATTTAGTCTTATTTATGGCCATTACTAACATTAATTAGCTCCACCTTTACCAAAGTGGTTGGACGTCCAACCGGTTGGACTTAAGAGTTTCTCATATATATATATATATATATATATATATATATATATATATATATATATATATATAGTTCCCATTCTCCAATCTACTATAACAAATGCAAACAACATTTCACTTGCTCTTGCGTAAAGTTACTTGCACTTGCCTAAAGTTAAGTGAATATTAGAGAAAAAGATCCATGATGGAGATATGAGATCATTCACAATTATTATCTTTTTTCTTGTTGAGAGTCGTTGGTGGCCATCGATGGAGCACAACATGGATATGCACATCTCATAACCATGTTTTCGATGCATGTAATCCTAAGGTTGGGTGGATCAACACTTATTGTTATTGTTGTACCCTAAAAAGCCAATTTGATAAAAAATAATCATGGGTCTTATATGAATATATTATTAATATACGAGTTTACTCTAAATTGTATATGTATTCATGGTTTAAAAGAGAGGAGCTCCTTTTTTATTCTTGAATATTAGAGAATGAACACAACTAGGATGGACCAAGGGAGAGTTGTAAGCCATGGATCACATACCCAAAATGTCCATGATCATTTTAGTAGCTTGGGCAACTTGTAGTAATAAGTGATCATCCTATGTTAGAGCATCGATGATGAGTTGAGATGAAAAATCTCCGCATCTGGCTCAATAATAAATTGGTACATTTGTCTCATCTCTCATGGAAGTACAAGTATTCATGGACGGCGTAGGATCTTTTACTAGATTATTCCAACACTTACATTGGTGAATTGCTTCAAGTCTCTAGATTGGAAGACACATCATGTCATGTCCAAGTTAACTTTATATGTACTAGTTTTAATTAATCTTTAAACTTTAATGTGCTTTAGCTTTTTCCACGGAGTTTATGCAATGGCTTATCTATGGGTGTCATTAGATGCATGCATTATGATATGATTGAGTTCTATATGTGTTAGTGCCGTGTGCCTTGAAAAACCAATGTGAATCTTGTCCATTGATAAATGATAATCTTAACAATTGATAATAATGATCTAGTCTATCAATTATGATGACAATGATCCTTTATGGACATGTTATTAATATTATAATTAACATGTGGGTCTACCTTAAATGTATATGTGAATATAGGTTAAATAAGAGATGTTTTTTTTTTTTTTCCTTTCTTTCTTTTAGGAACTTAAGTTTAGGTATAATAACTACTAGCCAAGGGAAAGTTGTGTTTCATAGATCTTGGTGTTATATTTTTTCATTGTCACTTAACAGATTTTAGGATGAACCTATGATTATTTTTATGTGGCCATTATATGTGTAAGGGACTAATGATAAGTCGGGATGGAAAACATCCACAATCAAACTCAACAACAAGTTAATAACTTCGCCTTATCCCACATAAGAGCATGGATATTTATTAATATAAGATTTTATTATTAGACTCATAGATCCACCAAGCTTAGACTTGATAAATTATGTATTATTAAGATTTTTTAAATATAAGGGAGCTAAAAAAATTAAATTTAGATTTAATATAAATCTAATTCTATAAAACCCTCATTTAGATATTATCAAGTTTTTATAATGAAAAATAAGATTTTACGACTGATATTATCTTTTGATCATTGCCTCTAAGAGCTATATAAATGCTGATACCACCCTTCAATATGAAAGATCTCTCTCAGATTATTTCGAATGAGAAGAAGATTGAGAGTCAATACACAACCTTAGGGCATGGGTAAGAAAGTGCAAGAAGTAATGTCTAACATAGACGTGGAGGAGAAGGAGACTTTTTATGGCTAAGATTTCCTCTTGATCATTGCCTCTAAAAGCTACATATAATGTTGATACCACCCCTTAATATGAAAGATCTTTATCAAATTATCCTAGATGAAAAGAAGATTGAGAGCCAATACACAACCTTAGAGTAGAGCTAAGGAAGTGCAAGGAGTACTGTCTAACATAAATGTAGAGGAGAAGGAGACTCTCCCTTTCTTTTCTCTCCTGTCTCTCTATGGTAACGGCCAAGAAGGTTAGACATCCAAGGCCTTTCTTTCTTTTCTCCTTTTGGCATTCGAACTATTTATAAGGAGAAGTTAATGTTATAATGAGAGACACTAGTTATAGTGCTTCACAAACTTCTAAACTTTGGATATGCCCTATTACATTAAAAGTTTGTTATCCTATCCATATATCTAAATTGATCCAATCCCTCCATTAACCACGACAATCCACTCTTAATCTAATATTCATTCAAATTAAATAATGAACTACAAAATCTTAATCATCGAAATTGTCATCAAGTGTAATTAAAATACTTTAATAATTAAATGAAATATCAACTTTTAATAAAAACGTTAAAACCTTTTAAGTGTTAGGCTCAACGAAAGACCATTTAATTGATTATCCAATTAATTGGATCTAGGCTATACAATGTTCTTAGGCAACCAGTGGATCTCTTGTTGGATCATATGAACTTTAGCCATATCCTAGTGCATATACCCAACTACACTCATATATGAGCTACTAGAATTGATTTCATGAGGCAAGCTAAGGCACATTAAACTAGGAACTTGAACTTCTCATTTGTCCTTAGATTTAAAGATTAATTAAAGCTAATACATACACAAGTTGATTTGGATCAAGCATGATAGGCCTCTTGATCCAAAGTCTTGAAGCAATCCTCAAATAAGTAATCAATATGTCTAATAATAAGATTTCATATCAATGAACACTTGCACTCCTATGTAAGGTAGGGCAAAAGCAACAACTCATCATTAAGCCAGATGGTGGAGGCCTTTCATTCTGATTCATTATCAATTTCCTCATATAAGGTAACTACATCAAGAGCAACTTGCATGTTTGTCCTAAAATATATTAGGTGGTCATGAACTATTAAGGTAATGAGATTCATGGACCCCAATATTACTTGGGCAATTACTATTATATTAAAACTCAAGTTTTCAAGGACATAGAGGAAACCCTTGTAACGACCTGAGATTTTTGACTCTCGTGTATAACATGACGATCGAATTTCCAAGGAAATTATGGAGTAATTGATTTGTTAAATAATGAAATATAGCATTCAAGCACAATGGCGAAAAAAATGTTCATCTTATTCTATCAAACTTACTACTTCATCATCAATGTTTAAATAAGGGGACCAACAAATATTCATACTAATCAATCGAAATATCAAACTATGTCATTCTCTGGAAGACTTATTACAATTTTCATAAATGTAATCACTAATCAAAATAAATATTTAATAAATGAAAATATCAACTAAATTCCTTTAACGTCTTCATCCGCCATGTGATCAGTTCGAACCATCGAACTCTTCACCTTGAAAGTCGAAGTTCGATATCTGAATCTTCACCTACATCATCTAAATTGCGATTGGGATAGCGTTAAACGCTATCATAGTGGGGAATATTCCCTCTAAAACAATCAAGAATAATAATGTACAAAACTCAGAGTAACGCAATACAATGATATCTTTATTCAAACAAAACAATCAAGTAAAAATCTTTGTTAATGTAATGCATGGAATGCATGCTCTGGCTAAGGCACCCTGGCTAGAAAATCATAATACATAAAGTGAGAGACTCCCTGTTATGACTTCACGCTAGCCACTAGTCACCAGAGGTTCCTGCGACGCACAAGCCCATAGTTTTGCCCGACTACGTGAGAAACGGGACGCTCATAGCCCAAATCTACACGTGACAGTGTATGGGAGAAGTAGGACGCTCTAGCCTATTCTCAATTCCGTACACCCACATGGAGCCAAGTGAATGCATGACTTTAGTTTCACAATTATTTAAGTAATTTCACATACAACCATTTTAGCAGCTCACTGGACACTATGGGGAGTCGCAAGTGACCCAGCATAGGTTGACAGCTCAGGCTTAGTGTTCATGGCACCAACCCGGCTCATGAGAATTTGTATACCATTAGTTTCCACTCATTGTCCCGTTTTATGATTTCATCATGTCCCAAAAAGCCAATGTTGTACATCATGACCAAATTCATTAAAATACTCATGTAATGTAAATGGATCCAATCAAGCATCATGTACATGTAAGGATCCATTGACAAACAATCACTTCATTCTCTCAGTTAAGTTAAGAGATATTCTTTCATCATGGACACCTCTTACGGTTTCCATCTCTCTACATCGAATAATTTTACTAACTTAGGGACAAAAGTATACAATAATAGAATATCTATATGATGATTTTATACACATATTTCATATATATCACAATATGAAAACTAATGTTACTTGTAATACATAGACTAAGAAAATAAGGGCATAGATTTCACAAAGATAAATAATACAAATACACATGCTTCTTAGTTAGAAATCTAAACAAGGAATCACATCATTATATAATGATATTCATTACAAATCCTACATTAAACTTCATGTTATATGGATCAGCAATTCAAAACAAAATAACTTCACATGCCACAAAATAAACTTATGATAATCGTGATATTATTTATGAAAGGCTTGAAGGAAAATCTTCACCTTAGGATGGACTTAGAAGAGGGTTATAAAATATCCTAATAGCTGGAAAAATATAAGAAAGAAGTCCCCTTTCTTTTCTCTCTCTCTCTAGGGCATGAAGGCGAGGGTTAGGAGAAGGGCTTGGAGGTGCGTAGGATGAATATGGAGAGGGATGTTCATACATGGGGGGAGAAAAGAAGGGCGTGCGCGTGAGGTCTTGTGTAACAACCTCTTGAGGTGGGTTTCTCAAATCTCAATATTCGGGTGATCTTTGATCAATTCCAATCCGTTCATCTTATCAAGCTCGAAGAGTAAGTCAGAATACATAAATTTCTTGATGATCCACATTCTAGATTGGCCGTCCTTGAAATGGCCTGACGGGTGCTAAAATGGGCTTGATCTCAATTAACACGGTTCTAACGCTTGATCAGTTAAGGCCCAAATTTTGAAATAATATGTAAGTCATGAATGAGGCCAAACAATTAATTTGGCTTGCAACCAGCCCAACTATTTACGATTATAGAAGCAATAATGTAATCGGATAATACAAAGTTATATGCAGAATAAAAAGCATGGATATTGAAATAATTAATACATACATTAATAAATAATACTTCTTGAAGTGAAAAAAGGTTTGATTAATCGATCCTATTGATGAGGAAATTATGATTTTCATATAGTTTAAAGTTCGCAATATTCAAATGAATGATTTCATTATATTTGGTTATTCAAATGAATTCATATTATTTTAATATTCATTGAACATATATCTAGCCCAAGCCCAACCCAGCCCGCTGGGTTCTGGAGTTGGGTTCGGGTTGGGTTCGAAATAGCCCAACCACAAACGTATCGGGTTCGAGCTCTAGCCCGAGTTATAAAGAACGGGTTCGGGTTGGGTTACAGCCCAGCCAGTGCCCAGCCAGCCCAACTTGGGCGGGTTGAAAGTCGGGATTATACATCAGTACTATCCGTTTGTTAACATGTTTCAAATCACTATGCTTGATTGTGAGAAATGCCTAGATCTGAAATTCCAACTTTTGATGGAAAAGGAAGGGGCTGGCTTTGTAGTTCAACGGTGTAGAATTATAGATCGGAGTCCAAATTTTGTGTAAAATCGTAGTCATATGAGTATAATGGGTCGTCCAAATTTGAGAAGTGATTGATGGTGAGAAGTGGGTAAATTGAAAGGTTAAGATTTAAAAAGAGTTGGTGACTCGTTAATTTCTAGAATGGGATAACTTCGCCCATAAGAAGAGACTTATCAAGGTGGGGCACTCAAATCATACTATTGGTCCATGATAAAGACAATCAAAGTCATTCATATGAAGAGAAATATTCGACTATGACTAACCATATACTTTCCTCACTCGATGGACATGAAAATCAAGGGTTAAGGGGCTGATTTGACAATTAGACCACTTCTACTATGATTTAAGAGCTGAAATTTGATGTGTATGATTAATATGTGCCCAAAAGCTTAAATGCAGGGTTTTGCGTGAAAGTGATCGTCAGAAACTATAATATTTAAAAATGGCATCGTAACTTAAGTTTAAGTAATGGCATTTTCGTAATTATCTGAAAAGTGCGTGATTTTTTAAATCTGATCCTTTTACGATGTTTATGGGATCATTCTAAACAACTTTTGTAAAGGGTCCCCTATCGGATCTTCTACGGATGTCCCGCTATTCGCAAATCAACGGTAAATGTACGATAATTAATAAAAAAATAAATTAAAAATGAATTTTCAAAAATTTTCAAATAAATCTTGATAATCTGGAGCGTTACAACTCTCTCCTTTAACCCAAGTTTATGTATGCTTAAGATAGACCCATATGTTAAGTAATGCATTAACAAAAAGTCCACATAAGATCGACGGTCATTATGATCTACAAACAAGAGCATCAATTCAATAGTTAAGATCATCACATTAGCTTTTTAAGGCCTCCGACATGCAATGCGGATGTGCCCTTCTAAATTACAATTAAACACAAAAAAAAAAAAAATGCCAAAGAAATTGGTGTTCATGATCTGATATATCAATTCAAACAGTGCATATCATCTGGTGTGTATTGTTATCATCATGAACGATCTGAATATTATATTAGCTCATACAACCCAATACAAGTGCAATATGGGACAATACAATGCTATATCAATGGCAACCAATATGGTACGAGTACGACCAATATGGTACACCAAAACCATTTGCAAACCATGCTGGTGTTGGACACCAATAGAGTGGAGAGTTGTACCACTCTCTTTGACCTTCTAGATGGTGGGGGATTGATTGGGACTTGCTTCCCTTCATCACCCAATCTGGATCAGATGTTGATAGGTCTTAGTTTCTCTTTGGGCACCTAACACTAGATATTTTGATACTAAACCCTCATTGTGGAGTTAAGAAATATGATGGTAATTCAAGTCTTTGACACATGCCAACGTGGTAGGCCTCACGATGCATGCAGTATGACTAAAATATCAAGCAGGTTTGGTCATTAGGTGGGTCATATATATCCGTAGTTACATTGCCCACCTGATACTAGGCCAACTTGATTTTCCAGCCGTGGAACATAACATGCGGAGCCAATAAGAGCATCAATAATCATATCCCACACACATAGGGCTGGTTTGGGTACACTCCATAAGTGGCTTTATTTTTTCCTACTTATGTCAGTGAATAAGTTATTTCTTTTAATAAAAGTTAGTTTGGTACCCATCTTTACAAAAATAACTTAATAATTTAAATTTATTTATAATCATAAGTAAAAAATTTGCTTTCTAACTTTTTACTTTTTTAGTCTCTTCCCCCTAGTTTTTCTCTCTCATCATGGTCCATGATAAAGATGGCCCACTTGATGGACGGTCCATATCGAATTTGAGGGCCACATGATGGGTGATCCACATCTAAGGTGGGCCCCACATAATGGATGACCCACATCAAAGTGGGTCCACATCAAATGTTGGCCCCTAATGATGAATAATCCACATCCAAAGTGGGCCCTATATAGGACAACCCACTTTGAAGGCAAGGCCCACATGATGGATGGTCCACATCAAAGGTGGCTCAACATGATGGGTAGTGGATATTGAAGTGGGCCCACATGATGGATGACTCACATCAATATGGGTCCCATATAATGGATGGTCTGCATCAAAGGTCAAACCCTAATGATGAATGACCCATATCCAAGGAGGGCCTTGCATGATGGATGGCCCACTTCGAAGATGGGACCCACATGTTGGACAGTTCACATCAAATATGGGCTCCATATGATGGATGATGGACATTGAAGGTGGGCCCACATTATGGATGACCCACATCAAGGTGGGCCCCACATAATGGATGGTCCACATCAAAGATCAACTCCTAATAATGAATGAACCACATCCAAGGCGGGCCCTACATGATGGACAACCCACTTTGAAGATGTGGCCAACACGACGGATGGTCCACATCAAAGGCGGGCTCCTTGGGCATGGCTCCATGGCTCGGTGGTAGACATACTCTGTTTTAAAACTGAGATAATGGGATTGAGTTCCCATGTGGTGTGGGTGTGAGTGGGTGTTAAAAAAAAAAAAATGTAGGCTCCACATGAGTAGTGGACATTGTAGGTGGGTCCCACATAATGGACAATTAACATTGATGGTAAGCCCCATGTGATGGATGACCCGCACAAGGAGGCCCTCATGTAATGAATGATCTACATCAAAGTTTGACCCTTATGATGAATGGCCAACATTCAAGGCAGGCCCTACATGATAGAGGCCCACTTTGAAGTTGGGCCCTGCATGATGGACGATCCACATCAAAGGTGGGTCCCGCATGATAGATTGCCCACATCGAAGGTGGGCCTGACAAGGTAGATAGTTCATATTGAAGTAAGCTCCACACTGTCGATGATTCACATTGAAGACATGCCCAAGGTTTTCCCAACATTATAAACCGTCCATATCAAAGGTTGGCCCCACATGGTGGACAAGGGGTATTAAAGGTGGACCTTGCATGAATAAGTAAAAGCTAGATGAGACTTTAATGGAAGATATCTAGAAAAAAAATTGTAAGAGAAGATAGAGGAGAGAGAGAGATTAAGGAAAGAAATTTAGAAAGCGTGTATCTGTGAACCAAACTTACGACATTTTATGGAGGTTGCTAAAGACCTTTGATTGTGTTAACCGCCATAAGGGAGTGGTCTTCAATTTCAAGGTAGTCATTTCTAGTGCTCAAGTCAAACTTTAATCCACCAAACAAGGGTTCACACTAAAGACTTTAATCATTTATAACTAATTAATAATAATTTAAGTATCTTTATTAAATTAGGAAACACCATGCGAATGTCGACTTCCTCCCATTAAACATTAAGCAATGGCATGTTTTTAGGGTTCTTGAACTTTGATATGCACTCCATAAAGTATTACAAGTGCTTGTAAAATAGGTCAGTTCATGTTCATATAAGAGAGAATTGATCATCTACAGGCTGCTTATAACATGAGTTCAAATTTTTTGTGGATGAAAACGGCACCACTCAGGTAGTACAAGCACCCGTTGAAGACCGTTATGCACCGGTATTGCCATAAACAAATGGGTATATTAGCCTTGTGTCAGCCCAAAATAAGCGTAGCGAACACAGTATCAATAGTGAACCATACGTTAATTATCATATCATTTAAAACCTTATTCACAAGTGATTAGATCATGGGTCTTAATGTATGGTTCAATGATAGATGTATTGCGTTTTAATAGATATGAATGGATATGTAATATAAAAAAGCAAAAGTGTGATCGGACCATGAATTTATGCCTGTGGCCATGGAAAAGCTCTTGGATGTCTTGGATTGGAATCTATGAGCCGCGGAGAAGCTCTGTTTGTGTCCCTTTGTGTAAAAACAGGTACTATTTGTGTCGCCTTCATGTAAATCTATGCATGTATTATTCTTGTAAAGCTGGGTTTGTCATCTTCTCCATCCTTTGTATGGTCACACTCACAATCCAGCGGTCCATCTTATATATTACTCCAAGAAAACCAGTTGTTATTTTTTTTCAATGTCAGCTAGAATCTTGACCTCTCGCACCAAGACAGGGGCAAAACGACCAATAAAAGAGTGGGAAGAACCGTATGATACACGCCTCCTCATTTTTGCACAGTATACGCTTGCTTTTGATTCTGACAAGTAGCATTATGTTGCATTAATCAAAACCGTTGATCTGTTAAGTCTCAACGTGGATGGAGGATTACTTATAAATATCCTAATTTGGAACATCCCAGCCACTGATATTAAGACTTCTTTCAGTTGAACATGGACCGTTGTACTTCTATTCTAAACTCTCTATCTTTATTTTAAGATCATCTTACAAGGTTTTTTTATCTTTATTTTTTTATTATTTTTATTTTAATCATGACCCTTTTCAAGGTGGGACATTACAGACCAATGATCTGAATCAGCAATCCATTGCCCCCACTTGATAGAACTGAAAATCCACGTTATAGTATGAGAAGGTGGGGGAGACTTTTATACAGTTTCTCTTTTAATTAGTATTTCTCTTTTGTTTTCTATGAAAGTCCATTCCTCCCGTCCATTTTCTGTCCATGATCATGATGATGACGATGACGATGCCGTTCACCACAATGATGTTGATGATGATGGGTGGTGGTTATTTATTTTGACTCTATCAGCATCCCACATCTTCAATCATTCCTTCATTTCTGTGAGATCCGTGCCATTCATCAGGTGGGGCGAGGACATTCCCTTGCTCCCAAATGAGATCAGTCTACTAATAAAGTGGGCCACCGTTAGCAAGAAGACGGACAGAGGGTATATACTCAATGTAACATATATGGATAACCTGGTGAGTAAAGCTTCTTGAGTTTAGGCCCACCGTATGATCCTGGTATCCGCCACCAGATGAGTGGATCGGATCCCTTATACGAATGCAAACATCATCATATTACTGCGGTTTGCCTCTTCCATTTCTCCTCGCGCGAATCTCCTTTCCATTTCTGTCTTAAGAATACAAAAACATGAGATTACGTGTGAGTGTACTCTTGGTACTGCACCTTTCTGTAGATGGGCGTTCTCTCACACGAGTGGGAACTTGGAGCACGTGTAAGAGATCAAGGCATCTCATCAGGTGGGTCACACGTGCACTCCCCCTTGCTTAAAAACAAAGGCAGATGAGATTATCAGGTGGGCCGAACTCTAACAATGCAAATTCAATGCAAACATGTCGCCTACCCGATTATCCGATCTCCCTCATATCTGACCCAAAGAATTTGTATGGTGGGACCCACATGATGAACGGCTCAGATCTATCATAATTTTGATCACCTACAGGGCCTGCACCACTATAGTGGTACGTTGCTTTTCTGTCCCTTGGATGCATTAAAAATAAATTATTATTTTTATCTCCTCAATTAATGCATCCAATGGCTAAAAAAGTCCTGTACCACTATCAATTAGTGGCAAAAGCTTAATGCATCGAATGGCTAAAAAAGCATTGTACCACTGTTAGCGGTACAGGCCCCTGCAGGTGTACCAAGAAAAAAATGCATTCTTTTATCTTTGCACATTATACATGTGTCTTAAACTCTGACAAATGGGACTTGTTTTTATGCAATCCAGACCATTGGTACGTTTGGAGCTACAATGGGATGTTATAACGCCCAAAAATCTCTCAATAGAAGATCCCACCGATTGAATTTGGATGATGATGATGATTTAAGATACAAATCGAAAATTTAGAATTTTAAGGTCATGTGTAATTGTGATAAATATTCCATCAACGGTGGAAATAAACAGATCAATGGTCTGGATTATCTAAAATTGGGTCCAACTATCATAATTTAAAACTCGTGTGTACTTTGTAAAAATGCGACTCACGTATCATATTATTCCTTTTCCTCCGAAACCTTTGACTCGTCTCAGCTCGCTTTTACCCTCTCAAACCATTTGAAAAAACCAAGAAAGAGACCCTTCCTTGTTGAACTCCCAATACAACTCTCTCTCTCTCTCCTTCCTTTTTTTTTTTTTTTTTTTTAATGCTTTTCACCATTTGGGTTTTTGTTTTTACCGATTTCTACATGGTTTTCTCATCTGGGTTTTCTTTAAATTCTCTTCCATTCCACAAATCTCAGCTTGTTTTTGCCATTTCCTGACTCCCACAATCTCATCCTATTTTTCCTTGTTTGGATGCCCCATTTATCATCTTTCACAGCCTTGGATCTGATGAGGTTCATACAAGCTTGAGGGTTGTTCAGAAGGTCAGATGGTGACTGCTTTTATTTCTTTCTATTCCATTCATATTCTTCTAGATTTGCATGACCTGGTCAATTTATGGGGGTTTTATTTTAATTGGAATGGGAAGACCGTATTTCCTTTAAAACGACATATTAATGATGCATATTTACAAGAAAGTCGATTCTGTTGATGGGTTTTTGGGATTTCTTCGATTGGTGTTATCGATTTAGTTCTTTCCTTTGTACGACACTCCTTCAATTCGAGAGGTGTTTTAATGTAAGACGGGACCTGATTGTTGTAGCGTAAGCGGTTATGGGGAATAGCACTTCCCGTGTTGTCCAGTGTTTTGTGCCGATTCAAAATGGGAAGGGTCGGGTTGATTTAGAGTTCTTAGAGCCTTTGGATGAAGGATTAGGCCATTCATTTTGTTATGTTAGGCCAGTGATCACTGACTCTCCCACCATTACTGCGTCAAACTCTGAGAGGTTTACGGTTGATTCGAGCACATTGGATTCAGAGACGCAGAGTGGGTCGTTCCGACGAGAGCTTGTCGAAGATTCTTTGGGTTTTCTGAGACCCATCAAGAACTTCCCCGAAACGACCTTTAAAACGATATCGGGGGCTTCTGTGAGTGCCAATGTGTTGACTGCTCGGTCTGGGAATCAGAATGCAGTATTCATGAGTGATGCCCAGGAGCCCGCTGCTGCATTTGAGAGCACGTCTTCGTTTGCTGCGATCCCTCTGCAGCCGGTGCCACGTGGGTCTGGACCGTTGAATGGGTTCTTATCGGGGCCTCTGGAGAGAGGTTTCGCTTCTGGGCCATTGGATGGAGGGGCTGGTTTCATGTCTGGCCCCATCGAGAAAGGGGTTTTCATGTTGGACCCTCTTGATGGTACAGATAGAACCAACTTCTCAGCTCCGCTTGTTTACAGTCGAAGAAGAGCTGGTTTTGGACGGGTAGTGAGAAGGATGAGCCGACCCATGAGGAACGCACTCTCTCGAACTTTTGTGAGGCATTCTTCAGGGTCTGGTTGGATGCAACGGTTCTTTTTGCACCCAGTGACCCGGTTAATGTGGCACCCCAAGGAGGGGAAGTTTCAACCTGAAGTTCCCCCTAGCTGTTTTGAGGACGGGCCGCCTGTTGGCGAGTACAGTACGACCCGCAACTTACAATGGGCTCATGGCAAGGCAGGTGAGGACAGGGTTCATGTTGTTCTGTCTGAAGAGCAAGGATGGTTGTTTGTCGGGATTTATGACGGTTTCAGTGGCCCTGATGCACCTGATTTCCTCATGAGGAATCTTTATAGAGCTATAGATAAAGAACTGGAAGGATTGCTTTGGGATTGCGAAGATAGGTGTGGAGCTAATCTACCTTTACCAGGGCTTATAGAAAATGATAATGTTAGGACTGCTTCAAATTGCGGTAAAGAATATTGCATGATTTCTCAGTCATGCGGTGATGGTTTAGAGCAACCTCGTACTGCGCCAGCTATGGACTTTGAATTGAATGAGGATGGAAATGACAAACAGTCAAGAGTTGAGAAGACTTCTGTAGATGAATCGGTAGGAGTTGATGAAATAGCTGAGGAAAAGCATAAGGATAAGGCTGAATTACAGTCAGCTAAGGAAACCAACAAAGATCTTAGGCTTGACACAGGCATCCGGAATATGGAGATGGCAGGGTCAAGTGGTTTCTTAAAGCACGTAGCTTTTAGTGTTTCGACAGCACAATTGGCTGGCCATGGCAGGAAAAGCAAGCGTCTTTACGAGCTGCTTGGGATGGAGGACTGGAATGTACAGGATTCACTGTCGGTATCTGAGGTTGGCAGCATGAGAAGGAGAAGGGCTTCGTGGGATTTACGGCCAAATGGAGAATGTTTGAATTCCAGAGAAAATTTACCAGAAGCACAGCCTATATCATGCTCAATGAGCACCCAAGGAGACCAGTCTAGCTGCTTGGGAGAAGATGTTAGTTCACGAGAGGATGAGGGGGTTGTTGGGGAGGGATCCAAACATGGAATTGTGGCTTCATTTCCCATTTCAGGACAAAAGCAGTTGAAAAGATCTCTGATTGGATCGAAGCTGAAAAATGTGTGTAGGAAGCAGATATCCCTGCGTAAAAAGCTATTCCCTTGGAGTTATGATTGGCATAGATATGAGACCCATGTTGACAAGACAGCGGACGACTCGTTTCCACCCCTCAGGAGATGCAGGTCTGGGCCAGTTGATCATGCAGCTGTCATGAGTGCAATGTCACGGGCTCTCCACTCCACTGAGGATGCTTACATGGAAATGGTGGAAAAGGCACTGGACAAAAACCCAGAGCTTGCGCTAATGGGTTCATGTGTTCTAGTGATGTTGATGAAGGATGAAGATGTGTATGTCATGAATCTGGGCGATAGCCGTGTTATCCTGGCACAAGAGGGGCCAGATGATCACCATGATGATGCCGGGCATCGAAACAAGTCTAGGGAATCCCTTGCTCGGGTCGAACTGGACAGGATATCGGAGGAGTCTCCAATGCACAATCAGACCAGCGGAGCAAGCAATATCAGCAAAACCAGAGGGATTTCTACATGCAGACTAAATATGAGGGCGATTCAGCTGTCCACTGATCACAGCACAAGCATTGAGGAGGTAATTAATATAAAGAAATTCAAATACAGGGCTTTCTTCTGAGAAAGTCTTATCTGTTATGTCTTTAATCACTTACTGACTGAGAAACATATATAATGAATGCTAATGACTTCCACATTATGAATAAACATTGAAAATCATATATGATGATCCACATTTCAGTTGAGATATGAGTTTTCCTCAAAAAAAAAACAGATGTTGGAAAGGCTTTTTCGTTATCATTCTGGCATTTAATTATTGATGGGCTAATATGAATTTTTCATCATCATCATCATCATCATCATGTCATTTAAGCCTTATCCCAACTAATTGGGGTTGGCTTCATGAATCTTGTTCCACCATTCCACTCTTTCAAGGACCATATCCTTAGTTAAACCATAGGTCAAGGACCAATATGAAATACCACAAGAAAAGATTCAGAAATAAATTGCACCATATGAATCAAGGGTTTCTTAATCAATTGCTTTCTGTTGAAAATAATTGCACCATACAAACTCTTAGTCGCTTCAACTGTTGGTTTGTACTTGATGTGAATCAACTTTGGGTGTGTTTGGAAGTTACTATATTTGCATCAAGCAGAATGGCCATTGTGCCCAATTTGGCTGACTGCCGCATTTTGCTTGCTTACCATTTTGAGCATGTTCAATGAATTTTCTCCATTCCACTCGATAAAGAAGGGGTTTCCATATTAACGCTGCAACTTGGGTTCAAGTCAACTTGGACCCAATTGACCCAACCCGAGTTCCGGTTAGGTTGGTTCAAGTTGTCAAGGTCCTCGGGTTTGGTTCAGTTTGGAAAATGCTAACCCAGTTTGAAATCGGGTTGGCTTCCTGTTGAGCAAATTCGGGTTGGATTATGTTGGGTTGGGAATAGGCACATGTATTTGGGTTGGTTCAGGTCAGGTCAGGTTGGGCACCACGGATTGGAATTAGGGTTGGATTGGGTTGCAGGTTGGGTCCTCTTGAGGTCAGGTCAGGCTTGGTTTGACCCTCAGTCCAACTTAACCCGTCTGAATTGCATCCCTATTCCATATTTTCCGTACAAAAGTGTACCAGGAAACGCCTTTCAAATTAGAAAAGAAGTGTATTAGGAAACACAAGTCAGAACCATTTAAATTGCATGAAATGTGAAATGTGAATTTTTGCTCTTTCACTGGGCCCAACTTAGGTTGGTGCTAAAGATTTTTAAGCACAAACACCCTATGATATATGGACAGTGAACTGTTATGTTCTTAAATAGAGAAGCAACATAGTGGCAGACTTGATTGTTTTACTGAGAATGAGCTTCTATTCTTTACTAAATGCACAGGAAGTTTTGAGGGTCAGATCTGAACATGCTGATGATAATGAAGCTATGCTGAATGATAGAGTGAAGGGGCAGTTGAAAGTCACTCGAGCTTTTGGTGCTGGTTTTCTCAAGAAGGTCAGTTGGTGCATAATTTTCGTCTTTGTAACCAGTTGTCTCAGAGCCTAAGTTAAACAGTCTTCTACGCATGCTGGCTAGCATGTGCAAATTCCATGCATGGTGAGGCAGAGGTATGCACTCATGCACTTGCCTTTGGATATCAAGCCTGTCAACCATGCGTATGGATCATGACTAATACCGAACAGTTAATGCATGCA
This sequence comes from Liriodendron chinense, assembly GCA_003013855.2. Classification (NCBI taxonomy): domain Eukaryota; kingdom Viridiplantae; phylum Streptophyta; class Magnoliopsida; order Magnoliales; family Magnoliaceae; genus Liriodendron; species Liriodendron chinense. The sequence continues at coordinate 472,824 of ML058484.1, read as the reverse complement.
AAATCCTTGTCTATATTAAAGAATGGCTTTTTCTTAGTTCTCACATTCTGTACTCTGCATGTGTTTGAAGGGCACCTGTTACTGTTACGTTAGATTCTTGTGATATTGCTGCCTTTGGAACTGATCAGGCTTGGCTATTTTTCACTTCTTTTTTCTTTTGGGTGTAGCCAAAGTGCAACGAAGCTTTGCTGGAGATGTTCCAGATTGACTACATTGGAACCTCTCCATATCTCAGCTGCATTCCTTCTGTTCGACACCACAGGCTCAGCTTGAATGACCGGTTCTTGGTCCTTTCTTCTGATGGGCTCTACCAGTACTTCAGCAATGAAGAGGTGGTTTCCCATGTTGCATGTTTTATGGAAAATATCCCTGATGGTGACCCTGCACAGAACCTTATCGCGGAGCTTCTCTTACGTGCCGCCAAGAAAAATGGTCTGTCCATGGCAATTGCTTGTGTTCCTTTTATCTTCATAATGTTATTTCATTAGAAGAGGTCTGCTAATGGTGATTGCTCTATTGTCTGGTCTGATTGCTAAGCCACCTGAATATGTATACTCAGAATGCGAATATAGATTTGGTTATACAGGTGCAATTCGGGTCAGGTTGAGGGTCAATCTGAGCCTAAGCCGACCTTAGGAGGACCCAACCTGCAACCCTGACCTGACCCGAATTCCAACCTGGGGTGCCCAACACGAACCCAACCCAAAGTCCAATATACTTGACCCAACCTGACCCAAATACATGTAATTATTTCCAAACCGACCTAACCTGACTATGTTTGCTCAACCTGAATCCAACCTGAAATAAAATTGGATTGGCGTTTTCCAACCCAAACCTAACCCAAGGACCTTGACAGCCTGACCTGACCCGGACCTGTTCTCAGGTTGGATCAATCAGGTTCAGGTTGACCCATACCCAAGTTGCAGCCCTATAATGTTATGAACTGAAATTGCCCAAAAGTGTTGATATGGAAGTGGGCTTTGAATACTGCCTAAGATTAAAAAAAGAAAAAAGAAAAAAAACAGTCAGAGGACTGAGGGACATGGGCCTAACCATGTATATGATATGGCTATAGCTATATACTGAATCCATACTGGTAACACTATCACATTTTCATGGGTACTTTGGCATAATACACTACTTCTCTATGTATTTTTCTATAGCACTACATGAGCCCCATCTGCCACCTATGCTCGCAGCACACAATAAGGTCAAAATAATTGGAACTTTAATCCCGAGTCTGGGTTGACTCAAAAGTTCAGATACTTGACCAAGTTTAAGAGTTCAAACTTTAGAAAGCTTATTCTATTTTCTGATTATTCAAGCTTTTGAGCAATCAAATGAGTTTTTCAAGTGCTAAATAGGGAGTTTTGCGAACTCAGTTTTGTTTGTATCTTTACTCTCTGTGACCCAACCTGAGTCAATGCTTGATCTAGTTGAACACTTGTTTGAGTTTCCAACTGTCAGTACTAATGTCGGGATTTGAACATTGTTGCATTCCAAGCTTTTTGCTTGTGCAACAGAAATGATATTTTGATATGTACTCATGCTTCTCTTCCAAACCCGAATGGCATTTGTTTGCTTGTGAATTGTTTGTTTGTTTATTTATTTATTTATTTTAATTCCAGAAGTCATAGATAATTTCTCACTTGTAATGGAAAATCCGCGTTGTGAAGCTTTTGATTTCTTCTATTCGGCTGTTTTTATGCTCTTTGCTCGATAGACAGTTTTATTTCTTGTTTTGTAGGGATGGATTTTCATGAGTTGCTGGACATTCCTCATGGTGATCGCCGGAAATATCACGATGACGTTTCAGTTATGGTGATTTCTCTTGAAGGAAGGATTTGGAGATCATCAGGGTGATTATGTCCATTGTTGGGTATGTCTTGCCTCATGTAATAATTTTCAGTAACAACAAAAGCCTCCGTGTTCTTCTTCCTCAATGCCATTGGCAACTTTCTACTGTTCTTTTTCTTGCCATCTAATTTTTTTTTTTTTCCAAAGATGCATTTCTCCTTTGTGGAATTCTATACAAAGTTATAATGAATAGAACTTTTCTTGGATGGCCATTGGAGCCCAAACAGTTGAAATGGAGCTCGTCTTTTCTTTTCTTTTTTCTTTCTTTTTCTTTTTTCTTTTTTCTTTTTTCTTTTTTCTTATTGGGTCTTTATGGTCTTAAGAATTGCGAAACTCATTGGGCACCTTCCATACCTTGAAAAATCCTTCGATCTTCCCTTGATTTTATTAAATATTTAACAATGTAAAATAGTTGGTTGTGACAAAAGACGGGTTGGTCTGGTAGGCTAAGTTGACTCTGTTTGTTTGGGCTCTAAGACCAAGTAGGGGTGCAACTTGGTGGGGTTGGGTCTGTTTGAGTGTCAACCCCAGCCCAACCTGACCTGACCCGACACAACCTCAAAAGGACTAAGCCCACTATCCAAGGTGCCTAACCCGAAATCCTCTATATTCAGCCCTAAACCAACTCAACCCAATCCAAACACGTGTGACTATTCTCACCCCTACCTGAATTTGCTCAATCCGAACCCAACATGATTTCAACTGGGGTAGGAGTTTCCCGTCCCTAGCTTGAACTGAGGACCCTACTACAAGGAATGTGAATGTAAATGTACATGCGTGCACTTGTGTATTCTATTGAGTTATTCTTGCTTTGTATATATGTGTGTGTGCACGCATGCGTTGGTCAAGAGGGACAAACACAAGTGTTGCATTTCTTTAAAAGAGGTCTTGTCTTGTCTTCTTTTCTTCTTCGTTCTCTTCTTCACTCTTCCATCTCTCTCTCTTATCTCTTTTCTTCTATCCTTTTTACTTGGTATCAGACCGGGACTAATTGATGATCTTTTTTATGAAGCCCACTATTGCATTATCATCAGTGCAGGTGATGTCAGCGGTGTATGTTTGGATGGCCCTATGGTGATAAAAAAAAAAAGTATGGACATATGTACCATGGTTGTATGCCAATGTGTTGCTTGTGTTGGACATGTGTACCATGCAAACGGTAGGCCATACCAAGCAAAAAATTGGGCTGATCCACTCATAAGTTCGACCATATCATTGGACCCAATGGCCAACTGATGGTCTGGTTCAACATCCACGTGTGGCCCATCTAATAAATGGATCAACTTGATTTTTGAGATGATTGCTTCTCATGGCGAGGCTCATGCTTGTTTGATACAACTGCTCCACACAAGTGGCACATATGCATTGGCGTGAAAATAAGGTATGCATGACAAGTTAGGGTGCCACTGCTCATAAGGGTCAGTGCACTACCTCACTAGAGGCTGTTTGGATGTGGGAATAACACACTTAAAACATGGGTATCTAGGCCCAAACTTAGGATTCAGTTATAAAGTGAGACAGCGCTGTCTACGGATTTGTACATCATACTTACTACTTAAAGGCTGTCCAGGGGTTGGGCCTGAATTTTAAACCATTCCAGTTGGGACTGGAGGCGGGGCTATTCAAAATTTTGATTTTGCTTGACCTAAGCTAGCCCCATTGACATCTGTGATTTTGATACCGAAGGGGACTGAAATGAAGTTGAGAACAGAGGCTTCCACAAAAAAAATGGCCTGTGCTCTACGACTGTTACCATTGCATTTGAGTAGATGCAACGTGTGGTTCAGATTAAAGGAGAGAATATGTTTACATTTTAGGACCAACTTAATATAAAGCATTAGTCTATAGTGGAATCACCTCTTCAAAGGCGGTGCTGCACTCATGTTGCGCACTGTGGGGCCGCCACCACTTTATTTGCTTTTCCGGCTCATTTTAGGGCATTAATTAAAAACTAAAGCAGATGGGAAGCTCAAGTGGACTACGGAGGAAACAGTGGGAATAATGACTCCCAATGTTGAGACCTTTATAGGGCCCACCATAATGTATATTTGTCATCCAACCTGTTGATAAAGTCACTCATGCCTCCATGAATGGAAAATACAAATATCAGCCTAATTCAAAACTTTCGTGGCTGCCAAGAAGTTTTTAGTGGTGGGCATTCAATCATCACTATTTCCTATGGTGTGGTCCACTTAAGCTTCGGATCTTCTTCAATTTTTTAGTTTATGCTTAAATGAATGAGGTGGCAAAAATGGATGAACGGCGTGGATGTAAAATACATGGATCACGTTGGGCTCCACAGCGTCCAACATATGGACCCACCACTGCTGGGCTGGGGGTGGTGTTGGCAACACCACCTGATCCGCGTCCTTCAAATGTATGTTCTACGGCACTATAGATTAAAGGATGTCCAATAACTGTCATCCAGTGTCCATCTTCATGAGTCGAACGGTCGAAAGTCAATGCATGTAAACCCATCTCCTTGTCTTTACTAAGGTGTCCACACAACCAAATGCATCTAATAACCTATCTTGATTTCAAGAGGATTGCATTTTTGAGCCCACTGGGATTCTGTCAGACCAATCTGGTTCCATACAATGACTCACCCGTATGAGTCAACCCTGACTTCGCCAAGCTGGGGCGATTCACCCTGGACCAGGCCAAGCAGTGACTCGACTCGACTCGACTTGAGACTGAACGAGTCTTGAATACATGGTCCATCCTTTTTTCCGGAAAAGGTGGACAGTTAAAAGGGGATTAACCAATTATCCACATTTGACTCGCACCTTGGCTCACCGAATGGGAAGCGGATCGCTATTACCTGGGTAACACCAACCTTAGTGGGTGTTACCCTTACAGTGGGGCCTACCTTGATGAAGTGTTGTATATCCATACTGTCCATCCGTTTTTCCAATCCATTTTAGAGGGTGCTTCAAAAAATTAGGTAGATCCAAATCTCAGGTGGACCACACCGCAGGAAACAGTGGTGATTGCACACCCACCATTAAAAACTTCCCAAAGCCTCACCGTAAGCAGATCTGTAATGTTTATTTTCTATCCAACCCATTAATAAGGACAAACAGAGATGGATTAAGGGATTGAAGGCTCACAAATTAAAAATTTATAGGGAGCTACGGAAGTTTTGGATTGATGGCAAATAAACGTTACCGTGGCCCCTAGGAAGGTTTCAACGGTAGGTGTAATTATCACTGTCCGCTTCCTGTAGTGTGGTCTACTTGAGCCTTGGTTATACCTCATTTTTTGGGTCATGAACTAAAATGATCTAGTAAAACGGATGGACGGCTTGGATAAAACATATACATAACGGTGGGCACCACAGAGCATTGACGGGTAGGACGCAATCCGCTCACCCGAGTAGCCTTAAAATTGGCAATTAATGAATTAACATCAATCAGATTAAAGAATTTCCTTTTAAGCTGGGGCCTACTCTGAATGGGCCACTACCCCAGAAATCACACTGAAGAAACGATCCTAACCATCCAGTTATGGGAGGATTTCTTTTTCCAATTAAAAATGAATAATCTTAAAAAAAAAATCCTCGATCGACATCCAATAAGAAAAGTCTTGCAATAAGGTGATCAGGAGATTCAACTGCTGTGAATTTTAACATACTGGTAATCCACAGCAAATCCCACGGGATGAACGGTCCAGATCTTGTAAGGCCTAAAAAAATTCACTTCAAAAAAAAATAAATAAATAAAAAAGATAGCGATCCATATTTCTCTCTTTCTGGTCCTTCAAGCCCCCACAAAATCAAAGAAAAAGGGAAATAAAAAATAAAAATAAAAAAAAGGAAAATCTTCATTTTCTACCAATTTCTTTCTTCCATGCTCTAAAAAATCACAGAAAATTTGAAAACTGGAGGTACGGTTTTTCAAATCCAGGCTTTTTATTTTCTCGGATTTATGTAATTCTTGTTGGATTTACGCAATGCGTTTGCACGAGTCGATGGATGGGAAAAACCCCCAATATAAGATGATCCAATTGCTTGTGTTCTCACGCCCCTCGTGTTGATTCTTCACGGTATTTTCAATTGCAGAATCTGCGTCGGTTGGATTCAATTGAGGAATCCGAGGCGACGTTCTGTTCGTCGAGTTGTATGTTCATTTCTCTCCCTCTCTCTCTGTTGATCCTATTGAGTTTGACCTTGCATTTTTTTCTTGGACGGAAGGTCGTAAAATTCCCACTTTGAGAAATTTCGTTTGTTTGTTTTTGGGATTCTGTAAGTGGGAATCTCACTTGGGGTTTTTTTTTTAGTTGAATTTGATAAATTCAAAATCGTGAATTTGGATCCTTTTTTGTATTCTGGGGGTGAGAATCCTACTCGGATGTGTAGAATCTTATCGTTTTTTTTTTTTTGGCGTTGAATTCGTTGTCGTTTGAAACTTTTCTTCACATCATTTGAATGTCATCTTTTTTGGATCCTGATACTGAGAATCTAAGGCAGAAGAAAGGAAAAAACAATAATTATCCAATGACGTTTTTCATGAAAATTACTGAAACATGGATTCCAATTTTGAATTCTTGCTTGGATAGCAAGCGGAACTTGTATTCCTCTCACAATACTCACCTACTTTGTTGTGCCAATAATCCAAATTATGGAAAGTGTAATGATTGCCTGATGGAAATCCACCCTTTTCTTTGCTATCCAAACAACACAAATTATAATTATCAAATGAAAACCTTTTTCCCTTTTGCTGTTTGGCATGGAATCCATGATTTCCAAACATGGCCAAAAGTATGTTTTTGGGTCTTCTTGGATTTTTTCTTTCTTTCTTTTTATTTTTATTTTTTATTTATAACCTTGTTTTCAATTCTGGGAGTGAGAATCTTACTAGCATATGTATAAGTTTCACCTGATTTTTTGGTATCGGAGTCATTACCATTAAAGCATGTTTTTGGGTCCCCATTTTGGCTTAGAATTTTGGAAACTGAGATTGGTTATCTTACTTAGGCATGTAGTAATTTCTCATGGTTTCATGTTTTTGGGTCTTCTGGGATTTTGTTTTTCGTTTTTGGATTCTTGGAGTAAGAATCTTACTTGGCTACATAAAAATTTCTTTTTAAATATTTTTTCCCTCTTTCTCTAGGCTGAAGTCGTTTTCATCTTAAGTGTTTTGTTGGGTCCTCAAGGCTTATGTTTACTGATTTTGGAATCTGGCAGTCAGAATATGCTTGGCCACATAGAACTCGCTGTGGCTTTCTCCCCTTTTTTTGTTGTTGAAGTTAATTGTCATTTAAAGCATGTTGTTGTGCCTGCCATTAGAATCTGAGCTGTGTCTATGGAAATTTCTCATGGTGTCACGTTGAATTTAGTATCATTTAAAAGTATATTGTGGGTCTTTTGGCCTTATTGTTTTTGGTTTATGCAAGTGAGAATTTCAGTGGGCTGTGGGCATGTAGAAATTCTCATGGTTTTGCTTATGAAGAACTCTCATGGTTTCCTTGTTTTTTTTTTCTTCTTTAATTCACTAGCACTTTAACCTTTCAAAAATAAATAAATAAAAATCACGATCACTTTAAAACATGATTTGGGGTGTTTTGGCCCCTGTTATTTGTTTTTGGATTCTGGGGATGAAAATCTTACTTGGGTACCATAGAAGTTTCTCATTGTTCGCATGCATGTTCCTTTTTTTTAATTTTTTTTATTCTGAAGTGTTACTATTTTCAAGCACGTTCTCTCTCGAAAACAGATTTTCCCTTGCTTGATAAGATTGAGGTGCTTAAAGCTCACCATTGCTAGCAATTTCTCATGGTTTTGTTTTGTTGAATTCGGAATCTGTTCCTTTTTCTTTAAATTTTTAGAATTGTTTTTGAGGGATTTGCATTTAACATTGGTGTTTGAGCTGCTTCTTATCTTTGTCTAGAATTCAATAGTCACTATATAGCTTAAATTTTGGATTCTAGCAGTGTCATCCTTGCATGCAACTTGTAGAATTTTAAGCTGGTTTGTTCATCAATGGTTTTGTTGTCTCCTTTTTACTGTTTTAATATGAGTTAATATATGCCTTGAATGCAATTTCTGAGTTACTGCATATCAAGCATCATATGCAGCTGGAGTATCAAATAAATCTCCATTTTTTCTTAGCCAAATAAGGCCATTTTTCTTCTCCAATTAATGCAACAGGAAAAAAGCATGCACGGAAAGAACTACCATTTAACCATGCCCGTCGATGCAGCTGGAGTATCAAATAACTATCCATTTTTTCTTCACCAAATAAGGCCATTTTTCTTTGCCACTTAATGCAACAGGAAAAACTGTGCACGGAAAGAAGGACAACCATTTAACCATGCACGTCTTCCTTTTCTCCCAGCATTTCTTCCCCTCCCAATATTCCTACCCTCCTTTCTCCCAAAGGAAATCCAAAAACCCTAGTCTCCTTCTCCCCATTGTCAAAACCATAGTTCCTCCCTCCATACCCCTTTCCTTCTCCAATTCAGACCTGAATTCCTCCAATTTCGATTCTCCTTCTGTGGAAGATAGTGATAGCGACGAATCAGAGCCATCTGTTTCCTTTTCCGATCAGGAATTGATGACTGTATCAGGAGATGGAGTTGACATTGAGATTGAGAAGATCGGGAATAACTCAAGGAGAATCTGTTCTCGCATTGGCATTGATGCCAGCCTCGAGACGGTGTGGAATCTGTTGACGGATTACGAGAGGCTGGCTGATTTCATTCCTGGCCTCGCCGTGAGCCAATTGCTCGAAAAGAAAGAAAACTTTGCCAAGATTTTCCAGGTATTAAGATCCCCCCCCTCCATCTATATATATATATATATATATATATATATATATATATATATATATATATATATATATATATATATATATATATATTTTCAGAACTTCTATTTGATTTTTGAAGGTTTGATCCATTGTAAATCTTCCCCAAAATCTTGTGGAAGTTTTTCTTTTAATTTGTTTTTGAGAGTTAAATGCTCCATAAATCTGACTAAAGTTGTAATTTGTTCAAATGCACATCAAAATGTGCTAAATCAAATCAGATATCAAGGTGCGTTTGTATGCCCTTCAAATCCCTGGCCAAATGAAAGTTTTGGTGCATTTTGGACTGTTCAGAAAGCAGAAACTGCATTATGTAGGATATCATTTCCTCCGTTTTCAGCCTAAATTAACACAATCGATGTTGATTTGGACAGAAATGCATCTTGCCCACATTGCACTCTGAGGGACATATAAACAGAGCTAGGTAGAAGCATCATGGGTTAGATGGACGACACTGTTGCAATTTATTTGTCCTTTTTTAACCTTTGGGAAAGAAAGAAGAAGATGGATGATATGTTGCATGGTTTTGCATGGCCATGCTTTACCTTTTGAGAGAGTTCCTTTTACATCTGTTCTCTGAATAAAAATTGTAGTTATCAGACAGACAAAAAAGGACAACACAGTTTCATGGGACCAAGCAATTTTTTTAATCACAACCCACATGTGAATTATGCTTCTCTCATACATTTGTTGGTCACAAATTCTCCATGCCATTATGTTATCTATTTCTTTACATGGTCTACGTTACAGTTTATTTGCTAGATATGCGAAGTTGATTGTGGGCATAAATTCATTTTAAAGTTATGTTGATTGCAAATAGCCATGAGTTACTTGAATTTGAACTCTCTCTCTCTCAACCCACGGGTGAATTATGCATCTCTCATCCATTTTTCTCTTATCACAAACTCTCCCTCCCTCTCCCACACCCGCTCCTGCTCCCTGTCCCTCCTTGCTCACAACCCACAGGTGAATTATGCATCTCTCACAAATTCTCAATGTCATCATGTTCTTTACTTCATTACATGGTCTATACTACATTTTAAATGCTAGACAAGAGAAGTTGATTTTGTCTGTAAATTATTTTGAGGTTTTGTTGATTTTGAATAGCCATGAGTTAATTGAATTTGGATTCTTTCTTTCCTTTTTTTATTTTTGAACAATTTTGTCCATGTCCCCTTATCTAATGCTGTTGAAGAATCCTGGTAGGCTCATTTTGTAGAATGCAGTCTAACAAGTATTGAAGCAAGTTTGAGGTTTTATGGAATTGATGTTCCCTTTTGTGCTTGTTTTGCCTTTCCAAATTTCTTTGCTTTCCAGTGCACATAGAAAAACAGTGCTGGGAAGTGGGAACATAGTTGCATGTAATTTCTACTTGATGCCTGCTCTGCGATTGGAATCTCACAGTGCCTAGATGTTTAGGGATCCTTATAATAGCTTACTTTCTACCTTTTGTTGCTGCTCCTGCTTGTATTTTCATTCTTGCTTTCTATTGCTACTGGTACTAAGTATGTATGTATGTTATGTTTGCCTTAATCCCTGAGTGTGACTTTGTTGCTTCCTTTCAAACAGATTGGTCAACAAAACTTGGCTTTTGGGTTGAAATTCAATGCGAAAGGAATAGTAGATTGTTATGAGAAAGATCTCCAGCGTCTTTCCTTTGGTCAAAGGCGGGATATTGAGTTTAAGATGGTTGAGGGAGACTTTCAAACCTTTGAAGGAAAATGGTCCATAATACAGGTAAGAAACTGTCTTGTCCTTTTCCAATCGGAAACTACTTTTCACTCCCAATCGGACTGCTAGGCACATCTATCTTTTCTAATTGTTAAGAGTATATTCTTCATTGGGTTCCAAGGGAGCACATCTATCCTTTCTAATTGTTAACAGTGTATGCGGCATCGGATTCCAAGTGTATTTTGTCTGTCTTACCCCGGGTATGGTTCGTTGGGTTCCAAGGGTGTTTTTACTGTCTTCCCTTGGGTATATTAGCAATTTCTAGTGTGTGTGTTCTTTGAAGATTAACCCTTTCTTACCAAAAACAAAGGAATGCAGAGCTGTCTCTTCTTCTTCGTCTTCTCCCATCCATTGCAAGTTGACGAGGTATCAAAGCATGATATTTGAATACATTTGAATCATCGGAGGGCTTTTGTCAGGGGCACCTCATCATAGAATAAGAAGGGCATTGAAGGAAAGATCAATTATTCTACACGTGTCAGTCAACTATCTAGCTTGGGTATGATTTTTGGGCTGAAAAAATTTCTGGTGGATGCTGGTACACTGGAATTTTGGACTCAATTTCAGACTTCTCGATCAGTGCATAAATATTAGGGGGCATTTGGCATCTCTACTCTAATTCAATAAGAGCTTTTTTAATAAGAGCTACTTCAATAAGCTCTTTTTGTTCTAGCTCTTGTCTTAAATAAGCCCGTTTGGTAAAATCTCCAAAAAAAAGCTCTTATTTAAAATAAGCACGTTTGGTAAAACTTTCAAATAAGAGCTTTTTTAAGTGTAGTTGATGTCATTTTTAAAGATCACAACAGCTTAAATATAAGAGCAATCCAAATGGTTGTTTAGGTGGACCGTCCATCATGTGGGGCCCAGCATCAATGCTAATTGTCCTTTATGTGGGGCCCCTCAATGTCCACTACCCATCACCATCACGTGGACTCCACATTTGATGTGTCCATAGTGTGGGCCCTACCTTTGAAGTGTGTTGTCGATCATGTGGGGCCTAATTTTGATATACCATTCATCGTGTGAGGTGCACCTTTTATATGGATCATCCATCATACGGCCCACTTTGGATATGGGTCATCTATCGTGAGAGACCTTGGATGTGGACTGTCCATTAGGTGGGGCCCACTTGATGTCAACTGTCCATTATGAGGGTCCACACTTTTATGTGAGTCATCCATCGTGTGAAGCCCACTCCGTCCATTATGTGGGCCCACCTTGATGTGAACCATTCTTTGTGTGGGGCCTCACCTTCATTATGGGTCATTCATCATGTGAGTCCATCTTTGATATCAACTGACCATCATGTGGGCTCACCTTCAATGACCATCATCAATCATGTGGATTCCACCTTTGACGTGGACTGCCATTTAAATGGGACCTACTTGATGTGCATGTTTCGTCATGTTGGGCCACACTTTGATGTGGGTCATCTATCATGTGGGGCCTACCTTTGATGTGAACCTTTCATTACATGGGCCCACCTTGATGTGGGGCCCCACTTCAATATGAGTCATTCATTATGAGGGGCCCATCTTTGATGTTCACCATCCATCATGTGGGTCCTACCTTTGTTATGGACCACTATCATGTGGGGCCTGCATCAAGTAGGTAGTTCATCATGTGGGACCCATTTGATGTCCAACATCCATCATGTAGGTCCCACCTTGGTTGTGGACTGTCCATCATGTGGGATCCAACCTTCAATATGGGTCATTCATCATGTAGGCCCACCTTTAATGCCAACCTTCCATCATATGGTCCCACATTCAATATCCACCATCCATCACTTGGATCCTACCTTTGATGTGGACCATCCATCATGTGGGTCCCACCTTTGTTGTGGACCATCCATCATGTGGGGCCCACTTGATGTGGATCGTCCATCATGTGGGACCCACCTTTGATGTCCACCATCCATCATGTAGGTCCCACCTTTGCTGTGGACCATCCATCATGTGGGGCCCAACCTTCAATATGGGTCATTCATCATGTGGTCCCACATTTAATGTCAATTTTCCATCATGTGGTCTCACATTCAATGTCCACCATCCATCATGTGGGTCCCACCTTTGCTATGAACCATCCATCATATGGGGCCCACTTGATGTGGATAGTCCATCCATCATGCGGGGCCACATTTTAATGTGGGTCATCCATCATGTGGGACCCACCTTTGGTGTTCACCGTCAATCATGTGGGGCCCAACCTTCAATATGGGTCGTTCATCATGTGGGCCTACCTTTGGTGTCAACCTTCCATCATGTGATCCCACCTTCAATGTCTCCCATCCATCATGTAGGTCCCACCTTTGATGTGGGTGTTCATCATGTTGGGCCCACCTTTGATGTGACCATGCATTATGTGGGCCCACCTTGATGTGGAGACCCACCTTCAATATGGGTTGTTCATCATGTGGGCCACCTTAGAGATATTCTAAAGAAGAGGAGGGCAAGATGGGAATTACTTAAAAAGTTTAAGGACAAACTTGTCCAAAAATTAATTAAAAATGTCTACCCGCTTAAGCTAAATAAGCTCTTAAAGAAAAAGTGACCTCCCTATCACTTATAATTGAAGAGCTTTTTTGCTAGTTTCTAAAAAAATAAGCTCTTAAATGAAAAGCTTTACCAAATAGTCTATTTTCATAATAAGAGCTTATTTTTTTAGAATAAGCAAATAAGCTCTTATTAATAGATTTGCCAAACGCCCCCTTTTTATATTTGTATATCTGTTTCTTTCTATGGACTTCTTTCATCGTTCTGCATAAAGGTTTCTTGCTCTGGGCTTTTATGTCTGATCTTGCTGGTTAAGTTTCATCCAGATTAGATTTGTGAACTGGGAGATTTATTTATTTGTTTATAAATTTCTCTACAACACTATCTTGCAATATCTCTTATATTGGAACAACCTCCGGTTATTCTTATCAAACTTAATAAAGAATTACAATTTCTGGGCATTTTCCATGAAAAATAACCTTTAGTGGCAAGATCATTGGAGGAAGTATATTCATGGGACTGTTAATGAACTGGCTATTGATTTGGGTGATTATGCTACAAAGTTCATGATTGGATGGTCAAACAATAGTCTTGTCTTAGATCATTGATTCTGTTGAGCCTTCTATTATGGTAACTCAACAAAAAATTGGTATTGGGTGCCTGGGATTATTTTACGTTGAATTTATAGCTCCTTTGAATTTCCCCAAGTGTTATCATTTGGAACAAGAAGCACATCCCCAATGTCAGGTGAAGCAATCTGTTCAGGCTTTCTATATGTATATCATTTGGGACGAACTCATTCTTATGGATCCCCCTTTTATGCTTGAATAAGAGATGTTTGTAGATCATTAAAACCAGTCTCTACTTCTGCAATTTCTTCTGGGCTTGCATCTAGAGATCGAGTAAATTAGGGCCTCACTGTTACATCATGGACAGTTGATGCCATGGTGGAGGAGCTCATTCTGGATCAACTCATTGCTGGCCGCTGATCCTAGAAATTCAGACTCAGCGCCATCGTGCTTTCGTCCCGCACCTTCTGATAGTGCTCTTTTTTTGAAGGCTCGAGTAAGTACCTATTTATGGAAAGGTATGAGCTTTGTCCAATGCAGATACTGTGACCAATGGGGATACATGAAATTCAATGCCTTGGCCTGTGTTTATTTCCTCATGTCCTATGCTTCTATTGATGCAGTCAACCCAGTGGCATTTGAAAAGTTGGCTATTGAGAAGATCACGAAGGATCCTATGAAGGTGAATGGCAAAGGAGACTAGATGGTTGTCAGAAACCGAAAAGTGAAGTTTAACGTCATGGAGAAGGAAGGGGAATTGAATCTCAGGGAGGGTTCAGGAAGAGTTAGGGGATCACCAAAGGCCAATTACAGCTTGTATTCATGATTGGTTCCAGGAGTGGGTGTTTATTAATTCCTATTGGCATTTTGGTGTGGTGATGGTTCCTTCCAAGATGCAGAGAGTTGGCACCAATCTGAGGCTCCACTTATGTCATATTCAAAGAAAGGCAGGAAGCTGAAGAAGTAATTACTGGATTTTAACAGGATAATGTTATTGGGGAAAATGCTTGTGGTGAGGTTTGCTGAGCATGGGTTAGAGCAAAAAATTGTGTAATGAAGCTGTTCAGGTCTGAGCATATCCCAAAGGCCGGGCCAGGCCGTTATACTCCCAAGGGGGCCCATGGGACTCAATCCTTCAAAGCATATACTCAAGAAATCCCTTAATTACATGTTTGCGCTATATTGATATCCTATTCTTAGGAAGATGATTTAGATGGGTCATTTAACATTTACCAAAGGAAACGTGTGTGTTCATGTCTTCCATGTGGTTGATGAGATTCTTTTATTAGACCAACGAAAGTGAGTTGCACTGGTTTTTAATTTGTTTTAGTTTACCCAAAAATCTTGGGAAATTAATATCAAAATTCCGTCTTGTTAACAGAGAGCTGATCCAATGCTTGTGCCTACACATCATTTGCTATGCATGGGATGAGATTCAGACCCTTCATCCATTGGCCTCCATCAGATGTGGGACGATCCTAACCATATCTCGCACTCATTGACGGAGCCATTTCTTCCAGTGTCTGTCTGAAACACCACCCAAATGGCTAGGATTGTCTGATCAAATTTGATGTTTTGTTGCTGGCCCACTTACTATCGAACATTATGAATGTACTCTCTAGATCCTGTTGGATGTATGCATGTGTACGGAAAACAATGTGGAACAGTACCCCTGATGTCCACAGAAGTTGTTGGTCAGTTCCCTTGTTGAGGATGCTTCGGTCATTAGTAAAAAACACTGGGGCATTGTGTTCAATTTCTGGAATTACTAGGGAATGTTTCGAAATGACCTTGAAGATGGCATCAAATCTACTGTGGGTGCAGTGGAATTACCGAAATATAATAGTATCCTTCTGTAAAAGCCGATAATGCACTGAAGAATTATATTATGCACAATGTTGGTATCACTCTTATTTGTTAAAAAAAAAAAGGAATAAGAAAAGGGACAGTTTGTTTAGCGTTGGTATTGCACTCATTTAACCTAATTGTCAGTCTTCAAAAACTTTCATGTCCTGCTCAATACAGTTCACAATGCTACAATGTTTTTAAGTATGCATTTAAGCATTCATCTTTTATGCAGGCCAACACAGAGAATTGCACAGAGGGTGAATTTTCCAAGGGGAAAGAATTTCAAACCATTCTTGCATATGTTGTTGATGTGGAGCCAAAGCTGTGGTTGCCAGTTGGCCTCGTGGAAGGAAGACTCTGCAAGGAGATTGAATTGAACCTCACCTGCATCCGAGAAGAAGCCCGGAGAGCAGTGCTCGGTATTCTTCCGACTTACTAATGCCATTAATATTTCTTCACTGTTTTTCATGTAAGTAACAGATGCAAAAAAAATTCTTGGCTCTGTAATTTTTGTTCAGTTAAATTATTGATTTTTAATCTTTTATTTATATGGAGTTTTAAAGCTCAGAATAACATAATTATCAGCAAAAAATTATCGGCAAAAAATAATGGTGCTGCCAATACTGTATCTCGGATTTAGATGATCATATATTACAATAATGAAAACAAATACTAATGATCACATGATAAAAATAATTGACCTATAATTAACAACAAGTGTATAATAAACAAGGTGTGCTGAAATGTATGTAGTGGTATTGGCACACCTCATTATGCAATTCAGGGTCAAATCGGGCACTCTCGAGGAAACAGCACCATAACGACCATAACCCATAGACTTTTCTTGAAGATGTGAGATTATCCTACAGTACTAATCTCCCAGGCAGAAGGTTGCAACTTTGGATCAGATTTGCTATTCTATCACAAGAGAGTCGCCTTCAATTTCAAATTAGTTGTTTTTACTGCATAAAGTAAGCTGTAAATCACAAAATAAAGGCTTTCAACATAGAAAATGATTATTAAACTGTAAATCATTTAGGCCCTATTTGGTAGATGCCCAGAAATGAGTTGATCTCATTTTATTTAATAGTATTTATATATTAGAGATCTTGATCTCTAACTCATTATGTATTAGAGATTCTGTTAGCTAAAACATGATCAACTCATTTTTAGGTGTATGTCAAACAGGGCCTTAACTAATTAATTATATTTTAATGATTTTCTTCATTTGTTGTCGAATACAGGGGTGCAACTGGGGCGGGTTGGGTTGACAGTCAACCTGAGCCCGACCCGACTCAAAAGGATCCAACCTACATCCCGACCCAACCTGTCGAGCCCAAACTAAATTCCTCTGTATTCAGCCCTAAATTGACTCGACCCAACACAAATACTTGTGACTATTCCCAAACTGACCTAATCCGACCTGAGTTTGCTCAACCCAAACCCAACCAGACTAGAACTCTGGGTTGGGTCAGTCTGTCCGTGGAGCCAGGCTGAGTTCACTATGTCAAACACACAGCCCAACGGTATTGAACAAGTTGAGCAGGTTCAGCCTGTTCTCGGGGGACCAAAGCTTAGGCCAAGCCTACTTATCAGGCCTGAAAAAATATCATGTAGGTTCATCACAGATTAGACCCAAGTGAGGATGGGCTTGAGCTGCCCAGCCAGTTGTGACCCTACTATATGTATTATAGGGCAATATGCTACGCTACATAGCTAAACAGGCTAACATGTAAAGGCATAGGAATTTTTGTTAATACTCTTCATAAGGTCTGAGCCCAAGAAGAAACATTGCCTATGTTATATCCATCACCATGGGCTTGTCAGTAATAAAATTGTCATTTCAGCAGCTTTGGGAACTTGAAATTTGGGAAAAGAGAACACAAGAAAGTGCAATTGTTTTCATACATGGGTGTGACTTGAATGGCCTGAATTTTGGGTCGGTTGGAAGGTTTTGTGGAAATGTGCATGTCACCTTATTCAACCTCTATTTTGAGCTATGGCACCTTGGAGTGTCAATGTAAGTAGGTCGCTTGAGCCAAGTCCTTTCACTAGAAACGGCAAAGACGGAAAAACAAGGGCTTTAGGGGAAGGCTTTGAGGTTTTTTTTTAATTATTATTTTTTTTTTAAATTTAAGAGTCTAGGGCTTGTTTGTATGGGAAAATATATTATGATAGATGTATCTCTGGACATTGTGCTGTTAATACCATAGTTCTAAAACCCACTGACTCTAGTCAAGACTTGCCCGATTGAACGAAACTCTCACCGAGTCGGTGTAAAACTTGGTACCAGTGTGACTTGGCCCAGATTCAAAGACAGTAGTTGAGTTGACTCAACGTGACTCGAACTGAGTCACTCAGTTTATGAAGGTCGGATTTTATTAAAAAAATATATGCTGGCAGTGCACCTCAACCAAGCAAAGTAACACCTTTACTACCTGTTTGGATTGGGAGTAAATTAGGGGAAGGCAAAGTAAAGCAAAATTATGACATAAGCTGATGGTAAAGCTGACATCAACCCTAAGGGAAGGAAATCCTTTTCACTTTTTTAATTTTTTTAATTTTTTTATTATTTATGGGTTAGTTCGCACACCCCATTGTTAATACACCCACCCACCCCTATTAGTCACATTACATTAATGTTATCCACCCCCACTATGGGAATCAATGCCATGACCTCAGTGTTGAAACGGGGCTATCTTCACTCAGTCTGCCACTTGTTTCCGTTGTTAAAGGAAAATCTTGAAACATGTTTTTCTTATTGTATTTGAAAGAGTTTGCATTAGGAATAAGGTAGGAGAGGGTGTCCGCCTACTAGCCCAGTTGGAAGACGCCTTGGCATTTCGACAGCAGGTCTCACGTTCGAATGCTAAGGAGACACTAATTTGCATCACTGGGTGCATTGTGTGACTAATAGTGTGGGTGCGTTACATGGCTAACAACAACAACAAAAAAAAAAGGTAGGAGAGAGCAAGAGAAATCACATCTCTTGCCAAATTTGCCATTTAAAATGTCATATAAAAGGAAAATATCTTTTCTTACCACTAGATTGGAGGGAAAAGATGAGTACACTTTTTGAGGGGAAAGAAAAGAAAAACCACTTTTACGTACCTTTCGCTTCTTTCCAATTTTTATTTTATTTTTTCTGGGCACACACCACAATGAGTACTCGATCTCATGACCTCTATGTTGAAACTTTTACAAGTCTACCATTGAGCCATGAGTGAGGACCCGTAATTTATGATTACCTTGTTTCACACTTGTCTTACCTATAGAAATATTTTAGATAATTGCTAACGGAGATAATATTTTCAATTTATAAATAATTAAGATTTCGGGTTTCCACTCAGCGCTGAATGTGTCATTTATACTTTATTTGTAGAAATTTAGTGCCTCGGGGTGACATGGTTATGATGACAACATGACGAGAGACTACTGTTCCCTCTTTACCGTGTGGAATGATCGCTCGAAATCCATGATATGCACATGACATCCACCCCATTTATCATGTGCACTCTCCATAGTTTGACCCTGAACCTGCAAATGAAGCAAAGCCAACACTTAGGTGGGCCACACCACATGGAACAATGGGGATATGAATACCCACTAATAGAACTTTTTATGTTAGATTCCGGCTCTACAGCAGACAGACTCTGTTTTAATATTGAGATCATGAGATTGAATGCCCATGTGGCATGGGGGTGTGTTTAAAAAAAAAAAAAGCCCTTTCATGTTGTGTGTGGGCTTACCATGTTGTGCATATTCCACCCAACCATTCATCAAGTGTGCCCCACCGAGATGAAGGGACACGGCAGAATCAAGGCTAATCCAAAAGTAAAGTGGGCCACACCAAGATGAATTTAAAGGTTTTAGGCAAAAAAATTATTTTATTTTTCTATGGTGGGGTCCGACAAACATGGGATTGCGCAGCTGATTCAAGTTTGGATATGATGCACACATCATTGGGCTCCACAGGGTAAAACTCAATGTGGCAATTTCCCTGTCATGATGGTATGTTTTTTCACTACAGGCTCCAAGCAGCCTTTTAAATTTGGAGTTTTTCTTCAATTTTTGGGAAAGTCAAGCACTTTGCTTTCAGGTTAAGCATTTCATTTCATCGTAACACGGGATCGGATTAGATGTTACCCGGGTAACAACGTAGTCGGTGTTACCCCACCATAGGGCCAACTTTGATGATGTTTTGTATATCTACACCGTCCATCTGTTTCTACATATCATTTTAGGACGGGATACCAAAAATTATGCAGATATGAATCTCAGGTGGACCACACCACAGGATCAGTGTTGATAGAGTGCCTCACCATTAAAAACTTCAAATAGCCCACTGTAAGGTTTGTGGAATGTTTATTTGAAATACAACCTGTTGATAATGTCGAGAAGATCTGGATGAAGGGAAATTATAAATATCGGATTGATCCAAAAATTGTGGCCCACAAATAGTTTTTAATGGTTATTCCTCACTGCTTCTATTCGTATGATCCACTTGAGACTTGGATATTCTTATGATTTGGGATCACGATCTATAATGAGATGGAAAAACAGATAGCCGGTGTGGATATACAACATATACATGGATGTGGGCCCCACACGGTTAGGGTAACACCCACTAAGCTGTTACCAGGGTAATAGTTAATCCGCTCCCAACATCGTAACACTGCTAAAAAAGCACATTGGCCGCTTTTTAGCTTTGTACGGTCCACCTTAATCTAATGAAGTGCTGTGGTGTACTTTGGGTGACTTTTTAAATAAAGTTGTCTATCATACATTTCAAAAGCTCAATACAACAAAAACA
The DNA here is from genome assembly GCA_003013855.2 of Liriodendron chinense. Lineage (NCBI taxonomy): Eukaryota > Viridiplantae > Streptophyta > Magnoliopsida > Magnoliales > Magnoliaceae > Liriodendron > Liriodendron chinense. The sequence continues at coordinate 452,705 of ML058484.1, read as the reverse complement.
TCATAGCCGACCTATGATCCAGTGATCCAAACCATTGATATGATTGGACCTCATCAATATTCTACATGGAGAAATCATGACCTTTTATCATGCCTCCATTAAGAAAGAAAATATAATAATTGTCCCTGCTGAGAAATGGATTTATAGAGCTACATGCGGAATTTCAATAATATGAATTAAATCCATATTTTGTTGAGAATAATTTGATTATATCCATTTAATTCCATATCCAGTTGAGAATAATCTGAATTAAACCATAGTAGCTAGATTGTTGGGAACACAATTGTGATATTATGATATCCAACTCTCATAAAAATATTAGGCCCACCTTATAGAAATTTTAAATTAGGCCAAGTTTATTATTATTATTATTTTTTTTTTTTTTACTATTTCCTTCGGATTTGATTACCTACTCCCGAGAGCTCCATATACCATTCAATGATTTAGGGAGCTGTGTTTTTTTTTTTTTTTTCTTCCTAGTTAGTAAACACACCACATTGTTAGCCACCCCACTTTGGGATCCGATACCTTGACCTGAGTGCTGAGAGGAAATTATTTTCACTCACTCTACCACTGTCCTAAAAGTGTGGGTGTAAGTGAGGGAGCTTTTGGTGTGGTATAACTCTCTGAAAACATGGACATCTGGATTCACCAAGATATAGGGAGAGAGCATGTCCAAATTTTTGGACCCACATACTACATAATCACCTCTTCAAATGTTCACTTGTGTGGCACACCGTGAGAGAAACCCGGGTAACAGCTTAGTGGGTGTTACCCCTGTCGTGGAGCCCACCTTCATGATTTTATGTATTTTCACTCCGTTCATCCATTTCTCCGTAACGTTTTAAGATGGGATACCAAAAACTTATGCAGATACAAATCTCAGGTGGACACACCACATGAAACAATAGTGATTGAGTGCCTCACCATTAAAAATTAAAAAGGGTCCATTGTAATGTTTTATTAAAGTTTATTTGCAATCCAACCTGTTGATAATGTCAAGAAGATCCAGATGAAGGGAAATTAGAAATATCAGGTTGATCCAAGCTTTTGAGGCCCACAAAATTATTTTAATGGTTATTCATCACTCTTTTTATTGGTATGGTCCACCTGAGATTTAGATCTTCTTATAATTTGGGATCACATCCTAAAATGAGACAGAAAAACAGATGGACGGTAGGGATGTAGATCAAATACATCAAGGTAGGCCCCACACGGTAGGGGGTAACACCCACTAAGCTGTTACCAGGGTGACAGCTAATTCGTTCCTAGGCACCTAACTCGTCGCGCGACTTGGGTGAGACCCCGGAACCAGCGATGTGGGTGGGACCCTGAACTTAGGGCCCACCTGGGTGTATTCCTTGTAGATCCATGCGGTTAATCTGATTTTCCAGATTATTTTGTACTATGTTACCAAAAATTAAGAAGATTAAAATTTGGGGTGGACTACAACATAAGAAACACTGGTTAATGACCATTAAAAACCTTTTGTGAGCTACAAAAGTTTTCTATCAACCTGATATTTGTTTTTTCCTCTCATCCCTGTCTACGTGACCTTATCAACAGATTGGATGGTCAATAAACATTACAACAGACTCCAGGAAGTTTTTAATGGTCAAGGTTGAATGATAACTGTTTCTTGGGGTGTGGTCCACCTAAATTTTGAATCTGTTTCATTTTTGGAAGCTGCATCATAAAATAATATGAAGAAACAGATGGACGGCATGGATCTACAAAGAGTACATCCATGTGGGCCCTAGGTTCAGGGTCCCACCCACATAGCTGGTTCCGGGGTCTCACCCAAGTCGCGCCCGTCGTCGGTCCCTGTCATGGAATTTATAACTCGGATTGCCTAGTGTAGCACAAAGCACCGGCGTAGTAGTGTGTGCCACTTCGATGGGCCCCACCATGATGTATGTGTTTTGTCCACGCCATCCGTACATTTTCTACCTCATTTTAGAGAATAAACCCGAAAATGAGTCAGATCAAAATCTCAAGTGGACCACACCACAGGAAATAGTGGTAATTGAACGCCTACTATTAAAATATTCTTAAGGCCACAAAAGTTTTGAATCAGGCTGATATTTGTGTTTTTCCTTCATCTAGATCTTTGTGTTTACCGGTTAGATTAAAAAAAAAAAAACAGTGGGCCTTTTGAAATTTTTAATGGTGGGTGTTCAATCACCACTTTTTCCTGCGGTCCAGATAAGATTTGGATCAGCTTCAGTTTTGGAATAATGACCTAAAATAATGATCCAAAACCTATTTACAGTGTAGATGAAACATATACATTATCATGGGCCTATAGAACACCGTCCAGCAGCGACGGTGTCAGCACACAGTCCACGTCGGCTCGGATTCCGCAAACAGAACCGATGTTGGTACTGTGTGCCGCTGGAAAAGCTCTGTGGTATCATCATGATGTATGTGTTTTGTCCACGCCGTCCATCCATTTTCCTGTGCTGTGGTCCACCTGAGATTTGGATCCGCCTCATTTTTGGAATCATGCCCTAAAATAAGTTGGAAAAACGGATGGATGGCATGGATAAAATACATACATCATGGTGGGCCCACAAAGCTTTTCGAATCGCACAAAGTACATATATCGGTTTCGCGTGCTCCACTACGCAATCCCAGTCTCCAATCATAACTTTAGAAAAAGATGAACAGTTAAAAGGATTAACCAGTGGTCCAGATTTAAGTCACACCTGTGTCCTGCTAGACGATCAGAGTCGTCTGATTTTTGGGCCACAGTACAAAAATGGGCAGTCCCACCTGATGAACGGCCTCGATTTTGTACAAATGTGCCAGACGAGTTCGTGCAAGTAGCCTCAATAGGGACCTGATTTCAAGCATGGCTTAATAAAACTTAATACGTTATTAATTGCATAATGTATGAACGTTTAATTAATGAGTTAACCTCAATCAGTTTAAAGACTTCCCTTTTAGGGTGGGCCCCACTGTGTATGGGCCACTACCCCGGAAATCACACCGACCAGACGATCCTAACCATCCAATCATGGGAGGATTTCTTTTTTACATTACAAATCAATAATCTAGAAAAAAATCCACGGTCAACATTCAATCAGAAAAAAGTCTTGCAATCAGATGGTCAGGAGCCAATCCAATTGCTCTGAATTAACGTACTGGTGATCCACAGCAAATCCCACGTGATGAACGGTCCAGATCTCGGAACGCCTAAAAATCCACGTCAGAAAAAAATAAATAAAATGGATAGGTGGCTGTATTTCTCCCTCTCTCAGCTGCTTTAAACCCTCTCTCAAAATCAAAGAAAAAGGGTAAATTCAAGAAGGAAAATCCTCAAATTTTCTCTCAGTTTCTTCCTTCCATGCCCTAAAAAAATCCCGGTAAATTTCAATTCGCGTCAACCAAACGCGACACGGAGGTACGGCTTTCCAAACCCGGGTTTCTTAATTTTTGCGGATTTTATTAATTCGCGTTGGATTTACGCGATGCGTTTGCGTGGGTCGACGGAGGGGAAAAAGTCCAATATAAGATGATCCAAGGAATGCTTTTTTCCTCAATACCCTTGTCTTGATTATTCGCGTCACTTTGGATTGCAGAATCTGCGTCGTCTGGATTTAGATTAAGGAATCGGAGGAGATGTTCGGTTCGTCGAGTCGTATGTTCATCTCTCTCCTTCACTCTGTTGATCTTTTTTGGGTTTAATTTGAATATTCTCTTTTGCATTTTCTCATTGGATGGAAGCTCGTAAGATTCCCACTTTGAGATTTTTTGTTTTTTCGGATTTTATCAGTGGGAATCTCACTTGGGTTTTGTTTTTTTAGTTGAATCTTACATTCAAGATCATGAACTTGAATTTTCTTGATCGTTTTTTGGATTCTGGGGGTGATAATCCTACTTGGACGTATGTAATCTTATTATTATTGTTTTTTATGTTGTATTCGTTGTCATTTGGAAGAATTCTTCAGATCATTTGGGTGTCACGATTTTGGATCCTGGTACTGAATATCTTACTAAGTATAGAGAATTTTCTGGTTGTTTCGTTTTTTGGGAGATATGAAGTCATCATCCTTTAAAGCATGTTTGTGGGTCTTCTTGGATTTCATTTACCGTTTCTTGGATTCTGGGAGGGACAAAATCTTACTTGCATATGTTTGAGTTTCACTGTGATGATTTTTTGGTACCCGAGTCATTGCCATTTAAAGCATGTTTTGGGTCCTTCTCTTGATTTATGATTATTGATTTTGGATACTGTGAGTGGAAATCTTACTTAAGTGTGTTAAAATTCTTATGGTTTCATGTTTTTGGGTCTTCTTCTCATGGAGTAAGAATTTGACTTGGCTACATAAAATTTTCTTCTGTCTTTTTTTTTTTTTTTTTTTAAATTTAGGGGTAGTTTGGATGGGCTGTAAATCATTTACTAGTAAATGGGCATTTTTTGTGTTTGGATGCTCCCATTTGCTAGTAAATGATTTACTAGCAAATCCCCTCTCCCATTTACTAGCAAAAAGGTGAGATTTCACTTACTAGTAAATGGGATAGATGGCAACGGATCTATTTTCAAATTTCTGCTTTAAAAGCAGATTCGCACCTGCTGTGAAATCACATCCAACCGCTCTCTCTCCCTCTCCCTCTCTGCAATCTCCGTCCCTCCCTGCCTCCCTCTCGTGATCTTCCAAGCTTCAAACACTCTTCTGGCAGCGGCTCTCCACCTGTATGGCTCTCCACCTGTATGGCCTTTGACAATAACATTTGAATTCGTGGGCCCACTTGTATGGCTCACATACTACTAGGTGTTTTTTTAGGATTAACTCTAAGCTTTAGTGGCATGGGCTTGACCGAATGATCCACTTGAAAGGAAATTCCAACACGTAATTTGAATGTTATTTGCTAAATTGATTTTCAGGTGTGAATATACAATTACAGGATATAACCCATTTACAGGCTATCCAAACACTGTAAATGATTTGCTAGTAAATCATTTACAACTTACATCCAAACAGAAGGTAGTAAATCATTTACTAGTAAATGATTTATAGCCTATCCAAACGACCCCTTATTTTATATATACACTGAAGTCATTTTCATCTGAAGTGTTCTGTTGGATCCTTGAGGCTTCTGTTTATTGGTTTTGGAATCTGGTGTTCAGAATCTTGCTCGGGCACATAGAACTTGTTGTGGTTTTTCCTTCTATTATTATTATTATTATTATTATTATTATTATTATTATTATTATTTTTTGTTGTAGTAATTGTCATTTGAAGCATGTTATTGGGCCCGTAGTTAGATATCGCTATATCAGTTTTGTCTTGAAAAATTTCTCATGGCTTGGATTTTTTCGTGTTGAGTTTATTATCATTTTAAAGTATTTTTGGGTCTTTTGGCTTCTGCCTATTGTTTCAGGCTTATGTAGGTGAGATTTTAGTGGGTCATGGGCATGTAGAAATTCTCATGGTTTTGCTTATAAAAAAAATCTTATGTTTTTCTTGTTTGTTTTCTTTAATTCGTTATCACTTTCAAACTTTTTTTGGCTGTTTTTCACGTATTTGTTTTTGGATTCCGGGGATGTGGATGGAAATCCAAACTACTCTCTCTCTCTCTCTCTGGATTTGCTTTTAATAATGTGGTTTGAGCTTGCTTCTTATTCTCTCTCTCTCTGGATTTGCTTTTAATAATGTGGTTTGAGCTTGCTTCTTATCTATCCAGAATTCTGGTAGTCATTATATAGCTGCATTTTTGGATTCCAGCAGTGTCATTCTTGCATCCACCTAGAATTTTTAAGATGGTTTGCATGGTTCATCAATTCTCTCCTTTTTTTTTTTGAAAAGTAACAACAAAATTTTATCAGCAGAGAGCGCTGAAGAGGCGCAAAAGCTATACAACAGTGAGTGCACCAGCCATCACCCAACTAAATTACAAAAATTACAATCAAAATCACCGAAAAAAAAAGAGGCCCAGTCAATAACCAGACCCCTTGCTCTCATCTAGGGCTGCACATCGATTCGATCAATTCGATTTTGGATGAAATGATATTTGAGTTGATCCCAAAATTTTGAAATTAAATTGATTTCAATTTTGAAAATTTGCATTGAAATTGAATTGACCCCAATTTTTTAGGATTGATATACGATTGAATTGATGAATTTTTTTATTCGATTCAATTTTTCGCATACTACGAATTGAATATCATAATTATCAGGATTAATCCTGGACTTAATGAAGGAGTTTTGCTCTCCTGTGCAGGGTCGGGCACGACTTGGTTGGGAGTAGCGATGTGGGTGGGACCCTGACCGTGGGCCCCACCTTGATGCATGCATTGTATATCTATGTCATCCATCCGTTTTCGTAGATCATTTTCTAGCATGGTTCTAAAAATGAAGCAGATACAAATCGCAGGTGTACCATACCACAGGAAACAGTGGTCATTGAATGGCCACCATTAAAAACTTCCTAGGGTCCACCATGATGTTTATTTGCCATCCAACTTGTTGATAAGGTCACACAGAACTGGATGAGTGGAAAACACAAATATCAGCTTGATCCAAAACTTTTGTGGCCCATAAAAAGTTTTTAATGGTCATTCCGCATTCGCCTGCTGTTTGTTGTGGTGTGGACCACCTGAGATTTGGATCTTTTTAATTTTTGGGCCCATGCTAGAAAATGATTTGGGAAAACAGATGGACGGCGTAGATATATAATGCACGCATAGAGTTAGGCCCCACGGTCAATGTCCCACTCACGTCACTCAATTGTTGTTTCCAAGTCCCAGCTAATTGGCACCCTCGTGTGCACGGGGCACGACGGGTTCGTGCAAACTTCTAACACGTGAAGCGGTCCCAAAATCTGGATTGTCCATGTGGTGTGTCACCTCATGAAAACCCTAATGCTAAGTTCTTCGCCTGATCCAAAGATCTGGTGGGCCATAGCAAGAGGCAAATGTAGGCCCCAAGTGAAAAAATGTGAAAATCTCTCCAACGATTTGATTTTTTATTCGATTCGATCAATCGGAACCGAAAATTGAAATTGATTTTTTTTTTTTTTTAAATTTGAATTGAAATTGATCTTGGGGAACGATCCGATTCGATTCGATTCAATTAGATAAATTGATCCTAAATTGAATTGTGTGCAGCCGTACTCTCATCTTTACCCATCCTAAAGAATAACTCAAGTTCCTTTGACATCCCCCGTTTCTTTCTTCACAGACCGCCCAAAGATCCACCAGTAAGCACAACCACCAAATGCCTTTCATATTTTTTCCAACCTCCATCCCATGCCAACCTAAAATAGTAGCTGATAGAGTTCAGAGAGGCCCAAGAGAGGTTGGACTTGAGTAAGTAGTAGTCCCATAAGCTGCTAGCAATAGGCAGTGGAGAAAAAAGATGATTATCTTCACATTAGCCATGCACATCAAGCAAACATTTGAAAGCACCATCCCCCGTTTTTGGAGATTATCCATTGTTTCCTTTTTCACTGTTTTATTTAGTTTTGTATAGCAACAATTGCTATTGAATCACATTTTCAGCTTTTCAGCTTTTGTTGGGCATCCCTTCTCGAGAGTTCCATTTTTAAGAAAATTACTCGAACATTTTATAAATTCCGTACGGCTTGGATATTCTTGTTTTCAGGTGATATCTTCATTATTTTTTTCCAAAGATGACTAAGATTTAATGAAAGCAAAGCAGGTCGGTCTTGAGTGTGTTCAATAGGGCTAAAACGGATTTTCTTGAATGTGTGGGTAGCTTGAATATCCCTGAAGATTGTTTCTTGTAGCCCTCTTTGGGTTTTTCGTAGTTTTTGCGCCTGTGACTGGCGCCTTTTAATGAAATTGCATTAATTTTCACAAAAACAAAAAGAAAGAAAGAAGGGAAAAAGAAAAAGAAAGCAAAGTAAATGAGGACAACTGTTACAGAACTGAGGTCAAAGGATTAGATGAGATGATGAGAGATCCTCAATACCATTAGATGGGTCATGGATGACTAAGATTTGGTTGTTTGTTATCATTGTATAGCACTCCTGTTTTCTCCAAATGGCTATTTTCTGGATTCTAGCACTTGAAATTTCCCTTATTTGCTTTAGAATCCTGGTTTACATCTACTTCTTGTCAAATTTCAGTCCTTTTTCCTTCATTCTTTTCTAGTTTTTTTTTTTTTTTTGGTGGTTTTGCTACTGATGATTTGTGTTTGGTTATTCTTTTAAGCTTTTGGCATTCTTGAAACATCCCTTTATACATTCTTGTTGTATGAATTTGGCTTGCATCTTTTTGAAATATTCACAGTTCACATGTCTTTTTGGTTGACCTCTTTTATTCTTGTACTCATTTTGTTGGTTTTCTTCTTCTTCTTCTTCTTCTTCTTCTTTTCTTTTCTTTTTTCCTTCTTGTCCCAATTTTCCCTTCTAATTATAGTTGTTGTGTTGTTTATTATCATTGACCAGCATTCGGGCAGTCATCCAGTAGCCCATTTGGGACCCAATCAGTTTTTGGGCAGACAAACAATGCCAGTAGCAATCCATTTGCTCCGAAACCCTTTGGCAATACTAGTCCTTTTGGGATCTCCGACGGTTGGTTCGATATTTGGTGGCACATCAACTGGTGTGTTTGGAGGGACACAGTCTTCTTCACCTCTAGCTTCTACACCTGCATTTGGTGCGTCATCAACACTAGGTTTTGGCAGCTCAATGCCTGCTTTTGGGGCTTCGTCGACTCCTGCATTTGGTAGTGCTTCATCAACTCCTGCATTTGGAAGTGCTTCATCCTCCTTTGGTGGTAAGAAGTCTCCGAAATTGTATTGTGAAGTTGTTTTAGCTTTCATTCATCTGTGCATTTGTATGCTATTTTTAATGTGTCGAAAGAGGCCAATTTCTTGACCAACTCTCTTGCTAAAAGGTGGTCTTTTGAGGGAGCCACTCTCATAGATTCCTGAGTGCCCCTTCTAATCTATAGTTGCTTTTCCTTCAATAAAAGTTTGATTACTAATAAAAAGACATTTTGGAGAACTGAATTTTAGTGTCATTTCCAGTAACTCTAACAACTAAAAGGTAGCTTTTGAAAGGACATAAAAAAGCATATAAAATGAGTAAATCTAATTTTTCTCATTTGTCAGTGTGGGCTATCCATGGCTGAGAGGATTGAGTGCCGTATTTGATCTTATTCTCCATTTAACTATCGGCTTACCTAATTGGACAGACTGAAAAGATCCCCAACCATGGGCTGCTTGGTGGTAGTTCTCTATACAATCTCCTGTTTCTTCTCATTGCCACCAAATGTTCCAAGGTTCATCTCACAAGATTGCAGGTATGGGGGGTGGAGTGACTTCATCTGATAGAATATTTCACTAATCTCTGATGTTGTTAGAACTTGTCAATCTAAAGGAATCTGAGTCTTTTGGTTCTGGTACCATGGTAGTACCTGGAAGCCATGATTAAACATATTTTCAACCCGTTCTACACTGGCGTTTTTGTTTAGTTTTTTAGTTTGACATGTTCAACTGTTGGAACTATACATGACTATCCAAATGATGCACTCTCTACCCTATGCTGTCCAACATTGGAACTGTACATGACTATGGAAATGATGTACACTCTTACCCTATGTGATGCTATTTGCCACTGGAACCATGGTGTAACACAAATGAACAATGACTTTAACTTTACTTTTGTTTATTGGAGGATATTTTTTGTTAAGTTTTGTTGGATCTGTTATGCATGGAGGAGTTACGTTCTCTGAATAGCAGTCTTTTTTCTTTTTTCCTTTTCTTTTCTTTGCTTTTAATTTGAGTTATGTTCTTTGAATAGCAGTCTTTTTTTCTTTTCTTTTTTTCTTTTAATTTTTCTTCTGTCTAAGTTTTTCTTTCCATTCCTTGTTTCCTCTATTTTCTTCAGGATCTTCTTTATTTGGGCAGAAGTCTACCTTCGGTGGCTTTGGATCCACTTCCGGTCAAACGACTCCCTTCGGTAGTGCATTTCAACAAGCACAACCAACATTCGGGAGCAATCTGTTTGGTTCCACTCCGGCCTTTGGCGCAACAAGCACTCCGGCCTTTGGTGCAACAAGCACTCCAGCCTTTGGAACTACAAGCACCCCAGCCTTTGGTGCAACAAGCACCCCAGCTTTTGGCATGACAAGCACCCCAGCTTTTGGTGCGACAAGCAACCCAGCTTTTGGATCTACAACGACACCAACATTTGGGAGCACAGGTACGGCATTTGGAGTGTCTAGTGCACCAGCATTTGGTTCTACTGGTACACCAGCATTCGGTGCTTCGAGCACCCCTCTTTTTGGATCTTCGAGCACCCCAGCATTTGGTGCTTCAAGTACTCCTGCATTTGGCTCTTCTGCTAGTGCGTTTGGTGCTTCAAGTACACCTTCTTTTAGTTTTGGCTCCTCACCCGCCTTCGGTCAATCTACTTCTGCGTTCGGTAGCTCGCCATTTGGAACTACTCCATCTCCTTTTGGCGTCCAGAGTTCTCCCTTTGGTGAGCATTGTTTTGCCAGGCTTCTATGGAGATACATGCATTTTATAACATGAGATGATATAAGCTTAGAAATTTCTTTGCAGTTTTTACCTCTTTTTATTTTTATTATGTTCCCTATTCTTATACTCCAATTTTCCTACCTTTTTTGCAGCATCTCAGGCAACAACACCAACATTCGGGAGCCCCGGTTTTGGCCAATCCACTTTTGGGGGTCAACATGGGGGAAGTAGGGTTGCAGCTTACACACCAACCACTGAGGTAGATGGTGGCACTAGCACACAGCCTGCTGGAAAGCTTGAATCAATATCAGCTATGCCTGTATACAAAGATAAGAGCCATGAGGAGTTGAGATGGGAGGATTATCAACGTGGAGATAAAGGTACGGATTCTGGAACCCACTGTTTCTTTGAAGAGGTGACAACTGCTTTTCCTTTTCTATTGCTCATGCATTTCATTTTCTTGCGTCCAGAGGTAATTTCAGACATGCTGTATCAGTTTTTAGTAATTAAAATTATTGTGAAACAACACTTTTATCTCCTTAAAGAAGAAAATGTGAAATTAAAGGGTACTGGTTTGTCTTGCTCCTAAAGTCTGAACAAATGACGTAGACGTAGGAACATATATTAAATTATATGTCAGAATGTTATCGTCATCACGGTCTGATTTCTGAAATGTAGCATCCATATTCGACTCTGGCACAATTTTTCAGTCTGAGTTATTTAGATTGCATTTACAATGCATCAAGTAATGTTGTGATAATTGCTTGTTTCATGACATCTACTTTTTTCTTTTTTGCTATGATTTCCATTTTCAGGGGGACCAAATCCTACAAGTCAGCCTGCAGGTGGGATGTTTTCTGCACCAACTCAGTCAAATCCGTTTGGTCCAACAGGCACATTTGGTCAGGCACCTGCAAACCCCTTCTCCTCCTCTACGTCTTCCAACCCTTTTGCTCCAAAAACACCGACATTTGGTAATACTGGATTTGGTTCATCATCCACTCCTGCATTCAACTCACCGTTTGGTACATCCTCATCGAGCCCTTTTGGGGCAACCTCTACCCCAACTCCATCCATATTTGGGGCACCCTCTGCACCTGCATTTGGAGCCAGCGCTTCTCCATCTCCCTTTGGTCCATCAAGCATGCCTTCAATCAGCTCTTCACCTTCAATTTTTGGTTCTGGTTCAGCACCAGGAACAAATCCAGCATTTGGTTCTAGCTTCAGCACCCAGTCATCTGGATTATTCCAATCTTCTACTCCTCCCCTTGGGCAAACGGCACCGGCTTTTGGACAAACCCCCTTGTTTGGACAGACAACCCCTGCCTTTGGTCAGACAAACCTATTCAACCCGCAATCAACTGGGTTCGGTGGAAATTTGTTCACAAGCAATTCATCGCCATCACTACTTGGTACCAGCAATCCTGTGGGTTTTGGTCAAACAACTGTAAGTCAGCTGTGAGATTCTGGTTTCTCTAATTTCTTTTTTTACTTTCATAAGTTTTAGGCCAGATGGTTCTATGTTCCATCTTGTTCCTGTTCTCCTTTCCATGTCATTCATATTTATGTTTTATTTTATTTTTCCCCAAAATTTATTTGTTGCATATATCCCATGCACTGCAGCCTTCTCTTTCTAGTGCTTTTCAACTGGGTGCACCTGCTCAGACATCAGGCACCTTTTCATTTGGCAACTTTGGTCAGACACCAGCAGGTACTTCAAAATTATATTTAACTTTTTGTTCTTTCCAATTCTAATCATGCAAGCTTTCCTCTTGTCCTGACCATTTCTTGGTGTAATTTCAGCAGCTTCGAGTGGCTTTGTTGGCACATCAAATATTTTTGGTCAGGGTACCTTTGGGCAGTTGTAAGTTCCATCTCCATCCTATTTTTCATTCTTTAAATGAAGACAGTTGCTAACCAGTTGTGACAATTTCTGCTGCTAAAGATACTGGAAGCTTTGAGAAAAAAGGAAAACAAATCCCAATGCGTTGGATGTCTGGAAGTATCTTGATTTTAGAAAGTGGAAGATTTTTTTTTTTTCCATTGTCCTTGATGCTAGTTCTCTCTGAAATGATTTCAAACATCTTTTTTTTTTTTTTTTTAAATAGAAAGAGAATGATACTTATGGTTGATAGAAGAAGCAAGAGTAAATAAAAAAAAAAAAGAAGGGTTATCAGTTATAAGCTGGTCTTGTCATTAGTTCCTGAAAATCTGCGAAATGGTCCCTGGTTCTTGATACACCTGATTTTGTAAATGAGCAAAATTACACCTTGTCATTTTACATTTACATGCTTGTGGCTTCTTGCCTATTGATGTTCTTGTGGCTTCTTGCCTATTGATGTTTACTCAAAAAATTGATTATTTTTCATTGGACTAGTCAAATTTGAATACCCTATGTTTTTCTTGTGATGAATAAATCAAGAAAAGTTTCAAATTTAAAGGATATCAAAGGTACTGCATCTGCTTTAGGATAGGATGTTATTGTTTTTAATGTGGCTATCTCACCACAATATGATTTCTGGACATACATTCTTTTGTGTTTATGCATTGATGGTTTGAGCTGGTTTATAACTGTTCTTATTTTATGACAGTGCTGCCAGTCAGAATAATGTGGTCACACAACCAGTGCCGGTTGCAAACCCTTTTGGAACACTCCCTGCAATGCCTCAAATGTCGATTGGTCGTGCTGGCTCTGCACCCTCTGTCCAATATGGAATTTCTAGCATGCCTGTAAGTAATCTACTGAAAATCTGGATCTAAATTCCAACAGGGGTGATTTCTCTTTTTATTTTTATTTATTATTATTATTATTTTTATGTCGATTCTGTTTGGAAGGCTCTAAGTATCGAGTCTAATATTTTGATTTATGTAACTGTTCGAGGAACTCTTTATAAATCTATGAGTCTTTCATTGAAATGAACTTGGAAATAGTTAGACCAAAAAATTGAGTCTAGCCTGTGATTTTGAACATTGCCATGAATTACATACATTGTGAGTAGATAAATTTGTGAGCTGTCTGAAGACATGGGATTTTGATTTTTTTTTTTTTTTTCTTCAATTGTTTCCAAACAGGTTGGCAACAAGCCCACTCTTGTCAGAGTTTCACCCTTATTGACTCCTAGGCACTTGTCTCAGAGAAGGATTAGGTTGCCGGCAAGGAAATATCATCCTAGAAATGATGGTCTGAAGGTGAGACTGTTTCCCTTAGAGAAATACAACAAAAGTTTGTAAAATATATCATTCTGACAGCCCCTCTAAGCCTTTCTCAAACTTTCTTTCAATGTAGGTGCCATTCTTTAGCGATGATGAAGAAACACCAAGTACGCCAAAGGCTGATGCTCTTTTCATTCCTCGGGAGAATCCAAGGGCACTGGTTATTCGTCCCATGGACCAGTGGCCCGCAAGATCTGGTGCAGAAAAGCAGTCTCCATTGAAAGATACACATGCGCCAGTTCATCAAAATGGTAAGTTTGATTCCATTTCATCTCTCTTCTTGGTTTAATCTCATTTCCCAACATCTTTTCGCATAAACAGCATCTTTACACACACACACACACACACTAGCTATTGCTTTTGTTGGCTATCTTAATTGATTCTGTACGCGTTAGGGTGTCAACAGGCTGGGTTAAGACTGGGCCAAGCTCTGTCCAAGCCGGGCGCAAAAATTTCAACTTAAGCCCAAACCCGGCCTGGGCCCGGGCTCGTGACGGGCCAAAATAGTCCGACCTGGCTCGGATTGTTATTACCCGGTCCGAGCCCGAGCCCGAAATTAAAAACCACATTTCAAAATATAAAACAAAATAGCGTATTGAACTTCTTCTTTTTCCATATACAAAAAACTGAGATAGTATTCAATTTCACAAATCACAGATTACAAAAACAGAAGAAAAGAAAAAAGAAAAAAGAAAAAGAAATAACAGAAAAAAGAAATCCAATTGGTATGGTTTCCTGAGGGTTCACAGCAGACACCTCGGATGAGAAGAGCAAGATGACCAGAAATGCCTCACTGTATGATAAAAAGAAAAAGTCTGAGGGCATAAAACTTCTAGTTGTGGGTAATAAGTTCTCATTTTCCGAGGCTGTCCTTTTTAGCGAAGTGTTATTCGAACATTGAAAGGTCATCAGTATGAATTGGTTACCTGTTTTTCGAAGTAGTCGCTGTTAAAGATCTGGAAATCCATGTTGAGTTTGATGGGAGTGTGGGATGCAAACTCAGTAAATTTGCTTGTTATGTTAGTGTTGTGGGGCTGATGTCATGTAGGCAGCTGGTTGTGCAACTTTTGCCAAGCAATCATGAGAATTCATGTTTCGAATGTGATTAGCAAAACAGGGTTTGTAATGCCTTTGGATGATGTTGCATGGGTTGTTCTTGTTTGCTACTTTTGGAGGCATATGGCTCGTTAGTCTATAGTTCTTTCTTTTATTTAACAAGGCATTTCGTCCAAAAAAAAAAAAACATGGAGTAATAAATCTGATGCTAAATAGTTGGTATGGTGATGTTGTTGTTGTGGTTATAATGTCACATCAATTAATTGCAGAAAGTGATCTAGAACTATCTATCCCATGGGGCTTAGGGCCTCTAGTTTAATCTGTCGAGTCAGTCTACCAATGGTAGGGATGTGCATGTGTTTTGCAGTTTGGATCATATTCCTAGCCATTATGCATAATTCCATTATGGTAGTAATTTTGGATTGTCAAACTAGGGTTTTGGCTTTGGCTGTTCTCTTTACACAATGCTCTTATTCAGGTATAATCTCTGGAGATGCATCCGCTCCTGCTTTAAATGGATCCTTTTCTCAAGATCATGATGGTAAGCCCATTTCTTTAATTGAGCTTTTGTTTTTTCCTCCTTACTCTTTTTATTTTTTACTTATAAGCCATCATGCTTCATCTGTCATTCCTTTTTCTTGTTTTGATCTTTGGATGCAACTGAAATGTTGTGATTGGTAACTTGAAAATTCTTACTGAGATATTTTAGTTTTATGGAAGGTTGCCAAAAAATAGAAAAAGGAAAAAAAAAAAAGAAAAAGAAAAAGAAAAAGAAAAGAAAAAAGAAAAAAGAAAAAAAAGTAGGAGAAGGAGAAGAAGTCCTGTTATTATTTTGAAATTCCTTTCAGTCTCCACTCGAGGAACCACACATCCTTGATTTGCCCCAGACCTTTGGTTCCATATGGAATATGGCGCAAACTGCCATTATGCTCTACTTAAATGCACCTCCTATGGTTTCGAATTGGGCTTGCTGGGAAGTGCAGAAACTCCATTGCACATCGAGTGGAACAGAGAGTCTGTCATATGAGTTATGAATGGCTAGCGAGCTCAATTTGGCAGATTGCTGAATTGAGCAGAATGGTCAGTTTAGCCAATGGCCAATTCACCTGATGCAAATATATAGTAACTTACAAACTCAGCCTTTCCATTTTTATTACAGAATGCCTAATTTCAAAACTCAACCACAGCCTTGTATATCCTGCTATCTCTAGGTACCAAGATCATCATCATCTAAACCTTATCCCAACTTATTTGGGCCGCTCTATGATACCAAGATACCACATGGATAGGCCACAGATGCAGCATTCATATGGTGGCAGTACGGCTTTTACATGTCAAATTTAAGTACAAAATGTGTTACATATGTATACTTTTACCTATTTTCAAGCATTCTGAGGATGAAGCTCTGGATACATGTATCAGAAATGAAGCTGTCTTACTCTTGTGCAATAAAAGCTCATGTGCATGCCACACCTTTGCCAGCATGGCACATATGTCTGGGATCTAATCCATCCATCAGTTTGGTCTGACCTTATACATGTTTTCCCAATTATGTACTCTTGTCCAATCAGTGGCCCCAATATTGGAAACAGGTGGATGGGTTAGATAAATTCAGCCCAGTTTTTTCAGTGCTGTACATTTGTTTTGCAAACTGTGGTCCACCTGACCAGTGGATCAAGTTAATTCTTGGGCTACATCATCAACATAGCGGTGTTTGTTCTGATGAATGGATTGGATTTCGGACCTATCATGAATGCTGGCACCTGTGGCATGTACGTGGGCTTTATTGCACACGCATGTGGGCTCAGCAAAGCTCCTTGATACTAAGTTGCATGAATATTTCCTCCAAGGCACTGATATCATTTTTCTCATTGCTCTGTACACATCCTTTTTTTGTTTTTGTTTTTTCTCATCTCAAATTTTGATTATGCAGCAAGTCCATCAGAAAATGGCCTTGACAGGCAGCAAAATGCTTCTCCAGCCAAGTCCACACAAAAGCCACAAGGGACCCATGAAGATCATGCTCACAAGGGGAATTCTTACATCACAATCTCAGGCCACAGAGCTGGTGAGGCTGCGATTGTGTACGAGCATGGTGCCGACATTGAGGCTCTCATGCCAAAGCTAAGGCATGCCGATTATTACACAGAGCCCCGGGTCCAGGAGCTGGCGGCCAAAGAGCGGGCTGAGCCAGGCTATTGTCGCCATGTGAAGGATTTTGTTGTCGGGCGGCACGGGTATGGTAGCATAAAATTCTTAGGAGTGACCGACGTGCGACGGCTTGATCTCGAGTCCCTCGTTCAATTCAACAATCGTGAGGTGATCGTGTACATGGACGAGAACAAGAAGCCCCCCATAGGACAAGGCCTCAACAAGCCTGCAGAAGTAACTCTGCTCAACATAAAATGCATCAATAAGAAGACAGGAGAGCAGTACACGGAAGGGTCCAAGGTTGAAAAGTACAAGGAGATGCTGATGAAGAAAACTCAAGATCAAGGTGCCGAGTTTGTTTCTTATGACCCAGTCAAAGGGGAGTGGAAGTTCAAGGTTGATCACTTCAGCCGGTATGAACTCAGCGACATAGAGGATTCATGTGCGTCCTTGTTTTCAGATTGCAACTTATGTTTGTGTAGCATTTCAGATTGCAAGAAATAAGACCCTTTTTTTGTACACTGAAGTAGATGAAAGAGGTGCATGTCTATATGTCTTGCATCTTGTTGTTTTTTTTTTCCTGCCCCACTTCATGAAGCGGGGACAGTCGGGTCTGTATAGAATGCTTGCATGGATTTGCATGGGTGGTGTGTGGTAACGATTGGTTGGTGCGTGCAGGGTCTTGTCATGGGATTCATGAAGTTTGTTTGCATGGGTGGATGGGTTTTCTGTGTTCATCTTTACCGCCCTGCTTTATGTTTTCCTTGTTTGGGTTTCACTCGTGAGAAGATGGCCCTGCTGGAAAAAGAAAAAAGATGAAGAAAGAAATGATGGTTTTGTTGAATTGGCTCCCAATGTAAAGGCCCATTCCTCCTTGTAGAATAAGCTTATTCTACAAGTCCGTATGGTAGGTTTGTGCTTGTGCCATCCAGAACTTGTATATTACGTGAGCTCCATCATGAAAGTTGGAGCCCTCCAATTATCATTTGTACCACTGCTCAGATTGGAGGTTTTTAGGTGGTTGGACATTGTTTTCTTGTAGGTGGTCCACAGTGTTGCATATATGTTATCCAACAAGGAACGGTGATTTGGTGGATCTGTGTTTTAGTTTCGCCAGCTCATTTTAGGGCATGAGACCAAAAAAGAAGCAGATCCAATCTCCATATGGACTGCGCTAAAGGAAATAGTGGTGATTCAATGCCACTATTAAAACTTCCTAGGACCCACCATAAATGTTTATTTGCCATCCAACCTGTAACCTAGATGAACGGAATCAGCTTGATCCAAAACTTTTGCGGCCCCTAGGAAGCTTTTAATGGTTGGTGTTCAATCACCACTGCTTCCTGTGGTGTCGTCCAACTGAGATTTGGATCTGCTTTGTTTTTGGGCTCATGCCCTAAAATGAGTGGGCAAATTGGATGGACAACATGGATATCAAACACATCATGGTGGGTCCCATAGTCATAGATCCATGGACGTGCTCCACGGATCCACCGAATCCGGGTCCTCCAACACTGCATTACTTGAACCTTTACATGATGGTGGGATGGGCCAAAGATGAGGTACTTAAGCCAAACCATATTAACAGGGAATTTTACTAAAAAAAAAAAAAAACGATCTAATTAATATCAAGAAAAGGTTTTCAGAAAGCTTGTTAATTGATATAATTTAAGTAAATTAGTCAGTGGCTTGGGTGGGCCCTACTGTGATGTCTATGTAAAATCCACCTCGTCCCAAGTGACTCTAAAGGCAGAAAAATCAGTCCATCTATGATTCATATAGACCACGGGCTTAAAAATAGTGTACAAGGTAATGCTCCCATTTTTGTGTGGAATCTAATGGTTGAACTGGATTTTATATAATTATCATGGCGAGCTTGTAAAAATCAAGAGTTGATGTCTCTCTTTTCATTTGGTGTGGCCCTCCCGAATCACAGGTCAACCTTTTTTTTTTTTTTTTTTGTCTCTGGGCCTAATATGTACCAAATGTCTAATGAATATTATTGGAGTGGATTTCATATAAACATTACGGTGGTCCCCATCAAATCAAGAACAGCTCCCATGCGATGCCATACAATTCAATTTTTTTTTTTTCCTTTTAAATAATCTCTCTGCATTTTTAGTAAGGCCAACCGAGATGTGTATGTGAAACCCACTCCCGACCATTAGATGCATAATCTCAGTTTAGGCCCAATGCCAAAAAATCAGGCCTGACTTGTGATTCAGGTGGGCCACACCAAATAAAAAAGTTAGGAGAGACGTCTACCCTTAATTTTTACAAGGCACACTGATGATTATATGAAATCCACTCTAACCATTAGAAGTCACACCAAAATTTAGACCTGGAGCCTAAAAATTAGACCCACTCGTGGGTCAGATCAGGGAAAATAGTTTGGAGGGGAATCATTGCTCTCTACACCGTTTCAATCACATGGTCCACTTGAATCAAGGATGCGGTGATTTTTGGGCCGATGGCCCAACATAAGGTGATTGACCTGGTGGTTAGGTTGGATTTTACAAAAAAAAAAAAAAAAAAAACCTAATGAACCTGCCAAATGCCAAAATTTAAAACATTCCTAGGCTCATAGTGATGTTTATTTGTCATCCAACCTGTTCATAAGTTCACACGACCTGAATGAAAGGATAAATACAAATATCAGCTTGATCCAAAACCTTTTCACTGGTAGGTGCTCAATCCTCACTGTTTCTTGTGGTGAGACCCACCTGATCTGCCTCATTTTAGGGCAGCCCTAAAATGATTTGGAAAAATGAATGGATAGTGTGGATATAACACATACATCATGGTGTGTCCCATACAGCTTTGCCACGTCCACATAGTACCAACCTCTTGCTGTCTTCTACACTGGGCAATGTCCCACCCATTAGATAATTATATCTATTAATGTGGTAGTTTTTTTTTTCTTTGAAAAATGTACTAAAATATAAATTCCTTATTACTTATACAGTTTTATTTATTTATTTATTTTGTAAAATTCCCTACAAACAATGGACAAACACTCAAAACTTCCAAATTCAGGGTGGGGCACTCGATGGTTGGATCAGCTGATATTGGTGTCCAGTTGTCGCCGAGCAGCTAGAGGCGACTTAGCTGGGACCCGAAAGCAGTATGTGGGTGGGAAGCGGATTGCCTACTAACTTAGTTCGCTAAAGCATACTGAGTAACCTCTATGGAGCCCACTGTGATGTATGTGTCTTATCTACTCAGTCCATCCAAGCTCAAGTGGACCACACCATAGGAAAAAGTGTGAATTAAATTCCTAATGTTGAATATTTCCCATGGGCCACAGAAATTTATGTCAAGCTGATATTTGTGTTTTTCCTTCATCCAGGACTGTGTGACCTTATGAACGGGTTAGATGACAAATAAACACCACTGTGGGCTGTAGGAATGTGTCAACAGTGGACATCATTATTCCATCGTTCCTGTGGTGTGGTCCACCTGAGGTCTGAATATGCTTCAATTTGGGCTCATGCCCTAAAATGAACCTGAAAAAATGGATGGACGGCGTGGATAATACAAATACATCCACACTGGGTCCCACAGAGTTTACTCAGTATTCTTCCATGTGGGTGGGACCCTGATTTGGGCTCACCTCAATCTATGAATTGTATATCCACGCCGTCCATCTGTTTTACCAGATTATTATAGAAGAGAATGGCCAAAAAAATGAAGCCCATACAAATTTCACGTGGACCACACCATAGGAAACAGTGGTCATCAATCATTAAAACTTTTTGTCGGCCACAAAAGTTTTGGATCAAGCTGATACTTGTGTTTTACTTTCATCCAGGTCTATATGATTAATCAACAGGTTGGATGTCAAATAAACATTATAGCAGACCCTAGGAAATTTGTAATGATGCGCATTCAATAACCCACTGTTTGTTGTGGTTTGGTCCACTTGAGATTTATATCTACTTCACTTTTAGGACCTTAGCTTAAAATAAGCTCATTCGATGCAACTACCGTGCAGGACATGTTGGATGTCACAGACCCCGGTGCGTCCGTCCAGCACTAGCCCATGCAGAATAACTAGGGTTGTCAACGGGCTGGGCCTAGGTTGCTTTGCGAAGATTTTGAACTGTTCCGTCTGGGACTGGCCCAATGACTTTACTCTCCTGTTTGGTTGCACAGTCTAGGTTCCGGAGAAAAATTCAAATTCCAATGTTGGAATCCAAAATTGTAAAACTGAATTGGAAACCTAAATTCCATCTGAAACCTGCTGTTTGGTTGAAAACTGTGTAATTCAAATTCTGTTTGGTCAAAAACTGTGTAATCTAACCGTTGGCTCACTTGCGCTTTGGATCCACCTGAGCACTTGACCCCTGTCTTATAATCACCCTGCTAGACAAATGGCTAGGTTGGATGGCAACTAAACATTATAGTGGGCCCTATGAAGCTTTTAATGGTGGACGTTCAATCAATGCCGTTTTTTTTTGTGGTATGGTCCACATGAGATTTAGATTTGCCTCATTTTTTGTCTAATGCCCTTAATTGAGCTCTCAAAATGGATGGACCATGTGGATATAAAACGCATACATCATAGATGTACAATGCATACATCGAGGTGGGCACCACTCTCGGGGCATTATTGTTAATATTGAATGAAGCTCACTTCTGCCTCTTTTCCCTTCAGTGGAACCACCAGACACTCGCTTCCACCTCCCCAGGTTTCCAGATGGAATCTTGTTTGGCTGGAATGTGCTGCCAAACACATGGTTAAAATTGGATTTATCTGGGATTCAGATTTTAAGATAAAAATCGGTTTCCAGATGCCAACCAAACAGGCCTGGTGTTTTAGAAACCGTCTTTACAAAACATGCCTAAAAATAAGTAACACGAGGAATTTTATGGTTTTTTACCCAATTTGCAGTGTCGATGGGTTATCTGTTTTGCAGAAGTGGGGCTTATGGGTAAGTGGTCTACACTGTTCACTTGATTGGCTCCATTATGGATGGACCACGATTGAGAAAGCTATTGGGTTGGAGAATCGATCCCAATGGTTGGTGCCTGGCAATGAACTGTTTTGAAATACGGCAAAAGTCCACAATCAAAGACCAGACAGGTCGATTTGGATTGCCTTCGGCCCACATTTTGAACTGTTTCGGGCTGGGCCAGGCTACGGGCCAGGCCTATTAAATTTTTTTATTTTGTCAAGCCCGAACTCAGCCCTGAGAATAACTTACTCTTCAAGGCTTTTTAGAAACCAGCCCATTGATCCCAATGATCGGTGCCTGGCAATGAACAGTTCTATGGTTGATTTGGATTGAGCGAAACAATCATTGTTTCAGGAGTTATTCTATGTCGGCTGGGGTGTTCTCAAGAGTCTTGATTCTCTTCAGCGACTGAGCACCTTGACCTCCTCCATCTCTTAGGGTTCACTAGTTTTGTAGGGGGTTTTCTTAGGTTTTCTCAAGGAGGGTTGGTATGTATCTTTCTTTCTTTTCTTTTCTTTTCTTTTCTTTTTATCTTTCCTGTTTGGTTGGTTTCCATCAGTTTTTGTTGTTGTTCTTTTTCCCTCTTTTCTTTGGAAATAAAAATATCATCTTTTCAAAAAAAGAAAAAAAGAAAAAAAAAAGGGTAAGGCGGTGGACTAGGTAGTTAGGCCCCAACAACCTCAATAGTGGTGCGGTGATGTGGTGAGATGTGATGGTGGAGCCATATCCTGTCAGAGAAGGGCGACACAACCTCAAAAAAAAAAAAACATGTCCCATCTCTGGCCTACTTGAGTCTTTGATCCGGCTCAGTTTTAGTCGGACGTTCTAAAATGAACTCACAAAACGGATGGACGAGATGGATTTCTCACAAATATCATGGTTGGCCCACATAGGTTCCCAGGTAGGAACTTCCTGCTCAGGGCTTTCGCAGGAAATCCGCATCCTTCACCCTTTCAAAAGATTTTTGGCCCAACCAAACAAATCTTGCCACATCACCACAATACTAGTGAGCTCCTCACCACCTAATCCGCATCACTCGCTTTTAGAATCTGGGCCAACAAAAGTGGGGCCCTTACTGGAGTGGAAAGATGGGAAAAAATAAAAAATAAAAAAGCGTCTAGCCCATATGGATATGAGCTCATGGATATGATCATCCAATCAAAGCAACTTTTTGGGCCATAGGTCCTGGTTGGACGGATCTAACCCCTTCAAAATGAGATATGTTGGATGGAACTTTGGCTAGAGTTTTCCTATACCATCCATTTCCTTTCTCCAAAAATGCTTCCATAGTTGCTTGATCTTTGTGATCTTTGGCACATGGCCCATCTAAAATATACATAATGAGACATTCCAATTTCATACAAATTTCTAACATGTATTATAATGAGATTTGAATCTGCTTTATTTTTGAACTCATGCCCTAAAATCAGCTGGAAAAACAGATGGAGGGAGTGGATATATAATACATACATGAAGGTGGGCCATACAATCAATCAGGGATGCACCATGTTGGGTGAGGCCGGGGCGCACCTAATCCAATCCCGTGAGCTCCTCATCACATAATCCATGTCCAAAACCTACCTCCAATGTGCACTCAGTTGTGCCACTTCACTTAGATGCATCCACAGTAACCGTGCCTATAGGCTCATAGCCATGGACGACAGCAACCTAAGGTTGTGACGTTTTGATGGTGACTATGAACGCTGGTAAGTGTTCATGTATTAGGTGGGGACCAATCAAAGAAACATACGTAATCAAATGATTTAACTAAACAAAATAGCTTTAAACAAGGACGTCCACCTCAAGTTTCAAGCTTATTCTAATGAGAGCTGCACCAGCGTATCAGTTACCATACATTGCACAAGGTAACTCGTGCACAGAGAGCCACTTGGGTGGAACTATCATGAAATCCATCCCATCCATCAGGTATGCTGCCTGATTTTCATCTTATAACCCAAAATTCATTACCATCTACATTTCATGTAGGCCACACCCTAGGAAAAAGTTGGGACTGGACGCATCCCATTAGTTCTTTTAGGCCTACCGTGGTTTTTATATGCCATCTAATTCATTCATCTGGTGTGCATAATCAGGATGAAAGAACTACCTAAAATTCACACTATTCCACTACACAGGCATGCCATACCAGCTGAGTTATGGGGTGGCCTACCTGTGTGTTGAATCAGTTTGATTTTTGGGATCAAGATTAAAAGAGGCATGATCCACCCAATGGACGCTATGGATTTGATGCAAGTTAGTTCGTATACCCTACATTAGGTAAATTAACCCCGGCAAGTACCCACACAAGCAAACAAGCATTTTCCCTATGATAAAGCTAAACTACCAATCAAGTGACAAGTAAGAATGTTGCGAATGGTTAAGTGGCTAAACTAATGTAGGATTAGTTTAAATAATTAGGAGTAGATAGAGATTTATTTTCATTTAAAATAGTTCTTCTTTAAATACATTTAACAAGCTAGGAAACATTGCATCTATTCATTTATTTTGTTGAATGATGTCACCGAGTGGTGATGCAGAAAACCAAGACTCAGTCACAAATGGTGGCGTTGGCATCATAATCTATATATATATATGGAGAGAGAGAGAAAGAGAGAAGAATGCTCACCCGTGAGCACAAAATGAACAATAAATGATGAGAGAGGGCAGTCGTGAGCACTTTTTTTTAGGATTTATCACACGTGAACACAAAATTTGAGCCATCCACGTGATGCAGCATATGAAAAATAGAAATAAAAACCCTCTAAGGCCCATCTTTCAACCTGGCCCAGAACTTTGGTGGGCCATCGAAAGAGGATATAGTTTGCTCCCTTAATTTTCCTCTCTCTCTCTCTCTCTCTCTGCTACGGTCCACCAGAGTTTTGAATTAAGTTGAAAGTTGGGCTCTAAAAGTTTTTGGGGTTCTACATCACGTGAACGGCTCAGATTTTTGGGCTCACATAACATGTGATCAATCCTCAAAAAGTGCTCACGAGTTTTTCATGTCTCTCTCTCTCTCTCTCTCTCTCTCTCTCTCTCTCTCTATATATATATATATATATATATATATATATATATATATATATATATATATTAGAAAAAAAGAAGGGAAAAGTTGCTACGAGCTTGACCTTATCAGGAAAGGTCCCATGAGGTCAAGCTCTACGGGCCCCACTGTGATGTGTGATAGACATACACCCTATCAATTAGACGCACCCTCCCATGATGGGGGACATGCCTAAAAATTAGGCCAATCCATGACTTAGGTGGGCTACACCATAGACAACAATTGAGAGTGAATATCTATATATTCAAGTATTCATGATTGTTTATAGGGCCCACTGAGTTGTGGTTTAGAAATCTAGACCTATCCATTGTATGTGTTCCATTGGGATGAGGGGTCACACCAAGTTTTAGCAGTATCCAAAACTCAAGTGAGCCCCAACAAGTGCTTTTAAATGTTTTAGGCATGATTTCACACTATTTCAAATGGTGTGGACCACTTGAGTTCCGGATATGGTTGAATTTTGGGATATCACATAACCTAGAGGGGACCCATCAAATGCACAGTGTGGATGTCCAATACACATTATGGTGGGGCCCACACAACTCCTTAGCCAATTAGTTGTTATTATCATTATTATTGCTGCTGTTATATTTTTAAGAAATGATCCATTGCTCTCATGACACTGTATTTAGTCCATCATCATCCTCATCTTAAGCTTTATCTTAACCATGGGGTGGGCTCACACAACACTATTTAATTATAATAGTGTTGGTCGGCTCATAGCATTATTGAGTTATAGTGATTTATATATTAATTTTTGTTTTAAAAATAAAATAAAATATTTTAGTTTATTTTCAAAGATAATTGCATCCCAAGTGAGAGAATATAAGACTCCTGTTAGGTGGGCCACACAATCATCATGTTGGAACTGATCATTGATTATTTAGATGGATATGAAAATCTGAGGTGTAAAGACTCATGAGGGGAGAAGTGTGATGAATAAGCTTCTCGAGCACTCCCTTTCTATAAATACTTATAGAGAAAATCTTAGTCCCATTGAGAGGTTTTAATCAGGGTGTAAGGTATAGAAGATCAAGCATCTCCTCTCGACGACAATCGCGACGCGTTTAAGTTTTTCAATTTGAGATCTCAATCATTGTCACTATTAAATTAGATGTGGCCCATTGAGTTGGACACAAATCAGTTGACCGAGTCTGGAGTCTTAAAATCACGGCGTTCCATCTGGGTTGTTGGATCTATTGATCCCAACAATCAATTAGGCCCAACATGCATTTTAGGCTATTGTGTAAAATCTGATACAAACTTATCTCTTTATCTTTCTATTTTAGACTGTGTTTATGCCTTTACATCAATCTTGTCTTTATTTTCAATAGTATTAGATTATGGGATTTAGTTGGGCTGTCTAGGATTATTTTTGCTTGTGAGTCAATTCTCTTCTTCTATTTATGTAGATGTTGTATGACTACTTGAATAAGGAATGAATAATTAAATTTGGAGATTTCCCAAGAAGAAATAAATTTAGTCCATTGATATGATATGTGTAGGAGTGTATCAAAATGACAGTAATGGGGGTAATCTCGTCCATCCATTAGTTAGCCCTTTATTGTATCCATTCATTTTCCAAGCTATACATGGGATCGCTATAACTGACTTATAAGAGTAATTTTGGAACCAGAAATGATCCATGATTGCTCTCAACAAATATGTTGCTCAAAACTATACTGGACCTAAGATTATTGGTGTTTGTCCATTTTATTGGCTATTAATTGGCTCTCTCTCTCTCTCTCTCTCTCTCTCTGGCGGAGCATAAAGAATGACCAAACCTGAGAAAAATTTCATTGATAACCGTCCTTTTAACAGCAAAAGTGGAGGGTTAGGATCATTTGATCAGTGTGATATATATTCCAGCTATGCTTCATCAACGATAAGCCCAACGATTTGGGTTCTCTGGATTGACATTCATGCATGTCATCTATACAGTGGACGAGATAACAACTTAAAATAAGATGGCAAACAACTAATATACAACCTCATCCCCACTTGGAATAGTTTAATTTGGGTATTTTTGGGTTAGTCCAGAGACTAACAGGATTACATGAATTTCAGTTTGGATTGGAATCACATGTGAAAATCAAGCATCCAAATAGGATTAGATGCATGTTAACTCTGAGCCCTGCATTTGGTAATTGATCCACGTAAGTCGGATTCTCCTTGTGTATTAATTGGATTCTCTCC
The DNA here is from genome assembly GCA_003013855.2 of Liriodendron chinense. NCBI lineage: Eukaryota > Viridiplantae > Streptophyta > Magnoliopsida > Magnoliales > Magnoliaceae > Liriodendron > Liriodendron chinense. The sequence continues at coordinate 425,610 of ML058484.1, read as the reverse complement.
TCCCAATCTGGGTCATGATCAACGGCTCCCAATGGTCTCCCGGGACACTTTCTTTCTGCTTGACAGACACTTTGAGTTGACTCATGCCCAGTCGTATTATTCTATTGGTAGACTGAGGGACCAGGATTAGGTAGTGAAGCCCTCACCACCCTGAGTAGTGGCATGGTGACATGGTGAGATTTGATTAGTGGGGCCATAGGCAGTCAAAGATGAGTTCATCTTTCACAGTCGCATAGCCAAACCAATCAAATCTTGCAAAACATCACAACACCATCACTGAGGGCCTGGTGAGGGACTCACTGCCTAATCTGCATCATCCTGTATTTCTTCACTTTCAAACATGCACAATGGGCAGCCAGATCTGAGCTAGTCATCAGGAACTGTTGCCCATGGCCCAGCATCAAGGTACCATGATCGCAAATCATGGTAGTCCAAGTAACAGTTGGGATGCATGCGTGCCCCACCTCATGAAAGGTTGAATCTTGTGCATACATTGGCACATTTGGTAAGAGTAAGAATTTTATAATCTCTCTAAGAGCTTATTTCAAATGATCTTGTATTTAAAATAGACTCATACCAAATCACAAATATCATAGAATTGATGTAAATTGGAATCCTCAGTTGTAATATTTGTGTAACTTATAATCAGAAGGAATTCAGAAGTTATATTTGGATGCTTGGAATTAAAATGCATTGGAATTCTTTAATATATTTATCAAACTTATTTTTTATTAAATAAATTAATTTTAATATGTTAAATTAGTATACATATGTAATAATTAATAAAATATTTATAATAAATCATTAAAATATATATTTTCATTAAGATAAGGTAATTCCAAGCCTCAAGTGAATTATAAACATAAAAATCACAAACGCGCGACTTGCGACGCTGTTAACCGACAGTCCAATTGGCTGTCAATTCCCTTCAGAATTTATCATTTACAACAATTCTTTGAAGATGATACTGATGTTGTTTTCCTTACATGCTACCACAATTTATTAATTAAAGATAATCAAATATGATTAGAGAAGTTAACCACACAATATGTCTAATATTTATTTTATTTACTATACAGAGATGTGATCCAATGCTCTTATAGCACTATTACTTGCAGTGCTACGAGTGGACAATCCAATTGACTGATCTGGACCGTCCATGAGGATCATAACTTTTTCCTTGAGCTACCAACAAAACTTCACACCAATCTGATTATTCAATCCATCGGTAGCCATTAACTTTCCTAGCCATGGATGGGATGTGTAGGACTGTCCGATAGAAGCAATCCTCGGAGCCATAATCAATCCATAACAGGTCCCGACAAATATATGGTTCAAATTAGCAATTAGACACTGTTTTATAAGCAAACTTGACCGTCCATCTAAAGGCCATTAGTTCGATGCTTAGAATTGTTTGATTGGTGTAATTTTTAAATGGTAACCCATGAAATCTATGCTACGCTTAGTGTACGGTTCAGATCGATTAATTGGACTTTCAAACTGCCCCGATGCAACTAGAAGCACAATAACTTATGTTACTTCCATGAACAACCTTTTCTAAGTTCCATATTGGCACGTGAGAGTAACGTAGAACCTGCATGGGCACACGTGCCATGATGATAAATGATAGTGATTCAGAGATGGAGGAGAAGGCATTTATTTATTTTTTATTTAATTACAAAACCTCAGCAATTGATAATGATAGATTATAGACTGATAGGTGCCATTTAAAGAATGGTACATGGACGTACATCGTCATATATGATCATGACAAGCTGACACTTGTCGCAACATGAAGGCAGTGGCGGTTTTGGATCGGGTTTTTTCGTTTCGGCCGGTTTGGGTGGATCGGGCTTAACGGGTCCGATGCTGATGATTTCGATCAGCTTCCCCATCTTCTTGAGACGATTGGCCACGCACACTGGATCAACGTCCCCGATCACCGTTAGTGTCCCCTTTGCCTCATCCACAGCCAACTCATTTATCCCTGCCAAATCAATTCAAAATGTTTCATCTAGACCAAGCAAGATTTTGGTTAAAAGACTCACTAACTCGGAATGACTCATCTAGTCACCGAGTCGAATCGCAACTCGCCCTAGTTAGGCATAAACTGGACCCAAGTCAGTGGTGTATCATCAGGGTGACTTTGGGGTGTTGACCTGGATTGGCCCCACCAAATCTGAGTCGACTTAGATGAGTTGCATCCGACGGGTCATCATCATTTAAGCCTTCTTTCAATAAACCAGGGCAGCTGTAAGTAAAACCATTGGTCCTCAAGTCTTTTCTTAACACCTGCACCATATAAGACCCGCTGCATCTTTGACCCATGTGTGATATACAAGTAACAACTTTCTCCCACTAATCCAATTCGCTCGTTGAACTTGGGCCATTCATCAGGTGTGGCCCACCTAAACATGTTGTGAGCCGTGTTCATTTTTTCAAGTAGACCACACTTGCATGAGAAAAAAAATGGCCAGTTAACGTGCACTCATGACGTACCTGATCAGCCGGCCAGCTTGGTTTTTCTGCCTTGAAATGTTCACAGTGGGCCCAACTGATGAATGGCACGGATCTCACACAAGTATAGATTCAGCGTAAGTGTAGCTTATGATTAGCCAAAAGATCCAAAACTCAAAATAAATGAGGGTAGCCCACCTGGAAGTTTAGCTACAGCTTTGAGAATGTTGGTCTTGCACTTGAGGCAGTTGATGCATACTTTCAAAACCGTTTTCTGCATAGAGATATGAATGAGAAGAGAAAGAGGTGACCAGAAATTCGGTGCACTGATTTGCAGAACATGGGCTTACGTACCTTCATCGTCACACCAACTGTAATGCAGATTATCAAGGTCTGCCTCAGATCGAGAATGGCAATTGGAGTTTTATAGGATTTTGACATGAGAGAGAGAGAGAGAGAGAGAGAGAGAGAGTTGATGTGTCCCACTCTCCCCGAGATGGTGTGGGACAATATATGCGGGGCCCATCATGATGTTTGTGTGACATCCACTCCGTCCATCAGTTTGAGTAGCTCATGCTAGATCAGAAATCCAAAATCGAGTCAGACCCAAAACTCGGATGGGGCACGCCAAAGGAAACAATGGGGATTGAATGCCTGCCATTGAAAACTTTGTGGTATACAGAAGTTTTAGATCCGGCTAATATTTATAATTTTAGTTCATCCTAGTGGGAATCACTTAATGAACGACTTGGATGGCATATAAACATTACTGCGAGCCTTGGGAAGATTTCAACGGTGGGCATTTCCGTCCCCTCTCTTTCCTGTCGTGCGGCCAATTAACATTTCGATCTACGTCATTTGACGTCCTAACATGAGCCGGTAGAACTGATGAATAGATTGGATTTATCATGTGGGCCCCAAATAGCTTCCGCGTTCTGGGGCTAGTGTCGGCCGGAGCCGATTAGGTGTTCCCCGGCTAACACCTTAGTAGGTGTTGCCCGGACTGTGGGGCTCACCTTGATGTAAGTGTTGTATATCCACGCCGTCCATCGGTTTTTAAAGATCATTTTAGGACAGTTCACAAAAACTGAAGGATATAAAAATCTCAAGTGGGCCACACCACAGGAAAGAGTGGTGATTGAACGCCCACCATTAAAAATTTCCTTAGGTCCAAAGTAATGTTTATTTGCCATCGAACCTATTGATAAGGTCATACAGACCTGGATGAAGGTAAACCACAAATATCAGATTGATTCAAAACTTTTGTGGCGTTCAAGAAGTTTTTAAGGGTAGGAATTCAATTCTTAATGTGTGGTCCACTTCTGATTTGGATCTGCTTCATATTTGGGACCATTCCATAAAATGAGCTGGAAAAACTGATGTCCAGCATGGATATGCAACACATACATCACGATAGGCCCCACGTTAAGCGTACCACCCACTAACGTGTTACTCGGGGAGAGGACGACATGCACAGTTCTTCCTGGGTTTTCAGCTTGTAGAAGTGGGGTCCATGGTTCATTGATCTAGACCATACGTCTGTTGTCCCTTGGAGTAGATGGACCATCCCTAAAAAAGATCTCCTAGTTTCAAAAATCCTAGCTACCCATTTTGGGCCTTTCATCAGTTTGAATGTGGACCAGTGCATTCCAGGCCACTATTAGGATTGTCCTGTTGTGGAGATTTTTCAAAGCATGCACTACCTCAGTTCCAAAGAAAGAAAACCAATGGTCTTGATCACTGAAGGTGGGCTCCACTTGTCAAAACTGAAAACTCGAGTACAATTTGCAATATCCTCGGGTTGTGGTCCATGCAATTCCTATTCATAAGTTGATTATTAAGTGGGGACCATGGCAGTCGTCCAATTTAAAATCAGACCAGCCATGATTGCTGTATTGCAGCTTGTCCTCTATGTTCTTCTTGGAGGTTTGATAATTCCACACGCTTGCACGTGTTTAGGATCTGAGACTTCCATCAAGTGAGCTACATTGTTTAGATTTCCTGGCATGAAAATCAGGCCATTTCAGATCTAAGGTGGGTCACAACATATCAAAACAAATGAATGGCTAGAAAAAAAAAATGTAACCGTCAATTATACTTAGTAAATTGTGGCACACCTGAAGAGTAAAATTATCTGATCTTTTAGGATAAAGATCTAAGCATTATTTCCAGACTAATGGAAAGTTCAGATCTCCCACACATGTTCATATTTGCCCATATACCCCCGTGTGGAATTAGCAAACCTCTGCATTAGCATTTAAGAAAAAAATAGAAGAAAAGAAATGTATAAAAAGCAATCCAATAATAATAATAATACACGTCCTTTGTAGACTTCAACAACAGCAGTAGCTTTAACTGATTTATTTATATCCCACAAGTAGTTTTACACATAGTTGACTTAGATAGTTTAAGGCCCAATATGCACATGATTATTTGATGGTGGCCCACTAAGAAAGCTGCATAAACAATATCTTATTTTCATAATTTTTTTCTTCTATTTTGGACCCATGCGTCATGGACAGTATGTGTATCCTGTTCGAGGCGCTAAGATTCTAAAATGTTCACATGGCACGTTTTAGTAGGACCGTCGATCGGTGGGCCTGGGTCAACCAAAATCTAAATTTTCAATAGGCCTAGCCTATTAGACAGGACTGACCAGTTCAATATCCGGCCAAAGCCGACTCTAGGCTTACCTGTTGACAGCCGGATGTGTTAGTGAGGACAGCTCCCAATGGGCCAATAATCAATTCAGGCCCAGCCCATGTTGTGGAATGACGTTGCACCCACCTAATCATGATTCTAAAAGATAATATTAATGTTTTGAAAGGGAAGTGGATTTAAATTCACAAGTATTTTAAAAGCAAGCACTTGGGTCAAATAAATAGTTTGTTGCTAAGAAGAAAACTTCCATACTCCGGAAGTGTGTGATGCATCATGCTCATGACCTAGAAATTCTGAACTTGGCATATGCTTTAACTCAAATTAGACCATCCAAATTGGAACTACTTCAGATGGGTCAATTAACAAAATAAATAAATATCTGGACTACTCGTTGGGTTGGGTTGGGTCTGCTGCATGCATTCCCTGGCCCACAAAATGAGACTGCTCTACTCACAGGTGGGCTACACTTTTATTCTAAGATTTGACGGTAGGGAAGAAATTGAGAGATGGTCCATATCAATGTAAGTAGCGGCCATGTTAGCTCGTGGCCTACCTAATGTGGGGAGAGACGAAAAATAAACATGGTGTAACAGGGAAACCCCAACTATCCAAAATCATCTCAGCCATCCATAAGTAATCACATGGACCAGTCACACATAAACGAGTTATCAGAGCTTCTTGGCATCATCCCAACCGTACAACCCACTCTCCACTGCCTCCAAGATTCACTTTTTTCGCATGAACGATTTCCAAATGCCATTTTCATGTTCAAGCATGGGCTTTGCATCTATGTAACCATCCACATATGGGGGTGAAATGAAATGGACCAAGCTGGCTCGAGCCCGGCCCATTTTGTGATGGATTGAGCTAAATATTAGATCCCATGGGCTGGACGCAGACACAAGTTTCAACGGAGAATAGCTAATTGGGGTTGGTGTGGGCTTTGGATATGCATATAGGCTCATCAAGATAGCATTGCCTGTCCCAAAGTACTGAAGACAATCAATCAGGTTGGCCTGGCCCCAGGGGGACCCAAATTGACCCGGTTTTGGGCCATTTTTGAGATGGACCTAGAAGCCTATGGATTAAGCCTTAGAGACAGATTTGAAGCCCTACTAAATAGGCAGGATCCACCTTTAGGTCCGAGAGCTCAGGCCTAGGCACAATTGCACTCCCGTGGGCTGTCCGAGGCCTGGACTTGGGTTTGACCCACCCAATTGCAACCGTACTTGCAACCTGATATCACCATTTGAGAAGTAGATACGTTGAATAAAAAAGGAATGAATAAAGAAAAAATGAAGCCGTTTACAAGAGTCGAAGAAGTAGGACAGTCAATGGCCTGGGCTGAGGTCTATCCAAGCCCAGATCGCGAGGAAATCCTACCTATGCCCCAACCCGGCCCATGATGATTATGCATTGCCTGAGCCTGAGTTCAGCACGAGCCCAAACCCATCCACCCACTTTTTCGCAAGATCTGGGTTGTTCATTGAGTGTACCCAAACATACATGATATATGACCAAAAAATGCCCTTGAAATCCTAAAAGGGCCAATGCTGCTAATGGGTCCACAATGGAGCTCAACTCTGGCCTAGTTATTAACGGGCTTAAATTTTAATCCGGGCCCAGTCCTTGGGGCTAGTAAGCCAAACCAAGCCCAACCCGATGCAGGTCAGGCCATGGTTGTAAAATTCGGTGGGTGGTCTGGAAACTTGGCTGAGTCAACCAACTCGACCAGATTTTGATTCGGACTTGATTCCTCGACTGAGTCACTCAGCCAGTCAACTGTTTGACTTTACATAGCCGCTACCCTTGCTGCTCAAAGTGTAGCTTTGTTTCCTTTGCATATTTTAATAGTTTATAATTTAAGATTTTCTCACTGTCTAAAACCTCATTTCCAATGTTAAAAGTAAATGTTATGCTCGTAATAATAAGACAATGGGACATCACTCACACATGTTGAAAACATAAACAAGAATTGCGAAGGAGTTTTAATGAGCAGAGGTATTAGTTAAAAAAATAAATACAAATAAAAAACACTCACCTTCAGTACTAAAGTGTAGCATGGTGCTTTTAACAAAATATAGCCGAAAGTCGGACTCCTTATCCGGGCAATCAACAAATCCTCATCTATGTGGGTAGAGTCCAGCTCCAATAATAATTGTTAAACTCTGCATCAACTATGCATCAATTATGAAGATCATAAAACTTAATTTTGAATGCATACTTGAATTACAGTAGATTGCTTGGATGTAAATAAATGAACTTGACCTTCTGCGAGGGCTGGCAACGGGTCGCGTTGAGCCAGGTTCGTGTTGTGTTGTGTCAAAAAATTTCTCACTCAAACCCAACCCATTAACTAACAGGTCAAAAATCTAGAAACTCAAACCCATTCGTTAATTTAATAGGTTACCTGCACCCTAACCCGTTTCGAGTTGGGTACGAGTTGACTCGCTACACTATCAACCCATCATGAAAATGAACCCATTTGACCCTGTCATATGAGAAACGCATCAACCTAAATAAGCAGCGAGGTTTCCATTAACAACTTTTTACTTTCCTACATGATAGTTTTTTGAAATTCCATTGAAATTAACAATTTCAAAATGAAGCCATTCATAGCATAACATTCTTTTTTAAAGAGGGGAGATCAGCTTGCCTTTAGGAAGGCTAGAAATCAACATCCATCCACGTCATTGTTCAACTCCAATATGTTCAATAGAGATGGGGTGTTGGGCTGTGCCTCCGTGGGCAAAGAGATGGAGAAGGGGCTCAATTCAATAAAGATATTGGGGTGTGGCCGTGTAGGGCCATGGGCAGAAAGATGGAGAAAACTCCTTGAGAGAGAGAGAGAGAGAGAGAGAGAGGTGATGATGATGATGGAGTGTTCCTCCTCATATGAGAGGAGAGAGTGTAGTTTTGGGGTCATCTGGTACCCTACCTAGATCGGGCTACCTAAATTTCCTAGGATGTAGCAGTTGGTTGTTAGACCATTTTAAACAGTTTTGGGCGCCCTACACTGTTGGGTCAGACACCCTACAATTGAGTTCAGGCGACCTACATGTGGTGATCGGGCGCCCTAAACTTGATGAAATTTCTTAGTTTGTCTTTGAACAATTTTTTGCCATTATTGGACACCGTACAGTGTCTTGTCAAGCGCCTTACAGTGCACGAAACAGCAATACATAGTTTTCTATTTGGGCTCAAATTCCAGTTCGAGTGTTATCTGTGCAGAATTAGGGTAGAATAGAGATTCCTACACGTTCAGAGAGAGAGAGAGAGAGAGAGAGAGAGAGAGAGAAGAAAAAAGAGAGGAAAATTGAAGAGTGAGAAAGCCGTGTCCGTAACGATCCATCCGCGACACTGGTTCGTTCGTAGCCTCCTCCAAGTTCCTCATATCGATGAGATCTCTCTCGTTTTGTTTTCTTTGATTATAATCCACCTAAGGGTGAAGAAAATCGGATCCAAGCATGTTATAATTAGCTCGTGATTGTTGTGTAATAAGTTCTTATATAGTGATTGTTTGTCTGGACGAGGTCCCATGGTTTTTACCTCTATTTAAGGGTTTTCTACATAAAAACTAGTGTATTGTAGTCGTGGTTGATTGTTTATTTTTCCGCATTCATATATCCCATAATTCAAGTCGGTTAGGGTTGTGAGATCTTGAAGTTTGTGTATCCGTCCCAACAAGATAGAGACGGCGAGAGTCTTATTGGCTGTTTTAGCTCAGCTTAGGGTTTTCTCACCACACTAAGGGTAATTATCAAAATGCCCTCACTAACAGGTAAAACGAGTTTCATGGGTGAAACACTGAAATGAACCGTTATAGTAATGGGTCTTAACAGGCCAACCCATTAGTGACTGACACGATAAGGCTAGACTCAAATATTGGTTTTTTTTTTGTGCGGGTTGGCGCGTTGTGTGAAATTTTACCAGGCCTACCTTTAGCCCCTTATATACTTATAAAAATCTTTTGAAATGGTATTGAGTTTTCTATATATATGGGTAAAGAGATTATAAATAAAAGAGTAAAATAGTTTTCCATCGTAACCATTTGTGAGCCTCCATACTAGATCCAGTCCATGTTCATCCGTATTACTTAGCATAGTCCAAGCGTACCACCCCCAACCTTATTGCATTGATCATAATCACTATAGGGCCCTGCCAGTATTACTCAATCTAAATAATCAAATGGTCAGGTCATCCTAACCATTATCTAGTCTCCCACTGATCTTTTATATCCTTCATTTTGGTTTTGAGAGAATTCCTGTGTAAAGCAGTCCCCCACAGCATGGTCGGAAACAGTATCACCATTCTGTAGATGCGGTGGCATCTTTTATCTGATGGTCCACAACTTGGCAGGTGATCCGTTGGACTCAATGCCTTTTCCTTCTGAAAACATGAAATGGGCCTTTATATAATACACCATAGTAGTCCTTGTGCAACATGGGCAATGGCAGAAAATCCTCTCATCTACAACTTCTGAAGATCATTCAGAAACGTAAAAAGGAATTTTCTGAAATTTAAGTATGAATCATGGGTGGTTTGTGGTGACATTGGGTCTTATCATGGGCTTTTCATGAAGTTTGTTTGTGTGGGTGGATGGATTGTCTTTCTTCTTCTTTTCCCTTTTGACTTATGTTTTCCTTGTTTGGGTTTTCATTTGTGAGAAGATGCCTTGCTGGAAATGAGAATTGCTTAGAACAAAAAAGAAATGATGGTTTTTGGGAAGTTGGAGGGCCCCAAAATCAAGTGGTTGTACATTGTTTTCTTGGATGGTCCCTGGATACTTAAGGGTCCGACTAGGGTTGGACACTGCACAATGAACCCACACGGTTAGTCACACGATACACCCACCCACCGGTGGGGTGAGTGTGTCTCCTTGGCATTTCGAACCCGAGAACTGCTGTTGAAACGCCTAGGCATCTTCCAGGTGGGCTAGCAGGCGAGACACCTTGACTCCTAATGTTCGACTAAAAATAGGGAAGGTGGCGAGTTTTATGACCCTTGATCCAATGTGTAGTGTCCATGGATTATCTGTTTTGCCAAAGTGGGGCTTATGGGTCAGTGATCTAGACTGTTGATTTGATTGGCTTCTTTATGGATATTCGACCATGATTGAGAGAGCTATTTGATTGGAGAATTCTATCCCAATGGTTGATGCCTTGCAAATGGACAATTGAGAGTTCGTGCACCGAGAGCTATTTGGGTGAAGCTCTCATGAGATCCACCCCGTCCATTGGGTAGGTTGCTTCATGTTCATCTTGGAACCCAAAATTCATTCCCATCCAGAATTCATATAGGCCACACTTTAGGAAAAGGTTGGGATGTGTGCGCAATTACTTTTGTGTAGGGCCAACCGTGGTGCATGTTTGTATGCCATCTAATCCATTCATCTTGTGTGCCTCATCACGATGAAAGAATTATAAAAAAATCACACTACTTCAATACGGGCCATACCACATGAATTTAGAGGATTTTAGTTATAGCAATCTATATGTGGTTAAAAGAGTCGGTGACTTGGACCAACTCGTCCGTTCTTGATTCCAGTTGTGGCTCACTGCATTGGGCATTAATCGATTTGACAGAGTCTAGAGTCCTAAAACCATGATGTTCTTGTTGCTTCTACACACTTTGATTATTTAATCAATTGATTTTTACTATCAACACGTATTTATGAGATTTAGTTGGGTTAACGTCTAGGATTATTGTTTGCTTGTGAGCCAGTCTGTTCTTTTATTTATGCAGATGTTGTATGACTAATTGGATAAGGAATAAATAAATAAATTTAGAGATTTCCCTTGAAGAAATCAAATGAAGCCATTGATAGCTATCAAAATCACACTAATAGGATAATCGTGTCCATCCATTAGTTAGTCCTTTTGTGTATCCATTCATTTTCCAAGCTATACATGGGGATCGTTATGACTGACTTATAGTAGTAATTTTAGAACCATAAACGATCCATGATCGATCTCAGCAAATAAGTTGTTCAAAACTCTACTAGACCTATGATCATCAGGATTGTCCATTTTATGGACTATTAATTATTGGATGTTAGCACCGTAAAATATTTGCATGGTAGCCTATAAAATCTTTAATTAGGTGGTCCGAGTGTGCCCATGCAACTACTAGTAGCAAAATAACTCTGAGTGTGTGTGTTTGGGGGGGGGGGGGGGGGGGGGTTCTCATTATTACTTCTTTACCCCGTTTAAAATTCATTGTAATTCCAACATCGAAAATCATTCCAAAAGAAGTAGTTTAAAATTTTGGACCCCACCGTGATATATATGATATATCCGCTCCGTCCATTAGTTTACTTGAATATTTTAAGACATGAACAAAAAAAATGAGGCTGATCCAACATTCAAGTGGCCCACACCATAGGAAATAGTGGTAATAAGAAGTTTTTAACGATAATTGTTGGATTCCATTTTTCCTTAATGTGTGGTCTACCTGAGGATTGGATTTGCTTTATTTTTTTATCTATGCCCTGTGTTCATTTGCCAAAAAAGATGGATGGTGTGGATAAGCCACATATATAACAGTGAGCCCCACCTATATTTCACATTCTCCTCCGGTTTAGCTATACAAAATTAGTCAGTCAAATCATATATGGGAACAGTGTAGGAATTACCTAGGAAATAATCATTATACATTTATTTTACATTTACCCGAGAATTGGATGACCAAACATGTTAACTATTTCATTGATAGCAGTCCATTTAACAGACAACAAATGGATAGTTAGGATAATTGGATCAATGTAACATTCCAGCCATGCTCCGTCATTGATAAGCCTGACCATTTGGGTTATCTGGATTAACATTCATACATGTCATCTATACAATGCAAGAGATACCACAAGTTAAAATAAATATGGCAAACAACTAACCTACCCTTGTCCAATTGGGATAATCTAATTTGGGTATTTTTTATTAGTCCAAGATCTAACATGATTTCATGAATTTCAGCTCGGATTGGAATCACATGTGCGTGGGAACCGGTGAATTTAAACCATGAAAATAATGCATGCAAATAGGCTTAGATGCATAACTTTAAGCCCTGCATGCGATAATTGATTTACATGATTCATTTTATCCTTGGGTATTGGGTGCTAGCTCTCCTCCTAATGTGCCTCATGATCAATGGTTCGGATAGACTCTTGGGACTCTTCCTTTTTATTTGACCGAGTCTTCGAGTTGACTTAATGAGTCATACTGAGTCAAGACCAAGTCTCTTGATCATTGAGTTTCATGATAACTAAGCCCATAATCCCGTTGAGTTTAGTTGTTTCGGCTGAATTTGTAGTTGAGCAAACTAAACTATGAGTATATGAATTTTTAATATAATTGTTATAAGACCTTTCAGAACCCAATTTTCATTTTCTTTTCTTTTTAACACCCACACCTCACACACTCACATGTATCCACACCACATGGGTGCTCGATCCTATGATCTCAGTGTTGAAACAAAAACTCTCTACTACTCAGCCATGAATTGGACCCTTTAACTCAAATAATAATAATAATAATAATAATAATAATAATAATAATATTATTATTATTATTATTATTATTATTATTGTTGTTGTTGTTGTTGTTGTTGTTGTTGTTGTTGTTGTTACACATCCCGGCTACATTATATGGTGTATGGCTCAAGCATGCAACCAATTTTTCATTTCATATTAAAAATTTACAAATGAGTTTCCATTTGAGGGGAAAGCTGCTTCCCTAGCGGTTTAACACACATGCAGGCCATGTGCCATGTGTTCGAAATACAAGTTGTTAACCATTGAATTTTTGCTCGGGTGGGCCACAACTTACATTTTAATGGGAGTTGTTGGTATGCTCTGGACAGGTAAAACTTTATAATTAAAACGCCCTCCTAATTAGGTGCCGCTCTAGCTTCAGAATCACACTCTCACTCGCTTTTTTGTATCTTAAAAGAGACTTTTTTTTCTCCTATATTCAAGTGAGTGAGCATTTCTAACTGGTGGGTCCAATAACTAGTGCCATTACCTTGGTTTCGCTTGCATTTGTGGAAAAGCAATGCTTTTTTGGTCCAAATGGCTGGCTTAACTGACTTTGACTTGAGACTTCTCCTGTCTTCTATTGACGAGAAGCACTGGATTAACACGTGTGTGTGTGTGTGTGTGTGGGGGGGGGGGGGGGGGGGGGGGGGGGCTTAAAGGCATATTTGATTTTCCTGAGAAATAGAAATTCACTGGAAACAAATTATTATTACTTCTTTACCCCGTTTGAAATTCGGTGTAATTCCTACCTCGAAAATCGTTCTAAAAGAAGTAGTTTAAAATTATGGGCCCCACCATGACATATATGATATATCTGCTTTATCCATTAGTTTTACTTGAATATTTTAAGACATGAACCAAAAAATGAGGCTGATCCAACATTCAAGTGGCCCACACCATAGGAAATAGTGGCAAAAAGAAGTTTTTAACGATAAATGTTGGATTCCCTTTTTTGCTGGGGTGTGGTCCACCTGAGCATTGGATTTGCTTCATTTTTTACTTCATGCCCTGTGTTCATTTGCCAAAAAAGATGGATGGTGTGGATAAGCCACATATATAACGGTGAGCCCCACCTATATTTCACATTCTCGTCCATCTTAGCAACATAGTCAAATCATATGTGGGGAACGGTGTAGGAATTACCTGGGAAATAATCATTATACATTTATATTGCATTTACCCAAGAACTGGATGACCAAACCTGCTAACTATTTCATTGTAACAGTCCATTTAACAAACAACAAATGGATGATTAGGATAATTGGATCAGTGTAATATTCTAGCCATGCTCCATCAACGATAGGCCCAACCATTTGGGTTATCTGGTTTAACATTCATGCATGTCATCTATACAACGGAAGAGATACCACGAGTTAAAATAAAGAAGGCAAACAACTAATCTACCCTCGTCCACTTGGGATAATCTAATTTGGGTATTTTTGGATTAGTCCATAAGCTAACATGATTTTATGAATTTCAGCTCGGATTGGAATCACATGTGCGTGGAACGGGTGAGTTTAAACCATGAAAATCAAGCATCCAAATAGGCTTAGATGCATAACTTTAAGCCCTGCATGCGGTAATTGATCTACATGATTCGTTTGCTAGCTCTCCTCCTAATGTGCCTCATGATCAATGGTTCGGATAGACTCCTAGGACTCTTCCTTTGTATTTGACCGAGTCTTCGAGTTGACTTAATGAGTCACACTGAGTTGAGACCAAGTCTCTTGATCATTGAGTTTCATGATAACTCAGCCCAAAATCTCGCTGAGTTGAGTTGTTTCGGCTGAATTTGCAGTTGAGCAGACTATGAGTATATGAATTCTTAATATAATTGGATTCGTAAGACCTTTTGGAACCCAATTTTCTTTTCTTTTCTTTTTCTTTTTCCTTTTAACACCCACACCTCACACACTCACATGTACCCACACCACATGGGTGCTCAATCCTATGATCTCAGTGTTGAAACAGAAACTCTCTACCACTCAGCCATGAATTGGACCCTTTAACTCAAATAATAATAATAATAATAAATTATTATTATTATTATTATTGTTGTTGCTGTTGTTGTTGTTGTTGTTACACGTCCTAGCTACATTACATGGTGTATGGTTCGAGCATGCAATCAATTTTTGATTTCATATTAAAAATTTACAAATGAGTGTCCATTTGGGGGGAAGCTGCTTTCCTAGCGGTTTAACACACATGCAGGCCCCGTGCCATGTGTTCGAAATGCAAGCTGTTAACCACTGCAATTTCTGGCTGATGGATGCCCGGGTGGGCCACAACTTACGTTTGAATGGGAGCTGTTGTATGCTTTGGACAGGTAAAACTTTAAAGTTACAACACCCTCATAATTAGGTGCCGCTCCAGCTTCAAAATCACACTCTCGCTCGCTTCTTTGTATTTTAAAAGAGGCTTTTTCTACTCCTATACTCAAGTGGGTGAGCATTTCTAACTGGTGGGTCCAATAACTAATGCCATTATTTTGGTTTCCGCGGACGGTTGTGGAAAAGCAATGCTTTTTTGTTCTAAGTAGATGGCTTGACTGACTTTGACTTGAGACTTCTCCAGTATGCTGTTGACGGGAGAAGCTCTAGATTAACACGGCACTCCTTTTCTACTGCCATCCTCTACAACCGTGTTTTAGGCTGTGATCCTGTGGGGTCCACCATGTTCTATATGTAAAATCCACTACGTCTTATAAGTTGTATACTTCCGATCATCTTCCATCGAACCCGTTAATCACGTGTATCTCACCAGGATAAATAAATAAATTAAAAAAAGGCAAAAATCATCCTGATGCAAAACTCAGGCAGGCCACCCCTTGTAAATTTATCAGTTGTGGTAGCAATTTTACATTGTTCCCATTAGACTTGCTACTTTTTAATCTAGATTATCTTCTGTATGTACGGTCCAGATAATGGTTCTCACCTGATGGATGGAGCGGATTATATATATATATATATATATATATATATATATATATATATATATATAAAAGGTGGACCCCGTGGAGATGGGCACGGATTGCCTGCGGAAGCCTTTCGCAGGCATCTCCTGCACAAGGAATCTAGGTGGGGCCCACCGTGAGGTTTGTGAGAAATCTACGCCATCCAACCGTATCTTGAGATCATTTTAGGCGTTGCGACCAAAATTGAACGGGATTCAAGACTTAAGTGGGCCGAAAACATGACGATTGAACTTCCACAGTTGAAATATTTGTGGGCCACAGAAGTTTCGAATCAGGATAATACTTGTGTTTTCAGTTCATCTCAGTAGGAATGACATTATGAACGGTATGGATGGCATATAAACATCACTGTGGACCCCATAGAGGTTTCAACGATAAGAATTTCCTTACATATCTTTTGCTTTAGTGCGGCCCACTTGAGTTTTGGATCCCGTTCATTTTTGGTCGCAACGCCTAAAATGATCTCACAAAACGGTTAGACGGCGTAGATTTCTCACAAACCTCACGGTGGACCCCACCCAGATTCCTTGCGCAGGAGATGCCGGCCAAAGGCTTTCGCAGGCAATCCGCGCCCCATGGAGATTGGGTGTTGTAGATGATTCTTGTTTCCCACGTTTTCACATTTATTTCAGGGTCTTAGGTTGCATTATTTTATGGGTAGAGTTAGGACGCGGATTAGGTAGTGAGGACCCCACCGGTTGTGTGGTGACATGGAGATTGGGTACACTTAGGACGAGGATTAGGTAGTGAGAGGGCCCCACCGGTTGTGTCGTGACATGGAGATGGGTACACATAGGACGCGGATTAGGTAGTGAGGGCCCCACCGATTGTGAGATTTGATTAGTAGGGCTGTCAGAGATTGGCCCTATGCTGTCCTAAATAATTTAGAGCTATGTCTTTGGCAGCATATGTTTCCTTAGCATATGGTTCCACCAATCAATGTATGTTCACAACAGGCCCCACCTCATAAAATGTTAGATATTGTGCTCTTTTTTTTTTTTTTCTTTTTTTTATAGGTTGATTCACACACCCCACATTGTTATATACCCACCCACGCCTGTTAGTCGCATCACAATGTCAGCCACCCCCACTATTAGAGGAATTGATACCATGACCTCAATGTTGAAAAGAGGCTATCTTCACTTAGTCTGCCATATATGTTAGGTCTTGTGCATGCATTGGCACATGCGAAAGAGTGGAAATTCAATAATTACTCTAAGGGTTTATTTAAGAGCTTGTATTTGAAATAATTTGAATCCGAATCACAACTACAATAGAATTGATGTAAAATAATCATACATCTGTGATATTTAATTAATATATAGAATAATTATAATAAGCCCATTTAAATATATACCAAGCGGCTATAAAATCAAGAATTACAAATGCCTTTCACAGTGCTGTTAGCTGACAGTCCAATTAACTGTCAATTCTCTTCAGCATTTATCATTTGCAACAGTTCTTTGGAGAAGATAGTGATGTTGTTTTCCTTATAATCTTTTATAGTTTATTAATTAAAGATTATCAAATATGATTAGAGAAGTTAACCACACACCGTGTCTGATGTTTATTTTATTTATTAGATGTGATCCAACCATCTTAGTACACAATTACTTTCAGTGCTACTAGTTGGACAGTCAAATTGACTGATCTCGACCGTCCATGAGGAGAATGACTCATTTTTCGAGCTAACGATAAAATCTCATGCCAATCTGATTATTTGATCCATCGGTAATTATTCACTTTCCATGCGTTGAACAGTATGTGACGGTCTGATAGACGCAATCCTCGGAGCCATAATCAATCCATAATAGGTCCCAACAAATAAATGGCTCAAATTGTCGATTGAATACAGTTTTTTATAAGGAAAATTGACCGTCCATGTAAAGGCCATTGGTTCGATGCTTGCAATTGTCTGATTGGTGTGATTTTTACATGGTAATTAACCCATGAAATTTAAGCTACACCTGGTGTACAGTTCAGATCGATTGTTTGGACTTTCAAAATGCCCCAACACAACTAGGAGCACTATAACGCAAGTTGCTCTGAGAGCACCCAATCATCTCTCTTTATACAGGCTCGCCTTAGTCCCTAGGGTGTGAGGCTCGCTCATGCATGAACACCCTTGACAAATCGTCCACCACTTGATCTAAAAGCTCGGGCTGATGGAGGATTGTGTATCAATGTATATAAATGGACTTTAACACTCTCCCACGTGTGGGTAGAGGTGGGCAACGATCCAGGCCGAGTGGAGTTAGCCCTAGTTTGATTTGGCTTGTTTTTGTGCACTACCGTAGTTTGTGGATCGGCTTGGTTTGAGTTTCGGCCGACTTATGCGGCCTGAGTTTGGTTTGCTCTAGAAAAATTTGGTGCGAGCTGGGATCAGTTTGGTCGAAATTTCGAACCGAGCCGAAGCCGTAGTTCAAACAGGCGGCGACTCTTTTTTTGCTTATTTATTTAAATAGAAAAGAATTTAAAAAATTAGAATAAAAAAATAAAGCACAAAAGTATTTTACTATATGATGTTTAACATCCTCCAAAGGAGTGTAGCTTCAAAATAGACATGTAAGAACATTTTCCTAACAAAAGTACATGAGCATAATTTTACAAATGCAAGGAAACAAAGTGCAGTCATGTATATGTAGTATGTATTATCCATGTTGTCCATCTATTTTACATATCATTTTAGGACATAATCTCAAAATGGAATCATATCCAAAGCTCAAGGGGATCACATCATAGGAAACAATGTGCTTACAATCTACTGAGCCAAATCAAGCCGAGTTGAATCAAATTGAGCCGAGCCGGTACTACCCTAGTTTGAGCTTGGTTTGTTTTTTCAAACGAGCTTGACTCCGAGGCTTGATTTGGTTTGAACTTCCATTTGAACCAATCCAAGCCAAGCTTTTTCAAACCAATCTGAGCCGAGCTTTCGAGGTGGCTTGATTTGTGCCCAGCTCTACATGCGGGCGAAACTCGATCCGCATGAAAATAACAAGGGTGGAGGTACACTCACACCATAAATAGGCTGGACTTAATTTTCCTTGCTCCCAATGGGAGAATATATTACCGATACATATTTGCTACTCCCGAGATTCAAACACAAGACTTTTCGCTATGATACCATGTTAAACAAGAACTTGATATAAAAGTTCAATCTAATTTTTATATAAAAACTACTTGATCTAAGTTTTATTTTTGCGCGTGCGAGGAGCGTGGAACTTGCATGGACGCACGTGGGATGATGATACTTAATAGTGATGAAGAAATGGAGGAGAAGGCTTTTATTTTTATTTGTACTTAAGTACATAACGGGGGCGTTGAAATGTGCCATTTAAAAAATGATACATGGACGTGCATAATCGTCATATATGTAGCTGATCGAGACAAGCTCACACTTATCGCAAGATGGAGGTAGTGGCCGTTTCGGACTTTTGGGTTTGGGTGTATTGGTGTTGGGTTTCGGTTGGTCAGACTTAGCGGGTCCAACACTGATGATTTCGACCACCTTCCCAATCTTCTTGAGCCGATTGACCACGCACACTGGATCGACGTCCCCGATCACCGTTAGTGTCTCCTTTGCATCATCCACAGACATCTCATCTATCCCTGCCAAATCAATTCAAAATGTTTCAGCTAAACCAAGCAAGATTTTGTCTATTTTTCTCTACAAGTAGGATCATGGCTAAAAGACTCAGCAACTCGGAATGACTCGTCTGGTTTCGAGTTGAGTCGCAACTCGCACTAGTTAGGCATGAGAATTGGCCTGGGTGAATCATCAGGGTGTTGAACCGGATTGGTCCCACCAAATCTGAGTCATTTGGTGTAGTTAGAATCTTGTTACACCATTCATTCTGTATATATCTGTACCTATCTCCGACTCACCTGTATCTTCGACCCATGTGTAATATACAAGTACCATCTTTTACAACTAATCCAATTCCCTCATTGAACTTTGGACCATTCATCAGGTTTGCCCCACCTAAACACGTTGTGAGCCCTGTTCATTTTTTTTCGAGTGGACCACATTTGCATGAGAAAAATGGCCAGTTAGGTACAGTCATGACCGTACCCAGCCTGATTTTTCTGCCTTGGAATGTTCCCAGTGGACCCAACTGATGAATGGTCTGGATCTCAGACATGTATAGATTGCGAATGGCCCACCTGTAAGTTTAGCTACAGATTTGAGAATGTTGGTCTTGCACTTGAGGCAGTTGATGTTTACTTTCAGAACCGTTTTCTGCAGAGAGAAATATGAATGAGAAGAGAAATGAAAGGAGATGCAGGCTCAAAGAAGATGGGTAACATAGAGAGACGTGCACAGAAATTCGGTGCACCGATTTGCAGAACATGGTTGTACGTACCTTTATCGCCATACCAACTCCCAACTCCAATGCAGAGTATCAATGTCTGGCCTGATATTGAGAATGGCAATTGGAGCTTTATAGGATTTTAACATGAGAGAGAGAGAGAGAGAGAGAGAGAGAGAGAGAGTCCTGTGTGGGACAAGCTATTTGGGACCCACCACGATATCTTTGTGAAATCCACTCCGTCCATCGGTTTGACTAGCTCATTCTAGATACTGTAAGTAAAAAATGAGCCAGACCCAAAACTCAGATGGGACACACCAATGTAAACAATAGGGACCGCCATTGAAAACTTTGTCGGATACAGAAGTTTTATATCAGGCTAATATTTATGTTTTCAGTTCATCCCAGTGATAATCACCTTATGAACGGCTTGGATGGCATCTATGCATTACGGTGAGTCCTAGGAAGATTTCAGTGGTGGGCATTCCATACCCTCTCTTTCCTGTCACGTGGCCAATTCAGTATTCGATCTACGTCTTGTTTTAGCCTGATGTCCTAACCTGAGCCAGTATAACTGATGGATGAATTGGATTTATCACATACAACGATGTGGGCTCCACATAGCTTCCGCGTGCTAGGGCTACCCCTAGGGCCGGATTACCCAGTAACACCTTAGTGGATGTTGACCTGATCGTGGGCCCACGTTGACGTATGTGTTGCATATCCACGCCGTCCATAAATGTTTACAGCTCATTTTAGGGTATGTAACAAAAAATGGAAGTATATCCAAATCTCAAGTGGACCACTGCCACACGAAACGGTGCTGATTGAACGCCCACCATTAAAAAGTTCCTAGCGCCAACCGTAATGTTTATTTGTCATCAAACCTGTTGATAAGGTCACACAGACCTGGATGAAGGGAAAACGCAAATATTAGCTTGATCCAAAACTTTTGTGTCAGCCAAGAAATTTTTAATGGTGGGAATTCAATCCTTACTGTGTGGTCCACTTCGATTGGATCTGTTTCATTTTCGGTACCATTCCCTAAAATGATCTAGAGAAAACTGAATATGCAACACGTACATCAAGGTAGGCCGTACGGTCAGGGCAACACCCACTAACGTGTTACCCGGGAGACACTCAATCCGCTCCCCACGTTAGGGGGGGGGGGAGTTTTACTGCAATAGCCCTGAGGTGTGGCTATTCATACTAAAAGTATAATTTCTCGTGATAATACACGTCCTTTCAAGAATTCAACTAGCTTTAACTGATTTATTTATGAGGAACTCTCAAGTCCACCCGGTTGGACGGTACAACCACTTTGGTAATAGCGGTGAGTAATTACCTCATCTACTCTCAATAAATTAGAAGAGTCACATGAGGAAATACGAGTGGGGCCCGCATTTTTCCAGTGGTAGCACCTAATCCGAAAACACTAGAAATTTAAGGGACGCCCACCCTTATATTTGACAGGCTCACTGTGACGTGCATGTAAGATCCACTCCATCCATCTAATTTGGAAACTCATCATAAGGAATGATACCAAACATGAGGTAGAAAAACATCTCGGGTGGACCAGACCACAAGAAACAGCGGAAATTGAATTCCAATCGTTGATAACTTCTTTATGGCCACAAAAGTTTTGGATCAAGCTAATATGTGTTTTCCCTTATTCCATGTTTTTGTGACCTTATGAACAGGTTGGATGGCAAAGAAGTATCATGGTTGGCCTTAGGATGGTTTCAACGGTGGGCATCAATCCCTGCTGCTTCCTGTGGTGTGGTCCACCTGAACTTTGTTTCTATCTCATTTTTTGGTCCACGCCCTAATATGACCCGGGAAAATAAATGAATAATGTTGATAAAACACAAACATCATGATGGGGCCCATGGAGTTTTGACAAGTTATACGGTAACGGGTATGGGGTAGTTTGTTCTCCACTCATCAAGTCGAGCCCCATTTCTAATGGGGATGTTTCACGTCCAAGCGTGCTGAACAATAGGTTATGTCCCAACCAACTGATAACCTCTAAGCTTTCATATGTACACAACATCCAACCCCTTCAATAGGTTTTCCCCATTATTAGAATCACATTTTTGAAAATTTAGCATCATCCTCTCATTGAGTGGACCATACTAATGATTCACTATTAATCGGTGGTTGGAGGATTTTACATGCATTTAATTCTGGATATGTAGATTTTACTACCCAAAGATAAAGGCGGTCCACTCAGCCGGTGTGCCATGATATTAGAAATAAATGGAAGGGTTAGAAATCTTGGGACTATTGCTTTTCACAATCAGCATTTATTCAGTTACTGTGGTTCACCGGACAACTGAACCCATTTGATTGTTGGAACAGGCAATCTAACGTACTCGTACTCTTTTCACAGATGGGTTAGCTTTTGGGCGCGGATTTCTTGGGAAAGGCTTTATGTGGGGTCCTACTATGATGTTTGTGAGAAATCCACTCCATTCATCTGTTTTGTGAGCTCTTTTTAGGACATGAGACCAAAACTTGTGCTGGATCCAAGACTCAAGTGAGCCAAAAATGTGAGGATTGAACATCCACAATTGAAATATTTGTAGCGCTACTAGAAGTTTTGAACTAGGCTAATATTTTTTTTTTTCAGTTCATCCCGATAGAATGACGTTATGAACAACATAGATGTGATATAAACATCACTACGGACCCAGGGAGGTCTCAACGTTAGGAATTTCTCCACCCACCTTTTCTTGTAGTGCAGCCCAGAGTCCGGATCTAGCTCATTTTTGCTCGAATATCTTAAAATAAGCTCACGAAACAGTCACAAACATCACGGGGAACTTCCTGCAAAGGCTTTGGCGGGAAATCCAAGTCCTTGCTATTGCTCCTTATTTGTACCAAAAGCTGACAGATCAGATAAATGGAGTAAGCCCAGTTAGCACGCCTAAGTTTCCAGAAGGCAGATAATACTTACGATTGCCACCTTAGTAGATAATGACGAGTATCCGTTATAAACACACGTTAACACAGAAGCACCGTCGGTAGAAGCAAGTGACATTTTAAAACACAGTAACTGCTCATTCCCATTAGAAACATGTGAAAGTGTCACTTAAAATAATAGAGGCAAATACAAAGAAACAATCAATCAATCTCAAAATCTTATACCCAGAATACAAACCTATACCAGTACAATGCTAATGATGATTTTAGCATAGCTTCGTAGCTTAGTTATCCTCCACTTAGCTTATGAGTAGCAACATATTGTCCCTATGATCACCCATGAGTAGCACAGTCCCCTTTTGTCTGTACCTGTGCACTGGACTTAAAGGAAGACTACAGCTTAGAATTTGCCTGCCTACGCTCATATGTTGGGCCAACCGTAGTTGTAATTCCTAGTATTGTCATCACCTCGCTCATCAGCATGCAACTTCAAAAGCACTCTAGTGCTCTCCGCCTGGGTAGCCTTTGTGGTAACACGTTACGATTCATCACATTTTGAAATCTTCCTCCATCTCATCCCAATTCTGCCCGTTTAATAATACAACTGCCGTGCCTTCACAAGTCCTTGATTGGCAAGTAAAAAGGGGATCATTGGAGGGGAGCCCCAGCCTCCACAAATCATCTGGTTTAATAGACGAGCATAATATTGTTGGCCGAATATACGTGGTTCATTGAACCATAGACCGCTCCGTCTCAATGCCAGGGTCAGCAGTGAATCACGGTTTGGACCAGACCCACATCTGTCCTGGCGCACCCATGCACAGCAAAACCATGCATTCCGCGTGGCCGAAAACCACATCAACACACCTGCATGTACCACGCAAGTATTTGTGGTTGCCTGCGCGTTAATGTGACTCACCTAACTACTGGGACTTTGTGTATCTGATTCTTGGGACAGGATGTTAATCGTAGATTGCAGAATCTACTCAATCAGGCCCACTTTACAGAAATATCTTACACAGGAATCTACAGTGGTTCTCTTCTTACTGAGGGGTTGGCTGCTTCTGCCAGGCTAGCATTTGTGGTTGCGCGTGTTAACCGACTTGGACATTCCTCAAAGGTCTGTTTCATGAATAAACTGTGACTTGTACACGTGAAAATAATGCTAAGGAGTACAGGTTAGCATTTGTGGCTGCGCGTGTTAACTGACTTGTACGTGCCTCTGGCTTATCAAAGGTCTGTTTCATGAACTGTGACTTGTACCTGTGAAAATAATGCTGAGTATGGATTCTTGTCATTAAGTACTATTTGAGGGATCAAATGCTGTTGAGGGCCATAAAAGAGGCAATCAAATCAATTACACAGCCTCATGATCCATTCTATAGAGTTTGCAATGTGTTGGACTTTATTATATCTTCATCAAATAAATTCCATCCTCATAGAGTTTGTGATATGTTAAACTTTATCATATCCTTCAAAATATAGAATCTTAATTCATCAGTGGGGTCAACCTATTGGAGGATCTGGATTTTACATGCATTTAATTCTTTTGAAGTCACTAAATTGGAGTATAGGTTGTGGTCTAACCCATAAGACTTACGATCACTAGTGCTGGGAAAGATTTAGCTTTTACGCGATGAAGGACTTTGTTTTTTATATTGCCCGGGGGCCACCATGATGATTATATGCAATCCACTCCAACCATTAAATGGAAAGCTAAAGCTTAGGCTTGCAGCCTAAAAACTAGTCCATCCCTGATTCAGATCAGCAACACAGAAGGAAACCATTTGGAGGGTGAGCAGTGCCCTTATATATTGTTTCTACCTGTGTAATCCACCAAACTCACGCATGAGGCTGAGTTTTTTTTTGCCTTGCCTCAACATAGGGTGATACACGTGATAGTTGGGGCAGATTTCATATAAACACTACATTGGGCCCACCTAAGAGGGCAAACCACTTTCCCTTCTCTCCCTCTCATTTATTAGCATTAACTAACATTAATAAATCACCTTAAGTAATTTTCAATTCCAAAGCTGGTTGGACCGGAGGTATAGTCCAACCGGTTGGACTTGAGAGTGCCTCTTTATTTATATCCCACAATCAGTTTTACGCGGACGCCCATTTCCTGCTAAAGGCTTTGGCATGAACTTCTTGCGACCGGAAGTTAGGGGGGCCCACCGTGATGTTTGTGGGAAATCTATCCCGTCCATCCGTTTTTCTGGATAATGTTAAGATATAATCCAAAAAATGATGGAAATCCAAAACTCAAGTAGGCCACACGACAGGAAAACGTTGGTTGGTAAATGCCAAACATTGAAACCTCCTTAGGATCCAACGTGATGTTTTTGTACCATCCATACCGTTCATAAGGTCATTCCTAATAGGATAAACTGGAAACACAAAAAAATTTCCCTGGTCCAAAACTTCTGTGGCCCCACGAATTTTTCAACAGTGGATGTTCAATCCTTTTCCATGCGGCCCATTTGAGTTTTGTAGTTTTTGATTTGTATCAATTTTGGGCCGATGTCCTAACATGATCTTGAAACTGATGGATGGGAGGGATTTCAAAAAAAAATTAAGGTGGGCCCCCACTAGCTTTCAGTAGCAGGAAGTTCCTGGAAAGCCTTTGGCAGGCAATCCACGTCCGTTTTACACATAGTTGAGTAAGAGAGTTTAAGGCCCAAGATTCACATGATAACTTGATGGTGGCCCACTAAGAAAGAAAGCTGTCCACAGGTCACGTGTACTACGCATCGATCGATGAACCCTGTTTGAGGCGCTTGCATTCTAAAATGTGCATACGGCACGTGTTAGTAGGACCGTCAATGGGTGGGCCTGGGTCAAGCAAATCTAAATTTTGAATAAGCCCGACCCACTGGGTAGGACCGAACGGTCCAATATCTGGGCCAAAGCTGACCGTAGGTTTGCGCATCGACAGCAAGACGTTTTAGTGAGGAGGGCTGCCAATGGGCCAGTAGTCCAAAAGGTAATTCAGGACAAGCCCATGTAATTCAATGACATTGCACCTATTCATGATTCCAAAAGATACTGTTAATGTTTTGAAAGGGAAGCTCAAGTGGCAGACTGAGTGAAGATACAAGGTGGGATAATTGGATTGTGGCCGACCTGAGCGTTGGATCTTACTCAGTCTCATGGCTTAAAATGATCATAGAAAAGGGATGAACATGGTGGATAAACAGATATATCATGGTGGGCCCCTCCAAAGCGTCCATGCTGCGGAAGGAAACCAAAAATGCTTTTCTACTTTTTGGTTGATAAAGATGTTGTTTACCAAACATACTTATTTGGCTGAATAAGTAGAAACCAATATAAGCTACTTATGGCATAAGTAGCTTATCCAAAGTAACTTACAATCCAAAGGCCCCCTTAAAGACTTGGCCATGTCTTCAAGTTGACCTGACCTGGCTAGACATCGAGTCAAGTCGACTTTTCAACTTTTGAACACCCAAGCACCGACGGACCAGCCCAGGCCATTGACAGCACTACAAAGAAGGTTTATGCTCACCTTCATTAATAATCAAGTAAGAATTTTCCTCTCTTAAAAATAATATTCTTATCATAGATGAAGTTTCAGCACGATCCTCTGAGGACACAAACATGTCCCCCATAATGTATCCACAGTCGATTTGAATAGTTCAAATAGGGGCCTTGGATCCCACAGATCTCAGTATGGAGCCAAGCATACCATTTTCCCGCATAAATGAACCGATCAACTCATTAAAAACATAAATGGAATAGAAAGTCATGTAAAAAGATCATTAGGCATTTTTTTTAGTGAAGGACATCAATCCATGGTTTACTCTGTTGAACTGGACCTTGCTCCATGGCTTACCAGGTTGAACTGGACCTTGCTCCATGGCCTGCATCAAATACCCCTATCATAGAATCATACTCATAACTAGGAGGCATCTCTATCTGTATAAGTAGGCTTTCGAATTTGATTCACTATATAAGCCTAGATTTGAATCCCTATCCCACCAGCATCTCCTTCAAAAATCTCTAGAAAGTAATAGATACAGACCAAACGAATGCATGCAATCGAACTAAATGAAAAGACAAATTCATTCCTTGATAGAAGCACATGCTAGGACCACACCGCATGACCGAATGGGTCTGGTTTCTCTCCACTTCAATGGTGAAGTTGTAACATCACAAATTCTTACAGAATCCAGCTTCAAGATGTCGAACCTAAGGCAGGATTCGTTCCACTTGAGAATCCTCCCCCCCACAACATACAATTCTGTCCCAAGTCCTGTAATGCTATAGCCAAAACTCTCCAATGGCCGAGAGTGGTCGGGAAGAACTACAGGAGGGATTCTACCTAAAGTCTCCCACTCTTGTATATCCTTCATTCTGGTTTTGACAGAATTCCCATCCCCTTCGTCAACAGTGTAGAAGCGGTCCCCCACAGCCATGGTTGGAAACAGCATCACCCTTATGCACAAGCGGCACCATCTTTTATCCAATGGGTCGAAAACTCGGCAGGTGACCCGTTGGGCCAGATGCTTTTTCCTTTCGAAAACATGAAATCGGTCTTTGTATGATACACCGAAGCAGTCCTTGCGCAACATGGACAATGGTGGCAAATCCTCCCATCTGAAATTGCTGATCATTCAGAAACGTAAACAGGAACTTTCCAATCTTGAAGCATGAAACATGCTTTTAGACACTATTCTGCCATCTAAGGGCGTATTTAGATACTCAATTCAAAGGATCACCATAATACAATTTGATATGGTAGAAGAGAAGTGATCATCTACAGGTGCCTGCACCACTCCCTGTGGTACAGGCATTTTTTAGCCATTGGATGCATAAAATGGTGGAGGAAAAAAATAAAAATTTAATGCATCCAATGGATAAAAATGCCCATGTAACACAAGGAATGGTGCAGGTACCTGTAGCTGATCAGTTCCAAAAATACTAAAAGTGAGAAATTCATAATGCAAATGAAACCTATTTGCAATTCCAATTTGTTTCAACTCAGACCTGAAAAGATCAGAAGTTTGATTTGGAGGCTAGTCCCTCACCATGAACAAAGTGGGGTGGCTTCACTTTAGCCATTTCTGCTTTATTTAATTGAATTATCAGAAGTCAATTCAGCTAAGCATTGAAATGCAGCCCTCTACCCAAAATGCATGGGAAGGGTTTTTACATTTTTTATTTTTTTTTTCTTTGTTGGGGGGGTGTATGGAATGGAAGCTGACAAGAAATCCAGGAGGTGGTTGTAATTTGCAGCGCGAATGAGATGGAAGGACTGAAACCCTTGCAGTATCATACAACAAGAATTCTTTCACCACTGGGCTTGTTTGGATTGGTGGAATCCAAAAGGTAATGTTTTCCACTGATGTAACATACTGTGACAATAACGTGACATGTGGAAACTGCTTTCACTTCCATGGTTTCCCTAAAAAAAGTGTTTTCCTTTTCCGTTTTGAATTATTACTCTTATTTCCACACTTTTTTCACCATTTACCATTGTACTTTTCCTTGAAAATCACCAAAACTAATACAAAAACCTTTTTTAGGATTATTTTCCACCGATGACCTTCTCCATAGTTTTCCTCAGATGCAACGTTTTTCCTTTCCAAAGAGTGGCTAATGGTTGATGCGGTGGGTGCTGCCAGAGGAATCTTAGTGGCCTGGAATGCTGAGATATGGAAGAAAATGGACAGTTTCGCAGGGACCTTCTCTTTGTTGGTGGTGTTTTGTGAGATTAGTTTTGGCTGGCAGTGGTTGTTCACTTCAGTATACAGGCCTTGCATTTATAGTCAGCGAGCTGATTTCTGGGCAGAATTAGACAGGGTTAGATAGTGGTGGTCTCTTCCTTGGTGTATCGGAAGAGGCTTCAACATGGTGCTTTCTGCCATGAAAAATCTAACAGGGGCCATATTATGAGCAGCATGAAAAAGTTTTCTATTTGGACTGATAAGCATGAGTTGTTCGATTCACCGTTATGGGGGGGGGGGGCAAGTTCGCTAATGGCCAGGATAATCCAATTCTTTCCAGACTGGAGACAGGCTCATAGTTTCTTTATATTGATTGGCTAAATACCCTCTTCTAGCTCAACAAGGTTTGCCAAAGCCCATATCTGATCATCGCCCAAAAGCTTTCAGATTTGAGCATAGATCTGAATATCAGTGTTGTATCCGTATTGACACAAGACGATATGCGATATGGGGCCATATCAGCCCAATATGAAAAAATTGACCCATATCGGCCGATATCAGGCAATATAGGGCATATCAACACCGATACGAGCTGAGGCCGATACACCCATAAAAGCCCAATTTTGAATTTATTATTTTCAGACTTTCACTCACGTCTCTTCTTCTTCTTCTGTTTTTCCATTTAAACTATGGAGGAAGCTTAAAAACTCATCTTAGGCTAGATCTAGATCTACTTTGGAACCAAATCAAATTATTTGAATGGGATTCGACGAATCGAAGCGAAGCAGACTATTATGGGAAAAATCAGAAAGAGGTAAATTTTCACTTTCTTTTTCATGTTTTCATCTTCTTTTTGTTGTATTTCAAAGTATTGAGCCTTAATCCACCAAATTATGTTCGATTTGTGTTCAATAGGGCCCATTTGGTTGACCTTTAACAAGTCAAACCGACAAACAACATTCTCATCAAAGAATGGTCCGATACATGCTATCATATGCATGTCCAAAAAAAAAAAAAAAACAGACAGATTCTTAAATATCTTATTATTCTTTTATTTCATTGATATTTTCCTTATTTGGCTTTAAAAAATTCAACCAACATAGGCCGATATGGCCCAACATGGATCGATGCCGATACACGGCGCCCGTATCATTTGTTTTTTTTGCTAGGCTGATACGCCCCCAGATACCGATATTCAAAACCATGGATTCGAGTTAGCTTGGATGGAGGTTGGCAGATTCCGACAGCTGGTTGAGGAATGGTGGGGTACTTTTTCGATACAGGGTTATGCAGCTTTAGGCTCTCAAGGAAACTCAAACTTCTGGAAGGTAAAATTAAAATTAGGAAGAAGGCACTAGAGAAGCAGAGTTCGATAATATTATAAAAGAGATCCACGACTTAGACTTCAAGGAGGAATTAGAGAATCTCTCTGGTGAAGATCAAGAAAAGAGAGCCTTGTTGATTTCAAGATATGCTAGCCGGATTAAAGAGGAAGAAATTCGTTGGTGGTAGAGGTCGAGAGAGTTACGACGTAAGGAGGGGGATAAGAATATGGGGTAATTTCATTGCATATCTAACACAAGAGCTCGAAGTCGAAGCAACCGTATCAGTTATTTGATGATTAACAACTCTTCATCCTCAGATGAGGGAATAATTTGCAAGGCAGTTGTATCCTTCTATAAAAATCTTTTGACTTCAGATTCTTGGAATCGTCCGCAGTTGGATCACTTGGAATTTTCCCAATTGCCAATTGAGGTAGTTAACTTCCTTGAGTTTCACATTTTGGAGGAGGTCAAAGTGCTTTGGATTTGATGTGCGGGGACAACACGCTAGGCCCGAATGGTATCTCTATGATGTTTTTCAAATCATATTTGGAAATAGTTAAAATGGACGTTATGGAATTCATCTCAGGATTTTATGAGTGGGGTCATCTTTCCAATGATTTAGGGGCAACGTTTATTGCTCTCATTCCAAAATTAGAAGGGGCGAAATTAATCAAAGACTTTAACCCTATAAATTTGGTTGGAAGCCCTATAAAATATTTGCTAAAGTGTTGGTGCTTCGTTTCCAAAGTTTGTTGGGTAAGGTAATTTACGAGAATCAAGGGGCCTTTGTAATGGGAAGACAAATTCTAGATAGCACGCTAATAGAGCATGAAGGCATTGACTCTAGAAACAAAGCAACGAAGAGTAGGGTGGTTAGCAAACTTGATATTGAAAAAGCCTACGATCATGTGGATTGGGGCTTCCTTGGCTATATGCTAGGTAAGATGAGGTTTGGTAAAAACTGGAGAGGTTGGATGCAAGCTTGTGTTCAACCGGATTCCTTCTCTATCTTGATTAATGGTTCTTCAAATGGGTACTTTAAAGCATCTAGAGGGCTTTATCAAGGGGATATGTTATCTCCTTAATTGTTTGTGGTGTTTGGGGAGGCTTTAACCAGGATGCTCCACAACGGTGAGGAAGTTGGATTAATCAAAAGCTTTGAAGTTTCTTCTGGGGGAATCCAGATTAGTCGTCTTCAATATGCAAATATCACTATTTTGTTTTTTTATGTGGATGCGGTTTCAGTTGATAATTTTTAGAAAGTTATTGTGTATTTTGAAGTGGCCTTGGGGCTTAATATCAATATTGCTAAAAGTGCAATGCTCAGTGTTTAGGTTGGTAAGGAGGAACTCTCAGGGTTAGCAGAGATTTTGGGATGTAAGACTAGCTCATTTCCTTCGTCTTACCTCTGCTTGCCTTTGCGTTTCAGGAATCTTGCTTGACACCTTTGGGATAACAGGACTGAAAGAATTGAAAGGAAGTTGTTTGATTGGAATAGGAGGGTGTTTTTTTTTCCTCTTTTTTTTTTTTTTTTTTGGTTTTTGAAGGGTAAAATTTATTAACAGGCACAAGGCCAAAACAGAAAAGCAGAAAAGAGCAATAGGAAACTCTAAAAGAGAGAGCTGAGCAACAGGAAACTCTGAGAGAGAGAGAGAGAGAGAGAGAGAGAGAGAGAGAGAGAGAGAGAGAGAGAGAGAGAGAGAGAGAGAGAGAGAGAGAGAGAGAGAGAGAGAGAGCACTAAAAATACAACAAAAAAAACCCAATGATCAGAGGTCCCACTCCTTCAGCAACAAGGACACTCTGTCGAAGCAGAAAGATGCAGAACGGCTGATATCTCTGAAACAGCGGTCATTTCATTCCTTCCAAATAGACCAAAGAGAAGCCAGCAGGCACCTCAACCATCTGTCCCTATCCTTGGAGGCGAAATTGCCCCCAATCCACAGAGGAATCAAGGCTCGAATGGAATCAAGCATGACCCATGCAATACGAAAATTGGAAAGAATTCCATCCCAAATTCCCTTTGCAAAGGAGCAGTGAATAAAGATGTGGTCCACAGATTTTGCTGCTTGCATACAAAGGAGACAAACGTTAGGAAGAATCATGCCTCTTCTTTGAAGGTTGTCCAGCTCCGCTACTCTGCCTCTACCAACAAGCCAACCGAATGCAACCACCTTGGGGGGAGCCTTGATACACCAAATAGCCACTAGGAAACTGATATTTGCATCCGAAGCAACCGAACGAAAAGCCTTAAAGGCCAACCGAACCGAGAAGCAACCTGATTTGTCAGCTCGCCAAACTGGGTTGTCTTTCTCACTAGGAGAGGGTTGAACACCTTCCAGATGAGATAACAGGCTGAAAAGCCCAATGGACTCCGCGTCCTTGAGGAGGCGCCTGCAAAGCGGGACCCATGTCCCCCCATTTGCCCGAATAGGAAAAATAGTCTGCAACTGACACATCCTGATGGGGACTCAAGGCGGCCACCAAAGGGAAAAGCGATCTGAGGCTAGATTCTCCCAGCCAAATGTCATCCCAGAAGCGAATATTATCCCCTCTGCCTAAGGATTGTTATTCATTTTGCAGCGGATCAGTGGTGTGGTCCCCTCCCTTTAGGAGGAATCTATCAGATGATTAGATTGTGGAGTTGGCGGAGCTACTTGGCCTATTGAAAGATAAAATCCCCGCAGTTCAGGAAGTAGATTCTTTGATTTGGCATGCCCACAGCTCAGGGTCAGTTCTCAGTTAGATCCTTTTATCATCTATTGCACGGTGCACCTCATATTCAGTCCTTCCCGCATCATTGTTGGTTTTATGGTGCCCCTCCTTGGGTGGTTAGTGGATAATTAGAGGGTGCTTGCTATTAATAATTTGCAAAGAAGATCTCTTATTTTGCCTAACATTTACCTTATGTGTATGAAAGCAGCGGAATCTATGGACCACCTTTTTATGCATTCTCTTTTGTCCGTAAGGTCTGGGAGCACTTTCTAAGTTTGTTTCACATCAATTGGGTAATGCCAAGGTTGATTGTGGTGCTGATGTGGGCTTGATATCAAGGGGTAGTTGGGAAAGTAGGCAAAGTGTTGTGGAGGACGCTCATATTGGGGATCTTTTGGGTTATTTGGGGACATCAGAATAGGAGGGCTTTTCAGAATTGAAGTTCTTCTATCCAAGAGGTTATTAGGGAGATCAAATGGAATTTGGTGGGCTGAGCTTCTTTTATTAAAGAAGCAAAATCTGTAATCTTTTCTCCTTTTTTAAGTTGCAGTTTGCCTGTATTCTTTGCACGCCTGGCACGCTTCTTCAATAAATTAATGTTATCTCTCAACAAAAAAAAGGCCAACGAAAGAAATCTAATTTCATAAATGATGAATAGCAAGCATGCACTTGGATAGATATTAGTGGTAGCATAATGAAGTAACTTATTTTAAGATAGCAGATAGACACGTATAAATAGAGGACACACCTGTCTTCCAAAGGATCATACACTTCAGCAACATCAAGTTGCAAAGAGCTTGAATTCCATCCTCCACCAACATAGACCTTCCCACAAACAACAGCACATGCAAAATCGGCACGTTCCGTGCGCATACTGGCAACCGTACTCCACTGCTTCTTGAATGGATCAAACTGCATTACTTTATTTTTTACTGAAGCCATCTGGCGCAAGACATGCCGGCCGTTTGGTGAATGGTACCCACCAATCACGAGCAATCTATTATGTATGCTGACCCATGCAAAACCAAGGTGGCTATAGTCACCACAAGCACTTAAATAACTGGGCAGAGGATGCCATCTATCAGCATCAGGATCGTAAGCATTCCATTGGGTATCCCTTTGGTTGTCTGTTAAAACAAATAACCAATCCCCAAACCACCCTTCTCGGTATTTTAAGTGGGCATAGTCCAAGCTTCTTACTGCATCTTGCCATCTCTTCGAAACACATTCTAGCAGCCCATGATACCCATGTGATAACCTAGCCAAACATCTCAAAGCCAAATCATCCGGTAATCCCGGAATTATTGCGGACTATGCGGGTTTCCTTTCAGGAGAGATCCATGGATTCATGATATTGGAAAACACGAAGATAATAGTTTAGCAAATAAGCCATAGAAACAATATTCAGGGAAATGAAGTGGGATTAATTATGAAGGAGAACCAGAAATATTGAACACCATATCTGTGAATTATATTCTAGTCAATATTCATTGCGGAAACAACACATGAGAGAATGAATAGATTGCTGCAAGTACAACTGATGATAACTTCAATTCCAATCAAATTTCCAACTATTTCCAAATTTTCAGGCAAGAATGATAAAATGTTTCATGACTAGACTTGATTGGATCCAGATTGGCGTCAGTCGAGACGAAGAAAAAACTTGAAGACAACCAATACATACTGACATTATCAACCTTGGTATGATATCACATTCCACAAAGGGCATGTTCGGATATATGAATTTCGTTTGAGTTCTGTGGATAATGTAATGCTTACCTGATGAAAATTTCCATGGTCACTGTAGAAATAGGATTCCAAAAATGAGGTGCCTGTTTGGATAGCAAGTGGAATCCTCAAATTCATTAGACAGCTATCACCTGGTTTCTTGCGCCAGAGAATTATGTCCACGGATTAGGTAATGATTACTACTTGCAATTCACATATCCAAACAGCCAAACTGTCTTGTCCATGGAAAATCATTTCCATTTCAACATGTATCCAAACATGCTTAAAATTATGTATGGAGGAATATGTCATGGTACATTGTGGAGTCATGCGATTGTATTAGAGTGTAGATACTCACAAAACAACACATTTCTGCCACGTTTATAGAGTGCCATAGACATTTGTACTGCATCACTGTATGAATTTAGCACAATACATTTGGGATATGATATCAGATATCCCGACGTTTTGAAAATTGGTTTTAAACTAAAACTCACCGGCATTTTGGTGATTAGCTCAAGACAAGCTTGGAGGAGAAAAGCTTGTAGTGGATAACTTATCTTCTCTCTAGAATCATATTTTCGTCTAAGATCGTAATTTTTATGCTTCAATGAACTTGCCCACAAGCTTGTAAGCACAACGGCGACAAAGCAAAAGCAGCATGCTTTTATCGTATGGAAATGATCCATGTGAAACACCCATATCAAGATTTCTTTGATGAGTAGATTCACTTGTTCTCCAATAAACATTAAAAGGAGATGGGGAGTGGTGCCTGTTTGGTATTGACATTTAGAAAGCAATATGGGAAAGTGGGTCCAGTTCCTATCACCGTTCAAATTAGGTAGGGGATAGACACACCCATAACAAATTCTTCTTGCTATGGTTGTTTCCCGATGGATGGATCGATACCTTCCATGGCTAGAGCCAATGGGAAGTGGATCCTGTTTGGTATTGAAATTTTAGAAAGCAGTATGGGAAAGTGGGTCCAGTTCCCATCACCGTTCAAATTTGGTAGGGGATGGACACACCCATAACAAATTCTTCTCGCTATGGTTGTTTCCCGATGGATTGATACCTTCCATGGCTAGGGTACCCCTCCTATCCACCATAGAGAAATCATGCAACGGATAATTCAGAAGCGAATGTGGTTTCATTTCGCTATTGATGAATCACATTGCCAAGGGTCCCCACTTTCTGTGACCATCTAGAAAGTGGCGCAATCTAGTGGGGCCCACTTTGCCCAAAATTCAGATTAAAGATCCACACAGGGCACAATCCCACATGGCTATTCCGCTCTGAATCGTTTTGGAAGCCGGTGACTCAGTTTTTGTACCCTATAACTCAGGATTCGTCCCTCACCCGAGTCTGTTTCTCGAGATGTTTGAGAAGGCATTGATTTCTAGTTGTTTTTTCTTTTTCTTTTTGAGAAATGACCGAAAATTTCAACAGAAGAATGGGGTAAAATGATGGAGATGAAAAGGGCATTATCGGAAAGAAATTTGTAAAGAGAAATAGATTAAAAGAAAAAACGATTTTCTGTCACTTACAAAAACGTAGCCATTTTCGAGCGACGGAGAGAGATGCACAGAATTTCTGGGCATTGCCTCTTCCACTCTTCTTTCTTTCGTAAGAGAGACAAGAGTCCCGTTTTGCCTCCGACGCGACTGAGAACGAACGTTTGTCCGAGCCAAGTGGTGCCACGTACTGAGATGATTCGATGATTTGGACCGTTCATATTCTATCTACTGACGGACATAATCTGTTAACTGATGATTAAGGTTCAATGAGTTGATCCTAACTTTTGATTTTCCAACTTGAATGCAAACCATTGAAAATTATCTGCTTTGTTATCATCTTCATGTAAAGATGTTAAGAATCATCCATTCAGGGTAAATTTCTTCCAGTGGCACGTCTATCGTAGATTCTATCTTCCATCCATTCAGCATGTGGGCACCGATCGTGGTGGGTAACCAATCTAGACTGTACTTGGCGACAGAGGCGAAACTAACTCTGCTAGGGGAGTTTTAGTGTAATAGCCCCTAGATCTGCCCATCTAACAAAAACTTCAATTTCTCATTAGGCTCATCTTTTTTAGCTGCCATAGGAGAAATTGCAAACTTTTTAGTCGAAATGCACCTTTGACCACCTATGGCACTGCGGATCCCACTGAGCACTGTAGGTCCCTCCTAAATATGTGGATCTCTTCTAAGCACTACTGTGGGTCCCTTTGAACAATGTGGATCTCATTTGGGGGTTAGATCCTCCCTGAACACTATAGATCCCCCCCTAATCACGATAAATCACAATTGGGGGCAGGTGGTGAGGGGTACATTTTCAACTGAAAATTTTGCAATTTCCCATATGAGGACTAAAAATTCGATTTGTCTTCTTATAATTCTTAATTTGCTTGATTGTTGCTGTTGTGGTTTTTCACGTTTAATATTCCTCGCTTCCACCGCGGGGCCAAACTCTTTCCATATACCAACAGTATTAAGGTTCCCTTGATGTGCCTCACAATATGAAGGTCTTGCCACCCATCCGTCCATTTGCAGGCACCACTTACATGGAGTACCATGGTCCAAAAATCCCAATGATCTAGCATAAAATTAATCTACGTCCTTTTAAACTTGACCAGCAGTCAGTTGGATGGTGCGCATCAGTAAGTGCATCCGTGGTGGTTTCCACCAGATGGACGGTTCAGATCATTGTGACACGCTTGCATGTGGGCCCTATCCAACAACACGTGCTTATTCAGGAAAGGAAAAAAAAAAAAGTAATTCCATACAGTCGTGTTGTAAGCTCTATTATTCAGGTAACAGAACAAAATCAATCCCCATTTGGACCCGATCCAGCATATCAGACAACGCGCGGGTGCCAGCGCACGTTAGAAAGAAATACCCTCACTATTCTACTACGAGCCATGGATGTACAAGCACCCACAGCTTCTTTTTCTGGTCCCAGAAATACAATCCAACGCTGTTAGTCTGCCAAACGCATTCATCTCTGCATCTTTTGTGGTCCCTGTAGTAGGAATACAGAAGGAACGGATACGAAAATGAAGCTTCCCAGTGGCCCATGCACATCGACGGCAATAACTGCCTCGGCAGCTGGAAGATGTTCACCGTCGCATTTTGTCCGTCGGGGATCACGTGCCACGCACGAAAGTCGACCGAGGCCTGGCAATAGACCTTGAGAGTCTTCCCATTTCCGATTCGGTTCAAGACAACGAGCTTGTCGGAGGTGGTCGGTTCGCACAAGGTGAAGAAGAAGAGAACTGCAATGGTGAATGGGAGAAGAAGATTCATGGCTGTTGTTGTTGTTGTTGTTGCTGTTGTAGAAGGCTCTCTTCTTTTCTCTTTGTATTCTCTATTCATATATGGTGCAATAACGTCCTGAGTGAAAACGCTTCTTTATATTAATATGGAGAACGTATTATCACTTACCAGTCACTTAATTTACGTACGTACGGCCATGCATGTGATCTGGACTGTTCATGTACCTCAAGAGTCCCACCAGTCAGATGATCCTAGCCATTGATGGGAGGATTTTAAACCCATTTGTTATATCCTCAAGAGTTTTCCATTCAGTGGTTTGAAACTTAATTTGGATCCCTCGTACGTGGGATTTTTAAGGTACACCATCTATAGAGAGGCCCAATAAATGAATGGTCCAGATCTCAAACACGTGTTTACAAGGATATTGAAGGCTTGGTAACTAAGATGGCATTGATAGCACTGGATCTGGATCGTCCCTTTTGATCACTACCGTTGATGAAGTAATTAAGACATTTATTTGAAATTAGACTTTTTAGTGTTGAGGTGGTTAATTCGTTAGTGCTACCCGTTGCACGGTCCAGGTCCAACCCACATAGAGCGTCCCAGCCAAGTTCTGTCCAAGCCCAGTACACTAGGTCCAAACCAGATGGGCCCACGATGTGCCTATAGAAACAGCCGCAGCCTCGCCTTTATAATTACAGACGGCCCAGATTAAGCCAGGTCATCCCTTTTATGTGGGCTTGGATGGGCTAGAAGTGGGCCTGGATCCTATTCCATTGTCTTAGGCATGGACAAGTCCCAGCCTAGTCCATAGGCGACCCTAATCAGCATCGCACAACGATTGAACATGTGGCGCATGCGTGTCTCAACTCAAAGAATCCAGATCATGGACCCCACTATCGATTGATCAAAACTCAAAAATAAACTGAAAAAGTAATAACTGCCTGATTGGTGGCTGCTAAATGGACGGTTAAGATGGAAAAACTAAAACTTTCACGTTCAAAATTAAATATCTGCTAATCAAAGCGAGTTAAATCAATCAGAAATGTGGACCCTTAATTTGAATGGTTTGGATTGAGCTCAGTGTAAATCAATCGTCTCTGCATGTGGGTCCCAGCTGGGAGTTCAGACAGGAAAAAACAAACTCGCGTACGTATTAAACGCGGCCGTGTGTTGGGACGAACTTCCACAACATGTCATCATCCTTCCTAGTTAAAGTTCACGCGTAAACATGAAAGAGAATAGATGCATGAAAGAGATGGAAATAAAGGAAAACACGCTTAAAAATAAATATAAAATGCGTTACAATGTCATTATCTTTTGAACAATTTTGCAGTCTATTAATAATTAAATTAATTTGAATGAAATAAACCTTTAATGCTAAATTGAAAAAAAAAAAAAAAAGGTGAGTTTCTAACTACAAAATAAAATTAAAAACTATCTCATGAGCACACTTTTGTGAGGTTTTTAGGCAAAATAGTATTGATTTCTTGTAAAATGATGAAAATAACCCCTTTCTTCAATATCAGTACTTATAGGCTAAGAAACTTTTTTCGATTTTCTTCGTATCATTTATCCCTTACCTTCACGTGTCTCATCAGCTAGCCATGACTTTCAGGTCAGCCAATGACGTGTCTCATCAAAGAGCCATGAAACATTCTCGTAGGGGAGCTATGTGTTTGATTGACTAGCCATATGTCTCATCAAAGTGTCATTTGTCAAATTGGAGAGGCATGTGTCTCCTCAAAGTGCGATGAAACTGTCTCGCCAAAGAGCCATGAGACCAGGAGGCGGATTGGCTAGTTACCCCCAATACCAGCCCGAGGCCGGCGTCAAAGCTGTGTAGGCCCAGCATGATGTATGTGTTTTATCCACGCTGTTTATCCATTTTCCACCTCATTTTAGGACATGGGCCCAAAAATGGGGCAGATCCAAATCTCAGGTGGACCACACCATAGGAAAACAGTGTTGATTGAACGTCCACCGTTAAAAACTTCCCAGGACCCACCGTGATGTTTATTTGCCATCCAACCTGTTGATAAGGTCACACGGACCTGGATGAAGTGAAAACACAATATATCCAAAACTTATGTGGCCTCCAAGGAGTTTTCAACAGTGAGAATTCAATTCCCACTGTTTTCCTGTGGTGTGGTCCACTTGAGATTTGGATCTGCCTCATTTGTGGGCCCATGTCCTAAAATGAGGTGGAAAAATGGATGGACAGCGTGGTTAAAACACATACATCATAAGGGGCCCACACAGCTTTGACACCAGCCTCAAAGGCTGGTGTTGGGGTCACTACCCAATCCGCGTCCCATGAGAATATCTCATTGGAGAAGCGGATTGCCTGGTATACCATACACTGAGTACGTGTCGCTGGTTGACAACTTTGTCTGTCCAGCTCCATGTACATACCAACGGTTCAAAGAAAATCAAAATCATGTGGGCCTCAAAATGATGTATTTAACATATCTACACCGTACATCCAGTTTACAAGATCATTTTAGGGCATGATCCAAAAAATGAGATATATCCAAATCTCAAGTGGACCACACCATAAAATGCAGTGCGTACAATGATTTTCACCGTTAAAACATTCCTAGGGCCCACCATGATGTTTATTTTTCATCCAGGTCACATAAACCTGGATGAAGGGTAAAAAAAATATCAGATTGATCCAAAACTTCTGTGACCACCAAGAAGGTTTCAATGGTCTACGTTCAATCTCCCACTGCATTCTGCAGTGTGGTCCACTTGATTATTGGATCTGTCCTATTTTTGGGTTAACCCTTATAACGATGTCTCCAAATGGACGAACGGTTTGGATATATCACGAATCTCATGGTGGGGACCCACAGAAATTGGTGACGTCAATACATGTGCGGTGCACCAGTTAATCCGCTTCCATCCATGTGTCTCATCGAAGAGCCATGAGTCCCAGCTGTACTAACTGAAACGTATAACGCTACTGCGTACACGCCCGGGAATACACCTTTTTTTCTTGGGTACTCGTTCTCTCCCTGGATAATGTGGCATACCTCTTAGATGTCCAACCGATTCATCAGGGAATCCCCACCGTATAGATGCCCTGGCCTAAAATTCGAGCTGGTTTTCTAATCAGATATGCGATACACTTGTATATATTCAACATACAAATGTGGCCCATCCGATCGATAGACCTGTCTTAATTTTCACTTATAAAATCTTCATGGTGCGATCCACCAGACGAGTGGACTGGATCTCTTACACCCAGCCAAAAATTGACATAAAAAGCAAATCAGTGTCATCCATGTGTAAGATTGTTATAGATGCAGAGTATGCCATTCCCACATGTCTATCGTCTGCCACCAAGAACTAGGATCCACCCACATCCAAAGAAAATTTAAATTTAAAATGTTGCACGTCCACCGTCGATGAGATCCACGTGGCTGGTCTAGATGAGAGAATAAAAGCTACACAATTTGCATGGCATGCCAAGACGAAAATTCAAGCTAACCACCGCTAGACGATATTTTGATTTTTAAACAGAGAGCTTAGCCAAAGAGCAAGATTAATGTTGTTATTTTTTTTTTAATTAAGGACGTGTTTGGTTGTACCAAATTTTTAGATTCATTAATCATGAAAATACCATGGTATTACATGGAAATTGGTGCAACCAAACGCACCCTAATAAAATTAAAGTATATCCTCTAGTGCTCTCAGAGCACTATAAGTTATAGTGCTCCAAGCTGCAATGGGACATTTAGACAGCCCAAGTTATTGATCCAGACAGTTAATTATGTAGAACGCATATTTCATGGGCTACCTTTATAATATCAACAGTCACCTCATAAATATTAACCATATGACCGATTGCTTTTAAATATTGACGGTCAGGATCATTTACACAAAAATAAGTGCAGTCAACAGTTCGATCCATCTACTTGTTAGGGACCATCACGGATTGCTTCTGATTCTAAAAAGCCACTTTGTTCAGGCAATCTTACAATGTCATCCATGGCTTGGAGAAACGATG
Organism: Liriodendron chinense; assembly: GCA_003013855.2. NCBI lineage: Eukaryota > Viridiplantae > Streptophyta > Magnoliopsida > Magnoliales > Magnoliaceae > Liriodendron > Liriodendron chinense. The sequence goes on along the minus strand of ML058484.1, from coordinate 384,009 downwards.
ACTATAGAAAATAAGGACAAATTAAGGATGGATTAGATCATCCTATCAGTGCCTTATTTTTTTATTGTAGTCTATTAAATGTATTATGAACTTAATGGACATTTCAGATCAATTGATTGGGTTGTCCAAGTAGGCTGATGTAACTTGGAGCAAATTAACTTGTAATGCCTTGAAAGCACTGGAACATTTCTCAACAATAAATGAGAATATTACAAAATGATCCCCAGATACCCTTTATTTATCTATTTCAGACTTGTTGAAACCCTCCAGCCACTTCATTAACACTCTCATTTTTCGAGTATAATATAATGGTACTGGTACCTACCGTTCTGTTGCGGGGCCCACGTGATGTGTACATCAGATCCAGCCCGTCCATTGTTGTTTTCCTTTGAGGTTAGGACATTGGACCACACATCATCCTAATCGTGAACTTATGTGGGACACACCATAGGGGACAGTAGGGAGGGGGTGCACGACCAATAGAAATTTTTGGACTGCTTGTGGTGTCTACTTTGTGCTGTATATACAATCCAATCCATTGAATAAGCGTGCCCCACTAGGATGAAGGGATGCACCGCTTCTAATACTTAGGTGGGCCACACCACGTGGTGTCTACCGTGTGCTGTATATACAATCTAATCCATTCAACAAACATGCCCCACTAGTACGAAGGGACGCACCCATTCCAAGACTTAGGTGGGCCACACCACGTGAATTCAGAGGTTTTAAGTATGATTTTACCTTGTCCCTGTAGTGGCCCACATCTATGATGGACGAAGATGCACACATCACGAACATATATTTATTAAAAAAAAAAAAAAAAAAAGTCATCTGGATCCAATACTCTGGTGGTGGGCTCCAGAATAGGGATATGGGAGGGAATGCTCACCGTTAATTTACACAGGAGCCCACCTAAGTTACAAAACAGCCTGATTTTGGGCCTCAGTCTTCATCCAGACGAGCGAAGGGTCTTTATAGGCTGAATTGTAGACACACTGCATGGTGGGTCCCCTATTCAACTCAACGGTTGGTGTCAACTCTTAATTAACCTGTTTCCCTGTGGTGTGGTCCACATGAGTTTTGTTGAACGGAGGTATCCTCACGTCACGCATCTAATGACAGGTTGGATATAATGAATACATCACGTGGGCCCCACTTCTGTCCTGAAATTGATGAATAAAAAAAATTATTTAACCGTCCGATTTGTTCTGGCACCGGTGTGTGGATGGACAGATTCCATGGTTTTTCGGTTTTTTTTTTTTTTAATTGAAGAAAGGAATTTGGAGAAAGAAAGAAAGACAATGAAAGAAGGTGCAACAGCCCCCACTAGACAGTAGGTTGGGAAGATAAGCTGAACATTTCCATCTTGGCTTGGCCGACATGCTACGAGCGCCACCAAACAGTGACATGAGCCGGTCCGTAGAAGGCAAGCCCTTCGGTTTGTGTCCAAACAAGAGACAGAAAAAGCAAACAATAAAAAAATATTAAGAAAAACTTTGATACTCTGGCAGAATGTTAAGGTTGATACACAGGAAAATTTTGGAATTTAAATCTTCAAATCGTGAGCCTTAGTTTAGATGCATCAGGTACCAAAAGTTACACTGATTTAATTTCTTAATTGGCCTATTGTTGAACATATTTTTTAGACGGTTGATCGGAAAACATGGCCCACTTTACGAATTCAATGAACAAAGGTCCATTATCAAAGGTTAAGATAACTAGATCATCTGATTTTCAGATGATATAACTACTTTTAGTGGGCATCTAAATTAATTGTACGGTTTAGATTGATCTATTTATGCTGAGTGTACTTTATAAGTGACCGCACATCAACCATTCAACTTCCATATTATGCAACAATTCATCCGTTTTTCCAGTATATCACCATACAGGGCCTGATTACCGCCTCACATTGCATCCTTAGAACGATCTGAACCGTCCATTTTCTTTTCACTACTATGTACAAGCTTATCATCACTATTATCTACGCTTTAGATAATAGGTCATGAAATATTTTCAAACTACTTCTATCATGGCCCACTTTATAAAGATAATACACTGAAATTTACACAAACTATAGTAATTTACAAGTTGATTGATGGACATTTGTTGAACGGTTGAGATGAGTTCCACAACTTGGAAGTTTAATTAAGTGAATGCATGATACCAACCATCATGCTTAGCTAGAGAATCTAATATCCTATCAATACGCTTAGGAAGGATTACTTACTTTGGTGGATCCGCAGAGTACCATCATTTTTGCTTCCCATTTAAGCGCGATCATATGATAATCTCCCCAACCTTTCATTAGTGGAGTTGTGCTATGCAGAGGTATATCTTCACACGTGTATACTCGCATGCGTAGATTACCTGTTTCAAAATCACGTCTGTCCACGGATCAAGAAAGCTGCACGTGCACTTTAGTAGTGAGGACCATAGGCAATTATTGAAACCGTTGAATGTTGTTTTACATGCGCGGCCCACCTGATGAATTAATTGAACGGCGTAATTTCGGCACAGGTCATCTACGAATTCATCCCAACCGATGCAAAGGCTGGGATGCTCTACACATGTGATTTCGGCGGATGAATCCACGTGTGAAGTAATACGTGTGGACCTCAGTCATGTGAAAGTAAGCAAATTCTTCATTCCAAGATGTCAGAATTCTCCAAAAAAACCAGTAGCCCAATGTGCAGCTCCATAAGCAGGCACACATGCCAACCTACTACACGTGTGGACTATTTAAGCCCTATATAAGGTGAGACCCACCATTTAGATGATCTGTTCAAAACATTATAGTGGGCCTTAGAAAGTTTTTAATGGTGGACATTTAGTCAACAATGTTTTCCCATGGTGTGGTCCACTTGAGATTTGGAGATGCCTCAATTTTAGGCTCATGCCCTATGGCAAAATGGATACACCGCATGGTTAAAACAGATACATCATGGTGGGTTTCACAGAGCTTTGACACTGGCTAGTGTTAGCATCATGATGTAGAATGGGTCGCTGACTATTTCATGGCCCAGATGGAGCAAAAGAAGACCGGTCGGGGTCAAAAGTGATTCGGACCGTCAGGACCGTAAATCGGTCGTATCTCACAATTCGGAATGAGTTACGGGACGTATAATATATCAATTTGGGGTAGCTCGAGCTACTTTAGCCAATCAACCCCGCTACGCCGGGTTGCCCAAGCCGGAATCGCGAGAATCGACCATATCGACGGTCATTAGGCTAGTTTATTTTCAGTTTTACTATTTAAAGTAAGTTTTAATTCGATCATAACTTTGCATCTGTAGGGTTTTAGAGTTAGTGCCCAACATGAAAAGGGCTTAGAATATTTCGTAAAACAACGTGGTTGAGGCCGTTTGATAACTTTTTATTTTTGGCCGAAAACCAAGAGTTCTAGTAGGATTGAACGACTTCTATTAATAGTAAGTTTACTATTTATAGTAAGTTGCGTTTTCTAAGGGTTTAAGTTGGATTTGGATTCTGATACTTTACCTAGGGTTTAGTTTTCTATTTATATGCATTGTAATTTTGTTTTTATTCATTCAATCTTCAATAAACAATTATTTGGAATTAAATTCCTCTTTTTTATCTTTTCTTTCTTTTCATGGATTCGAGAACTATCAGTTAGGGAGACGGTGATCGACCTACCACGTCCTCCCTACAACACGCGACCACTTAAAAGTTGCATACGTGGCATGTACAGTAAACAAAAAAAAATAATTACCCTTACCTAACTATAAGATTGGCGGACATTTGTTAAACGGTTAAAGACAAAAGATATTCGATAGACAAAAAATGGTCCACAAATCAGAGATTGGGGGTCAAGGAATCTGATTCTCGGCATAGCCAATTTAATCTTAAGTGATTTATGCCACCTGTACAGTATCGGAGTGCCTGTGTATCAAGCGTCTAATACGCTGCCTGAGGATCATAAATCTAGATATGCGGATTAGAGCTGTCAATGGGCCGGTCCGGGCCGGGCCTGGGTTGGTCTCAGCCCGGATTTTGAACTGTATCGGTCCGGGACTTCAGACTGGCCCTACTCAAAATTTCAATTTTACAGGCCCGAGCCCGGCCCATTGACACCCCTAATGCGAATAAAAGGGGATGCTCCAGTTCTATTACTCTTAGAGCACATAAATTATAGTACACCTAGTTGCATCAGGACAGTTACACACATATATATATTCATTGATCCAGGCTGTTCATTAGGTCAAGAGAAATCTACACGGGCTACTGTGTAAATATAAGACGATTTGACCTATATTAGCCATTTGATCAATGGACACTAATTTAGACGGTCAATATCATTTTCACAAGAATAGGCCCAAAATCCATTTATTTGTTAGGGAACATCATTGGTTGGGTTGATTATGATTCCAAAGAATAAATTTTGTTAGCCAATCATAACGATCCCATCCATGGCTTGGAAAACGGATGGCAAAAGAAATAACACTAAATCAACTATAGATTGGACCATTTGAAAGAGTTTTTTCTTTATCAGTAGACCATGGAAAGAGTTATGGACTTAATGGACAGTTCAGATTGATAGATTGAATTGTCCAAGTGAACAGATACAGCTAGGAGCACTATAATAAACAGTGCTGCGAGAGCACTGGAGCCTTTCTCTAACAAAAAATGAAAAAATAATTGAAAAAATAAAAAATGGTCAGATGCCGTCGACCCGGTGAAGACGCCAAGTAAGCCAGAAGCATACCGGTCAACGTGTCTCATTTCTCAATTTACTTGAGTTTTACTCCCACAACAACGGACGCGTATTTGCCTCTCTCTCTCTCTCTCCCTCAAACCCCAAAACCCCTTATAAATCCCAACCCCTCCTTTCTCTCAACCTCAACCTCAACAATCATCTCTCTCTCTCTCTCTCTCTCTCTCTCTCTCTCTAAAACACAGGCATGGCATCTACCATCGCCCTCTTCTTTTTACTGGCTATCATCTCCGGCACCGGTGCGGCAGATCCCGATCTGCTCCAGGACATTTGTGTCGCCGATGCCAATTCAAGTAATCTCTCTCTCTCTCTCTCTCTCTCTCTCTCTCGATATTTACATCCCATAAATAAACACCACTTCTTCTTCTTTTTCCCCATAAAATAAAGTGCCAATTCCCAATTATTTTATGCAATTGCTTTTAGTTCTGGAGCGAATAAATTGGGTATATGGGGTGCAACTAGCAAAATTAGGGGGTGTATATATCAATTCCTCAACCCACCTGATTTCAGAGACAGTTACCCTCCTACAGTCGGATAACGTTACCCTATCCTATCACCCAAAAGTTGATAGAAAGGGTGTGTGTGTATAAATTAAAGTGGGTGTAGATGTCATTTGCTATAACTCAAGTTTGTCTTTAGTTGAACTTTCAATGCAGCAATTTATTTTCCCACCGACAGGTAAGATGTGTAGAATATCCGATCCGTGAGAAAGATGGGCCACCCCATGATGAGATATGAAAATTGGGCCGATCCACACAGCTGGATCCAACAACAAAATCATTCCGAAATCGATGGTATGACTTGATTTACTTGTGTGGCCAAGCTACTAAGTTGATTGGCCTGATTTTCATACCATGCGAACATTGTGTTGTGGCCCACCTTTTGCACGGATTGGATATTTTACACACGTAATATTTGGCAGAAAAGAAGTTGCTTTATGTGATCATTTCTGGTCACAAAATTAAGAAAATCTCTAAGGGTGCGTTTGGTTGTGAAATTTCATGATATTTGGTGCAACCAAACGCACCTTAATACATTTGCTGTTGCACAATCTGACCCTTTGTTCTTAAAATTGGCGATTGCCGATCCAGCTGTGAAGATCAACGGGTTCGCCTGCAAAGACATAGCGGCCGTCAATGCGACCGATTTCTTCTTCGACGGCCTAGCAAAGCCCGGCAGCACAAACAATTCCATGGGTTCTCTGGTGACTGCAGCCAATGTAATGAAGATCCCCGGCCTGAACACTCTCGGTGTATCACTGTCCCGCATCGACTATGCTCCTGGAGGCCTCAACCCACCCCACACGCACCCACGTGCGACGGAGATCGTGTTCGTCCTCGAGGGCCAATTGGACGTCGGATTCATCACTACGGCTAACACCCTCATCTCGAAATCGATCAAGAAGGGCGAGATCTTTGTGTTCCCAAGGGGCCTAGTTCACTTCCAGAAGAACAATGGCGATGTTCCGGCGGCAGTGATCGCAGCGTTCAATAGCCAATTGCCCGGGACCCAGTCGATCGCCGTCACCCTATTCGCGGCAACCCCACCGGTCCCGGACAATGTGCTGACTAAGGCGTTCCAAGTAGGGACGAAGGAAGTGGAGAAGATCAAGACCAGGCTAGCACCCAAGAAGTAGAGAAAAAGAAAGGTTAATCCACGTCGGCCGGTGTGTCAGATTCCGGTAGTGGGCCGGGTTTGTATTGTTAATGGATTGAATTGGTTGTTGATTTGTTGTGAAATTTGTGGACTTCTGTCCTTTGCAAAATAATCTAATTGTGGAAAACACGCAAAAATAATCGTTCAATCATATACATTGATACCCTCTGTTTGGTGCACATTCATGCCAAGAGGTAACACGTGTACAAGATCTGATCTTTTCATTTGGTTTAAATCACTTAAAAAATCAGGCTGTTAAAACAGTTTTTTTAGCTGTCCATTTGGTTTACATGCTGTGGTAAACGCTAGTTTATATATATATATATATATATATATATATATATATATATATATATATATATATATATATATATATTTTAAAGGCCAGAAGATGTAAACAACTAAACATGCAGCCCACTGGATGGGAAGGTTAGAGACGTACACGTGTTCATGCATGCGTGTGTGCTCTGCGTGTGGCTGATCAGGGTTCCACACGGGTGTGGAATGGGGTGTAGATATTGTCCTTTGATTATTGTAAATGGGTCCATATCCACAGAAATAAATGAATAGAAGTCGTGGATCCTTGATCCATAACCATCCACGTGGAAATTTAAATAGTCAAAAGTGCCATGCCGTCATTTCTAGATGGAATTTCCTTATGGATGAGCACTGACTCTAAAGGGGTAGGTCCCACCATGAATAATCTATGTGGAAAAAACATGAGCTGTCAAAATGATCCCATCCATTCAACCAACGGACAAAACAACAGAACGTTCAACCGTATGCATTCAAGTCTGTTTTCTTGAATGTTTCAATAATCTCTGCAGAAAAGGAGGACAGTCCATCACCTATCCATGATGGGCCCCACCTCCTGAGTGTGTTCCTTACGCCTAGAGGTGGGCCACACAAGCTGTTCCACACTCCATAGAAGAGATCCAAAGCACCTGACTTATCGTCTACCATACAAGTGGCACGTGTACCATGATCAGAACCATCCACCTCAAAGGATATTCCACTGATTGGACAATCCTAACCTTCTAATAAAGTAAGGGTTTGCATTGTCCAAATACAAATAGTGGCTTTTGATGCATGGCCCACTCACTAATGCATCTGATGAATGGACAGTTGAGATCTCGTCAGAATGTGATATAAGATGGGAGAGACACTGGATCAGATCTTGAGATAATCACTCAATTACCAGCTGGGTATGGTGGGTAAGTGCGTTGGTTGAGAGAAATGAACGACCCAAATACAAACCCAATCATATTCTCTCATTTCTTAGCTTTTACATACAGCAAGCATCCCATAAAAAGCTTTTTAATTTAGTTTAAGAAGATATTTCATCATTTTGCAAAGCATTCAAGTGTGTGAGAAATCTGAGAGATGTATAAGTGGACCCCACCATGAAATCCACTCACCAGGCGTGCCACACATGCACGTTAAGTATGAACGGCTGGTGATTATTTTCCTTTCTTTATTATTATCATTATTTTTTTAGATCATATAATATCTCCTAAACGGGTGGCCAACCTCATGAGTGGACCAGATGCATGATAACAACCATAATAGCAAGGGCTAACTTATGGATGTCTCAGATTTCACACACAAATGGCAAGACGTCACGTGTGCTTTGGGGCTACAAATTTGTCGCTAGGCTGGCCTGGATAGCTGATTTTACTTAGAAAGCACCTCATTACACCCAACCCTGATTTATAAATGACAAGAACATTGATACTCGGGCATAGTGCTATGGATGATACGCAGGCACCTATACGTAAATTAGAAATAGCACATGATAAGCGTGGCAATGGGCCGTGTTTGGGCCGACCCAGGACAGGCCCAGGAAGATTAAGATCCAAGCTCCAAGTCTGACCGAACCCAGCATGGGCCTAGATTAGCAGGTCCAAGCCCTTGCGAAAAATATTGGCTGGGCCTAAGCCCAACAAGATCCGACTTGACAAGAAAATTAATAATCTATTTGTTTATCAAGTGGGCCCCGCTTGCAAAATAATAATAATAATAATAATAATGAAACCAATGGCCCACATTCAAAATAAGTGTACCAGTAAAAAGGCTGCAAACAGGGATTTCCTGTTTTGCAGACAAGGACTATTAGTGCAGTGGAGAAGTAAGAAGATAGCTACAGTTGCATTAGCATCCTGAGCTTTTGAGTGCTAAGCATCCGTTCATGAAGTGACAGCCATTCTTACTTTCTCTGCTTTTTTTTCTTTTTTTTTCTCTTCAAATTCCCATTACCTGGTTTTGCACTTATGAGCACCCCTCTTTCCTTTCCTAGGATTGAGGTTGTTACTAGATGATCCCTCAGTTAAATGAGGGACATGTGTTAAGTGTGCAACTGAGTGTCTGAGCATTTATGCCTATTTATGTAATTTAGTATACATGGGAGTTAAAAGAAGTGAGCAGGCATGACATACATAACCTACTCTTAACATTTGCGACTCTCTCATCGTCTGTGATAAGCATTACCCTCACTGCATTGATTTTCCCTTACATGTATATCAACTGATCAATATCTTTCTTTGCATACACATTGTACATTCCTATATAAACCCCATTGAGGTGAAGTAAAGAAAGCGAAATCTGGAGAATTCTACAAAACTCTTGTGTGTTTGATGGGTTATCATGGTCTCAGAGCAATACATTTGGGCCATTGATCATTGTGTCCTCTACTATCCGAAGAGCCCTACAAATCCGAAGCCATTTCTTGTGAGAAAGTCCATTTTTCTGTTTCCAAATGGGCTGACGGCAAGCCTGAGAAACCGACTATTCATTTGGATTCCTGATGAGTGCTCTAGAGGGAGGGAAGTCCCAAGGGGCTGAAGATGTCTGGTAGATTGTGTGCCTTGATAGAGTTGGCTGGGTTTATCGGGTTAGTTGTTTAATCTTTCTTGGGATGTAGTCTTGATGATGTTCTGAGATTGTTTATAAATCAAATCAGCATTTTGGGATTGGTATAAGATAATGGCTGTTATAACACTGAAAAAAAAGAAGAGAAAGAATAAAAAGAAAGAATCAAAGAAGTGTGAACTGCGTTCTATTGTGGCTCTCTTTGTTAGCTTCCATCATTTCCAAGTCTAGTTCATTACCAAATAAAACAAGCCCATGGCAGATAAGCCTTCTTATCCCCTTCTCACCACACTCGAATCCAAGCCTAGCTCATTACCGAATAAAACAAAATAAAAGAGTTTACATGTACAGTCCCTTTTTGTACCATGCCTTAAAAAAACCCTTGCCTTTTGTTATTATCAAATAAACTTTCGTCTTCCATACATGATTATAAAACACGCTATGGTTAACTTACATTAGAGTTGAGCATTATACAGGATAATAAACTATTTTTGTTTTATTTTTTATTTTTACAATATCCAAATTACTTAGTTATGTAAGCCCTGTTGGGCCAGTTCCACCTCAAAATGGTTAGTCATTGTTGAGGGAGCTCTTCCCAATATATATAGCCCAGTAATCTCCCCAGCCTCTAGCCAATGTGGGACAAACCCAACAATCCCCCTCTCCACAGCGGATAGGGGCTCCCGAGCACTGCCCCCTCGCTCGTGGGCTCTGGGTGTGGGCAGATAAGGGCTCCCGAGCACTGCCCTCCCTGGGCTCTCGGGCACTGCCCTTCCGAGGCTCTCAGGCACTGCCCCCTTACTCGTGGGCTCTGGGTATGGGCGGATAAGGGCTCCTGAGCACTGCTCTCCCTGGGCTCTTGGGCACTGCCCCCCTCGCTCATGGGCTTAGGCGTGGGTGCCACCACATACTGGCTTGGCCGGGCCAGCTCTGATACCACTTGTTGGGCTGGTTCCACCTCAAAATGGCTAGTCATTGTTGAGGGGCCTCTTCCCAATATATAGCCCAGTAATCTCCCCAGCCTTCTAGCCGATGTGGGACAAACCCAACAAGCCCCAACACTGGCAACATGATCCAAACCGTCAAATAGTGGGTCCTCCATGCCATTTAATATAGACTATCTAAATGGGAGATCAAAACCGTCCAGATTGTTATGGATGGCCTTTTCATGTTTGCATAAGGACAAAATGGAAATTTCTCTCATCTATATATAGTTGAGGGCAGAAGCATCATTTTATGGGTCAACAAATTTTAATGGTCAGCGGTCCCCTTCAACTGTCAACGCTGATGAAATCAAGCATAGGATGTTTTATAACCATAGATGAAAATGAGGACGGGTTATTTGGTAATACTGAATAGAGTGGGCTTTATTTGGTGTGTAGCAAAATAGGAGGGTGCTATATGTCAAAAACTCTAAAACAAATTAAGGAGAACAAACATAACCCACAATGGTAATTGAAGATTCTAAAGCTGCATCCTCATTTTGGATTAAATTTACAGATCCTGTTTTCCAAACATTCCTATCTATGACTGTATCCTAAATAAACAGGCCTCCATCTCCCCTTCTCACCGCACCCAATTCAAGTCCTATTTTATTACCGAATAAAACAAATTAATGAAAATCAACTTGGGTGAGTATCTATTAAGAAGCTCCTAGAGAAATCACATGATCAACTGGGACGGGAAGCAGAAGCCCTTTTGATTTGAAAGAGGCCAGGAACTGAAACCCTGGCAATCCTTGAATAGAGTCGGGTGTTGAAGGTTTCTTTTCCGTGGGGTTTTTTGTTGAGGTTGTCTTCAATCTTGAAACACCATAACAGGAATTGTCGGTCGCGGGCGCCATAGATTCCCTTGGATTTTTCTACGAACTCTCTGGACGGTCATATACATTATCGGTCGCCTGACGAGGTCGGCTCGGGCACCCGACGGCTGTTGTGTAGTCTAGGTCAGTTTACGCGGTTTTGTGTTAAGTAGTTTCTAATTTCGGTTGTTATGCTATATAAAGGGTATAATGCGGGATTACGGTTAATTGCCATTGGGCCCGGATATCCTAGAGGGATTGAGAGAGTTCTAGGGTGAGAGAAAAAACTTGTGATGCTTGAGTTTCTCTTGTGAGTTGTGATCCGGGTTTGAGTTCTTCATTCTCTTGTAACTTCTAATTCATAGGAGATTGTTCGCTTTGTGCCGTGGTTTTTTACCTGTGAGGGATTTTTCCACGTTAAAATCAGATTGCCTTCTCTTGTAGGTTGATTTGTTTGATCATTGATTTCTCTCGCTTCCGCTGCGGGATAGTCTCTTTCCTTGCCAACAATTTTCTCCCTAGATAAACCACATTCAGTATCAACTCTGTTGTTAACTAACAACGGCTTCAGCTGTTTCATCCATTCTCTCTGACCATTGAATGCCAATAGCATAAAAGGCTAGCACTTCTTAGACCAATCAGCCTTTCTGCCATGTTCAAAGATTGCTAGTTGAAGATGGCATTCCGGGTGCATCTAGATATTCTATTATATCCTTTTCGCAATAACTTCTCATCAGATTACTAACAACACACCATTAAATTAGCTAAGTCTTAAGACTGTTATAAAAGTTCAATATTGCAAGTAGAGTCTTGGAATAGATAGTTCTACGGGAATAAAACCAGAATAACACCACACATTTCGTTCCAAAAATCCTGAGCTTCTTTGGCAGACTGAAACTTGGCAAAATGCACATCCATGGAAGGCTTGATGAAATTTTCCATCCACGTCATGGTATTGAATTACTCACCCTCCATTCATTACTGTCATTCCAAAGGTGTAAATTTGTTCATCCAACTTACCGTTTATTACTGGCATTGAATCAGCCACCATTCCAATTATCTCCAAAGGAAAATCACTACACCTTTTAGAAGAAATGTAAGCTCCGTAAGCTCCACAGATGGTCATAGGTGTCCGATCGAAAGGGATATAATAACAAGCAGCCATGGTACAAGCGAAAAATTCCTCCAAAATTGCACAATAAATGCTGAACAAATATCCAAATCTGAACTTCCTTCAATTCCAGAAAAATCACCAAAAAAAGGCAAGGAATATGGTTCTATGGAAACTCTAATGAGGGCTTTTGATGTCACAAACCCAAATCAAGTGCAGCAAACTCTCAGGATATCAGGCTCAAAATGTTGCAAAAAAATAATTCTTTTCCAATCCCTTGGAATATCCAACAAAAACCCCATAAAGAAAAACCGGAATGAGCTTTGGAAAGAAAAAAAAAAAAAAAAATCACCAATCTGAAAAATCAAGATATGTCGAAATGGTCTATTTTCGCCTAGATCTGATGTGGTCACCCAGCAACCTAACTCAAACCAATGCTTGAAAGCAGAAAAACAAGACCACCTTGCAATCTAGAGCAAGGAGGAAGGAAGGAAGGGGGAATAAGTAAACTGCTTCAATGTCCAAATGTATTAGAAAAGGTTCAGATGTGAAGGCTCTAGTACCCTGAAAATTGCAGTGAGGGTTGAGAGAATTTTCCTTCCCTAGCTTCATTGAAGGGGGAAAGAGGTGTATATACAAAATACAATTATCACACTTACTAAACTCCACTTCAATACATGAGATGACTAAGGGTCATTTGGATAGGTTGTAAATGATTTACTAGTAATTAGACCTTTTTTGTGTTTGGATGCTCCCATTTGCTAATAAATCATTTACTAGTAATAAGTCATTTACTAGCAAATCCCTCTCCCATTTACTAAGCAAAAATGTGAGATGGGATAGATGGCAACGGATCTACTTTTGAATTTCTACTATAAAAGCAGATTCGCACCTGCTGTGAAATCACATCCAATGGCTCTCTCTCCCTCTCCCTCTCCCTCCCTCCCTCCCTCCCTCTGGTGATCTTCCAAGCTTCAAACACCCTTCCAGCAATGGAATATTTATTTGAGTGTTTTTGTGGTTATATTAAGTTATTTGGCCTTTGACAGTAGCATTTGAATTCATGGGCCCACTTATATGGCTCACATACTACTCGGTTTTCTTTGAGGATTAACTTTAAGCATTAGTGGCATGGGCTTAACCCAATGATCCACTTGAAAGGAAATTCCAATATGTAATTTGAATGTTATTTGCTGAATTGATGTTCAGGTGTCAATATACAATTACAGGATATAACCCATTTACAGAATATCCAAACACTGTAGAATCCGGATCCTCTGTTGAATTCGAGCAGAGAACCTCTGCTACTGCTGCTCTGATTGGTCCAGCTCATCCTGACTGTGTCAGCAGCAGCTCAGCTCTGACACAGTCAAGCTGACCTGGACCAATCAGAGAAGTGACGAGCAGGATTTCTCCGCTGGGTTTCAACAGAGGATCTGGACTCAACACTGTAAATGATTTACTAGTAAATCACTGTAAATGATTTACTAGTAAATCATTTACAACCTACATCCAAACAGAAGGTAGTAAATCATTTACTAGCACTTAAGTCATTTACTAGTAAATGATTTACTAACATCCAAACGACCCCTAAATCACCCATTACTGAGAACATCAGTAATACTCATTTACAATGTTCCAGTTTGATATGATTAATTTCTCACAGAATTTGATTGTAATGTCACTGGCCAGCATAAACACATTGACCCAATTCACAATCTGTTTCATTTCCCTATCCGATATTTGTAAACCAAAAACAAAAACAATTACCTTCAGCAGCAATTGACATCAACCAACATTTGAAACTAATCACTGAATTGGTCGAGCTTACATGCCGCCAATGGAAGATGTTTGTAAACCAACTGTTCGAAATATCATCAAAATACTGTAACATTGCTGAATATTAGAAAGCTAAGTCGAATTGATAAGGAAATTCATCAACTTTGAAAGAAAACACAGCTTTTGGTATCAATTTGCCTTTCTTTCATATAACAAAAACTAACTACAGTTCATTCAACACTAAATACAGAAAAGAGCAACTCCTCAAAACACGAAAAGCTAGCATACAAATCACATACAAACAAAACTATTAAATTACAAAGAAAAACAATCCAAACGAACCTCAATCACTTTTCGAACAGAGGCTCAAGAGAAGCAGACTTGGGATTCACCATTGGTGGGCCCTTCTCCCTCCGTTCGAGCTCGTCGAGCCTAAATGTGATGAGCTTATCCCAATTCCCGCCCTCGAAGAGCACCCCGGCCTTCCCATCCGTGATTCTCTGAATAATCCCACAATACATGTGAAACGGGTTGTTAGGATTCTTCACAATAACAATCATACCCGGCATCAAGAGCGGCAACTCAGGAGGTTTGGGCTTCGAGCTTGAAAACCCAATTCCCATTTCCCCATTGGAGTCGATCTTTTTGGGAGGGGGGTTTTCCTCGATGAATCTCCTCAGTCCTTTCTCTCCACCAGGGAAGCCCCCAGTGAGGCCTAAGAGCTCCTTTTCAAAGGCATCCTCACCGACATCAAGAGGCGGCGTGCCTGGTTTTTCCTGTTCAGTAGGAGAAGTTGGTGGGTTTTCGACAGTTTTCTTGAGTTCTTGTTGAAGGCCTTCTTCTCCACTACAGAGGCCTCTGCCACCCAAGAGCTCAAAGAGATTGAATTTTGCTGATGGTTTGAAAGGGAAAGATGGAGTGGGCTTTTGTGGGCTTTTGAAGAAGAGACGGTGTGGTGTTGGGTTCCCAAGGAAGGGAGATTTCTGAAGGGAAGGAGCGGTTTGAAGGCTCGGGAGAATGAAAGGAGAGGAAGCCATGGCTTTTTGCAGAGAGAGAAGAAAATGAAAAGGCTTTCTTCCGATCAGCTGGAGAAGTCCTTGTAGAACTCCCGCATCATCTACTATCACACGTGCCATTATTTCAGGCCCCTGGTGCCACGTCATTCGGTAACTTCCAACTGTTTCTTTGCTAGGATGCTTCGCTGAGCGATGCGGCCTGCAGCAGCCGGGGCTGAGCTCTGTGGGGCCCACAGTGATGTATGTGTTATATCCACTCCATCCATCCATCCATCCGTTTTTTTTTCTGAATCAGTTTACGACATGAGTTCAGACGCGAGTGAGATTTAAAACTCTTAAGTAGACCACACTGCAGGAAAGAGTGGAGATTGAACGATCACCAATAAAAACTTCTGAGGGGACACCGAAGTTTTGAATCAAGATGATATTTCTTTTTATCATTCATCCATCCATTTCATAGTTATATAATGAACGGCTTAGATTATCTATAAACATCACGTGGGCCCTAAGAAGGTTTCAACGGTGAGTGTCTTTATGTTGTAATCCACTCCTGACGTCCTCATTGGACGGATGCCTGCGAAAGCCTTTGGCAGGGCACTCGGAATCTAGGTGGCGCCCACCGTTATGTTTTCGAAAAATCTATGCGGTCCAACCGTTTTGTGAGATCATTTTAGGCGTTGCAACAAAAAATGAACCGGATCTGAGACTCAACTGGGCCGCACTAAAGCTAAAAGTGGGTAGGGAAATTTCTACCGTTGAAACCTCTATAGGTCCACAGCGATGTTTCTATGCCATACATACTGTTCATAATGTCATTCCTACTCAGATGAACTGAAAATATTTCAACTGTGGAAGTTCAATCATCATGTTTTCAGCCCACTTTAGTCTTGGATTCCGTTATTTTTTGCCGCAACACCTTAAAATGATCTCACAAAACAATTGTACGGCGTAGATTTCTCACAAATATCACAGTGGACCCCACCTATATTCCAAGCGCAGGAGATGCCTGCGAAAATGAGATGGAGAAATGGATGTACCGAATGGATAAAACACATACATCAACTTGGCCCCACAGAGCTTATGGCAGCAGCAACCGCATGCATCGCCTGCGTCTCTTTGCTACCACACACGTGGTGTGCACATGGGACACCGATGGGGGTACTGTCCTACTCTACCAAGCAGTGGCAGGATTTGATTGGCAGACATTTCACTGTCAAACCTTGTAAGTATATGCCCATGTGTGACATGAGCCAGCCTTCCAATAAAATCTTACCACGTTGCTGCACATATCCGGAGAAAGTTCCTGCATTTGAAAGCTAAATGGGCCATTGTGATGTTTTGGTGAAATCCACTCTGTCCATTTGTTTTGGGTCACACAAGAAGAAAATGTCGGGAAAGAAATGCGTTCAAATCTTCACCTTGATGTTTACATCTCCCATCCAAACCATTTATAAAGTCATTCCCACCGGGATGAATTGAAAACACAAAAAACTTGAATTGATCCTCGTAATGTTTCGGTTAGGGCCTGTTTGGTTGCATAATCCAGTTCTCGAGAGAAAATTTAGATTCCAGTACGTTGGAATCCAAAATTGCAGAAAGGGGATTGCAAACCAGTTTCCTTCTGGAACTTGCTGTTTGGTTGAGAATTGTGTTGCTTGTGGTATGGCCCACTTGGACTTCAGATCCGCTTGAGAAGTACTTAACCCCTGTCCTATAGTAGCCCCGCAAGACAGATGGCTGGGTTGGATGGAAAATAAACCTGGCAGTGGGCCCTAGGAAGTTTTTAATGGTGGAAATTTAATCAACGTTGTTTTCCTATTGTGTGGTCCAC
Source organism: Liriodendron chinense (assembly GCA_003013855.2). NCBI lineage: Eukaryota > Viridiplantae > Streptophyta > Magnoliopsida > Magnoliales > Magnoliaceae > Liriodendron > Liriodendron chinense. Next base: position 367,212 of record ML058484.1, on the reverse strand, counting down.
TTGAGATTTAGATCTGCCTCATTTCTCGTCCAATGCCCTTAAGTGAGCTCTTAAAATGGATCGACCTCGTGGATATAAAAACATACTTCATAGATGTACAACTCGGACGCTCACTTCCGCCTTGTTTGGCTTCCACTAATCCCTATTCCAGCCAGTCTAGGTTCCCAGATGTAATCTTCTTTGGCTAGAACTTGCCATCAAGCACATATCTAGTTTTTAAGTGGGAAATAGGTTTCCAGATACCAACCAAATAGGCCCTTATAGTTGTTCAATTCTCACTTTTTCCTCTTGTGTGGCTCACGCCATCCATCTGTTTTACTAGCTCAATCTAAAGCGTGAGCCCAAAAATGAAGCACATGTTGGGAAAATCAGAAGCGAAAGCAGAAGCCGAAACATGCGAAGCAATCTGAGATCAAACGAGTAAACAAGATGCAATCAAACCACACACAAGCATTCACCACAAAAGACTCCGAATTTACGTGGAAAAACCCCTCAACGGGTAAAAAACCACGGCACAAAGCGATCCACTATGAATATCATAAGATTATAAAGATTGAAAAAACAAAAACGTCCACAAGAGAAATCTCGAGCTACCCAAAGCTTGTTCTCACATGAAACGGACAAGAACAGTCCTTTTCTTCATCCCAGAAAACCCCCAAGCTCTTTCTCTTACCCTAAAATCCATCTAGGAAACACGGCCCCAATGGCAGTAGCTCTAATCTCACATTACATCCCTTAAATAGGGGAAAACCCCGAATTGAAAACCTCTTACGCAAAACCGCGCAAGAGATCCGTCTCCAATAAGGAAACTGATTCGTCATGCTCCCTCACCACCGACCGGTCAAAGCTCCCTGTCGACCCATCACCCGACCGGTCGATGGCACCACAGAAACTGTTACTGCCAAAACTGTGCACTTGGGCCACGTCCGTCAGACCGGTTTGAGCACTTAAAAACGTGCACCACGTTTAAAGGCTACCCCAACAATCTCCACCGAGGCTTCAAACGTCGAATTAACACCATCCCCACTTCGTCATCTCATCTTCTTATCGCTCAATCGCTTCTCGTGCCACATCGACTTCATCTTTGCAACTCCACGTACCTTTGTCACTCTTCTCATGTGGCCCTTGGGAACTTGCCACATACGAGCAAACCGTAGATCTCGCTGCCTATCCCACAGCTCCACCGTGAATTGTGCTCCCGATGAAACTCTTCCACTCTACTTCTTCATAGATTCTAATCGTTTTTCATGTTTTTCTTTGCAAAATTCTTCTTCACGTCGAATCTCATACTTAATCCATCTTCTCGTCTCATATCCGAATTCTACTCCACCCCAACTTTAGCTTTGATACCACTTATTGGGAAAACCGACAGCGGAAGCGGAAGTTGAAATACGCGAAGCAATCCGAGATCAAACGAGTAAACAAGATGCAATCAAACCACACACAAGCATTCACCACAAGAGACTCCGAATTTACGTGGAAAACCGCCTCAACGGGTAAAAAAACCACGTCACAAAGCAATCCACTATGAATATCAAAAGATTAAAGATTGAAAAAACAAAAACGCCCACAAGAAAAATTCCGAGCTACCCAAAGCTTGTTCTCACATGAAACGGACGAGAATAGTCCTTTTCTTCATCCCAGAGAACCCTCAAGCTTTCCCCAAGCTCTTTCTCTTACCCTAAAATCCATCTAGGAAACACGACCCCAATGGCAGCGGTTCTAATCCCGCATTACATCCCTTAAATAGGGAAAAAGCTCGAATTGGAAACCTCTTGCACAAAACCGCGCAAGAGATCCATCTCCAACAAGGAAATTGATTAGTCATGCTGCCTCACCACCGACCGATTGCCTGACTGGTCGAAGCCCCCTGTCAACCGATCGCCCGACCGATCGAGGGCACCAGAGAAACTGTTAGTGCCAAAACTGTGCATCTGAGCCACGTCCGTCAAACCGGTCACCCAACCGGTCTGAGCACCCAAAAACATGCACCACATTTGAAGGCTACCCCAACAGCACGTCCAAAGATCAAGCGGACCATGTTAAGGAAACAGTGGAAATTGAACACCCACGGCTGAAAACTTCTGGAGCCAAGTTTTGGATGAAGCAGATGTTTGTGGTTTCCCTTCATCCACGTCAATGTGATCTATGAGTGTGGGTCCTTGAGTGAAGATAACCTCATTTCAACATTGAGATCTTGGTATCCATTCCTAAGTGGGGGTGGTTAACATTGTGCAGTAGATGTGGGTGTACTAACATTGAGGTGTGTGTACTTGCCCAAAAAAAAAAAAAAATTAACAGTTTTAAAAGTGAGTAATGAACTGCGGAGATAATCTTACATGTTGCAGAATGAATTGAATCAACGCCTTGACTTTTAGGCCTTTACATGCTATTCCCTACACAATGGGGAATTTTGAACAAACCGAGGATTATGTTATCTTCTCCATTCAAAATCTCATTTGTTTGTTGCTTGCATGCTAACTATGCAGATGCAAGTTAAGAGGGAGGAGGGGTTGTTGGGTTTGTCCCACATCGGCTAAGTTGGATGGTGAAAGGAGCTTTATATATCCTGGGGTCACTCTACCTAGGGAGTTAACCTTTTGGACGCGACACAGCGCGTCACAGCAAATGTAGTGTTTGAGTGATCCAGAGTCCAGAGTTTAATCCCTAGTAGTGTTACCTTTAAAAAATAACAAATAAATAAATAAGTACTAAAATTCAGTGCTTCAAGTTTTCAGCACTAAAAAATTTTTTAGAGCTAACTTTTTAGTTTATCAAATAGCTCCTTAGTTGGACATTTTAAAGTGATTGAATCATAAGCCTGATTTTTCAAATAAATCAAAATGCCCTTAGATTATATCCACATACCCCTGCATTTCTTATTCCAAACTTGCCGTCATGGTGTACTGAGCATTTTATGAAAACTAGTGGATATGGCACGTGTAATGCACATGGAGAGAGAGGAAGTGGTTTGCAAGAGTAGGAGAAAGCAAAGGGGAATCCGTGGTCAGAAGGGGTATTTGATGAGGGGTTTGCTACAATACGTATGAAGGTATTGCTATTTTTACATCCTGGATGTACAGGTCGAATGCGAGGACATGTTTTAGTGATACAAGCTGTTTATAAGATAGGGCTCATTGTGGATGAAAAAAAACAAAGAGGCAGATTCCAATATTTCAACCCTTCGATCATTTAAAACTCTTTTCCTTTAAATGAAATATGAATAATCACCTTTGAACAATCTTTTGTGGGTCATGCATAGGTTCTTCCGATCTTGAAAATTGTTTTGGTTATCAACCATCCACTGTGTGGCCCGTCATATAATGGTGTGGATCATTACAAAATGGCCCCATATCCAAGTGCTACAGTCCCAAAGTAGAAGGAAAAAAAAAAAAAAAATAGCAACTAGTTAGGGATGTATTTTTGAGGTCCCAGTTCAAATTTGGCCCTACATTTATTGGGTTTAAGTGAGCTGGTAAAATCTGTACCATCGCCTCGTCTCAAGGGGAGAATGGGAAAAACCTAACCATGGGTGGTTTTGAAACACACTACTGGACTCACTGTAAATTATGCAAAACCCTTTTGACTACCATATCTTCCAAACATGCAACACACGTGGAGATAGGAAAGGAAATAGAAATGAGGAGAGATTTTCAGAGGGGAGAGCGAAACAGAGGGAAATGATGTCGCATTAGAAAGAGAAGGTTGCCAATGATGCCGTCTCTATATTTTTTTTAATTGTAGCCTACTTGAGTTTTAGATTTGCCTCTTGTTTGGGCTGACGTCCTAACATGAGGATGTGCAACAAATATATAAATGGATGTTACACAGTCATCTCTGTGAGCCCCACATAGCCTTTGTTGGATGGGCTTCAGATCCTCGGGTGCCCACTTAACTCGTATTGTTATTGTTTGCAGGGCTTCCAGAGCTGTCCAGGATAGCAGTACAGCACCTAAATCTTCAAATATCAGTAATACAGACGCGGCAGGGCGGAGGCGAGCTGCCACTGATCAGTCCATGTTCAAGCGTTTCCGAAAACGATAACGCCATCATGTCATGGGCAGTTAATACATTTCGGCCTATGATCTGATCTCCAACCACCATTGAAATGGCACCAGATGGGGTTTTCAGCTTCTTATCACCTGTTTCATGCAATTCATGACATGATCTTCCTCTATCACTCATCTTCCTACAGCACAATGTACATGGGGGGCCAACAATTGAATTTCATGGTTCCTTGATTTGAACCATTGGCTACAGGCGATCTCCCTATATATTGAACAGGTCGTGATCATGGGGTGCATGAATCACAACCAATGCATCATTCTATCGTTAGTAGTTGTAATTTGGGTGGTTCATGTGCAATTTGATGTAGTAAACTGGATGCTCACATGGTAAAATACAAGCATCTGCTGATCAAAGTTCTCTTTCCAAAGCAGTTGGAACAATTCCTTGTTATCTCTTACAAAGACTGCAAAGCACATATTCTTTTGGTTACGAGTCAGCTTCCACTATACTAAAGGAAAGAGCCCAAGCATAATAATTTTAGGCTAAGCATAAAGTTCACAGAATAATCCCCTTTTTGGCCCATGAAAACCAGCTTTTCAAGAAAACTTGCTACACTCAAGACTAGCTAGACATGCTCACCAATCTTCTTGTCCTGCTGAGAACCCATAAAACCATCTTGAAAACGTCCCTGAGTCGTTCTGGACTCGTGTCCTTTCTCTTCTGTTTCTTCCTATTGGCTGCAGTTTTATGCCTTCCAGTTTTGGAGATTTTATGGTACTTCTCTCCCCTCACTTTCTCTGCTGGAATGTGCTTTACAGCAGTTTACCGGTTCATGGTGTCGGAAAACTTTGAAGGGGAGAGGGAAGTTCTGCCTGCTGAGGGTAGTGTGGATGAGCATCGCAGGCTAGGAGTAGCATGGATGAATGACAACGCTGAATGTCTCATTGACATTGATGGTGTTGAAGTGGGCTGTTTTCAGGAGGAGGATTTGAAGAACGAGATGGCCGAGGGTGGATGGGAGGAAGATGGAGGTGGTTATCTAGCAGAGAAGCTGTTTTCTCCGGAAGGACAGCTAGAGGCAGGAGAGGGAAATAGTGGCTCTGGCGAAGATGATATGTCTTTCCAGATAGATAGGTTGGCTGAGAGACTGTGGAATTACTATTTTGGAAGATATTCAAGTTGGCATTATGAGGGGACTGATGTGGAAGGGTGGTGAGTAGTTTAAAGGAAGTGTAAGTACCCATAACTAATTATGGGTGCGTTTTCTTTCATTTTCTGTTACTCCTAGTCGCATGGTGTCAAGAGGCCTTTGTTTTCCTTTGCCTCCTTCCACAATAGTTTTTCTTGTATCTTGATTGACCACCACCACATGATTGGCTCAATGAAAAATCCCACCGTTGTCATCGTGGACAACCATGGGGTGTTAAGTAGTACATGTTGCAGGATGCAATGGTTCATCCATAGCACCCCAGTAGAGAAACACAGGATTCATGGTCTTTTGGTGCAGCCCTTCGGTAAAGATTCCTTGTGTTGGTGCCACTCATATGCTGATATTCCAATTCCATAATTAATGAGGGTGTGTTTGGTTGCACAAAATACCACGAAATTTCATGTTTGGTGAAATTTTGTGCAACAAAACGCACTGCTAAGAAATGCAGTCACAGGTTTCCTCATGAGGCTTGTGAACCTTGCGAGAGATGGAAGCCCACACATCTCTAGCATCCTCACTGTACACAAGGCACCCTCCTAAGGGAATCAGGGCACTTGAAAGACCATGGCCCTAAAATCAGAACAACCAAGTCATCTGATTTGTGCGACTTTTGGGTATTGAATTGGATTGTTGAAGTTCATTCTCTCTAACTGTGCACTTGCATGCTGAATATGTGATGGCTTCTATAGTTATATCCCCAAGGGTTTTGGTCTGTGATCCATCCATGTGATGCCCACTAGATTAATGGCCCATTACTCCAGAAATGTGCTGCATGTTGGCCTTAGATTAACTCAAATGCAATCATTGTCATAGCCATTGTATTTAAATAAATGCTTTGAAGATACAAGTGGATTTCATATAACCAACAGAAGCTCTCTCAATACAAAGAGAAATCTTTAGGTGTTTCTCTTTCTTACACAAAACAAATGGGGAATTCTTAACTAAAATTCACTAGGTGGGCCAATTTTTATACTTTAGTCACAACCAAATTCTATACAAATCTACTAAAAAAACAAAAGAGGGAAAGAGAGGAAGTTTTCAAAATCAAATGGTTAGAATTGGATGGAGCTTGTGAAGGTCTGACCAAACTTCCAATTGGAAGGTGCCACGTTATATACGGTTCGGATTTTCCCATTGCTTGTTTGGATTCTGAAAGATAGGCTCTGGCCATTGAGATAGAAATTGCTCTGCCAGTTTGCACCCCAGTTCCTAGTCATCGCAAGCCAGTCGGTTTTGGACCCTTTGATCCACACCTTAGATATCTCCCCATTTCCACCCACATTACTAATCATCACAAGCTCAAAGTAATCCCGTCCATTGATGGTAAACCTCATGCCCCCAGATCTATTGCAAGTGACCCTGGTATCAAGAATAATTTTATCATTGTTCTACTCAAATGGTTCAAATGGTTAGAAATCCCAAATTAGAAACTCTATAATTACAAGATCAAAAGTATGGCTTTGCAGATCATAATTCCACAGGCCTGAATGCCTGCCCCTCTACATGCAGCCACACGTGTGGAAATCCAAGCTGCCTATTAGGTGTTGAGTATATGAGCCTAGCCCAAGAATCAGGTCTGTCCATACATCATGTGGGTCAATGTGCAAAATAAACAGACGGCTGAAAAGAACTCGCCAAGCTCTCTTCATTGGTCTTTTTTTTTTTTTAGTAAATTGTTGCCCATCTGAGTAACTTGTTTGATTAGGGGGCAACCATCTACATGATAGGGTCTATGGCCCACCTTGTGGGCGACCTTGCACACATGTGACATGATGAGGGAATGCCCTGTACACACATGTGGAAATTGGTATTTCTATCATCAAGCCCCATCATCAAAGATGGCATGCCTGAGGTGGTGATGTATATAATCAAAGGGACAGAAATAGGTACCTTCTGTAGAAGACTGGCACAATCCCTCCCTTATAAATTGCAATCTTCTGAAAGGCTGGTTGGGACAAATCAAAGTGCTGATTTGGAGGGTTACACCAACCCCCATTGTTGTTTGGGAGGGCATAGTTTGGTGGACAGAAATTGGTGGCTGTGATTGTGATGGATGTTCCCTTCAAACACCATTGAGGATCCTGTGTTGAGTCACATACTATCTGAAAACATGCCCCACATGCATTCCCATTGTTGAAGAGAGCTGTGCTCAAGGCAGCATTGTTTGTCCCATAACCAGCACTGTACAGATTCCCATAGCCACAAGCACCACCTGCATCCATTCAACATTTTCATCATTTGGTGAAGCGAATGACATTTGAATTTTTTTAGTTCGTCTTGGCATGTTTGGATGCAGTATCGAATTGAATTAAAAATATCATTCCATTGAAGTGGAAAGAACCAAATTATAGTTTCCTTCTTTAGATACATATTGGGTGTTTGGGCTTTAAATTGCAATGACATATACTTTCAAGTTGTGCTCGAAAGAAACATAATTACAGATTTCAAGAGCTACTTCCTCATCATATAATACAAGGAAACATTTGATTTTCGTCGTTTATGAATCTTCGCAATTCAATCTATTTGTGCAGCCGATCACAATCTTCGTTGGATGGACAGACTGGACAGATTATTATAATGGATCGAGAAATTAAAATAATCTTCACCCCATGTCTTTCCTCGGCGTCAATTGCTATCTTATTGGGCCATCTAGGCCACAGATCAACCAAGTAGCTAGAGAAAATCCAAATTGCAACGCATTTGCACTTAAACGAGCACATGTGACAGTAACAAATGTGTGCCTGATCTTGGTAGTTCATCAAACAGCCCCACCATATATGTGCCTTGGCTTAAAAAATTAAGCCAGTCAGATCAGGTGGGCCATATGTATATACTGAATGTGTGTTCTAGCGATGGAAATTTAACCATCCATTTCTTTGTTGACGTGTGGACGGGCTGGGTTTCTGCCCAGAGCACATAATGTGGATGGCTAAAATCTGTGTGCTCAGATCAAATAGAAATCCAAAAATTCAATGGCTGTGATATTCCAATTCCTTGGTTCATTCATCCTCATCCAGGTGGGACTCATGAAATCAGCAGTTCAGATCAATGAACCATGGACCCCACTCACTCATACAAAACCAATGCATGATGAGCTACACCCAAATTATCAATGTAGTGAAAACTTAGAAAATGGGAGTGAATGAATGAAAGAAGCAAGCACAAGCATCATAACATATGGTACATACCCATTGTACCAGAAGCATCACTTCCACCATAAAATGTTGCATGGGCACGCTGCCAAACAATAGCAGCACCTACATATTTAGCAGCACACACAATGAGAAATAGCAAAACTCCTCCAAATTTAGCAAACTTCTCCATTTTGGATTCTCCTGCAAATCCCAAAAAGAGCTACTTTTGTTTTGCTAGATAGAGATGGTTTCTCCACAACCCCACCACACCACTATTTATATTGGATTTCATCGTCAGATCACATGTTCCAACGGTTTTCAGACTCTTTTTAAATTCTACATATACGACCGCTGCCAAACACTCACATCTGTCTAGAATGGCTCGCAAATGATGGAAAGGCTTATTTTATGATAGTTGACCACCGTTTAAAAAATGACGGTGACCCCTTTTTCCGTACACATGACATGGTTTTACATAAATTCAGACCGTCCAAATTGCTGACCCAATATTAGATGAAACTTTACCATCCAATTAGGACGGTTGAATTTGAACCACTCGTTACTTTTATTCAATTGTCCATTGTTAGCCACTGATTTGACGGCCAGGATTTCTTCACTGGGTTGATCTTCGAGATTTTGATCGTTCAAATGTGACCCACAATTTTGACTGACCGTTCTGATAGCCACGCATGCGTGCTGCGTGTGGTGATGATGAGTCACCACCATTTATACCTTGGTCTTGTAAATGCTGGTGATCCCAATTCCCAACTGCCCAATGTTTTGACTGTTTCAGTAGAGAGAACGGATTACCTGCCTCTGGCACATACGTGGCACGTGTATGATGATCCAAACCATACATCCTGTGGACTCGGCTGTTGATTAACGGTTAACTGAATATTTCTTTGATGAGAATGTCTTAACCGTTAAATGAATAAGCATATTCTCACTTAATACAAGTCGTTGCTAGTTTTTGCAGTGTTCATTTGATTCCACAGCTAAAGGGTAGAACCATCTAAACACTCTGATTTTTGGACGATGGGTCACGAAATGGACGGTTTTGATCTGATCCATGATGCATGTTTGCCACGTATGAGTCGTGAAATCTGCTCTGGATCGTTGATGTATTTTTATTCTTAGCTATCTATTTGTGGACCCAGAATAGAAATGGAGTCATGGTCCATCCACGGTGTGACACATCAGACCAGTGGTCTGAATTATCCAAGTATACTATGCAAAGCCTCGAATCTCCACTAAGTCCACTAAACCAATCCGGACCGTCCATTAGGTCCAGCCCAAACTGAAGTGCAACAATGAAAAATCGGACGGAGTGCGTGGGACCGTGCGACCACCGACCTTCGCTTTGGCAGGACTCTGAGGGGCCACCACCGTGATGTATTTGTTTTATCCATGCCGTCCATCCCATTTTCCATCTAATTTTAGGCCATGGCCCCAAAATTAAAGCATAGTCAAGGCTCAAGTGGACCACACCGTAGGGAACAGTGGAGATAATGACCTCCACTGTTGAAATCTTGGACGAAGGGAAAACATAAATATCAGCTTGATCTTTTGGCACCCTGGCTGGGTCACCATACAATCTGCGTCCACACTATATCTGTACACGTGGAACACACGTGCTCAGAATTAATTGGTCCAAATGGTGGTCCAGCTATAGATGGGATGGGCGCAACTTAATTGGCTCAGATCCCGGGACCAGTGATGTAGGTGGTATCCTTACCGTGGGACCCACCTTGATTGTATATCTACGCCATCTATCCATTTTGCGAACTGGTTTTATGACATGAGCCAAAAAATGAAGCAGATGCAAATCTTAGGTGGACCACGCCCACAAAAGCTTTGGATCAAGCTGAAATTTGTGCTTTCCCTTCATCTTAGATAGAAAATAAACATTACATAGGCCCTAAGAAGTTTTAATAGTAGTCATTTAATCATCACTGTTGCATGTGGTATCGTCCACATTAGATTTATATCTACTTCATTGTTGTCTTTGTACACTAAAATAAGTTGGCAAAATGAATGGACAACCTTAGATATACAAAGCATACATCAAAGTGGATTTTCTAATCTTCTTTTCAAATTTTTTGTGATTCTTTTCTAATTTATTTAAAATTATTCTAATAACATTTTTAGGATTTTATAGTTTCGATTTTTTTTTCCATTTAAAGAGGCTTAAACTCATTTGTTAAACAATCTCCTTTTTTATTAATAAAAAATTTAGGACTTTGTAATTTTTATTTCTTCATAAATTTAAAGAAGTTTAATTGAGAAGTCCAGTAATTTCATAAATTCGAAGTAAATATCTTGTGAGAGAGAAAATAATCAATCTCACCCATCTACCTTGCACCACAACCCAATCCCTTGTCAGGTGTCAAAAATTGCCTCTCTCTCTCTCTTTTATAATTCTATTTAAATTTATGTCGGACATCTAAGATATCCTTTATTATATTTATATAGCATCAATATGTATATATATAAAATGGTATGAGTAGTCTGTCTTGCCGTGCCTGTACCGAAAGTACGAAATGGTAGATTTGCGTTAGAAGTCAACTGTTCATGTACAATGTTGTATGTGAACTTTTTACATACTCTTTTATGGCTCATGTGTTACTCTTGTAGAACATCTAAACCACGTAAAAGGTACGCTGCACTTCCAAGATCATCTTGAGTTAAAATGTGATAAGTCCTCTCATTGGGTGGGAAACAGCTGTACCTTATACCACTGGCTGTCCATTTGTTCCTCCAGTGTAGCTAGCCTGATAAGTGGGCCTTTCTGGTTTTCACTGTAGGTGATCTTTAGGGTGCCACCCACCAGCGAGGATGTTCTGCAGAAGTGGGAGGTTTGAATATGAACGTTCAAACAAACAGTTTGAATATGAACGTTCACGTTTTTTTGTGGATATTTCTCTTGAGTCAATCAAATCATTTTTAAGTAGTCGCTTAGAAAATAAAATACAATATCCGGAACATGCAAGAGCACAAAACCAGGAGTCAACTCGGGAGATGACCCGTTGGAACCGGTGCTCTCAGCAGTGCTGCTGGGGCCATGTGGACGACGTGGCACATCATATTTTAAGTTATTACTCAATAATCTAATGGGGAAATCAAAACATGGAAATCGATGGGCCCCTTCAAGTTAACCAAGCAATGGTAAGTTGAGCCAATTAACTAATCCATTTGACCACCACAATGGTAATCAATAAACAATGGGAAGTTAATGTGAGCCCACCAAGATGTCTGTAAGAAATCCACTAGTCCATTTGTTTCTCCAACTAATGTTAAGATATGATAAAAAAAAAAAATGAGGTAAATCCAAAAATCAAGTAGACAATACTCCTATAAGAACTAATGAGGATGGAACAATTATTGTTGAAACTTTTATAGGGCCCACCATAATGTCTATAGGCCATCCAACTGAAAACACACATGTTAGCCTAATCCATAACTTTTGTGGCTCCATAAAGCTTTCAGTGGGTGTTCTATCCCCTGTTCCCTTCAGTTTTGGGCTGCCCTCTTTTTTTTTTTTTTTTTATTCTTATTAAATCATATCCTACCATGAGCAAAGAAACCAATAAATGGGGTGGATTTCTCACAAACTAAGGGCTGATTTGATTTTCACTGGTCCTATGTAAATACTAAAATTAAACAATTATTACTTTTTCACCGTGTTTGAAAATTGAGTGTAATTAAAATTATTCTAAAATAAGTGGTTTAAAATTGTGGCCCCACCATGATATATATGACATATCCACGCCATTCATCAGTTTTAGCAGAATATTTTGAGGAATGATCCAAAAAATAAGACAAATCCAACACTCAAGTGATCCACACCAAAGGAAACAGTGGCCACAAGAAGCTTTCAACGATAAGTGTTTGATTCCCTTTTTCCTGTGGTGTGGTCCACCTGATCTTTGGATCTACTTCAATTTTTTTCTCATACCATAAATTCATCTTGAAAAACAGATGGACAGTGTGGATAAGCCACATACATCATGGTGAGACCCACCTATATTTCGCAATGTCCTCAACTAAAAAAAAAAAAAAAAAGTAGGTAGTCAAACTTGGGAAATGGTATAGTAATTATTTAAGAAAAATAATCATAACACATGTATAATGTATTTACAAAGAATCTGGGAAATCAAACAGATCGTGAGCATAAGTGCATTTACACTTCTAAACCCCTCACAAGTGGCAATATGGTGCACCTGTGCAAGATCAAGCTGCCCATCGGGTGTCTTCCACTGCGTAGATGCGTTGTGTTGTCTCATAACTTGTGCAGATATGATCAATAGGTTGTCAAAACTTGTACATAACAGATGGACGGTCAAGATAAAGATATGTCCCGCAGGATAATTTTTAACGGCTTGATTTTTCTGAGATAAGGAATGCAGATGTTAGAACGTGCCTGAACAGCTTAGATCTCATAGAAGTGTGCGAAACGTGAGATCAGTTGAGAGATTGCAGCGAGCATTCCTCATGTGACTTGCATTTATGTTGCACATGGGTGATGCTCATTCCCACCCGTCACACGGGCGCGGATTTCCTTCGCAGGAAGTTCCTGCGCTGGGAACCAAGGTGGGGCCCACAGTGATGTTTTTTTATGAATCCACCCCGTTCATCCGTTTTGGGAGCTCATTTTAGGACATGAGAACAAAAATGAACCGGATCCAAGACTCAAGTGGGCCTCACTAAAGGAAAAGGTGGGTAGGTAAATTACTACCGTTGAAGCCTCCCTGGGGTCCACAGTGATGTTTATATGACATCCATACCGTTCATAACGTCACTACTACTGAGCTGAACGGGAAACACAAATATTATCCTGAATCGAAACTCCTGTGGCTCCACAAATATTTCAACTGTGGACGTTTAATCCTCACGTTTTCGGACCACTTGAGTCTTGGATCCGATTCATTTTTGTTCTAAGTCCTAAAATAAGTTCCCAAAACGGATGGACGGTGTGGATTCATCAAAAAACATCACTGTGGGCCCCACCTTGGTTCCCAACGCAGGAACTTCCTGCGCAAGGCTTTCGCAGGAAATCCGCGCCCCCATCACACATACTCTCTAACACGAAAGATACTAGATTCTGCGTCTTTACAATACGGGTTAGACTCATAAGCTACGTTTGTAACATTTAAAAAACGGTGGTGACTCATCATCCACACATGTGGCACTGACGTACAAGATATCTAGACCATCCAGATTGTGGGTCTGATTGTGGACAGCTGAGCACGTGGGTAACATTATGATGATCAAACAATCCTAACAATCTAATTCATGGATACCAAACAGACGGTCAGAAACTAATTAGAGTTGTTAATGGTCAAAATTGGAAGGGACAAAAAAAAAATCAGATGGTTAATATCAGTAAGAGTGGTGAGTTGGGTCGGCGATTTGAACAGTCAGGATTGCCGTAAAACTATGGCATGGGTCCATTTGAAGAGTAGTCACCACCATTTCTAGCAAAGGAGTCCACATGTGCTAATAATAATACAAGGATTCCATTCCCATAGCCAACTTATGCAAGCAATGACATTTATGATACATTATGAGAGAGAAGGCCATATGTCTTCGGTGCCAAGGTATCCCACCGTCAAGAGCCGGTGGGAGTGGGAATTTAAAAAAAAAAAAATTTAAAAATACAGTTCAAAATGGGATTTTACACGTTGGGATTCCCGCTCCACCACATTTAAGCATGTTTGGAAATGGGAGCACAAGATGGTTTACATTTAGGGTGTGTTTGGATATAAGGAATCCACAGGAAAAATATGATTTTTTTCTTTTTCTTTTGATTTGATTTTTATCACAAGAGATTGTCTACTGAGAAATGTACTATCCAAACATACTACCCTTTTTGTAATCCATGTCCACAGCATGGATTCCTTGTATCCAAACAGGCTCAAAGTCTATGGAAACCAGCATTCCTGATTGAAATGGCTCTTCTAAGATACATCAGATAATGTACAGATTTATTGACATGAAACACAGATTCCAAGGACCAATTGTGTGTACGATTTTGATTCCTATGAAGTCGAGCCAAAGGGAAGTCTGTTTTAGAGTGTTCGTCTTTAGCATTGTTGATTTAACAATAGGATTAGAAGCATGCAAATTCAAGGAGAATGAGATTTTGGGATATAGTCAACCCATGATGGCCTACTGAATCAATGGTCCCAATCATCATATGAAAGCCACATGTTCAATGGTGGTGTTTTAGGCAATGCCCATCACTGCACCATTTATGTCCCACTTGTTGTTTTGGTAGAGAGAGAGAGAGAGAGAGAGAGAGAGAGAGAGAGAGAGATGTTCATGTAAACAAAATACAGTCTCTATGAACTCTTAGGGGCTGTTTGGGTGCCAAAGGAATGCTATTCATTGCTAAGCATTTTGGTTCAATCAACTTGCATGGGTTCTATATTCCCCAACTTATCCAAAAAAAAAAAAAAGGGCACGTCACAACTTGTAACCGAGGAATGGATTCCTGAAAAAAGTTGGGAATGGCTTGCCATTGACTGCAAAATGTCCATCTTTCCTGTTATTGATTGTCAACATGATTTGTGAGGGATAAGCAATCAAGGGTAGATCCGGCATCATGTAAAGATCCAAAATGATCACCCTTTCTAGTATATGATCAATACACATTGTCAATTGTCAGAACCCTTGGCTGAGGTTGACTTCGGAGGGTTTTGGCAGAGATCATAAGAAGGCTATGTTTAGAGATAGTTGTAGCAGCATTACTGCTCACGCCTCACATGGTCAATTGTCAAAGCCATTGCTCAGATGACTAACTTATAGACTTCCCAACTGTCCAAAGGCTAAGTCCCAATGTGGAAGGAGTACAGCGTGCAAACCACAATGATTCGGACAGTCAAAGCATTCGTTTGGTCCCCATCCAATGGACACCTAAAAGAGTACTCAAGGGTCCAAATTACATGTAGAAATAGATCGATGGGTCAGTATGATATTTCAGCTGCACCCTCCAATTCAATTGATCTGACGGAAATGCATGAATCCGTGCATTTCCAAGATTAAGCACCTCATCCCAAATCTAGGTTAGATACTAGTCCATAGAACACAAATATTAAAAGGTTATTCCTTCAAATTTTTATGATTTTATTAGACTTTTATCATGTCTGAAAAATAACTTGATTCGTCGGCACTTAAAAAAATTGTTGAAGATGAGCATAGACAAGGAAGTCCACATTCAACATCATCTATGTATACAAGATCACCAACAGAAGTTTAATCCATGGAGAGCTGCATTAGCATTATGAAATAGGTGCATAAAAACATGTCCATGTACCTATTTTACAAGTGTTTCCATCTATGATATATATCCACATAGGCTATGATATGATGTGAGATGAATTTTGAAGTTGGTCAATTCTCATTTGTTACAATGATTGAAATTCATTAAATTACATTTTCGTATGATAAGTGAGATAAGAGTTTCCTTGGCTATCGATTTAATTTCATCAATAATTCTTAAACTTGTAGTAGTGTTGCCATGAAGTTGTGGATTCAGTCTCAATTCACCCACCAAAAGATCATAAGCCATCTTCATAAACTATGAATGCGGGTTTAAGCTTTTGATGTGGAGTCAACGTAGATACATTCTTAGCATGGTTGTACCAAAAGAACCTAGAACGAAAGCAGAAGAAGTCCTTCAGATTTTAGCCCAATCCTACATAGGGCATGACATAATCGAGCCCTAAGCTAGTCTGATTTGAAGAAATTCATCTTGGATAGAGAGAAATTAACATTCATAGTTTGGACCATAAATCAGTCATAACTTTCGATCCAAACATTGTCACAAAACACACGTCCTATCGATCTTTATGTAGCGAGCCATTTGGGGTCAACTGACCCATAGCAGGTCGCATCGTCAGTTTCTCAAGAAAACACTTCATTCCAGTTCAAAATTGTGATTTCAGAAAATATTTACTATTTTTAGAATTTTCTATTTTCATTTGAGTGTTTTTTTTTTTTTTTTTTAGTTTTAGGATTTCTACCTTTTTAGAAATTGTTCATAATTAAGCCGAGAATATTCTAGTAATTTCTATTCTATTTGAATTAAGATTTTTATTTTAGGTAGGTTTTGGTATTTCAAGTAATTTCTATTTATATTTCATTCAATAAAATTTCTGACTTTTCTCTCTCATTTTCTTATGAACTCAAAAATTCAGCTTGTGGATTCAAGGTTTTGTTTACTCGGGGAAGATAGTGATCTTCCTCCTACTGTTTCCTACACTTTCCTGCATCAGCTTTCCACACCTGTGGGAGTCAGCTTTGATTAGGCTCTCATCATTCGTGTCTGCTTCTGCTGGAGCATCTGGCTACCATAGAAACTAAGAGTCTGTAGGAAACTCAGGCCAAAAACCATAATGCACACTCTTCAAGTTGTATGTTATAGATAAGAAGCCAAGGTTCTTTACATGCCAATAGAGGTACACAACTTAAATAGTGTCCATGATGACCCATGCCACTGGATTTTGGTTGTCCAAGCAAAGCATTCAAGTGGTCTGTTGTATTCTACATCTACGCCGTCCATCTGTTTTTCCATATTATTTTAGGGCCATAATGCTTCTGTAATGTTTATTTTCCATCAAACCTGTTGCTGATCCAAAAACAATAGCCCTATCAATCAGCATTGTTTCCTATGGTATGGTCCACATGAGATTCGGATCTGCTTGGTTTTTGGACAGAACTGTGCATGCATCTATACTGTGGAGACTCGAATGCTAGTCTCCTCTAATACTTATTACCATTTGATGCAACAAGTACCAGCCAGTCCACCAAAAGTTCCAAAGTTGTTGGGGAAGCACCGGAATATCCTTTTGTCCAGGCCCTCCCCACAGTGGGACTCATCCCGTGGCCATTCTACATCATACAGATCCCACCTCATGGTCATTCTACATCACACAGACCCTACCTCGTGGCCATTCTGCATCATATATACCCCACCCAAGTGTGAAGATACACCTGCATCATAGTACACTTGTGCTGGAGAGTTTATGCAACTGGCCGGTCCGGAGAAACCGAAGTGACAAACCAATTACCGGTTTCGCTTTTCAAAAAACGGCCTCTCTCTCTCTCTCTCTCTCTCTCTCTCTCTCTCTCCCATTACCGGTTTCTCTTTTCAAAAAACCGTCTCTCTCTCTCTCTCTCTCTAATCTCCACCAGTCATATGACGGGTGCTATGGCAACCATGCAACTGATGACAGGACAGATCCAACGGATAGGGAATGCATAAGAGATGTCCTCTTCAGTCACCCTTTGTGTCTCTTCTCTTTCTCAAAGCAGAAGGAAGGAGGAGAAGAATCATGGCCAAGCTCCAATCACTCTCTCTCCTTGCTGCTATCTGTTTCCTCTCCACGGTTGCAATCGCCCACACAAAACCCAACTTTGTCATTGAGGGCCATGTTTACTGCGATACTGGCCGTGCAGGCTTCGAGACTAGTGCCACTTACTACATTGAAGGTATGTCATCCAAAATTTCTTGATTTTCAGATTCTTTTGAATGAATTCATGGATTATTCGGTTTAGGTGGGGCCCACCCTTCCATAACCTACAGCATTGATCACATGGGCCTGATCATGGGATTAATCAGGATCTTATGTCTATCCCGCCCATGGCATCAGATTGTCTTCCTACCATTGAAATTATTCGAATTGCCCGTAGCCGCTGGACTTGTCTGTAGGTGCTAAGCTGAAAATGGAATGTGAAAACATGACAGGCGCAGTGAGAAGGCTTTCACTGCAGTAGGAGTCACAGATAAAAGTGGGACCTACAGGCTTAAGGTGCCCGACAAGCACGCAGATGAGGTTTGTGAGGTGACCTTGTTGAGCAGCCCTGAGAGAGATTGCAAGGAAACCAAGCTCGGCAGAGGCCGTACAAGTATCTTGCTCACCCGTGACAATGGCATTGCCTCCCAGATCAGATACACCAACTCTCTAGGCTTCCTCAAGGCCAAGCCTCTCGACATTTGCACTGCACTTATGGTAGAAATCATGATGGAAGATTAAAACCAGAGGAAGTGGCATAAACAGTTCCTAGAAAAGAATCGATGCCTAAGCATTCTAACATCCATTCCTTCTTATCTGTGAATGTTGGGAGCTGCCATGATTGATGTCCCTATGTATTTACCAACTCTGATATAATTGACATATCTTCCTTCGGTTACAGCTAAGCAATTATATTGAGGCCCTGTTTAATTGACACTTAAAAATGGGTTCATGTCATTTTATTTAAGGCTCTGTTTCAGATCAAAGAAATAAGAATTTGAATTTTGTAAATTCAGGAACTTGCCAAATTCATGGATTGGCATTGCAGTTGGATTTGGATTTGGCAAACTATAAATCCTTGGATTTAGGGAGCATCTATTCCAGAGCAAAGTATTTATTGCAAATGAATTATATTTTTTTTTCTTTTAACAAGTGGCACATTTTGAGGATTTGTTAAATTCCTATTTTCTTTGAGAATTTGGTTTTACTTAAAATCCATGGATCTATAGAGGTGTGGATTTGCAAAATTCAAAGATTTGGTAAATCTCCCTCAAAAAAAAAAAACAAAACAAAACAAAAGATCCCTCACCCCAAACAGCCCCTAACAAGAATCATCTGTTAGATATTTTAGTAAAGGATTAAAAATAATCTCGATAACCTATAATTTATTTAAACTATGATGGCTAATATATAATCACTGTTAACTAAATTGAAATAAACTCATTTTTAAGCCGCAACTAACCAACAGCACACGCTCACCCATACAAAGTGGAGACACAATGTTTCGTCCTAATCGGCTCTCTACTGTCTACAGGGCTTAGAAACAAGGGAGACTGGATGACCCTTATCGCAGGTGGTTGGTTGGTCTCATTTTAAAAGGATACAAGCCTCAGAGCCAACTGCACATGGCACAGATGTAGATGAGGCAGAGCACCAAAATTAGACCATGGACAATCAAATCCTCCAATAAATGGATATTTGTTTGACAAATTTTGGACAACCACCCTTTCCATTTTTCCACTTCAACCTCTCGTATGACCGTCACCATTCGAACAAGTTGTACAAGATTCATGTCCCAGAACATGGCAACTATCATTGGGATGGTGCATATTGGGGTTCATTTTTTGTTGCCATCTTGCATATTGGTGCTTGTTTTTTGAACGTGGGCAGGAATCTGCAGAAATGTGCGACTCACAAACACTTTTTGTAATATCATATAGGTGACATGGGAATAGCCTCGTTTCACTAGATCAGATGAATGGCCAGGATGTAGCACATACACGACTGTTTCACAACACAAAATGGGTAAAAATAGAAGGAAAGGTGGAGCCAAGATTGAATGCTAAAAGCAGCCACATGCAGGAAAGCAGAATCTCACATTTATGAAAATATGAAAGTAAAATTTCCATCTTCATAGTATAAATAAAAAGAACAAGCAAAGCAGCCATATGCAGGAAAGCAGAATCCCACAGTTATGATAATGAGAAAGCAAAATTTCCAGCTCAATAGTTTAAATAAAAAGAACAAGCAAAGCCTATAATAGGTGTCTAGATCTCTAATGAGAGCCTTCTAGTTTGATGGGGACACAGCCCAAAGCTTGCAAAAAAAAAAAAAAACCCTCTTCAATAAGAAGCCGAAACAACGAGTCACCAAAGATAAACACCAAAACTGCAACTCTCTTTAAACACGTCTGGCCTTGTTAAGACTCACCATGCGGGCAGATGTTTCCATCTGCAATCCTCTCACAGGCAAACCTGTTGGGTAAGGGGTCCTTCCAACACTCCGGTATGCGTCTTGGTAACGCGTGCTCTGGTAACCTGCAAAATACCCACCTGTCCCACGTTGCCCCTGCCCACTTCTGTCTTTTGAAAATCCTCCTCCCAAAGCCTGACCAGCACCATACCCAGAACGGCCTCCATATCCCCCATGACGTCCTTGAAATGAATTATCTTGCCATTTGTTTGCTGCCACACTTGCATAGTCAGGACCTTCCCTCCGCCTCGGGGGAAGCCCATCCAAGCCACCACCCGTCTTTGCCTCAAATGCCCGTTCGTTGCTGTCTACCAGAACCGAGAGCTTATCCATCAGCTGGAATGCAAGTGCTTGTAATCTTGTGTGCTCAACGTTGTGGAAGACAATGCATCGCGTTGGCTGGTCCCAGCTAGCATGGAGCTCTTCCAGGATCATCATCTTGCTCGCAATGCTGTGTACATGAGCTTCAGAGAGGTCAAACATGGCAAGTGAGCTGGTCCAAGCTCACAGAATCATAGCATGAGGAATATGTGAACAGGTAGGTCCTCAGAGCCTCTTCCTTGATCTTTGACTTCAGCATCTCCAACACATTTTCTCGGTTCCTTAGGAGTTTCCAAACCTCGAGGGATTTTATTATGTCAAAAGCCTTCAGAAAGTCACCCTTACACAGTGCCCTTGTTGCAGCAATGACATGGTCCCGAACATTTTCTGGAGGACCAGTGAAAGTGTGCCGCTCACTCACCTCAAGCAACCGTCGGAACGTCTTGCTTTTTACTTTGGATTTGGCATCGGGCGTGTTGCCTGCCATGTTTGGGACCTCCAAAAGCATAGCACATATCAAATGTACAGCCTCTAGAAGCTCTAGGTTTATGTGCATGTGGTATGGCATTTGGCGTCTTCTCTCCAGCTTTTCCTGATAAGGGAAAATAGCACAAAGAACACAAACTCCATCATTACAGTGAATAGAGCAAGAGAAAAAGGGAACAGTGAAGAAACAATTACACAAAGCTAGATACAGAATACCAGAGAATCTACACTCCTCAAGGCTATTGAAAAGATTTAGCTGAAACGGTAAGCAACAAGCCACAAATTGAATGAATCTCAACCAGGGATAGCATTCTTGCTACTTTTCACATGGAGAAGAAGAAGACATGTTTTGATACAAGAGGGAGAAAGGGGTTGTGTAGAGAAAAACAAGTTTCTCACACCCTAATGATATATTATTAACCCTAATGACAATAAACTAATAGTGTCCAGAGGGAGCACTAAAGTGAAATACACACACCCTCATAAATAAGATTCCACATACAAATAGTCCCAAATGCCCAGACACACAGGCACACGCAGATATTACTCTCCCACTGTTTTTTTTTTTTTTTTTTTTTTTTGGGAAACAATAAACATTTTATTGAGAAAGGCCAAAGCCAAAAAACACAAAGGGGAAAAAAAAATTAAAAAAAAAATAATTACAACTCGAACCACAAAACAGGGAACTGATCTCAGCCTAGAACATTAGAAGCATTCACCCATTCCATAACATGCAATTTCGCGCTATTGAAAACTTCCGAAAATGCCTCTTTCTATTCCTGAAACAACATTTATTTCTTTCCAGCCAAATGCACCATAATCCAGCTACTAAAAGACAGAGATGCAATATATGCTTTCTGATTTTCCATTTGCGCCACCCCAAACCTCCACGCCCATTTACCTACCCCCCCCCCCCCCCCAATGGCATCAAACCTCACAAAATGACAATTGAAGTTAACAAAACATATATCTAACAACAATCAAGGGTTGCTAAGACTTTAGACTGTGCTTGGTAATGGGAAGTTTTGCATCACGTAAAAGAAAAAGGAAACTGTCGATAGCAGATGGTAGTATCCTGAAATTGCATTGAAGCAGAATGTGGAATCAAATGATTCCAAGACAAAACTAGCATGGATATACAAATCCAAAATCAAAGCCAATCAATAACTACGTGTTAATGTTTTAAACCGAGACCAGACCAAAACACATTTGTGGGCAGTTCACTCCAACCAATTAGACCTGTGCCGATCTGTTCTGGCACAAGAATGTCCTTCACCTAAAATCATTAAAATATAATCATTATCAAACAATTTACTCCTAACATTGTGGTTTGGGACTTAGGTTTATAGTAGAGGTCAGGCTTTGACCCTTGACCAGCATTTTTTTCTTTTTCTTAAAAACCAGCTGCCCACCTAATTGAACCAGGTTTCTAGCCACCTGAGATGTTTTGGTAGGTGGTTCTTGTCCAAACTGGTCTGACCGCCTGGTCCAAGTCCATGTTTCGAAACACTGCTCCATTCCACATACTCATCTCACAAAGAAGACTCTGAATACTTTCCTGCAAAGAATACATGACCTCTAGGCTCTACTAAAATGGCATAGCTTCTCCAATGATCAACCCGATTTACAAAATTGTAATACAAAAGGATTGCCCGGATGAACTACATTAATACTCGCTTCCAATGGGAGAAATTCAACAACACATCATTATAGATAACATCAAAATAATAACTAAAATAAAAATAAATAAAAATGTTCTAAAATACAACCAATTTGCCAAAATATTCTGCAACTTTGAATGCGATGTCATGAAATAAAAATGTGAAAGAATGACATCTGTTTTTTTTCAAAAATAAATAAATAAATTACTTCATGAAAGCATCAAAGGGAACTGAAGTTCCAATATAAAAATCTGAGCGAGAAGAGCCTTGGAGAGCAAAAGACATAGCAACATCGTTAGATTCACGCCTTATCATGTTAAACCAAGTGTTTTACCTGCATAAGTGAAATCTGATATCATTTAAAACGTAGTGCATCTGCTAAGGCTCCTCATGATCTCTAATCCATTTAAAAATATTGAGCGCATGGCTTTCAATCACCGTCAGCCCGAAGTTGTTAGATGACAAAGTATGGAGTGCTTCTCTAAACGCAAATGTCTCCGCTTGGGACTATCACAAGGGTTAATAGGGCCAGAAAAGGCAATGATCAGCAAACCCACAGCATCTCTGAGAACCCCTCCAATGCCCACAGTGACTGCTGCCATCGATGCACGAGATGCCCGCAAAGTTCGCCTTAAGTGCTCCTGAAGGGAGAGGAGACCAGACAGGTAGGGGACGAGCAGGAACTAGATCGAACCAATGTCTATGGATGTCCTCCAATGAACACCCACATCGATTAGGTATGGGTGCTATGTCCAACTCTAGAGATCTCTTAATGCATTATCATAGGGAAGCAAACATATGCAAGGGGACTCACTAAAGAGTATTTCAGGAACAAATTTGTCCTGAGAATCAGCTTTTAAAAACTGTATTTGCTTTTTGTACTCCTCGCTGTTTTATCAATAGATGTTGTTACCAAAGAAAAAGGAGATAACTAATTTGTTCTCCAAGATTACCATAATGACAATTACAAATAAAAAATGACACATTTCCATGAGGAAAATGATGAATTGTGACTTGATGAAATGCAAAGGTATACACGTAATGATGCATCTGGCCTCTAGGCCATACGTCAAGCATATCTATGCTAGAAGGGTACAAGGGTGAATCCCAACTGTCATCTGATTGTAGGGTTTGGTCAGGATTGGCATCCAAATGGTCTGGATGGTCCAGGTTGATAACCAGTTGTACTGTGAGGCCCACAGGTTCAACCAGGTGTTGTTTCCAGTGACATATCTATTCCCAGCATATATGCATTTTCCTTTCTCTGCTTGAGTCTTATAGATCTAGGCTGCAAACAGTCCTCCCTCCTGCTTTGGCCTTGGCCAGATCCCCCATCTTTTTGCCTTCAGTGAGTTTCCCCTACTCTCCCGGGAGGATCCAAGCCTGGTCCACTGACACCCTCCTCCTCCATGGCCCATATTACTAGCAGAATACGTGAAGCAGATGCTATTCTGGATACAGTCAGCTGTAGCTCTATGCAGTCAGCAGGGCTACTATTTAGAAATAAATAGACAGCCGGTTTGATATGTTTAAGGCTCTGTGCAAACCATATCACATCAAGAGGAGTTTTGCAGAGTCACAGAAATTATTCTGCTTCTCTTCTCTTGATAGGTACGCTCTTTAATGGTGAGGCAACATCCGAATGGTGACCGGGTCGTAGGCTGTAAGCAATAACTCGAGCTAGGATGAGCTCTAATCAATTATGGAACAGTCAATAGAACGGATGAATTATGCAGGAGAAGATCTTCATCAGGAAAGATCAAATTGGGGACAGAGCACATGAATCTCATGGAGGGAATAGACGTAGAGATTCCTGCGAAGGGCGATCTAGAGAAGTATCTAAGGCCCCATCCAAACCCCTTGCGCCTCGGCAGTGGGAAGAGAAAGGCAAAGAGATAGTAGCGGAGAGGAGGGTTGATCATGCCTCTGAAAGGGATGGAGGGGTAGAAGGAGAATGGATCCCAGTATCTAAGAAAAATAAGCTTACCAGAAAAGGATTGAGTCCCAAGGTCCACCCTCTGTCAGAGCTCCCAACGTTGTTTGTGGAGCAGTTCCCCTTAGGCTGGTCGGAGATTAATTTCAGAAGGGCTTTTTGTCAGGTAGGGTCAGTGCGGGAAGTAGTGCTGCCTAGATCGAAAGACTCTGGTGTTGTTCGTGGTTTTACTTTCATACGATATGAGAAGGAAGAGGAAGTCGAGCATGTGGTGGATG
This sequence comes from Liriodendron chinense, assembly GCA_003013855.2. NCBI lineage: Eukaryota > Viridiplantae > Streptophyta > Magnoliopsida > Magnoliales > Magnoliaceae > Liriodendron > Liriodendron chinense. The sequence goes on along the minus strand of ML058484.1, from coordinate 342,413 downwards.
AACTTGATGATGGCAGACGCTTTGAAGGCGCATCTCTATTGGTCCAACGAGCTAGGTATGGGCCGGCAAGAGTCTATATTGAGAACGGGTTCTCAAAGGAGGGGGCTGTCAGAAAGAAGACTAAGGACCAAACTGGTAGTGAGGGGATGAAGGGCAGGCAAGGAGCTGAGGCGAGAATTGATATAAAAAAAGGTGGCTCTAGGGCAGCGAGGCACAAACGGGAAGTCTCTTTCTCAGATATTGTTCTATCAGGGCAGAGGATGGCGGAGCTCCCTTACGCGGCCTCGGAGACTAGTCCACCAATGGAACGGATATGGAAAGAGGGCTCGCTCGAGGAACCAGTAGTTCATTTGCACCCTTTACTCTTGGAGAATGCGAAGGAAGTGCTTAAATGGAGTATAGTGGTGGCAGTAAAAAAAGGCTCTATGGAAGAAGTGAGCAGATGGATGGCACTTTTGGGGTTTGCCAGACTGGGTCCTGATGTGATGAAGGTCCTCTCAAAAGACAGGATCTGGATCCCTTTGCGATCAGTTCCTCTCCCTTGGGCCTTCGGCAGTGGGTGCTCCTGTTTTGGAGATGGCAAGCTAGTGGATCTGCTCACCATTTGCAATGGAAGATAGTTGGTTCTGTGTAGAGGAGGTTCTGCTGGAACTGTGGCACAGTGATACCTTCAATCAAATCAGCGAATGGCTCAGGGAAGTGGTGTCGATTGATCCGGATACGATTTCTGGGGCAAAACTTCGTTGGGGTAGGATCTACGTAAAGAAATACTGGAAGAAGATGCTCAGAGAAGGTATTTCTCTTGGTTGGTGACGTGATGCTTATGGTTCTGGTACATAAGGAAGACAAGGAAGGTGGGAAGTTGACCATCAACATCATTGCGCCCCTTGTAGACTTGTAGAGCTTCAGTTTTCCGTCCATGGAGGCTGCCTCATCGAGTTGTCAAGAAGATGGAGTATCAAAATCTTACTCTGGCAGAGCATGGTGTGCTGAGGGGTTTACGTGGCAGCATATTGCGTCTTCTCTAGCAACGGATGACACATGGCACGAGGAGACGGCAATTGCAGGGTCATGCATCAATGGGGTTGTGTTGTCAGCTGTGATTGACAGAGAGGTTTCTCTCATTTTGACACATGTCCAGGTGTCAGAGGGGCGTGGTGGTGTTTCCCTGCTACAGTCTGATAAAGTTGGCTCGAAGTTGTCCTTTGGGCCAAAGCTACCCCCTCCGGATCGTCCAGAGCTGCCAGCTTACGCCAACAAGGTTTCCTTCAAGCCTTCAGTAGGGTTGGATTCCGAACCTACAAGGCCAGACAATCCTACATCCGCTGGATCTATGACGTGTGGCCAAGGCTTTGCAGTGGAAGAGTTGGATGCTTCTCTCACGTCGGCTTTGGTCCCATGCCTGCGGGGAAAATTGCCTCATGTGGAATGTTTGCCGAATATAACTCGTGTGCATCAAAACTTAATTGCAAGCCTGTGTGTTCTAAAACCTTCTCTTATGTGCCATGAATTTCTTCTTTTCCTAGAGCTCCTTCGTTCGGTGGTGGCAAGCTCCGCAGAGGACGACCCTTCTTACATGGTCAGCGATGTGGATTCAATGTCGGAATGGGCATCAATGTCTTCTAGAAGTGACCAGGACCAAATCAAAGAACACAAACAGGTGGAGCTTTTTCAGAACAGACTTTTCAACCCTCTGGATCCTTGTTGCCTGGAGGATGAAGAGAGGGATATCCTTGATGCTATCTCATTTGCAAGTGATGGCGGTGTCAAAGTAGGAGGCGCAATCTGTGATAGAGAAATACCTTGTGATCGAAGACAAACCAAAACCGAGTTGGGCACCTCTTGTGGAAGTGGTGAGAGACAAGAGATGGATTAGGGAAGCGTTGGCCCATTTTGGAATATTGATTGGTATGCCTTTCGGTGATCACCTGAAAGATTATTACGATCTCTTTTAATTTGTGGAAGAGAGTGGTCACCCGAAAGAATGCTCCAAGCCTCCCACAAAAGTCATCAAATCATCCAGAAGCTGCAGGGAACTAGTAAGACTATCTTCAGATGTTATCTTTCAATCAGGTGGCTCAAGAAGGGGCCCTGGAAAGGGAAGACAAGGTAGATCTGTTCCGAAATGAAGATTTCCTGAAATGTGAAAGGGGTGGGAAGCAAGCAGAAAAGAAGTCAAATTAAGGACGTCTGTAAAAGATTGTAGACACCCCACCTTCAACGGCATGTGAGCTACTCATCGACTTTGATTTGACGGAATAGAGTTCACTGTATGGCTAAATACATGTCCACGAGGCAGTAGATGGTTCGGATCAGCCCAGAGTCTCGACATGTGGCTGTGGCAACATGTGTGTGCACACACATGAAATGTGGCTCAAACCACCGAAGAAACCACAAAAAGACAACAACAACAAAACAAAAAAAAAAAGACCATGGACGGTCACACGGTGACTATCTTCATGACCACAGCCGCCATGCGACCGTTCTCATGAGAACGGTCACCCAATGGCCGTCCACGGACCGTCCACTACCCGGACTTGTGCAACCGCGCCCCCTGTCATCGCCTCACTTGCCCATAGCCTTGCCGACATCCGTTGGGCGGGCGATTAATCAGCGCAACGCCCCGTGTTTGATTCGAACGAGCGAAATCGCCACACGGCAGACTTGGGTTCATAAGAAGCCATCGGCCATCCGTTCCTCGCCTCGATCCAAAGCAACCAAACGCCTCTCGCCCGTCTATTTAAGCAGGGGCCTAGCGAGGGGACAGGCAAGGGGAACGAGCGGACAGAGAGAGGAGATTGTGAGAGAGCGAGAGACAGCGACAGGCTCCGGTGAAGCTTTGCCGAATCCCTGACTCGTAGGATCAGCGAATCCGAGGCGGTCGATGCTTTACCCCACTAATCAACTATCTGACATTGGCAAGGCAGGCCTACTTCTACAACCATATACCAGTGACCAAGCCTCTCTATCCCTGTCTCTTTCTCTATTGAGAAGTTAAAAGCAACATCGAGTAGGGTGGGAATCTGGGACGTCCGACCATCCTCTGTCTTTTCTATAAGAAAGGGGTGTCTGATTTCCCATTTTCCTTACATCTCGAAGTGCTCACTCTCTGTCAATCATTCTCAAAGTCAAAGTCAACGAGTAGGGTCGGAATCCGGGGCGTCTAATCATCCCTGGTCTTTCCAATGAGAAAGGGTGTCTGACTCCCCATTTTTCCCCTCACATCTCGAAATCAAACCATATTCCACTCAACACATTCCATATACACTCCAGCCTTCCACACACTCACTATTTACTTTTACTGTTATTGTTTTTCTATTTTTGCCAACCCGAACCCTAAAAAAGCTTGCGTAGTTGGGCCTAACCCTGTCATATTGTTGTTGTGTTATTAGTGTTTTGCCTACTCAGGCCCTGAAAAGTCTGCGAAGTATGGCCTAACCTTGCAGGTCTAGAAGCTCGTCAGAATCCCCCTAAAATTGTTTAGCCCCGTAAAGTAGAGACTGTACGATGCACGGGCGATAAGGGGGTGCCTAACACCTTCCCCTTTCGTAACGGCAGCCCTTACCTAGAATCCAGGGCGCAAACCAACCTATCCAAATGGAAGTCATTTAAAAGACCAAGGATTCTTCGGAATACCCGAGTCATTTTGGTGTTTTCACGGGTCCTGGCCGACCGTGGATCTTGAGGCCTTTTTTCGGCTAGTGGCGACTCCGTTAAATATACCAAGTCAGAGAACGTCATTTTGTTGTCCTCGAAAAAGTTTTGCACAACCAAAGAAAATCAAAGCCAAGTGAACCAATCATTGCAACTGTGAGCCCCAAACCAAAAAGAAAACAGTAGGCACACACGTGCGCGCTTCTAGCGCGAGACGGCGTCCACAAAGATACAAGGCTTAACTAGTTATGTTCCAAGAAACCAAGGTGCAAAATTTTAACCTAAAGCTTCAGGGGACTTTGTGAAGGAATAAAAACGTGGATTGGGTAGCTTCCGATGCGGTGGGTAGGTCAGGGGTGTGATGGTGGCATGGGATTCCTCTATTTGGTCGAAATTAGATTGGTGGGGTGTTTCTTTTTAAGTGTCAGTATTGTTAGAGGATAATTCCTCAAGCTTCATGTGGTGTGTTTTACCTCGATCTATGGTCCTAATCAGGAGGACAAAAGATCAGAGTTTTGGGAAGACTTGTCTGAATGTTGTGTCAAGTTTTGGTGGACCATGGCGCATCAAGGGTGATTTTAAATCAAATGGGGGGAGAGTCACCGGGAGTATGTGAGCCTTCTCCGATTGGACTGACAATTACGAACTCACCGACCTGCCTATAAAGAGAAGAAAGTTCACATGGTCTAACGGACAAGCTAGTCCAACTGTCCAAATTGGACCATTTTCTCACCTCTCCTGAATGGGTTGAATGCCAACTCCAAACCATTGTCCCTTATTATTGTCTGTTGATGAAGAGAATTGGGTATCGAAACCATTCAGGTTTGAGCTCAATTGGCTTGAGGTGGAAGGTTTCATGCAGAAGATAAAAGGATTGGTGGTCTTCCTTTTAGGTGGATGATTTTGTGGGCATCAAGATCTCACGTAAACTCAAATAATTGAGACACAAAATCAGATCATAGGAGGAGGAATTGAGCAAAAGGGAAGTTGCGACAACCAATATGCTTCTTAAACTTCAGGCCCTAGATATTGAAGCGGACGAAAATATGTTATCCACTAAAGAATCAGCTACGCGGGTCAAGCTTATTCAAGAATATATTGGTAGGGCAAAGGACGATGAAATAAAATGGAGGCAACAATCAAGGAGTACCTGGATTAAGGAGGGAGACGAAAATACGAAATATTTCCACAATATTGCTAGTGTGCGTGCCTAGATTAACAAATAAATAGTATCATGATTAATGGCTCTCGCATCGAAGATAAAGATTGTCTCTCCATAGAAATTCCTCGGTTTTATGAGGATTTGTTGTCAGGTGAGGAGTGGAGAAGACCAAGGTTGAACAATCTTACCTTTAATTGGTTCTCTAACGAAGAGGCTAATTCACTTAAGGCTCCTTTGGAGGAAGAGGTCAAAATTGCTATAGATTCGTTGGGGAGAGAAAGCATCGGGCCCGGATGGTTTTCCGATGGCCTTCTTTCAAATCTTTTGGAAGACCGTCAACGGGGATGTTGTGAATTTCATGTCAGAATTTTTTGATAGAGGTCGTCTGTTGGCTGATCTTGGGGCATTCTTTATCACTATTATTCCTAAGACTTCATGTGCAAACTCGCTGAAGGACTTTCAACCAATAAGGCTCATTAGAGGGCCCTATAAAATTTTGGCAAAGGTTCTAGCAACTCAATTGTGGAAGATCATTGGAAGTGTTATCTTTGACAATCAAAGTGCTCGTCTCGGGCCAACAAATTCTCAACAATGCTTTGATAGGTCACGAGTGCCTCAATTCTAGGCATAGAGAAGGCACTAAAGGTGTTGTGTGCAAGGTAGATATGGAGAAAGCCTATGATCATTGATTGGAGCTTCCACAATTATATGATGTTTTGGATGGGCTGTAGATCGAAATGGAGGAAGTGGATCCAGGAGTGTGTAGGCTTGGCTCGTTTTTCAATCCTTCTTAATGGTTGCTCGAAATGTTTTTTTCAAGAGCTCTAGGGGCCTTCATCAGGGGGACCCGCTATTCCCGTTTCTTTTTCTTATAGTGGTCGAGGCTTTGGGGAGGATGTTGGCAAAGCGGCAAGAGGAAGGCCTTATTTGTGGCTTCAGGGTGGAGGGGATGTCTCAACCCATCTCGCATTTGCAATCTACTGACAACACTCCTCTTCTATGGAGCGCTTCCCAACATGGTGGGGATTGGGTACTTGCGTCAAATGCTTTGAGGTGGTGTCAAGTCTAAATATCAATATTGCGAAGAGTAAGATGTTTGGGGTATACATGAAAGACGACAAGGTGGAGCAGTTAGCCGAGGTCTTTAGATGTGCGCCCGGGGCATTTACGGCTTCATTCGTGGGGTTACCCCTATGGGTGGGCAAGCCGACTAAACACCTTTGGGATAAAGTGGTGGAAAGATTCAAGAGGAGGCTTGCAAGGTGGTTAACCCAGTATGTTTCGCTCAGCGATCGTATTACGCTCATTAAAGCATCTTTATCGAATCTCTCTCTTTACTTCATATCACTTTTCAAGTGCCTGCCCTCGGTTCTTTCAAGGTTTGAAAAGTTGAGGTGGGACTTCTTGTGGCAAGGAGCAAATGAGAAGAAAATGTTCCATTTAGTAAGTTGGGATGAGGTTTGCAAAACCTACAAGAAGGGAGAAGCAGGTATTAAGGACCTAAAATCCATGAACGTAGCGTTGTTGGGGACATGGCTTTGGAGATTTGGGGAGGAAGAGGGGGCCCTTTGGAAAAAGGCAGTCAAAAGCAAATATGGTTCCTCGATTGGGGTTGGTGGATGAGGGATTTGGCAAACCTATAGGGCTTCGGCTTTGTGGAAAGGAGTCCATTCTGTGAAATCGGCATTCTTGGAAGGTGTGGGCTTTTTGGTAAGAAACAGCGACAAAATCAGGTTTTGGGAAGATATATGGGCAGGTTCCTCCCATCTAAAAGATGAGTTTCCAAGCATATTCCGATTGTGGCATATTACTTCTCCCAAATTGGAGGGACGGTTGTTTGGAAACCACCTTATAGGGGCTATCTCCGTGACAAGGAAGTGGTTGATTTTTCCACCCTTCTTGAGCGCATCCATTTCTATTCTTCGATCTCTTCCGAACTGGATAAGATGATGTGGAAGGCCGATAAATCGGGGTCGTTCTCGGTTAAACCTATTTACTCTCTTGTGAGGGGAGGGGAGCATCAAAGGGAGGTGTAGAGCACGAGATTCATCTGGAATTACAATGTTCCTCCAAAGATAGCGGCTTTCAGTTCGCTAGTAAGGAGGAAGAAAGTCCTAACCATTGATAACCTTCGGAAGAGATCTATGGTGATTCCAAATATTTGCATATTGTGCATGAAAGATGAGGAGACGGTGGTCCACTTGTTTGTGCATTGCCGTTTCCTATGCCCAATTTGGGCAGATATGTTGGGTTGCTTTCATACGACGTGGTCCATTCCAGATTTGGTGGACTGTCTCTTTTCCTCTTGGCATAGGGTGGATCTAGGGAAAGGAAAAAAGTTCTTTGAAAATGGCATTACTCGCAGTTTGGTGGGCAGTTTGGGAAGAAAGAAATGTTAGGTGCTTCAATAGTGTTAGTAAGCCGGTGGAAGGCATATCCCAAAGGACTAGATTGCTGGTTATAGAATGGGCTTCTTGTGTCTCTAAATTTAAGGGATGTAATTTGGCTTTTCTTGGGTAGTTTTGGGTTGCCTTCTCTACGTCTTGTTCTGTTGGTGTTTCTGCTTTCTTTGGCTTTTAATAAAATCTCATCATCCTTGGAAAAAAAAAAAAAAAGGCACGCTCTCCTATGTTTCTAGAAATGATCAGTGACCAACTTGACTTTCCAAACAAGTAAAAATTTCTAAACAGGTGCACCCACACTCAAATGGAATGTTACCCACATTTATGTCTACCCAAATTATTCTCAGATTCCAGCAAGGCAGCAACTAGCTTTTACGGCCATAACATGAACAAACATGTGAGTCTGCAGTGCATTTCTGCTGCCCCAAATTGGATAAAAGCAAAGCCCTGTGCACATTCAAACATTCACGCACGTATGACAACATCATTGAAAGACACGTCCACCTAATAAGATATTGATCACACGAAGTTTAACCATGAAGCAGAAAACAATGTCATATCCATAATAGAAAAATATATATTAGCAACACATACTCAAATACAAGCAAGTTACAAAATACAACGAAAAAATCAGGTTTTGGGAAGATATATGGGCAGATTCCTCCTATCTAAAAGATGAGTTTCCTAGCATTTTCCGATTGGCCCCCAATCCATCCTTTATGGTTGCATTTTGCTTCTCTCCAATTGGAGGGGCAGTTGTTTGGGAACCACCTTGTAGGTGCTATCTCTGCGACAAGGAAGTGGTTGATTATTCCACCCTTCTTGAGCGCATCCATTTCTATTCTTTGATCTCTTCTGAACCAGATAAGATGGTGTGGAAGGCCGATAAATCATAAATCTATTTACTCTCTTGTGAGGGGAGGTGAGCATCAAAGGGAGGTGGACGGCATGAGATTCGTCTGGAATTACAATGTCCCTTCAAAGATAGTGGCTTTTAGTTGGCTAGTAAGGAGGAAGAAAGTCCTAACCATCAATTACCTTCGGAAGAGATCTATGGTGATTCCAAATATTTGCATATTGAGCATGCAAGATGGGGAGACAGTGGACCACTTGTTTGTGCATTGCCGTTTCCTAAGCCCAATTTGGGCAGATATGTTGGGTTTCTCTCATACGACGTGGTCCGTTCCAGATTTGGTGGACCGTCTCTTGTCCTCTTGGCATAGGTTGGGTCTAGGGAAAGAAAAAAAGTTCTTTGAAAATGGCATTACTCGCAGTTTGGTGGGCTTTTTGGGAAAAAAGAAATGCTAGGTGCTTCAATAGTGTTAGTAAGCCGGTGGAAGGCATATCCCAAAGGGCTAGATTGCTAGTTATAGAATGGGCTTCTTGTGTCTCTAAATTAAAGGGATGTAATTTGGCATTTCTTGGGTAGTTTTGGGTTGCCTTCTCTATGTCCCGTTCTGTTGTTGTTTCTGCTTTCTTTTGCTTTTAATAAAATTTTGTCATCCTTTAAAAAAAAAAAAAAGGCACGCTCTCCTATGTTTCTAGAGATGATCAGTAACCAACTTGACTTTCCAAACAAGGTGTCTAAACAGCTGCACCCACACTCAAATGGAATGTTACCCACATTTATGTTCATCCAAATTACTCTCAGATTCCAGCTAGGCGGCAACTAGTATGTACAGCCATAACATGAACAAACATGTGAGTCTGCAGTGCATTTCTGCTGCCCCAAATTGGACAAAAGCAAAGCCCTGTGCACATTCAAACATTCATGCATGTATGACAACATCATTGAAAGACATGTCCACATAATAAGATATTGATCACACAAAGCTTAACCATGAAGCAGAAAACAATGTCATATCCATAATAGCAAAATATATGTTAGCAACACATACTCAAATACAAGCAACTTACAAAATACAATGAAAACATCAATAAACAATTTAATAGGACCTTGTTCAAGGAAAAAGAAACAACTTCAAGATGAAATAGAAGCAGGGAAAGATCAGCTCAGACAGCAATTGATGAAAGAAGGAATGACCACTATGATTTTCTATTCTTTTTTTTTATTATTTTTAATATAAACTCACTAAGATTAAAGACATGTAGGAGCAGGGGTACCTGCTCTGGGGTCTTTTCATGGTAACGGCTTTGTGAAACGCCTTGTGCAAGCAACTCTTTTACCCTTCCGCCTGAATATAGTTCTGAAAGGCAGCCATGTGCTTCTGTTATAAGAGAGGCCCTAAATGCACATAGACCGAGTTGCGCCATTGCCCTGTTGAAGAGAATCTGTGTTGAAATGTCCATGTGCTGGACACCATCTTGCAAGTGGCTCATCAACAACAAATCACGAGCTGTTGTGAACTCGTCCGAGATAGCATGGTGATATATATCACAAAGCATTGCCCGGGCTTTAGTCCGCTCATCTCCATACTTGTATATTAGCGAAATGAGTATATCCATCAATGTCCTGCCATTATCCGGAAAAGTAGGCCTTCGAGGCACAAGCTCAGGGGTTGCGACAAACGCTGGTGGGCCTCTAATTTCCTCAACCATTTGTGGTTCCTCGTCTGCTTCTGTATCCCCATTTTCTCCACCCTCTGCACCATCCTGCTCTATTAGCTTCCTCATCGCGTCATAAACCTCTTGAGGCTTATAATACACAAGCTCAACACGTCTCAAGGCCACCTTCGCAGCACCCTTGAAATCCCCTATCCGCTCTAAATAATTCTGAACATTTTGTGCGAGAACAAAGAACATGGGCTCATCCCGAAGCCTTTCGATGTACTCGCGGGTGTATGGATCGGCGCATTGTAAGCTCTTGAAGAACTCCACATCCATACGCTCGAGAAAGGCAACCAAATTCCCCCAGACACGAATCATCCCTTTATAGTCAGCTCCCTTCTGTGTCTCCTTCTCCTCAGGTTCCACTGAATCGTCCACCACAATGTTCGGGTACTGCTCAAGGATATCAAGCACGATAAGCATGTTCTGCACGCACTTCTTCCAGACATTTATAGGCATGTGCCCACTCAGACTCGGATTCACATCGAACTGGGCGGAGACAACATTGAATAGAATTTCGAGCTTTTGGGCAGGTGTCTTGGCAACTTTAGTTAAAAATGTGAGCTGCTCAACTCGCTCGACCCGTCCTGTCCCCTTCCGACCCCTCGCGGCCACAATCTCTTTGAGCTTCTTATCAACTGTGTCCCACGTGATCTCACTAGGGTCTTTCATGAACTGCTTGCCCATGAGCTTATCTTTCTTGCTCATCTTCTTCTCCCAGCCACCACCACCCTCAGCTTCACCGTCCTCATCTTCATCCTCATCACTCTCCTCCGAATTCGACATGGCAGCAATCTTCGTCGGGTCCTCTTCAAACTCCGACCCAGAATCCTCGTCATCCTCTGCCTTCTCCTCAGCCTCTCCATCATCCTCGCTCTCAGGCTTCTCCCTATACTTGTTTATCAGATCTTCAAACTGTTTGTTATTCTTCTTGAGCTTCTGCTTCATCGAATTCAAAGCCTTGGCATTGCTGCTACTCATCTTCTTCTTGGCTTCCTTATTCGCCAGTGCCTGCGCTAGGAAATCCTCAAACATCACAAGAACTTTGATATAGAGATTTGGAACCTTGTCCGATTCCGTGACTCGAACAACCTTCTCGAGCTGTTTGTTGATCTTGTCGAAGCTCTCCAGGAGGCTGACCCAGTCATTGATCTTCATGGCGTTCTTAATCTGATCAACAGTGGCCGACATCTCCTGAAACCGCTTGTCCTTGGCAGAGCGGACAACGCGACGCTGGCCATCAGAGTCATCACTGTCACTAGCATTGCCTTGTAAATATCTGCTCCCAGCAGCAGCAGCAGTGGAATTTCCAGGCTCGGCCCCAGCCTCGGATCCATCTTCATAATCGCTCTCCTCCTCTTCTTCTGTGTCGCTGTTTCCCTGAAAAAAAAAAAAAAAAAAAAGAATGTGTGATTTTGGTTGTTTGAATATAGAGTTAGGGTTAGGGTTAGTATTAGGGTTAAGAGAATGGAAGCACCTGTGTCCAGAAACGAGACATTCTTCTATGATTCCGATCCAAAGAGAGAAGATAAAGACGGGCGGCGGCAGCAGCAGCACAAAAATCTCCTTTCGAAGCTAGGGTTAGAGAAGGAGAGTGATGATCTTCGGCAGTGGGAGATGAAGCGATAGCTGACGAATCGAAAACGCTTGCTGAGCATGTGGGGCGCGCGCTACGTGCCTACCACAGGAAATTCCTGCGACGGGAAGCTAGGTGGGGCTCACTGTGATGTTTGTGAGAAATCTACCCCGTCCATCACTTTTTTCACATCATTTTTAGTACACTGGACCAAAAACTGAGGCAGATACATAACGAAAGTTGCTACACGATGGGAGACAGTGATGATTGAACGTTCGCCGTTGAAAGATTCATGGGGCCACCGAAGTTTTGGATTAGGCTAATATTTTTGTGTTTTCAGTTCATCCCAGTCGGTATGGATGGCGAATAAACATCGGATCCCAGCAGGTTTTCAACGATAAGCATTTCCCTACCCACTTTTCCCGTCGTGCGGCCCACTTGAGTTTTGGATCATCTTTAGGCCCGAATCCTAAAATGATCTGGAAAATCTACTGGACGGGATAGATTTGCAAGATATATCATAATGGGTCCCACATAGCTTCCCGTCCTGCTTGGCTATGTACCAACAGGATGGACGCAGATTAGATACGAACTTGACAGTAGCGAGCGAGTCTTGCTACCGAAGTTACGTCACCACATTATTTGAGCCCCACCATAATGTATATGTTGTATCAGCACCGTCCATCCAATTGGAGAGGTCATTTTAGGGACATGATCCAAAGAATGAGGCAGATCCAAAGTTCAAGTGGACCCACCATAGAAAACCTTCTAAGGCCTACCATGATGTTTATTGAGATCCAACCCTGTTTATAAGTTAACATAGACACGGAATAAGGGAAAACACAAATATCAGCTTGATCAATTACTTCTGTGGCCCAAATAAGTTTTTAATTATAGGCGTTCAATCCTCACTGCTTTCTATGGTAGGATTCACTTGTATTTTGGATTTGCCTCATTCTTTAGATCATTCCCTAAAATGATCTCTCCAAATGGATGAACGGTGTGGATATAACACATACTAGTGGAGCCCACAGAATGTGATGACATCACTTCACTAGCAAGACTCGCTATTGTCAAGTTCACTAGTTAATAGACGTCCCAATGGGATTACTTTCACTTGCGTTGGGAGAACCGACTTTACGTGTATAAAATCCACGCCATCCATTACGTACAACACCCGAATCATCACTCAGGTGAGCCAACCTAAAAAATCGCATCCGTGTTACTTTTAAATTCCAGTCATATGACCCACCTGAGTTTTAGAATACTGTAATTTCTTGCAAGTGCTGTCATCTTGAGGGGGCACTTAAAATGAATGGATTGGATGGCAGTTAAAATTACATAGTGTACCTGGTGGACGGGGTGGATCTGATCAAAGTCCCACCCATCTGACTCTTGGTTTGGAAATGTAAACCCGGTAGTAGTGAGCGACGGAGTTACCCAGGGATGGCTTGGGACTTGGGAGTGAGTATTCGTTGATGTGGTTGAAGGATTCATATGAATGAGATCTATCAGTGGCCGATTCTTGGAACAGTTGAGTTGGGAAGTCCCACCAAAATTCGTCCAAATTGTGATGGGGATCAACCTTTAATTGCCTATAATATGCCATCCAATTTACTCATCTGACATGCCACATGATGAATGAATTATTAGAAAACTAGGACGTTCAAAGACTCTGATTTGGAGGATTTTCAAGCATGATTTTACCCCATTCCTTAGGGTGTGGCCCACTTAAGCCTTGGATTCAAACACGTTTCAAATCTTGGTTAAAATGAGATGGTTCACTTGATGGATAGAGTGGATCTGATGAGCAGTCTCCCTATACATGGTGCTTTATTAGTTGTAGGCCCTTTCCATCTGACTAGGCCTAGTCAAGGTAGTGGGTCCACTACTCATGACTCAATGGTAGACACTGTGTGCATTTCAACACAAAGGCCGTGTGTTCAAGTGCCCCATATGGTGTGTTTAAAACTTTCAAGTTGAGAAAAGATCATGACGATAATACCATTTTTTTTTTAAATATCCTAATGGCTCTCGAACCCATGACCTCAATGTTGAATCTCACATAGTGCTTTATTAGTTGTAGGCACTTTTGTGTGACTAGGCCTAGTAAAGGTAGTGGGTCCCCTACTAATGGCTCAATGGTAGACACTATACAGTGTGCGCCTTTCAACATAGAGGTTATGGGTTCAAGTGCCCATGTGCTCTACCTCAGTGCCAAGATGGCAATTGGCAATTGGCAATACATTCAACATGCTAAAAAGTAAAATTATGAATGATTGAAATAATCTAATTAACTGAAGACCTATCATATTACAATAGTTGGGATCAGCATTAACACGATGGTCCACATAAGCATTTTCTTCCAACCAAATGGAAAGGGCTGGTGCAAAAGGAGAGAACTCTACGCAAGTGGAATTCACAAAACTCTCATCTGTAATGCAGTTTTGCTGAAGTAATTGATTGAAACAGGTGTTTAGTCGGTTGTCTATTTTATTTTTGAAGTTATTTCTCCTATATTTTACAAAATAATAATAAGAGTAAGAAGTTTTCACTTTTTTGTGGTTTTTACATTGGGTATCAATTCCACTCAAAGTTCTACTGAAAAATGTTAGTTAGGCTTGTTTGGGAGCGTGGATTAGGAACCCCCTAGATTCATAACTTTGGATTTGAAATGCCTAGGTTGTGTTTGGCACCCTAGATTTGGAATCCAGTAATCCAATAATAGCTATGCATAAGTAATTTAGAGAGGTTTGAATTTAATTACTAAATCAACTTTAATATCCCTAATTAGTGTAATTATATAACGTTTGACTACAATGATAGTAATAAGCCCAGTTGAAATATATATTTTGGGTGAAAATGATGAAATTCCAAGTCTTAGATGAGCCACAAGTATAGGATCACAACTAAATGACTAACCAATGATTTTTAACCATTGATTTGCATAGACAGCGTTTGAACTATGCAAATCATCTTATTAAAGTAATTTTAGTGATGCAATTGATAATTTGATTGTTTCGGAATATCATTAATGGGCCATATACCTACTAGAGTAGTAACCTAGTGACATTCATGTTCCACATGACTCATGGGAGGATTTTTAGTTGTAATCTAAGATTCAACTTTGAATTTGAAACCCTTTCTTTGAGGGAATTTGAAACCCCTTGCTTTGAAACTCTCAGTTACTTTATGGTGCCAAACACACAAGGATTTGAAACCCCCTCAAATCCATGGTGCCAAACAAATACTTCAGCTGATCTTGAGACCATTAATAAAGGAAATACCATCAGATGGGCCATGTTTTGAAAAATCACATACATCCCACAAAATTTTACAGTTTGGTATTTTTTACATTGGCAGCTAATCAAACTTTTTTTAATCACTATATTGTAGGCTGAAAATCATGTGTTACACATTCATCTGATCAGTGATTGTTTAAAACCACCTGTCGTCGATGGTCCTGATTGCTGTAAAACTATACCATGTGCACATACAAAAAGTCCCCAACATCTTTAAAAGGATGAACTATCTTAACAGTCTAGCCCATGAAATTAGTTGCTAAACGTGCACAATTGGCAAGCTACCGTGCCACACAAAAAAGGGGTTAACCTGGGTGGACCAGTGGTTGGACACGTTTGGACCAGACTCCCTCAAAAGTAAGCAGCTGTGGGGCCTACCCTGATGTATTTGTCTTGCATCTATGCTGTCCATAGACTTCGCTAGATCATTTTAAGGCACAAACCAAAAAAATGCAGCAGATCCAAATCTCATGTAACCACACCACAAGAATTAGTAGTGATTGACACATATATTATGGTGGACCCTAAAATGAGCTGATAAAATGGATAGGCCGCATGGATAAGACACATACATTTCGGTGGGCTCCACAGAGAATTAGTCAATATGCAATATGCGCCCCAAAATAAGATGAAATTCATCATGGATGGACGGGATATCCTAAGCCTTATTTGATTTTCCGCACTAACCATAAATTAGAGGTAAATGCCAAATCATTTATTTCCACGCTTGTTTGGAACAGTGAAAATCAAGTAAAACTCAACCTTGTGGAAGATTAAAACTTTTGGGCCCTACAATGATGTATGTGTTACATTCATGCTATTCATTATTTTTTCTGATCATTTTAATGCATGAGCCCAAAAATAAGGCAGATCCAAAGATCAGATAGACCATACCACAGGAAGAAGCGAAGATTGTATGTATGCCTATCATTAAAATCTTCTTAGGGGCTGCAGAGGTTTGATCTACCTTACTTTTTATAAGCTCATGCTTTAAAATAAACACAAAACATCAAGGTGGGCTCACATATAATCTGCCTTGTTTTTTGAGTCAGCACCTACACCTACACAAAAGGTGTGGATATTAAAATCTTACCTTTGATAGCTATTGTAAGTAATATGAATGTTGAATTTGGTTAACTACATGTTAAAACGGCAAATCAAATAAGCTCTAAAAAAAAAAAAAAATCTTAAATTACAAACCTTTTATACATCGTTCTTTTCCTAACAAGCCCAGGCCCAAAGGCATTTGTCATCCTGACTAGGGCCTCGCCTCTCTAGGGCCAGGGATTAGGGGACTAAAACCAGGGCTTGGGTCAACCCCGGAGCGGCCCAGCCAGGCGAGTATGAAGGTAAACAAGCCAGGGGTATTTATCGTCACGGGCCGCCATGGTCCTACTCAGAAAAGGATAAGGTGATACAGAAGGGGGAAAAGCAAAACGAAGAAGGAGAAGAAAATCTTCGTTTGATAGAGTAGAGAAGCATGGCGGCCATTCCTTCTCTTTCTTTCCTTGGAAACAGCAGCAGCAACAGCCGCTCCTTGTATTCGTTGCGTGAGCTTTCTCTCTGCCCCAAATTCCCAGCAGCGAAAAGTCCCCCATCTTTCCTTACAATCCAAGCGAAAGCTTGCAACTAGGAGAGAGAACAGGACTGCCCGTCATTCTCGTATCAGGAAGAAGGTAAAACTTCCCCATTTCCCATTTCCCCCTTTCCATAACTTCAAATTCTCCCCATTGATAGGCCATGCATCTTCCCTTTCTTCATAATTGGATAATAAAAGATTCTCTTGTTTTGTTGGAGCTGCTTGTCTTCCTATGATTACATGAATTACTCCAGATGCTGCCGTTGCTTACATTTCTTTACAATTATGCTTGTGTTTCGATGTACCAAAACTCGCTAGTTATGCAATGCTGCCGCAGAAAGTTTGTACCATGCACTCTGCTTTTCAGTTTCTACAGGGGGAGCTGCATTGTTCAGTGGTACGACCATTGATATCACATGACGTGCCTCACCTTGGATGGTTCATGTTCTAAATCTCCCTGATTGGGAGATCATATTTTTTCCTCTTTTTGGTGGAATTTGGACCGTTCCTGTATTTTCATTGTCAATTGTCTTTTCTGGTCACCAATTGAATGGTTAGGATTTTCCCACCTGGGAGATTTTCGGTGCATGCACCATCTGAGCGACGGCCATTATATCAAAAGTTGCGATCTCTGAAGCATGGGCACATCTTGTACAGACCCAAACCCCCAATTTACTGTACAAACTCTCCACCCAAGCATTGTATAACAACTCTACGTAGAGTTATTTGATACTCTGGCAGAGTGTGATAGTTGATACACATACGCTCAGAAGTTGTGCACGTGGTGTATGTGTAACTCAATGTTGCAATTTGATAGGTCGTAGCCCTGAAATTAGATTTGTGAACAATTCTAACCTATGGTTCTTGGGCACTTATTTGCTGAATTAGGCCTTCTCCCTCTAATTATCCACTAAATGTCCACCAATCAGCTTAGTTAGGTTGTCTGATCAGTTTAATGTTGGTTTAGGATCTATCAAAGTGCAGCTCACAGTTTGGATGGTTTAATAAATTAACTATGACTCATATTTACAATTTCTTACTGCCTACATTTCACCTTCTCCTTCTGCCAGAGTATCAAAAGTTTTTCTCTCTTTTCTTGCAGACTGAATGTTTATTCAGTCCATTCTGCAGTTGGGATACACAAAATAGCAGTGGGTTGCTATTTTTCCAAAAATTCTGCCCCAAATCAACACCAGCAACCAATGGCATATTGATTTGATGTCATAAAGTTGGGTAGAAAAACATCCACCTAATGTTGTTATGTATTTAGGTGAGCTTGGAGGAGCTTGGAGGATAAATTTTTTTCTTCTTTTTCTTGCCAAAATATTCAAATCACTTGGATTCCAGATACATCCTTATATATACCCCAAACGTTGCTTTCCTAATTTCTAGTCTTAGTTTCAGGTAGCCATCTCATATTTCCACAGCTTGAGTTCCTAGACATTGCATTGCTCATCTGAAGTAACAAACTAAGAGGGACTACTCCACAATGTTTGGTCAATGATTTCCCATCTCATGGATTGACATCCTGCTGAACTTCAAAGATAGAGATGCCTAACCGATCCCTTGATTTTGTCAATCAGAGCATCAACAGAAATCTGGACCTCCTTCAAAATCCTATTGTCTCTCTTTCCAAAGCTCCCAACAAATGGTGAAAGGAACGATGTTCCACACTTCCCCTAGACCAAGCTAAAACTCTATGTCATAAATTCCACTTCAGGGAAGCAATCTAGGCCCACGCTGACTTGAACTCAGCAAGGAAGAATTCCAAGTTGTGGCTGCACCTTGACAATGAATAAGCAAATGGGAACCATTTTCTTCATTTGCTTTGCACATCATGCACCTATTTGGAAGGGCCATACCTTGGCGTTGGAGCTTATCCATCGTTAAGATTTTTTGCCTGATTTCAATCCACATCGGATGCCACTCTAGGGGGGACCTGCGATTTCCAGATATGGGTGGAAAATTGGGAGCAATGGAAATCCCATTTCAACATTTATTTGATGAACGGTGAAAGAACGGATTAGCCAAAAATTTGCCTGGCGAATCCCATTTCCAGATTTATTTGTCCGCCTCTAATGGTGAGAGGAGGACATCATTTAACATGCTCATTAGGCCTGGAAATCCTCCAACTCTTCATCCTTCAGATTTTTCCAAGAACAATGCTCCATAAAAGTGTGTCCTTGAAAGATTCCGAGCAATCCTTCACTGAGATGCCTTTCATGCACCAGTAGGTCTGTCAATAGGCTGGGCTTGGGCCTAGCAAATGCAAAATTTTGAATAGGCCGGCCCAAAATCCCAGCATGTTGACAGCTGTATGCACCAGCCCGTAGAGCCTAGGAAATCTGATCGCTCTCAATCCATTCATCTTCCCAAAAGAAGAAGTGCTTCATCGTTGTTGACTGAAAACCTGAAGCCTTCCGGGAGAGTCCTCCACAGCTTCGATCTGTCTCCCATCCCTACCATATCCTTCCAAATTTTGAATAGCAGGGTTTTGCTATTAATGCCTGGTTCTCAGCTTCTATTGGCAACTCCACATTTCTGTACTACGACTTTGTGCCACAAAGCATCTCTTTCCTTTCCAAATTTGCTACCACCATTTGCTGAAAAGGCTTCTATTCTTCTCTTTGATTTTACCTAAGCCTAATTCTCTTACTTTCTTGGCCTTTTGGACTCTCTCATTTAACTAAATGGAAGTTCTTTTTTTAAAAACTGCTGCTGAATCTTTTTTTATTCTTGATGCCACTACTGCAGTGATTTTGAGCAATGATATATGGAGATTGGCTAGTGCTGATTTTATAAGGCTAATCTTCCCCCTTAAGGAGAGATAGTCATGCTTCCAAGATTTTATTTATAGTTATTTATTTATTTATTATTGATGAATCTTATGCTTCCAAGATGCTAACCTTCTTTCAATCCGCTCAATTGCCTGGTTCCACATGGAGAAAGAAGGCACACTTGGCCCTAGAGAAAGGCCCAAGTAAGAAATTGGGAAGCCTTGAATTGTACATCCCACAGTCCCACTTGATCCGCTAGATGAAGGCGGGACTCACTAATCTCAGTACCAGCTATTGAACTTCTCCTCAAATTGACCTTAAGACCATGGACCACCTCTAAGATTCTAAGAAAAACTTGAAGTTTGCCATGTCTCGTGAGGAGGCTCTGCAAGACACCATCATATCATCTGCCCCCAACAAAAAACCTGCTAAGATCATCTGCCGTTAATAAAGTCATTACGTTTCAAAGGAAGAAAAAAAAAAAAACCTTCCGCCACCATTAGGAGCAAGGTGGATACCCCCAACCAAAAAATAAAAAATAAGCACGGAGAACTGTTAATAAGTATAGAAAAATGCACTGTTGAAATGTGTTCCATGATCCACCCTATCCATTTCTCTTTGAAGCCCATTCTGTACATCATATAATTTAGAAAGCCTCTGTCCACTCTGTCATATGCCTTTTCCTTGGCTACTTTGCAAACAATCCCTACTCTCTTGCTACTCTTCTAGAGTGAATCATTCATTAGCTATTACAATGCCATCCAAGATCTGGTGCTCTTCTGCAAACACTCCTTGGAACAGGAAAATGAGGAACTGCATAACCTTTTTCAATCTGTTAGCAAGAGTCTTGGTGATGATTTTGTAGACGCTACCCACCAGGCTGATTGGCCTAAAGTCCTTCAACTCCAACGTACCTTGCTACTCTTGAATGAGGAAGATTAGTGTGGCATTTAGGCTTTTGTTCATGTGATCTCTCTCTTGGAATTCCTTGGAAGTCCATTGGGTCATGCTTAATAATATCCAAGCAATGTTGGAACGTGGAAAAAACTGTTCGTGTAATCACCCTCTTAACTTCATTTCAAAAAAAAATTCCAAGTTTCATGCTGCCTTGACTGACAAACTCTTAAACTTGATACTGTCTAATCTTGGCCTGTTGGAACTCTTCTTTGGACTATAATTTTTTACAGTATTCCACCATTGTACTCTGAATGTCTTCCTTCTCTTCTATCATTCTCATTTTTCAGCCATTAGCTTTTTAAGGTGTTCCTCCTCTTAGCGTTGTATACCATGAAAGAACACCATATTGCAATCCCCTTCTTTCAGCCATAAAGCTCTGGATGGAATTGGGATAGACATTCTCCTACTCCCTATTCACCAAGAAGCAATCCAACCTACACGTAACAGTTGTTGGCATGTTAGACCAGGTGAATGAATCTCCCCGAAATGCAAGATCCACAATTTCATAATGATTCACAAAATCTGCAGTCTTTCATACCTCTCGAAAATGGAGTTACCATTCTTTTTTAATGCAAATCTGATTACGTTGAAGTCTCCTCCTAACCACCCATGGTTTTTGCAGAGCACTCTAATAATATCCAGCTCCTGCCACAACTGTGATCATGGGATTTGTCTGACGGATGTAGGTGTTTGAAATCGCTCTTTCCATGCCATTGGTCGCATCCGCAAGGCACTCAGACACTGAAATCTCCCACCGCCGATCCACTTCCCTAGATTATTTATTTTTAGTCATGTGACGCACCCACCCTGTTAGCTGTGCAACGCCCCCACACTGTTAGTCACACGATGCACCCACCGGTGCAATTAGTGCTTCTCCTTAGCATTTGAACCTGAGACTTACTGTTGAAACACCAAGGCGTCTTCCAGCTGGGCTAGCAGGCAGACACCACTTCCCAGAACTTATCTTTGTCCCAAACTGTTATCAGACCCCCATTGTACCTGCTGCCTCTTTTTCTGCCCAACTGCAACTTTTCTGTTACCCCACCTCTGGAATACAATTGCTTCATGTACTCACTGTAACTTTGGTTCTTGAATAAGGAGGATCTCAGGTGTTCTTTTTCTCCCCAATCTATGCACTGCCCTTCTCTTGTCTAGATGACCCAGACCCATGATGTTTCAAGACAGGATTTTCATGAATCACCTATCTTGTTCACCTCCCTTGCTAATATTTGCTTCTCGTTGGTCATCTTCTGTTAGGAACTTCCTCATCATAGTTTACTGACGAAACCAATCTTTGGGCTTCCCTTCTTGGTTTATCAGACCCTCTTACCTTTGTCCTTAGCTTGTTTTCATTAAAATCCCTTGACCCTTTGTCCAGGGCTTTGTACACTTCCTGGAGGTTTTGCTCCAGGTGTACAGTACACTTCCTGGATGCTTTCTTCCAAGCTTTTTGAATAGTTTGATTTGCATTTTCTTTTCCTGTTGTTGTTCTTGAAATGGTTGCTTCTCTTTTTCATGTTTTTCTTAAGCCAGATTCCCATGAATATTCCTTTTTTTTTTTTTTTTTTTTTTTGGGGGGGGGGGTGAGAATCCTAATGATGAAGTGTTTGTTTCTCTTCACGATTTCTCATTTCCAGGTCGAGGGAACTCCAGAGAGGCCAAGGATGTGCGTTTTCCGTTCCAACAAACATATGTATGTCCAGGTGATAGATGATACTAAGATGTGTACACTTGCTTCGGCTTCAACAGTGCAGAAACCTGTCTCAGAGGAGTTTGATTGCACTTCCGGACCTACTATTGTAAGTTCACTGAGACCTTGAAAGAATTGGTCATATCATGTGTGGGCAGGATCCTGGGTTTTCCATCAGGATGATCTACTGATGGACTTCTTATTAGTTTGCTGATGTAGATCACCAATAGGTAGCTGAATTTTTTTGGACTAGATTCATTTGCAGTTTCACCACTATGTCAATAAGAAATGTTCCCTGGGATCGTGGAGATTTGTTGCTGAAATTTAAGATTAATGTGGAAAGCTAAGAGGTTAAGAAGAATGAGATGCACTAAAAAGTAATTCCATCTTGATTAGATCACTGATTGTTGGTATGTATAACAGAAAGTAAAACTGATAATTGTTATGTATAAAATCCAATCCCCACATGTATAAAACTGAAAAATTGGAACATGATATAATCAACATCAAACAGCACATCTACGTGCTTCAGGCAATAAACTGCAGTCTTTTGGCACTTGGAAGCCGATCTGGTTCTCTGCATTATCTAATACCATTTTTGCAAGAACCTCCCATCTATAAAACCTTGGACAGATTGTTTTGGATGGTGAAATGTAAGATTTAACATCGAAATGTAGCAATACGATTGAAAAGTATGTTACAAAAACCCATGATCGACCGAAACTGGTGCAAAAGTGGGATAAGTAGGCTTTGGTGTGCGCCCATGCACATTTTATTGGAAAGTGTTTGGCACATAGATTTGCTGAACTCTCGAATGGGTGCTCTTATACGTCTGAATTTGATGGCTTCTAAGTGCAAACTTGTGCTAAATCTAGCAAGTTTCTGTCATCAGGAGGTTGCAAAGAAGATAGGTGAAGTCATTGCCAAGTCTTGTTTAGAAAAAGGAATCATGAAAGTGGCATTTGACCGAGGCGGTTACCCTTACCATGGACGTATTGAAGCTCTTGCGGATGCTGCACGGGAACATGGTCTTCAGTTCTGAAATTTGGATCTGGTAGCCTCTTCATTCTTTTTGAGCAAACCCAAGATCCTATGTTGGATTTTCTTTATCTTGATGAATGTAGGAGTGAATGATTGTTTGTTTTATGGGGAGTCTTCGTGTCCATGGTCAGAAACTTAGTGAATGTGAATGAGATCTGTTTGTTCCAGGTTACTTCAGATGGAGAATGTTCACTGTTGCATCGCTGCACCTTTTCTGATATGCAAAATGTTAGGACGATCCTGACTTTTGCTTTTGTTCATCTTTAGTGTTCATAGTATCGGTATCATTACATGCATAATTGGCTGTGGATACGTAAACATGCATTGATATCGCCGATATTATGACTTTACATTTAATTTTGGAAGGGGAACATTGGGGAATCATGGGGAAAATGGTGGCTTTTCAGTGTAACTTTAGGAGATGCTAAAACACACATTTTTGCATATTTAGGAATAAAAAAATTATAAAAAAGATGCATTCATAATAATTATCCATTTAATTGAGGCCTAAAAGGCTGTATTGTCGTAAAGAATAAATGCAACAGTAACTTAGGATCCTGACTTTTGCTTATGTTCACCTTCAGTGTTCATAGTATCGGTATCATTACATGCATCACTGGCTGTGGATACGTAAACATGGATTGATATTGCCGATATTATGACTTTACATTTAATTTTGGAAGGGAAACATTGGCGAATCATGGGGAAAATGGTGGCTTTTCAGTATAACTTTAGGAGATGCTAAAACACACTTTTCTATCATGGGCTGGATGGTTAGAGCTCTCTATTGGTAGAGATGGTAGACCAGGGTTCAAAACCTGCCACCAGTAGGATTATAGTTTTCCCAATGGGGGGGAGTGTGACCTACCAGTGTGGGTGTGTATACTAACAATGGGATGTGTGTACTAACCAAAAAAAAAAAATCTTATAAAATAAAAAACTTAAAGCTTACAAACATCAAAGGCATATATCCATTCATACGTGTATACAAACATCCAACATGTTTATCTATCCATCCATCTCTATACAGACATTAATACATCTATCCATCCATACTTATGTTAATACATCCATCCATCGATCCATGCATACATACATTCGTCAAATCAATGAATGCATGGACACATACATCCATACATCCATACATGTCTATTGACCCATCCATCCATACATATATTAATACATCCATGCATACAAACATGCATCCATCCATCCCTGTATAGATATGTACATACACACATGCGCGTGCACACACGCGTCCATCCAACCACCCATTGATTCAACCATCCATGCATATGCATACGTGCATAATGATCCATCCATTCCATCCATCCAACTGATTTCCACTGATAAATGCAATCATTTGCACCATAAAAAAAAAAAAAAGAACAAATTAAAAGAAAACAAAAAAAAATCAGATAAAAAAGTTAAATTTATTTTTAATAAAACAACTTTTTTTTTATATACATTTTTTGAGATTTTAAATAAACCTTAAATATTAAAAAATTTCAAAAATAGAAGAGGAGTGGTCAAAATCCACTCCCCAACCAGATCCTGACTTCTGTTTTATTTTCTCTATTTTGCGTTGTATTTATGCGTGTTTTCCCCTTTCTCAATTTTTCTTCCAAAATCAAAGATTTGATTATCAAAAGTGGAGAGTGGTCAAAATTCACTCCCCAAGTCAATCCCCCCCCCCCCCCCCAACCAAAAAAAAAAAATTCAAATGTCCTATTTTTTTTTCATTTTTTTATTTTCACAATTCCGGCCCATCAGGCCTTCAATTTGTGATTTCTCCACAAAATGGGATTTTCAATCCACAAGGAGAGGTGCCAAAATCTCCTCTCTCACAAATCTTGAGGAAAGAATCCCAAAAGGCACATTTTCTATTATTTATTTATTTATTGCATTTTCAGTCATTTATGCATGGTTGCTTCGGAAGATATTATTGTTGATACAGGCGACATTTGGAATTTATACTAGTGAAGCCTGGCGAATATGGCTGGCGATATATTGCCTTGTCCATATTCTGCAAAATAATGATAATAATAATAATAATAATTGCCGTTATATCAGTTATCTGGAAATCAAAGAAAAGAAAGGTGTTTTGGTACAGGATACAGAATAATATTGATATTGTCAGTGATATTTGGAACACAGTTCATCTTCATAGCATCCGGTCTTCCTTATGGACCATGCAGATGTCCCTGATTTTAACCTAGGCACTTGGGAGTTAACCGTGATAGTTGCTAATCCAGCAGCAATCGCTTCTAATATTTGAATTGAGCTAAAATTAGTTAACAAACTTGGTAGATTTAGTAGTAAACTCCAACTAAGGAGCAATACCAACCTTCCGTCTGATGAGGGCTCTGATGTTGCTCATTAGCTAAAATCACTCTGGATGGACAATCCTAACCATGTGATCAGCTGCTTTCAAAATGGATATTTTGACTAGAGATGAAGCATCAATCTGCATTAATCATGTGAAGTCTACTGATTAGATGTCTTTAATTATTTGTGTTCCTTGAGTGAGTTGTTAGGATCACATTCTTGCCATGTAGGTGTAACCAAAATCATCATTCGTTCCCTAATGCAATTCAATTTCATGGTGCATCCAAACATGACAAGAGCTATTGGAGGAAGATGCTTGTCGCTCTTTGCAATTTGATACTATGTTTTGCAATGGATTATATAATGCTTGGACCAAGAGCTCAAAACGCACCGGCCACTGGGTTTTTGGGGCCATGGTTCGGTTATCCAAACGTTGATAGATACATATATGGTGGGCCACGTGAGAATGGCTGTAGCTCAACACCAAATCACTAGTCTAGCAAAGAAAAAAGAAGGCTCTCAATGGGATGGGCTGGGATGGCCTGTTCAGCCTGCAGGCTTAACCTACTTTAAGCTTGAGGGATAGACACTCCTTTTGAAATCAACACATCACATCCTTAGTGCAACCTCATCACACTGTTTAAGGGTCGATGTCAATGTCATCATACCTGGAGAAGTTCGCGCATTGAATGCTGATAATTGGTTTTCCTTCCTTGTCTACCTCAAAATTAACAAAGGTTGGATTGCGTCCGACCCAGAGTAGGACCTTTAACCGTCCGACCAGATCTGTGCGAGGCCCACCGTGATGTATCTGTTTATCCACACCGTCCCACCCATTTTCTGAGATCATGCTGAGGGACGGGCCCAAAATTAGGCAGATACAACAGTGTTATGGACCATACCATAGACTACTCTTGCGTTTAATGCTCATGCTTATTTAATGCAACCAAGCTTAATATTTGGTGTGGTCGCGTTGGATCTGACTCATTGTTGTGCTCATACCTTAACATATCTTATAAGACCGATGGACGGCTTTGATAAACCAATACATCACAGTGGGTCCCCACACAGATCCGGTCAGACGCTTAAAGGTCTGAACTGGGACATGGATATCTATGCTACTTATCTATCTTTTCCGGATTATTTTAAGATATTGGGCTAAAAATTGAGAGGCAGATGTAAGGTCCAAGTGGAACACAGGGATTGAACGCCTACCGTTAAAAACTTATTGGGACCCGAAGAAGTTTTCATCTCCCTTCATCTAGGTCTATATGACCTTTTGAACAGGTTGTATGTGGGCCCTTAGGAAGTTTTCAACGGTGAGTGTCATTATCACCTACTGATTCACATGGTGTGGTAGGCTTGAGCCTGGGATCTGCCTCATTTTTTCGCCCATTGACTAAAATGATCTGGAAAAAATGTATGGACGGCGTGGATGAGGCCCATA
This sequence comes from Liriodendron chinense, assembly GCA_003013855.2. Classification (NCBI taxonomy): domain Eukaryota; kingdom Viridiplantae; phylum Streptophyta; class Magnoliopsida; order Magnoliales; family Magnoliaceae; genus Liriodendron; species Liriodendron chinense. Next base: position 315,930 of record ML058484.1, on the reverse strand, counting down.
CATCATGATGGCCCCAGATAGCACCTGCCTGGACCGAGTTCGTACAGGCAGGGGCAGGACCCAATCCGTTTCCACAAGGAACGGTCTGGATGCTGTAAACGTACGCACATGTTCCGAGATCGAGCGCTTGTACGGTTGAGCTGCGCACCCACGCAAACGGAATTATCTGAAAGCGATTTTATTTGAAATACTCTGGTATAGTGGTTGATACTGAGGAAGTCAGTAATTGCACCATTAGTCACTCATCAACTCAAAATAAACCGTCCAAATTTCAGTCTAGATACTTCATCAGCCCAAAATCAGATTGTCTGAACCAATCCTGACCTCTAATTCTCGGATACTTGTTTGTCGGTTTCAGAGTATTAGATGTTTCTCATTTCAACCGTTTATTTAATGTCCTAATCTGTTGGATACCCAATCAAATGACTGTAAATATTTTTCTACGATTCGCCTAATTTTCTGTACACCATTTGGACGGTTTGATTGATTTAGTTATATTCCACGTGTAAAATTTCTTAGAGCCTGCGTATGAACCACAACACTCTCCCAGAGTATCAAAGCTTTTGAAACGACCTCAGTCCTCAGTCTCATTCCTGCACATTACTAGAGAAGGGAGAGACAAAAAAAATTTGAAATGGAGTGGCAGTTTTGTAATTGTGGAGTCAAGTGAGGGCAATTTGTGCATGAGTGTCAGTCCGCTTTCCCTCTCTTCTTCTGCTGCTTCTTCAGTCTTCTCTTCCCACCTGCAATAGCATGCACCCAACCCCTCTTCCCTTCTCTATCACTTCAAAAACCTCGCCCCCACAAAATGCGAAAATTACAAGACATACCCTTCCCTTCCCTTCTCCCACCCTTGTTACTTGCTATTCTCCTCCTCTTCGCAGCAGAAGCAGCTTTACATTTCGAGGCCCCTTTTTCTGATAAAACAGCCCTCCTTCGCTTGAAATCTTCTATAAAGGAAGACCCTTTAGGCCTTCTCTCCGACTGGAACCCTAACGACAACGACCCCTGCTCTTGGAATGGCGTCACGTGCGACCCTCGCTCCGGAAGGGTTACATCCCTCCTCCTCCTCTCTCACAACCGTACGTGCCTCTCCATTCCTCTCTCTTCTGCTAACCCTAACCCTAATTTCTCTTCCTGTTTTGGATTTGATTCGTCTTCTGGCGGAAGGAATGGTGCGGCGATGAAGGGCCGGCTTTCGCCGTCCGTCGGCGACCTCTCCGAGCTTAGGGTTTTGTCGCTGGGATTTCAAGATTTCTTCGGTGAGCTTCCTTCCGAGATTGGAAAGCTCCGATCTTTGCAGATTCTCGACTTCGGATTCAATAGGTTTGAAGGCGGAATCCCGCTGTCGATGGTGGGTTGCGTCCAGCTGCGGCTGATTAATCTGGCTGGGAACCGGCTGAATGGTTCCGTCCCGGCGTTCTTTGCACGGTTTCGGAATCTTCAGTTCGTGTCGCTGTCCTTCAATGGGTTCAAGGGCCAGATCCCGGATGAATTTGGACAGAGTTGCAGGGCGCTTGAACATTTGCATCTTGCTGGGAACTATCTTTCGGGTTCGATACCTTCGAATTTGGGGAATTGCAGTCGGCTCCGGTCATTGGTGCTGGCCTCGAATCAGTTTGAGAACGGTATTCCATCGGATCTTGGGAGGCTTAGAAGGCTTGAATCCCTTGATTTGTCGAGGAATTTCTTCAGCGGGGTTATTCCGTCTGAGTTGGGGAACTGTAAACGCTTAGAATTGCTGGTTCTGAAGAACAATTTCAATCTGCTATTGGTAAGAGATGGTGTGGGTTTGAGTGATTATGTGGAAGATTTCAATTATTTCGAGGGGGAATTGCCTAAAGTGCTTGTGAGCCTTCCCAACCTTCGAATTCTTTGGGCTCCTAACGTGAATTTGGAGGGCGGTTTCCCTCAAGACTGGGGATCTTGTGGCTACTTGCAGATGGTGAATTTAGCTCAGAACTACTTCACTGGTGGGATTCCTACATCACTCAGTCAATGTGAGAGCTTGCATTATCTTGATTTAAGCTCCAATCGGCTGAGTGGGGGCCTCTCCGCAGAGCTTCCCGTTCCTTGTATGGTTGTGTTTAATGCCAGCAGGAATTTGTTGTCGGGTGATATTCCAAGGTTCTTCTATAACAGGTGCCATGAAATCCAGATGAATTTACCGGGGGAGCAAGTGGGTATGTCTGATTTTTATTCTTCTCTCTTCTATTCTGCTGCCCGTACGAGCGTATCTGCCTTTCTGTTATCTCCTTCATCTGATAGTTTAGCCATTCTCCATGATTTTAGTGAGAATCGGTTTACAGGTCCTGTCCCACCAATGCCAATTGCCTCCAGCCTATTGGCAATACGGCCACTGTATGGTTTTCTTTTAAATGATAATAATCTTGTGGGGAATTTGTCAGCATACCCGTTTGGCCCATGTGCCGATTTGGATAGCCTGATCATTGATGTTAGTGGCAACGGAATCTCTGGTGAACTTCCTTTGGAGATGGGTAATCATTGTAAACGCTTGAAATATTTGGACATGGCGGAGAATGAATTTGTTGGATCAATACCTCCAAGTTTCGCTTACTTTGATTCTCTGGTGTATGTTGACCTTAGTCGAAACAAGCTTCAAGGCCAGATTCCATTATATTTTGGCCAGATGAAGGAGATGAAGCATCTCTCACTATCTGTAAATGGTTTCACCGGTAAGATACCACCAGACTTAGCTCGGTTGGCATCGTTAGAGTTTCTGGATCTTTCATCAAATTCCCTCTCAGGGGAGATACCGGCAGGATTTGCAAAGCTAGGGCATCTTACTGTTCTACTACTAGATAGCAATGACCTCTCTGGGCAGATTCCTGCTGGCTTCAGTAATTTGACTGCTCTCTCAGTTTTCAATGTCTCTTTCAACAATCTATCTGGATCTCTAGCGCCTAATTTGAACTGGATAAAATGCGAAAGTGTGCAAGGAAATCGTAATCTTCAACCTTGTCGCGTGCCGCCTTCATCATCTCCCTCACTGGAACAGAACGCTAGTGTTCCCCAGCCCCAAGCATTTTTTCCCGCCAGAAGTGTGCCTCAAAAGGGCGACAGATTCACCCCTATAGAGATTGCTGCAGTCTTATCAGCCTCTATTATAGTATCTGTTCTCATAGCCCTTGTTTTTATCCTTCTTTGCATGAGGAAGTGTGTTTCGAAGATTGATGGTCAACGGGTGGGAAAGAAAGAGGTAATTACTTTCAATAACATTGGTGTTCAACTTACATATGAAAATGTTGTGAAGGCTACTGGAAATTTCAATGTCCAAAACTGCATCGGGAATGGAGGTTTTGGAGCTACTTACAAAGCTGAAATAATTGCGGGTGTGGTAGTGGCTGTAAAGAGGCTGTCAATCGGGCGGTTTCAGGGTGTCCAGCAGTTTCATGCTGAGATCCGAACTCTCGGACGGGTGCAGCATCCTAACCTTGTAACTTTGATAGGTTACCATGCTAGTGAGGCGGAGATGTTCCTCATCTACAACTATTTGCCTGGGGGCAATCTGGAAAGATTCATTCAGGACAGGTCGAAGAGGACTGTTGATTGGAGTATGCTCCATAAGATTGCTCTAGATATTGCTCGAGCACTTGCTTACTTGCACGACGAGTGTGTCCCGAGAGTCCTTCACCGGGATATCAAACCAAGCAACATATTGCTGGACGATAACTTCAATGCCTGTCTATCAGATTTCGGCCTGGCTAGGCTTCTGGGTACCTCCGAAACCCATGCCACTACAGATGTAGCAGGGACTTTTGGATATGTTGCTCCCGAATATGCGATGACATGCCGTGTTTCTGATAAGGCAGATGTGTATAGCTATGGAGTTGTTCTTCTGGAGCTGATTTCAGACAAGAAGGCCCTGGATCCCTCATTTTCTTGTTATGGGAATGGCTTCAACATTGCCGCTTGGGCCCACATGCTGCTCAAAGAAGGACGAGGACGTGAGTTCTTCACAGCAGGACTGTGGGATGTGGGGCCACAGGATGATCTGATCGAAACACTTCATTTGGCAGTCATGTGTACAGTTGATTCCCTGTCCAAGAGGCCTTCTATGAAGCAGGTTGCCCAGCGGCTGAAGCGGATTCAACCCCCAATGTGTTAGCGAAGGTTTCTGGTGTATTCTATTGCTGTAAGCTAACAATGCTAAGTTTATTGATCATGATTTTACAACACTGATTATCTAATTGTTTCTGAGTTAAACGCCATGTAAAAAGAAGCAAAGCTCTCCTTGTAACATATCAAACCCATTTTTCCAAATAGTTATTCTTCTTTGGAAGGGAGAATTACTTATTGAAGCTACAATTCAGATTTCCTGATGATTAAAAAAAAAAAGGTTTCCTGATGATTCTATCCAAGTCAGAATTTGGAGATCTTCATGGGGGCACATCTACTAAAGATATTTGATTTTTATTTTTATTTGTGTGTGTGTGTAGGAAATGATACTTGATTTTCATGATCACCCCCCCACCCCCCACACACTGTTTGCCTTGATCTTTTTCCTTGCGGTCATATGTTACTGATAGCACATATGAACTGCTGTTTAATCTTGGACCTCAAGCAAGAATGTACAATACTCTCACAATATCAGTTTGTGCAAGTGGGGCCCATGGTTCAGTAATTCACATTTGATACCATTGATCTGATCAGCCCCACCTTTGTGGACCATGCCTCAAAAATCTTGATAATTGGAAGACTGCAGCGCCCAATCCTGACCTTTCTTCCCCCCCCCCCCCCCCTCTTGTTTTTTTGTTTTTTGAACAGCGGCCAATCTTGACCTTTCTTTCCTTGAATGGGACCATTGCACTTTTTCTTAACCATTTTGTTTGTGGATTATCTTGTTGGTTTTGGGGGTGGCGGAATTTGGGCCTAGTTCATCCCTTGGGCCTCTGCAGATCAATAGCCTGGATTACTGGACTACTGGCCCCATTTGTGTATGTGCGGGTCAAGGATTGTATAATTTCTCAGGACTTAAATTTGCTGTTTAAATTCCTGCTTGATTCTAATATTTACTGAAAATTGTATAGATTGTGGTAGATATGGGAAGAAAATAACTGCAATCTGACTTTATTAATCACTTGCTGCTTTTCCTTGCCTACAATATTTCTTATTCTCGAGCTGCTTCGATATTTTGTCTGGAGCAATATGCATTCTCTCTTCTAATCATTTCTTGCTGGTGTATTGTCTGGACATCATTGCAGATGTGTACTTATCTGTAGTTTCAACCTATCGTTGGTCCAACTAAGGTTTCTAATTTGCTTTAGTCCTTTCTTATGCTTGACTGGTGCACTCTTAAAAAAAATGCATTTAGTCTCTGATATATTCTGTTTGCTTACTGCTCTGCATATGCAATGAATATTCAAGGTCTTCAATTTTTTTTTTTTTTTTTTTTTTTTTTTTTTTATATATATTAATTACAAATGGTTGGTGCTCTCTATCTATTGCAAATGACTAACAAGATGCTAAACTAGTCAGATTATTTTCTGACTAGATGGGGGTTTAACATTTGATTTACCTAAACAAAATAAGAGGGGAATAATGGTGATTGTAAATGTAAGAAAGCAAAGCATGCAGCTTATGGGTCCACCTAAGGAATGGACCCACCTAACCAACGCCACGTGGCGTATTTTTGCTCAATACCAAATGGGCTTCTTGGGTAGACCAATCAGCAAGAACCTGCATTGCGTTTCCTTTATCTTTTTCTTTTTCTTTTTTTGTTAATTTTTATATGAAGGTGCACATCTGCACTTAGCATTTCTCGAAGATGGAAAGAAGATATGCCAATCGGCTGCCCAGAAATGCTTTTTTGTTTTTCGCTCATAGATAGATGACATGTACTCATTTGATGCCTGGCCACTTGCAAGGTGATCATTGGATGATGTCCCATTTGAGGATATATTCAGCCGACATGGGCATGAATATGTTATGCAGAATGGAATATAGAAAATGGTGAGTAAAGTCAGAGGCTTGGACTTTTTAGAGACCATCAGACATGCATCAGGTATCTTTTCATGAATGCCAGTCTTTTTATCATGCTTTTGCTTTCCATACCTTGTGGGTCTGGACTTGCCCTGTTTCTTTCGCCTTTTTTTCCCCCTTTGTTTTAAATGTGGTGCAATGCTTAGTTCAGAAAGAATCATTTCTTTCAGGGGTCCCACATTTTTTAAGAGAGTTCCTGGTGGTGTTGTTCAGAAGTTAGGAGAGCATCTCTTGCTATTGACGTGTGGCAGCATCATTCTCATGATGTTGAGCATTTTCCTGATGCTGTTGAAAATATGCCATGAGATCTAACATGGCCTATGGTTCAATGGATGTTGTGACATGTCTATCGTCATAGAAGGTAGATGGATTGAGATTTCCTTTTCTTTCAAAACCATCCATATAAATACCTCTTTGAAGTTTTAAAAATCGGCACAGCTATAATAATGTTTATACAATTGGATTTTTGTTTTCGTTTTGTTTAACACTTTTTTTTTTTGGTGACATTTCATCCTACATGAAATAATTCAATACTAAGAATTCAAGAAATTTCATAAGTGTCAGTGTGCTACACATGCCATTAGCGGTCAGAGTGTATCCTTTACCATTAAGGCCCTTTTTGAGTAGAGTGCAAAGTGGGAAAGGTGACGCAAATCAAACTTGTAACATGAGTGGAATGCAAAGTGACATCAATGCAAATCATTTGCAATTGTTCGTCTTACTAAAGAAAAATCTTGAAAAATGTTTTTACTTTGCATTTTCAACTATTTCGATTGCTCTCCCACAAAGGGAAATTCTTTACCATCCAAAATTAACATTTGCTATTTAAAATTTCACATCAAAGGCAAACTCTTTTTCCTCCATCTGATTATTCGAGAAAAAAGGTTGCACCCTTTTGTTGAGGGAAAGCGTTTGCATCATCCGCTGCTCCCTAAACGGGTGTAAATGTCTTGTTGATGAAAACCGATTACATTTCTTGGTTTGCATTCTATCCAAATACGCCGTAAAATGAGTTCATCTCATTTTTGTTAACAGTAATTATGCATTGGGGATTTTAGTAAGGATTGAAAATAATCTTGATAATCCATAATCTGTATAAGCCATGATATCTAATGCATAATTACTGTTAACTAAAATGAGATGACTCATTTTAAGGTGGGTACCAAGTATGTCCTAAATAAATGATAGTAGGGAAAAGGAAAAAAAAGAAAAGAAAAAAAGCACTAGGTGGAGAAGAGAGGATCTGGCGCTTGTTACAGACATTCCAAGATCTTGCCTGGGTTTCTTGGATATTTGTTTCTCTACTAAATGGATGGCAGGGGATTGAATTAGATTACAGTTCATCCAAATGATATATTATTTTGAAAATTTAATGCCTGTATTGCTTTACTACAAACAATCCTGAGAGAGAAAAAAAGAAGCTACGATCTGTACCCACCCTTAATTCTTTTGCATTACTGGAAGTAGAAACAAAGTGTTGTGTGTGTAAGAGATGGGTGTGAACATCATCAAAATCCGAAAGGAAAAGGAGAAGAAATAAACAAACATTAGCTAGACTTTTAAAGAGGAGAGAACAATCAAAAAGAAAAGAAAATTCATTCTGGGTTCATCCAACCTGCAGCATGGGATGCACACACATACTGCTTAATCATGTACCCTATACGTGATTAGAAAGCTAGCTTTGTTCAAGCTTGTGGTGCTGCTCACGGGGTGGTTCCCTTACTTGTTTTCTATCAATTTGGCCAGAAGTAGAGAAATTCCCAGAAACCCGTCTGGTCGTTCAGACCATAAATGCCTTCTTTGGAGAATAACCACAAGCACTGAGATGTACACCTACGCCAATCCCTCTCGAACGAGAATGCATCAAAATGGAACTCACCTACATTCTCCCACCCCATGTCGCAGTAGAAAAGCGTAGTTCCAACCTACTGTTGACAGAGAAGTCCCACCCAAATTCTCCTCCGTCAGTGACGGTTTGCTCGCCAAGATCATTGTCTTTGGATTGGCAATGAACGTTCAGACTCTTCCCATCTCCTAATCTATTCATAAGACTCACATGCACCTTATCCGAAACAACAGACTCACACAAGCACAGCACCATAACAACCATAAGCCCATAGCTCAAAGCCCTCATTTTGCTGCTGTCGCTTGTTTGTTGAAGCTATGGGGATGGCTGGTGATGATATTTTAGTTTTCAATTGAGCAAGGAAAGAGAAAAAGCCAAAAACAGTATTGATATAAAAAGACACCGCGTTTGGCATTCCCTAGACGGTATCTCTTTCCCTAACAAGAGCATAATCCAGTACATTTCCAACTCATCTTATTACAGTGCAGATTCAGTATCGGCCCACCTAGGTCAAAACATCCATTGGATAGGAGGGCACAAAATCACGGTAATCACCTGATTAGATGATGATCACAACCATTGGAACAGGGGCCTACAAACACATCCATTTCTCGCAGGGTGATCTTGTGGTCATGTGGTGGACCCCACATGACTTGCACGGTAATAAGATAAACAAGAATTGGTCTCAATTATGGTGCTATTACCTAGGAAGGAAGCTTGAAGATGCCGCTATCTGGAATCAACAAGGGATCGGATACGACGAGGGAAATCAATTTAAAAGGCTCCTGCAGGTACGTTAATTTGCCATAGTGTTGCTACATGGTCACACGTTTGAAGGACTCATCTCATGTTAACATGCCCCCGGCGAAAAATCAGCCAGATCCATTCATAAGGTGGGACCACAGGCCCCACAACTCAAGTGCATAAGATTAGATTAAAGGGCCTTAATTTTTTAGTCCAGAGAATGCTTTGGCTCCATCCACCTGACCTGATTAGTGTACAGCCATGCCACATACTAGCCAATTATTCAGATCATTCATCAAGTGTGTCCAAACGTGGGTTCAACATTTTGGAGTGTCTGACAGAATGATCTTGGCCATTCAATCCACTGCTTACAAATGGATGGCTATAAAGGATCAAACATGGGGGTTTGACCAATCAGCTCAATCCATTTGATGGCCCCTAATAAGGGAGGATCACCTGTATTGTGGATAATTGCTCATAACCAAATCACTATATGGGCTTCACGACTAATGGTCTGGATTTTGGAAAAAGAAAAAGAAATTGCTGATTGCACTGGCCAGACTTGCAGAAACAACATGCCACATGAACAAGATCAGAGCAATTCATCAGAGGCTATACCAACAGTGTGGAGGCCATTTCTAAAAACCAGCCTCTTATGATCTTTTGTGTGGGCCACTCCCTTACAAAACAATGAACGGTCATAGGGAAATTAACTGACAGTTGAAATTCTCATATATTTGTATGCCAAGTCTTTAAGAGTGACCCTGCCCATGCCTATGGATGGTCAGTCATATGTTGAAGTGCATCAAGATAACTATCACCTATACATGGGCAGACATGACATGGTGGATTCTCCATCTCACCGACATCCTGTTATAGTGATGCTATTCATGCATGAGAATCTGTCACACACACACACACAGACACACCAAACACTATGACCAATATGAAACATCCTATGAAACTTGCCACAGTTATTATCCGTTCTGTACAGAAGACACTCAAAACCACAGTAATTATCCGTACTCTCTAATACTTTCTCTATATCCCATCCTACTGCATGCAGGTTATGTACTGACATGCTCTCTCCCCCCTCTCCCCTCATTGTTACTGTGACTGGAAGATCTACCTAGATGACAGTTCCATCAGCAATTGTGGAGTTCTTCAACACCACTGTGATTCCAGAGCGGATATAGAAGCCCTGTGATGGTCTTTCAGCCTCTTCCACATTCTGCATAATGAGAAATCCTAATCATGAATTAACAAATTGAATGGAATGAGAATGTAATGAAGTACAAACCACCTGTCCCCACAACATGAACCAGGAAAACTAGAACAAAAAGGCAGGGAACATGCATAATTCATGGAAAAAAAAGGGATTGCATAGTACATATATCAGTTATCTTAAAGATGTAAAAACAGCATGACTGTTTAGTGTAAGGAAGGGCTTACATCCGTATTTGCAATGACCACATCCCTTCCGATCTTTGCATTCTTATCGATGATACAGTTCCTGCAAGAAAGATTATTCACATCTCATCAGGAGGGACATGGATTCCTTAAAAATCTGGCTATTCATTTATCTTTGGATTACAATTCAATGTACCTAATTTTAGTGTTTCTCCCGACACCAACTGGAACTTTTTCCTCGGCCAGTAGGGATGCTATCTCTGCCTCAGTTTGATAGAAGTCAGCACCCATCATCATTGTATCCTATATGTCGCCAAATAACTTAGAAGAGCTTGGAATAGATAATCCTATAATCTAATGGATTTTCAACTTTCATGGAAAAGTGAAGGACTGTCTTTCTAGCTGTTTATAGCCACTGTCGAGCATCTATCTATTTATAACAAAAAAAAAAAAATTTAAAAATGAAAAACTATCCATCCATAAAAAAAAAAAAAGGCAAGCATTTCAACATCCAATTCACATGAAGAAAATGAAAGGAAAAGAGTGAAACTGAACAGAAGATTACCTCACAGATAAATACTAGGAATAAGATTTTATATCTACTTTTGAGGGAAAACATTTAACATTCAAAAGCTTGGTTTCCAAAGCTGCCACCAATGTTGGCTTCCAAAATTCCCACCACTGAATGGTTATTTGGATTCCCTTACCATTGCTCTCAATAATGTCTTTGATCAAGATTACCTCTAACTAGTTAATCAGCATCAATAGAATATTCATCATCACCATCTGAGCTTTATCCCAACTAGTTGGGGAAGAATCTAATATCGAGTGTTTAAAATATACAAATTCAATGTGAAAAATGTAATTACGTTATCAACAGCTGATGTATTTGCATCACTTGCTATTCCTTTGCTGATAAACGACAGCTAGTTGAGCACCGATGGTCGATAATACATGGGATTTGAAAGGTTATTTTTACTACATTGGATTGGAGAAATAAAATGAAAGGCAGCAATCAAGAAATGTAGCATACATGCCAAATAAAAATGTAAGGATGCACATTCCCTCCCTCACTCCCTTTATAGGTAAGTTGGACTCAAATTGAAAGTTCTATATTTACTCATGATGGGTCTAATTTGATTAGAATGGATAATCTTGATTTGCATGCTATGATTGAATACAGTATGAAAACCACTGCTATGCAAAAGAACAACCCAACAGTGCAGCCTAGTTCTGTGGATCTTACCCATCCACGTCAGTTCATATACTTTGCATTGTATAAATCTATATATTTACAAAAGAAAGTAAGCTTTTTCATTTCCAAACCAATGATTACCACCTCAGTGCATCATGGATGAGACATGAATTACCTTCAGTTCAGACCCATACTCCAGTCTTGATCGTATCCCAACTATGGAATGTTGAACACTGCATTCCCTTAAGAAGCATCCATGTGAAATTATGGAGTCCAAAATCTGCAGGTAAAAAGAAGTAAGAACAGGCAAATATTTGTATCAAAGAGTTCTAGGCTCATCAGCAAGAATAGTAAATACACATCATACCCGGCATTTTTCTATCTTCGTTGGCGGTAGAAACCTAGGAGATGTGAAGATTGGCTTCAGCGGATCATAAAAATGAAACTTGGGAGGCTTCACCAAAGATTAGACAGCTTCAGTTTGCAAAAATTTGTGGTAACTCAAAAAAGCTGTTCACAGACAAGTAGTTCATGGGAGATGTACCTGATCTGTGAGAGCCAAGTTAGCATCAAAAAACGACTTAACGGTCCCAATATCTTCCCAGTAGCCATTAAATAGATATGCCTGCCAGGGTATGAATGCGACAGCCTTGTTAGAGACTTCTACTTCTTTGGTTTAAATGCCCATTTTTGTTCTCAGAAAACTGAGACCAATATATGGTTACTTTCTTCAGATAAAGGCCGACTGGAACTTGATAACACACTCTTAGGCCTAGAAAGGTGCCAACAATTGCAGCAGCAGCCCCCTTGTAAACCAGCCTTTGAGAGAATCTACACTAATACAGAGGCTTTTGAGGAATCCATTACCTGAACATTGTATTCTTTAGCAGCATTTGGAATGATCTCTGATCCAAAATCATTGGCTGTTGGATATTGCCATCTGAAATGACCGAATTGAGGGGAAAAACTTATTGATGGATTGCTTTACAAGATCAATATCAAAATGCAGTTTCTTGCCGACACCCAATTGGATTTTAGTTCATTCAGAAGAATAAAGGTAATTCATGCCTTACATATGCATCAGACACAACATGGCAACTGTCACACCACCTTTTATTGATGAATTTTTCTTTTTCTTTTTCTGGAAAGATAATTGATTACTTTTCTTCTTTTCCTCGCATTGTCAAAACACAATTTTAGCATATTGATTTACATTTATAGAGCAGTTATAGAGTAAGAATTCTCCTGCATTCCGGTGTGAAATCCTCTGTAGCACCAGGGTAGGTCTAGCGATGATCACCAACGATAAGGGCTCACCGCTCACCATATAATGCATATAGATCCAATATAACCTCAATCAGATGATCACAAACATCCAACCAAGGGGCCTATAACATGGACAGTAGACTAAAAATAGTCTTCCATCCATTTTCAGCCCTTAATCAGATTTTAATGGTAATTCTAATGATTCTTTTTTTTTTTTTTTGAGAGAGATAGTAATCTGATGATTCTCATTCAGGTGATCTTGGGGCCACTGGGCAATCTGCAGTGTGTCCCTTCTTCCAATGGTCCATCGAGCCAAGAAAGGAATTTGTAACCTGAATACAGTAAGAAGAATTCTTACTAGACAATTGTTGTGTGTGTGTGTGGGTGGGTGGGTGGGTGGGTTTGGCTAACATCCCCATGAACATCTCTTATGCTTTTAAATTGCACATGGGGTGACCTATCATTGACCTGAACCGTTTATTCATTCATAAAATAGGAGCAAGCCATGGTATAAAAATCATGCCAATTGGATGATCTTAAGCGTCAGATCAATAACAATGAAAAGAGACGTTAAGTAGAGAAATAAAATAGCTTCAATCATCGTGTTGAAACATTTATTAGATAGATCCCACCATATATTGCCCATGATTCCAAAGTAGCACTTTAGTTTGATGATTCTAACCATGCGATCTATGGCTCATAAACGAGTAAACGACAGACAGTTGTAACAAATTGGCCCCATTCAAAGGGTTAGGATCATCCGATCAATGGGATTTTCATACCATCACTTGATCCCATTGGTACTATTGAATGAACCATCCATGTCAATGATTGGGTGTCTCACGTGTCATTCGAAAGGCTTGGGGACATTACTAACTTCCACATAAAAGTGGGAGTGTATTCATATTTGTATTATATTTTCAGCATTATACTTCCAACTATATACACATTGAGCCTATTTGGGTGGTCATGTCAAATACCTCAGACATGTCTCTGATATTGACATGTGTCTGTGATAAAGTAGCATAAAAGAGACAACGAAAGTCCAAATTCAACATCAATCATAGATAGAAGCTCAAAACTCAATTTGGCATCTATAGACATGCAGGCATGTGTGCTTCTCACTCATTAAGCTGGTAAAATACATAAGCATGTTTCTGCACAAGATAGCAGCCTAGCAGGAAGCATGCTTGTGCCAAGAACATGCATGAATAGACAATTACCTTAGAAGATTTAGAAGAACCTCTCTTTTGAACAAATAAATCCCCATTGATGCAATATATGGGAATTGCTTCGCATCCTCGGAAGACAATCCTAGAACCGTTGTGTCCACTTCCTGCAACAAAACCTTTCAGTTAGATATAAGCTGCATGAGAGCACAATTGTTCTAGCCAGGAAGTTTAGATTTCATATCAGTTGCTATGCATTATATGTGCACAAGTTGGGGTGTGTGAATACAAATGACCAGGAAGAAGAAATGGGAAGAGGTAGCATCTGTACCATGGATTGCAGACTTCTACCCTTGGGTTTTTCACTGAACTGGTGGATTCGACCTGTTTTGTCTATCTTCATCAATCCAAAATCAGAGGCACGACTGCAGGATGGTGAAAAAGAAACCTCTAATGTTATCAATTTTAGTGAAAATATCTTTTATTTCTTGGTTTACACTTAAAATAATATCTAAAATACACTACTAACTAAGAAATGCTATATCAATGCACTTAGAAATTTTTACCTATCATCCATGGGGACACAAGAAACAGATATATCTGCGCCCGAATCAATATGCTTCTGCATGTTGCATTCAAGTCCATAATGAGAAATTATGGAAATCATGAAAAAGAATAATAGATAAATATCCAAGGAGAAGCTTAGTATGAACCTGTACAAAGTCCATATAATCCATTCTATAGAGATGGTCACCAGATAAAATCAAAATGTTCTCTATATGTCTATTCTTTGCATCCTGCACAGCTTTCGAGGATTAATATTGATAAATTTATTGAAGTTAATGGATTGTATAAATGCACTGCCGTCAGGCAAATGCTGTTTGTGTGTGCGTGTAACTGTCTTGCGTGAATGACTGCTTTAGCGCAGAATGCAAGTACAAATAGCAGTGAATTTGTAACCAGTCTACAAACCTCAAAGAGCCATATGAATTGTCTTAGAGCATCAGCTGTTCCTTGAAACCACTTCTTTCCAGATTCACCTTGCCTCTGAGTAGCTGCTAATACCTATTAGATACTCCACCAAAATAAAACAAAGAAATCTTAACCACCCTATTTCACTCAGCTAGTGCACCCAAGCATACACTGGCATTTGACCATGAAGTATTCTCAAGCCATAGACACTAAGGTATTGACATTCTTATTCAATTACCATGATGGGAAAGAAATCAACATACCTCAACAAAGCCATTACCAAAGTTAATGCCATTTCCAGAGTTATAGGTTCGAGCAAGATGACGGTTAAGAGATTGAGAGTTGAACTGGGTCAGAATGAAAATTTTGTTTATTCCACTGTTGATGCAGTTGCTCATTGGAACGTCAATAAGCCTATAGCATCCCCCAATCGGTACCTGGGTACCAGAAAAAAAAGAGATCATTATTGGGATATAGATCCACTATTATATGTAATTATGTATGGAAAAAGTTAAAAAAGAACCATGGTTATTCCCCTCATGACATTACTAAAATAATAGGTTTCATTATAAAAGAATAAATCCAACAATACTAAACTCCACAAAGCAATGAAAATGAGTAATGCAGCCTAAGATGAAAAGTGGATCAAAGATTACATGCAACACATGCCATCACAAATATGAATATTGGTATCATATCGACCGATACGACCATATCGTATTCGGATTGGCATGAGACGATACGTGATACGAGGTCGTATCAGCCTGATATGGAAAAACTAACCCGTATCAGTCTATATCAGTCTGTAAAAGCCCTAGATTTAATTTTTTTTTTTTTTTTCGAAAATTCAATCTTGTGACTTGTCTCCTCTTTTTTTTTCATTTAAACCATTGAAGAAGCTTAAAAACTTGTTTAGGCTAGATATAGACCTATTTTGGGATCAAAACAAATGATTTAAATGAGATTCGACAAATCGAAGCGAAGTGGATCATTATGGGAAAAATCGGAAAGAAGGGTAAATCTTCACTTTCTTTTTCATATTTTCATCTTTTTTGTTCACCAAATCATGCTTGATTCGTGTTTAATTAGGGCCCATTTAGTTGACCTTTAACAAAACAAATCGACAGACAACATTCTCATCAAAGAATGGTCCGATACAACATTGAATAAATGGTCCAAATATAAAAAAAGATATATTCTTGGATATCTCATTTTTTCGTATTTTTCTAATATTTTTTTTTTCATATTTTTGCTTAAAAAAAAATCTGACCAATATGGGCCGATACGGCCCCGATACCGATACATGATGTTGTATCAAATCTTTTTCCGCTGGGCCAATACACTGACTGATATCGACATTCAGAACCATGCATAGCATATAATAGTATTATTCACAAAGAAGAGAGAAAAACCTTTTTTTCAACCATCTCTAAAGTTACATGTCCAATAACAACTATTTATAGTGTAGAGAAAAAGAGGCCTGCTGCAATGTGATTTGACTAATTGCCAATGCTTAAGTAACTTTAAGCTTTTCACTTTATTTTAAAACATAAAGAAAAGCCTGAGGTATTTCTCTAACCACATGTGTGACCATCTGGATCCTGCACGTGTGGCCATGTGAACACATGTGGCCAACTGGCCATCCCCATGTGTGCTTGGGTTTTGCTCGCACAAATTCCCCTATCTTCGAAAGAACTCGACCTCAAGTTGCATCATCAGGGAGGGAACATCCAATCGCTGCCTTGTCATAGTGAGTCTTCTTCTTTGGCATTGGCCACTGTTACAGATTCTTCATGGTTGGCAAGGTACCCTAAATATGGAACATGACTTTGATTCCACTTGCACTCTTGGACCAATTCATCTCTCAATGGTCCTAAGTCTTCTTCATAATTGGTGATCATTTTCTTTTTGCTTGATGTTCTTGTTTTGGGTGCGTAGTTGGTTTCTTCTTGTCCTTCGCACCTTGTGCTAGTTGGTTCTGTGTCATCATGCTACTGGAGGGTCGTCCTTCATTTGGTGGAAGTATCTTTTTCATCAAACACAAGGTTGTCGGTCTTGGTGAACCCACAATGCTTCAAAAAAGGATCATACATCCGAAGTTGGCCAAGTAGGAGGTGATTGCAATGAAGCTCACGTTATACTGACTTGGTGGAATATTGTCCTAATAACATGTGACCATTTTTTAGTGTCTTGAGTCCCTCTTTCCGCTATATGGACATCATAGGGATGTAAATTTCAATTAGGGATCGACCCACTGTTGGTTTGAAATAAAGAGATGGATTAAAAGGTTGGTGGGTGTTCACCAATGGTGGAATGGGGTTGGCTTGAATAGGGTTGAATAGATGGGAAAGGTGATGATCTAAGTTAGATCTAGGCTTTTGGGGAGTGCAAGAAGCAGGAAACTTTTTTCTATTCTTTTTCATCTTCTTCTTTTTTTAGTAGGAAAGGGGGACTATTACCGTTAGGGGTTAGGGGTTTTTTGGGGGGTTGGGGGGGATGATAAGGGTTAGGATTTTGTTGGGTCTGGGGAGGGATGATTATGATTTTGGGGATGGATTTTGACAAGAGAATTGGAGGGATAGCGTTTTTTATGGATTTCAGATACTAGGATGGATTTTGAGATGGAGAGGGGAGGGAAGAAAGAAAACATAAAAAGAACAAAGGTTAGAGGATCAAGAGAAGATTATGGGAGACGCCTCAAGCTCCTGAGGATGGAATTTTCTCTGTTACCACTTTAAGGCAACTAGAGATGAAAAGTTGATCAAAGATCACAGGCAACATAGGCCATACGATCAAGTATTCTTCATAAAGAAGAGAGAGAGAAACCTTTTCTTCAACCATTTATGGAGTTACATGTCGTCGTCGTCATCTAAGCGTTATCCACAATTAAATGGGGTCGGCTGTATGAATCCTATTCCGCAATTCCACTCCATCAAGGGTCAAACCTTTAGATAGACCATAGGTCATCAAGTTTTCCATCCACGCCCTTTTGGGCCTTCCCCTTGCCCTTCTAGAGCATTCGACTCGTACCAACTCCCCCCGAACCGGTGTGGTTCTTGGTCTCCATTGCACATGACCAAACCATCCAAGTCTACTTTCCCTCATCCTATTACATGTTGGTGTTGCTCCTAAGTTCCTTTGAATGAATTCATTTCTAATTCTATCCTTCCTCGTCTTGCCACTCATCCATCTCAACATCCTCATTTCAGCTACATTCATCCTATGAACATGTTACTCCTTAACTACCCAACATTGTGTCCCGTAAAGAATGCCTCGTCTTATAGCTATCCTATAAAATTTCCCTTTTATTTTGAGCAGTACATGACAATCACATATACAATGTTATTTGACTAAATTGCCCCTACTTAGTACCTATATTAGTTTTCAAGTAGGGCACTCAAGGCTTTCCACTTCATTTTTAAATCATAAACAAACAAAACTAAAGAACTACTCTCGAAGTGCGTGTCATGTGGGGCCCATGTGTGAACCGCACGAGGGTACTGTTCACATTTGGTGACTATAATAGATTGCAAGTTAAGAGAGCTGTGGGCTTGTGGCAGATGCAATGGAAAACTGACATACATGTTTTCAGCCAACAAAGTATATGGAAATTTATCTAGAGAAAATCGATGTTTGAACATCAAAATCAAATCATTGCATCAAGGAAAACTACAAAGCAAGATTTCACAGTTAGCATTAGTGAGCATAGTAAGTAAAAGACATCTCCCCATCTCAATTTTCTTACAGCTGGCTTTGCCCTTGTCCGAGTTAGAGGAAAAAGTCGCGTTCCAGCCCCTCCACCTAATATTACTGAGGCAACAGTTTTTGGGTCTGCATTTGGTTTCGCAAGCACTGGTGCCTGCAAGGTCTGTTTACCAATTTTGAATAAGAAAGCAAGTCTTCTGAAATTTATAAAGAAAATAACTACTCTACAAGTGTCTGACTAAAGCTTGAAATAAATGATGTTAACACTGTTATTTCAGCACTCTGCAAGCCAATGTTATATTGCCACACAGCAAGGCCAGAAAAATGTATTAAAGGAAGAAAATAAAACCCAAAACAACTTAATAACCACAAAAGAACAAGCGAAGTTGACAAAAATGATAAATATCTTTGTAGTTTTTAAGTACTAAATGCTATGCACGAAACTGCAATTCAATGGGCATTGGGTAGTCAGCAGCCCAGGATCCACAATAGTTAGGGGAGAAAAAGAAACAAGAAAGAAAACACCACCAATTAATCAACATTATCAACTCTATGACCTAAAGGCATGAATGAAACTTTAACACAATATTCAGAAATAGCAGCTCCATACTAAATACAACAGCTTGGTGTTCCAAGCACGGATTAGAGGGGATGGAAACTTCACTTGAATCAAATGTTTCTGAATGGACCAGACTTACTTTTGGGAGAGAACATAGACATTGTCAAGAACACCTTACGGATGGCTTGGATATCGCACCTGTCAGCCATGCTAGCACATGTGGCAGCATGTGCATTAGCATTATTGTAAACGCATTTGGCTTAGCAGAGCTCTTATTTGTCAGTGAACCCAACATGACTCAGAGCAAAACGATTGAGCATCTGTATTCTGCTGCATTTGGAGCAGTACTGAAAACAAGAACCGCATTTCCTGAGCTTCGTTTTTTCGGCTTTTCTGTCCCAATCAACATCTGTCTCCTTTCAGATCCCACCTGCAAGGAAACAGGTGGAGCTTTGGGCAGAAAAAGCAATCCCACCCTGACTGCTACCCAAGGGACATCCAAATGAATCCTTAAATCACTAGACATCTCATTAGAAAGCGAATACACTTCAAGTTGTTCCAACTTTCTTGAATCTTGGAAACTATAGCGAGACTTAGTGAGCATGATTGATGGCATAGATCAATTATAAGCTGGGGGTTGAAAGAACATCAAGACCAAAATCCGACAAATAAATGAAAACAGAGAAAGGGATCAAGAAAAAGAAAGCTACCACAAAATCGTCGGCAACTTCAGCGGTGAGACAATTCACTATACAGCTTTTCGCCCCAGCATCTCTTCTGCCAACGCCATGTCTTTCCAACCGTGCAGCCAATCCTCTGCTCTTTGCAGGGTCTGCTGGAGCTCTATCACCAAAGAAAGATGACGATCGAACGGAAATCGAAACTTTGTCTTGGTGCAGCCGGATCTTCAAAGATGGGTCCCGGCACCCAAGCACCAAAGAAGGTTGATGTAATGCACCCGTCATTCCGAGTAAGAAACTAGATCAATTGAATCCTTCTTGGAAAAGAAACTAGGAAAAATCTCTCTCCCCTTCTTAGAATAGAGAAGCGTCTAGAAACAAATTCTTATAAGACCTGATCCTGTACGACTCTCTCTGCTTCCTGGAAAAGAGAAGCGTCTAGAAACAAACTCTTCTAAGACCTGATTTTCTACCACTGCGATTTTGATTTCGGGTCTACTAGGATTTTAAACACAAATCAATCGCTATCAAACTGACTACTTACAAAACACACGAAAAAAAGAAGAAGAAAATTCGAGAAGTGACAAAAAAAAGGCGATCTCCCGCAAATGGCGGTGCTTTCGCTCACAAACGAATATAAAAAGAGAAGATTTTCTGATATTGACAGCTAATGATCATGTGGCATTCCGCTGATTATTTCCCTGAAAATCCGTTGCTGCAAGATCGAGCAAGGAATGGCTCCACCAATGCCTTTTGTCCAATGTGGACGAGGAATCCGTATCCAGATTCTCACAAGCGTATGGGAAAAGCAATCGACGAATCGGATTCCTACGGAGATTCCTATTTTCTAAGCTTCCTTCAAAATATCTCTTGATCGAATGAGGAACAACAGAAATACGTAACTGTTAGCAGATCTGACGGATACAACAAATCCGTATGATGTAAGTCCGATATGATAGATTGAGAAATAACTGCAGAAAAGGGATTTTCAGTGTAAAGAGCTGAAGAAATGCATGTTTGTTGAATTGGATGATCGAAATGGGCGAGAAGCCATCTACGGTGAAAGATGAATTCGAAAGCTTCTTTAGTTGAATTGGATAATCGAGATCGGCCAGAAGCGATACGAATGGATGGAGATGTCATACACTACATGCAGTAGACCGCCATTAACGCGATTGGAAAATGCCGTTAGTAAATAGCGGGGAATCGGACTCCAACAAACTGCATTTTTTTCTCCTATCGAAGCGCTTGAATCGCCTTTTTCTCGTTGTGGAAAAGTTGCTCAGCTTTTTAAGCTCAACGCACGCCAGTCAGCTAGCTGCTGTCAACGCTCTATGGGCCCATCATGATGTATTTCATCTACGCCGTCCATCCATTTTTTCACCTCATTTTATGACATGAGCCCAAAAATGAAGCAGATCCAAAGCTCAAGTAGACCACACCAAGGGAAACAGTGGGGATTGAATGCTTCACTCGAAAAACATCTTGGGGGCCACTGGACCGCAGATAAACATTGCGGTGGGCCCCATGTAAGTTTTTAATGGTGAGCATTCAATTACCACCGTTTCACATGGGACGGCATAGATATAGAACACTTTTGTCCAGGTGGGCCCCACAGTCACGGAAAAAAATCACTAACGTGCACTTTCCCCTAAACATGGGAGCATTTTTCGTTGACGAAATCACGACTGAGACCTTGCTGCGGTGGATTTCGATCTCAGATGAGCCATAACCTTAGGTTCACCGTTGAACTGAAAATCTCAGATGTCTTATTGGTGGTCATAAAATGAACAATTTGAAGGAGAGGCATTCAACGGTCCACATCAAACAAATTAATTTTAAAGTTGTTTCACCTAACCTGGCAAGCTCAGATCGGATGGTTAAGAAGGTCCTAGGCGGCAACAATATTCCACAAGGGGTGATCAGATGCTTGATAAGGCATGGCATTACCAACAATTTTCCACATATACTGAAGAAGGCGTCTTCCAGCTGGGCTCGCAGGTGACCCAGTGGTGGGTGGGTGCATTAGGTGACTAGCCGTGTGGGTGCTTTACCCAACTTACGGGGTGGGTGTGTTGCATGACTAAAAAAAAAAACAAAGAAAACAAAAAAAAAAAAAACTTCAAAGCTAATAAGCAAACTACGTGTCCATGTTCGAAGGGGAGTTGATTAGGTGTTACCCTGGGCCTACCTAATTGTTTTTTGTACATCTACTCCGTTCATCTATTTTTCCAGCCCATTTTAGGGCATGGTCCAAATATAAATCTCCGGTTGACCGTACCACATGAATTGATTGACAAATCTCAGGTGAACCATACCACGGGATTTTTTTTTTTTTTTTTTTTTTTCAAGGTAGTTCACACATCCCACACTGTTAGTCACCCTCCAATATTAGCCGCCCCCATGTTGGGTTTCTATACGTTACCTTAGTTGAGACGAGGTTATCTTCACCCAGTCTACCATACCACAAGATTTGATTGAACACCCCACTATTAAAAGCTTCCCAAGCCGCGCCACCGTTCTTAGTGGTAAAATGTCCTTCAGTTTTGGAAACACGGTCTAAAATGAGCTAAGAAAAGGATATATGACATTAATGTACAACGGATTTGTCAAGGTAGGTTCCACATGATAAGGGTAACACCCACTAAGGGACTGTTCGGTTCCTTGAAATATCATGGTAATGTGGTGTAAAATCTTTGATTACGTGGTATAAAACTCACATCATTACTTACCGCCAATTGGATAAGCTGTAAAATCATAGTAATTGATCTGAATTACCCGGGCCTGAAATAGGCTGAGATGCCTTGACATGGCATAATTTTATAGGCCCCACCATGATATATGTGTTATATCCATACCATCCATCCATCTTGCAAGATTATTTTATACAAAGAGAAAAAAATGAGGCATATCTAAAGTGAAAATTGACTACACGCATAAAACAATTGAGATTGAATGCTTGTCATTGAAAACTTCCTACAACTCACATAAGTATTGGATGAAACTGATATTTGCCCAAATATGATATTGCAAAATGGATCGACAGTGTGGATATAACACATACGAGACAAGTTATATCCACATGTATCTAATCACCGTTGGTACTTTACATGCATATAAAAAAATTAAAGCTACAGGAGTAGATGAAGCTGATATTTAGAGTCATGCCCTAAAATGATATTGCAAAATGGATCAACAGTGTAGATATGACACATACAAGATAAGTTATATCTATATGTATCTAATCATCGTCGGTACTTTGTGTGCATAAAAAAAAAAAAAAAAGAGCTGTGAGAGTGGCATTGGTATTACATACGACTTTACTTTGGGCTAGATAACATTACACTACATAACTTTAGTAATCATTAAAACAAGCAAAACAAGCAGGCGCTAAGGTGTTACTCAGGTAATTGCAAACAAGCAGGCAGGTGTTACCCAGGTAACCATTAATCCGCATCTGTCGGAATGTATTAAATATAAGAGTACAATAAAAGCAACTCTCTAACTAACTGCAAGAGTATAATAAAAAATAAAAAAAGCTTTCCAACAAAGTTTCATTTACATGTGAAATTTGAATGACCATGGCAAGAGTAGTATACACAATCACGTTATTCATCGGAGACAATTATTTGAGTAATGGTTTAAAAAAGTATACACAATCACGCCACTTGTTGGATACAATTTTTTCTTGTATGCGTAGGTGAATTTGAAAGTTTACACCTATATGGAAGTTCAAGAAAATTTGCACAAAATTGCACGTCCAACACCATGCTAGAGCAAGTTCAGAACAATCAACATAGATTTAGTTTAATCTCTTCATTTTTTCTCCACATCGCCACATCAAGTCAAATTTAATTTAATTTTTTCATTCACAACCGCATCGTTAGATCCAAAATTATTAAGTCCTAGGTGATTCCCTAAACTACAATCTACTGGCCAAACTATTACCATCTCATGACCATCTAACTTTAAATGTTTGTCTTGCAATTATGCAAGTCCAGAAGACTATCAACTCCCCATAGTTGCTTAGATTGCTCGAACTATCGTCTGTAATTTCATCTGCTTTATTTACTCTCCTGCTAATTGTATTATATTCTCATTTAGTTTAATAAAATTGATACTTGACTTTATATTTATTGATTTCTTCTTTAAGTGTTTATTTCTTTAGTGAAAACAACAAAGTTATCACCGTTATAATAAAAATGCTTATTTTTAAGTAAAAAAGAACTATTTGAATGACTAATTCTCTCCTTTGCAAGTCACTTACTTTCTCGCCAATTGTAGCAAAGTAGTTTGGTTAGTTTTTCTAGATTTGATCTTAATTCAGCTATTTTAGTGCCTAGTTCCCTGGGGGGGCATTTGTATTGTAAGTTAGTTTGGATAAGCTATTTATGCAATAAGTAACTTATCTTAGTTTTTACTTATTCAACCAATAAATATATTTGTTAAGAAACATTCTTATCAACAAAAGAAAGCTATATTTGATTTCCAACAATATAAGTAATTATCCCTCAAGTTTGTTTGATTCCTCACATCCACCATTCTTCATGTGGCACCAACTTTGATGTGGACCATTCATTGTGTGGGCCCACCTTTGACGTGGGTTGTCACATCCATCATGCAGGACCCACCTTAGATGTGGGTCATTCATCGTTATGGCTTGACCTTTAATATGCTCCATTCATTATGTAGGGCCTTCTAATGTTGGTCATCCTTCAAGTGGGGCCCACTATCAATGTTGTTGTCCAACATGCGAGGCCCACCTTCAATATCCACCGCCCATCATGTGGAGCCCCACTCATCATTGGTGCCGACCTTTGATGTGGATTGTCCATCATATGGGGCCTACCTTAATCATGTGGATCATCCATCATGTGGGGTATGTCATTATTAATTGCTCATCATGTGGAGACCACCTTTGACATGGATTGTCCATCATGTGGGCCCCACCGTCAATGTGGTTTGTCCATCATACAGGGCCGCCCTGGATGTGGGTCATTTATCATCAGGGGCAGACCTTTGATGTGGATCATCCATCATGTGGGGCAACCTCAACATGGATCGTCCGTCATGTGGGGCTACCTCAATATGGACCATCCATCATGTGGGGTCCAGTTTCAATGTCCAGTGTCCATCATGTGGTGCCCACCTTTGATGTGGACCATCCATCATATAGGCCCCACCTTTGAAGTGCGTCATCCATGATATTAGGCCACTTTAGATGTGGGCTTTTTATAATTATGGCCGACCTTTGATGGGGACCATCTATATGTGGGCTCACATTAGTACGGAGTCATCCATCATGTGGGGCCCACCTTTTATGTGGATTGTCCTGTGAGCCCCACCTTCAATGCACACAGTCCATCGCATGGGGCCCACCCTTGACACGAACAGTGAGAGAGCCTCCTTTGACATGCAACACATACATGCACACGTGTGGTTGCGTGTCTGATCATTGAGGGCCAGCAAGAATATCATGGACCAGCAAGGTGTGTGTGAGCTATCCAAGGTTCAAACCCTGCTAGAGTTTCTTTTCACAATAAAAATATCATGGATCATAAATCAGGCTTATTTCACTATTTTATTTAACCGTTGGATTGGTGGACATTCATTGGAGGTGCCAATCAATCAGAGGTCAGGATTGTCCAACCAATCTAATTTCTGGACAGCACTTAGAGAAAGTGGGTTCCACAATTTGGTTGGTTTGATTTAACTTAATATCACGTGTACCATAACTCCCCGCTAGTTTAAAGGTCCAGAGGATTTGTGCACATGAGAATGCCGATGTTCATTTCATTGCCAATCAACGGCTGAGATAGATCTTTGTAGAGTATTAGTGTCCTTATGGCATGAGATTCGTCTGATGTTGCCGGGTCCTGGAAGTAGGGACCCGGATTGCGGAGTGAAGTAAACAGCACCTATGTCGATATACAGTGCTCCTGAAAAGCTCGGTGGCCCCACCATGATGCATGTATTTTATCCATGCGGTTTATCTTTTTTTTTTTCATTCAATTTAGACCATAATCTCAAAAATGAGTCAGATCCAAGTCTTATATTAATCCACCATAGGAAACAGTCGCCATGAATGCCCACCA
Organism: Liriodendron chinense; assembly: GCA_003013855.2. Taxonomy (NCBI): domain Eukaryota; kingdom Viridiplantae; phylum Streptophyta; class Magnoliopsida; order Magnoliales; family Magnoliaceae; genus Liriodendron; species Liriodendron chinense. Next base: position 290,286 of record ML058484.1, on the reverse strand, counting down.
TTAAAAACCTCTTGATGTTACAAAACTTACGGATCAAGCTATGCATATGTTTCCCTACCTCTAGCTCTATGTGGCCTAATTAACAAGTCGGAAGTTGGATGACAAATAAACATTACCGTCTGCGTTAATAATAATAATAATAATAATTCGGTGCATCGGGCGTCGCACTTATTGTACTGAGTAAACTCTGGGCATCCAGATTATTTAAGGGATGGAACCCAAAATTAAATCATATCTAAAGCTCAAGTGGACTACACTATAAGGAAGAAGTGGGAATAATGATTTTCACCATTGAAACCTTTTTAGGGTCCACATTAATGTTAATTTGTCATCTAACCTGTTCATAAGATCACACAAACATGGATGAAGGAAAAAGACAAATAGAAGCTTGATCCAAAACTTCTGTGGCCCTCAAGATTTTCCAACGGTAGAAGTTCAATTCACACTGTTTCCTATGATGGGGTCCACTTGAGCTTTTGATATATTTAATTTTTTAAAATTGGCCGTTGAAATTACCTTATAAGATGAATGGACGGAGCGGATATAATGCATAAATTATGCATTACGGTAGACCACACCGAGGTTACTCACTACGCCTACCGTACTGAGTTACTCACTATGCAATCCGCTTCCGTGGGGCATGATTTGAAACCTCAACGCGGATTGGCTACCAATGCTGTCAGGAGAGCCTGTGGACGGTGCTATGTGGTATGCGTGTGTTTTATCCACGCCGACCATCCATTTTTAAAGATAATTTTAGAGCACGCCCTCAAAAATAGGCAGATCCGAATCTCATGTGGACCACACCACAGGAAACAGTGGCGATTGAACGTCCACTGTTAAAAACTTCTTGGGTCGACAGAAGTTTTAGATGAAGCTGATATTTGTGTTTACTTTCCATCCAGATCGTGTAACCTAATCAAAAGGTTGGATGACAAATAAACATTACAGTGGGCCTTAGGAAGTTTTCAACGGTGGCCGTTCAATCACACTGTTTTCTTGTGGTGTATTCCACTTGATCAGCCTCATTTTTCAACTCATGAACTAAACTGATCTCCAAAAATAGATGGACGGTGTGGATAAAACACATACATCATGGTGGGCCCACAGAGCACCGTCCAGTAGCCACCTAGCTACTGACAGCGTGAGAAGGCAATCTTTGTCCCTTGAACTCAGTCCCTTTTCGTTTCCAAGAAAATCGGGCAAAAGGAAACGAGTCCTCCAAGTTCATTCGTAATTTCAGTGCCTTCTTACAAACCCCACGCTAAATTTAGAGGTTGTTTTGCCAGTCCATTCTGTTTTCAACGGCAAACCAGAACAAACTTGTATACAAAAGGACCCTTTCTTTCCCACAACTCTCTATCTCTCTCTCTCAACCAATTTGGATGAGTTGAATTTCTTTGATTTTTCATTCTTGTGGGTGTTTGGGCAATTGAGCTGGAAATGGCGACAAACGTCAACAATGTATGCCCACCGCCGATGAAGGCGACGTCGAATGGGTCATGGGAAGGGGACAATCCACTCGATTATGCACTTCCTTTGGCCATCTTACAGATCTGTTTGGTTGTCGCTTTAACGCGGACACTTGCATTTCTTCTCAGGCCACTTAGGCAGCCAAGAGTCATTGCTGAGATTATTGTAAGTGAACCCTTTATTTATTTTATTTTAAATTGCACCAGAATTTTTTTTTCATGATTGGTGGGTCTAATTTGGAACAAATATTTCATGATATATCATGAAGTGCAACCAAACGCAGCATAAATTGCAACAGATATCATGAAGTTTCATGATTAGTCCAACTCAGTACAAGATTTCATGATACTTGGTGCAACCAAACGCACCCTCCTTATTTTATTTTACAGTTTTGTTGAATTTTCAGAAAGATTTTATGGAGAATTGGAATGGAGAGGGAATTAGAGTGATATGGTAGACTGCTTTACATATGGTTGGGGAGATGGCGTATCAGGACCGTCCAACTAATGGGCTCTGCCATGGATGTCCAAGTAGAGCCAACACTTCTCATCTTGCTGTTGAATTTCAACCGTCGATCAACTTTCTTTGTCTCGTCCTTTGGACGTGTAGGATCACCCATTGTGTTATTTTCTAACAGTTAATTAAGCAATGGCCACCAATTGAATGGTTCATGATGGTGGGTCACAACGGTTAGGAGGCTCTGGATCATGCCACGTGTAATCTGGATGAGTGGGCCATTGTATAATCTTGTCCATCTGATCTGATTTTCGAGAGCGGCTGATTTTGCAGGGCGGCATACTTCTGGGGCCCTCTGCCGTGGGCCGCAGCAAGCGATTCCTTCACACCGTCTTCCCTAGCCGTAGCCTAACAGTCCTGGACACACTTGCCAACATCGGCCTCCTCTTCTTCCTCTTCCTGGTCGGCCTTGAGCTCGACATCCGCGCCATCAAACGCACCGGCAAGAAAGCGCTCGGCATCGCCATTGCCGGTATCACCCTCCCATTCATCATGGGCATCGGCACCTCCGTCGTCCTCCGCTCCACCATCAACACAGGCGTCAAGCAAGGACCTTTCCTTGTCTTCATGGGAGTCGCACTGTCCATCACTGCATTCCCCGTCCTCGCTCGCATCCTCGCCGAGCTCAAGCTCCTCACCACTGACGTCGGCCGCATGGCCATGTCAGCCGCCGCTGTAAATGATGTCGCTGCATGGATCCTCCTAGCCCTCGCCATTGCACTCTCTAGTGCTGATAGCTCCCCTTTAATAGCCATTTGGGTCCTCCTCTCCGGCGCTGCATTCGTTTGCTTTGCAGTTTTCACCATCCGTCCCCTCCTAGCAATGATGGCCCGTCAATCCCCTTATGGCGAGCCCGTCAAGGAGATCTTCATATGCATAACGCTCGCTGTAGTCCTGGCGGCCGGGTTCATCACTGATATCATCGGCATACACGCCCTCTTTGGTGCGTTCATCGTCGGTGTCGTCGTCCCGAAGGATGGGCCATTCGCAGGAGTGCTCATAGAGAAGGTTGAAGATCTTGTGTCATCTCTCTTCCTGCCTCTCTACTTCGTATCAAGCGGACTAAAGACCGACGTTGCGACGATCAGTGGCGGGCAGTCGTGGGGCTTGCTTGTCCTTGTTATCGTGACGGCTTGTCTTGGAAAGATTGGTGGGACATTGCTGGTATCAATGGTTTTCAAGATGCCGTTTGATGAGGCATCTGCTCTAGGTTTCCTCATGAACACAAAGGGGCTGGTGGAACTTATCGTTCTCAATATCGGCAGGGACAAACATGTAAGAATCTTCTACTTTCCTCTAATTTTAAAGTTTCGGCCGATCCGTTACAATGCAGAAGAATGGCTGATAGCTAATGCGCCAAACACGTGCAGGAAAAAGATCACTGTGCGTGAATTTCATGGAAGCGAATTGGGTGGTGACCACAACACCACCCAGCTAGGTGGTGTTGGGCACTGGGGACCACAGTGATGTGTGTGTTTTATATCCATGCCATCGTTTTGCAATCTCATTTAGTGCTAGAGCCCAAAAATGAAGTAGATCCAAAACTCAAGTAGACCACACTACAGGATCCAGCAGAGATAATGACACCCAAAACCTTCATAAGGTCGACTTTCATATGACCCATGGATGAAGAGAAAACACAAGTATCAACTTGATCCAAATCTTAGGTGGCTGCATGTAGGAAGGTCTAAATGGTTGATGGTTGGTGTTCGCTGGCCACTATTTTTCATTGTGTGGTCTACTTGAGCTTTTGATCTACTTCATTTTTTGGGCTCATGCCCTTAAAATGAGCTGATAAAAACAAATGACAGCATGGATAAACGGTGGCCATGGAGCTTTTCCACCACCGACACGGCAGGGGAGGGGTCACTGCCCAATCGGATTCAGTGGGATTGTGTACGTGCATGGCCAGTCTCAAACTTCACCGTTTGTTCGATGGTGGTGTTATTGTGCGTTTGCCATAAAGCGTTCCCTTGGTGAAGGTTCTGTTCTCTCTTCACGTCTACCAAGACAGCCTGTGTATAGAGATATGACCATTCATTTGGTGGGGGTTTAGTAAACACCCTGCATCAGATAAAATGGACAGTCAGGAAACAATCCCAAGGTTACACATTGAATCGTACACCTTATCGATTGGACCTGCCTTGAATATTACTTTCATTTTCTTTGTTTCCTAGTCTTTTTTTTTTTTTTTTCGGTCCGAGGACAGGTCCGGGACAGGCCCACCTGATGAATGGTCCGTATCTCTCACACGTATGCCAAGTTGACATGTGTATGGCAAGCCCTTCTCCATCGACAGTCGGGCATCTCTCTGGCCCCACATATACTCTGACCACATACACGTCCCTTATTTTTCATACACTGCTTGCATGTGATAGTTTCTCTTTCATTAAACACCTACTATCATTTACATACGGTTATCAAGTTGAGTTGAAAGTTCATGACTCAGTGAGTTACTGATTTAACTCGGCTCCTTAAAACAGCAGGTAAAGCGTTCCTGATCATAACTCACCTAACTCATTCCTGTCTATTTGCATGCAATGCATTGAACAGGTACTGAACGACCAGACCTTCGCAATCTTAGTCCTGATGGCACTGTTCACCACCTTCATGACCACCCCTCTCGTCACAGCCGTCTACAAGCCAGCCCGGGGTATAGCCCCCTACAAGCACCGTATGATCCAGCGCAACAACTGGGACACCGAGCTTCGAATCCTCTCTTGCTTCCACAGCACCCGCAACATCCCCACCATGATCAACATCATCGAGTCGTCTCGCGGCACCCGCTCCCGCGGCATCACCGTCTACGCCATGCACCTCATGGAGATCTCTGAGCGCTCCTCTGCCATCTCCATGGTCCACAAGGCCCGCCGCAATGGCCTTCCCTTCTGGAACAAGAAGCGCTCCGACGGAGACCACATTGTCGTTGCATTTGAGGCCTACCAGCAGCTCAGCAGTGTCTCCATCCGCCCCATGACCGCCATTTCCAACTTCGCCACCATCCATGAGGACATTTGCACCAGCGCCCGGCAAAAGCGGGCCGCGCTTATCCTCCTTCCCTTCCACAAGCACCAGCGTATGGATGGAATCATGGAATCCCACGGCCATGCATTCCACTATATTAACCAGATGGTCCTCCAACATGCCCCATGCTCTGTTGGCATCCTCATCGACCGTGGTCTGGGAGGTGCCACCCAGGTCTCTGCCAGTGCACTCTCTTTCTCCGCTGTCGTCCTCTTCTTCGGCGGCCGTGATGACCGTGAGGCTGTCGCTTATGGGGCCCGCATCGCCGAACATCCTGGGATTGCGCTCACCGTCGTAAGGTTTGTGCCTCCGCCTGGACAGACGCTGATGTGGAATAATGGCAAGAACGTCAGCATCGACATGGATGCAGATGACAAGAAAGCCGATGAAGAGGCAATTGCTGAGTACAAGAGACGGAGTTCTACAGCAGGGAAAGGCTCGATGCTGTATGAGGAGAAGGAGGTCGGAAGCAAGGATGACATTATTTCAGCTGTGAAAGAGATGAACCGGTGCAATCTCTTCCTGGTGGGTCAGATGCCGCCCACTGTTTCTCTCACGACCACGACCGACTGCCCGGAATTGGGTCCGGTTGGCAGCTTGTTGGCATCGTCGGAATTCTCAACAACGGCATCAGTGTTAGTAATTAAGCAATATGATCCGACGGCAGATGTTTCGCTGCTAGCGGGAGAGATGTCGGAAATACATGACGTGCCGGATACCCCAAAGCACCCAGAATCGTAAGTGGGTCAGTTTTCCGGCGGGTGGCGGGTCTTCTGTTCTGATGAGGGCATTAGCTGAGGATTGAGAGAGAAATGGCAGTTTAAATATTTCAAATATTTTTCAGAAAATTACGGCCCGGTGGAGTGGGTTGATTCAGGCCTTGAATCTAGTGGGTCCTATCCGAAGATGGCCCATGGTTGAAAATAGCACCATTGATGGCCCATGGTTCATACACTTGCCAAGACCACTATTTTAAAAGATACACGGTGCAATTATCAACTTACGGCCATCCATGGATAGGCTCACTAGATGGACCGTCTGGATTATAGTGTGGACATGGCAAAACCTCATCCTTGAGAATTCCAGTAGAGAAACTATGGTGTTTTGTTATTTAAGTGGGCCTTGGCTCTTGAAAATTTGAATGCCCAGCTGTGTTTTATCATTTGTAAGAAAATAGATGATAGGAGAATAGAATGCTATTTCTAGGCCGTAACATTTTTAATTGGAAAGTGTGTATTTTAAATTGTAATCTTTTTTTTTATTATTATTTTTTTAATTGTAATCATGTGTTTGGTGATGATGCATCTGGACATCGTCTAGAGATCCAAAAAAATCAATGATGTTCCGACCTTGAGGAATGGCACCGAAGTTGCATTTCCTTTCCTTAATGTTTGAATGGATCACAACAAATATTCAAATCTTAAAACTACTTGATATTTTAGGCCAACTAATAGAAAAGTTGAACTTAAAACTTATATTTTAACTTTGAAGTGATTTTATTTAACTGTTTGGGTGCCAATCGCAATTGGCATTGTTCAGGATATAAAACGCTTTCATAGCTTTATAATGAAATGTTATATGTGTAATTGGGAGCGAACACAACTTTAGATCGAATCAAACAAGTAATAGAGAATGAAAAATCCAATAAAAAATAAAAAAAAAACCCAAGATTGTACATAAAAAAAAAAAAAAAAACCCTTGCAAAAAAAAACCATGTCATAAAGCAATGATCAATCCTTTATAATAAAAGAAAGTTATAAAGAGTTGAAACAACTTACAATAGAAACCTTAACTTTACCCTCAAAACCCTATGATATTCTCCTCTCGCTAACTCTAATTGTAATTAAAAGAGTACTTATACACTCCTATACAAGATTAGGAAACAAAACTTACACTTACTAAAACTTGCATGTTTTCATTAGTTGATTTGATTGGACATTCAGTTGGACTGTTCGAAATTGACATCCGCAGGTTGAATCGAAAACGAGCAAATCATATATCACATTGTGCAACAAAGGTCTAATCTAAGAATGCTCCCATTTTTCGATTGAACTAATAGAGGCATGGATCCGACTGAAAAAAAGACCTTATCTACAATATGATTAAAGGCACTTTGATCAACAATATGCACATAGGGGCTGTTTGGTGGGCATTCCTTAACCATTAGAAATCGTGTCAGTGCTGTTTAGGCTAGGAAATGGGATTCAGTCTACCCCTCACAGGATTTGAATAGCACTCAAAACATTGGACATGAATCTCCTACAGAAGTGCGTCACCAAGTTCTGTGGACCCCACCATGATGTATGTTTTCTATACACTCCGTCCATCCATTTGGACAGATCATTTTATGCAATGAGCCAAAGAACAAGGCAGATCCAAAGCTCAAGTGGACCCCACCACAGAAAACAATGGGGACAATGATGCTCACCGTTGAAACCTTTATAGGCCTACCATGATGTTTATTTGAAATCCAAATGGATGGACAGTGGAGATACGACACATACATCATGGTGGGGCCCACAGAACTTAGTGACATCACTAGTTATCCTTATACGATAACATCGGCAGTGAGATGATGGTACGTACAGGTTTGTAGTATACTCCAAGCAGACTCGATGGAATTCGTTTTAAATGTAAAGTTTGTCCCTTACTCTAAACGGGGTATTCATAATAATGAAAGGAGTGTTAAGGTAGTGTGGATAAGGATAAATTTAGGTATGTGGTTTGTGGGGGTATTATTTATTAGCCTTACTTCAATACTACAATCTTCGATATCACGTGCTATTTGGAAACCTACCCTGAAGGTTTGGATCATATCGATCGCGACTTTCAGCCCGCCCAACCCAGCCCAACCACGAGTTGGGGGTTGGGTTGGGTTCCAAGGATATGGAGTTGGGATTGGGTTGGGTTGGGTTGGAGCCCAACTCTTAAGAGTTGGGTTCGGGTTGGGTTCGACCGAGTTAGCCCAACTATGTACGATTATAAAAGCAATAATGTAATCAGATAATATAAAGTTATGCGCGGAATAAAAAACATGGATACCGAAATAATATTATATATGTACTTATTTATGTAAAGAACTTCACTTTTTCTAAACAAATAACTTAAAATATAAGTAAACATTATGAGTTTACTTCACTAAAGTATAATAAAAGTATAAGTAACTTGTATATAGATCGGGTTCGGGTTGGGTCGGGCAACCCAAGACCTCAACCCAAGCCCGACCCAAACTTCATCGAGTTGATGTTTTCATAGCCCAAGCTCGAGATCGGGTTCGATACTTCTTGCCCAAGCCCAACCCAATGTTGGGTCGGTCACAGGTCGGTCGGGTTGAACCCGCCCAACTTTCAGGCCTAAGTATAGCCCGTCCATAAAGTTTACCTTGACTGTCCCTTATCTAAAAAAGGTAGTAATAATTATCAACCTACAATCTAAAAAGTGATTGATGGATTGATTGGAATTGCTTGGTTGGTGCCATTGGTTCAAATAGATGGGCAAATACACCAATTGCACAAAAGAGAAGGTTTTCTTTCTTTTGTTTGGAAGCAATAGTGGTAGAGCCGGTAGAACCAAAGTATGGTAACATAATACACGTGTTGAGGAATCTATGAACCACAGGCTAGCCATCTTGTGGGCCCTATCATAGATAGCTCATGTTTCAAAAATCAAACCTATAATGCAATCCTAGCCATGTCTGTTTGTATTTTAAATCTTAAAACAACTTAAATTTTTTAGTCAACTAATAGTAAATTTTAACTTAAAACTTATATTTGAACTTCGAAGTGATTTTATTTAACTATGTGGATGCCAATTGCAATTGGCGTTGCCCAGGATGTAAAACGCTTTCATAGCTTTATAATGAAATATTATATGTGTAATTGGGAGCAAAAACAACTTTAGATCGAATCAAACAAATAATAAAGAATGAAAAATCCAAGCAAAAATAAAGAACACATGAGATTTTGAACCACATCATAAAGCAATGATCAATCCTTTATAATAAAAGAAAGTTACAAAGAGTTGGAACAACTTACAGTAAAAACCCTATAATATATTCTCCCCTCGCTAATTCTAATTGTAATTAAGAGAGTATTTATACACTCTTGTACAAGATTAGGAAACAAAACTTACACTTACTAAATCCTGTGTGTCTCCATTAGTTGAATTGATTGGACATTTGGTTGGATTAATCGAAATTGACATCCATAGGGAAAATGAGCAAATCATTATATCACATTGTGCAACAAAGGTCTAATCCGAGAATGCTCCCATTTTTCTATTGAGCTAATAAAGGCACGGATCAAACTGAAAAAAGACATTACCTGCAATATGATTAAAGGCACTTGATCAACAATATGCCACATAATGAACAATTCGAGAATAAAGTTATGATGTTAGAAGCTATAGTACACACTAAACCTTTGGATGGGACTTCCAAACCCAGTATAGCAGGAAGCAGATTGGCTGGTGCACCCTACACCAGCGATGTTGTGTAGGGACGTGGCGGACATAGAGCGAGTGCGCAATCCTCTTGTACGAACGGTTCAAAGAAGATTAAGGCTCTGTGGACCCCACAATGATTTATTTAGTATATCCAAACCGTTCATCTATTTGGCTAGATCATTTTAGTGCATGATACATAAAATGAGTCATATCAAAAACTCAAGTGGACCACACCACTAAAAGCAGTGGGGACAATGATTCTCACCATTAAAACATACCCAGGGTCCACCATTATGTTTATTTGTCATCCAAACTGTTCATAAGGTCACACGGACCTGGATGAAGGGTAAAAATAAATATCAGACTGATCCAAAACTTCTGGGACCTCCAAGAAGGTTTCAATGGTATACGTTCAATCTCCCACTGCTTTCTACAGTGTGGTCCACTGGATCCTTGGATCCATCTTATTTTTTTGTCCAAGCTTAAAAATGATCCCAAACCATGGACGGACGGTTTGGATGTAACAAGTAACTCATGGTTGGACCCATCAAATTTGATGACGTCACTACACCCGCAACCTGGCTGGTGTGGGGCGCACCAGCCAATCCGCTTCCAGTATAGCCCGTCCATGAAGTTTACCTTGACTTACCTTATCTTAAAAATGGTAGTAATAATTATCAACCTATAAGTCTAAAAAGTGATTGATGGATTGATTGGAATTGCTTGATTGGTGCCATTGGTCCAAATAGATGGCACATACAGCCAATTACACGAAAGAGAAGGTTTTCTTTCTTTTGCTTGGACGGAATAGTGGTAGAGCCGGTAGAACCAAAGTATGGTAACATCTTACACGTGTCAAGGGATCTATGAACCACAGGCTAGCCATCTTGTGGACCGTATCATAGATAGCTCATGTTTCAAAAATCAAACCTATAATGCAATCCTATCCATGTCTGTTTGTACATTTTGTTTTGAAGGCCACTTACCATATGGTTAAAATCATCACATATACTTGTTTTGTTGGATGATCATCTCCCATTGACCTGGTACCCACAGATGGATGGTCCAATTTAATTAGTCAGCCTACCACTTGTTTTCTAGGGAAATGAATTATGACAGCATTAACATAAAAGTGTCATCTATGGGTTAGGGCTTGGGCTATACCATTTCAGCCTATGTTGAATCTTCGACAGAACTTGACCCAGCCCTAACCTGGCCGTTGACACCCTAGCCGTGTCCATGGCCTGTCCAAGGTTAGCCCTACCTCTTAAGGCGGATTGGGTCGGACCTTGATGGTGTGCTGACATGGCAAAGCTCTGTAGACCCACCATTGTGTATGTGTTATATCCGGACCGTAAATCCATTTTGCGAGATAATTTGGGGGCATGAGCCCAAAAATGAGGGAGATCCATACCTCAAGTGGACCACACCATAGAAAGCAGTGGGCCCACCATGATATTTATTTTCCATCCAACCTGTTCATAAGTTCACACAAACATTGATGAAGGGAAAATTACAAAACTTCTGTGGCCCCCAAGAAGGTTTCAACTGTGGGCATCATTGTCCCTACTGTTTTCTGTGGTGTGGTCCACCTGATGTTTGGATCTGCCTCATTTTTAGGCTCACGCCCTAAAATGATCTCGAAAAATGGATGGACGGTATGGATATAACTATTAAATCATGATGGCCCTACATAGCATTGCCACGCCAGCACACCGAGGTCGGTGGTAGTGGTGGCACGCCACGCAATCCGCTTCCTCCGCTATGGGTCTTAGACGGCCCACGAGGCCCACCTGGCGGGCGAAGATTTTAAACTCGAAGAACCAGTCGTTGACCTCTTGGGGAATATACTCCAGTTTTAGACTCTGAATTGCTAGGGAGGAGGAATGAGGTTTGTTCTTCACCCGAATCAAAGTACATTTTCCATAGTTCTAAGACAATCAGAACTTTTGATCCAGTAGGCCACCAGTTAAAACGCTACAGATCACTAAAATCTCGGCAACTGGACCCTTAGATTTCAAACAACTAGCGTTAAAAACGGACGGCTAAGAAGATATCGAGAGAACAATCATGAGCAATGGTCCAAATTCAATGGGCAGAAATTGCACCGATCGGATGGTTATGGTTATGATATGATTGTCAGTGGACCAGCAGACGTGCCGAGCACCAGATCAACTAGTTTGCCTTTAAGTAACATATTCAGGAACACAAGTAGAAGTTGAAGGGTATTTTAGTAATTTCGAAGAGAAATCTTTTCTGCCTCGTCTGATATTTGTTTTTTTTGTTGGTACCGATCCCTTTCCAGTTACTTGTCTTCTATCATCGGTTTTCCTGCCTCTCTCTCTCTGTCTGATATTAAAAATTCAAAGCTGTACTCGTTTGCTTCTTTCTGGAAGGAGGTTTATCAAGTAATCTGGGAAAGGTAGAACTCCTTTTCTGCTTTCGCTTGAGATTTTCTCACGTAATATATGCTTGTTTTTGCTAAGTTTTCTGGCTTCTTTCGATGAATTTTCTCTATCTCACTTCCATTCATGGATTGTAGAAGGAAAAAATAATCTGCAAATGGGTTTTCTAATCTATCCCCGTAAATGGTTTAAGTTGTAAATGATTTACAGCATGTCCTGTTTGGCTTTAACCTGTAGAGATGATTTACAGGTAAATGATTGTTTGTGTTTAGATAGCCTGTAAATTGTTTATATCCTGTAATTGGGTATTCAAAAGAGGGAAAAAACTCTAATTCATATGAATTGTTATGTATTTAGTCTTTTTTAGCATTAATTATTTGCTATAGATATTTTTAATGGAATGAAGGCTGAATAATATGACAGCAATAACTTTTGGATGGGTCGTAACTTGAAAAACGAAACTGGACTCTGTTGGCTCCAACCATGATGTATTTGTTTTATCCACGCCGTTCATTCATTTTGCCAGATCATTCTAGGGCATGAGCCCAAAAATGAGGCAGATCCAAAGCTCAAATGGAACACACCACAGGAAGAACTTTTCAATGGTTATCGTTCAATTCCCACTGTTTTCTGTGGTTTGGTCCATTTGAGCTTTGAATCTGCCTCATTTTTTGGCACATACCCTAAAATGATCTGAACTAATGAATGTATGACATTGATATATAACACGTGCATCATGGCGGAGCCCACTGAGGTTTGGCTTAGAATCACATGTTACATCATTAAAATTGGTCCAATTTTTCAGGTGGAACTCCTCTCCCTTCTAAACACTTGTGAAAGATAATAATAACATTTTTTTATGTCTAATTCCCATGAATTCCTATATTTCAAACAGGCCCTAAATGAAGAAGCTGTAAATGAAATCCCATCTTTCTGCTGGGAAATCAAATGGGGGGTAAAAGCTGTAAATCATTTAAAGCCTGTAGATGATTTACAGGCATAAATCAGCATTCGAATACAGGCTGTAAACGATTCCTTGTAAATCATTTACAACTAGCCCCATTTACAAGTATCCAAACAACCCCTTATCCTCTGTTTTTGTAATGTTCATGAGCATCAGCAGTAGTCTGTATTATGGATTTCAGATCATTTTGTAGACTCACTGTGGGCTTCTTTGTCTGAGAAACATGAAATGTTACCTAAATTGATCATTCAACAGAAGTAGATGTAGTAAAACAGATTGGGTTTTTGGTGATGTAAGGGTTTAAAAGGGATACTATATCTGTAAATTCCAAGCGCTAAAGTTTTTTTTTTCTCTTTTCATAGATCGGGGCGGGGGGAATTGAACATTTGCCGTTTCTAGATTCTTTGAAATTTTCTTTTCTCCTTCTTCCACGTGGTTGAACTTTTAGTTATTATATGACACTTCTTGGTTTGGATTTTGTAGAGTTCAAGGTCTGAATTAGGACAACAAAAAAATGAAAAGACTATCGGAATATAGCCTGAGCAATGGTGTCTGAATCAGCACATTGGCATTGCTGAATTCTTTTGGATTTTGATTTGTCGGGATGTGACTTTGGATTTGAAGCTCTTATTTACCTGCAAAATCTATTGTTTTATGCTGAGTTTATGCACATACATTAGAAACTACTATGGTAGACTGTGGGTAGAAAATGCATGAGCATCCTCAAATTTTTGCAGTATCCAACCGGATCTGTTTGCTTCTCATAATTTTCTGATGAAGTTGATAGTTGTTATTGGAATAAAGAGGGCGCCTAAGAGGTAGATTAACACCTCATTAGTTGAAGAAATCATTTGGAAATGTTGGGTGTTTGCATGGGAAAATTCAAGAAACCCATTCAACCACCTTGATTGCCTCTACTAAAAATGACAAATTCAAAGAAGATGGAAGGGGAAAAAAGAAGAAACTTCAAGGGAAATCCCTTCTACTAGTAACTTCAAGGCAAATCCCTTCTACTAGTCACTCTAATTCTTCTTTCCATTTCTATTTTTCTTATCACTGACTCTGTTGCATTCTCTCTAAACAAAGACATGCACTCAGCAGAGGCAACTCAAAACTTTTCATGTGCCTGCTTTTAGTTTATGTCCTTTCTTTGCCTGCTCATCTAGCCTCCAAGCAGCTTCAAGTTTGCATGCTTTACTTCATTCTTCATTCTACAAAATTTGCTTGCTCATCTGGACTCCATAGAAGAGCAGCTTTCTTCACAAGACGACACTTGAACTTTATCTTGTAATGTACCATTCTTACAAGCTGTGTGTTTCTTATTCAAAGACATATCACATCTCAATCAATTCCTATGGTTTTCATATTAATAAACTGAAAATAAACCAACCAATTAGTAATTAGTGTCTATCGACTATCGCCAACTTATCTATGTTCTCTTCCACTAATCACTGCAACCATAAACTTAGTAGTGTTTCTCAAAACATGTCATACGCTTCGCGTTGTATCCCTTTTTTTTTTTTTGCACATTGTATACCGCTGACTTGCTACAATATGCATTCAATGTCGTAATGTCTTGTGTACTTCTACTGTCTTGCATTAACACCAGTATAAGATATGACTTATGACACCTGCAAACTGTTTGTGACATCAGATGTATGGAAAAAAATCTAGCTTCAATTAAAAGGAATTACTTATATTTCATGCCTTCTTTGGAAACCTTAAAATCATCTATGCATCTTTTATATGTCCATGAGTGTCACACTTGGAAGTTAGAGTAATGGTATTTACTAATTAATATTTAGCCCATAGAGATATATTGACTGCTGAACTTTGTTTTCACTGGCATCTGATGTTGTAATTTTGGGACTTCTGGCTTCAAGCATCTGTGTGAACATTCCCCACTTTTTTAATTGTTGAAGATCATGTTTCATGTTGTAGCTTCCTGGCCTTCTTTTTAGTGCAAGATGCTTGTTTTTCTTTTATACTTCATGCTTGCCTGATACTTTTGTTAGAAATCATTAGATTGTGTGGAGGGCTCAATAAGGATGTCAAATGCATCTGAGGAGTTAGGAAAACACTCCACGAATTCTGACGAACAAATGAGAGAGGACAGTGAGTATTCAAGGCTGATCATGACAAATGAGCCAAGAATAGATGAAGTTGATATACAATCTCGAGCAAACACAAGACGTAAATCTTTCATCTGGTGGATGAAGGCTTTCCTGTGCTGCATTGTTTCGATAGCCTTTCTTCTCATTTTTCTTAAATGGGGAGTCCCATTTACTCTCGATAAGGTATTTGCCATACCTGGTGCTTACTATTATATCATGCTGTTCCCCTTTGCTCCTAGTCATATACTTTTGTGAAAAAATCTTTTTTAACATCTAAAATATTCATTCGATATCACTCTTTTTCTCTTGCACATCGACATGAATATTTCTTGTTGTAGCCCATACAAACTTAGACACGGATGCCGGCATGAGGTACCAAAAGACGTAAAATGTTGAAAGGTCCATGTTGTTATGGATATGTTTCTATTATTTTTTATGATTATAAATTATAAAACTTTTTCGTTTTGTAGGGTTCTAAAATTTTATTAAAAGAAAAAAGCTATAGAGGATGATAAGGAATCATCCATGATACAAAGGGGATGAAACACCCCAAGAATCTCTTAGATTGCCCCATGATCAACAACAAAATCCTTTTGATGCTTTAATACAATGAATAACCAACCTTTGGCTTTGACGAAAAACACTTTGGCGGAACACTATGAATCCTTGAAAATCTTACTATTACACTTGTTCCAAACTGCCCAAAGCACCACAAGCAAAGAAATCCTTTAAAGCATCGTCATTCTCTTGCATCCGTTCCTTCCACTATGCCATGCTATCAAAAGGTCCCCCATTAAAAGTGGCCTTACCCATTCCTCTTCTAACAGTCTAAGGAACCTCGATATATGTTTTTGGTAGCTAAGAAGATTTTATACTAATTTCTAAGAAAGACACAAGCAGAGGAGTCCAAAGACATGCCCTAGAAAACAATGTGAGGCCTAATCCACTAGCCATATGGATGGGATGGGGCTGATCTTGGCCGCAGATCATGATGACCATGGGTCCCGTATGGACAACTTAGTATACCTTAGTTTTTGTGTCACCTTAAACTTACATAAATATAGGTTGGTTGAGGAGCGAGTCCTCCAGTAGTATTTGGGAACTTGAGATTAGACATGACGATCATTGGCTAGAGAGAGTTGTGGTCCATGGATCTCAGCACCCTATTTAGACCATGACCATCATGGGTACATAGGACATACTTGTAGGCATTCATTAAGAGGCCATTTGGATGGGAGTAAATGGAGGTAAATGGTATTTGAGGTGTGTTTGGATGGAAGTAAATTCATGTAAATGAGAGTAAATGTGCAGGTAAATGAAATCCTCTCTATGAGAGAGGATTTTGAAGTAAATGGGGTGAAATGCCTTTTTGGGCTCCCCTGGAGAGTCGCACGTGCAAACAAAGGTGCCACCATGCACGTGTCACGTGAATGATACTCCGAAACATTCCAAATATCAGCTACATCACTAAAATCACACCAAAAGAATGTTCCAAACTGTCCAAAGGATGGCCATCTAAATGGATGGTTAAAAAACGTTGGTAAGTTGCTTTTTGTGATCTGTATGTTTGTGGCCTACCTAAGGCTAAAAAATTCCTCTTTTTTGCTAAAATATATATTTCAATGGGCTTATTACAATCATTCTATTAAATATCGCATATGCACTCTAAGTAGGGATATTAAAGATGGTTTGGGATATCACATATATTCCAGTGAATATGTTGAAAAATTCAAATGCATTCCAATTCCTCTCATTTGCTCTCATGCAAACAGAATATTTTGATTTCAAATGCATTTCATTTACTCCCATCCAAACACAACTGTGTAAGCCATTTACTCCCAATTCATTTACCTCCAAACCATGTCCCATTTACTTCCATTTACAAGCTCCCAAACGAGCCCTAACCTAATAAGATGTATGGTCATCCTGTGTGAGGGGAGTGACTTGGGTCAAGATGGACAGAGTCTCCAACATTAGAGAGCCGACTTCGTGTTGGTGTGCCTTTTTCCTTATCCCACATACGAGTGTGAGTGTGCCATGGGTACAGGATTTGGGATAGGACCTTTGGACGCTGACATTGGTGGATCATCAAGTCAATAGGTTGGGGGCCCATTAGCCTGGAGTATGATCAAATTGGTGAGTAAGACTTGATGATGTATGACATTGATTAATCCTTAGACTCGAGGACGTGTAATGGTGTAAGGCTCACAACCTTAACTGGTAAGCTTTGGCTCTTCCTACGAGGATACCTAGAAGCCATTGAAAGTGGACATGGCTGGACCTTTTCATTAGGAACCATTGATTCTTGGATGGGTGAACATAGGATTCATTGGGTTTTACTTAGGGATTGTTATATGGGTAGATCTATTAGATCAGAGTCTCATCAAGTGACCTTTCTATTAGACCCAACGCTCAAGATGTTTGAAGTGCTTTTTCGAAGGTCTTTCAAATCCTCTCAAAATCGTTGAAGTTTTGTTTTAAGCCTTAAAATTATTTTGATTGCACTTAATTTTGATCTAATTGTCTTGATCGAGTGGTCCACCAATTGATCAATATTGGATATAGAACTCCAGTGGATAGCCATGACAGTAGGGGGATTAGATAATGAGTACATGCATGGATGAGACGGATTGACAGACTTTCTTCATCTCCTTCTCCATTTACACATGTGGTCCACTTTGTAGATGACGTGTGATGACCTTGGCACTTACCAAAGGATTTAACATAGAGCGATCTCGACTTTCCATACTGGGGTAGATCGAGGAGAGATCTCCTAGGTTGAAGGATCAATATCAACATCAGATCCAATTCTACCCTGTGGAGTCGTTGATATAAGTATTATCAAAACTCTTCTAGTTTAGATTTCTGTTTAGAAACTTGGTATGATCGTCTGTGGGTTGTCTTGGTAGATGGGTTTTGGTTCCGTAATGTGAAGAGAAGTTTTATTTAGTGATCTCCGCATAAAAACCCATCAAGGGTACTCACCATTCCTAATTGATCAAAGTGGCCAATTTAGACAAAAGATTTAAAAAAAAAAAAAAAAAAAAACACCGTTGGCCTCGCGAAGCATGTGTCAAGCCATCCAGTTAGAGAATCTTCTGAGCATCGGTTCCTAGTTCCAAAGTTGATGGTCCACCCGCCATTTGACATCCACTTTAAAGCAAGGAGAAAATGGTAAGCGCGAGTCACCCTTAATGTCTTGATGTTGTACATGAAGTTCTATGGTTAGATTAATTCACAAGAACTAAGGTATTCAATAACATAACGGTGGCCGCAGCGGCTACTGTTGTTACCGTTATGATAATGGGCATTTATTTTGTTTATTTTGTTTTTTTTAAATTGTGCTCCATAATGGACCGTTACTACTTACTAGGCCACAACAGTTATTTCTGGCAATTCTTCTATACTGGCCTTATGGCCCCATAATGCATAGCCATACCCACCGTTACCATTAAGTAATGGCCATTACCTAACCATTTTTGGATACCATGCCAAGAATAGAGCAATTCCTTCAGCCATGTTTACAGAGCAATTATTGAGTTTCGTGGAAAATGCCATCACAAAGTGTCCCAGACGGTCACAAATTACACCATCTACCTCTCCAATTCCATTGGTGGCACTCTCAAGGTTTAGTTAAACCTGCCCAGACAAGGGGCCTCTCATTTGACAAGTTTGGGTGGGGGAGGATCCAGTGGGACTTGTTTTGGTGGATTTTTTTCAAACCATCACTATGATTTAATGGTTCTGGGATGTTCCCGGATGTAGTCTGTTTGTAATAGAAGTTGGACCGACACGACACATTGGACCTTGGCA
Organism: Liriodendron chinense; assembly: GCA_003013855.2. NCBI lineage: Eukaryota > Viridiplantae > Streptophyta > Magnoliopsida > Magnoliales > Magnoliaceae > Liriodendron > Liriodendron chinense. The sequence continues at coordinate 271,534 of ML058484.1, read as the reverse complement.
TTGCCTCCTAGAAGGACTGGGTAGGTATTTGTTTTTTATGACATTTTTACCAGAGACTTTCCATCTCATTGATTAAACCCCATCCAAGTTTCATCAAGTGGGCTGAATTAACAACTTTAGATGCCTAACTCCAAGGCCATCCGACTTCACCACTAAGCAAATTGTGTTCCATTCAATCAAATGCTTGAGATGATGACCTGGGGTTGACTGCCAAAGTAATGACTGTTATTTCTGTTCAATGCCATTGAGCACCTTAGATGACATGGTTGCCATAAGGTGCTTAGTCATTCCTGAGAGCACTGATTTAGTCAAGTTCACTCTGCCCGCCATGGACAGGGAATTTACATGTCATCTTACATCTTGTTTGAGATCTTATCAAAAATTTTCTGGCAATTCTAACTCTTTGAGTCTACTGTTGAGCATAGCTGTACTAATGTAGGAAGATGACGCTGGGGCTAAACGAATACCACTTGTCCTCTTGATGATTCATCGAGCACGTGAAGGGGTGTTTTTGGGAAAAAAAAATGATTGATGATTTAGTGTAGTTGATATGCTTTCCTGCCACGCTACAATAGGATTGGAGGGTTTGGGAGAAGAGAAGGTCATCAACAAACGTAAGATGGGAAATCTTCGGGCCAAGTTTAGATGATCGTACAGGATTGAATAGGTCAATCTCTTCGATATGTCGAATAAGAGAGGAAAGGGCGTTGTACGAAGGATAAATAAGGGGAGGGCCACTTTGTCTAAGTCCTTAGGTGGGTTTGATGAGGCCATGAGTATTGCTATGAATGAGAATAGAAGAGGACGAAGGATAGGCATTTTTTTTTTTTTTAATTTTTTGAAAGATGACAATATTATTAAAGGGCAAAAGCCAAAAAAGGAAAACAACAAGCAAAGAAACAACAATGAAAAGCAGAGAAACAAAAAAAGAAAAGAAAATAGAAAAGCGGAGAAAGACCAAAAATAAAAAGACATGCAAAAGGAACAAAAAGGAGGAATATACAAGAGCACAAAGCTCAAACCTAACCCAAACCCACAAACGTTAACCTAGAGACCAATCCTTGATAGACTGGAGTACTCTACATAAAATGCCTAACCAATCTTTTCACATTGTTGAAACACCGATTATTCCTCTCTAACCAGATGGCCCAAAAGGCAGTGAGCAGGCCAAACCTCCACCTCTTCATTCCAAGCTTCCCACCACCTCCAATATCCCATAATTTGATGTGGGCTTCAATTGAATAAGTAACCACCCAGGAGACATCCGCCTGCCGCAGAATCTTTTACTGAAGCGCAACAAAGAAGGGGTTGTGAAGAAGAAGGTGGGAGATAGACTCCGTGTCTTGGAAGTAGAGAAGACAAACATTCCCCTCTTCTGCAGGTTATCAATTGTGAGGATGTTACTTCTACCAACTAGCCAAGTGAAGCCATAGACTTTCGGAGGGGCCCCATTTGACCATAGAGGGCCAATGCAGCTCAGAGAGATAGGGTCCATAAGGGAGGAGATGGAATCATAGAAAAACTTCATCGAGAAGGCACCACCTCTTCCAAGCTTCAGGTAACAGAGTCAGGAATCTTATGAGCAATCACGAACTTCTGCACTCGAGAAAGGAGGGCAAGTAACTCGTCAAATTCCTTATCTTTAAGATTCCTCCGAAAGGGGGGAATCCACACAGCACCCGATCTAGAGAAGGAAAAACACTCTGAAACTAGAATATCTAGATTTGGGCATAGTCTAGCTAGAGTTGGGAAGAAGTAGAGTATTAGCCCCTCATCAAGGGTTAGACCAAAATCTGACCCTTTTATCATTTTTCACTAAGAAGGAGAGATTGCTGAAAACTAGAATAACTATCTTGTCCACTTCTTTCCAAAGGGCAGAGGATCTGTATAAGGAAGATTAGTCCACCACCCACCCAACTCTACATCATACTTGGCCACGCCAACCTTTTTCCACAAAGCATCCTCCTCAGAAACAAAACGCTAGATCCACTTACCTAAGAGGTTTGAGTTAACTAAATTAAGACGCTTAATACATGCCCCTCCCTCTAGACCCATTTCCAAACTTCATCCCGCTTGAGAAGAGGGAACTTCCTTGACTGGGAGCCACCTTGCAACAGCCAACAAGGTCCTCTGAAGTTTATCAATCTTCAAAACAATAGATTTAGGGCTACGAAACAAAGACATGAAATAGAGAGGGATGTTGGAGAGAGAAGTTCTGATGATGGTTATTCTACCTCCCAACGATAAAAGGTTGCTTTTCTAGGGAGATAACTTACGCTCCAACCTTTCCAGCACCCTATCCTAGAGATGCAAAGCGGGCTTACCCACATACAAAGGAAGCCCAAGATATGTAGAAGGGAAGGTTCCCACACGACAACCAAACACGGAGGCAAGGCCCAAGACTTCCTCAACAGACCTTTTGGAAAGGCCATTCAATACGGCCGTGGGCCTTTTCCACATCAAGTTTCCAACATAATTCCATTTGGCTGCCCTTAGAAAAGGAATAAAAAAGCTCTTGCACATTAAGGATATTGTCATGAATATGGCATCTAGGAACAAAGGCCATTTGGTAAGGAGACAAGCACCAACTAACTAGAATTTTGGCTATAATTTTATAGGAACGTTGCAAAGACTGATAGGCTGGAATTTTTTAATCTTTGAAGGATTGTGAACTTTTGGAATTGGCCCAAGGTTTATGTGGTTTAATTCCTTCAGTGTGTGTCTAGATGAAAAGAAGGCATTCACAGTTTGTAAGATAAGATGGGCCAACGACATGCTAACAATTATGAAATGAAATTGCATGGAAGCCATCTAGGCCGGGTGCCTTGTATAGACCACCAATTTGTTGCAATGCGGTAAAATTTTCCACTATTGATGGCCTAAATTCGGACTCATACTCAAGGAATGCAAAAATAGTTACATAACTCACAATTCATAACGGCCGTTACGGCCCCCATAACGGCTCCATGACAGTCCATTACGGGGTCGGAAAAAAAAAAAAGAGGAAAGAAAGAAAGAAAGAAAGATAAAGAAAAAAGAAAAAAAAAGAAGAAGAAGAATAAGAGAGAGGCCATAACAGCCGTTGCAGGGGGCTATTATGGCCTATATCATAATGGTAACGGTGGTGGCCGTTATGGGCACTGTTACCGTTATGGAATACCTTGCTCACAAGTCGCATTGGGATAGTTGGGCTTGAATGTACTGTATAGATTGGAAATCAGACGCAGGTTGATTTATGTTTTGGGATGAGCTAGGAAAAGTGGTCTTCAGTAATTTGAGCAATCAACAATAGATCCTGAGCAGACTCCGGGTGCCAAGGATTTTCAATTGGTTGATACGATTAGCACAGCGACATCTAATGGCCGCTTTGTGAAAGTATCTTGTGTTGTGCTCGCCCAATTGTAACCAATCAGATATGGCCTTCTGGAACCAAATAGCTTCTTGGATTTTAAGAAGCTGGTGTAGCTCTTGAATAGATGCCTATCCGATCTATCCTGGTTCTGATGATTGAACAGATCAATTGCTTCTGGAGGTCCTTTATACGCTCATGTATGTTCCCACTGTCTGTTTGTTCCTTAAGGTTAGTCAATTCCTGGTGATCTCTAATTTTTAGCACGATTGGATGGCTTGAGATCTGGATACTGATTTGTTCCGGGCTGCTTCCACGACCTCAAAGTCATCAAGCTGGATCCAAAATGCTTCAAACCTGAAAGGTCTTTTGCTAAAGGCATGGATGGGATCCATACCCAACAGAAGAGTGGAACAATCAGATGCGAATCTGGGCAGATGGGTTACAGAGGCATTGGGGAAACAATTTTGCCAGTCTGGATCAGCAAAACCATGGTTGAGCATTTCTTTTATTAGAGCTTGGCCTGATTGACAGTTACTCTAGGTGTAGGGTCACCAGCAAATTGAAGGTCTATGAAAGAACAATGCTTGATTGTTTCGATGAACGGGCGCGCATTATGAATCTATTTGGATGAGATCCACCGAACTTTTCTGATTTGTTCATGATGACAATGAAGTCCCCAGTGAAACACCAGGGGTTCCCCAACTGACTATTGAGAGTTTGTGGTTCTTGCCAAAGGACCTGTCGACCAGAATGACTAGTGCTTCCATAGACTGCCAATAAGAGTCACAGTGGGGAGGATCCATCAGACACCATCATGTGAATGGGTTACTGGGATATATGAGAGACACCAATTGACAGATTTGGGTTAAACCACAGCATCCAGATACCACCCCGACGACAGGTGGCTGGGAGGAAATAATGGTCACATGCTCGAGCCGGAAGACGCTTATGGTATGGATTTTGAAGTGGGTTTTCTAGCCTTGTTTCGGCGAGGGTAACAATATATGGCGTATGGTGCTTGTACGTACCACCCAATTATCCACCATATGCATGGACTTACAGTTCACCAATCTTAACTAGGTTCCACAATTTGGACCATTTTAAGTGCCTGTGTATCATCCACCATATTCCACTAGAGTATCAAAAGGTCTTCATATTTTTATATGTATTCACTAGTAAACGGAACTATAGTCTACATTACTAATACATCTATACCATAGAGTATACAATGGGGCAACAGGCTGGGCCGGGTGAGCTAGGCTATGCACCACTGGCCCTGGCTAGCTAGCCCAGCTCGAACACCGGGCCTAGTTTTCAAGCCCAAGCCCAGCCTCAGGCCAAGTTTAGTGGCCCAAGCCCTGGAGCCAGGCAGCATGGTCCATTGCCACCCCTAACTGTTGGATCCCGACCTGAACTTGATGGCACTACATAAAATGGCTTGACTTTTATGCCAAGAGATCTAAAAAGTGTAGCTCACCTAATGGAAAGCTCACATAGTGTATATATATATATATATATATATATATATATATATATATATATATATATATATATATATATGTCACATTTTGACATGCTCCCGCTTGTGGATGTTTATGGCTCCCTCACGCATGTGTAATTAGGAAACCTATGTAAAAATACTGTTGAATAGTTACAACTTACAAATAAGACCAAAAACAAGTGAATTGGTATTCTTCCAATAGCCATGTTGATGTGTTTGTACTCAACATCAACTTTTTTAAATATGGAGTGCATAATAACCCCTGCATTGTCAACTTTCAATCCTGAAGTATTACCCCTTTCATTTTGCATGACCCATTGTATTCTGGTGTAGGTTGTCATGCCAATCATGCGATGGGAAGCAACTGCTTTTGGACCGCCTGTACTTGCTCTTGTACTTGTTGCTTCTTTGGCTTTGTTCCCCATCATCTTAATTCCTTCTGGACCCTCCATGTGGCTTGCAGGGATGATTTTCGGATATGGTTTCGGGTTTTTGATAATCACAATTGGGACTACCATTGGCATGGCATTGCCTTATTATATCGGCTTATTGTTTCGTGACCGCATTCATGTAAGGCAACTTGGTTTTTCAGCTACAGATTAATATTGTCTAAATGGTGATTGCCATTTGTTGCTGACTTCCCTTATCTGCTTCTTTTTGCATTGAAATGCATAGGATTGGTTGAAGAGATGGCCTGAAAAAGCCGTTTTACTTAAGCAGGCTGGGGAAGGGAGCTGGTTCTATAAATTCCGGGTGGTTGCACTCTTCAGGGTGTCGCCATTTCCATATGCAATTTTCAACTATGCTGTAGTGGTAACTGATATGAAATTTGATCCATATATATGTGGGTCGATCGCCGGAATGGTACCTGAAACTTTCATCTACATCTACAGGTTAGTAGTCTCTAAATTTCATATTATATGGTTTTCTTATTTGTAAAGCTGGAGTGGGCCATTCCTTCATTTTGTCAAGGTTGTATGACAGGCTTTTGAAGTAATTTCTTGATTCCTCAAGTGTATGCACATAGCCGTTTCACTGAGACTGCCTTCTCTTTTTTATTTCTGGTATTGGATGCAGCGGGCGGTTAATAAGGACATTGGCAGAAGTGAAATACGGAAAGCATCACATGACCACAGTGGAGATAGTCGCCAATGTCATCTCCTCTATCATTGCTATTGTTACCATAGTTGCCTTCACTGTGTATGCTAAGAGAAGTCTAGACAATCTGAGAAACACGAGAGCAAATGAAGAAGCTGTTGGCCATCACAATCCTGAAATAGAGTATCTTCCACTTGAAACACCCAAGCATCTGGGTACCTCATCTTCCCTTCCATAACCTGCAATGCTTAGGCAGACATAATGCTGTGATGTTTTATAAAAAAGCACTTTCTTCTTAATATGACACAGGCTATTTATTTTATACCCTTAACTCTTCTGCTTGCTAAGGTTCATCCTACCCCTCATTCGCCGGAGCGGCTCTATGCTTGCCTTGCGAAGCGCTTTGCTTAGGCTTCTCTCTCCGGGAAGCCCTTCGCTTCGCTTGCCTTGCAAACATTTCTCTCGGACTTCTCTCTCCAGGAAGCCCTATGCTTCTCTTGGCTTTCAAACACTGCACTCAAAGCTTCTCCCTTGCAAGCCTTTTGCTTTGCTGATTAGTTTGTGTAAACATCATGATTTCCTACTTATGCGGGAAAAAAAAAAAAAGAGAGAAATGAAAATGAGTGGTTACACTAAAATTAGAGTCAGTAGAGAAATAGGAACATGTTGTTTGTGGACTAAACATAGCCATCCCCAGAGCCCCTCTCTCTGTGAACCGTCTTAGCAGAGCTTAAAGAAGCCCACTTAGAATGGTAATGCCATATTGAGGTTTGAGAAACTCAACTTGGAGACCCAGCACTGCATATCTTTCTTAATTGTATTTGGTTAGCAAGAAGTCAGCAAATGATTCTTATCTTCCTATTTGGAACAATAACATGTGGCTTGGATTTCTTCTTGCTTGTTTTGGAGCTTGCTAAACTCTCAAGCAAAACTAGTAGACTTAAAAAGATTCCTAGGACTGAGTTTATATGAACAGAACTTCAGCACAATGGAAGACTAGAGCCCCGGAATGCACAAGATTATGCTATAGTTCTAAAACTCGGTGAGTCGACTTGAAACTCGGCCAACTCAGCTTACTTGCAAAAGGCAACTATGAAGAAATGAGTGGACAAAGGCGCCCTTTGGAATTTCCAGTGGGGGAGTTGAAGATGCACCTAGTGATGGTTATGAGCCGAGTATGGACACTCATTGAGTGGTGTGACTCGGTCAGGTCTCAACAAGACTAGGCGAGTCGGCTCGAAAAATTGGCCGACTCAATAGGCCCTGGCATGACTTGGCTGAGTCACTGGCCCAGTCACCTGGGCTTTGTTTAAAAAAAAGTAAGTCTAGCATGGTGGGAAGATTGGAAGAGCTAACATCATTTTTGAAAGAGGTGCTACCAATGAACTACAATATGCAATTATTCATTCTTTGAGCCTCTTTAAATATTTTACCGGTTTCCAATGGTTTTAAATGCATTGAATACTAAACATTCAATTATTAAAATATTGACTTAATTAAAGACTGATTAAAGACTCAGTCAAGTCTTTGAGTTGACCCGACATGGCTAGACATCGGGTTGAATCGAGTTTTCAAGTTTTTGCATCTTGACCGACGTTAAGCTCGTTCTTGCGACAATTCAGCCTTCTTTTTGTGTGTGCGCGTGCTTGCACTTGTGCGTGGATATGTGGGTAAGTGTCACCTACAACTACTTGTATCAAGCATCACACACAGCGAGAGTATGGAAGGAAAGGCAATAGAAAGTTTCCTAAAGAAGCAAAAATTCATTCGTTTGGCAATTGCAGAGCATGATTCTACTCCCATTTAAAGGCATCATCTTATACTAAGGAAGAAGAAGAAGAAAGATCTCTTCTTCAATCTGCAAACAGTAAAATTAAGAAACCTGTTTCAGTAAGAACTTAAACCACCATCATTAACACATGAATTTGATCTTCTTAAAGTAAACCAAAAGTGCTACCTGTCTGAGGGGCCATCAAAGAGATGAGCATTCAGCTTCTAGTTTCAATCATCTGCATCACTTCACTGAGCAGATTGAATTGGAAGTAGTTGCTGTAGTTTCAGTTTTGATTCTAACAAATTTTAGGTGCTATTTCTAGTTCTTAAAACATCGTCATCACCCAGAACAGCATACTCCAATTCTCACACTCATTAAGCAAATTAAAAAATTGATATAGAGCTCTCTTTTTTCTTCTTCTTTTTAATCTGAAACTGCTGAGTCCCATAACACCCACAATTGCTGAATCCCGTAACACCCACAATTTAGATCAGATCGTCAACCTTAGCTGTTGGTTGACTATCATAAATCACTAAGGAATACCCCACTCTCATGTTCAGACTCTCTGCAAATCAGCTTTCTACATGGGCATTTTATTTATTTGCTGAACGCTAAAAAAAAAATAATAACCAAAAAAAAGCACACCAATATGGGGTAACCAAAAAAAAAAAAGCACACCAATATGAGGCAAACAATAAGAGGGATTCGAAAACAACCATCATGGAATTGAACAACTTAAAGCTCATTGCCAATCTCCAATCCTGGCATCTGATCATAAAGAAGCAAAAGAGAAATATTTCCATGCCTGCATTGTCTCTATTCTCATCTACTACACATGTACATTGCATTCCTTAGCATAAAAATCATTGCTCTCGACTAAAGATTTCAAAATATCACAAGTTGGTTGTTGGTTATTGGGGTCGTTTGTCTGAGATCCAAGAGGAGAATCAGATGAAATGGGCTTCAGAAAACACAGCTGACAACCCTTACCAGAATCTATCGAACATGTCATCTTTCCATACAGTTTCTGAAATTTTTTGAGAGGAACCAACGCCATCTGCTTTGCTTTTTTAATCTTCCTATTATACTCTTTCTGCTGCTTCTCATCCTCATTGCCAACTATTCCATTCTCGCCACCTTCTTCGGATTTTGCCTTCTCAAACATGAAAATTTTCCGAGAAATAAGATAAAAATCAGATTAAAATTGAAAATTGAAAAAACCCATTTGCAACGACTTTTGAAAAGAATCAGATCGGGAGAGGGCTATTTCGTTGCCAGATTTGTTGGGGAAAGAGATATACTACGTTGTTTCAAGTCTACTACTTTGCTTGAAATGCTGTCGTAGAAAACACGTGTCGTGTTCTCAGTGAATCGAATTAGAAGAATTAAGGGACGCAGGTATGGGCACTAAGCTGGGCCTCTGTGGCGGCTACCGTGATGTATGGGCTTTATCCACACCGTTCATCCATTGTTCCATGTCATTTTAGTTATAAATCCCGAAAATTAGGCATATCCAAGGCTAAGTGGACGACACAATGGGGGATGAAACTCTTACCGTTGCAAACTTCTTGGGGACCATAGAAGGTTTAGATCAAGCTGATATTTGTGTTTTCCCTTCATCCAGGCCTATGTGACCTTATGAAAACATTTTATGAAAATAAACATCACGGTGGGCCCTAGGAAGGTTTCAACCGGTGGGCCCTAGGAAGGTTTCAACCGTGGCCGTCGTTAGCATCACTGCTTCCTGTATTGTGGTCCACTTGAGCCTTGGATCTGCCTGATTTTTGGGCTCGTAATCGAAAATGATATGAAAAAATAGATGGACAGTGTGGATAAAAGACATACATCACGCTGGCCTCTCAGAGGCCCAGCCTGTCCCGAGATTGATAGAGGTGGGGGAAGGTAGTATGAATAGGTACGTCTCTAACATATGATGATATGACATAAAATGACAGTATTAAGTGGTTAAGATGTGACGATATATGAGGGATACAATTGTTTGTTCACGAAACAATCAACGGTAGAGATGAACAAATGGACAGTCTCGATTGACAGTAACTCTTTACTGTGGAAGGGGTCTATCATCCTAATACGATGGAAGCCAGCCCTAGGCGTTTGCTCGGGACGGGCTAGGGCTTTGAGGGCCACCGTGATGTATGGATCTTATCCATACCGTCCATTCATTTTTCCATGTCATTTTAGGTCATGAACCCAAAAATGGGGCAGATCTAAGGTTCAAGTGGGCCACACCACAGGAAGCAGCGGTGCTAATGATGCCTACCGTGATGTTTGTTTTCCATCCAACCTGTTCATAAGATCATAGAGACATATGGATGAAGGGAAAACACAAATATCAGCTTGATCCAAAACTTCCTGTGGCAACCAAGAAGTTTGCAACGGTCAGCATTTATTCACCATTTCATGGTCCATTTGAGCTAGGATCTGCCCCATTTTTGGGCAAGTGACCTGAAATGAGATAGAAAAGTGAATGAATAGCGTGGATAAGATCCATACATCACGGTGGCCCTCAGATCCCTAGCCGGCGGGGAAGTACCTAATCCACACCCTTAGATGTGGATTAGGTGGCGTTCCATGGTGATGTGTTGGCTGTTCTTTATTATTATTATTATTTATTTATTTTTATATTCATGCCGTCCATTAGATAATTTGGAGCCATTTCACCTCAAAGCTTGGGTCTGTCGACTGAATGTGAATGACGGACGGTCGGAATTTTTGCAGGTTTTTTAGTTTTTGTTTACTTATTCGTTTGGAACCTTCTAATTACGTTTTAGGGTTTTGTTAGAGTATATAGTATCTCTTAAACATGCTGTTAAGTTTCACCTTTTATATTATCAATTAAAATTTTTGACTTTTGTCATTTCGAGCTCTTGTGGATTCAAGAGATCAGCTTTGTGGATTCAAGATAATTATCTCCTAAGGAAGATAATGATCGACCTCATCACGTCTTTCCCTACATCAAATATAGACTTAACCTACATCACATAAAAGCTGGACCAATAAATCTCTCCATATCAGTGCCTCGATAAACTCTTACGTTTTCTAGCTTTACCAAATCTGTTCTGAAAGTGATATTACATGTATACAAACACATCCCTCGTGCCTATGTGGTGTGGTGTGGGTATGGGTAAGTCTTTTGCTAGATCCCCATCTCGGCAGCAGTTTCAGTTTTACATGTATGACATCAACTCTCCCTCTTTCTTTTATTTTCGTGGAAAAGCTCAACTCGCTGTACTCAATGATTTGGTCTCTCTCAGAAACCGTCCATCCCCCTCATGTGACATCATTCTACTAGTTCTTTTTTTTTTTTTTTTTTTTGGGGCAAAAGGCATTTCAAGCAGGGAAAGAAAAAGGTGGATGGTAGCACATGAGCCATATCTGGTATAGCAATCATGCTGGTCTAGTCATTAGGTGGGTCAGACATGGACAAGTAAATTGGGTGGTTACAAAAAGACCATTGGTGCGTGGCCCACCTAGTTCGTGGACTGGCCCGATTCTTGGGGCAGGGCAATTTCGCAGTTGGTCCCACTGGATGAATGGTAAAAAATCTCACACATGTACCTGTGCTCCATTAGGACGTCTGCTGCCGATGACCTCTTCAACTCTCCTCAAAAAGATTGCTTCTACGATGTAGTTGTATGATCCCCTAAACCATACAGACCTCTGTTTGAAAGCTAAGAGGAATTAGTCCACAACATAGCTTAGTTAATTCAACTGGGTTGACCAGCTTGACAAGATAAAACTCACCAGGGTTTGACGTGGCAAGAGCTGCAATTAATTTTAGGGTGTGTTTAGTTGCACCAAATTCAGTGAAATCTCATGAAATATTGCACCAAACTAGACTGATCAATCATGATATTTGGTGCAACCAAACACGCCCTCAAATTTAACGATGGCCTATGGTCTAACTGAAGTTATAGCCCTTGATGGAGTGAATTGGTGAGCCAGATGCAGCCAACCCCAATTAATTAGAATTAGGATTTGATAACGATGATGAGGATGAAATCCAACCGTATATGTTAAGCATCATAACGATTTGGAATTCAAGACTCAAAAGAAGCTTGACCCAGTTACTCAACTCAACTAGAAAATACTCTTGGGGTAATTTTTTTGTTTCCTGTCTAGATTTCGAGTTGAATTCTCCTTTCCAGCAAAGACATAGAGCTGTAAATCAATGCATCAGATACACCCATTTAGGGGATCGTTAAAAGCTTTTAGATAAACAATTATAAAAGGGAATTTGGTTTAGGAGATAAGAATAAAAATGAAGGTATCCTCATCAAACACTCCTGTAAAGGAGCAAGTCCACCTACTCTAGCCCAAGACCCTTTTTGACCCTTCCAAAACAACCATCCATCAATACCAGCAGTTCTCTTAAAACGGTTTTTGAAACATTCCACCTTGTTAGAAACCTATATATGTATATAAGGATCCAAGTCATGTATTCCTGAAATCCAAAGCCCAAGTCCTTTTTATGCTTCAAGTCAAGTGGATCAAGAAAAAATGAAGAGGAAGGGATCGAAGTTGAGGTGGGTGGTGCCTTGTTCTAGCAAGAAGTGTCTTAGGACGGAGTCCCATAGGGATATACAAGATATACTCAAGAGTAGGCTCGCGACCATCATTGAAGAAGAGCCGCTGGAGATGGTTATCGAGTGTGAAAGACCAGCAACGGCAAATCATGGTGGGCTGAAGAGAGAGGTAAAGTTGAAGCGAGGAAGAAGTAAGGTTGTCCACCGATTCAGCAATATAGGAGATACATATGTTCAATTCATGGTTGGGTTTGCATCCAAACGAGGCTTAGGTGCACTCATCAGATGCTAAGTAACCATTGGTTTGGAATGATGGATGGGATGGTTTGCTTGCAAATTGAAGCTTGTAACAAATCACTGATGACCTTATTTCATTTTTTTCTCTTTCTCATCTATGGAAATCGACATATAAACCCTCTGTAATTGACTCGCTTGAACCCATTTTTTCACTTTGGCAATTGAAAATGATACGTGTGTATGTACTTATTAACCATTTCAACTCTGCTAAGTGGAAAATGGGTCTATGCAAATCAATCAAGGTGGGTGCAATATCTGTCTGTTTTTTTAGTCCTCGTGAATATATTGAAAATTTTGCGAGGCGGAATGGCTAAGAATATAAGCTATATGTGCATAAAAAGAAATTTGTTGCAGTTCATTGATGTTGGTCACTCTACAAATATCATTTTCTTTAGTTGGTTTGCAGTATCTTTGATAGTAACATCACAAAAGCTCTCCCCATGGTATGGACCCAAAATTCTTTGAAAGCTAAATGCTGGTGAGCCTGTGATACAGTCTAAAGTGGTAGTGGGTCATCCTCTGTACAGATGACATATATGTGCATCGAGCAAGATTGTAACACCCCGTAAAATCGCCTCTCTTAAGACTCGAACCCATGCTCGAACCCACTAGACACATATCACCCTCTAGACGAATAATTGGCCACACATGACTTAGAGAACCATAGTCTCATGGTGTCGGGAACTTAGATACGCGCGTAGGAATCCGTTCCGCCGCATGTCCTGAGATTGTTAGGCCCGAAACTTGTCGGGGACGGCCCACGTACTGGGCTTGACACTCGTAAGCGGGTGTTACGTCAAAATCAGCACCCGAAACCATAAATTATAATGTCCTGCAGTTGCACTGCACCTTTAGTGAGTAATCATTACTCAATTAACTTTTCTTGTGTGGGCTCCATGGACCCTTGCATGGCCATGAAATGTGAACCATGTATTTTAAACATAAACCAGCACATGATCCCCAAACATGAGCCCCGATCGACAACCAATGACCGTTGAACTGATGTCGCCTTAGATCCGGCAATCGCCCTGTCCGATCGGTCCCAAATCATACGCAAACAAAGATCTCAACATGGTAAGGCCATCCTATGGGCTGGATTGGCCCAGAGGGGTCAGGTGGGCCCCACATAATCAAATCAGGGCACAAAATGCCACTTTTATGCAACTTAAAACATTGGGAACTATATATCCCTATTCCCCCAACCTTTATAACCCACTTTCTCAGCCATTTCTTTCATTTCTTAACCTAATTTCTGAGAAAGGGGTGTGTGGGAGAGAAAGGGGGAGTTGTGGAAGGAGGATTCTCAAGAAAAGGCCTTGCATGCTACCCTACCCGAACCTAACCGCCTCTACATCACTCTAGCCGGCTTCTCTCGTGATTGGAGATCTTCCCGGACGTCGGTAGAAGTAAGTCCATCATAAAATTCACATCTTCTCTAGCTTCTTACATAGATTTTTCCCTTTTTCCTGATTTTCTAGCACCTCCTTGTAGGATTTTCCTAATCTTCCTTTAAACCAAGGTGTGTATCATTTACCTATGTATTGTCTTGCAACCAATGCCTATAATGGTAGCTGATTCTTTCAATCTCCAAGTTTAGGAAGATAGATTGTAGCTAGGAAAGTTGTATGAGATTGGTAGAAGTTCGTTGTCTAGGGATTTGGATGCTAGGTGTGTGCTAGGGCCATTTGCATGCTCATATCATCCTACACATGTTCTCATTATGCAAATCTTCTATGTTAAGATATCTTAGAACTTATACTAATATGTGATAGCTGAGATTCTAGTATTACATGTTTTGTAACTTGATTTATACATGAGCTAAGGAATCGGGAAGCGTTTGGGGTGACGGGTAGTAGCTTCCGACCCGGCAAGTACAATAGTTGAGGCGGCCGCACCAGTTCGGTAGCCTCGGGAGCGGGGTGGTCGACTATGGTGAAAGACGAGGCGATCGACTGTGGTTAAGGACCACGTGGGCGGTATATGCTCAAGGCCGGTCTTCCCTTCACTTCCCCTAGCCGAGGACCCTAGCCCACCACCGGGTCGGGTGGCAATATATGTAGCAAGTGTTTGAATGTATTTCTATCACTTATGTAGAATCCATGTACCTGCGCACCTTTGTTAGGCCCACTAGAATGCATACGGCGTACCGATCCCTCAAGACTCATGAGCCGGGAATGGTGGTATGGGTCATATTCCCGTGTTGTCGGCTTACGCTGGGGTGATGCCTCCCCGTAGTGTCCGTTGAGCACCGTAGATGTGACACACCTACTACTCGACTATGGGTTAGGGCGATGAACCCTATTCCGCCTGTGTTGGGCGCGTCTGACGAGTCGCGGTCAAACCAGGTACCTCGGAGCTGTAAACCCGAGATAGGATCGAGGGGCTACTGGCTATGACCTGTGTTTGCCCTGCAGGGAGTCAAGTGGTCCCAGTCGTCCAAATTAATAGAACGTGGGTACAGGGGCTTCGCCAACCGGCTGTGTGATAAAAGGATTTAATTAATTACTCGGCTAATCATGTATAGTTAAGCATGGCATACATTGTCTTTGCGGGTGAGATGGTGGTGCCACCCACCGGCGGCTGTGACAAGCATCGGTGATCTAGCATGCATCTGCATTACATGCACTCATCTCACTTAATAACCATGCTTGTGGTACTGTGCTATTCTTTGATTCTGTTTTTGGAAAATAAAATTATTATCTATATTGTTTGTATTAGTGAATGTGTAACCTAAGGAAATGAAACCACGGAGTTGGCTACTCACTCCCCTTTCTGGGGTGGTGATTTAAACCACCAACCAAATGACCCATGTGACCCAAGTATATAGGAGGCGGTTGAAGCAACTGAGTACGTAGAACTCGGAGAGGATGCCGACGAGTATCTTCAGTACACAGGCGATCAGGACTATTAGAGTTGAGGCGTCGGGAGTATTCTTTTGGGGTTTTGCGCCTACATGGCATTGTTGTACAGCCTTTTTGGGACAGCATACTCTGAACTTGTTCTGAGGGACCTACTGGGCCCCAATGAGAGGAATACAGTCTATGTACATTCTTTTTAGAATCATATATAATATACATGTTCCTCTTTTTTTTTTTTTTTGAAAATGTTTTGCCCATGATTAGGTTGTTTATGCTTGGCTAAATCTACAATTCTGCGATTAACTGTAATGCACTCATGCATCGCATAATGTGGAGCCCAGGATATCGGGGGCCGAGGGCAACCACGGACCCTAGCATCCAGGGTGCCACAAAAATTGTCCACATTTTAGGCCACATCATGAGTGGCATGACTACCAATCGAACAACTGTAACTGTTCAAATGGTGTCCATGAAACAGAAGGTTAACAAGGGAACTGGCAATGGTCCAAAATCAGCAGGAGAAATCACATGGTAACTGTATATGGATGAATTATGTGATTTGGATTGTCAATATTGATGTTTGTGTACGCTAGGAATACGGTTGATGGCTCATCACCATCCAAGATCCCAAACCAGTGGGACTAACTTCTCAGAAGGTGATGAGAAGTCCAGGAAAGTGTAAAAATGAAGAAATGTTCACAGACAGCTGCTTGTCTAGCGATTGTTAAACAACCAGGCAAATGGGACCCATGTTTGCTTGGCCGTTAAACGGTCGCCGGTGATTTTGCATTCCGGCCTTGTACCACCTAATTAATATAATTTTGGATGGATAAGAATTCCGTCCTGAACGACGGATACCTAAGTTACAAAGCACTCTCTATCTCTTCATTTGGCACACATCCAATGCATCCAAACCATTCAACTGTTGGGCCAACCCACAGTAGGATATCCCCTACAAATTGCACCGTTCAGGTAACTGCAGCAGCTAATCCGGCAACTTTCAAGGATTAAAATTAACAAGTTGGAAGAAAGTCCATCCAACAGTCAATATTCAATGGACAAGTTTTCCAATCGGTGGGTAGGATCATACAATCTGAGAGGGCCCCGCAGATGACCATCTGGATGTTGTACATTTGCTTGCTGAGATAAGAGTGCTTGATGGTAGCCTTCCCATTTTGGATAGATCCGGAGATAGTAGAGGACCTGTGTTTCCTGCAACACCTGTTTCAGGGAGTTCCTGCAAAAGCTCTGTGGGGCGCACCTGGCCATGTAAAATCCGCTCAGTCCATCAGTTTCGTCAGCTCGTGTTAGGATGATTGCCCAAAAATGAAGCAGGTACAAGACTCAAATGGGACGCATCACTAAAAACAGGGACCAGATGAGGGTTCCATGAATCAGGTGTTCTATATTTCCTGGGGTGGACCTCATTCGCCATGAAATAAAACTCAACACACCACACTAGTGGTGTCTCATGATTGTTGTTTCTCACGTCCCTCTCTTTTTCAATTTTACGGTACAAAGACACAATGGCACGAAATTTCAAGTGATGAGACTGCTCTCAGTTGGAAATGCATTGCACGTTTTTATGGATTAAACAAGATTCAAGCTGGCCAAACAGTCTCTCAGTTGGAAATGTGATTCGCATTCTCATGGATTAAACAAGATTCAAGCTGGCCAAACAGTGGAATTTGCTATGGGCTTGGATTAGCATTGAATGTTGTGAATGAGAATGTAGGTAATGTTGTCTTTGGCAGTAGGACGTGGATTAGCTACTGACAGGTTGAGTAGCCATCTCGCTACTGAAGTTACGTCACCATCTTCTCTTGGCCCCACCGTGATGTAAGTGTTGTATCCACACCGTCCATCCATTTGGAGAGATCATTTTAGTGCATGATCCAAAGAATGAGGCAGATCGAAAGCTCAAGTGGACCCCATCATAGAAAAAAGTAGGGACAACGAATCCACCGTTGAAACCTTCCTCGGGCCCACCATGATGTTTATTTGAGATCCAACCAGTTCATAAGTTCACACAGGAATGTAAGAAGGGAAAACACAAATATCAGCTTGATTGAAAACCTCCATGGCCCCAGGAAGTTTTTAATGGTAGGAGATCAATCCCCACTGTTTTCTTTGATGAGGTCCACTTGAGCTTTGGATCTGCCTCATTCTTCGTACCATATTCTAAAATGGTCTCTCCAAATGGATGGACGGTGTGGATACAACACTTACATCACGGTGGGGCCTACAAAAGTTGGTGAAGTCACTTCAGCAGCGAGATGGCTACTCTACCTGTCAGTAGCTAATCCGCGTCCCATGTGCTGGTGTATTAGTAATACATATTGATGGAAGAGGGGCTCTCAGCTGCTTCTACTTCACAAGGTTCAATTTCTCTCTCCTCGCCGGGCCTTTCAACAATCATACAATATATAGGATGAAACTTAGCATTGTGTAGAAAAATAATGATTTTAAAAGCAATGCTATTTCACTGCTCCCAAGAAACCTTGGTTTTGTTTTTTTTTTTTTTTTTTTTTTTTTTTTAATAACGCACACTCTAACACTCACAACCCACACACACCACAATGGGCAATTGAACCCATGACATCAGTGTTGGAACTCAAAGAGTCGACCACTAGCCCATGGGTTGTTTTTTTGTTAGTACACACACTCCATTGTTAGTACACCCACCCACCCCTGTTAGTCACACTGCAATGTTAGCCAACCCCACTATGGGAATCGGTACCATGACCTTAGTGTTGAAATGAGGCTCTCTTCACTCTATCTACCACCTGAGCTATGGATCTGGGTGTAAAAAAAAACTAGGGTTTACTTGCATAAAAAGCACAAGGATATTTTGATTGCCCGGTCATTTATATTTCTTTTTTGCAAAAAGGGTGGAGTTAAAGCGTCCAGAGAGGAGAAAAGTATCTATTGGGCCTTCTACCCCATCGTCATCTTCATTACTTTAATCTTAGACCATCATATGCCTAACAAATGGCTCATGATGGCTCCCGCCTATACAAGCACAAAGACCCCCTTTCCCCGAAGACTACAATTCCTGGAGTCTCAAGCTCTCCTTCCCGAGCTTATGTGGCTTGAACCAGGTTTTCAGAACTTTTGAGGCATCCTTTCTTATGTTTAAAGCTGGATGTAGTGTGGGCCTTAGTGCAAAAGCAGAAGGATCTTGACTGTAAGACCCACCCCTCGAATGGGGTCCAATGTTAGCCTTAGTGATCCCACAGTGCTAAGTGGAAGGGCCATCACTGAATGGATAAAAGTCATTCCACAGAGTATAAGCTGATATTCCCCAAGATTTCAAATCAATGAGAAGGTTTGCAAGATTTCAAATCAATGAGAAGGTTTGGCACCTCAATGTTGGCTCTTCGTCGCTGCATTGACGGCATGCTCTTTAATAGAATGATTAACTAAAGTAATTTTTGCATATATAGCTGTCTTTAAGAAAGCAGAATGGTTTGGTGTAATCACTTGCACTAATTCTCTCCTTCCTGTCTTAATCAAATTACCAACATGTGGGCACCAAGGCCAAAAGCTCACTGAAGCATGTGGGACCCACCAAAATAGCATATGGCCAGTCCCTACATGTGATGGTCGTCCAATCATGATTGAGGGTTTTAAGTGTTCTTACACCAAAAATTGGCTTCAAGTGATTACAAAAGATGATTCCTGTTTATGAAAAATAGATTTAAAAATGGTTCAATCTGGCTCCCAAGTGGACCCCCTTTTTGTTTGTCAAGTGGAAGATGTGTTAAGTGAGATTAGATGATAGAGGAGATATTACAGAGTAGGCAGTGATCAACACATAAAATGGGCCATCAGATTCAATTCTAACACTGGCAAAATGAAGATAGTATACAAGAGGTTTGCTCGAATGATACACCAAGACTATCCATTGGAATTGGGTTTTTTTTGTCAATAATCAAAACTATTTACATGATAGCACTCCCCTTGTGAGGGATGCAACAAAGATTTAATATTTCAACCCTTTGATTAGAAAAAAGTTACAATAACCATTCATTTTTTTTTAAAGCAAAAGAGCCAAATTTTAAAAAGCTAAAATAATCCAATTTAGAGAATTTTATTTGTGGTGTATCCACCAAAGAAATTGAGACCTATTGTATAAATGGCTTGGATCACAGAAAAATGATCTAGATTCAAAAGCTAAAGCATCCGCATATCACATTGCAAAACATTAGGATGATCTAGCAAACCCGTATACACAATACATACAACCCATACATACATAATTTTCTGTGCTCAAGATGTATTTCTTTTTGGAGCAACTAGTAGTAATATTACCATATCCAGTTAATTAAAATAAATAAATAACTAAAGCCTATTTTTGCAATTTAAATGATTGAAGATGCACTCTTCTGCCTGAGCTGGTTTTTGCGACTTAATGGTTAAAGACACGCTCTTATATCTGAGTCTTCAGTTTGTAATATGAGGGTCCATGGCTTAGTAATTTCGACAATTAGTTTAATGTACCGCACCAGGGATGGATCCTAACTCTGGTTACTTATTGTAGTCTAAAAGAGTGTGGCCCATGCACCCACCTCAGCAGTTTTTTCTTTCTCTAGACGCAGATTGCATAGCTACTTAGGTTCCGGTCACTGTTTGATGTGGGTCACTTGAGCGTTGGGTCTTTCTATTTTTTATAGTCGTACTTTAAAATTATCTTATAAAATGGATGAACGCATAGACATACGGATACATCACGGTGGGCCCCTCATATGTTAGCGTGTGGCTCTTAAACATTTCTAACATCTGTCCGGGTGACAGCAGGACGCAATCCGCATCCCTCTTTTTTGGTAATCGGATTGCCTGCGGAGTAACTCCGCACGCACTTATCGTGCGGAGTAAACCCAGTTGGGCCCACCTAGAATGTATGTGCTTTATCTATTCTGTCCACATGTTTTTCCAGCTCATTTTAGTGGTTGAGCCCAAAATTTAAGCATATTCAAATCTCAAGAGGACCATGCCACGGGAAACATTGGGAATAATGATTTCCACCGTTGAAACCTTCCCAGGCCCTACAGTGATGTTTATTTGTCATCCAACCTGTTCATAAGATCACATGGACATGGATGAAGGGAAAACACAAATATCAGCTTGATCCAAAACTTCTGTGTCCTTCAAGAATTTTTCAATGGTAGACATTCAGTTCACACTTTTCTTATGGTGTGGTCCATTTTAATATGCACCATACTTAAAATTTTCTGTTAAGATGGATGGACGGAGTGGATAAAATACATAAATCACTGTGGGCCCCACAGAGTTTACTCTGCACGCTCGCGTGCGGAGTAACCCAGTTCGCAATCCGCTTCCTCTTTTTTCGCCTGAGTGGGTCTCAAACAATTTCTAACAGCATAATGCCCCACCTATCAAATCTTGCCAGGGCATTTTTCCATCAAGCTATGGTGAGCTCCTAACCACCTTATCCGCATCCGAAAATTAGACTGTTGAAACACAAAATGCAGGGACCAATTGCCTGAAGATGGACGGATAGGATCATCATAAATGGGTCGACTTCCATACAAACTACACAAAAGAAAAAGAAGAGGGCCCCAGACACCTCTTTCCATCCGCAGGGTCAAAAGGAAAAGTAAAGAAAAGGCAATAGCCAAAAGGTGAGGGTATTATCGTAAAATAAGAAAAATGGACAGTTGTAGTCAATACATGCGAAGCGTTTGAAGTTTGAACACGGACTTTCTCTCCTCTACTTCTCCACTTTCACTTTTTTCCACTTTGAATACCTCCCACCTTCGGTAGCGGATTGCGAACGGAGTTACTCAGGACGCTTAGCGTACTGAGTAAATTCTGTGGGGTCTACCATGATTTATGTATTTTATCCACTCCATTCATCCATTTTAACACATAATTTTAAGGCTTGAGACAAAAAATTTAGCATAACCAAAGCTAAAGTGACACACACCGCAGGAAACAGTGTGAATTGAACCTGTATCATTGAAAATTTCTTGGAGGTCATAAAAGTTTTAGATCAAGCTGATATTTGTGTTTTCACTTCATCCATGTCTTTGTGATCTTATGAAGAGATTGGATGACAAATAAACATCACTGTGGGCCCTATGAAGGTTTCGACGGTGGAAATCATTATTCCCAGTGTTTCCTATGGTATGATCCACTTTAGATTTAGATATGCTTCCAGTTTGGTCTCAACCCCTAATATGAGCTGGAAAAACGGATGGACGGTGTAGATAAGCCACATACATTCAGAGTAGCCCAACTGAGTTTACTCAGGACGATAAGATCGTACTGAGTAACTCCGTTCGCAATCCGATTTCCCCACTTCTGTTTGTTATCTTGAAAAACGCACCTCCCCACCCAATTTTAATAAAAGCCCATAAATCGAAATTTCAAAAAAAAAAAAAAAAAAGCAATATAAACTAATTTACCATTAAACTAAAATTCCAAAATATAATCTGAAATCTAAGGGTCATGATCATAGGAAAGATTACAAGTGCAAAACCCACCATCTTTCCTTCTCTCCATTCCATAATTTACAGAGATAGATTAGGCTAGAAATGTTCAAGTACTAACAACATGAAGATAATGTCCAATCTCCACCGTTGGATCTATTGATCAAGCGGTGAAACCTTCTGCGGCTGAGTCCGTACCGGAGTCTGGACCAAACCAAGCGACGTAGCTTTCGAGCGGAGCGGAGTTTGACCCAAACGAGGCGCTTGACTCGAACGAGAGAGAGCTTGATCCTCTCCATCACGCTTCTCTTTCGACTGAATTGGTAGCTTCGTAGGAAGAGCTGTCTCTTCTCCATGTATGAATGCTCGCAGATTGAGAATTCTGGCCTGAAGATCGACCCGGATACATTTACACTCGCCATCGAGAGAGAGAGAGAGAGGTGTTTATAGAAGGATGTGAGGTTTTATTTAGGAGCGAAAGTGTAAGAAAGGAGTAAAAGGGAAGAGGATGCGTGAAAGAGAAGGAGAGAGAAAAATGATGGAAGAGGAGATGTAATAAGGAAACGAGCGTTATCTATGGACGGTCCCTTCAATAGGAGTTATTCGACGGTTCGGCTATTAGCGCTGTCGTATGCGCTGTACCCACGATCACGTTTACGCTTCCTTCACCTACACGCGTGGCAGGTGCCCTGAATCCCAACCGTCCAAATAGTGGGACCCGCTCTTTGAATGGGTATTTGCTTATAATCAGATGAAATTTGCAGTCCTGACCTTTGATTAATGGACGGTTTTGATTTTCATGTTTGGACTGTTCGTTTTACATTCTGTTTTTTACGGGATGACTGGTTATGATCATACTTTGAGTGATCATCTATCTAGAGCTGATGGCAATGTTTGAACCGTTCAGATTTCTGCTAGATGCCACGTGGAAGCAACAGAAGCTTATACTGTATCCAGCTACAATGAATATAGCTGCGCTGCAACAAAACTCGTTACTTGAAATGCTGGCAGGTGTGGTGGGGGACGCGGATTGCATACTAACCCGATGTATTTATTTTATCGACGCCGTCCATCCATTTTTCCATCTCATTTTAGGGCATGAGCCCAAAATGAGGCAGTTCTAAATCTGAGGTGGACATCGGCGCAGGAAAAAGTGGTGATTGAACGCCTACCGTTAAAAAGAACATGGGGTCACAGAAGTTTTGGATCACTCTTATGTTTGTGTTTTCCTTTCAAACAGGTCTGTGTGAGCTAATCAACAGGTTAGATGGAAAATAAACAATATAGTGGCCCGGGCGTTCAATCACCACTGTTTTCCTGTGGTATGGTCCACCTGACATTTGGATCTGCCTTATTTTTTGGTCAAAACAATCTGAAAAAAAATGGATGGACGGCATGGATAAAACAAATACATCATGGTGGGTCCATAGAGCACCAACCAGTAGCGACGTCGGTACTGGCAGGTTGAGTATGCAATCCGCGTCCTGTTGCATGTGCATGCACTCTACCTGAATCTAAACCGTTAAGATAGCTGGACCCGTTGAAGACGGTGCATAGATCCAAATTATTTTTGAATTCCCCTTTTGATGAATCTGATCATTTCTTGGGGAAAAAGTGGGGAGGGGGTTTGAATTCCCCTTTTGCTACGTATGGACGGTTGGATGGCAGGTCACGTGATATTTGTGATTCTCTCTCTCCTCGTTAATGGCATGGGCAGTATCTTATTGTAATCGCGACGATTCGATTCTTCTGCCTCCACATCGGTGCTTATTTCCTCGGCGGTTTGTGAAATAATCGCGCCAGTCGTCCGTCTACAGTGGGTCAAACTCTGGATCTGACAGAACGATTAAGGTTACTTTCTGACGAAGGATTAAGTGTACATTTTTGGCACGTGCCTCAGTATGTGGAAACTTTGCACACGTGTAATATAAATAAGCAGTGAATGGGATGGACCTCACAGCTGGATAGACTCAAATTCTCTTCGAAATCAGGATTTACGATCCACACGTGCGATTTGAATGTGGACCGTCAATCTGTTTTCGCCTACCTAAGATCATCTGAAGCTGAGTTTCTAGATAAGGCATCTAGAAAATTGGATATTGCGCGCATCTACCAGGTTTCTACGTGCAACGTGTGTGAACTGAATGCATGAAAATTGCGTCTTAGCATTCTTCAAACATCTACCAGCACCCGCTACCGGTACGCATGACGAACATATGCCGCTACCAGTACTACTGGTCCCGGACGCGGATTGACTGGTGACGCCGTCAACAGGGGAGCGGATTACCTGTTACCTGGGGAACAGCTTAGTTGGTGTATACCCTAACCGTGTGGGGCCCACGTTGATGTATTTGTTGTATATCCACCTACGCCGTCCATCTGTTTTTTCATTTCATTTAAGGAAGTGATCCCAAACCTTAAGAAGATCTAAATCTTAAGTGGACCATACGACTAGAAACAATGATAAATGAACATTAGAAGCTTTTTGTTGGCTACAAAAGTTTTGGATTAAGCTAATCTTTGTATTTTACCTTCGTCTAGATCTTCTTCAGGTTATCAAAGAGTTTGGATTGCAAATAAACATTGCTAAAACCTTAGCATAGACTCTTTGGAATTTTTAATTGTGAGGCACTCAATCACAACAGTTTTCTGTGGTGTGATCCACCCGATATGCATAGGTTTTGGAGAACCATCCCAAAAATGGGCTGGAGAAACGGATGGACGGCGGGGATATAAAAAAAAATCATCACTGTGGACCCCACAATAAGGGTCACACCCACTAAGCTATTACCAAAGTACCACCTAATACGGTGCCGTTAATAGGGACATCACTGGTGATCGGACTCCGTGGGGCACTGTACCATGTATGTTTTATCTACGCCGTCCATTTGTGTTGCCAACTCATCTTAAGAGTGTGAGATAGATAAAAAGCTCAAGTGGACTGTTGGCACAGTTCAATCAAATATGAGGTTATATTTGTTAACAAGGCGCATATTTAGTTAAGTATGTCAGAATCGTATTCAACTAAGTTCAACTTGGCACTAGTGTTCCTACGCTGAGATAGACTAAGACAGATTGGATTGATGGGATCTGCCACCTTCTAAACCACCGACAACTAATTACATATGATTAGGCAATTTTAGGATGATAGGGATTAGTCATTTTGAATAGATTTTGTTGTCTCACATTAAGCAATGAATATTTTTTCAACAATGATAGCATACTTTTTATTTTTGTTAATATGTATTTAAAACTGAGTACAATTGGTATATAAACAAAATTAGTACAGAAATAAACAAAATGATAAATATTTATGATTGCCCGTAAAGACAAACAATTAAGATGAATGATTAATAGAATATGACCAGTGTGTGATCATCCCATAAAAGACTTGATCAATTAGGAATCTGACGAGAGTAGATTTTAAATATTTATACTACTCTTAAACTTACTATAGTGATGGCACTGGATAATAGTGATCTAAGCTAACTAAAACTCCAAAACTTTTACTACATGTTTAGATAAAAAGTAGAGGAGCTAAAAATTAAGATAAGCAACCTTAGTGGCAAGATTTAATCAGGTCCAATCAAGTAGATACTTAACAGTAGTAGCTTTTAAACATGTTCAATGTAGTGGATCTATAACAACAACGTGTGGCAATTAAATCTTGTGAGGCCAGGTCACCAAAGATTTAGGGTTGTCAATGGAAGCCTAGGGTAGGTCTCAGCCTGGAATTGTTTCGTTGCGGGCTGTTAGGCCTGGCCCTATTCAAAATCTGATTTTTGAGGCTTAAACCCCACCCATTGACACCCCTACCAAGGGTATTCCTTGTGATTTGGTCACAGGCAATTGGCTTCCATAGCTACAATTTGTGCTCATAGGGAATCCATGTGGTGGCCAGCTAGATCAACGGTCCCATTACAAGCGTTTTCCTTGGGATGTGGATCTCCTACCATCTGGAGAGGGTAGGTGAGCCATCATTATGTTTGTGTGAAATCCATGCCCATCCATCAAGTCCTTCCATTTTGCCGGCTCATGTTAAGACATGAACCTAAAAATAAGCTGATCCAACACACAAGTTGGCCACACGAGAGTAAATAATGAGGGCACAGCAATCCCTTGGTCCATTGAGGTGCATGGGACCCCTAACTGTAAGGCCTACCTTGATATATGTGGCTACATCTATTCCACCCATCTGTATTGAAAACTCATTTCAGGGCATCATAAAAATAAAATAAAAAGGAAACACATCCAAATTTCAAATGGGCCATATTATAGGAACAGTAATAACTTACCATTAAAAACTTCTCGTAGGCCATAAAAGCTTTGGATCAAGATGATATTTGTGTGGTCTCTTCATACGAGCCTTTGTGTCCTTATCAAATAAGTTGGATGACAAAATAAACATTCCTATGGATGCCATGAGGTTTCTAAAGATGTGGATTCAATCATGACTATTTCTTGGGTGTGTTCCACCTAAGATTTGGGTATGCTTTTTTTCTTTTTTTGGATCGTGCCTTAAGATAAGCTTCGAAAATGGCTAGATGGTGTGGGTCTCACTTAATCCGCTCCCAAATAATGGAAATTGAACATCCACAGAATGTTTGGAGCCACGGAAGTTTTGCATCAGGCTAATATTTTTTTGTTTTCAGCTCATTCTAGTTGGAGTAAACAGTTAGCATGGCATATAAATATCACGGTGTACTTGAAGAGATTTCAACAGTGGAATTTCCCTCCGTAATTTTTCCCGTTATGTGGCCAATTGAGTTTTGGATCTGCCTAATCTTTTGCCTAGCAGGGTGAATTTATCACAAACGTTACAGTGGGCCCCACCTAGTTTTGACCGCAAAAACTTCCTGTGGTCGGGGTTCGCTGCTTCCTTTTTTCTCCAACAGTATGGAACCGTACTGAATTTGAATGACGCCAGCTGCATCGCAACATTCCTCGTATTGGTGACAACATCGTCTTTGAAATAGCAGCGTTGGGGATCACGACACCTTCGAAACCAAACCATCCATTGACTGAATCATGTCCGCAACGTTGCATACGTGTGAGAGATCCACACCACTCATCTGATAGGCCTTCCTGCCAGCTGCCTTATCTAAAATATATTAGGCTAGTTGATTCATCACGTGCGAAAGGTGCGCATCAAATAAATGGACGACTATGAGAAAGCAGTCATCCTCATCCGTCCGAATTTAACCCCACATCGCATACAGTCAATCCGAACTGTCCAAATCATGGTTCCCAGATCCCCCTGTGGCCCACAAATAGGCAGATCTGCACCCTAGAAATGGACAGCTCAAGAAATTGATGGTGTCCAATGTCAATACACAAGTGTCATGTGTGCGTTGGCACTCACAGAACTGTACTCGGTCGAGTAGACTCTACATTTTCTTTTGTGCAGCAACGATTCCGTATCTTTCAAACGTACGAATGAAGTTGCAGATGAGGTTTCCATGTGTGCAATTAATGAGAACCAACGGATTGATTAGTATTAAATATCAGAGATTAGCAGAAAGGGTGTTATATGATACTCCAGCAGCTGATCATGCTGATACGCAGGCACTCAGAAATGTACACGTGGCATACATTAACTCAAATTAAACGGACTACGTTTTGGATCCCTCTGCCACTGAACCATATACCCCAAAATCAGATTATTTGAACAATCCTAACCTCTGATTGGTGGACACCTGTTTGTTGAAACAGGACTATTGGATATTTTCATTTTAACCGTCCAATAAATGTCCACCAATCTGATAGTCAGATAAGCAACTAAGCCCAAGTTTTAGTTATATTTGATTCACTTTGAATGCCAGGTAAGCAATTATTGAGTAAGTTCTAAGTGCCCGCGTATCATCTATTACACTCTGCCAGAGTATGAAAGTTTTTCCTTTTGTCAGAACAGGTGTACCCTTTTCTCCAAACCACACGCTGCCTTGCAAGTTAAACCATCTCCTTGCATACTCCAATCTAAATGATATAAAAGGTCTCAAATCCATCTGGTTGGACCATCATTTATGGTCCACCTAGAAAATAACTTTCAAAATTTCATGTATGTTCGAAATCCAACCTGTCCAATAGGTTGGTCCAGTCACCTTGATTACGTCATGCAAAACAGAAACCAATACTCTGATCAAGTGGACCACATATCTATTTTTGTTATTTAACAATGAATAATCGTTGTTTTCTATGGTATGGCCCACCCATTGAGTGGATGGGGATTATTTTTGGAAAATGAAATCTTCATGGTAGAAGGAACCTACTGGAAGGGTTAGATCTCAAGAAATATAGTAGGATAGAAGTAATTTTCTAGATGGATCTTAAATAATGGTATAGCCGATTGGACTTGAAAACCCTCAGAAATATCATTTCTAGGGAATTTTACAAATATATATCTCATTAATACCTTATTTACATTATAATGCCTAGTTTAAATTGTCTTTTGGTTAGACTATGAGTAACTTCCATTAGTTCTCACACTTTCCCTTCAAGTTCTTTTATAAAATGACAAAAATATCCATTGATGTGGTTTAATTATTCGGGAGTCATCTTTTGCCTACTGAAGCTGCTATTGATTGGTGCCTGTGAGCCCCACTATGATATATGTGTTTTATCCACGTAGTCCATCTGACTGACTTACATTATTTTACTGGAATGAGCCAAAAAATGAGTCAAAACCATCTGTTCAAGTGGACCACACCATAGGAAACAGATGGCATTGAGTGCCCACCTCCTAAAATCCTTCATAGGCCTAAAAAAGTTTTGGATCGAGCTAATAATTGTTTTTTCTCCTCTTCATCTAGGTCTACGTGACAAGTTGAATGGCAAACACCTTCATCAAGGTAAGCCTAACCGTGCTCATCACATCACCACACCATTGATGGGTGGGTGTGCAAATTTACATAAAGGATTTGGCGAAAAGTTCTTGTGAATCTATGTCAGGCCCATCATGAGATTTATGAGAAATCCACCTCATCCATCCTTTTGCAAGCTCATTTTAGGACAAGCAATAAAAAAATGAGTTAGATCTAAGATTCAAGTGGGCCACAGAAGAGGAAACCTACCATTGATTTGTTGGTGGCAACCATTGGGTTCCAAGGTCTCAAAATAATTTACTCTATCTCTAGGTGGTCCCGTTTTTCTGATCCGTGGAAGGAAACCCATGGGCATAAAGGCCAGGGAATGTAAATATCAAGACTTAGAGTGTTAGCTAAGAAATAACTTTAGTAAAGCCTGTGTTGACCATGTAACGTTTTATTGATAAGGAGACTGTAGAAATGGGAACCGGTACTTGGAGGAAACCTAAGTGAGTTAAGAAGATAAAAGCTAGGTTTGGCTTCTTCTTCTTTCCTTGCTTTTTATTTATCTTCTATCCAACGATTGAGCTTTAGGGGGAAGGCCAAATGGATGATGCCATGGTCTCACTTATACTAGAGGTGGTCTGTATGCATTGCGAAATCGATCTTGTGCTTTCACATATGGTACTAAGAAGATAGATAGTTATTGTTTGTAAGTATACCGATGTTTCAAAACGTACCACAATTCAAAAAGCACAAAAGTTGACATCCTAGTGGGAATGACCTTATAATGGTTTGGATGTCATATAAAATTCAAGGTGAAACTTAGAAAAGTTTCAATGGCAGTAATTTATTTCCTCAGTTTTTCCCACTTAAGTCTTGGATCCAGCTATTTTTTTGTGGCATATCCTAAAATGAACTAAAAAAAAAAAAGGATAGACAGTGTGGATTTCTCAAAAACATCAAGGTGGGCCCACCTTGATGGATTTTATGATATCAAATCTGTACATTCATTTTTCTCACTTATTTTGGTATATGATCTCAACATAGGAAACACCAATAATTGGGCGCTCGCCATTAAAATCTTGTGGGAAAAAATTATCAGCGCGATCCAAAACTTTTGTGGCCCATAAAAAGTTTTTAATAGTTAATCACCGCTATTTCCTTTGGTGTGGACCACCTGAGAATTGGATCTGCTTCATTTTTTTTTACCAATACAATACATCAAGGTGGTTCACACGGTCAAGGCCGCCCCCATTTTAGGTGAGGCCAGGGGCACCAAATCCACTCACTGGCTGGCAACACCCGTCAATTTAGTCCGAGGAGGGAAAGATGGGAGCAGTTGGGTATACTACCCTCGCCGGTCTCTAGCTAGGAACAAACAGAGCTGTCAGGGCCCACCGTGATCTATAGAATTTATCCACACTGTCCATACATTTTAGCATATAAGCCTATAAATGAGGGAGATCCAAGGGTCAAGTGGACTACAGAGTGGGGATTAAACACCTACCGTTGAAAACTTCTTAGGAGCCATAGAAGTTTTGGATCAAGTTGATATTTGTGCTTTCCCCCTCATCTAGGGCTATTGGGTCTATACAACTTTATGAACAGGTGGGATGGCAATTAACCATCACGGTGGGCGCTAGAAACATTTCATTGGTCATCCTGCTGCTTCCTATTGTGTGCTCCACTTGAACTTTGGATCCACCTCATTTTTTTTTAGCTCATTTCCTAAAATGATATAGAAAATGGATGAATGGTGCAAATAAAACGGATACATCATAGTGGCTCCTCACAGCCCCATCCATTGCGGATTGCCAGCTCATGATGTGGGTACTGGTCAGTGCTCTGTGGACCCTACCATGATTTATTTGTGTTATCCATTTTATCCATCCATGTTTCTAGAATATTTTAGGATATGATTCCAAAAATGAGTCCCATCCAAATCTCATGTAAACCACGCCATAGGAAAATAGTGATGATTCAACGACCATCATTAAAAACTTTCTAGGACCTATTGTAATGTTTATTTTCCATCTAACCTATTGATTAAGTAGACAAATCTGGTTGAAGGGAAAAAACAAACACCAACTTGATCCAAAACTTCTGTGCCCCCAAGAAGTTTTTAATGGTGGGCACTCAATGAATACCGTTTCCTATGGTGTGGTCAACATGAGATGCGAATATGATTCATTTTTGGATCATGTCATAGAATGATCCAGAAAAATGGATGGATGGTGTAGATAAAATGAATTCATAATGGTGGGGCCCACATAGCACCGACTAGTAGAAGTGCCAGTAGGCAATCCACGATATTGTTGTATTTTCTCTTTTTAATAATTTTAAATAATAAATTTTCGTTAATATTGTATTTATGTTCAAGTAATCAAGCTACATCATTAAGATGGGTATTTTTGTCATTTTATAAAAAAAAAATTATGATGGAAATAAGAGAAAACTAATGAAAGATACCTCTTTGATGATTATCTTAATTAATGAGATAGCTTAATGAAAAGTTAATTTAAAAAGGTACCGTGATGTAAATATGGTATTAATTAGGTACTATTTTGTAAAATTCAAAGCCTTAAGCAGCCATCTTCTGCTCTCGGAATCTAAGTGGGGCTCACCATGATGTTTGTGATAAATCTATGCCGTCCAACCATTTTTTGAGATCATTTTAGGCGTTGCGACAAAAAATGAACGGGATCAAGACTCAAGTGTGCTGCACTAAATTAAAAGGTGGGTAGGAAAATTCCTACCATTGAAACCTGCATAGGGTCCACAGTGATGTTTTATGCATTCTACGCATACTACTGATGAACTGAAACACACATCTGTTTGTGGCACCTAATATTAGTGGAGCATCGTCACTCGGCCCACTGGTTTGGATGCTGGTCATGTTCAACATAAATGAGCCCACAAACTTGACAGGCTAGTTCCCACAAACAGCATGGGAAGGCTTTCGCAGCGTCCATTTTTATTTAGTGGACTCTACTATCGATGTCAACGTTTTTAAACACAGGGTTGGAAGCGAGCTAATACGTTATCTGCCAGAGCATGGTGATGGATGCAAACGCATAGCCATTGGACGTGTGGCATGCTACATAGCACAATCCAAACGGTTCAAGTAGTGTTCCCAATTGTAGATGGAGCATAATCCAAAAAATATATACACATTACACAAAACGGACGGTCTGAACTGTTTCGATGGTGCCATCATATGGATGGTAAAAATGGAACTACTCAACTATCGAATTCAATAAACAAATGTCGATCTAAAAAGGGAAAGAATGGGCCCACGACTGGAATGGTTTTAATTGGGTACATGCATTGCATATGTGCACGTCGGGTGGGAGTCTTGACATGTATGGACAGTGACGGGCAGAGTATGAAAGCTTTTTTTTGGAAACAGAAAGGAAACCCCAACAAGCGAATTAAATGGCCAGTGTCATGGACTTCTTACGTTAGAGACCCAAAACTCACATGCTTTTGGAAAGCTTGGGAACCACGTTGATCGTAATATAGTTGTACTTTCAATGGATCCGCATTTTCAGCACAAAAAAAAAAACAAACAAACAGTATTTTAGTTCCATTATTTAAGTTCACTTGCATGCCTAAGGATACAGGTCACTGCTGAAGTTCCATGAGACAACCTCACGTAGTTAATACCCAAAAATTAAAAATCAAAATAAAAAATTGTAGAAATGGTTATTGCAAAGAGTCGTGATTCAACGAGGGGACTTTATATATATATATATATATATATATATATATATATATATATATATATATATATTAGTAGGTTGTAACCAAGGTATTCCATAACTATAACAATGGCCGTAACAGCTACCACTATTACCTTTACAATACATGGTTTAAAAGTCGTTACAGGGATGGTAATAGCTACTATGGTCTCCATTTTTTTTATTGGATAAAAACTCAAAAACCTATATAGGCTCTATGATGAACTGTTATAGGGTTGTTATAACTTTTATGGGGGTGTAACAGGCCGTTGTTGTAAGGGTTATAACAATCTGTATGGGTCTTTCTTTTTTCCTTCTTCTTCTTCTTCTTCTTCGTAACAGTTATCATAGCCTTTAGGACCCTTAATGGTCTTTACAACAGAACATGATTGTAACCCATGTTTTGAAATTTGGTGAATGTCATTGGTGTCTGATGCATGGAGCATTCAGAAGGCAAGCCGCAAGCATACCGTGAACGTGTCATGGAAAAAAAATGTTACTCCTTCAGCAAGCAGGTAAAATGAATAGTTAAACATTTTAGAGGAATATGTACCAAATGAAAAAAAACACGCTCCAATGAGAAGTACATTTTCATATTACTTTTGTGGGCCCAATGAAATGAATAAATGGCATCCAACCTGTCCATTGCAATCTCCCCACCATAAAATATTATATGCACGGAAAATTCGGCTAATCAAATGATCGGGTGGGCCACACCATCCATTACTTCCAAAATCACATGGTGGGATGCTCGATCGTTGTACAAGCCTGACTTTTGGAGTGTTTTGTTTCCATGGAGAGGCCACACTAAACACTTTCCATAACATATATACACTATGGTGGGCCCATGCATCCAAAGCTAGTTGCATATAAGATATGGGTGGAATGATGAATTGGTAAAAAATAACAGTTTCATCTAGAACCAGTTGCATATTAAACATGGATAGAATGATCAATCGGTCATAAATAAATGTATAAGCAGACGTGGGAAAACTTATATAAGGCAAGTCATGGATAGCTTTATGGAGCTTCCAGATCAAAAGAAATCAAGCCAAGAAGGAAGGTTGATGTGCACTATAACTTTTGATGGCCATAACTTGATAATCAATTCATAAAATATAATTCGAAAGCTATCAACCATCCTTATGATTTTTGAGTGGCCAAGATACATTGTCCATTAACCTTTAACAAATTTTATCGAATATGGTTATTTTAATGGCTAAATTTTAGTTTTAAGTCATATTTTACTATTTTTTTTATGTTATGATTTTACTATCTTCAGTCTCACATCTTAAAAAAAAAAAAAAAAAAAAACCATTTTCAGTCATCTGTTTAAAAATTCAAATATAAGTTTTGTTTAGCATCATTTAAAAGAGATCAGTAAGTTTAGATATCTTTATTATTTTTTGAAAGTTCATGGTTTTAGATAACTTACAAGTTTGAGGCTTGCATAAGTTATAAAAATTACATTGACCAAAATGTGCAGTTAGAAATGTACATGTGGTATGACACGCATGTAATTGTAACCCAACTCAACAATATTGTACCCATTTCACATGTCTCAAATGGATGGTTTTATTTTACTCAAATGTATGACAAATGGATAATTTATGATTACATGCTTGTGGAGAACATCACTTTTTTTTTTAAAGCTAGCACTTCTTTATAGGTAATATGGGCTCTAACCTGTGAACTCAATGTTAAAACTTAGTTAGCACTTGAAAACACTAACAAAAACTGGTTATCCTAATCAAATTTGTTAAGAATTGAAAACCTTTCTCATTTAAGTTTTTCATCGGTTTCGAAACTCCTATATCCACCGGTTTTAGTTTCACAAATACAATTATCCATACTTATCTTCATGTCATAATTAAAGACCTCTCTCTTTGGATGCATTTGACTATAGCATGTTGGATTTAATTGCTGAAAACAGTAGATAAAAATAAAAAACAGAATTAAAATAATAAATTAAAGAAGTTAAGAACTTATGTGTTTGAATCGAGGCGTGACTGAGTCATTCGGCTTGAAACCAAATCTGCCATCGTTGGGCAGCGTCCCAAATGCAACAGGATTTCTTGGACAGTTGGCCTCCCAGGATACAACGATTATTGCCCGATCCCACCGGTGCACTCGTTGTACATGGGCTCGAACCAGTGTGCAGAACTTAAACCCGAAGTGATTGACTCGCTTGCAAACTCAGTTGACAAAACAGCAATGAACCAGAGAGGATTTTGAAGAAGCGGAAAGAAAACTTGTTAGATTGATTAAAACGTATTAGAGGGTAAGTCTATATATAGACCTAGATTTGGTGCCTGAAGCACTGTTTCAAATGGGTTAGGTCCGTTAGGTTTAAACCTAACAAGAGCGACCACCCGAATAGGTGCGAGCATACTCACAAAAAACCGTTTAGCGCGAGTGTACTCTCAATCCCACATAGACCCGGACCCGGCGACAGCGACAGCGCGGCTCGGCTCAGCCGGCGGGCGGGCGGGCGGGCTCCTGCACGCGTGTGTGGTCAATGGCATAGATTTGAGCTAATGACATAGCCCCGAAGTGATTGACTCGCTTGCAAACTCAGTTGACAAAATAGCAATGAACCAGAGAGGATTTTGAAGAAGCGGAAGGAAAACTTGTTAGATTGATTAAAACGGATTAGAGGATAAGTCTATATATATATAGATTAGGTGCCTGAAGCACTGTTTCAAATGGGTTAGGTCCGTTGGGTTTAAACCCAACAGGAGCGACCACCAGAATAGGTGCGAGCATACTCACAAAAAACCGTTTAGCGCGAGTGTACTCTCAATCCCACATAGACCCAGACCCGGACCCGGCGACGGCGACAGCGAGGCTCGGCTCAGCCGGCAACCCCCCGCATCGGACAAAATTCACATGCCCCCTGAGAAGGGGCTCGAGGGGCTCAAGCCCAATGCCAAAACTCCATCTTATAATCTTGAAATTTCTTTTGTTTATTTTCGATGTGGGACTAAAGAGTAGCACTAAAAGACAAAACTTTTTCAAAAACAGAAACATGGAAGGAAATCCAAATTTGAAACACATTTTGATTTTAAAATTCATTTAAAATACAACATAACAATTATATAGGTGGGTTAGGTTGGGTAGGGTTCAGTCTGAGCTAGACCGTTTTAAGTAAACCATACATATTTCTAAACCAAGCCCGACCCACCACTCATTTATCTTGGCCCAAACCTGCCTAGAGGCAGGTTGGAATAGTTGATTTATGGGCTGACCTGACCCATTGCCACCTCTAACTGTATGAATGGGCTAGGCTAGCGGAGACCGTCGGTCCCTTGGCCCTGGTCTACTAAGACACAAGCTGGTGTTTAGACCCTCAGGCCCACAGGACAGGCCTGGCATAGCCATCTTAGAAATCTTACTAAAATACCTTTGAATTAACATTCGGAAAAGGAGAATTTTCTATATTTAGTTGTGCTTCTTAACATAAATTAGGATTGCCAGCATGTGTCGCCTAGTTGGACTTAGAGACAAACCTATCAACATGACAGACCCTAGACCACCCTAGTGTAAGTATGATCCAAATGTTGTCTAAGTAAACACAAGTAGATAACAAGTATCAAGAGTCTGGGGGATCGTGTCTCATTTTATTAGATGATGATAAAAGGAAATAAAAAAGGAAAAAAGAAAAGAAAATTCATCGAGTATTCATGGTGCATTTTATTTAAACTTTTAAAATCCTATTATTTTAGCCATGTTTCTTAGATGGTTTGACCACATCCAATGGAACCCACATTGTGTTTTTAATCATCTCAATGCATATGTGGTATTTGACATAAGAATATGGAAATTGATACTTATGAGCTGTTAACCTCCCTATGCAACTGCATTTCTGATCCACAATGAAATATTATAACTGTCCTCCACTAAATTGATTTTCAAAACTCAACCCAAACCCTACTTGTGTCAGAGCTGAATTCAAGCCCAAGGAATTAAAAAGTATACTGAAGTGCAAGCTTATAGATCACATATCCTGTTCATGTAAGGTCTCAAATCCTATGGAAAATTTGCTTAGCTAGGGCCTAGTGAGGGATTTTGTACAAAGATGTGATTGGGTTGGGGCAAGTGCTTCCCTCCTTTATGCATATACTTCTTTCAGATCAATTGAACATAGCAGGTATGCTCCCATCTTTAGTTAAAAGACATTTATATGCTCGACATATCCCATATTCTAACAAGAATAATGGAATATATGAAAAAGATAGAAGATATGTAAAGATCTTAACAGATATACATGAATTAATCTATATGATTATCTATAATTTGCATAATTTTATATATATATCCTATACTCAAGCATAGTCGAAGTATTTACATTTGACTATAGTATGTACATAAGATTGATGCCATGGACATAAATTTGTGTATCAGCTTGTGGTAGACTCACAAGAGTTTTAACACTGGGTCAATGTCCTCATACCAGTCGGAAGCTATGCATGCCATAGTAATTATCAATTGGGTCCATCCATCTACCAGTTGATCGATGAATGACTGGATCATCAACTATATCATTTCAGTCATTTGGGATTTGAATACATGATCTTTTGCTCTGATGCTTTGTTAAGCAATCAGTTGCTCTAAAAGTTACAAGCTGTTAGAGATATGGTGTATTAACATATATCAAAGGAGTTTAACAATATTTGGCAGGGTCACATAGCCTAATTTAAAAACCATAGCACATGCTTTACATACGGGACAGTCTCTAATAACAGCAATGGCCTAATAAAACCTTGGCCCGAATTAGTACCACTAACCTAAGTGGTGATGGATCACAGGCAATCTGCAATCGGTCAAACATCAGTATCTTCAATGGAGGATGCGTGGCTGACTTGAGTAGGCAAGTCATAGAGTACTAGACTTGCCCTAATTGATTGCTACTTGAAATAAACATGCATTAGACTCACCCGTTCATCAAGTGGGCTATTATGTTTTCACCATGAATTCTAAAAGTAAGTCAAATCCAAGACTTATGTGGGCTACACCATAAGAGATGAGGTGAAATAATGCCTAAAAACTCTAACCTATTTGATTTTTTAATTTTAGGGTAAATACACACCCTTCTCAAAGCCAATCTACTTTTTAGACATGAAAATCGAGAAAACTGCAAAATATTTGTGGATCCCACTATGATGTATGCCACTTATCCACCCCATCCATTGATTATGCCATATGAATTTATGGCATAAGCTAAAAAATGAGGTAGATCCTAAGCTCAAGTAAACCACACCACTAGAAAAAAGGAAACAAAACTTATCATTAAACTTCTTAAGGCCATTGTTTCCTTTGGTGTGGACCACTTGAGTGTTGGATCTACCTCTTTTTTTGGCTAATGCTTAAAAATATTCGGGTAAAATTGATGGATAACTCAGATTTGTCATATACATCAAGGTGGGGCCCACGAATATAAACTAGTTCATTTGGACCGATTTTCAAAGAAAAAATTACAATGGATTTTCAAACATGGTGAAAAAATGATAATTACCCGTTTACAGGGTATTTACGAGGGATTTCAAAATTCCAACAGGTCCTCATGGTTGGCTCAAATAAATCTTGTAATGTCTTGATTTCTAAGTAATCCATTCATCCCAGTGCACTGAGTCATGGGTGGATTGAATGGCATATACACACTATGGTGGACCCAAATGTAATCCATTGCTAGCGTTTTAACCGTGGGACTTCACACTTGGATCCATAGCTTAAGTGGTAGACAGACTGAGGACAGCCTTGTGTCAACACTGGAATTTCCATCTCAACTAATTCCCATGGCGTAACATGCCTAAGTGGTCGGACCTTTAGGCATCCAACCAGATCTGCCCCATGTATCTGCTTATCCACATCGTCAATCCCTTTTCTAAGATCATGTTAAGATATGGGACAAAAAATGCGACAAAAGTGGACCACACCAATTAGTAAGCTTGGGTTGCATTAATTGCAAGAGTCATTTCTTATGTGGTACATTAGAACGTTGGATCTGTCTCATTTTTTGAAAAATGATCTAAGAAAATAGATGGAAGGCGGGGATAATTAGAGTTTTGAATCAAGTAGAAAGGTGGGGCCTGAAGGTTTTTTGAGGTGCTGTATCATGTGAACGGCTCAGATTTTGGGTTCACAGATGATGAGTCCTCAAAAAGTACTCACAAGTTTACATGAGAACTGGTGAGCATTCCTCTCTCTACAAAAATGGTTCCGTAGAATTTCTTTTCACAAAAGAGGTCGAAAAACAAGTTTGGAGCATAATGATCCACCAATCATATGATTCCTGTTATGAAGGCACGTGATTCTTATTATAAAGGTATGTGGGAAGATAGTTCCGTGGGAGATTGGGTGAGGGCAATGTAACCGTGAGTTCTGTAATGAGCATCATTTTGCTTCGTCTAGTGGACAACAACCTTTACAATTCTGTAATGAGCATTAATTTTTTATCACAGAAGGAGCTGAAGCTCAAATAATAACTATTATTGACTGAGTGCATTAAAAGCTTAAGTTGTTAGGAACGGTAGAACAATGTATATCAAAGGGTTTACTGATGCCTCCAAACCTCTCCTCATGTGCGGGTACTATACTAAGCTCCGAATGCGATACTTTAGGCTTAGATAATACTGGATGCCCATAGTACCGAATTTGTAAAAGCTTGAGACTTGAGCACTGGATTTCCTGCTCTGATACCATGTCACTGACCGGTTGTGCTAAAAGCTTGACCAGCTTACTAGAACCCGGAGAGTAAAGGCCAATACCCTAGCCAAAATCTCCAAGGCAAGAGGCCCAAGTAGTTACATCCATCTATCATGTACAATTTGGACCAACCTATTTTGTTCCAGAATCTCTGATTGTTCCTCTCCTCCCAAATGGCATAAAGAACAGTTAGCAAACTCAGTCTCCTCACCTTACTATTTTTCTCAAAATTTCCATCGATCCTTCCTCTGCATGCAAAACAGGATGGTATTATTCGTGAACTGGAGATGCGAAATTTGAAGCCCATTCCTACCCACCCTGAATCCACTTATCAACCCCACTGCATAGAAACCCAGCTCTACAAGACCTCTCAGAGGAGCAGCGAAATTTGCTCTGACTGGTGGACAACAACCTTTATCATTTTTGCATATTCTCAGATAACGTGCCAGCGACTTCTGTTATAGTAAATTATACCATCTCAAACGCCGACCACTCGAAGCAGCTCATCTTCCACGTGGTCACAGATGGTGTGAATTACCGAGTGATGCAGGCCTGTTCCTTGCGAACAATTTCAAAGGGTTGACGATCGAAGTGCATAACGTGGATGATTTTGCTTGGTTGAATTCCCCCTATTCACTTGTGATGAAGCAGTTCCAAGATGCCGATGCACAGGGATACTACTTCACAGGTTTTCAAGATCCAAAGAATGAAGTGAAATTCCGGAATCCAAAGTACATCTCTTTACTGAATCACTTGCGTTTTTACATCTCAGAATTGTATCCCATGCTGGAGAAGGTGGTGTTTCTCAATGACGATGTGATAGTCCAGAAGGATCTAACGCCTCTCTTCTCCTTGGAATTGCACGAAAATGTGAATGGAGCGCTGTCGAGACGTGCTTTGAGGCATTTCACCGCTACTACAAAGTACCTTAATTTCTTTAGCCCAATCATAGGCTCCAAGTTCGATCCCCAAGCCTGCGAATGGGTGTTTGGGATGAATGTCTTCGATCTCATAGTGTGGAAGAAGGCTAACATGATGGCCTGGTATCACTACTGGTAGGAGCAAAATGCCGACCGAATGCTCTGGAAGCTGGGGACCCTTCCTCCCGGCCTTCTCTCATTTTACGGGCTGACTGAGCCGAATATTCGTGGGGCCACATAAGTTTTGAAGCAGATAATATTTGTGTTTTCAGTTCATCTTAGTAGGAATGGACTCGGATTAGGTACTACCCCACAGGATGCTGAGGAGACGAACGGGTGCGTGGCACCTCGTCATTGGTGGAGAACAGTGGGGCTTGCACTGATGTGACGGGGCTGTCAACGCACCACCATCACATCAGTGCAGGTCTGACCGGCTCTCCACCAATGATGAGGTGCCACGCACCCCGCCCGTCTCCTTAGCGAGCTCAGATTAGGTACTACCTGAGCTGTCCCGAGCTTAAGATAGGCCCCACATGGCACCTACATGTCACATTTGTATTGGTGAAGGGCACATTGTAAAAGGAGACCTGCCACGTCAGCAAGCCTGACCCAGTCATGTCATGCCTCCTCTCCCCCAATGCCACCACACCAAGTACTAGCCTCTCCTGGGACAAGCTCGGGTAATACCTAATCCACGCTCCTCCTCAGCGTCTTGGTGGGGGTAGTACTTAATCCCAGCCCAGGAATGACACTAGGAAAGGTATGGATGGCATATAAACATCACTGTGGTCCCATATATGCTTCAACGGTAGGAATCTCCCTACCCACCTCTTGCTTTAGTGCGGCCCACTCGAGTCTTGGATCCGGTTTATTTTTTGTCGCAGTGCCTAAAATGATCTCAGAAAATGGTTGGACGGAGTAGATTTCTCACAAACATTACGGTGGGCCCCAACTAGATTCCGCGCGCTGGAGATGCCTGTACCCAATCCGCTTTCATTTAACGCAGAGTTGTGTTTGTTTTTCGGCGAAAGGTGGTGTCACACTGCTTCGCATCCACGCTGGGCACGAATTAGGTGTTACCCCGGAACAGCTTAATGGGTGTTACCCCGTGCGGAACCCATATTGATGTATTTTTTATATATCCACACCGTCTATCCGTTTTTTCATATCATTTTAAGATGTGATCCAAAACCTTAAGAAGATACAAATCTCATATGGACCATACCATTAGAAACAGTGATGAATAACCATTAAAAACGTTTTGTGGGCCATAAAAGTTTTAGATCAATTTGATATTTGTATTTTAACTTAATTAAGACCTTCTTGAAATTATCAAGAGCTTGGATTTCAAATAAACATTACCAAAACCCTACGATGTACTCTTTGAATTTTTAATGGTGGAGCACTCAATCACACTGTTTCCAGTGGTATGGTCCACTTGAGATTTGGATCTGCATAATTTTTGGAACCTCATCCAAAAAATGGGTTGTAGAAACGGATGGACGGAGTGGATATACAAAATATCATCCATGTGGGCCATACGGTAGGGGTAACACAGGCGCGGATTTCCTGGGAAAGCCTCGCGCAGGAAGTTCCTGCACTGGGAACCACGTTAGGGGCCCACAATAATGTTTTTTGATAAATCCACCCCGTCCATCCGTTTTGGGAGCTCATTTTTAGAGGTGAAAAAAAAAATGAACCGGATCCAAGACTCAAGTGGGCCTCACTAAAGGAAAAGGTGGGTAGTTAAATTACTACTGTTGAAACGTTCCTGGGGTCCACAGTGATGTTTATACGACATCCATACCGTTCATAACGTCACTACTACTGGGATGAACTGGAAACACAAATATTATCCTGATTCGAAACTCCTGTGGCTCCACAAATATTTCAACTGTGGACGTTCAATCCTCACGTTTTCGGCTCATTTGAGTATTGGATCCGGTTCATTTTTGTTATAATATCCTAAAATGAGCTCCCAAAACGGATGGACGGGGTGGATTTATCAAAAAACATCCCTGTGGGCCCCAACTTGGTTCCCTTCGCAGGAAATCCGCGCCCGGGTAACGCCCACTAAGCTGTTCCCGGGATAACACCTAATTCGCGCCCGTCTACGCTAAAACCCTAGCTGCGCCTGGTGCGCAAATACGCACCGTCTATTCCTCTCGCTCGCCTCTCCTTCCCTTCTCCTCTTCTGCTATCTCGCGCGTTCACCATGGGAGAGGGCTGCTGTGGCAATTCCAATCCCAATCCCAATCCCAATCCCAATCCCAATCCCGAGCCTGATCCCACCTCTAAGTCCAAGCCTATCAAGGACGAAGCCTACCTCGCTTCCATCATCGAGAAACGTATCTGCCTCTTCAAAGCCATCAAGGCCCAGCAAATCGAAGAAAGGCAGAAAATTGGCGGAGAAACCATTAGGTAACATGTGTTGTTAGTGGTAATGTTGGCCTGGGGGGATTATCTCTAGCTCTAGCTCTAGCTCTAGCTCAGAGATACCGATAACTAGGGCTGAAAGTCGGGCGGGTTGGATCGGGTTGGTGCTCAACCCTAACCCAACCCAAGGTTCTTATACCTCAACCCTAACCCAATCCAATCCAACCTCGGGTTGGGAATTTTCAACCCAAGCCCAACCCAAGCGGGTTCGGCCGGGTTGATACATTGTTAACACAGACATTGAGGAAGAGAAAAAAACAATATCAGCTTGATCGAAAACTTTTGTGGCCCCAAGAAGTTTTTAATGGTAGCAGTTCAATCCCCATTGTTTTCGATGGTGGGGTCTACTTAAGCTTGATCTGTCTCATTTTTTGGCTCATGCTCTAAAATGATCTTTCCAAGTGGATGGACGTTGTTGATACAACACATACATTATGGTGGGGCCCACAGAACTTGATGAAGTCAATTCGTTTGACATAGACAGTGTTCTCTGGAGGCGGGAAGGGAATCAGATTGCCTAGTGAGTACACTAAGCGTACTAAGCTCTTAGGGGCCCACCGTGATTTAAGTATTTATCCACTCTGTCCATCCATCAAAAGATATAAGTTTAGGGCAGGAGACAAAAAATGAAGCATAATGAAATCTCAAGTGGGCTGCACCACATGAAAAGTGTAAACTGAATGTCTCCTGTTGAAAAATTCTTGGGGGCTAGCTTTTGATCAAGCTGATATTTGTGTATTCCCTTCATCCATGTCTATATGATCTTATGAAAAGGTTGGATGACAAAGAAATATCACTGTGGGGCTTGGGGAGGTTTCAAAGGTGGAAACCATTATTCCCACTGTGTTCCTGTGGCATGGTCCACTTGAGCTTTGAATATACTTCAATTTTAGGCTCAACTGCTAAAATGAGCTGTAACTATGGATGGATGGTGTGGATAGACCACATGCATTCACAGTGGGCCCAACATAGTTTACTCCTTACAATAAGAGTATGCAATTCGATTTTCCTCTGGAAGCGGAATCGGTGGAGAGCTGGACGTGGATTTCTTGCCAAAAAAAAACTTATGCCCATCCAGATTTGGTGTGGCCTTTGATGGGCCCATCTTGAGAAATGTATTTCATATCCACACCGCTGATCCGTTTTTTCATATCATTTAATAATGTTATCCAAAAAATTAAGCATATCCAAATTTTAGTGGACCACAACTAAAGCATAATAAAATTATAATTTACAAGTAACCTATATATAAATCGGGTTCGGGTTGGGTCGGGCAACCCGAGACCTCAACCCGAGCCCGACCCAAGATTCATCGGGTTAGTGTTTTTACAACCATAGCCCGAACCTGAACCCGAACCCGACCCATCTTGCTCGAGCCCGAC
Organism: Liriodendron chinense; assembly: GCA_003013855.2. Classification (NCBI taxonomy): domain Eukaryota; kingdom Viridiplantae; phylum Streptophyta; class Magnoliopsida; order Magnoliales; family Magnoliaceae; genus Liriodendron; species Liriodendron chinense. The sequence goes on along the minus strand of ML058484.1, from coordinate 227,663 downwards.
CCTAATGTCGAGTTGGTCACGAGTCGGTCGGGTTGGACCCGCCCGACTTTCAGCCCTACCGATAACACTGATGGTATCATAAATTCTAGGTATTGACGATGTGTCGCTAAATATCTCCAATCTATCGATATCTTTAATATTTTCAATTGTGTAAATTCCAGGAGTCGCCTGGATTACCAATGCATTGATACTGTCGGTGTATTGCCAATATTTTCGACTGTGTAAATTTCAGGTGTCGCTTGTATTGCCAATGTATTTGCAATATTTCGATAATATCACCAATATATCACAAAAATATGTATATTAAAAAAAATTCCCATCTAATATTTTTTTATGCGCGCATGGTTGTATGCAGCATTCAATTTGTTGATGATAATATTGATAATATCACGATATTATCATTATCGCAACATGGCAATATCGAGACCACAATCTTTCGTTTCTTTTCTAGTTGTCAACGATTTGTTAGGAAATGTCGTTTGTTGCCAATATTCTGAAATATCAACGGATGTTTGGATGGAAGATTAGAGGTTAGATGGATGGATGGATGGATGGGATGGATAAGATGGTTGGACTGATTTCTTACAACAACACATGCTTTTAGGCCCCCATTAAATAGAAACCTATTATGTATACATTTTTTGTGCAATTTTTTATTCCTAAATATGCAAATAGGTGTATTTTAGTAGCTCCCGAGGTTTCACTGAAAAATTCCATCATTTTTCGCATGTTTCCCCGCATTTCCAGTTATCAACGATATTATTGACGATATCGATATTGTTTACGTATCCTCGGCTAGCAAAACTTGCAGTGATACTGAAACTTCGAACATTGCTTACAAGTTGGTTTTTGTGTTTGGGTAACCTGTAAGTTAAGTTAGCAGGTAAGAAGTTGTAAATTCACACCAAGCAGAGCTTGAAGTAGGAAATCGTTCCAAAATCTAATTGACACATAAGAAAGCTTGTCACAAAGTATGTCATTTTGTTAAGCCCCATCTGGATGAATAGTTGAGCTGATTCTTAGGTTAAACTAATCATCTGGTGGGGCATAAAAGGGGGCCCATGTATTCAAAATACTTGTAATGTGGAATACTAACTTAGGGTAAGCAACAAGGAAACTGAACTTTTTTTATTTTCAATCCAAAATATGTTTACAATACTGCAAGGGAGAGAAACATACAAACAAATTACATCAACAAAAAGCATTTACTTAGGAATAAGCTTTCGAACTAAAAATTCAACAACTATTTAACAAGTAGGGATCAAATAGTTGGATAGTTAGAAACTGATTTCTAGCAAGTTGGAAATGATCTCAGTGCTTGAGAAATAAAGAGAAGATGCAGCTGGACAGGTAGAAATTAATTTCTAAAAAATAGCTGGAATTTTCTAGCAATTTGGAAATGATCTTAGCAGCTGAGAAATTAAGAGAAGATGCAGTCCTATGTCCAAGAGAACATGAGCATTCTTGTACAATAAAAGTTTCATATGCACACAAAAGTTAGAATCTTGATTGCTTATGGTCTACGTCCAAGAGAACATGAGCATTCTTGTACTATGTGTGTGTATGCGCACGCGCACGCAAGCACGCGTATGTATGTATATTTATTTTAGGTCACACACATATACATGTACGTATGTATGCATATTTATTTTAGGTGGCATGGCATATGCAAGACATGACATATATGTGATGATGACATATATCAGTGTGCATGTATGCATGTGTGCATCTGATATGATAATTATAAATCTCAAATTTCCATCGTATTTATTCTACTGCTTTTCTGATCTCAAGACTACAGTTAGCATCTTTACATTTCTATTTCTTTGCAGGATAACATTGCCAGATGGTGCAGTCAAGGAAGGCAAGAAATGGATATCATCACCTTTTGACATTGCCAAGGAAATATCCAAAAGTTTGGCTGCAAGTGCTTTGATATCTGAGGTGGGGATTATTTGGTTTTGGGCTTTCAATTCAAGACAGCGTTTTTATTTTCTTCTCATGGCAGCATTTCAATTGTATACCTCTTAGTGCAGTTTGGACCTTTGTCACAACCTTATTTTGGTCAAGCTGTTGTGTTGATCACTTGAAGAAGCTCTAGGCTTTCAATTTGAGGTTATGAAAACTTACCTTCCAATGTCATCCTGGGAGTTGATTCTTTCACTAGGTCTTACAGGCACAAAAACATCCACAGACGTGCCGGTACCAGCACAAATGAAAAAAGTCACATTTTGTTGGCACTATCACAAGTTGTTGAGCTGTGTTGGCCCACCATCATGTGTATGAGGTCCACTCAGACTACCAGGCGAGTGCTCCCATGGTAGGTCTAGAGCCCAAACATCTAGCTGATCCAAAAACTTAGGTGGGCCCCTTCCTGAGGGAACAGTTGGGAGAGGAACACTACCATTAAAATACATGGTAAGAACGAGAGCTGATCCACTCATGAATCATGATTTATTTTTTAAACTAAAAAAAGGATAAAAGAAGAAAATGATGAGGGAACTGTACCTCGCGCAAATGATCAATGGGAAGAAAAGCAATGGTTTAATGCACACTACCACCTAATCAGCACTCTTCGCTAGAAAAAAAAAATCACCTGTATATGATCCTCAGACTAGATTGTTGCTCCAACAGAAGTAATATGAAATCCTCTGTTTTCACAAGAGAGCGTTTTTAATTGTTCAAAATCATAAAACATTTCAGAAGAAGATCTGGAATGCCTCTAAATTTAGGAAAAGCCAAAAAGCCCATCCCACCCCCACCAAAAAAAAAAAAAAAAAAAAAAAAACCTTACCAGGTCTGGACATTTGGGTTGATTTCAGCCAAAACTTCCTGTCATTTCCATCAAAACAGACCAGAAACACCTGAAACTGACGGGAATGGGCTGGATTTCCTTCTGAAACTCAACAAGGGGTTTCCTGATTTCAGTGTGGGCACCATAAGTGGAATATATATATATATATATATATATATATATATATATATATATATATATATATATATATATATATATATATATGCGCTCGAGCTCATGGGAAGTTCCCATGAGGTCAAGTTGTGTGGGGCCCCACTGTGATGTGTATCAGACATCCACACTATGCATTTGGTGGGTCCCCTATTGGTTATGGGATATTCAAAAAATCAACTATATCCGGAGCTCAAGTAGGCCATACCAACTGAAACAGTGTAAAATCATGCCTACAACATCTAAAAGCACTTGTTGGGGCCCACCTGAGTTTTGGATATAGTTGAAACTTGGTGCGACCTCTTGTTTAAGTGGGACACGCACAATGGATGGGCTGGATTTCTCAACCACATCTCGGTCGATCCTATAAATGATCATAAAGGTTTCAATGGGTGGATATCCACTCTTAACTGTTTTCTATGGTGTAGACCAGCCAAGTCATGTATTGCCCTGAGTTTTAGGCCCATGGCCCACCACGGAATGGTGCATTTGACTGATGGTATGGATGCCCATCACACGTCACAATGGGGCCCACACAGCTCGACCTCATGGGAACTTCCCATGAGGTCGAGTGCATAGTACCTTATACATATCGAGAGCTGAAATTTTATTAGAAAGCCTGCCAAAGGACGGGAATAGAATACAACCCAAACTAAGGCAAAAACCAAGAAGAAAAATTAGCAGATTTTGCTGCTTTTACATAAGAGGCCCATTCCAACACAACAACTTTAACTGAGCAGATGACCTCTTCAACCAAAGAATCCTTGTTTTGGAAGCAGTAGGAGTTCTGAGCTTTCCAAATGAACCATAAGATTCCCATTGCGCACAACAAACAAATATTTGGAAGGATAAGGGAATTTTCTTTTGAAGATTATCTATAGTTAGCACCCTCTTCCTACTCACTAGCCAAACAAAAGCCGCAATCACTGGAGGAACCCCATTAGAGCAATAATCAAAAGGAAAGGCCCGAGAAGATGATGGTTTGGATATGAAGCTGTAAAAAGAATGCACTGAAAAAAAACCAGAGCTGTGGGCTTTCCAAATCATGGAGTATTCTTGATGAGGCAAAGGCAAGGCGAGCTTTCAAAGATCTAGGAGGTAAAGGAGCTCGTTGAATTCATCGTCCAATAAATTCCTTCAACAAGAAGCCCAGACGACGGACTCTCCCCTCATAGAGTAACAGCGATTGACAGCAATGAAATGATCCGGGTCGAGATTAGCTAGGCAGTGGATATAATTCTTGTAGCGGTTTGTCACCACACCAAATATCCACCCAAAAACGGATGTGATTCCCTCATCCCAAAGAAAAGGAAATACCTTAACAGAATAATAGATCAGTGGACACAGTCGCCTTCCAACTATGAGAGGCGCAATACAGAGGTGAGGATCTAATGCTCCAATCGCCCTGATGTGTACTGTATTTGGATACTAGAAGTTCCCTCCATAGCTTACCTGCCTTTGATCCGAACCTCCAATGCCACTTTCCAAGAAGAGCAACATTTATGAGGCTCAAATTTCTTTTTTGATAATCCAAAATATAAGCAGAATATTCTTTTTTGATAGGCACCATAAGCAGAATAATTTGTATCTTTCAGCCTAAAAACAACAAAATTGAGAACTTGGTGTTTTTAGATGATGGGCATAAATCATTTTTTTCTTTCAAAATGTCTCATAAAATGAACTGTCATGTCAGATTTGCAGAGGCCTACTTTTAATACTACACCCTGAAATTAACTAATGGTCCAGATTTAATCACAGTGGCGGTCTGCCTGAAGTGTTGATCATCCTGATTTTTGGGTTGGGGAATGGCCATGGTACGGGCGAATTGATTGGTTTGAATCGCTCCCACATGTGCTACATTTGCTCGCATGCAGGGTGGCTAAAGAAAATCCCTGTTTGTAAATCATGCCTGCGGCTGGGGCTCAATGTTTAAAGAGGCACAAGTTGGTTGGGGGCCTGCCACATTAGAACTTCACTAGCCATTTCCCCAGAAATGAATTTCGCACACGTGTTCCTGTAATCCAAATGGCTCCTTCGCTTAAAATACAATGAATGGTTCATATTCTGACTGGGCATTGCATCAATCATCAGGAGATGATGAACAATGGCCGTTATGCACATCGCATTCAAAGACTTGACGTAATGCCCTCATTCGCCTAGTTACTGTACTCCATTCGACTCTCCATTCGCTGCTGGTCACTGAATCTTCAAATAAAATATGGGATGTGACTTCTTCTCGCCTAGTTACTGTACTCCAGTTAACTGTCCATTCACTTCTGGTGTATCCTCTCTGGTTCTCTCATCTTTGGAATTTTTATTCTTCCCTGCAGTTTTTTTGATGAATGCTGAATTTTTTGAGTGGGAAGATGAAAGATGTAACAGGACCGATCAAGCCGAAAACAACTAACAACACTGACAGCAGTATTAATTTTCAAACCCTAAAGCCCAAACAGAAGAAACAGCACCATACAAACAAGCCTGAAAGAGAACCAGACACACGGCCTAATCTGTCACACACGGCCTAATCTATCTCAGATCTTCAATAACAAACTCAGTCTTGACCATGCTGGACTTGGCATTCCTCTCTGGTCCAAGTGGAGTCTTAGGAACTTTTATTCTTCCTCACAGTTGATGATAAACTTTTATTCTTTAGGAACTTTTGTTCCCGTGGACAATAGTCAAGTCGGAAGTATCAAATTAGTATCTGGGTTTGGTTTGTTCAAAATGTTAGAGTGTAATTGCAAAGTTCCCATGTTTCCTTCTCCATTTTCTTTTCTCTAATTTCCCTATCCTTCATTTGTTTATTTGTTGTTTCCTAGTATTCAGTTTCCAGTTGTCATTTCAGCTCTTTCAACTGACCTGGGCCACCAATACTTTGGTCCCTTTATGATTTATTGAACACCGGGCTGAGGTAATTCTTTTTTATTTATTTATTTTCTTGGTTCGGCCTAGTTCTGCTTTGTTATTTGTTAGATATCTTTTCTCGAGGCATGTGGTTCTATTAAACTACAGTTATCTTGATTACCATATATGTGTTGGGTTGAAGGATGTGTTGCATCAGGTAGTGATCGTGCTTTGGGACTTCACAGTTCATACAGTTTCTCCCTTTTTTATATTAGCTTGTGTGCTTCAGTAAATTTTGTTAATTTGTGGTTTAGTTTATATTATAAATACTTCTATTACTGCTAACATACACTCAGATTTCATTTGGTAAAGGTAAATGGGACTCTTTGGGACATGTCAAGACCATTAGAGGGAGACTGTGAACTGAAGTTGTTCACATTTGATACCAAAGAAGGGCGAGATACCTTTTGGCATTCTAGTGCTCACATCCTTGGACAGGTGAACTTATTTTAGAGATATGAACGACTTGCTCTTGTTGTTGATGTAATTTAAAGTAGTTCTTGGCCTTCATCCTTAACTGTGATCCCGAGAAGATGACACGTAACTTTTTTTTGGATGAAAAATTATGTAACAAATGCTAGCCCAGGTTCTGTACTTTGTATTTTGGGTCTATGAAAGATTATGACTCTTTTCTTGCTATGTAACAAATTAACAATGCTCTTTTCTTTATCATTGTTCACTTTTTATTTGCTTCTTTTTTTTTTTTCGTTCTTAGAATTTTCTCTATTTAACTGGAGTGGTGATATTTTAATGGCAGTCCCTTGAGATGGTGTATGGATGCAAGCTTTGCATTGGACCCTGTACCACTAGGGGGGAGGTAAAAAAATACAGCATGGTTATCTGCTTTTATTTTCGGTGATAATTAATTGTCTTTTATGATTGTTTGATTTCAAGTAGTGAACAAAAGAAAGAAAAAAAAAAGATTCCCTGTAGTGGGTAACTGGGTATGCAAGGTCCCCAGTATAATGTATTTATAGTTTAAACTGTAAATATATTGTATGGATGCAGTTGTTGTCAAAATCCTACGATTTGCGATTTACGATTTACGATATACGATTTTAGTCGAATCTTAAGCAAAACGATTTGAATCCCAACCTTGAATCCCTTTTTATATTAATCCTACGATTCTATGGTTTGAATCCTACTATTTACAATTCAAATTATCCTTGTTCTCTTCTATTTTAAGCTTCACTTGCCTTTCATTTTATGTTTTTTAAATTGGTGGGAGCTTTAAGAATCCTTTAGAAAAGGTAAATTATTCTTATTTGTTCTTTATAAGAGATTAAATGATATATAGTCTCTTCAACGTTAAATCATGAAGTTTTATTTTGTGATTTCTTACGTCTTAACTAGTCGAAACACCAAATTGAGGTATGATTTAACTGTAATGTTTTTATGGATGGTTATGATCATGCTGACTTATATGTATTATGGAATGACGTTTAGAAATCATCTTTTTTCATCAGTCTACAATATCGAAGGCCTCTTTTCCACCGTGATTCTAACATTCGAGAAAGGTAAAAAGAACATAAATTATTAAAGGACCCTTGTATTTTTTTAAGGAAGATTTCATGGAAGACAAAAAGTAAAGGAATAAGAATCCTTCAAAGGACCACCATTCTAACATGGTATTACTTAGTGCACATTGATGGCAAAGGGAAGATAGATGAGTTTTAAAGAAAAATTCTGATTTATTTATATTTTTCATATTTTTTTTTTTCAAAATTTTAAGAATTGTAAAAAATCTTAAAAATTTACGATACGATTTGCTATCCGATACGATTCAACCCCTACTTACGATTTACGATACGATAACAATTTTGACAACATTAAACGGATGTATGAATACAACATGAAATTGTGGAGCTGACCGCAAATAACTGGGTGAAGGCTATGGAAAGATAAAAGAACACAATACAATCACTTACTAAGGACCAGACCCTACTATCGATAGGAATGATTATTGAAACATGATTCATAAAGCCAACTCCAGATTGCTGGGACAATGCTATTACAGCAATGGCAATGATGAAGATGATATAAACACCATATAAAATACTTAGGAACTAAACATTATGATTCTGTCTATATTCGGACTTCTTTTAGTTCTTAATTCTTGTCCCTTAGTGTCATCCTCTTTAAAATAGTTTGGACAACAATAGGATTCCTGCATGTTGGAAGGACAACCATAGCCATACCTGTATTCAAGGCTTTTGGCAACTGCCAAGTTGCACAAATTTTCCATATTCACATTCCTGGCTTTCTATCGCTGTATCATGAGACCAAAAAAAGAAAAAAGAAAAAGAAAAAAAAACTGACTTCATTTGAACAAAGAGTTGGAGACATGTGGTTTTATTGAAGTGCGTGCTTCATAACTCATCCACATGCTTCAGTGAAAGCCTACCAATTTTGACCTGGGAAGCCACCTAGAAGAAGTTACTTTAGGTTTTATGTCCTTTAAATGGTGCCACTGTTCTTTGCTTTTGAACAGCTGTATTTTAACTATAGTTCACGGTGACTACCTTGTTATTGGTGCTAGTAGATGTCAATTAGGTTTTGCTTTTTTTTTTTTTTGGTTTTTTTGAAGGTTACCACTTTTATGAAGAAGAAGCCCAAAGGCTAAAAGAATACAAAAAAGGCCAAAAAGGAAATTACGAGCCCAAAAGGGCAATAAGGGCACAAGCATCCAAATCCTTAAAACCCAACGCCCAATCTATCACCATAGTTACCAACTTAACACCTTCCTGCTTAACTGATCCACTGAAGTCGCCTTATTCTCGAAGTTATTCTTCCCCCCAAATGATCCATAGAGTAGCCATCCCGACCAGTCTCCAAATAACTTTGCCATCTTTCTCAATCCTGCCGCCATGCAAGAGGAAAAAAACGAAGGAGAGAAGCCATCAATTAGGTTCTGCTTTGTTTGTTTGTTTTGCTTTTGTTTATTTTGTTGTTTGTTTCTTTTTGGAGCTTGCTCCTTCATTATATTTTAATTCATTCTTAAGAAAAAAGGGCTGTTTCAAGCATTTAAGAATTCTAGCAGGATGCTAAACTAGGACTAGTGCTTCATTAGAGGCTACCTTGAAGAAGTTATTACAAGGGTTATGTGCTTTGAACAGTGCCACTGCTCTTTGCTTTCGAACTGCTATGCTTTAAGCCTTTAACTAGATAGTTATCGTGGCCATGCTTGTCATTGGTGGTAATCATGCGGTTCAAGCCAACGATTTGGGAGACATTACACTCCTTAAAGGGCTGTTTCATGCATTGAAGAATTCTAGCTGGCTGGTCCATTTGAGCTAACAATTTGGCAGACATGATACTCCATAAAGGGCTGTTTTGTTTGAAGTATTCTAGCAGGCTTGAGGGAGGAAGGAGGGAGATACAATGATTCTGAACCTAAGGAGAGTGATTATGAACCTACGGCTGTCCTTCATAATTTTGCATTATAGCTGCGGCATGATTTGTTGCTACATGTTCTTCATACTTTATATGCGAATGGACGTGCTGATTAAAGATGTGGACACCATCTAGAATGATCTATTTTGTATTTATTTGCATATTTTCTATGAACCCACAGCTATCCCTTAGTAGTCAGTATAGCACATGCAATGCATGTGGAGAGAGGAATAGGGAGAGAGCTGAAGAGTGCGAAGGAGAGGGCATGTGGGTGACATGCAGGGAGGGAGCGAGTAAAATCTTTTGATGTGATTCATTAAAAAAATATCTTGAGGGAGGGAGTATAATCTTTTGATGTGATTCCTTTGAAAAAAAGGACGTGAATGCCCTTATTTATGTTCCAAATCGTCCTTTTAAAACTCAAAGTTCGCAACTCTCCGAAAACTAATTGGATGCGGAAAATTGTCCATAGCTACTCACGTTATGTATGGTAGAGATATGGAGACTGCCATTGTTATCATAGTTTTGCATTCTAGCTGTCGCATGATGTGTTACTACATGTTCATCATTCTTTATAAGTGAAAGGAAGTGCTGAAAGAAGTTGTGGACACCATCTGTAAATGACCTATTTGGTATTAATTCACATTTTTCTTTGTAGCTTGAAGTTCTATTGCTCCATAGTTATGTAGAATTGTTTCTATTGGTTGAACTTGCTTTGCATGGATGATTTGCTACAAATTAGTAGTTTAGGGCCTTCAGCTTGTGCTCCAGCAGGCTTATTGTGCACCTCTTTTGCGATATCTGAAATGATTCAATGCTTCTTATAGGGTTTCTACTATGATGCTTTCTATCAAGACCTGACCTTGAATGAGGAGCACTTCGGACAAATTCATTCGCAGGCAATGAAAGCTGTTGCGGTACTGTTTGCTTTCATTCTCTCTCTCCTTTAGGAATTTGGGTTTCATTCTCTTCTTATAAAGGAAAATAATTCGGTTATTTTATTTTATGTGTGTTTATAAATGCTCTCTCATAGTCTCAATTGAAGGGGAAAAAATCATTTAATCATTCACTAAGTTAGGAATTGTGTATGGGATAGATCCAGGGATCTGTGCTTCTCATTATGGTTCCTCAAATTTTGTAGCTTTAGATTTTCTATTCTTGTGCTTGCTTACACCGTTGAAAAAAAAATCATGTGTTTGCAAACAAGGCAAGGGTGATTTATAGCTTGTGGATATCCTCTTGCTTCATCTTAATTCTTATGGTCGGTTCATATGAGATAGTTTAGGAGTTCTGTTCACTATTTATTGCTTGAAAGGGTTACCAGTCTGCAAGTGTTCAAGGAAGCATTTTTTATGGTTGAGAACCTTCAGTAAATGACATGAAAACTAGCCACAATGGAGCACACACATCTTTGAAGCATTTTCTTCTGTTGGTTCTTGGCTATTAATTTCGCATGAACTTTAGTTTGAACGCATGAAACATACTTGACTTTCTGTTCAATCAGGATTTTAATAGTAGTCTTTTTTAAGTTTACTGGTTAATTATGCTTAGTTACACAGAATGTCTGCAAATTGTAGCAGCAACATTGCAAACAAGATTGGCCAAGTCAAAACTATAACTGCATGAGTTTCTTCTAGGGAAAATCATTCAAAGTAATTTACATAACATAGAGTTTTAGACTGAAGCTAAAACATTCTAATAACTATGTAACAAAGCGGACAATTCTTGGTAAAATCTTTCTATAAGCTGATTAGAGAATCTGTGAATGCTAGCAGGCAAGTTTTTTTTCATGCCTTTTGGTTCTACGGGGCACCTCCTAAGGTGGCATCTTTTGCTTGGTTGGTTGGGTGGAATTGAATATTGACGATTGATAAACTTCAGAAGAGGGCAATGATTCTTCCCAACATATGCTTTCTATGCATGAGCGATGGGGAGTCGATTGACCACATTTTCATTCATTGCCCCTATGCGCAGTACATATGGCATATGTTTTTTTTTTTTTTTTGAAAGGCTACTGAAATTTTATTAATGCAAAAGAGAGAAAAAACAGAGCTAGATCGCCGAGGTGGCGAACCAGCTACAGGCCCAGAAAAGGAAGGTTACAGCCCTTGAGCTTCTCAATGTTCGAGGCCCATCCAACAATTAAGGAGCTCGTGCGTTGGAGGTGAGATCTGCTGACTTTCTTTCATTGCGAAAACACCTGGCATTTCTTTCCTCCCAAACTGACCACCATATTGCAAGGAGGGCCATCCTCCACAGTAACGTCTTTTCTTTACCCAGCCTCGCCCCATGCCAAGCCCTTAAAAGATCGCCTGCTGAAGCTGGAAGAACCCACGACGTGCTGAAACGTCTCATAAAATCTGACCATAGCTTCCCAATAAACTGACAATGAACAAACAGATGATCGACCAATTCTCCGTCACCCATACAACACAAACAAATATTAGGAAGAACCATAGCTCGCTTCTGAAGGTTATCAACTGTCAAGACCCTATTACGACCAACCAGCCAGCCAAATGCTGCAATCTTTGGTTGGACATGATAATGCCAGACATACTTGGAGTTCGATTCTTCAGAAGTTGCAACAGAGCTGGAAAGACAATTGTAATAGGAGCGCACCGAGAAAGAACCTGATTTATGGCAGCACCAGATCATATCATTTGAAGATGAGATATCCGGGCGATACTGATGAATCAGATTCAATAGAGCAACAAATTCTTCCATCTCCTCTTCCCTCATATGCCTCCTACAAGGAGGATCCCAAACAACTTCTCCCGCTACGTAGACAAAACAGTTGGAGACAAATATAGACGGGTTTGGGGCTAATCGATAAATCCTCGGAAATTGAGTCTTCAACGGAGAATCTCCCACCCATACATGTTCCCAAAAATGAATCCTTTCACCATTACCGAGAGAAATGCCTTCCAAAAACAAAGATTTCACAGACATGACACCCTTCCATATGGCGGAGGCTCTATGTATGGAGGATTCTCTCGTCCACCATCCATCAGTTGTGCTACCATCTTTGGCTTGAATACCTCTTTCCAAAGCCTCCCATCTTCCTTCCCAAACCTCCAAAGCCACTTCCTTAGGAGCGCTCTATTCATAGTTTTAAGATCCTTAATACCGGCACCGCCTTCTTCATAGGGTTTGCATACCTCATTCCAATTTGTGAGGTGAAATTTCCTTTTATCCTTTATACCATGCCATAAGAAGTCACGTCGCAATCTATCAATCGTGGCCACAATCGACATCAGGCACTTGAAAAGCGACATGAAATGGAGCAGAAGATTCGAGAGGGCAGCCTTAATAAGCGTTATATGTCCCCCTAACGATAAGTAACGACTTTGCCATCTAGCAAGATAATATTGGAATCTCTCAACAACCTTATCCCAAAGGGATTTTGGCGGCGTGCTGATGCATAGGGGAAGACCCACAAAAGTCGAGGGAAGCTTCCCTACTTTGCAACCGAAATCGAAAGAATCCGCCAACATCTGTAACTTGATCTCCTCCAGGAACATTCCCATCATCGTGCTTTTTCCTAAATTCACCTTTAGACCCGAAATTGCATCGAAGCATCGGATGATTGTTTTCAAATTGTCGACCTTGGATCGCTCGGCGTCACAGAAAAAGGAGGGTATCATTTGCAAATAGGAGATGAGAAATTTGCTTCTCCATACCTTCAATCTTGATTCCACAAATGATACCTTATTCCTGACTATTGAACAACATTCTTGAAAGGGCCTCTATTATAATAACAAAGAGAAATGGGGATAGAGGATCGCCCTGCCTCAGACCTCTCGAGCTTCTGAAGTAACCCTTGGAGAAACCATTGAGGAGGACTGAGAACTGCGCCAAAGAGACACACTCCATGGTCCATTTTCTCCATTTCTCCCCAAACCATAGCCGCAACAACATATAATCAAGAAAACCCCAATCCACATGATCGTACGTTTCTAGGTCCAACTTGCATATAATACCCTTCTCTCTTGAAGCATTCATTGAGTCCAAACATTCGTGGGCTATAAGAGTGTTGTCAATAATTTGCCGACCTGGGATGAATGCACTTTGGTTGTTAGAAACTACACCCCCTACCACTCCTCGCAGCCAAGATGCTAATACTTTAGCCAAAATCTTATAGGGACCTCCGATTAAACTGATAGGTCTGAAGTCTTTTAAGGATCCCGCTCCTGAAAACTGCGGAATAAGCGCAATGAAGGACGCACCCATCTCGGATGAAAGACGACCCTTGGAAAAGAATTCAGCCATAAACTTTATAACATCTGTTTTAACCGTCTCCCAAAGACCCTTAAAAAACAGCAGAGGGAAACCATCCGGGCCATGGGCCTTTTCTAACCCCAATGAGTCCACAACTATCCTTACCTCTTCCTCTGAGAATGGCGCCTCAATTTTTAGAGTTTGATCGGGCGACAAACTTTTGAATTGGAGATAGTTTAACCTTGGTCTATTCCACCGCTCCCCCTGAAGAAGATTACTGTAGAGGCGAATGACTTCTTCCTCAATACTCTCTTTCTCTTCAATGTACTTCCCATCAACTAGGAGACTGCTTAGCTTATTGACCCGGGCTCGCACGCCAGCTGTCTTGTGAAAATACTTGAGTTCTTGTCTCCTTCTTTAATCCAAGTGCTTCGAGATCTTTGTCGCCATTTGATTTCATCTTTGAGAATCCTAGCCAAATAAGACTGAACAATCTGCACCCTGGTAACTTTGTCCTCTGAGCTGAGATCTTCATCTTCCGCTTTCAGATCTAATGCTTGAATTTAAGCAAGAATGAGATCCGTCTCCCTCTCCGTATTACCGAGAGCCTCCTTCTTCCAAACCTTGATTCTTTCTTTTAACATCTTTAATTTGCGACAGATCTTGTAACCTGCAAAACCGTCTCTAACGAAACCATTCCACCAGTCCTTGACATGTGGAGTGAAGCCATTGATCTGCAGCCAAGAGAGCTCGAACCTAAACGGTTTTGGACCCCAATTTTCTTCATCCATGACTAGGATCAGAGGACAGTGGTCAGATATAGGCTTCGGAAGAGCTCGTTGAACAATAAGAGGATGAGCTTCCATCCATTCTGGCGAAACCAAAAATTTATCTAACCTGGACATAACTGATTAGCTTGCCCATTCGACCAGGTAAACTTTCTTCCCTGCAACAGAAGATCTACAAGCTTGTGGAGGTCAATCCAATCAAAGAAAGCCCGCATACCTGAAGTGGTTCTTCCCCCATTAGATCTTTCAGCTGCAAACCTGGTGATATTAAAATCGCCTCCAATACACCATGGACCTGAAAATCTAGATTTGATTTCCGACAACTCTTCCCGAAACTCATTCCTTCTGTCATCAATGTTTGGCCCATACACAGCGGAAAAAAGCCAAGTGAAACCTGAACTGATCTCCTTCAGGACGACAGACTTTGATTACACCCCTCCCCACTCGTTGGACAGAGTCCAGATAGAAGAATCCCACGCCACCACGACACCCCCGACCTGCTGGTTGCATTTAAAGCTGCCCATTTTGCGTTTTGATTGTACCACAAGGTTCCCAGAAGCTTACTGTTGAAGCTTTGAACCTTATCTCCTGAAAGCACACCACATCCGCCTTCTTCTACATACATCCTTAATTTGTCTCCTCTTGGACTTGCTTCCCACTCCCCTTACGTTCCACGATAGAATCTTCATCGAACAACTGGTCTGCCCGTTTCTTCTACGTAACAAGCGCTGCCAGATCCTTTGTAGCAGCTGTAGAATTGCTCGACGGACTCACTAGTTCCCTGTTCCTGTGTGGCGATTTTAAAGGTCTCTTTGGCGAATTGGGGTCAGCCATAGCTCTCCCTTGAGATTCGACACATTGAAACAAGACTATATAATCTTCTGGACAATTGCCAAAGGATAGCTCAATCTGTTGTCCCACATGGCCCAACGCATCTCTAATCCACTTCTTCCTACAAATAGCCTCTGCCAACTCTGCCCATTTCTCCTCGAAATCTGACCTCTGCATCTGCAGATCCATCTGTCCTGGTTTGAAGGTTTGATTGTAGACTGCCACCACCTGAAGCGGTTTCGACCTCCAGCACTTCATTATCTTTATTTGCCATATCCTCGTAGGGAGAAGGATTCCCGTTCTTATCTTGAAATAGTGTGAGAAGATCCTGATCGAACGCTTTGCTGAGGTCAGATATATCTGTAGAAGAGATGTCCTTGTCACTCAATTTAGTAGAGGAATGCAAGTCATATTCACCTCTCAGGAGAAACCCTCCATCAAACGTTTTAGGGAAAAAGATTCGAATCTCTGTTGGACGAAAGGGGATCGTGAGCAAATGGATGTGAGGAAATGTTGAAAAGTGCGCGAGGAACTGCAAGATCTGAGTTCACACGCAATTCCATTTGAATCTCCTCCATTTGACGGCTGCAATCGCTTTTGCCGAAGTTGAGACAGTGTGTCGCAATGTCCCAAGACAAACCAGAGGGCGGTAAAAGCGTCAAAATCTCCGAAGCACGAGCCTGTTTACATTTCCGAGGCTCTCCAGCCATGCGGATGTGACGTACCTCCTGTACCTATTGGCCTGCTCCGAGCCTCAGAGGGTAAACCATCTGCCTCACTTGCCTTGCCACCTGTTGGTCCCGCCATAAAAGAAGGGTTGGATGAAGGGCATGGATTCATGGCACACGAAATGACTCTGAATAGCGAATGCACACGTGACAGAGGAGAGTTCCGCACATGCGATGCTATTTTCTCTCTCCTTGCATAACCCCTCCAATGGCTGGGACACCATGTGTCACGCTAACATTCGACAAATCCTGATACAAATCTTCTTTCCGTACACTCTCGCCATGCGTCTCTTCCAAAACTTGCTTCTCTGCAACGCCGTTATGAAACCCAATTAAATGTCGACACAGGAGGATGGACTTTGAGGACCTTCGTGTCCACTATCGTCCGCTGCTGCTGGCGGTACAGATGGCTCTGGCCTATCCTCTAACGGAAGTTCAATATGCTCTTGAAGAACCTTTATAGGTATCTTATCGATACTTAAGGAAATCGATTCAGGGACAGGATCCAATTTTTTCTTTCTGATTCGCAACCTAGCAAACCACAACTTGTCATTACTCATCATGCGGGGGTCGATCGAGATCACTGATCCAGTACAAGCTACCATTTCATTGAAGATATCATCCATCCACAATTCCATCAGGATATTCCAGAACTGATACCAGTGTTCCTCCCAGCCAAACACAGACCACTGTTCCCAACTGAGTTTTTAGCACTGTGTGATCTTGACAAATGTTGCAAACTGAATACACCAGATTCAAATGTTCCTGGGAACCCAGCGAAATTAAATACAAATTCTTATACAAACTCTTTACCACTACGTCTTTTTCTACGATTCCCCTGCAGTTTTGAGTTAGCCATCCCCGCAAATCGTCTTCCTTGAGATCTGTTTTAAGAGACACCACAAGACTAAAATGGAAGGACCTCTGTGACTCTTCCAAGACCTTCTTATGGATGCATATTTCAGGACCCTCATCGGTAGTAACCCTCTGCACCCAGGAGTCTGTTGGATCCTCCTCTTTTTGCACCTCTGTCCCTTGTTTTGGAGAGTTCAAAACTACCTCTTTAAACGATCTATGACCGACCATCTTCGAAGACACTACATCTTGTCTCTGCGACTTAGATTCTGATACACCTGTTGGAAAAACCTTTGAACCCTGTCCTTTGTTTACGACGATATTTGCCTTCCCCTTATTCTTCCCAAGTTCTTGCTCCGAGTTTTTCCTTTCTGGTCCGTACTGAGCTTTCTGCACTCGCAATTTGATACCTCCGAAACTTGCTCCGTTCAGCATCTGAATTGCCGTTTCAAGCTCCGACTCCGAACTCATCCGAACGAATGCAAAGCCCCGTAAGTTGTTGGTATTTCTTTTGCGTGGTATGACAACCTCCATGACTACTCCTGCGTGGCCGAACACCCTTTCGAAGTTGATCGGCTGCCATCCTGGTGGGAAACAGTCGATGAAAAGGGTCAGGTATTCCGACAGCTTCGGTTTGTGCCACCACGCTCTCCCATTGTCTCGTCTATTCTGTTTACGATAAACAGTTTCCCATTTTCCTGCCAATCAGTCTTCCTCGTGAACATCATTAGCAGATGAAGAATGCATCCCTGCCTTGTGAACATCATTAGCAGATAAAGAATGCATCCCTGCCTCACCTAAGAGTTTCTAGTTGAATAAACAAGAAGACTTGCAAATTAATTCCACATTCTATTATTGGATGGCATATGTTCGTAATGGTTTTTAATGTTCAGTGGATTATGCTGCAGTCAGTTATAGAGCTGTTTTTGGCTTGGCACGGCTGTCCTTGGCCATGGCCGCCAGTTTGGCACCTAGTGTACTGCTGGCTGTTATATGGAATATTTGGAGAGAGAGGAACAATCGGTGTTTCTGCAACAAACATCATCCGTAGGAAAAGATAGCGTGGCAATCTAAGAGAGATGTATTAGAATGGGTCTTTGGCTTAGGGGGGTGGATGGGAATGGAAATCTTTATGATGTCTCGTCTATGTTTGGATTGTGGGATGTATTTTTTGTGCTTCTATGACTGTCTTTGCAGCCATTGAATAAGATAGTTACCATTATCCTTAAAAAAGAAAAGAAAAAAAGAATAATCAAACAGTATAACATTTGATGCTTTTCAGAACAAAATTAGTTTTCAGAATTGTTTGTGTCGCAAGTTCATGAGTGTATATGTGTGTGCAAATATATGTACACGTACACACAGTCATTTAGGCACACATATGCACATCCAGCCGTGCTCGCACCCACAAAATATTTAATGTTTTAGTTGGGGTTTGTGTTCTTGTTTTTGTCCACGTAAGGTTTTATCAGGTTTTTGAATGCTTGGAACCTACCACGGATTATGGTGCGTAATATACATCAATTTTCAAGTGGCAAAACTAGGTTTCTGAGAGGGTTTTATTTGTTTCTTTTTTGCATTTGGTACTTAAATATGTAAAAATACAAAATATACTTAACTAATTGTACAAAGTACACTTCAGAACACAAAAAAGTAACTAGTGATTACATATGTTTATAGTAGATGGAGGGTGGCCTGTATATCTGACCGGGCTAGATTTAGTCCTAAGTCGAACGGAGTGAGCTAAAATATATTTCTGTAATCTTTGAGTAGCAAAGACTAGGGTAGGGGTAGGCGATGTCTTTTGAGCACGAGAGTAGTTTGAGTTCAACTCAGGCACTATCAATATGCGGCTGAGGTAGTAGACCAGCCTCTGATGGCCTGATTCGTCTTTTTAAGCAAGTACATACACATTACAGGAGCCACATATGACTTTTTGTGTTGTTATTTTCTTTTTGGCGTTTCTTGTTAGGCGCAGTTGCTTATTTTTATGCTTGATTTTATTGTTTCTCAATGTTGTACGTTTTGCAGGAAAAACAACCTTTTGAGCGTATTGAAGTATCAAGGGAGCAAGCTCTTGACATGTTCAAAGAAAATGATTTTAAGGCAAGTGGTTTGCATTCTCTACCTTGTGAATTGTGTGAAATATTCTACATCATGTTTTTGCTTCATCACCTTTTTTCATCATGTATATTTCCATCTTGACATTATTTGTATAGAAAAATGCTGTGTTCACATTCTTTTCTTTTTCTTTAATGTTTGGGAAAAGGTCCTAAATTCCTATTCAAAATTTGAGTGAATTGCATGTCTTTTTAGAATTTCAAAATTCAGATGGTTTATATTTTGTGATTTACAACTGCCCTATGCAGATCGAAATCATTAACGAGTTGCCAGAGGACAAAACCATCACTGTCTATAGATGTGGGCCTTTAGTAGATCTTTGTCGCGGACCACATATACCAAATACATCTTTTGTAAAAGCTTTTGCTTGCTTAAAGGTGATGAATCTTATGTCAAAATTGCACTGACTTTTCAAAAATTTAAAAGTGGTTATCTCATAATGTTAATCGATGAACGTACA
The DNA here is from genome assembly GCA_003013855.2 of Liriodendron chinense. Lineage (NCBI taxonomy): Eukaryota > Viridiplantae > Streptophyta > Magnoliopsida > Magnoliales > Magnoliaceae > Liriodendron > Liriodendron chinense. The sequence goes on along the minus strand of ML058484.1, from coordinate 208,400 downwards.
GGCTTCATCATCCTACTGGAGAGGTAAAAAAGAGCGTGAGACTCTGCAAAGAGTTTATGGGATATCTTTTCCAGACTCAAAACGTCTAAAGGTATTATTTCTCATATTGGTTCTGTAACTTCTATTGTAGTAAATAACATTTATTTCTTCCCATCTTGGAAATCAGTGTTGTATTTGATTATGAATATGCTCATTTTATTGTCAATACCATCAGCAAAGAGTTTATGGTAACTTATGAATTTTGCATAAAAAATTGCTTTAGTTATGGAAGTTTGTGATGCATCTCATGTTATACAAAATAATCTTTGATTGTTTGAAAATATGTTAGACAGGTGGATAATGTGGTATGGTTTCAATTGTATTACTAACTGTATTAGTAGAAAAATAGTTCATCAGATTGGCCTCGAGCAGATTCATCAGATTCGGAACTGGAAGTCTGCAATATAGCTTTTGAGAGAGAGAGAGGGAGGGGGGACCTGACTTCCAGACATCCAAACGACCCCTAAGCCTCAGGTGCATTTCTATGTGGATGTCAAAGTGGAGGAAAATACAATTTCATTGTTAAACTGGACAAGGAAAAAGGTGTTTGAATACATTAACTGGGATTTCCTTCGCTATATTCTTCGTTGTTTGGGTTTCGGGGTGAAATGGAGACAATGAATGTCAGAATGTCATTCACTTTGACAACAAAAATAAAAAATAAAAAAATGAATGTCACTGTCAGAATGTTAAAAGAGAAAAAAGGATCATCCCCAACTTTTGAGGAGGGAGGGAGAGAGACTTAGACGGTTTTGGGATGGGAACCCGACTTTCAGGCATCCAAATGACCCCTAAGTCTCAGGTGCATTTCTATTTGGATGTCAAAGTGGAGGCAAATACAATTTCATTGTTAAACTGGACTAGGAAAAAGGCGTGTGGCTATATGCTTCGTTGTTTGGGTTTCGGGGTGAAATGGAGACAATGAATGTCAGAATGTCAAAAGAGAAAGGATTATCCCCAACTTTTGCATTATGTGTCTCCAGGATTCAAGGTTTGTGGATCATTTGTTTATGCATTTTACCTTTGCTAGAGCAGTTTGGATCGTCTCTTCAATTTGTTCTAATGTAGCTGGGCGATGCCGGGATCAGCAAAAACTTTTTTCTTAGCTTGGCATGGGTGTGCTGGTGGCCCCAAAAGGAGGTTGTGGAGACTTTTGCTCCTTGTGTTTATGGTTGTTATGGGCCAAGCGCAATGAGAGAAGCTTTCAGAATTATCAGTGTTGCCTTGATGAGGTGTTAAGGAGGGCAAAATTGCTTTTGGTCGTTTGTAGTTTTGCTGTGAGGAATTCTCATCCTACTCTTTTAATAAACTTGGTGTTAATTCACAAAAAAAAAGGAAAAAGAAAAAAAGATCAGTGGCTCTCCTGAAGGCTTCTTTCGAGGATCTAGAGCATTTGGCAGGGGGACTCCTTCCCAATCTCTCTTTGTGGTTATAGCTGAAGCCTTGGGTAGAATGATAAATAAAATCACAAATACAGGTCTCATTAGTGGCTTTAGCCTGAACGATCTTTTGGGGGCCCATCTTCAATATGTGGACGACCGTCTTCTCTTCTTTGAAGTGAAGCAAGATCAGTTGACAAACATAACTGGGTTTTGGTGTGCTTGGAACCTGTTTTCAGTCAAAATTAATTTGTTTATTGCTATTTGGTGGCCATATTGGGGAGGTTTGGAGGGCTCTGGAGAGGTCAGATGTAAGGTCAGTAAATTGATGTGTTTTGCTCTTCCTTTGTGTGGGAAACTGCCTAAATATGTGTGGGATGTGGTAGTTGACAGAATGGAGTACAACTTTGCACTTGGAAACATAGGTACTTATCCTTGGGTGTCCTTATAACTCTATCAAGGCTACTCTTTCTAATATGCCTATGTATCATATGTCTATCTATAAATTCCAGTTAGTGTCATCAACAAAATTGAAAAGTGCCTATGTATCATATGTCTATCTATAAATTCCAGTTAGTGTCATCAACAAAATTGAAAAGCTTCATAGAGATGTTTGAAGAAAATCCATCTTGTAAGGTGGATTGAACTTTGGTGTCCTCAATCCGTAGGGGGAGTGGGTCTCAAAGATCTTAAAGCCATGAACCAAGCCCTTCTTGTAGAGTGGTTATGGAGCTTGGGAACTGAAGGAAACTCTTTCGAAGCAAGTAATTACGTCTAAATTTGGGGGTTCAGAATGGTGGTTGAATCACTCATGCCTCCTCTCCCTTTTTAGGGCATCTGGCATGTGGAAGGCAGTGAATGGTGGGGTGAGGAAATTTCTGGATGGGATTTCTTTCATGGTAGGTGATGGAATTGAGTGTGATTCTGGGAAGTTATCTGGGTTGGAGATTCTCCATTTTGCCTAGACTTCCTGAAACTCTATATGTCTCTGCTGACCAGCAGGCAATGATTGCTTAGTGCTTCAGTGCAGAGATAGGCAATATGATTTGGTTGCCCCACTTCTGTATGATCTCATGTAGGATGAGATTGCAGATTTTGTTACCACAGCAGACTGCATTGTTGCTTTTCAGCCTTCAACTGCTGTTGAAAGTTGGCGTCAGTTGTTGGAGAAATCCTATTACAACCACCTTTGCTCCAATTCCTTGGCAACCTCTCACAGTTCGGCAACTTAGATTTGGCACTTTTTGGCCCCTCTAGTGTTGTTGCTTCCAGGTGGCTTGTAGTGGAAAGAAATTCGTTGAAACAGACAATTCAAGGAAAAGGAATATGGTGATCACTAATGGGTGTATCATGTGACTTAAGGTTGCAAACCATTCATTTCTTTATCATTGTGACTTTGCTACCGTGATCTGGAGAGATCTTTTAGGGATGGTTGTATTCAGCCCTGTTGATGATCTGATTGCTGCTTGGGATAAAAAGGTGGGTTTTTTTTTTTTGTGTGTGTGCGCGCGGGGGGGGGGGGGGGGGGGGGGGGGGGGGGGATGGCAGCAAGAGTCAGTGTTCAATAAAGCTAAAAGTAGAGTTGTTTCTTGGGCAATCGGTACGATTGGGAAAAGCCATTGGCAGCATATCTTTATTGGTTGTGTTGTGGTCTTTGTGGAAAGAGTGTAATATTTTCATCTTCAACTGCAAAGCTGAAGCAACAGAGTCAGTGTTCAATAAAGTTAAGATTAGAGTTGTTTCTTGGGCAATTGGGATTTTTCTGTGTAAAAGGGATGGTCTCTCGGGTGTTGGGATAATGCTTTGTTTAATGAAGTGGGTGTGTGGGGCTGGCTTCTCGCCTCCCTACAGACTTTGTTTTCTCTCTTTTACCTGGTTTAATAAAATTTTTCCGTTGCCTTTAAAAAAAAAAGAATGAAAATCATTTGAGCTTGAGATTACCATTGACACCTTGTCTTTCTTGTTCTTGCTTTCCATTCCATGCAAGTTTAGATTCTGCAGCATTTAACTCGGCTAAACTTAAAAAATTATATTGGATGATCACGTTGCTTGTGGTCTACTTCTCTCTCTCTTTGGTCATGGAGTTTTTTCTAGTTGCCTTCTCTCTCATTTGATCTAGTCATCTTTTCTTTTTATGGTATTCTATTGAAGTTTTAAACTAACTGTTGCATCTCTGACACTGTTATCACCCATACAGGAATACCTGACCCTTCTTGAGGAAGCAAAGAAAAATGATCACAGAATTTTGGGGCAAAATCAAGAACTTTTCTTTTTTCATCATCTTAGGTAATGAGAATCAGAGCTCAAGTTTCTTGTGTGGTTCCAAATCTGGATTCGTGTGCCTGATCTGTTGATTTGCATTTTCCGTGATGTTTTAGCCCAGGAAGTTGTTTCTTCCTGCCACATGGGACAAGAATTTACAACAAGTTAATGGAGTTCATTCGAGCTCAATATAGGGAGAGAGGTTACCAAGAGGTTATTTTTGCCACAACCAGTTATCTGTTTGCAAAATAGATGTTATTGAGAGACTACAACTACTTGCCTTTTTTTTTTTTTGGCTTGCATTGGGTGCCACTGGCAGGTTTTGACACCAAACATATACAATATGCAACTCTGGGAAAAATCAGGTCATGCTGCAAATTACAAGGAGAACATGTTTGTATTTGAGGTGGGATTTTTCGTAGTTATGTTGGATGTTATTCCTTAAAGAGCAAATAAAACATATTAGCGATTTATCACCTTTGAAAAAAAAACATATTGTTGATTTTTCAGTTCTCATCTATCTTGTATAATAGTTAAAACCAAATCAGTTCTGATTCAATTAATTTTCTTCTTCTTCTTCTTTTTTTTTTTGCCTTCTTTTTTCTTTCCGTTTTCATTTTCTTTAAATTTAACCCATCTTACCTATATCAGAAAGATACTTATTAGCATTGCTCTCTAATGAGAAATTTCTATTTTTGTCATTTTATTTGCCACCTGGTCATTTTCCTTTAACTTTGCTATCATAACCGATCATGTTCTATGCAGATTGAGAAACAGGAATTTGGACTTAAGCCAATGAATTGTCCTGGGCACTGCTTGATGTTTGACAATAGAGTTCGATCGTATAGAGGTGAGATATTCTGTTTGCTTTGGTTAACTTCATCAATGATTTTTTTTTTGTGAATTAGCATTTACCCTAAATAGAATTCGATCTGATTGAACCTGGCTGCTCACAATTGCACAAAAGCAAATTTTGTTTTGAACGTTCGGTTAATTTCTTTATCTCCAGTTAGATTGTCTGTTCCCATAAAGTTAGTTGTCCCCTCCCTGATTCCGTTGTGGGTTTGAATTAGAGAGATATTATCATTAACTTGCAGGGATTTAGATTTGATAGGATGCAGCTCACCTTGTCTGATTTTGCACCTTGATATCTTTTACGGGTTTGTTTGAAACGGTCAGAGTAAGTTTGAATTTGCAAATGGCCTTTTGGAATTTTATTTTCATAAATAAGCCATTTCGAAAGCTTGAATGCTTCTATAATTAATGTTTGGCAAGCTAGTCAACGTGAATCAGCCTGTGGACTTTGTTCTCCTCCTGGGTTTTCTTAACAGAATCAGGCCGAGGGAAGGGGAGTACGGATTCATGGAAATGGTCCTTGGAAAGGAAACTGACTTTTTGCGTCAAGTCCTACTACTCTATCCCTGTGGGAGAAGTGGAGCAGCAGCCCCCCAAGGCCTTCACTGTGTTTATCTGGAGGATCCCTGATCCACCAAGGGTTTCAGTTAGTTGGTAGAGTCCTTACTATAACCACTTCCGGAGCAGAAGCTGGATTATTCCCAATGCTTCTGTTCTCTGCATTCAGGTATGACGAGACCATGGAACACCTCTTTATGCATTGCAGCTACTCATATGAGGTTTGGTGGCACTTCTTTGGTCTCTTTGAGATTGAGTGGGTGTTGCAAGTCATTATGGTTCTTTCTTCCAAGCATGGTAGGGAGGATGTGAAGGGAAAAAAAAGAAAGCTCTCTGGAGTCTGTCTATCTGCAGTGTTTTGGTTGATATGGAAAGCTAGAAATAAAGAGCCTTTTTTTACAAAGCCGAATTGTCCTAATGTTATTTGTAAGAGCTAGGAATAGGGTATGTTTTGGACTTACTGTCTCAAGTTCTTTTGGGGTTATAGTGGGGAGGACTCTTGATGTTTCTTGGGGGCCGTTCTCCTCCCATTTCCAGCTGGATGGTCTCGCATATCTGAGCCTTTTTGTTTGGTTTTGAGGGCCTTTTTGAATAAATTTTATTGGTTCGATTAAAAAAAAAAGAAAAAGAAAAAAGAAAAAAGAAAGTTAATGTGAATTAGTTTGGTCATTTGCTTATGAGGTGATTGGTTTTACTGAATTTCTTCTTATCTTCACGGCATCTCGATACAAAATAGGTATCTAGCTCTTTCTTTTTATTTTATTTTATTTTTTTATTTTGTAGTTTTGCCTTCCTTGATAGTTAGCAAATTCAGTTTATTACGGTCTTGACGGCCTACTCCTTCGACAGTGGTAATTGTGTGCGAGCCATCTTCACTAGCTTGCTTATTGGCTTGTTCGTCTTGAATTTCACTTGGTTCATTCTGTTTAGTTCATTTTCTCCCCCCCCCCCCCTTTTTGCTTTGAGCTTATGATATTTTTGGTTCGAGCTTATGATATTTTTGTTTCGTTTTTTCATTTTTATGAAGTGTCTGTTTTGCTGCATTCATTTGATTGTCGTGGGATGGTATTATAGAGTTGCCGCTTCGTTTGGCCGATTTTGGAGTTCTGCACAGGAATGAGCTTAGTGGTGCACTTACTGGGTTAACACGTGTGAGGAGGTTTCAACAGGTATTTTCTTTAGTTGTGATGGTGCATTCTTGTTTAAATTATTATTATTATTTTTTTTTCCAGTTTCCACACCAATGAACTCATTGCAACTATTTCTTGCTTTAGCTTGCTTTCCTTTTTGGTTAGTTGGCGCTTTTCATTTTTACCTCTAATGCTTCCGACTTATGTGCAATAATATTTTGTACATTTCCTTGCAGGATGATGCTCATATCTTTTGTAGGGAGAGCCAGGTGAGTTCAAGATTACCAATATGGAAAGACTCTTTTTATTTATTATTTATTTTTTGGGGATATAGATCTAATGTGAGTTACTAGTTATGTTTATGCCATGAAAGATAAATCCATTTATTCATGCTTCTTTGAAAAGCAGCACTGTTTTTTCAAAGTCTGTGTCCTCAATCAGGAACAATTCTAGGTTTAATGGTGCAAAACACTCAATAGTGGAATTAAACCTCTAGGGGTGAGGAAGAGAACAATGTGGTAATAAGGATGGTCTTCGTGAGTTTGTCATTATAACCTTATACCATGTTGTTATGAATCTTGTTTCACCAATCATTTTATCTAGTGATCTAACCTTAGTGAAGGATCCTTCATTTCCCTTCTCACCACCTCGATCCCCTCCCCCCCCCACACCACCAACCGTTTACTTCATTTGGATTTAGTGTTACATGTGGCCCACTGAATGGTACAGCTCAACCTTGAGCTATGTTTATGTGTGAGATGCATGTCTTTCATTAGGGGGAAACTTGGGAATTTTATTCCCAAACAAGGTGCTACTTGTGTTTCCATTTAGTGGCCTGGAAAGTGGAAACGGTGCTGAATAGCCAACCATTCCGCGTTATATCTAAACTGGGCCTTAGTTCTTCCTCATTTTCTTTTTAGGACCTTCGAACTTTATCAATTCCCTCTTCACCGAAGCATCTCATTGTTTTTTTTTTTATACTTTTTTATTTTTATTTTTTTATTAACTTCATCAAGCCATCTTAATATGCTCTTGATAATTTTATCCCCAATTCGGACTACTTCCAGGGTATGTTAGATGACCTCATTATTTTTTCTATGTTCACAGTTTTCTCACTTACCCATCTCTCCCATTGTTCATGTTGCTTTCTAATTGATACAAGCCCAAGGCCCAATTCATGCTGAACTTTGGACTATTCGGTGCTAGTTTTGATGATTTTGATGATTATTGTTGCTGGTTTTGATGATTATGGTTGTTGATTTTGAAGATTCTCTAAAGATTTTGGGGATGATTTGTTAGATATCTTGGGCTAAGGCATGGACAGGAGAGGTATGAGAGGTGACTGAGACAACCAAGGGCATCCAGGTGACCGATTGTATGGGAGATACGACTGAGGGTTTCAAGGTGACAATGATGACCGGCGACAACGAGAGGATGGTGATGACCGAGGGTATAGAAAATATGCTTGAGGTTGACGTTTGAAAGAGAAGGATTGGTGGGTCAGAGGAGTAGTAGATGATGCTAATCAACAAGGAAGCTGAATGATCTTTCAAAAAAAAAAAAAAAAAACAAACAAACAAGGAAGCTAAATGGAATCAAGGACTTTGGATTGGAAAATCAGGTGATAGGAGGAATTAGCGCGGGCTGGGTGGGTGGGGGGGACATAATGGAATCAAGGACTTTGGGTCCTACTGGAGGAATTCCCGACTCTGTTCGTGAATGATTTCCCGATGATTAGTTGTTGATAAACTCCTCGAGGGTTTTTGAGCAGGCAAGTGACGTAATGGAGGTGGTGATCCCTCACAACTGTGGCTCGACTTCTCCTCGTGAGCTTTACATTCGTCTGGATGAGAATGGAGGAGCTGTAGTTGGTGGTGGAGTTATTAGACGGAGAGAGATTCACTGGGAAGGAATTGTTGGAGAAGAAATCTAGATTCTCCCGAAAGTGATCAACAAGGAGGAGATCTCGAACGATGTGTTATAAGGGCTGTCTAGAGTAAAAGAGGGTGGTGGAGTGAAGCATAGAAGGAGAAAGGAAGCCCCAAGCAAGGGAAGTGGGGTCTTTCACGAGGTTAGTGGTAGAATGGTGGTAATCTTTTTGGATCGAAGGTTCTGTCGGGTTCAGGCTTCATAAAAAAAATTGATAACTCAGGAGCCATTAATATGGATCACGACGCCACCACGACAAACCTTTCGTTGAAAGAAAATTTTGAAGTATGAAAAAATGAGGTTTATGGGACTAGAGGGGTTGACTAGGGTGTCTGCTATTCTTAATGTGATCTATGCTCTTGATGTAAATGGCAGGGCATGCTTGTCTAAAGAAGAAAAGGGTCATTGCTCAAAGCTATCGTTAGCAACGATTGAAGGACGGAATTAAATGGAGGCAATGGTCTAGAGCAATTTGGTTGAAAGAAATGGGCACAAATATGCGTTTCTTCCACAATTTAGCTTCGGCGAGGCATTAGCTCCCTTTCAATGGACGGCTTAAGGTTTAGAGGGTAAGCCGCAGGTGTGCGAGGTGATTGTGAACTTCTATAAGCAATTACTTTCCAAGGATCATTGGAAATGACCAAAATTAGATAACCTCCCTTTTAATTCCCTACCAAATGAAGAGGCAAGCCTCTTGGATAAGCCAGTCAATGAAGTTGCAATTAAAGAAGCCGTCTTTAGTTTGAGGAGACATAAATTGCCGGGGCAGGATGTTTACCCCTTGGCGTTCTTCCAAGTGTTCTGGAATGTTTTAAAGACAGATATGATTGACTTAGTCAAAGATTTTTTTCCTCACAAGCTTGTTATCTTTGGAGTTAGCAGTGTCCTTTATAGCCTTAATTCCTGAAGTTGAAGCTGCGTATTGGTTAAAGGACATTTGACCCATAAGTCTGATTGGTTGCCCGTACAAGATTATTGCCATGATTCTTGGCTCTAGATTCTGGACATAGGTTCTATAATGTCAAAGAACTAGGGGACCTTTGTGCTTGGTAGACAAATTTGGACATTGCTCTTTATCGCCCATGAGTGCATAGACTCCAGAGTTAAAGAAGGGAAGGCCGAGGTTATTTCCAAGATGGTTATTTAAAAGGCCTATGACCATGAGGAGTGAAAATTCCTTGACTATCTATTGAAAAGGTTGGGATGTGGGACTAAGTGGAGAAAATTGATCCAGACGTATTAGATCTCCGACGTTCTCCATCCTTGTGAATGGTTCTCCTAAAGGGTATTTCAAGCCATCTAGAGGCTTACAAGTTACAGCAGGGGGATTCACTCTCCCCTTATCTCTTCTTGATCATTGTTTAGCCGTATGATAGCGAGAGGGCAAGAGGCTAACCTCATTTCTGGATTTGAGGTGGCAAGCACGGGACCTCAGGTTTCTCATCTTTAGTTTGCAGATGATACCATCATATTCTGTGAGGCAGGCACTGAAAAAGTGGACAATCTACGGAAAATGGTTTTATGTTTTAAGCTTAAGGTTAGTCTTTGGAAAAGGAAATTATTGAGCATTCATCCAAGTAGCGAAGAAGCCTGAAGACTAGCCTTGGAGTTAGGTTACAAGGTCAGATCGTTTTCCTTTACATATTTAGGGATTCCTTTGTGCATTGGAGTTAGGTTACAAGGTCAGATCGTTTTCCTTTACATATTTAGGGATTCCTTTGTGCATTGGAAAGCCTGCCAAGCATCTCTGGGGCAAGGTGATTGAGAGAATTGAGAGGAAGTTATTTAGCTGAAAGAACCACTATCTCTCTTTTAGGGGGCGTCTAACTCTTATAAAAGCTGCCTTTACCAATATGGCACTATATTTCACATCCTTATTTAAATGTTTTCAAGTTGTGTTGGGAATGTTAGAAAAACTAGGAGGGATTTCCTTTGGAGGGGATAAAGAAGTTGACAACAAATTCCTTCTCATCAAATGGGGGGAGGTGTGCTCATTGGTCCATCAAGGTGGTGTTGGTCTGAGGGAGATTTGAAGCATTAATCTTGCCCTTCTTTGCAAGTGGCTTTGGCTCTTTGGAACCGAAGAAGGGGGCCTATGGCACGGGGTTATTGATAGCAAATACGGTGTGCAGGATGGAGGCTGGGAGGTTAAAGAGTCTTCTCATTAACCGGACTTCTCACGTTTAGAAGTCGATTGCTTCAGTGAAGGTAGGGTTCAAAAAAGGCATATCTTTATAGATTGGAGATAGTACTAGAGTTGGATTTTGGGAAGAAATTGGTGTGGCGACATACCTTTCAACCAATTGTTTTCGGGTTTGGCTTGCTTGGTGCCTTCCAAAGATATCAAAGTAGCATAGTGCTTATGTTCTTATGGTTTCAATCCTATCTGGGTGCTACGGTGTAGGAGGGCCTTTTCAAACAGCGAGACAGAACAGTTCGTCAGATTATTGGACAGGTTGAAGACGACCCTTCCTCCATCCAGGGGGAATGACTCGATGGTGGGGCGGGTTCACATCTCGGGCTAGTTTACGGTAAAATCCTTTTATGCGGTGATTCGGTCACCGGAGCCACTTGTTGAGTGGGATCATACCTTTCATTTTTTATTTATGATGTTGCTACTAAGATTGCTGCTTTCACCTGGTTAGTGGGTAGAAACAAAGTCCTGACAATCGACAACCTTAAAAGGAGGTCAATGATTATTCTGAACACTTGCTCATTGTGTTTGCAAATGTTGAGTTGGTTAATCATTTGTTCATCCACTGCCCTTTCACTTATAAAGTTTGGATGCATTTCCTAGCTATTTTCGAGTTGTCTTGGGTTATGACTCTTAACTTGTGGATGCTTCTCTTTGGGCTTGGCATGGAGGGGTGGGGAAGAAAGGAAGGATTATTTGGTATCTTATCCTCCCCGCTTTATGGTGGGTTATTTGGGGGGAGAGAAATAGTTGATGCTTTCGAAACAGTTCTGGCTTGGAGGAGTCGATGGTGACCAAGGTCTAAGTGTTAGTGATTGAGTGGGCCTCTCTTTTGAAAGATGCAGTTGATTGTGAGTTTCTCTCTTTTTTCGAGTTGTAATTTGTGGCCTTTTCTCTTTGTATTATTTTCCTGTGTCGCTTGATTGCAGGTTTTCTAATAAATTTTTTATTATCCCTTAAAAAATGATTTCTTAGATGTTTTTTAGTTTTTTAGTCCATTAAAGCATGGCCAAATCTTTGTGGATAAGTTGTTGCTATTTAGTATCTTATTAGTATGATATGTAATCAATCTAATAGTTAGAAGATCTTAATTAAAGATTTAGGGAGATTTTAAGTTCTAGAAAAGGTTAGTTCTGGGAGGTAAGAGGGACATTTTTCGAGTTTTGTGAGGTTTTATTTAAACATTTGTGAGAAAAATGTAGTTTCGATTTCAATCAAATTGTTTATCCCTCCATTCCAATATTCTTGCAGCATGTTCTTCCTCCATTCTTGTTGTAGTTTGGGTATCGATATCTCATTTATTCAATAACGGAATTGCATCATTTTGGTATTAGAGAGGGTAGTCGGCAAGTTGACTTTGCATCTTCTCCTAATGGTTTTAAGAGGGAGTGGCACAAGGGTTTGCGCAAGTAGCCCAACTGATCCAAGCACTCATGGAGTAGATAGATCAACTTGGCCATATGGTAGATGATGTCACTAATCAAGCGAGAGCTTTGATGTGGAGGGAATCCAAAGATTGAAGTTGGAGCAGAGAGACACGTGGAAAAGTCCCCACAGTGATCCTATCCAAATGGTGAAGACATTGATGTCTGATTCTTTGATTGTCAGAGGAAATTTCAGAATTTCACGATCGTTTGCATGTAAATGTCTCTTTTAATTGGCTTAGGTGGAGAAGGTGCTTGAGTACAAAGAAATCACCGATCATCAGAAGGTTAAATTGGTAGTGAATAAGTATTTTGATTTGCACATTAGCATGGCGGGACAATCTTCAGGCGGAACAAATTTGTCAAGCTAAGGGGAAAGTAATTTCTCAAGAACAGAAGAAAAGAAATGATAAGAAAAGTTCTTACCCGTGACTTATGCATGAATGATGTCACAATCTTCATCAAAAGAACAAAGTGGTAAATGAATAAATTGTGGAATTTCATACCTTCACCTCATGGGCTAAATTTCGCTAGTAAAACCAGAAAATTTAGAAGATATCTTAATGGTTTTAATCTGGACATAAGTGATAAATGTTTGATGCTTACACACTTGCAATTGAAAACAGAGGAGATAATTAGCTAGGGACTTGAGAGATGATTTAAGGCCCCATGAGGACCGTCATCAACAATGGGTAGCAAGCGACATCCTCATGTAAAGCGACTAAGGACCTTCCATTGGCCAAGGAATGGTAGGGTCACGTCAATAATGAATGCAAACCCCAACATGGGGGGGAGGTGGTTATGGACGAGGTATTATCACACCCAAGATGCTGCAAAGTAACACTTGTTCACATGCTTAACATATGGGCGGCTGGGACATTGTGCTCTGGAATGTCCTTCGCGCTAATTTGGAATAAAGGTGCATTTGGCCATTGAAGGAGATTATGTTGAAGACACACGTGTGAATGCAAAAATAAAACATGAGAATGACAAACATGCATGTGATGATAAGGTAGTGGGCGGTGCTATTGATGCCTCAAGTTCTTAATGAGGGGCTACGGTTGGAACACAATTTTTTCGTACCACCTGCATGACTAGTGGTAAGATATGCATGATTTGATAAAGGGGAAGAAGTGAGAAAAGTTTCACAAGGAAGGTGGATAAGTTGAAATTGTAAGAGCACAAGCATCCAAGTCCATGTAGATTCATTGGTTTAAGAAAAAGGGGGGTGAAGTGTGTTAAATCTAGTGGCTTGGCTTGGGATTTTATTGGATCTAAAGTATAGGGATGGCTTGTGGTGTGATGTAGTTCCTATGGATGTGTGCTGCATTTTGCTGGGGGGACCATTGTCATGGGACCGATATATGGTGCATTTGGCTTGGGCTAACATTGATAACTTTGTTAAGGATGGTGTTAACATCACGTTGCACCTGATGAAGCAGCTTTTTGATAAAGAGGAGGGGTAGAAGTCATTTGATGTACAAAAGTTCGTGAGTCTTGCACCTGAATTTGTTACTGGCTTGCTTTGCTTCACGCTTCATGCAACTACAAAGCAAGTTATAGCTATGGGAACTTGAAATCTAAGGTGTTTCTGTTTCTTTCCCCCATCTCTCCCTTTCCATAAAAACCCTATCCCTTTTCCTCCTTTTTCAATATTTTTTCCTCCTCTTTCTTTTACCTTTTCTTGTCCTAATCGTACCCATTCCCGAAAACTCATTAAATCCCTAACCCTATTCCTAATCCTATCCACACCCATCCTTAAATCCAAAAAGAAAAAAAGAAAAAAAAAAAACGGAAAAAAAGAAACCATTCCTCGAAATCCATAAAAAAAACCTCTACTCTCATAAGCCCTTAGATACAAGATCTAAACCTAAATTCCAGCCAATGTTTTAATTTGGAGATGTTATCAATAGGAAGATTCATATGCTTTGTACAATACATCTCTATTCGCATGCGGACTCGCTTAATGCTGCTTTGTAGCTCTATTCATACATGGGCTTCCATGCTCATTATTACCATCCACATCCATCACCCGATTCTTGCCCTACTTATCTTGACTACGACGACTAGGCTTCGTATCACCCCAAGTTGTACCTGTCTTCCTATGTGTCTTGTGGCAATCCCTACAACACTCTTCTCATTATTAAAAATAACAACTATATGTTAGGTACTCAGGAGCACTCTATTGTAAGGAAAGATCAGCGGAAGTGTAGAGGGTTCAACAGATGTAGGAGTTGAAGTAAGAGAAATCAAGAAGGATATGAGAGCACCTAGGGAAGAGATTACAAAAGGTGTCAAGGAAATCTTGAAGGAGATCAAAACTTGCTTCAAATCATTTGGTCAAACAGGGAAAACACTATGGATCTCAATCTGTTGTATCCAAAGATCCCAAGAAAGACATTCGCAGAAAGCGTGGTGATCCAAGAGGAATCCACCGTTGGATTGCTCTATTGATCCAACAATGGATTTGCTGATAGATCAACAACCAAATCGATGAAAGTTCCAATTAAATCAGAAGATCAGTTGGTGGATGACGAGATAAAAGGAGGTGGATTGATACATTTGGGTGATTCCATGTATATATTGGTTGAGAATGTGAGATGAATGAGATGGACGCATTGGTCTGATCTCAATGTCGACTGGAGAGCACATATTAGAGGCCAAGGATGACAAGGCTGAATTTGTGCCAATTGGGGCCAAGATGATGCCAAGATATGCAATGAAACATCCGACGCAATGGAATCCACTATTACAAAGTGGTGGAAGTCGACGGCGTCATCTGGGACATCAAGAGGAGATGGCTTGTATTTTTATGCCGTATCATACACAAGCTGCTAATTAGGTGTGTTTGTAGGCTTTCACCATCAATTGCTGTTGAACACGAAGAAGACACGATATGAATAGGGATCTTTGCAGGAGATGGATGCTATCGATTTTAGCTTGATGCCAGGTTGTTCTTGAAGTTGAGGGAATTGATGCAACCAGAAGGCCACACAAGCTGGTTGATCAAAGATTTGACCAATCCAATTATTTAGATTGTCTAGATTAATGATCAGATCAGATCCATGGTCTGATGATAAATTTGATGAGATTCAGCATCCAGCTTGTGCTGTCTGGCCTTTGGGATCAATTGAACGGTCATTGAATTTATAGGATTTGTTTGTTTTAGTTAGTTTTTAGGGTTAGATTTGAATAAATTTTTCTTTTGTATTTCCGTCATTTTTGGTGGGCCACTGTGCATCCAACCATGTCAGAATGACATTAAATTGGACCCGTTTGATAGCCTGTTGAGTTAGCTTTCAAATGAGCCCGAGGTCAGGGAATTCAGTGCCTTTTGTATTAATCATGGCCAAGATTCATGGGCATTTTTATCATTTCTTATTATATTTGGGTTTTTGCTAGTTATTCAAGTTTATATAAAGGACCTTCTTGTAACAATTTATTATGATATTTGGAATTAAAAGGAAAAAAAGTAAAGAAACCTGGCTTCTTCCTGTGGTTCCTTTTAGTAGAAGAGGGGGTTGTGCTCACTAGCTCCTGGCTAGTAGATTGTTGCGGTTTTCCCACAATCTTTATTTCTTCTGAAATTCCTTGATCCATTTGCATCCTGTGTTGCATCAGTGTCTGATAGTTGTTGAATAATAATTTTCCCAAATTTCTTTCACATGCGATGATCATATGACTGTCAAGAGGCAAATCTTCACTTCATCCTCCCAGTTCTAGTTCTATTGGAAACTTTCCATCCATCTCTCACAATATAGCTAAGATAGTTTGTGAGTTCGTATGGTGCACAAACAGTCAAACTGCCTTCAAATGGCTTATGTAACACAGTAACATTTCCTTTAATGCTAAAACTCTAAATCTGTGATCTTACTATGATGTGTTTATAGTTTTCCATAAAGAGAGAATTTTTAGTCAACTGTGATTGCTTTGGTCATGGTATTAGTATTTTCTTTTTTGGGATGACTTTTTATATGAATTATCTATTCACATACCTCTGACAGTTTAGTGACTTTTCCCCCCTTCATTTCAACATGTTCAGTTCTTGCATGATGTATTGGATATCTCAACATGTGTACAACACTGTGATTATCTAACTTGATAGTGTTCCTTTATGTATTTCGATATATATTTTGACTTTTCAACACCAATACCTTCCATAGGTGCAAGCTTTCTTCTGAGCTAGGTGTATCAATAATTTTCTACTTCCTATTAACCAAACAAATGAAGCTCTATCCTGAGAAGATACATAACTTTGACAGGGAGCATGTGCCATCAGGGTTGCTGGTCCATTTTGCATTTACACAGGAGAATGTTTTGTACCTGATTGCCTTATGCAGAACATCCCATCAACTTTTGTTATTTAACTTGGAAACAACTTATTTTCATTTGATTGAACCAGCGGTTAGAGCATTCTTCTACCTTCTGCCCATCTCTTCTAGTATTTTTATTGGTTCATGTTAATACTTACCTTTGTGTCTTCCCCAAATAGACTAGAATGGCTCCTTTTGCTAATATCCCTTGCATCGTATAATTGTTTTATTCTCATGTCCTCTTTATTGATTTACATATTTGTTTTCTATTGGTTAACGGTGTTTAATATTTTATATCCTTTTAATTATTCTAAGGGGCTATTTGTTTCTTCAATATTTTCAGATAAAAGATGAAGTAACGAGTGTCTTAGAATTTATAGATTATGCATATAAAGTATTTGGGTTCACATACGAGCTGGAGCTATCAACGGTATGCTATTTTATCTGGTTTTTAGATTTCTTTCATTTTCATGTGAAAAAAGTTGAGTTGTTAAGTTCGATTATAAAATTATAAATATATGAGATGCTTATTGCAACTTCCGACTTGACCACTTGGAGCACTCAGAATCCCCCCCCAAATGCCAATTGTGCTAGTTTGGTGTATGAGAGATTTCTTGTGTGTCAGGGTTGGACAGAGAAATACCAAAAAATAAACCAACAAATGCTCTGATTTTGTACTCCATGCAGTTAGTTTTAAGAAAATCAACATCCAAGTCCTAAACAAGTCAGGAAAATGATTGAAGAGACTTTTAAGGCATTTATAGCCACACCTGCAAAAACCATAACAAAATGGCAACCATACCTAATATTGTAACTACAATTTTATCCAAAAAATTATGTAGAGACAAAGTGATTTTGTTCTAGATTACTGCACCAAAACATCATCATTGTCATCATAATCGTTATTATCATTATCAACATCTTAGCCTTTCCCTCAGCAATTTGGGGCAGGCTTTTAAATGGTAGATTGGAAAAAAGGTTTGTATGATTGACTGCCCACCAGATATCACCTTCCTCTGTTACTTTGACTCTTGGAACAGGCCATGGAAGAGCCTCAGATTGACACCACTCATTTGCCAGCATGGTGCCACCCAGTATTAACCCTTGGTTCAATTATTACTTGCTCAATCCAAAGGGCAACGCGAAGGGTGAGCTAGCAAAGTAAGGTCATGGAGGGGCAGCTGCAGGAAAAACTTCTGAACTTTTTTGTTTTTTGGAAGGTGCAAACTTCTAAACATGAAGCATTCACACTCATGAAATATCATGCTTGAGTAGGCTGCTGCACAAAATAGCGTGATAGGTCATGCCTGAAGGCCAACATTATAAGACTGAAATCCTGCGTTGTAATCCCATGCTATGTATCCAGAGTTGGGCTTGAACTCCCTAATTTATTCAACGTAATGTCACTGGAGGTATGACCCAGCCCATTAAGTCCAGGAGTGTATCATTGGTGGAAGGGACAAGATGACCAGTGCATGCCTAGTGGCAGACAATTAGGTTCATCCCAAGGTCCAAGATCTTCACCAAAATATATCTTTTCTTAGTAATTTGTCCCATATGTGCATTCCTCTCATTTCATTGCTTTTTGTTTAACTTCATAAAAAATATAGCTTTTGTGGATTCAAGTGCTATATTTTGAAATGAAGTGATTTCGTGTAAATAACTTCTTGGAGATGTAGCTCTAGTTTTCTCCTGTTGACCTCAATACTTCTACTTACTAATGAAGACGTAAAGTCAATAAATAAGTCACTATTTCTGTGTATGTATTTAAAATGATGCATTTACTCGTTGACACATTTACTAGTTTCTAAGCTTTTTTGTCATTAAGTGAAGTTTGTTGAAGAGGAAATTGTGACACTTTCTTGGGTATTTATCATAAAAAAAGAAAACATTGGCTCTTCATCCACATACTAGCTAATGGTTTTGGATGTTAACTGTTGAGTGCATTTTATGGTCAAGGTGTTCAGTAATGGTAACAGTGGCCGTATCAGCTACCACTGCTAGCGTTATCATAGGGGCTGTAATGGCTGTTATAGCCTTTTCTTCAAAAAAAAAAAAAACCCTATATTTGCCATTTTTCCGTAATGGCCATTACGGCCCCATAATGTGTAACAGAGCCCACTGTTACCATTATGCAACTGTTTTTGTATACCTTGTTTATGGCGCACCTTCCAATTATTCTTGAGTATAATGGAGTTCTATTTCATTCCTTCTAATTAGTGAACAAAACCTATGGGATATTTGGTACCAATGGAAGAGTTCGGTTTCTCAATTCTCTACTTTAAATAAATTCTTCTTTTACCTCTAGCGGCCGGAGAAATACTTGGGAGATATAGCAACATGGGAAAAGGCTGAGGCTGCTCTGTCGGAGGCATTGAATGAGTTTGGGAAGCCGTGGCAGGTAATTGTGAACTTATTCTTCTCTCGAACCATTTGTTACTGTTGGCATTCTTCTTTTGATTTCTCTTGTTTCACTTTGGTATTGTCTGTTTGAGGATGCCACGAATTCAATATCAGAATAAGGGATACTGGATGTGTTCTTTCGTAGCCTCCACAAATACTATGTTGATTTTGTTTTGGCTTCTTGTATTTGTTGTTTGAGCACTAGAAGCCGACAATTAATGCTTGCCTCCTTTACGATTCTTACAGGCAATAGATGTGTCCTTTGAGTCTTTTTGTATGTGCAGCATGAAAAACAAGCACTCTAAATTGATCTTACATATTAGCAATTCATCTAAAAGAAATGATCTTAGTGGACACATGGTATCATGCCTTATTTTATTTTCAAGTATGATCTGATTTTGTTGGGCATTTTTCTTTTTACTCATATTATATCTATGTTTTAAATAGCCTATGCTATGTAGCATAGTTTAGCCCTAATGCCACGTAGCTCATGAATATAGCTTAAGTCATATGTAGCCTACTTCATATGCTAATTTTGCATACTCTACAAGCTACACGCTACATAGCCCATGGTACACGCTATGTAGCTTGCACTCCAAGTTATTTTTCACTAAAACATTAAAATCAATTAATATTTTCAATGATTTATTACATTTTTCATTTTTTTAATAAAAAATAGCTAATCTTTTCAATGATTTTAATAAAATAATATAAGAGAGTATTAAATAAGTTAGGTTGCTCTTTCGTTACCTTTATACTTAATCATTGACTATTTTTCCTATCATTTGAGGTTGTGTTTGGTTGCACCAAATGTCATTATTAATTAGACTAGTTTGGTACAAATATTATAAAATTTCATGATATTTGGCACAACCAAGCACAAACTTAATTAAAAATCTAGAAGCATCATGTAGATTATGCTACACGTTATGTCTGTTAAACTTCATGCTTTAGAGGTGTGCATGTATGTTGCACGCTATTCACTAATCGCTATGTAAAGTACTGTATTATATATACTCTTATGATTGTCTTCTTTTCCATTTCGTGTC
This sequence comes from Liriodendron chinense, assembly GCA_003013855.2. Classification (NCBI taxonomy): domain Eukaryota; kingdom Viridiplantae; phylum Streptophyta; class Magnoliopsida; order Magnoliales; family Magnoliaceae; genus Liriodendron; species Liriodendron chinense. The sequence continues at coordinate 188,865 of ML058484.1, read as the reverse complement.
TTTGATTGTTTAATATGACAGAGGCCATTTAATGTTTTCTTAGATGTGCCTAGCGTTTATTATTCTTTTGCCGCCTTTATTGCAGCATCCAACGACATTAAACTTGGGGCTTTAGTTTCTTAAGTAACCATCTATGCTCTTTTGTTTCTCTTCCCAGTTACTGTTGTCATAGTTTCTTCTTAACATGATAAATCTACACATCTTGCGGTAATGCATGCAACTTCCAACAAAAATGATTGGAACACCCTGAATCTTTTCGTCTTTGAGTCTCTGGGTGACTATATCATTAATTTTCGGCATAATGCTATCTAATTTTTTTTCCTCGTGGTACAAACTAACAAAATGGAGTATGGTGGTTTAGAGCAGCATTCTAGCTTTTAGGATGGTAATGAAAATAATTGTTAATGTTTATTTATTATTATTATTATTATTATTATTTCGTGAATTGAGTCTAGAATATCGCCACACTTCTTTTTATTGTATGGAAGACTCGGCTCTGTTATGCATCTTGAGTATTTAATGGGCTAGCTATAGTTAACTGATTAGGAGTTCATCCAATTCATTCTTGAGTTTGCATTTCATAGTTCGGTCATACCAAATTTCACAAATAGATGACAATGATGACCGAACTATGAAATGCAAACTCAATATGTCAAATTTACCAGTTTACTATATGTCACTTTTCAAATGCCCAAGGTCGGATGTAAATGTTTTGGAAAAGCGAAGAAGGGACTTTTTGTTGAAAGGATCGGAAGAGAAACACAAATTTCACCTTATGAAATGGGAGGATGTATGTAAACCGCAGTGCCAAGGTGGAGCAGGCCTCATGACGCTGGAGGAGATGAATCAAGCGTTGCTCGGGAAATGAGTGTGGATGTTTGGTGTAGAGGAGGATGCTAGGTGGAGGGTGATGTTAGAAAGAAATACGGGTTGATGACTCTGGGTGGTGGACCAAACCATCTTTGTTGTATTAAGCTTCTTCTAATGCCCCGGTTTTCGTTACTTGGGTGTTGAGCCCGAGTTCTGAAAACCCGGGTGTAAACATTCAAAGATGGCCCACTTTACAGTATACATTTTTTTCTCTTTAAATTGTAATGGAAGCAGATCAAGGCATGCAACGTCCAACATATATTAAATTGTACAAATGGCGCTCATAGGGCTTATACAAATCAAACGTCTCTAAATTTAGCTAATTTATAGAAATACAACAGAAATGAAACTATAACTAACTTAAAGCTGTCGGGTTCATCCAACTCCTCATCCTTGCAACCTGTACCAATTGATATGATTCGATAGCGTCAAAACACTATTATAGTGAGGTAAAACCCCCCCGAGATTACCAGGAATGATAATAGTTAAGTAAAGATCAACTAAAGATAATGTATTAAACATTAAGCAATTAATAGAATTTCAAAAGAATGACATTTAAGATGATCAAATATAACATTTCATCCATATTACAAATATCAACAACAAATTATAACATTCAACTCATGCATTCCAACTTTAATCTTGTTTACATGCATGTATGCATGCACATGTTCATCAGCCGGGGATGAACATCCAGCTGACGAATTTCAAACCGATAGTAACATGTCTTGTCACCAATGTTACCCGCAATGCAATGCAAATCAAACCGATAGTAATGTGGCTCGTCACCAACATTACCCGCAAATGCCATGTATGCATGATTAGCCAACCTTTATTAGTCTGATTTATAAAACAAACAATTAAAAGCTCACGGTCACTATGGGGGGTGCGCGCAACCCAGCATAAGCCGACGGCTCGGGCATAGCATCCCATAACACCATCCCCGGCCCATGAGACGTCAAACATAAGAGTTTTATATCACTCGAACCATAAATCTCTACATCAATAGCCATTTATTCTACAAGTATGACTTGTACCTTAAATTCATATTAAATTTCTAACAAAAGGATTTTCTCCCCAAACAAAGCCACTTGGCAACAAGTTCATGTATGGACACTAACAAATAGATCTTCTCAACAAAAGCCACATGTACAACCCATCCTCCAAATGTATCCAACACCATCCCAACCAAACTTTCAATCATAATCATATCCATTCAATTTCAAATTAATATCAAGGAATTCAATTGAAAGTAACTAGCATGTAGATTGGTGTCAATTAGTAACTAAGCATCATATAGTTAATGAAAGGTATTCAACTCAAATTATTCGATGCAAACATTTTATCAAGAGATTCATTCATCATAGTAAATTGAAAAGAAATGCTAAAAAAGGAGTACGCAACGCAATAAATTCAAGGGAAAGCTTGAAGGGTGAGAACCTCACCTTAAAGTATGACTTCTCTTCTAAGTTGATTAGAATGCAAGCACGTCTTAAACACGAGTCCTAACCCCATAACTTGAATTGCACTTGAGTTGCCTTGAATTGCCTTGGTTCAAAGATAGCTCAATAGCTGGAAGTCTAAAAATAAAAATTAGATAAAACAACCATCCTTAGTTACAATTAGATTTATCTTCAATCCACTTGAGTTAGAATTTTAAAAGAGTATTATAAATTGACTCCCCTCAACCTAATTAACTCGGATTAAATCAAAACAATTTGACCCCAAACTACTGGAATAAAGAAACTACACCTAGAACATACCAATTTTATATCTAAAGAACCATTACCACAAGTGGATAACTATGGTTAAACTGCAACAGAGTTTAACCCAGTTCAACTCGATCGAACTTGGCCTACTCTTGGTATGAGTAGGGATGAACTTAGTTGTACCACCACACATTGAATTTCCAACTTGAAGTGATGATGTTTAACACCATAGAAGCCGAATTAACCTTAGATTTGGGCTAGGCTCGACTGAGTTGAACTAAGTCAATTGGAGTTGGTTTCCAATCAACTCAAAATGAAGGGTAAGACTTACCTCTAATAGAACTAAATAGAACTCCCACAACTAGACCCAGGACTCAACTCTCGACCAAGCAGTGACTCGGCTGCGAGTCGACTCGACTGAAAAACACAGTAGCAACTCAGTTGTTGATCTATTTTCTTTCTCTGCTGCTGGAATGCATAGATCTGATCTGAACTCAACCAGATCACAAAATCACAGTCACATGACTCTGAGAGTCAATGTAACTACACCCATTGTACTCAACTCAATAGCGAGACTCAGTTAAGCTTAATAATCCACCGAATTGCTGAATCATAAGTTAATCTAACTGGTTCTCTTCAAGAGATTCACAAAACTCATAGTAATGTAATTGAACTCACCTCCGAACTTGGCTACAGAATACACAACAAAACTTGCATTAGCAAGGTCGATTCGCCCAATGACTCGCCAGATCGACTCGAAGCTGAAAACGTCAGAAATCCAAGCTCCCCTCTCGGGTCTTCTCCTTCTCACGCTCCTTCCTTCACTGATCTTAGAATAGGAATGACTCAGAACTGGAATTGGAGGTCAACAGAGATCGCATGGCTGATGCATCTTGACGATGAAGGAGATTTCTTGGATCTGCTGCTGTTGGATGGACCGGATGAACTCCAAGGAGCTTGTAGAAGCTCCAAATCGAGGCTCCAGCAACGTCTTCTAGATGGATTTGAAGAAAGAAGAAGATGACTCATATCTAGGGTTTCTGCCGAAAATGAAGAAGAGAACCTATGCTACTCAATTTCTTGACTCTTATAGCAAACCCCAACTCGCTCAGATCCGTTGGATGGAAAGATAAACGGTCCAGATGTATTCAGACCCCCGCTCCTCTAACCGAACCGAATGGAAGAATATTCCATAAAAGAATCATTTCTTTCGCGACACCTCATCGATCCTGGTGATTGGAAATGGAGGGCTGGGATCACTCTAAAAAGGGGTTTCTACAGTTACTACAGACATCCAAGATTGAGTAGACGCGGATTGCCAACTCATCTATTTCTGGATTTGGCAAATAAGTTGTTAAACCCGACTTTGGGTCGAAATCTAAACGTATCTGGTGGCCCCCACACAAGGAGGCTAACATGGTTTAGTAGAACACATTACGCTTTACAAAATGGACGGTTTGGATCATCAAGACTGGGCATAAAAGGTGGGCCGCACATCAACCAGAAACGGACAACGTCCATTCGCTTTCTGACGGTGGGAAACAAGGAAAGAAGAAATGGAGTTTTCCTCTTCCGGAAATTGGACCAACTTTGGTCAGTCCAGTGCAACGCATGTGCACCAAATCCTAGTGCACATGCACACCATCAACATGGCCCACATTCATATAAAATGGAATCCACTCCATCCAAAAGCTTCCACGGGCCACCCTGAAGCTAATTGTCCACTAATGGTCCATTTCATCAATGAGGTGGGCCCTGCACATTGATTTGACCAATAATCATAGTGTTTAACTTATTCCAATGGTTGGTTTAATATCAAATCAGTTTTCAACGGTTGAAACATTCCATGGGCTGATACAGTCCATCCCATGAAAGGTATTACTTATATTTAACATTAGTATCCAATTCCATGTGTAAGGGTACTACTCATTATTATTAATATTCTTATAATCAGTATCTATATAAAATGATGGAATCTGCACCGTTCACCAACATCAATTGATCCCAAGAGATTCATTTCCAGGTCTCAACACTACTAATAAATAGGTCCAAAGTCCCATGGGCCACACACACGAGCCCTTGATCGTTAAAATAACGACTTCCAACAATCCAACGATCCAAATTTATCTAAGACGCAAATGAACATTCAATTGAGCCAGATTGTGTGAATAGGCAATTAAGATTTCATATTTATGCACTTCTGAATTCTGATAACCACACAAATCCTAAGATAAGGGTTTACTACTAAGATGATCAGTTTGGTACGGTTACTTTCCTGACGGGCTTCCTCGATCAACGGCCACGGACACTCCTAGATTAAGATCTTCATGATCTTATGGCCACTTGAAATCTAACTTAATGGCGTCGTTACATACTTAAAACTACGCCTACCTTCTGGGCAGATTTGACAACTACCTACCCAATTGATAAGAAATCGCGAATCTGGGGGGGTCCAAAGGGCATTATCGTAATTATTTTTAATTTGAGACTTTTGGGAAAACTAGTGGATCTACCTGGTTCTAATCATTTTCTAAGCAATTCTTATTAAAGAACACATACCTAATTCATCACAAATCATAAGTTATTCACAAATCAAGTTAAAATTCACCTTAATTAAGGGAAACACACATAACTACCAATATGATAAACTTAAGCTAGTAACAAAAAATCCGGGGCGTTATAATTCGTGACAGGCAGTGAACTGATAACACACTACTGATTGAACCTGGTCAATTTAGTTTGATAAAGAGTAAAGGAGAACTGTGGTTTGGTTTGCTCGTAGTAATTTGCAGTTCAGGTATGGTTCAACTGAATTAGGTAATTGCGGGGTTACAATAAGCATCCCATTGGAGCACAAATTGAAGGATCTTCTGTGGAAGGGGCTCCAAAAAAATTGTGAGAATATCAAGTTCAGTGGAATTTGCTGAGCTTGAACCCTGTCAATTTAGTTCGATAAAGAGTAAAGAAGAACTATGGTTTAGTTTGCTTGAAGTAATTTGCAGTTCGGGTATGGTTCAACTGAATTTGGTAATTGCAGGGTTACAATAAACATCCCATTGGAGCAAAAATTGATGGATCTTCTGTGGAAGGGGCTCCAAAAAAATTGTGAGAATATCAAGTTCAGTGGAATTTGCTGAGCCCCAGATCAGTCTAGATTACCAATGGTCCAGATCTAGTTCTATATCTAATCCCTATGCAGGGGTTGCATCAAGGGCCTGTTTGGGTAGTGGGAAAAGGAAAGGAAACTGAAGCACTTGTAATAGGATATTTCAGTGTGTTTGGAGAGCAAAGAAAATGTTTGATTCCACAGCAATCATTGCCATTTTGCCATAGTCAAATTCTCAAGTATGAGACACAAGGCAACCATTGTGAGAGGAATATGAAATTTCCACTTGCTATCCAAACAAGAACCTAAAATTGGAATCAATGGGAAATCATCATTGGATAATTATTACAATTTTCTTTCCTTTCCATACAATTTCAAACATGCCATAAATTGTTTGTTTCTTTTTTTTTAGATGTTGCATATGATGGGTTTATAGCTTTGTTCATATAGTAAGTGTCACTAGGTAATGTTTTAGTTGCACAATATGTGGGGTACATGTTTGATTGGTGTGAACTATTTGCCACTCTCAAAGGTTAGGGAGTCTGGATGAGCAAGATTCCATGGCAGGAGTGGCAACTTAGCTGGAAAGTTCCTGCAACTAAGGATACTTTTCTAGTTGCCTATGTTTGGATGACTAAAAGGCCCCAACAAAGAGGACATGTAATTGTTTTCAGTTACCTCTGGTAGAGCAGAAGTCCTGATAAAAGGATGTGTTACTACTGTTCAGGATAATTGGTTGCACCAGTCTTTATGCTCCAAGCCTCTTTACAATCAAGGTGCTAAATGATTTTAGAAATCACTTGGTCACAAAGCTTGGATCTAACGAAAAGTGGGGGAAAAGGGCTGAACACTGCCAAGTGCCATCATATCCATCCTATGTTTATGCATACTAAGGGAAGTCAGTACTTTGAAATTTAAATTGGTAATTGGATAAATAAAATCACTAAACGATTTGAGATATCTCATGGTAATTTGTAACATTAATTCCTGAATTTAATGTAACAGAGGTATAGGCATGTTTTCTGAAACACATCAACATTTGGAGAAGAGAGCCTTATTTCAGGTGTCAATTTTCAAATTCAAATAGGCCTTTGAAATTCTAGAATATGAATTGGGCTTAAAAAAATAATTGCAAAACCCACTTTTGTAAGTATAGTAGATTTCGTTTATCAAGGACGCAAGTCATTGTGATTGGACAACTTTGCTTCTGAATTGTTAACTCGGACAGTTTTATCCCTGATTTTTTTATGGGATTCTGTAGATTTTAGCAGTATTTTCTCAATATCTTTCTTCTCTAGGGTGACTTTCTATTCTGCTACTCATCTGTTGATTCTCCATTTGCAGATAAATGAAGGCGATGGTGCATTTTATGGCCCAAAGATAGATATTAGTGTTTTTGATGCTATGAAGAGGAAATTTCAGTGTGCCACCCTGCAGGTTTGTTTGGTGCTTTTTTATTTTATTTTTTATGCTTTCTTACAAGTTTATATCTTAATTCATGAATTTCTGTTGTTGCAGCTTGACTTTCAGCTTCCTTCTCGTTTTGAATTATCATTCTCAGCGGAGGATGAAGCTAAGAGGGAGCGACCCGTGATGATACACAGGGCCATCCTAGGATCTGTTGAGCGTATGCTTGCAATTCTTTTAGAACATTATAAAGGAAAATGGCCTTTCTGGCTTAGCCCACGTCAAGCCATTGTTTGCCCTGTGTCAGAGAAGTCTCAACCATACGCCTTACAGGTAAGCAGAGTCGATTGAATTTCATATCATTGGCCTTTTCTTTTGAAATATGGCCCTTGAACTCAATAAGACATCCTCTGATGCTTCTTATTTGTGTCCAACTTTTTGGAACTTTTATCTGAGGAAGGACTTGTAGGTATTTGTTGGCTTGGATCCTCGGCTTTATTTAATTGTCCTTTGGTTTTAATTATTGTTGTATCTTTCTTGTTTCTTATACATATCGATAGGATAAGTTGGGACAGCCATTTTATGGTTGTACGTGATGTGCCTTTTTTTTTTTTTTATATAGTTATATTAGTGCAAATTCTGTATGCTGATCACAAAAATCAGTTCCCTAGTTATCCTGAACCTATAACCAATTATTAGCTGCAATTGCTAGTTATGCTGATTGTGCTTAACCAGCTTGTCTAGTCCCATTTATTTATTTTCCATTTTTCTCATCCGTGGAGGAAAAATCTGCTTCTGATTTTGAGTTAATTGAAAATTGTAGTTGTCATCATCATTAAAAAATTGTAATTATGCATGGCCTTTTAACTGGTAACCATCTGTATTTTGTATATTTATCGATAAATATCCGTATTTTCTGAAAAAAGCAAAGTATAGATATTATGATTTCTATGATGACTACTAGGCTTTGTAACCTGTCAAGAGAGTTGCCTGTTTATGCTAGATGATCGCTTTTGGTTTTCAGGTGACTATGTGAAGAGACATTTTTTTTTCCTAATATTTTTTCATTTTGTCTGTAATAATCTATTAACTGAAATTGTCACAAAAATGCTATGGTGAGCATGAGATGACAAAGTGCTTAGGTTGGTTAATGCAGTCACACTTCCCAAGGTGGTCAGTTGTGCTACATCAATATAAAAAAAGAGAAGAATGGACCTGCCCATTCTTATCTCACTTGTGTTTTGAAGTGTAAAAGAGCTGGAAAATGGACGCCACATAAGTGGGCTCTGTTTTTCACACCGCCCCACTCAATGTGTATATTTGTCTGCAGCAGAAGCCCCACCAACCATGATTTGATTGTAGATCCAATCACGTCCAAGTTATTGAGGGACCCGTATCAGCTAGGTTATCTTTTGTTTAGTTCACCTCCTTATGAGAAGCAAAAGAAATGTGACGCAGGACATCCGACCAACTCACCAAAAGCTCCAGAGTTGATGGGGGAGGCACGAAATATCCTTTTATCTCATAGCCCAGGCCAGACCAGGCCCGTTTGAACCCTCCTACGTGGGCCCCAAGTCGCATGGGTCGAGTCACACGAGCCACCTGAGTCACACAGGTGGGGACGGGCCACTCGCGCGGGTGGGGCCAGAGTCGCATGGGCCACCCACCCCACATGAGCCGCCCACCCCGAGTGTGCCCTCGAGTCACACGGGCCGCCCCACTCGGGCCCGAACTGTGAAAAAATGCCCCTGCCTTAAAATGACAGTGGGTTTATGGTATATCTACAAATTAAACTGCATCCATGATAAGGACGAAGCCTATTTATTGGCCCGATAAAAGAAGCTAAGAGTATCTCCTTAAAGAACAACTGGTTTAGGAGGGAAACTCCTAAACTGTGCTGGACATTTCTGAATGCCTCCATATATGCAAATGCAGTGTTGGTGATCCACAGTCCATGTACTGCGATCATTTAACTTTCTTGATCACTAATAGCATGGCTACCAAGTATGCCCCTACTGCTCGTGGCACTTTGCTCATCATTCATAGGTTAAAAGGCATTGGCTTGGTTGGCCTTGAGGCTTTCCCTGCCCTTGTATTGACCTCTTTTTCTTCAATCCAAGCACGTTGGTAGAAGAATTATCTAATCCCGGCTTTGGAGTGTATTTTGTCCTCAGACCTTGATTCTGCATAAGTGGGGTGCCATTATTTTGATGATACTAAACTTTTGTTTTCCTTTATATATAACGTCCAATCTCGAGATGTATCCAAGGGAAAACAAAAACCCATTGGCATTATATATTCCGGGATCTTCTTGAGGAATAGGGAACCAACAACAATTCTCTAGATGGAACTTGCAAATTAGGGAAAAGATCTTCATCCCTTGTGAAGATGTCGTGAAATCGAGGGGCGCTTGAGAGATCCGGCTAGGCGAGAAGAAAAAGGGAAAGGAAAGCTTCAGTTGGATGGGGCCCAAGACTACGAGGAAGATGAGGGTTGTAAGGTAGCGTTGAATAGGAATAAGATAGGGCACTCAATTCGGGACTTCCCAACCCTATTTGCGGAGTTCTTTCCGCAAGCTTGGTCAGTTAGCCGTTTCTGGAGATTATTTGGGCAAAGTGGCTATGTGATGGATGTGGATGTCACTCGGGACAAGAAGACGATGAATCCTTGGGGTTTTGCCTTCGTGTGGTTGCAGATAGAGGGAGAACTGGTTCGAGCAATTGATTAGTTGCATGGCCAGTTTTTTGGAGGATAGGATGATAATGGTCCACAAACCGCATTACGGGCCAAACACCATGGACCGTGTAGGAGTGTTGCTAGATAGTAGTGCTAGGGCTAACAAAGGCGCGAGGGTTGTAGGAGAGGTAGCAGAGAGCAATCCTCAGGGTGTTGGGGTTCTTTAGGGCAGTTCGGGAAGGGATGAAAGGGGGGAGGAGGTGGCATGGAGTTTGGGTTGCAAAATCCTTTGTGGAAGTGGTGGTTTTTGGGGTTGGGAGAAATCTCAGACAAGGTTAGAAGATAAGGGGAAAGAAGGGGATGGCCATGGAAGGAATTGGAGGAAGGGGTTCCGATGGTAGGGTGGATCCAAACATATTAAAAAGACTAGGCCTGTTCTACAGCATTCCCTATTTGTTCAAACAAGAAAGGGAGCTCGATTCAAGAGGTTCAAGGGTGGTTCCTAGCCTGTTGCAGATTGCAGGAGGAAGACATCATCATCAAGGCGTTGGGAGAGTTTGAGCTTTGGGTTTCTGTTGTGCTAGACATCGACCTGAATGAGATCATAACATCAGGTGTATTGTTCAAGAATGGTCCAGTAATGGCGGTTCACAAATGGGTTAAAAAATCCTTCTTCGGCGAGGTAGAAGCATGGTATTTACTACGGAGGATATTGTTGGAGCTGTGGGTCATGGACGTCTTCGAAGCACTAGGATCGTGCCGGGGTGAAACTATCGACGTCAACCCCTCGACAGATAATGGGGAGGATATTAGTGTCGCTCAGATCTGTGTAAGTAGGCGTTAGAGGTTGTGGGACCCTGAGATGATTACCGTTATAATTGGGGGGGGGGGGGGGGGGGGGGGGGGGGGGGGGGATTGATTAGAAGCTGGTGTGTTGAAGGAGAAGGGACCAGGAGTGCCATAGAAATGGGGAGAGGAGTGGTAAAGGAGGCACGATGGTGGTTGGATGGAAGTGGGTGGAGTGGGGAGTGTCTGAGAAGATGGATGGTCCATTATTTCGGAGCTCTGGTGGAGCACGCGAGCGGACGTAGGGGAGGAGGAGACGTGGACGAGAGAGGGGCCCCATAGTAGATGAGGGAGGGTATGTGTCCGTTATTGGGAATGACTATACGGGGGTGGAACCGGGTGACGGGGATGCCTTTGGTCCATATCTTTCAAATGGAGAAGGGATTGTCGTATGTGAGGCTTGGGAGGTCGTGCAGGTTTGGAGTTTGGTCCGAGGTACAACTGGGAACAATGGGGAGATGCAGAAGACATTAGTTCCAGTTCTTGGTTCGAGGAGAGAAATGAGGCTCGGACTGACACGTGTGGCTCAGGCGCCGTAACCGGGGTGACATGTGCCCTAGAGAGAGTAAATGATGGTGTGAGGTGGCACGAGGAGACGCTGGCACAGCCGTAGGCGGGACGAGATCGAACACCGTCTCTCTCGTTGGATAACCTATCTGAATCCACAGACCTATAGAGAAGAACACCCAATCTTCCTTGATTTCTCAAAGGCCCACTCGAAGAACTCGAGCAAAACAGAGAAAATTCTCAGAAATTTTATTAAAACTATTCAATAATGTCTCAAACGAAAATTAAACAACTATATATATCATCTCAAACCCTAATCTATGCAACCTAGGTGTCCTACTTGCATTAGGAAAGAAAATCAAAGCAAAACGGAAGAAAAATCATTCAAAATAGCAAGTTCGCGCGCAATCTGCGCAAGGGCTGACTGGTCAGAAATGGACCAAAATCGTCCAAAGAGTTTGGACACTCCCTGACAAATATTCGACCGATCTGCTGACTAGTCGTCAGTGTGGCCGACCGGTCGCGATCAACCCAAAACAGTCCAGAGAGTTGGGTTGGTTCTGGGTGAAAATTCGGCCGGTCGTCGGACCAGTTGTTGATGGGGGACGATCGGTCATTAGGCACTGGTTTTCGACTAGTTTGCTGACTTTTGACGCCTTCTTTGGAGTCTTCCACAGGCCCTTTCTTTGGTCCATCTTCATCTTGTAAAGCTGAGCAAGCTCCTCTACATAAGACGTTGGGTGCTTTCACCAATGATGCCTCTTCTCTTTTAGAGGAACCTTCGGGAACCGGCACGATAGTTGCTGTTGAAACTTGTGAAAGGCTAATTGAAATTGAGGAATGGTCAATGGCCTGATTTGTACAACAGGGAGGGAGGACGTGGGCTCAATGAAACTCGTGCTTCAATTGACACGTGAGATTCCTCAAGTCTTGAAGTCACATGCGCACCACGAATTATTTAGTTGTATGAGCGATCTCGGAGCTAACTTCATTAGTAGAGAGGTAGGGGTTTTCTTTCGCAAAACTCTCGAGATTCTAGCCGATATCTCGAGTTCCTCTTCTTTGAGGCCATTGGAAGCCAAAGTCCCATTGCAACAACGGATTCTTATTCTTTGACCTACAAACTAGTGGTAGCCCACTTGGGTAGCTTGAATTTCATATCCGAAGAGATTTGATGCGGAAGAACAAGCTTCAAAATGGAGGATGTGGAGTAGTTCTATCCATTAGAAGACATGAATAGTGTTGATTGCTTTGATGATGCTCTTGATGTAACACCCCCTCAGGCAGCCGGGAGACTTATGGTTCAAGTGACTGAAACATCTCCACTTTTTTTTACCTTGATGACCCCCTGCCCTTTACTTTTTCGCCTCGCGTTTTGGTCGTGTTTTGGCTTTTTTTTTGTACTTGCGATGGAGGCTTTCTCATCATCTGCTATTCTTCTTTTCCTTTTTATTTAATATGAGTTATCTTTCAAAAAATTAATGGAATTTGAGTTGCCTTATAAAAAAGGCTCCTTGGAGTTGAGATATGAATTTCTTAAATAAAAAATAAAAACAAACTCAAGGATCCAATACACAATGCTTTTGAGGACTTTAATATCAACTAAGAATTTTATCTCTTGCTATTTGCATGATGTAGAAGTTAAATGGATTTTGATGTTATTCCTACATTTCCACAGGTACGGGATCAGATTCATCAAGCAGGTTATTATGTTGATGTTGATACTACAGACAGAAAGATCCAAAAGAAGGTACATGTGCTATTCTATTAAAGACTGTTTGTGCAATACTTAATTTCTCAGTGCGCATTTGAATGGTAACTATATTTTTATTGATAAGCTATGCTTTTGCCGATCAATCAATAAATAAAATACTTGAAAATAATATACTATGTTATTTTTCTATTATAAAGTGGAAATGATGTTATATAAGCTAGTAAATCAGCTTCAGCATGATAATTATGAGGTTCACCCCTCGTTCTTGCATGCTGCACAGCTATGAAATTTGATTCTATTATGGGTAGAATAAACATTAAATAAAAAATAGAAGTATCATTATATACAAGGTTTTTATCTATCTTATTGTTATGGACCCTTCAGATATGGAAACATGTATCAATATCGTCGATAATTCCACAGATACTGGGGAATGTATCTCTGTCAAAGGAGCACATTGGAGAAATACAAGGAAAATGGTCGAGTTTTTTAGTGAAGCTTCAGGAGATGTTAGAAGATGCATGATTACACACACTTAGGACTCAAAAATATTGAAAAAAAAAACAGTGTATATATATATATATATATATATATATATATATATATATATATATATATATATAGGTTTCCATTGTATAGGTGTCCAAACTATGCTCTGTTGGACAAAAACAATTAAAATTTTAATGTATAGTTGCCGCTTCCAAGCTCGGGTAAAGGAGGGTTGCGTCAAGTTTGCAGCTGGTATCATACTTCCAGCACTATTTTTATCATGAATCCTAACAATCTGGCATTTCAAGTAGAGTCCAACAGGATTTTTGTAGCCAACCCCCAATTAGTTGGAGTAAGGCTTAGATGAAGATGATGGTGATGATGATTTTAATTCACTTTAAGAAATAATGCAATAATTCAGCACATATAATGCACTAATTTAAAACACCTGTAGGAAGAGATCCCCCCATAAAATTTTGAAAAAATTCTCTCTTTTGTTCCTTTTTTTCTTCTTCTGGAATTTCACAGATATTAGCATTGGTATCATTGATATTATTGATTGATAATATTGGTGATATTATTGCACGTATCAAGGATATGGTGTATTTATTTCAGAGTGCTGCAGGGAATATCTTGATTATTGATTGATAATATCAGTGATATTATTGCATGCACATCAAGGATTTGGTGTATTTATTTCAGAGTGCTGCACGGAATATCTTGAGATATCAGCGATATTATTGATACAATCAGCGATAAATTGTAAATTATGTTATTACCCCCGGTATCTGTATTGCTGAGGTGCAATGGAGATAATATCAGCCTATATTATCAATAATATTTGTGATATTTTGAACACCGATTATATATGGTCATCCTTGTAAAGCGCTACATCACTCAGAACCAATTAAATGAAATAAAATCTGTCAAAAGCTTCCGTTTTTTACCTCTCGCCAGTCTATGCTATGCCGTTACTTGTTTCCTGTTGAAACCTTCCTGCCTTTTGACTGACCTTTGCATAATATTTCCTCGATGTATTCACAGCCTCTCTTTTTCATGGCTTGTTGCAAATACCATTTAAAGGGCACCTCTGTGGAAGTCTTAGGTTCAGAAGATTGCATGTTGAAAATAGTATATTTACGAAGCATTGTACTTGTGAACATAGAATCATGCAGATAGATAACCCCAACATGGCCAAAAAAAAGAAAAGAAAAATTAAATTTAGGTTTTTGTTGATTACCATCATATCTATGGTGTACTTATCAGTTTCACACGGGTACCCAATCTCTCAAGTTTGTAAAGAAAAGAATCATTGCTTAATGCTTAGTGCATGATGAAGACCTAGTAAATGGCCATACACCTCTTCAGTCATGAATTGGTCTGGCATTACAAAAAAATGATTTACGTGCAATGGTCTCCAGTATTCTTATTGTTTGAGTTCGGCTCAGAGAATTGCACTCACCAGCAGCATTTCCTTGGGGTTCCGCTGTATATGCCTTCTTAGTTTATTATTGAGAAGGTCTCAAGTCCAACTTGCTGGACTGTAATTTATGGTCCACCCAGCTAATAACTTCCAACCTATCATGTGTGCCCCGCATCCAACCCTTCAAATATGTTGGCTCCACCATGAGAATCACCAAAAATCAGCCCCATCCAATTAGGCGGGCCACACCACAGAAAACGTTGTCTAGCCATTGATAAATAATAAAATGAAAGTGTGGTCCAATTAATGAGTGGATGTGGCTGATTTTTGTTCTAGGTGATCCTCATGATTCTGGCAACCTCTTGGATGGGTTGGATGTCACACCCACATGAAAGGTTGGAAGTTACCTGCTGGGTGGATGGTAACTTATAGTCCATGTGGTTGAACTTCAGGCGCCTTTTCTTTGTTACTTATTTGTTATTTATTATACTGTTTCATCTCTCACATGCACCTCATGCTTGTACTTAATTACTTTGGTCATCTTTTGCAGGTACGAGAAGCTCAATTGGCACAGTACAACTACATATTGGTGGTTGGTGAGGAGGAAGCAAACAGTGGACAGGTTTATCTCTATTTGCTTGTGTCCTTGGTTTGATATGTTGGTTTTTTTATGATTTTGACTTAAAGAATGGGGCAAGTTTTGGCAAGACAAAAAATGCTGGTAGGATCAAGCTTCTGCTGCTTATCACATTCTCATTCTAGGGCAATTTTTTTTTTTTTTTTTTGAGGACGGGACTGTTTAGTGCACCCCTCCATCCACATTTGGTGGGATGTCCTTGGTTTAATGCTGGATGCACATTTTCTGCTCTCTGCATTCTGGGCCCTGTGCAGTCTCTTAGCCAATATTGGGGTGGTAATGGGCCGGGCTAGGGCTGGGCCGGGGCTGAGCTGCAGTGGCCCCAGCCCAGCCTTAGTCCTCAAGATCTTCATTATCTAAACGAACCCGGAACATGCCATTGGGAAGTGATTCAGTAATGAAACCTTCCTGGCCTTTGGTCGGGCTAAAAAGGTCAGAGCTGACCCTGTAAAAAAAAGGATATAAATGATTAACGGTTGGAACTTGTACTCGAATCGAAGAATTTTTTTAACTTTTACGAGTGTCGTATGTATGGTGAATGGGTGAGCGTATCTTTAAACCATCCATTCCTAATGTATAATGGTCCCCACTTGATGATTTGACCGGTCCATTCATCATTAGCTATGGTTAATGGGTGAGTGTCCATTCTTATTGTATAATGGTGGCCCACTTGATGATTGGATCGGGCCATTCATCATTGGCTCGTGCCCTACCCAGCCCGAACATCGTGCTGAGATCTCAACCCAGGCCCAGTTAGCCCAGTTAGGGCCAAGGCCAGGGCTAAGGGCCAGGGTCTTTCCTGGCAGTTTATAACCAAGGCCAGGGTTTAGGGAACCAGGATCAGGCTAGCGCCAGCCCCTGCCTGTTGCCAGCCCTATAGTTGCATCCTTCTCCACATGCATACGTGCCACCCTCGCAAGTGTGGAACATCTGAGGTTTCACAAGGTGGCTCCCAATGTGAAGTTGATCATATACAAAAATCAGGCCAGTCTGATCAGGAGGTCAATCTGACTAATAACTTGGATGTTGGTTGTAAAGCTTCCATTCTTTTAGTATCAATGTGATTCACTTGATGTTGACAGAACTGATTTCAATCATGATCCATCTGTTATCAAAACTTATTCTTGGCCATCCTATGGAAAAGCAAAGAATTCATAGCTGTCCGTTTTCAGTTGCAGTTACGGTAGCCAAACAAGTGCCCTCGCCTGCACCTTGCCCATGCAGCCATCATTCCAGCCTGGCACTCGTGCACCTGGTCTGGTCTATTCATAAGGTGGTCCCGGCTTGAAGCTTATCTTCTCTAAAGATCATGCCGTTCTTATCAGGCAGGCCACACACACACACATCGAATTGGACGCTTGGCAATTTTTTAAATGTCCACTCTGTATAGAGGTGCCTGCCTGTGAGTGGACTCGCCTGATTTTCGCAATGATTGCCTTCACGTAGGGGCCCACATCATGCACTCAGATTCAGAGATGTCACATGCGCCTGCCAGGTTGGCATGCCAGGTTGGCACTGTTTGCTGCTTATATAGTTGCAAGTGTGGCTAGGAAATCTCAAATTTTTAAGAGAACCATCTAGTGGTATTTTCTCATTTGCTCCTGAAGGAAAAAAAGAAGATCTGCACTCATTGAATTCAGAAACACTAGAATTGTGCTGATCATGTGTAGCTTTCAATTTCAGATAGCTGATTGGCATGACGCCTGACCACGAACCAAATGGGAAACTGAAGTCCCTGTTTATTTATCTTTGGCTGGAAATTTTGCAGGTGAGTGTGCGGGTTAGAGACAAGGCAGACCATCGTGTGATGAGCATGGAGGACCTCCTTACACACTTTCGAGAAGAAGCAGCTGCTTACCATTGACTCCTTTCAACTGAACCTTGCGAAAGGGACAAAGGAAACTGAGAGCGAAATTGGTAATTTTTTTTTTTTTTAATTTTATTTATCCTCTCGATATAAGCTATACTCAGTGAAGTGCATTGGTGATTTTGGGATCTGAAATATAATCCAGGATACTGAATTTTACTTCCATGTATTTTGCTCAGCAACGTGTTGGAAAGAATGGAAAGACAGATTTAAGAGCCTTTTTAGACTCCCTTCTCTATTTATTTTTCATCTATTCTAGTTACGTTATTGGATTGATTGAGGATGTAACAGTTGGGTTGCACTAGTTAAAATAGGATCTATTAAGGATGTAATAGGTGGTGCCTGCCTACCTAGTGCTAACCATAGTTCAAAAACCTGAAAACTCTTCTCAGCTTGAAATTCATTTGGGTTGGGTCAGCATGAAAAGCTCGACCCCACTCAACTTGATATTTAATAAATTAAAGTTTGGTAGGCGGGTGGGCGTGTGTGGGAAATGGTACCATGAGGTCGACCTCATGGGAAGTCGAACAGCTTCCCATGAGGTCAACCTCTGTGGGCCCTACCGTGATGTGTGACGGATGTCCATCCCATTAATCAGATGCACCATTCCATGGTGAGCCCAGGTGGGCCATACTATAGACAACAGTTGAGAGTGGACGCCTGCCCATTGAAACGTTCCTGTTTGTATATAGGGCCCAGTTTGATGTGATTTGGACATCCAGCCCATCCATTGTGTGTCCCACTTGGATGAGGAGTTGCAGCAAATTTTAGGCCATTCCAGAACTGAGGTTGGCCCCATCAAGTGCTTTTAGATGTTTTTGGCATGATTTACCATGCTTTTTGATGGCATGATTTGCCATTCTAAAACGCAAGACTGCTATGCAAGGATTGCTCATGTTGCTGAACATGAGGGTTCAATTTCCCCTGGTCCGCTTTTTAATTTTATAAAAACAGGAAGGAAGAAAAAAACTGGTTTGACAAGCTGAGTGACTCAGCTTGAGTCACTCTGAGTCCCAACTAGACGATGAGTTGACTAGTCTTCCCTACTCAGAGGCCAGTCATGAGGACTGAGTTTCCCAATGACTCTGCTTGAAATCTTGCCGAGTCAAGTTGATTTGGTAGAACTTTTGAGTCTAGATGATGAGTTTTGGAACTATGGTGCTAACAATGGTGGGACCTGATACCCTATGGGCTTTGTTTGATGGATATGGCTACGCTTAGCGGGTTGTGGGTTGGGTTTGGACTTGTAAATGAAAGATGTGTGGTAAATGAGGTCATGCTTGGGCTGATCCCAGACGCATATAGGAAGAAGCTTGTAAACAGTGATGGAAATTTTTAAGTTGGGGCTGAAATTAGGTCCACTAGTTCATGAAATGTATGTGTTAGGCTCAGGTTGTGGTTCGTGTGTTCTATAATACTTGCCCCATTTAGGTCCCGTTTGGATACAGCAAAAAAAGTTACTTTTTTTGTCGAGAGCAGTTTAGTTACTTGCCCTAGATAAGTTAGTTTGGTTATCATCATTTGTTTGTTGAAAATTGGTCAAGAACGTCTGCTAACTGACAAGTTTTGTTTTTTTGCTTTTCCTTTTTTATTACGTTTTGTTTTTGCTTTTTTACTTTTCCTCTACTAACTGAAAAGCTAAGAACGTTTTGCAATACCCCTCCACCCTAGTAGCTATCGAAGGGGATCTCTCTCTCTCTCTCTCTCTCTCTCTCTCTCACACACACACACACACACACCCTAGAGCTTGCAACGATTCTTCACAAGAGCACTAGAGATCTACCTTGATCTTGTGTTTCTCTCTCCGTATTTTTTCCAAATCGACGAAGTGCCATCTCTCTCTCTCTCTCTCTCTCTCTCTCTCTCGCGCGCGCGCGCGCGTTGTTGAATCCTTATCATTGTCTGAATCTCACATGATTTGGAACATGAAATTTGACCCTCATTGGATTATAATCGAATTCCAAGGTAAATTTGCAAGATAGAAAACCCCTAATTCTAACATAGTTCAATTCATGATCTTTGAATCGCATCAATTGGATGAGCTTATCCGTTAGAAAGTTGGCATTTTGTTTTTAGAGCCTTTTGATTTTCAATCATGGTTAGGATCATACACTCGACCTGATTTTGTAGGGACACAAGTAATTCATGATGGGCCTCAGCAAATGGATGGTTCAAGTTGTTAATTGGACCTATGTTTCAATAATTATACATGTTACTCATCAGATGGTTAGAATCATCTGATGTGATTTTTGTGATTTTTTTTTTATATAGGTGTACGGTCATGTATCATGCATGTTTTTATGCTGATGAGATATAAAAAATTAGATAAATAATTAGGAAAATGAATTGTTGTCCAAAGAAGGCTAGGAGTCATTGATCTAGACCATCCATCGTAGGCCTACCTATCAAAGCAACCTTGTGATTATTGCACTATCTGTACAAATTGTATTGATGCATATGTTAGCTTTTATTCATCGTAGGCCACATAAATTGTTTTTCAAAAGAAAAAAAAAAGCGATGAAAAAACTACTTGTTAATATTAGAAACCTAACATGCTTATTTACTTATTAGCTGATAAGTATGTTATTTACCAAACATACTTATTTGCTTAATAAGTAGAAACCAAGATAAGTAGCTTATCTTAAGTAACTTACAATCTAGTTACTTAAGGGCCCGTTTGGATTGTAAGTACTTAAGATAAGTTACTTATTAGATAAGCTATTTATCTTGGTTTCTACTTATTAAGAAAATGAGTATGTTTAACAAATAACATACGTATCATCTAATAAGTAGATAAGCATGTTTGGTTCCCAACATTAATAAGTAGTTTTTCAATCGTTTTTTTTTCTTCTTTTGAAAAACAATCCATGTGGCCTACAATGAGTAAAAGCTAACATAATGTATCAATTCGATATATACAGATTGTGAGACAATCACAAGGTTGCTATGATAGGTAGGCCTACAATTACAAGGTTACTTTGATAGGTAGGCCTATGATGGATGATCCAGATAATGATCATTAGCCTTCTTTGGACAACAATTTATTTTTCTAGCTATTTATCTAATTCTTTATGCCTCATCTGTATATAAACATGCCTGATAGATGATCAATACACCTATATAAAAACAACATCGCAAAAATCACATCAGACGATTCTAACCATCTGATGAGTAGCCTGTATAGTTATTGAAACACGGGTCCAATCAACAACTTGAACCATCCATTTGCTGAGGCCCATCATGAATTGTTTTTGTCCCTACAAAATCAGGTTGAGTATATGATCATAACCATACTGGATTGGAAATCAGAATGCTCTAAAAAACAGAATGCCAACTTTTTGATAGATAAGATCATTTGATTGGTGTGATTCAAAGCTTATGAAGTGTGGAACTATGTTAGAATTATGGATTTTCTATCTTGCGAATTTCCCTCTAGAATTCGATTCCAATTCTAAGAGGGCCAAATTTCAGATTACAAATCGTGTGAGATTCATACAGAGATGATGATTCAACAAAGAAAATGAGAGAGAGAGAGAGAGAGAGAGAGAGAGAGAGAGAGAGAGAGAGAGAGAGAGACCCCCTTGATGGTTGCTAGGGTTTTGGAGAGGAATATTGCAAGACGCTTTCGACTTTTTAGCTAATGGAGGAAAAGTAAAAAAGCAAAAAAAAAACTGCTGAAATAGTTGACCAGTTTTTAACAAATAAGTAATGATAATGATTTCTTAACCAAACAAACTTATCTAGGATAAGTAACTAAACTGCCACTGTCAGCAGAAAAAGCGACTTTTTTGGTTGCATCCAAATGGGCCCTTAGTGATTTAGTCGGGTTTGTGTTTGCCTTCTTAGCCCGTGCCTTCAACATTATCGGTGAACCTATTGTTAGCATGGTTAGCGCACCCTAATGTTCACCTAAACTCACGCTCTCTTGTATTAGGGATGACAATGGACTGGGCTACTGTTGGTTGTGGCCTAGCTCTAGACCCTGAGCCTCAGCCCTACTCGAGCTAAAATGGCCTTCACCCTAGCCTAGCTCTAAATGTTGAGCTAGGTCAAGATTTGGCCCTTAAAGGCTTTTTTGTTTCATCAATTATGTAGATAATTGAAAATAAAAAGTATCATCATTACAATTTTACTATTGCCTCGCTGATCAAATGCAGATGTATTCAAGAGACAAGTAAAGGAACTTTTGCACTGTATCTTTTCATATGTATTAAAGAGAATCATTGCACTTATACATGACATTAATGTGAAAATTTCAAATCCAAGCACTGGCGACAATGATTTTGGTGATGATTTTATGTTAATGTAAAAATGCCATCATTATGATTCTTCTGTCGATAAATCAAACATGGGAATTGGTAGTCAAACATAAGTGTTGTCAAGAGATAAGTAAACTAATTTATAATCACTGCACATTTCTTTTACATTAACATGGTAAATGGTGAAACAAGCTAGGAAAGAGAAACATGATGAAAGGTTCGAAAATATAGTTTAAATCCAAGAAAATTTTATGCTGTACGCTCCCATGACCAATCTCATCATATAAGGGCCCGTTTGGAATGGGGGATTAAATGGGTATTGAATTGCATTATATGGAATTAACACTATTGTTGCACAATGATTGCATGTCCGGAAATCCATGGTATTTTGACCGTCCAATCCCATGTTTGGGATCAAATTCGTCCTTTGGAAATCCATAGTATTTTGACCATCCAATCCTTGTTATTTTTGTTGTTTTTTATTCTTTTTTAGACGGCTGCAAAGAATAGAATGCTTGACAACAATCTGATAATGGTAAAGCTGGAGGCAAGTTTTTGTGAGAGCATTTCCCTACAAAAGCGATGTTTTCTCTGACTTTCTGAACTGCTTGGGTGGATTTTGAAAATGGGCCACAACTGAAATAGCCGTTTTGCTGGGGTCATCGAAATGGGCCCCAGAGAGTGCAACTAGAGTCAATCATCTCAGAATGAATGTGAATGCTTTTAAGCTTCCCTTTTTGTAGTATAGCCCTGAAGCTAGCAATTATCAGCAATTAATATTAATTGGACTATGATCAAGTAGGGACCCATTCCTTGAGCTGATTCACAATCATTTCCGACATGGATATAGAGGGGATTATAGGTAAAAGGTACAAATGGGTCGACTTGACCTAGTGAGTCACCATAGCCAACCCAAACTTAAAGGTCAGGGTCCAAAAGTTTGACCTAATTTTCCAATGGGTCAGGCCTGAGACCTAAAATCAACCAGACCAACCCAACCCAAACCCAATTTTTGAATGGGTCCAATTTTGGCCATCCTAAAATAAACTGGACCCAAACTCAAACCGACCCAATAAAATAGTTAATTGCTACAAGTCCAGTGAAAAATGGGAACTGCATAATCATTTATAATTAATTAATTAATTAGTGAAAGGATGTGAAAGTTGCTAGGATCAGATGTTCTTGTACTTCACATAGAGAGAGGAAGGAAATGCATAGATTTAAAAGCTCACATGCAATTGCTGTATGCAATCACCGCTCATCCATCTACTGAATAGACAAAAAAAAAGAAGAAGAAGAAGAAGAAAATGCATGGATTTGATAGCTAACACTCAATCGCTGTATGCAACCACTGGTCATCCATTTACTGAAATGGGTGAAAATAAAAAAGTCTAGTTGCTCAAGTGAACAAGGAATTGCTCGACTCGCATGCCGTCAATCTACACTTGTATGAGATCTGGGCAATCTATCACGGAGGGATCGGAGGGAATGCCTTGACCCAACTCAGGCCTAAACCCATGAATTTCCTGGGTTGGGGTTGGATCCTCCAAAACGAAAAACCAAACCATATAATAAAATGGGGTTGGCTTATTTTGACTTGGACCTGCCCTAGACCCAAACCCCATTTCATTTCGGGGACAAAAGTACATACCTATCATTAAATGGGTCGGGATGACTCGACCCAATTGGACTCATTTGCACACCTAATTACAGGGTGATGACTCCCATTGCACCATAAGCCAAGTGTCCTGATTTGCTAGTTTGCACATGTTGGTCCCCTGGTTCAGGAATCCTTACCCATGAGCCCAAGGAACCCTCAAGAGATGAGTTCCACCTAAGAGTTTCCCCATTAGGCTATACCCTTAGATCTGTGCCTAAAAATAAATAGCTGCAGAAATCCAATGAAATAGTCGAAACTATGGTCATACATCACATGGATAGAATAATCAAATATGGGATGTCAATGGGATGTCCGCTCTCCAATAGGTCAGAAAATCATCTCAATGGTCTGGATCACTGAAACAAATCCCCACCACCTGTGCTAAATGGATAAATCAGGACACTTCGCTTTTGGATACAGACATTAATATTACATTTCTTCTAGATTCAGATACATAATGTTAAAGAGAAATGCTCCAGTGTAGTGCCCCTCGTTGCATCGGTTCACTTATACAGTCCAATCAGTCAATCTGAACTGTCCATTAAGCTGCGTTTTTTATCCAGCTGACTTTCCAATCCATTTGGTTTTCTGAGGTGATGCATATGATGGACAGGAGGGATGATTTATAGGCAGCAACATGTGGGCCCCACTTCTGCCAAGTACCACCGTAAGATTACGTTGGTATTAGGGCCACTGAAGCACACCTTACAAAGCAACAGACGCACCCAACTCGATGTCTTTCCTGTTTTTTCATGTTCTGGACTCCCACATGAGCAGTCATGAAAGCATTACCCAGCAGTTAATGATGGCTGGCTAATGAGTCGCGACCACAGTGTAATCATCAACGATCAACCAAGAAATCCAAAACATCTTGGAAGAACCAACACCAAAGAGGAAGAAATTAAAGAATGGAAAACAATAGTGAAAGGAAATATTAATGTTGTAAGATTCCTTGAAAACAATATTTATTTGTGACCAAAAACAGGATTCATATGAACATGCATGTCTACTCAAATTAGTAATGTTAAAAATTTTGGCATCTTACCTGGCAATCCATTTGATCGGTAATTCCACCATGTTCAGGAATACTGTCGTAAAAATCCTGTATTAATCCAAGAAAAAAAAGAATCACAACCATGAATTTTGTCATATAAATCTTTATTACTTCACTCGAGCTGACAATCAATTATGGAAGAACCTTGATCTTAAACGCTCTCTTGAAACCGCTTGCGAAAAAACTTCCAAAGGGTTCTCTGATTGATGTGAATAGACCAAGCGCCAAAGCATGCCATTGCACTGGCAAAATTGGCACCTCTTTCCAAGGGAACTATGTGACAATAAGAGAACAGTTAAATAAAGTAGAACATATATTGATAAAAGACCAAGTCATTTTTTTTAAAGGAAATTAATTTTTTTATTATAGAAGGAGCCGAAGCTCAAATAATAACTATTATTGACCGGTTGCACTAAAAGCTTGAGATGTTAGGAATGATAGAACAATATATATCAAAGGATTTGCTGATGCCTCCAACACTTCCCCTCATGTGCGAGTATTATACTGGGCTCCACATGATACTTTGGGCTTAGATAACACTGGATGCCCACAATACTGAATTTGTAAAAGCTCGGGACTTGAGCACCGGATTTTCTAATCTGATACCATGTTATTGACCGATTGCGCTAAAAGCCTGACCAACTTACTAGAGCCCAAAGAGTAATGGACAATACCCTAGCTAAAATCTCTAAGGCAAGAAACCCAAGTAGTTACATCCATTTATCATATACAATTTGGACCGACCTATTTTGTTCTAAAATCTCTGATTGTTCCTCTCCTCCCAAATGGTCCGAAGAACAGTAGCGAACTCAACCTCCTCACCTTACTATGTTTTTCAAAATTTCCATCGATTCTTCATCCGCATGCAAAACAGGATGGTATTATCCGTGAACTGGAGATGCGAAATCTGAAGCCGATTCCTACCCACCTTGAATCCACTTATCAGCCCACTAATTTGGAAGTTGGAACCAAAAGAAAGGAATTTGATGGTTGTGGATGAAGAAAGTATCATGGAAGGGGTATTTGGTCATTATCCCTTGATGAGTAGGCCGACCCAGGCCTAGGTTTTGCTCCAAGCCTAAGCCCAAGAACGGGTTATGAACTTTATGGGTGGACTTTGGCCCGCAGCCGAAGGCTCAATTACCAAGTTGACCTACCTGACTAAGGCCTGAATTGCACCAGGCCCATGGCTCAAGTATTCAGACCACTGATCTAACTTGGCCCACCCTCGATTCTCAATGTCTTAAAAGATATTCTGCATTGGAAGGTCTTGAGCATCCCTAGTCTTCTTCCCTTTTTCTGGTTTGAATGTGGACCGTTGCAGCAAATGGATCGTCAGTGCCCTTATCGTGAGGATGAGATTCCACTACCGTAAAGTCAACTATCCACACAGTAGAGCAATGGACAGAACGTCATGACAAGATTCTGAAAACGTCATCATATTCTCCCAAAAAAATTAATAAATCGAGATATTATCATGAGAATATAATGAGCCTCTCAAAATCTCGCCACTTTCAAATTTTTCTTGCTATTCTATTGCAAAATTATTACAATTTTAACTAAATGTATAGATTGGATTTTAATTATTCGTAATAAATATTTTTAAATGTTTTTAGCCAGATTTTTTTCAATTAATATCACAAGAAAAACGTCAAAAATCTGAAAATCTCCTGAGAAATTGCCTAGAAGGAGATTTCTCACTATGGTATAGAGGCATTATGAAGTGCGACAACATAAGCTTGTGCAAAATCAACGGCTGGATCATTCCGTAGGAAGAGGTGGGCCCAAAGGCACAGTGATTCAAACCGTTGGTACAACGGGCCTCACAGTAGATGGGATGAACACAAAATAAATAAATAAATAAAAATCCCATCTTGGAAATCTCCTTAACTCTTCAATAGGTGGCCAAGAAAGGTCGCCATTCAATCAGATAAAAGGTCAAATATCCAATGGTTGGTATCCTACAATCTAGAGAAATTTCAATCCATAGGCCATTAACGGTGAAGCTGATCATATCAACTGTTTGAACGTGTCCCTGCGTGACTCAAGTGAGTCAACTCGGACTCGGTTGAACCCGCTGCTGGTCAGAATTCCAAGTAGGCAGAGTCTCAGTTCGACTGTCTGAGTCATCCGGACCAGGTCGAGTCATGACTCGACAATACAGAACGAATTGGTCCAAGTCGCCAGTCTTGAAACCAGGCGTATGATGCATAGGTGAGAAATTGAGAAGACAAAATGAGGTTGCAAGCCTTTGAAAGAGAGAAAGAGCGAGGGCCCCACTTGTTTTTTGTGTGGCTGGGAAGCAACGTGGAGTATGCAATCTCTCGAAAGTTCCACTCACGGTCACATGATGTCCATTTTTTTATTTATTTTTTTTATTTTGAGGATTAGGTGTTACGCTTACTATGTGGGACCCACTTTGATGAATCTTTTGCATATCCACGCCGTCCATATATTATTAAATCTCATTTTAAAACGTTATCCAAGACTCAAGCAGATCCAAATCTCTGGTGGATCACACCACTGGAAAATTGGTGAATGAGCATTTGAAACTTTTCATGGGCCATAAAAGTTTTGGATCAATATGATATTTGTATTTTTCCTTAATAAAGGTACGGTTGTCCTTATCAACAACAAGTTGGATAGAAAATAAACATTATGAATCTACTTACGGTGGGCCCTAAATTTTTTTTAATGGTGTGTGTTCAATCAACACTGTTTTTTGTATTGTGGTCCACCTGAAATTTAGATCTGCTTAAGTTTTATAAAAAAAAACGTCTTGAAATATGCTGGAAAAACGGATGGATGGCATGGATATACAAAAAAAAAAAAAAACAAAACAAAACAAAACAAAAAAAAAATCCATGTGGGCCCCACCGTAAGGGTAACGTCTAATACGCTCCCACGAGGGAGAGGGAGTCGTCCACAAATTTAGCAGCATTCGAGTTCGGTAGTTGGCGGATTACTGGAGTGAATTCTAATTCGACTAGTTGGACCATGTGCATCTGTGTGATCGGAACCGTCCACAGGCAGGTCCCACCATTAATAGACCATAGGCTATCTATGAGTTATAACAAACAATCGTAGCCATTCTGTATATTTTCAGAGAAATCACAGACGTTTTCTTCTTTCTTGGATAGAAAGGACCAACTTCCCAGAAAGATCAGATGCACATAGACCATCCATTGTCTCCCTTACGTCCTAAGTAAGGACCGTTTTTCCCAATACAAACACAATGGAGGTTGAACTTTGGAAGCAAAGCCACTATTGTTGATTACATCCACATAACTGACGAAAACAATCATCACCGTTGTCTACGGAGGGGGCCCACCCCGAAGTTTGTTAGAGGAGATGGGGCCCACATCTCTCATGTACCGAAGAAGAAGCAAGGCAAAGGCATTGTGAAACACGCCAACAACAATGGCTGACTTGACTTTTTCTTGATTCTTCTCTCCCTATTTCTTAATCACCATCACTCGTGCCAAAAAGGTCACAAATGACGAACGCCAACGACACCTTCTCATACGCCCCTCTTCGTCTCCAAAATTACCAAGACGCCTTCCCATTTCGCCCCTCTTAGGTAGGGCTTTCAAATGGCCTTGCTGGACGAGTCCAGCTATAGGGCTTCACCCCCTTCGGCTAATCTTGGGCTGAATATTAGGCCTGAGGCTCGACCTGGGCCTGAAATTTAAGTCCCTTTTAATTCAAGGTGAATTTTGTCAATATCAAGCATGATTTGACAGGCCCAATGAACCGCCGGATCTTGCACAGAAGAGGGTGGACGTACCCACCTCAGGCATAGACCCAGATCTGGGCCATGTATAATCGTCACACGGAGGAGACCGTGGTACTTTGTTTTTAGCTTGTCATAAGCCCAAGCTGGACGCAGGTGTTGGGAGCGTTACACTAAACTTCAAGATTCACACCCCAATCACATAAATTATGTGATATGAGAATGTTTAAATCACAATCAAATCTTCAACTACGCAAATACAAGAGAATTTTACATGAAAAACCTACTAATAAAGGTCTAGATCAACAAATTCACTATGTAAATGATGATTATACAGCAATCACAAGCACATCTTACTTGAATCCAATCAATCTTTACCTTAAGGGTGGATAACAATAAAAGAGAACTAGAAAATTGATAAATCTCACCGAATTCGAAGACGTAAAAGAACTAAGATACCATCTGAAGCGCGTATACAACATCGCAAGTAGAAAATTCCTTCTCTACAAGATTCATCTCTCTCTCTTCCTCTCTCTCTCACCTTAGATGAATAGAACAACTCTTAGAATCTCTTAATCTTGATTTGGAAGCTAATTTATAGCACCATATAAGAGATAGAGTCAGAATAGGAAACTGTTTATTGTAGTCCATGCGTGCTGCCAACCGATCGCGGACGACCAAAACTTGTCCTACGAGAAACCAAGAGAAACTGCCATAATTCGACCGATCGTACGACCGATCCTAACAGACCAAAATAGGTCCAACGTGTAGCACTCCTCGAGAGCCAAAATTCAACCGATCATCCAGAGCAGGCCAATTGATCACGAGACCCTGTTTCTCCATAATCTCCCCTCATCATGAGGCTCGAGTGCTGCTTTCGGGGTAAAACTAAGAAAGCCTAATCTCAACCCATTGACAGCCCTAAATTAAACATAGGTGCTTAGTATAGGGATGCAACTTGCTTTTGGGCCAATCCGAACTGATTGACACAATCTGATTTTGGGTTGTCAAGGTCTCCTAGTTGCGTTTGGGTTGGAACATACCAACCTGATTTAAAATTGGTTTGGGTTTAGGTTCAGCAAACTTGGTCAGGCTAAGTTGGGTTAGGAATATTCACATGCATTTGGGTTAGGTTGGATGGGTTTGGGCCAGGTTTGACAAGGATAGCGGAGTTTAGGTTGGGTTTACCTCCCATTGAAATTTCAGTTGGATTCATTTCAATTTCTTTCAGTTGGACTAGGCGATATTAGATTCACCTTTGATTTTCGGTTTACCATAGTAAACACAAGAAATTGGTAATAATTATTTTTTCATCTGTTCGTTTGAAATGGAAATTGGCAAGTTTTGAGCCGAGGCTATCTTCACTTGGTCTGCGACTTGAGCTATGGATCTGGCTGTGTTCTTAAGGTCACATAATCACGACATGATCTAAAATTCTGGGCTCCCCCCACAAAAAATTCAATTATAGGTATCTAATTTTCACTGTTTCCAATGATGTGGTCCACTTGAGCTTTGGATCCACCAATTTTTTTCACCTCATGTCCTAACATGATCTGACAAAATGGATGGACAGCATTGATAAAACACAAACATTGCAGTGGGCCCCACAATTTTAAAGCTTTCCTATTAGGCCTATAAAATTTATCAAAGAAGTTGGCCAACGTGTCCTTGGAAAGCCAAAATAACTATTATCCATTTCTTCCGAATTACCATTGGAATTAGAAAATCCAACAGCTCCTTTGCATCCAAATTTTACAAAATAGCAATTTCACTCCCATGATTTTATAATTACTTCTGTCTCTTCCTCTCTCCACACAAGCAAAGAGAAAATACGGAAATGAGGCACAATCAAAGGTGGCCCCTTAGATGATGACCGGTCCAAATCATTATTAGGATTTCTACCTTAATGAATAGTCTCTCCAGATCATTTACTATTTATTTTGAACATCCATTGAATGTGATATTTTTGGAGGGATTATTAGTCAAAGGTACACTCTGTCAATGACCGAACCTTCTCTTTTATGATGTGGATCGTCCTTAGCCATTGATCATCCCATCCAAATGAGAAATTAAAGGCAGTGTCCCATCCCAACTGTTTCCTATGGTTTAGCCCACATGAATCTGATGGACGGGAGTGGGATGAGGAAAATAACCTGTTAAAAGCAGAACGAATCGTCTCCCGCCAAGCATTTTAAGGGGCGGCTTGAGTTGGGTGAATCCCTGACTGGGCCCACCTTGATGTATTTTCCTTACATCCATGCCGTCCATCCGTTTTAACAGATCACTTTAGGATATGATACTAAAAATGAAACAGATCCAAAACTTATGTGGACTACACCACAGGAGACAGTGATGATTGAATATCCATCATTAAAAATTTCCTGGGTTTCCCGGAATTTTTACTTGCCATCCAACCCGTTGATAACATCACAAAGACCGACAGCTTGATCTAAAAGTTCTGTGGCCCATAATAAGTTTTTAATGATCAATCACCACTGCTTCTCGTGGGGTGGTCCACCTGAGATTAAATAATTTTTTTTCTTAATCATGCCCTAAAATGAACTGTCAAAATGGATGGACGGCGTGGATGTAAGGCACATACATCAAGGTAGGTCCCACATGCAGGGATCCACCAACACCCACCAAAGCCGCGCCCCGTCAAGGGGCAGTTTTGTAGATTGTCTGAAAATGCAGGGGCGTATGTGGATACAGCAATAACAATACAACTGCGAAATCGTGGGAAAGCTCCTCAGAGGCAGACACGCGGATGAGGAGCTGTCGTCGCCTCGAGTCTTCCTTTCTATAACTTTGGAAACAAGAAAATAAAAATAAATAAAAAGCTATACAACGCAGAGAGAGAGGGAAGACTGCTTGAGTCACAAGCTATAAATACTGCTCTAATACAAGAGAAAAAAAGAGGGAGATTCTAGGGTTTCAACGTCTGTCCTCCTCCTCTTTCTTCCATTTCTAGGGTTTCAAAGCTCCAAACCGTTGTTGAGTTGCAGACGAATGAGGGAATCGGAATCTTGGAGCTAGAAATGCAAAAACCATGCCTACCTTTACTGCTATCGCTCTAGAGAACTTGCTGGAACCTACCGTTGGAGATTCTGCTCCGAAAACCCCCTTTCTTTCCAAGCAATTACCCAAACAATCCAAAGAGGTGGCAGCACCGCCCAAGAGACCTTCCCACATTTACATCTCTCCTGCTCTCTACACCACTCCCAAATCCGCTCCTTTCCCCAACTCTCCCGTTTCCGTTTCCCCCTCTCCCTATGTTGTTAACCGCAAACGCCGAGATGTCCCGCCGCCCAACAATCGGCACGACGGATTCCAGGTCCAGCAGAAATCTGAGGAACAGAGGGTTTTAGAAGAGGGTGATGGTCTGCGGAATCCAATGGGAGAGATTTGTCCTGCCACCCCATTAATTGATGTTGAAGAAGAAGAAGAAGAAGAAGAAAGGGATGGGGGTCCTTTGGATGTTGGTGGTGGAGAAATATTGGCCAAGGAAGGCAATCTTGAGAGGGATGAGGATTGTTTGGATGATTTTACTGATACCCGTGATTCAATGAGCGTTGCAAGCAGTTGTGATGCAGATGATGGGAACTGTTTGCAGCGGAGCGTCTTGAAACAAACACCTGTTTTGAGTCAAAGCGAGTTCTATGACGCCCCAGAAGGTGAATTAGCAATACCCCTTCTTTTGTTATAATTTAATTTCTTTTTTAATTTAATTTAATTTAATTTTCCTTTTGTGTTAAAACTCATGCCAGCTCTGTTGGTTTCTGTTCTGCTTTAGTTATTGTTAAACAATATCAACTGTTCTATTAAACGGAAATTCTTCTTCGCTTAGCAACAGAGCCATTCGCTCATTACCATCTGTTGTGCCTGTTATTTGATTTCCCTGGACGGATTAGATACCCTCATCATCAGAAAAACTAAAATATAGGTTTTATGTGGTGGGAAAATACACTTTATAATGGATTAGACCATATATAAATAAATAAGAAGAATAACAAAGGAAAAAGAGGAAGACAGAATTGATGCATCAAGGTGGCAGGTATTCTGGGTCTTTTTGAAGATGAGCTCTATGCATAAGGGTAACCCTAAGTGAATCAATCAGAATTTGGGCAATTTCTTTTGTCGAAAAGGCACACGAGGGTGTTCCTGTTGGCAATACAATTTTCATAAATCTTTGTTGGCTTTTAATTGGAGATAGATAATTCAATTTTGGCTCCTGTTTCTGATGCTGTCATTGTTTTGTTGGTGTTATGAGCCAATTGGTGCATGCCTTCCCTAAAGGGATGCCAGTGCCACTATTAAGGAGGCATATGGTTCTCTTTGTACTTTAACACGTTCACAAACTTAGATGCTGAATTGTAGATGTTTATTTGGACGATTTGAGGGTGTGGCATGGGGCACATATTCTTGTCGGTAATTTGATCAATCTGCACAATGCGGGTGGTTATTTGGAGGGAAATAGGCATTTAATAGGTGAAAGGGAAAATTACATCCATACATACATGTGTGTGTGTGTGTGTGTGTGTGTGTGTGTGTGTGTGTGTGTGTGTGTGTGTGGAAGCTCACGACTTTGCCAATGGGAAGTTCCCTTGGCTTCCCACCAGATCAGGTGTGAATGACAAAAAGTGCCATCATGGATATGAGTATTGGTATCGTATCGGCTGATATGGCTGTATCATATCCATATTAGCATAAGACGATACGCGATATGGGGTTGTATTGGTCCGATACGAAAAAAAAACTGACCTATATCGATTTTTATTGGCCTATATCGGCCTATACAGGGCGTATTGGCACTGATGCGAGGCTGATATGCCCGATACAGGCCAATATGCTCCAATTTTGATTTTTTTTCAAAATTTTACTCATCTCCTCTTCTTTTTTTCATTTAAACCATGGAAGAAGCTTCAAAACTCATTTTAGGCTAGATCTAGACCTATTTTTAAATCAAAACAAATGATTTGTATGCGATTCAACAAATTGAAACGAAGTGGACCATTATGGGAAAAATCGGAAAGAAGGGTAAACCTTCACTTCTTTTTTTTCTTTCTTTTTTTAATATTTTCATCTTCTTTTTGTTGTATTTCAATGTAATGGGCCATTGTTCGCCAAATCATACTTGATTTGTGTTTAATTAGGGCTCATTCAGTTGATCTTTAACAAGTCAAATTGACAAACAACATTCTCATCAAAGAATGGTCCAATACATCATTGAATACATAGTCAAAATACGAAAAAAAGAAGAGGATAGATTCTTGGATCTCATTTTTTCCTAACTCTCTCTCTCTCTCTCTCTCTCTCTCTCTCTCTCTATCTTTATATATATATATATATATATATATATATATATATATATATATATATATATATATATAGCTTAAAAAAATATGATCAATACGGCTCCAATGTTGATTCGTGATGCCGAATCGTATCATTTTTCCGCCGGGCTGATACGCCGTCTGATACTGACATTTAGAACCATGAGTGCCATAGCTAAGGAATATCCTTCGTGATTGATATCTTGTCTTTCAAAAAAAAAAAAAAAAACATATGCTATTTGCCCGATAGCTTTATTTGACGCCATTGGGATATGTGTACGTAATAAACATGTCGGAGAGGCTAAATATGAAATCATTAGGCGAGGAACTGCGTAGTCTTTGGTGTGGGAGACACAACATAGTACTGCTTTTGACTACTGGTTTATGAATGCTAGATACTTCAAAATAGTCAATCCATCTGTATCCATCCTCGTGTTTTGATACTATGAAGTTTAGAAGTACTTGGATTGTATCTACGAAGTTTCCTGGTATCATGTCTATTTATTGATGAGGTCTACCCGCTTGAGAACATCATTGGTAGTGTTGTCACAGTTATATGATGGCAATTCCTTCTTGCGAACTCCTTTGGTTACTATCTCAGAATTCAGGATATTATAGTTGTAACAGCTTCCATGGTTATCCTGGGACTCCTTATATGTGTGGGTCAGGTATAGCTCCATTTTTAGCAGAAAAAAATCATAAATAAATCTCAAGGAGAAAGTGAGCAAAAACAATATTCTCACCTTTTCAGATCCAGAGGAGGAACTCCATCTTTTAATCTAAAAAAATGATTCTCCTTTCCCAGACATCGACATTGATCTGATCTTCAAGCGATTCAATTCTAGCTAATCTTAGGGACCATCAAGCAATTTTATTTTTGGGTTTCCTCTGTTTGTTCCTTTCTTTCTTTCCACTTCTGGTTTCTCATTCATAAAACATGTCCATGTTGTCATTTTTACTTATGGATGCATATTTCTTCAATGTTTACTTTTTGTTTATGGAGTGTCAATCTCAAAAACATCATTTCCTACCTTTTCAGATCCGGAGGTGGATCTCCATCTTTTCATCTAAAAAGAAAAAGTTGATTCTCCTTTCCCATACAATAAGAATTGATAACATCTTCAAGGGATTCAGTTTTAACTAATCTTAAGGGAAATCAAGCAATTTTGTTGAGCTTGCTCTATTCACTCACTCTAATCTCTTGTTCATAAAAGAAGTCCATGTTGCTTACAGATGCACATTCTTCGGAATTTACTTTTTCTTGTTTTAGATTATTGGTGTCATTATGTACCTACTGCCTTCCCTTCAATTTTGCTCTTGTAGTGCTGCAAACAGTTAAGTCCTGATGTGACAGATATTCAGATAGAGAAAATAAGCAAATAGCTTGGAAATTGATGATTGATGGCTTTCTTGCCCAGACTTTTCAAAATGAATGCCTTAACAGTACACAATACTAATTTTTAATTTCGAGGGGTAATCACTGAGAGACGCAATAAAAGTACACATTTTGAAGATAAAAGGAAAGCACCACCAATTCATGAACCAAGTGCAACCTTGTAGTGCTCCATGTCGTGCCTGTGTAGCCCTAGGTAGCAATGAGCAGTAGGGTATTATATGTGTGTCAAAAAGTTTATTGATTATCAAATTCTGAGCAGTAGTTATATCAACATGTTGCAATTCATTTTAGTATAGTCTCTGCAGTCTAACCATTGGACGCTTGTAAATGGTGTTGTTATACCTTGTAATATTGTTGGTGGTGCAATCCATACAACTTGTAAAAACTGAGGTTGACTATGCAACATAGATGAATAATTATGGATGTTTTAAGAGATAAAAAGATGGAGTGGAATTAATATGTGTCCAAAAATGAGGATGTGAAATTTAAAAGGAGAAAAAATAGTGTCTGATACTAAATTGATGAAGGAAAGCGAAATGTTGAAGAAGTTAATGTTATGTGAATTAGATGGTTGAGTGATTGGGAGAGTGGCAAAAGAAGTTCCAAGAGTATCTAGATTCTAGAAGCCACACATAGAAGGAAACTAGGTAGTGGAATGATGAGGTCCAAAGACGAAAAGGCTATTACAAGAAATGATCATCTTTCAAGGGCAAAGTTAATCTTATGCGGAATGAAATGGATGAGTATTAGGATAGTGACGAAAGAAGTTTTAGGAGTATTTAGATGGAGAAGCTACTCATATGAGGAAACTTGGTGGTGGAATGATGAAGTCCAAAAGACTATTAGTGAGAAACAATCATCTTTCAAGACCTAGCAAGGGACTAAAAACAAGGAAAATTTAGAGAACATAGAAATGCCAAAAAGAATGGTATGAAAGTAGTGAGGCCAGAGCTAAAGGCATAAAATGATTTGTACAATAGATTGGGAATAAGATGAGGTCATTAGTCTTCAAACTCTCGGAAAAAAAAAAAAAAGATTTCTTCAAACTTCCAAAAATGAAAGAGGAAGTGTAAGGACCTAGATAATGTTAGACATATTAATAGAGATTAGTGGAGGGTATTGGTAGAGGACAATGAGGTCAATAAGAAGTGGGGAAACTATTTTCAGAACTTGTTAAATTTCAACTGTTTTAAGAGCTTAGAGATGAGAGGAACCATACTCACAAATGATGCTGGAGACTATAGATAGTTACGTCGGATTAGGATATCCAAAGTGAAAGTAAGCTTTGAGAAAGATGAAGATAGGAAAATGCCCTAGGACCAGATGGTGTACTTGTGGTATGCTAGTAGAGGTTTTGCATTTGAGATATTAGTTTATTTTGGTTGAATAAAGGAGAGACTTCTGCAGCTTGTGCTATCTTTCATTGGAAACTTATGACTCATACCGTGCAACTTTAGGAGAGTGATTGGGCAAAGATTAAGGCATGGGATGAATATACTGGAAAATCAGTTTTGATTTATGCCAAGAAGGTCAACCATTGATGTTATTTTTATTTTTTTTAGAGATAACAAAATTTTTATGAAGGAATCTCGCAAAAACGAGCAAAGAATACAACACCCTCACACAACACAATCGGGCCCAATACTCTAAGAGAGTCGAGATTTTTCTGATAACCTTCTCAACTTGAACCTGGGAATTCCTGAAACAACAACCATACTTGGACAATTGATGGAGAATACAGTGAGAGGAAGGATCTCCGCATCGTCTTTAGTGACTAAAAGAAAGGATAAGATAGGATCCCTAGAGAGAGAATCTTGTGGGTGTTGAGAAAGAAAGGAGTCTCAAGAGGATATATTGACATGATTAAGTATGTATACGGGGGAAAGAAAACAAATGCCACAAGCATTAGTGGAGAGATAAGTGAGTTCTAAGTTACTAGAGGCTTACGTCAGGGGTTGGTGTTGAACCCATATCTTTGTCTTGATTATGGATGAGTTAACGAGGCGTTTACAGGAAGAGCTTCTTGGTGTATGCTGTTTGCAAATGACATAGTTTTGATTGACGAGACCCATGCGAAGCTAGAACAATGGAAGGCTGCTTTAGAATCTGAAAATTTTAAAATCAGTCGGAGTAAATCAAAGTATATGGAATGCAATTTCAGTAAATAGGAGTGAAAGTAGTGCCTCTTTGAGTTTATGTGATCTCTGCCAATCAAACTAATGGGGATATTTTATAGGATAGCTGTCAGATCAGCCGTTGCTTTATGGGATGGCATGTTCGATAGTGAAGAAACAATATGTTCGTAGGATGAGTGTAGCAGAAATGAGGCTGTAGAGATGGATGAATGACAAGATGAGGAAGGATAGAATTAGAAATGAATGCAATTGAGGGAACTTGGGATTACCACCAACAGGTAATAAGATGAGAGAAAGTAGACTCGGATTCTTGGCCATGTGCAATGGAGACCAAGATCTAAACCGGCTAGGTGTGAGTTGGTTTAAGTTGAAGGCTCTAGAAGGGCAAGGGGAAGGCCCAAAAGGATGTGGGTGGAGGTTGTAAGAGAAGAATCATTAACCTATGGTTTATTGAGGACATGTTCCTTAACAGAGTGGAATGGCAGAACAGGATTCATGTAACTGACCCCAATTGGTTGGGATAAGGCTTAGATGATAATAATACCTTGTAATCATGGTTCGGAATATCCCTGTCGCATTGTATCAATATTTGCTCTAATACCCCCCCCCCCCCCCCCCAACAACAACAACAAAAAAAATAGAGAGTGGCTTGTATCAGGTCATGTTAGCCAATGCAAGCTCTATCCCCGCATCAATATAATGCCGATATGGACCAATATGGCTATAAGGGTCCAAATTTGATGTCAGCCATAGAGTAAGCTTAGATGGTCATTTTAGAGTAGATCGAGTCCTATTTTGGAGATCAAAACAAAAGTTTGTATGTGAGGTTTGAAAAATCAAAGGAATGGATCATTATAAGCAAAATTGGAGTGAGGGTAAACCACCTTTTTTTTTGTTGCGTTTATGCAAGGGCACCTTAATCCACAAAATCAAGCTTGATTTGTGTTCAATTAAGCCCATTTGGTTGACTTTTAGCAGGTCAACTTGACAAACAACATTCTTGTCAAAGAATGGTCTGATACACCATCATACATATCCAAAACACACACACACACACACACACACACACACACACACACACACAAGAAAAAGTGACTGATTCTTGAATTTCTCTTTTCTTTCATTTTCTGATATTTCTACACTAAATTTTTGGCCTAAGAAAATTTCTTCCAAAACAGTCCAATATGATTGACAACAGGCTGATATGAATACAGTAAACCTGTATCGTATTGTGTTTCAGCCAGGCCGATACACCATTCGATATCAATAGTCAGAAATATGCTTGTGATATGTTTGCCAATGATCCTATAACTCTTTGGCATGCATGATTATTGTACTGCAACTCATTTTGTAGGAAGAAACAATGAAGCTGTTGAGTTGATACTCTGCAATCATTATGTCACTTTGCATCATATCTACAGTATAACTGACAAACACTGGTAAATAGTGTTGTTTGTTATGTTGCATAGTATTACATGTGAAGTTGCAATGGATAATTATTTGACATGGCTTTGAGCCTGTTGCTCAATGGAGGCAGTTGTCATGTTTGAGGTCCCATCAGCTGCCTCCCAAAAACAAAGCAATATGTGACTCTTTGCCATGTCCGATTATTGCTTATTTTTAACTCATTTAACACAATGTATGGTATTTCTACTGATGCAGTTCGTTTGCTTTATATTTTTGGGTTGATTTTTATGTTGAATGATTAATTTTGAAACAAGTAGATCTTCCTGACTTGCAGAATTCTTCTCCGATAGTTCTGCTTCATCACCTTCTTTCAGCTCGAATCTTGAAGTTGAACTACGTGCTGTAAGGTTGAGTCTGTTCGAGGAGATTGAGAGGCGGAAGAAAGCAGAGGAAACTCTTGGTCGCGTGCAGAACCAGTGGCAGAGTATTGTCGATCGTTTGTCCCAGTTCGGGCTATCATTCCCTTTGACATTTAATGCTGGAAATGTGCAGCTTGAGGTAGACTCAACAGAGCGGTTCTGTCAAGAAGTTGTGGTTGCAAGGTTTGTTTCTGAAGCTATTGGAAGGGGTCAGGCAAGGGCTGAAACTGAAGCAGCTGCAGAGGCAATCATTGATTCCAAGAACCGTGAAATTGCACGGCTGCAAGATAAGTTGCAGTACTATGAAGCTGTGAACCATGAGATGTGCCAGAGGAATCAGGAAGTTAAAGGTATGGATTCTTTTCAGTTTCCCTTCAGTTATGCATCATATTGTATGCCTCTCAAGAAGGAAAAAGAAAAAAGAAAAAAAGAAAAAGAAAAGAAAGAATGAAAGAAAGAAAAGAAAAGAAAAACTTAAGAAAGGCATCATAATGCAGTATGCAGTAGCCCGCCATCATTTAATAGGCCTTCTGATGGTAACAAGGAAATGAAGGTTATAATTATCAACTGTTAAAACTAATGCAAGTTTCTTCCTTTTTACTCAAAAAGTCACTTAAGAACCATATCCTGACAAAAAAGAACCATATCCTTACATCTTGCTGCATGACGTAATGGCAGAGGGTGGGTAGTTGCAGATGCAAACTCTTTCTTGTTATTTTTTGTACTGATTCTTCTACTCCAGTGAAGTCAGTTGTTTATTTTGATGTTGCTTTTCCAATATCTGTTGGCACTGGGATTGAGCCCGTAGGCCAAACGTCTCAAACATTGAGGTCTTGGGTTCAAGCCCAGCTTACCTTGGAAAAAAAAAATCTCTGCCGGAATGAAACCGTGTTCTTATAGGTGCCAGTCTTCATTTTCTTTTTGTTCCCTTTTTTTGGAAGGCTAAAAAAAAGGCCAAGTAGTGGATCTTTGCAAGTGATGTTATCAACTTCCAAGAACATTCCATATCTGTTGCATGCAACATGTGTATGTATATGTGCATGTCTGTATATGAAATATGAGGAAGTGGATATAATGTAGTCGTTGACATGACTTCAGAGGCTGTCCCGGAAAATTGAATGTTTACTGACAATGGATGGCTGTAGAAATAACAAAATTTTGTAAAAAAGGAGAATCCAATAAATTATTCGAACCCTAATGAATGAGGAGTCAGGTCAGTCAGCACTGAAGAAGCTGATGGTTGAATTTGGGGATCATGGTCTAAAATATGTCCTTACTCAGTTACTAATGAATTGTAGTCGGTATTTGTCGGGCACACCTTGATAGTGCTAGTTGGATTTTTCAGTAGCTGTTTTCACCGGTTGCTTTGACCATCTTCCAAGTAAATGGTCTATGTTACCCCTCATGCTGTCATCAGGCCTTGTGGATTTCATTTTTCCTCTGCGCTAGTGTATTGATTTTTACTCATGTCCCATCAACTTGTGGCCCTTCCTTCACCTTATCCATCTTGCAATCCTTCCTTTGTTTGTCTTGATATGCTTAGATGATTTGCTAAATTATGGTAACTGCCATGTCCCTTTTTCCTACTTTTAAATATGCTGTAAATTTACATTTTGTTGGTGATGGTGCAGAGTTATCACGCCAGCAACGAAGAACTAGAAAGACAAGGCAGAGATGGATATGGAGTTGTGTTGGCCTGTCTATTGCTGTTGGAGCGTCTGTGCTAGTTTACTCATATATACCTCAGGTGGGTGATTTACTGTCACCAGCCTCTGAGGCCTCCCAGACACCTTCAAGCATGCCGGAGTCCAGGAAAGTTCTTTAAGACGTTTGGATAACAAAACCTGTACCCTCAAGCATGCCAGAGTCCAGGAAAGTTCTTTAAGACATTTGGATAACAAAACCTGTATCTGTTCACTTCAAGGGGTGTACACTTCTGAAGATTCATATTTGAAGCAGTATGTCCCTTCTTTCTTCATATATGCAGTTTGGACATACTCCTGACATACTTCAGTAGTGGAGGAAATAAGACTGACAGAAAAACTATGTTGACAGAAGTTAGTACCATGGTCGAGGTGAATCTTGACCATCTGAAACATATTCCCAATTTTGATTCCAGGAAGAGTTTGTTTCTTGCCGCTTGATGGAATTCTGTAGATTGGTTTAGTGTAATATGACGGCAACCTTTCAATGCCGTTTCATTTGAATTTATACCATGAGATTCCCATCAATTTAAGAGGTATATGTCGCAAAAATAAAAATAAAAAGGGAGAAAAGAAACAAAAAAAAATTGGTCCAATCATCAGCTTGAATCATCTATCTGATAGATTTTTTATTTTTTTTATTTTTTTATTTTTTTATTTTTTTGGCTCATGGTTCGTAAGTAGCACTTTGGTCTGATGATTACAACCATGTCGGCCTCTCTAGAAAAAAAGTGGTTATCAATTAGCCTCATTCATAGGGCTAGGATCATCTGTTTGGTGTGATTCTTGCACCACAGCTTGCCGCCAATGGCACTACTGAGTGAACCGTGCCAATTGGTGATTGGGCTCCCAATGGCACCTATTGAGTAACGGTCTTGATTGATGATTGGGCATTCCACGAATGTGGGAACATTAGCAAACCACACCTGTACTAGGTTAATAAAGGAGAAGGAATTTCAAGAGGATACAAATGTGAGGGCCGATAGTGGAGAGACAAGTGAGTGTGCAGTTAACTGAAGCTTGCAGTAGGAGTCGGCATTGAGCTTTGTATATTTTCACATTAGTTATGGATGAGTTGGCTAGACAGTTTCAGGAAGAGATCCTGTTGTATATGTTGTTTGGAAATGACAGTTTCAATTAACAAGACTTGAGGTCATAACACAAAATTAGATTTCTGAATGAATGCTTTAGAATTTGAAGTAATGTAAAATTAATTGGACTATAACGAAGTATATGGAGTGTGATTTTAGTAATAATAGGAGTGAAAATGAGAAATTAGTTAAGAACGTTGATTGAGGAATTAATTAAAATGACTGCTTTCGACATCATATGTAGATTTTTCATGAGTGGGGAAATTAGGGAAGGATGATGCCTATAGGATTCAAGTTAAGTGAAAGAAATGGAGTTATATATGATCACCATCGACCACTCTAAATGAAAGGAAAATTTTATACATCAACCACTCTTAACTGAAAGGAAAATTTTATAACATGGCTATTGGATCACTGTGTTTTATAGGACAGAAGGTTGGGCAGTTATTAAGAACAACATGTTCATAAGACAAGCAAAGCTGAAACGAGGATGTTAAGATCGATGAGTGCCATGACAAGGAAGGATACAATTAGAAATGAAAGCAGTTGAGGAA
This sequence comes from Liriodendron chinense, assembly GCA_003013855.2. NCBI lineage: Eukaryota > Viridiplantae > Streptophyta > Magnoliopsida > Magnoliales > Magnoliaceae > Liriodendron > Liriodendron chinense. Next base: position 146,870 of record ML058484.1, on the reverse strand, counting down.
TTTACAAGTAGCCCAAATAGGTAATAAGATGACGAAAAGTAAATTCAGATGTTTTGGTCGTGTAAAAAGAAGACCAAAATATCCGCCTATTGAGAGGGAGTTGGTACAAGTTGAAGGCCTAAAACGATATGCATGTTAAGCAGTAAGAAAAGACTTGATGACCTATAGTCTAATCGAAGGTCTAACAATCAATAAAGTGGGATGGTGGAACAAGAAAAGACTTGACTTCTTTTTTTTCAAAGTTCAAAATGGTATTAAACCCATTTCTCCAAATTTTCGGCATTTAGGTTTTTTTTTTTTTATTGCTTTTCAAGAGTGGAGGCCGAATTAAACATGAACATTTTTCTGCACCAGTTTTATTTGATTTTATTTTTTGCACGTGCTATTTTGCTAAGTATGGTGGTACTTGTAGTTCGAGTAAGAAGAACCAATATGCTCCTTTAAAATACCAAATATTAGGTGCTGATTGTTAATTTCAAATGCGAACCACAAAATGTACCATATCTGCCCATGTGGTCCATCATCATTCTCCTCACTATTTCCTATAGTGTGGTCCAGTTGAGCTTTGTTTCTGCCTCATTTTTTGTCTCATTCCTTAAAATGAGCTGTACAAATTGATAAACGGGGTTGATAAAACAAATACATCATGGTGGGACCCACAAAGCTTTGACACCAGTTTGTTGGCCGGTGTTCGGGTCACTAGCCAATCCTCATCTCTATAGCTCCTCCTTGTATCACTTGGACAATAATAGGGCAGAGAAATAGACTGTTAGAAACACGATGCTAAACCAAAAATGTACAAGGAAATGGCCTGTCAGGAAAATGATGATGTGTGGTCTTGTTGGCCGTGGACCTCATGTGGTGGGACCCATTGGAGCACCCACATGTGGGGGTGAGTCCAAGATTAGTTTACATGCTTTGAGCTTCAAATATGGCATCTAAGAGACTAGCTAGCATACAAAATTTTTGCCTTAATGTCGGACAAGACTTCAAGCTTAAATTGCTAGAAAATCTCATTTTGAGGCTATATTTGAAACAAGATGCCATATGCTGAATTGTATATTCAAAATCTCTCTCTCTCTCTCTCTCTCTCTCTCCACCATTACCATGGGTCAGCTGACCTCATTGTGTGGGCCTCTATCACGCCGGAGTTGTTAGAAGAGTGGATTATTTCACTTTTCTCTCATGGAACACATATATTGAAAGTTTGTTCTACAAAAGGTAACGTGATATATTACCCGGTTCAAATTCTCTTCTGCAAAATTGGTGTTCACGCAATTGGACATTGGATATGTGACTACCAATGGGTCTGACCTGAAATTTTAAGATGGAACGCATGCATTGAAGGGACCATCTGTTGTACCTAATATTTTCCCCACCTAAGCCATACTCAAATGTATGGTTGGATGCTTGAATATTCGTGCCGTGAATTATCATTCAGCACAATAATCTTAAAAGACTGAAACGTTATAAGACCTTCTCGTCTCCCCTCCTTTTCTCTCTGTTTCAGATTTAATAAAGCAATATTTTGAAACGAGGAACCCGTTATGCACTTTAGCTATATTACAATATGATATGTCTGGACTTTAGCCTTTGGATTTGGATTCTGTTTCAGATTTAATAAAGCAATATTTTGAAACGAGGAACCCGTTATGCACTTTAGCCATATTACAATATGATATGTCTGGACTTTAGCCTTTGGATTTGGATTCTTTTCATTGACCCAAACCATTGATGTGATTGGGCAACCCCTTGGATGGGGGACGACAAAAATAAAAGCTCTTGGATTGAATATTTTAATTCTTTGATAATACCAAGTCATAGCTATGACCATCTATTTTCCTACCTAAGGACCGAATTATCGAAAGGTTATTGGTAGTTACGATGCATAGTGAGAACTGCTAAAATCCTGATGTGTAAAGTGTAAATGAGTAATAGATATAAGAATGCTGATTTTGAGGGCTCCAACTGATGGCTTAATAGTATACGGAGGTGTTTCAAGACTGAGGTCCTAGGTTTGAGTGCTCATGTAGTGTCAATGTGTTTGTGGAAAAAAAAGGAAGAAGTTCATTGCTGAGGTGGTTTGAGTCTTTGTGCCCCTGCCTTCACTCCAAGCCGATGAAAGCCTAGACAATTTAGATATTTCTTTATGAGTGCAGATCGTCTGTGTTGACGGCGCAGAAAAATTCACGCCGTCCATTTGTTCTTACAGCCCATTTTAAGACGTGGTCCCAATTAAGCAAATTCAAAACTAAGGTGGACCACACCAAAGGAAATAATGGTGATTAAACGACCACCATTAAAAGCTTCCTAGGCCCCTTTGTTAATGTTTCTTTACCATCCAACCTGTGTTGATTGTTAGGCTTGGACGCCTCAAACCTTCAAGCATGAAGACCACCGACTGGCTAGGCTGGCCGGCCGGTCGGTCAAGTTGGAGATGAAGACAGCGTGTGCTGGAGCTCTTTTTGGGCCATCCGACCGGTCGGGCAGTTTCCTTTTTGGACTTGGTTTCTTGCGCGGTTTTGCGTAAAGAGTTTCTAATTCCGGTTTTCTCCTATTTAAGGAGATGTAATCCAAGATTAGGGTTGCCGCAGAGGCCGCCGATGGGCTAAGGGATTGAGAGGGTTCTAGGGTGAGAGAAAGAGCTAGGAAGGAAGCTTGGAGTTCTCTGGGTTGAGGGAAAGGGCTGTGTTTGTCCTTCTCATGTGAGAATTAGCTTCGGGTAGCTTGGGATCTCTCTTGTGGGCTGTGATCCAGGGTATTTCTTCTGTAATCTCTTATAACTTCTGATTCATAGTGGATTGGTATCGCTTTGTGCCGTAGTTTTTTACCCTTGGGGGGTTTTTCCATATAAAAAATTGGATTGCCTTCTTGTGTGTGATGATTTACTTGTTGATTGCCATGGTGGTGTGTTCCTCGCCGGCTTTGATTGCTTCCGCTGCGGGGCTCCTAACCCCAACATTGATAATGTCAAGAAGAGCTGATGAAGGGAAATATACAAAGATCAGCTTTATATAAAGCTTTTGTAGCCCGCAATACATTTTTAATGGTCATTCACTACTGTTTTCATTGGTGTGGTCCACCTGAGATTTGGATCTGTTTAAGTTTTGGGATTGCATGCTAAAATGAACTGGAATAATGGATGGACGGCGTGGATATACAACATATTCATAGGCCCCAGACTGTAGAGGTAAAACCCACTACGGTGTTACCCTAGACTGTAGGAGCGAAGGTGATGCGAGTTGCAAGGGGAAGTAGAAGTTTTTAACAGTTGCATTTGTTCAAAACAAGCAGAGGTATACGCTCCAACAAACAGTCTTCAATTGAGGATTCTTGAGAGCCGTTTTGCGCATTTTAACATCTGAACTATGACAAATTGCCAGGAAATCAATTTTGTGCTCGATTCCCATAGTGGGGTTGGCTAACAGTGTGATGTGACTAACAGGGGTGGGTGGGTGTAGTAAGGGTGTGTGAACTAACCCATAAAAAAAAAAAAAAAATAAAAATAAATAAAAATAAAAAATTTGTGTGCTCTGATTTTGTACAAATAGAAAGAGGAGAATCTATATTTCTCTATGCTTCTTTATTTTTTATAGCTATAACTGATTCTAAGAAATAATCTAAAATAAATGTTAATCAAATCTGAAACATACACCATCATACATCACAGTGGGGCCCACAGAGCTCCACCTCCCATGAGGTCAACCTCATACTACCATTTCCTTAAGAAACACGTATGTCCCAGCAATAATCATGATGGAGAGAGAGAGAGAGAGAGAGCACCGGTTAAAAAAAAAAAAAAAAAGGGAGGTGGGACCGTAGGGTAGCTATCACTAGAAGCGGATTTGGTACAGCCCTACTGTACCCTGTAGGGCCCACATTGATGCATGTATCATATATCCACTCGGTCCATCCGTTTTTCCTATATTATTTTAGTGCAGAAGCCAAAAAATGAAGCAGGTCCATATCTCAGGTGGACCATACCATAGGAAACAGTGCTGATTGACCATTAACAAATTTTAATGGGCCACAAGAGTTCTGGATCAAGCTGATATTTGTTTTTGTTTTTTTCCTTCATCCAGGTATATGTGACCTTCTCAACAGGTTGGATGGAGAATAAATATTATGGTGGGCCCTAGGAAGTTTTTAATGGTAGGACATTCATTCACCACTGTTTCCTATAGCATGGTCCACCTGAGATTTGGATCTACTTCAATTTTTTTTGGGGTTCATAACCCAAAATGATCTGATAAAATGGATGGACGGTGTGGATATAGAATACATACATCAAGATGGGCCCCACGGTACCTAATCTGCTCCCCCCCCCTCACCGTGGAGCACGAGCCTGATTTTATTAGAAACCAAAAGAGGCTCGTGTTTCATGACAGTGTTACTTAGCTCGTGCCTCACCTAACCATCACATGCCCTCGGCCTTCCTCTCAATATCAAAGGTCAAGCTCAGGGTCCCACAAATATCTTTTCTCCCAACTTCAGTATCCTATGTCCCTTCCAGTGAAAAAATAAATGAATGGCTGAGATTAATAGGAGCCATCTTATTATTGGATCACCCTCATCTTTCACAAAGGGAATATACCTGGTGGAATCTCCAGATGACCAGCTTATATCTCACACACGTATGCCATGCTGCCACGTGTGAAAGAGTGATGAGAAAAAGTGAAGTGCATCTACTGTAATGGTGCCCACGTCCACACCAGTCTTGTAATAATCCTCTATCACAAATGGAGACAGTACGAGTCCAATAGGCTGGACCAAATATATGAGGACCACCTTAAGTAAAAGCCAGCCCCATCCACTCATCAGGTGGACCACACCTGTATTTCATTTTTTATTTTTTTTTGTTGACTATACACTACCATCTATGGTGTGGCCCATGTAATGAGTGTATGGGGCTGAATTTTGCACATAGTAATCCCTATAGGCCAGTTTGGAAAGCTAGGTTAGATGGTATTGAATTGCAATAGGTGGAATTAACAGCATTATTGCATCATGATTATATGTCTGTAAATGATATGGTATTTTCACCTTCCAATCCCACGTTTGGCAGCATCAAATTCTACCTTTTGGAAAAGAAAAGGAAAAAACGTAGCATTAAGTAAAACTTATGTTTAGTGGACCATAGAAGTGTCAATGGATCAGGTTTCACTACTAATGCAATTGACTACTATGCATATGCAATTTGATTGTTATGTGTAAAGGGTGGATATGGATGGACCGCATGGATAAAACACATACATCAACATGGGACCTGTCCGTTGTATCTCATGCTAGGACTGGATGATATGATACCTTAATTAATCCAATCCTTCCTATCTTTCCAAAACATAGGAGAGAATTTACATTAGACCAAATGCAATTTCATACCACCTAATCCTATACTCCTAACATAGGACAGGTTGTACGAATGACTGACACATGATAGGTTGGACGTTGTCTACCGCATGGGTGGGGAGTTGTTGTTCAACCAGTTGGTTGTGGCCATTTGTCATGTGTGTTTGAGTGTACTTGAGTGTATGCATGTACGTGTGTATGTGTGAGAGAGAGATCTTTTGTTATCTTCTTAATAGACCGACTCGCCGTATCACTGATTCACCTCACTCGAATCAGAGTGGTGGAAGGGAATGAGTAGGGTAGAGAGGTTAGGTACGAAAGGCCAAGATTTACTAATTGAGGTAACACTACACATATTCAGGTAACTAGCACATCTACATCGATCCAAACCATCCAAATCAGAGCCCCACCGAGGACGAGGAGGGGGAATAGATTAAGTTCATACTGTTTAGACAATCCAACATGAACAAATTTGTGTGGTCCAATTACTAATTATAAAATGGACCACTAAAAGGAAATAATTAGCTTTCCTGTTGTTTCTTCCTTATCTAATACTTTACCATTAAAAACTATGCAAAATGGAAAAACGTACACGCTAAGGCATTGATATACAGATATTCTTGAAGAAGAAAAGAAGGGAGTAAAGAACCCATAAGAAATCAGTAACAACATTACCTTACTGAAAACAGTGATCCATCTATCATGTGGTAAACTTGGAGAGGATATCTTTGCAGCTCTCGACAATGTTTATTACCTCCTAACTCGAAATGCGCTCTCCTCGAATAGTGTTGATAACGGAACCATGGACCAAAGTGTAATACTAGCAGCTAAAAAACTCCTGTAGTCCGACCGGATAATCACACCTCATCCACCCATTTAAGGATTTCCATTTATCAAATTTAATTTTAGTCTCCTAGATCGATATTCTTTTATTATTATTATTATTTTTATTATTATTATTATTTTGGCCAGTCGTGCAGCCCACCCACCCAGTCAATCATGCAATGCACCCACCGGTGATGTTAGTGGCATAGATATTTCACCACTAATGAGTTTTAAACCCAAGACCCCTTGTTGAAACTTCGTAAAGTCTACCAACGAGACAAGGACCCGTACCCAAATTCGTTGTTCAAAATCAACTACTTACACTACTACATGAGGGAAATTTTATTTAACTGAAAATGATGATGTAGCAATCTAAATCATGGGCCCTATGATGGGTGCCCCCTTTCAAAGGGGTGCCTGAAAGTTTGTTTGAAATGCTTATGAGATTCCTATCAACACCCTTCTAATCATAATAGATGAATGTTTTACCAATCCTTTCAATGGTCTGTAGTGTGGGACCCAGGATCTCACCATATCAATTCGATAAATGAACTGACCTCCAACATATGTTAAGTGCTTCAACCATGCGCATAGGTAATCATGCAAGGATAATGTCAAATAACTAAGTCCGGTATACGTAAAAATAAATAAAGAAGGAAAAGAATATATACATGGTTCATCACATTGTAACTACATCTACAAGAAAGCATCAACAAATCATTTCATTAACAAAAAAAAAAAACGATACAAGAGAGGCAACGCTCAAATGCAATGAACAAACGAAATATTTATAATGTATTTTCATCATACAACTAAGAGAACCTTAAAAAAAAACCTAGCCCACCTCTCTTTTAACCAACTAAGAATACCTTAACAAAATCATCCAACTCTTGTCTTCACTTTATCAATAAATGAACACACACTCGGGAGAAATCATTTTTTTATCTTCTCCTTTTTTTGTTTCTTTCGTGAGATAAAACTTTTTCAAGCTCTGAAAGAAAATGTCATCTTTTTATTATTATTATTATTATTATTATTATTATTATATATATATCCTAAATTTAGAGACATAAATGAAAATGTCATTTTACCCTTAAAGCAAGGTGATGGGCCATTATCTCCAACATGTTTACTATTCATCACATGAAGAGCTGATCTTACAAAGGTTGTTTGCATTGTATCATGATGTTAATGACTTGAACTATATGCATAGGTCATTGATTCTTTTGTCCACACCAACCATTTTGTTCAACTACAGTGATATTTCTCATTCTTGATATTTTCTCTACTGAAATTTTCAGGGGAGATTTTCAAATTTTGAGCTTTTTCTTGAGATATTATTGAAAGCCTCGCCAAAAATAAATATAATTTAAAAATATCTAGGTAAACTAATAAATAAAATTAAAAATTAAATAAATATTTATATATCAAGATTTTAAGGTCTTCACTAATTTTTTCAGTTAATTCCACGATAATATGAGGATAACATAATCTCACGATAATTTCATTTGGTGAATTTTTCATGATATTGTCGGCAGATTTTCGAAAATCTGGTGGATATTGTCACGCCGCCTCCAACCGACGGTGATGCGCCATTGAGCGAACAATCCCAATGATCTGATCATTTGTTTGCAGAATGGAAAGTGGAAGACTATACATTCCACTCATCAAAACTCATGGTGGCCTGGTTATGTATGTGTCCCATCAATATGACTCTCACCAAAAACGATCCTTACCATCCAATCAGTGTCTTGGGAAACGGAGGGTTGCAACAGAAAGGGGCATTGTAGCAACGGCCAGGATCATCATCTGTGTGTGGCTTCGATTTCTATGGACGGTTGAGATGAAGAAGAAGGGTATTTTGTTAAATGCACAGGAAACCAATCTAAATAATCTTGCTTGCGTAGTAGCTTACGAAAGGAGAAAGACGTAAACTCGTCGAAGTAGAAGGGGTAAGTCTATGGTTGTTGAGAACTGATTAGGTACGGCCCAGGTCTCACCCCAGACGGTACGGCGCTTACTGTGGGGGCCTACCTTGATGTATTTTTTCTACATCCACTCTGTCCATACGTTTTTAGAGATCATTTTAGAGCATGATACAAAAAATAAAGCAAATCAACATCTCATGTGGACCATACCGTAGGAAACAATGGTGATTGAACGCTCCACCATTAAAAACATCTTAGGGACCACCATAATGTTTACATAATTTTTATTTGCCATCTAACCTGTTGATAAAATCATAAAAACCTAGATGAAGGATAAAATAAATATCAGCTTCATCCAAAGCTTTTGTGGCCCACAAGAAGTTTTTAATGGTCAATCACCAGTGTTGCCTATGGTATGGTCCACTTGAGATATGGATCTGTTTCATTTTTTGGCTCATCAACTAAAATGACATAGACAAACGAGTGGACTGCGTGGATAGAGAATACATAGATCAATGTAGGCCCCACAGTAAGGGCAGCACCGTCTTGGTTCAGACCGGGGCCGCACCTAATCCGCTCCCCTGGTTGTTGTTGTATCTTAATTAACAATATATCTGAAAGAAAAGAAAAGGGGGGCTTTTATTTCTCGACTCTTGTGGAATCTTTGAAATTTTTGGGACGCATCCACACTTACAACCATCATTGACTATTGAGTTAATCCAGCTGTCCAAACCATGGGCCCCAGAGACCATATCCCAAGAATCATCACTCACTGGATGATCTCAACCGTCTGATTTCTCGGCCATCCACAAGTTTGAATGGTTAACATGGTCCAGATCAATTGAATTCTAAGAGGATGTTCCATTCATAATGTATTTGAATTGGAGGGTTGAGATTTCAGTACAGGTGTAACATGTGTAAGGGGTTGATGGTGGCCAAAGAAATGAGAGGATACGCAAGCAACACGTAAGCATTTCAAATGAAAGATGTAAGCTACTTAACCCATAAGGAGAGAGTCACCTTCAAACATCATTAGAGGATGAAAATCTCTGTCTATCTGACCTAACCCACACGTGTAACCTAAAAACCTAACCCCGATTAAATGTCCAACGCAACCAGACACCTCTCTCCACCAAACCAACTGCCCTTTTCTTTCCCTCCCACGTCTCTCTCTCTCTCCCTCATATTTTCTAATTTGGGGCAACTCATCAAGCGGTACACTTGGCATGCACGCATTTCAATCCGGACCGTCCAAATCCATAAACACCCACTTGGTGCCACCCATACAAATTAGAAAAATAAAATCAAATCAAATGGATAAGATCCTCCGTTAACCATGATTTTGGACATTCTCAACTGGCATGCTACGTGTATGGTGGATGAGTTGCCAAAGCGACACGCTACTTGGTCTAGCAGTCTATACTCTGGAGGGTGTTTACGAGAGTTGTTCAGTGCCCCTCTAATCAACAAAGAAAGATGCATAGAGGGTTCCTACATGGACGGTGGAGAATGCAAGATCTAAAATCAGGGTACATACCGGGAGTACCGTATCAGATGCTCACGGTGAGTACGGAAACATTTTGGTCCAATAATAAAAACAAAAATAAAGTTGGTGGCTACAACACCTCAAGGGTGGTTTCGTAGTTTCCCTCTCGCAAACCTGAGTTGTTGGCTTGTTGCTTTTAATTGACCGGACGACCCTGCTAACACCGACCACCGTCCGGGCAGGACTGCGGGGCCAACCGTGATTATGTGTTTTATCCACGCTGTCCATACGTTTTTCCAGCTCGTTGTAGGCCATAAACTCAAAAATGAAGTATAACCAATGCTCAAGTGGACCACACCACAAGAAACTATGGTGATTGAACGCCTGCCATTGAAAACTTCTTGGGGCCACAAAAGTTGTTTTGGATCAAGCTGATATTTGACAATAAGGTGGGCCCTAGGAAGGTTTCAACGGTGGACGACATCACTCACCACAGTTTCTTGTGGTGTGATCCACTTGAGCTTAAATTTTGGGATCATTCGGTAAAACGAGCTAGAAAAACGGATGGACGGCGTGGATAAAACCACATACGTCATGGTGCGCCCCACAGATTCCTGCACCACGGAGGTGGGGGGGTGCACGATCACCACGCAATCGGAGTCCCTCCGTAAGAACTAAGAAGTAACAAATGAGGAACAGGTAGCGTTAGCTTCCCAATGTAGAGAGTTGAACTGGAAATTAGTACACGTAGCTAGGAGAAGTATGAATCTGGGCACATAATCTAGTCGGAATTGCATGCTGTATACAGGACCCAATGCAACTCCAGGTTGTGCCCACCGGTCTGTTTTGGCCACTATAGGTAGACCACGACCAAGAAAATCTCTTCTATGGAATAACCCTAACCTTTAGATTTGTGTCCTAGAAATAAACGGCTAATACGATAAATAAAGTTCCTTTCTGCATAAACCGAAAGAAGGCCACAAGATTGGGGGTAGGACCTTCTCATCTAAGAGAATTAGGGGCATGATCCATCCAAAGTGGGACACAACGTAACAACCGTCTGGATTGCACAAGCATGGACCCACTAGTCAGAAGTGAAAAAACCGCGTACATGGTGAGAAGACTACGATCGGGTCGTCTACGAAAACCAGGAAATTTCTGACCTGGTGCTGTGACTTTCTCTCTCCACGTTCCCACGGTTTCCACCAACCACCCACCTTCCCTATATATGTAACCCTCAGCTCACATTTCACGCCAGGGATCCCAAAGAGATCTCTGTGCATTCTTCATCCAAATAACACATTCATACCCTTCACTAAAATCCTTCTTCCATTCTTCCTCTGCTGCCTGCTTCGATGGCGCTCTGCCTTCATATTCCACCATCAGGTCTGAGCTCCACTCGTCGCAGCAGCAGTAACACATCTCATATCCGACGCCCTTCTGCTACTGTCTTTACAGTAAAAGCTAGCTCCAAGCAGCAACAGAAAGGGTCTGTCATTTCCCTTCCAACCACCTTCTCACCTGACCAAATCATCCCTTCCAGTTTTGGCCTTGATATGACTGTTCTCGAGCTCGAGCGCCTCTTCAAAGAGGCCGGAGGAGATTCTCACCTCCTCCCGCAGCTCTCTGGCCCTTCCCATCCCTCCCCTATTCCCAGTTTCTCCGGACGGCCCCCTGTCCGTGTTGCCTATCAAGGCGTTCCTGGCTCTTACTGCCAAGAAGCTGCCATCAAAGCCTTCTCTTCCATCTGTACTGCCCTCCCCTGCAATCACATGGAAGATGCCTTCCAAGCCCTTGAGGATAAAACTGCCGATCGAGCAATCATCCCTATCGAGAACTCGATCGACGGCCCAATCTATCGTAATTTCGATCTCCTCCTCCGTCACCAAGGCGTCCGGATTGTCCGTGAGCTGATCCTCCCCGTTAATCACTGCCTCTTAGCCGTGCCGGGGGCTTCGACATCCAGCCTTAAGCGGATTGTCAGCCATCCGCAGGCGCTAAGTCACTGCAAGACAAAGCTCCAGTCCCTCCCTCATCTGGAGATTGAAGAGGTCCCGAATGCAGCTGATGCAGCACGATATGTTTCAGAGAATCATATCACTGACACAGCCGTGATTGGGAGCAAGATAGCAGGCAGGGAGTTTGGGTTGCAGGTACTGGAACAGAATTTCCAGGATGGGAATGGGAATGGGAATTTCAACCGATTCCTTCAGCTAGGACTAGAACCGTTTCCCACGCTGCAGGGAACAGAGAAATCAAGAGCTTGGAAAACAACCATAGCGTTTTCTCTGGAAAACGGTGCTTCAGATCTGTTCCGGGCCCTCTGGCTGTTCGAGAGCAGGAACATAACAGTGACCCGAGTTGAGCACCGCCCCAACCGGTTGAACCCAGTAAGGGTGGTGGAGAAGGAAACTGGCGATGCCCGGTACATGGACTACATATTCATATTGGATTTGGAAGGGAACATGTGGGATTCGGGCCTGACAAACGGTATCTCAATGTTGAAGGAGATATCCGGGTTCCTAAGGGTGTTGGGGAGTTATACATGCAGCTTACAACAATGATGTGATTAGAAGTGCGTCTTTTTCTTTTATTTTTCCTGTGAATAGAGAAAGAGGGTCGCATTTATACCATGACCATCGAAGTAGGGGATTGGCATAGATTGTGCAGCGGTAAATATGTTGCAAAAAGCTCTGGAATTTGTATATAAAGATTAGATAAAAACTCTGTTTAATTATAGAAACACAGGAGGAATGGAATGGGTGGAAGAAGTTTCAGTGTTGGGTTTACCTCACAAAAAGAGGTTTGTAATTTGGTTATTGCAATGATACAGCAGTTGGTTTCTCCTTCTCTCTCGTCAATCCACTCAGTGAACCGAGATTGGACACGGTTTCTCCTCCCTCATCACAGAGGCATATCTCCAAATAAGGTTCAAAGACCTGACTGAATGCATGTAAAGAGGCATATCTCCAAATAAGGTTCAAAGACCTGATGGAATGCATGCATTGCAGCACATTCGTGGCCCTTTCGACGCACTTCCTCAAAAGGGGGTTTCTGAAAAGGGGATTTCAAACTTGCTTTTTCAACTGACTCGGCAAAAAACAACCTGATTGGTTTTCGCTGAGTTGGTGTTTCAGCACCTACTTTGTTGGGAGATAGATGGGAGTTTGCAAAGTGCATCCAAATGCACAACGTCGACTGCATAACAACGTTTGGGCCTCAAACACCCCCTTCAATGGGTGCATCCAAAGAGGCCCCAAGAGTTGGATACAAATGTCTCAATGCCTCTACCAATAATATCAAGGGTTTTTCACCTGAGCAAATAAATTTATTAAATAGGAAACACACACACACACACACACACACACACACACACACAAAGTGGGTTGGAAGTACAAAGAAAAGCAACCCCAAAACACTAAAGAAGCAAAAACAAAGTCGGGGAACAGCACTATGCTGAATCTCAAACTGAGAACATCTAACAAAACCCACACTGGAACAAGGCCAAAAAACCACCCCCACCAATGGAACAAAGAAGAAATGGGGCATGTTTGTCAGGATGTGATGGTGGGTCAGATCCTTTCCTGGGGTGGATGGTCGAATACTAATTCCTGGTTGATGCAAAAACCATGAGCAGTCAGGCATGCTACAACTCAATTCCCTTAATCATAAGATGGAAAAAAAAAAAAAAAATCAATTTCTGCCTTCTAGTATGCTGAGAATTTTGTTCAACCACTGGCTTTAGATGATAAGCAAGAATGCACTTTCTTTTGGAGGGTTGAACAGCTATGGCAAAATTCGATCCAAATATCAGATATCATATTCAATGTCATATTATGGCTGCTGGAAATATCAAAAGGTCTCATAGCATCCTCAGAATCTCTAAAGCAATACGACAAGGAGAGAGAGAGAGAAACCCTCATGGGTCTCATCATGGACCTTCAATAGAATCATTGAGAGACGAAATAGAGTATGTTTGATTGTGAACGTGTCGCAAAATTTGAAGATGGAAACGAGAATGCCTCATGCAGAGAGAGAGAGAGAGAGAGAGAGAGAGAGAGGGGTAGGATTGACAGTATCAAGGGGGGGTAGGTTTGACAGTATCAACAGTCCACATTGGCTGAAACGTTTGACATTATCAACCATAATGGACAGTCCACATTGGCTGCAACGAGAGAGAGAGAAGGGGGGGGGGGGGGGGGGGGGGGGGGGTGGGTAAGGTTTGACAGTATCAACCATAATGTACAGTCCACATTGGCTGAAACGAGAGAGAGAGAGAGAGAGAGAGAGAGAGAGAGAGAGAGAGGTTTGACAGTATGACAGTATGACAGTATGACAGTATCAACATAATGTACAGTCCACATTGGCTGAAACGAGAGAGAGAGAGAGAGAGAGAGAGAGAGCGGGGGTAGGTTTGACAGTATCAACCATAATGTACAGTCCACATTGGCTGAAACGAGAGAGAGAGAGAGAGAGAGAGAGAGAGAGGTTTGACAGTATGAAAGTATCAACATAATGTACAGTCCACATTGGCTGAAACGAGAGAGAGAGAGAGGTTTGACAGTATCGAACATAACATACAGTCCCGAAAAACCATTACACATTGGCTGAAACAATCTCTACTGGCCGATATTTTGTGTGCGCGGTCTCCTACCCCACACATGTCATTTTAAAAAGTTCTGAGAGTAGGTACAGAAGATGGGGATGCTAGAAAGCTTTTTCTCACTTGTAGAGATTTTAATAGAAATTAGTTGACAAGATAATTAATTATACAATTATACATAACAAAAATATGAAATTAGGTTACCATCATGTTGGATATACAACTCCTTAGTAACCTAATTTCTTAGTAACCTTTGTCAACTTGCAAAAAAGGGGTTTGCAAGCCCACTTGCATGGTTGCACCTCTACAGACTGACATGTGCCAACCCTGGCACGTGCAGGAAATCGGAGCCATGTATCAGATGGGTCCCACTGTGTAAATGTGTGGGACCCATCTGAGACATGTGGCCTACCCAATGGATAAGCAGCCAGAGTTTCTTATAAGCCCTTACACAGGTGCCAGGCCAGCACATTTACTTGTGTGTGGAGTTGCATGGAGAGAGGTATCTGTGGGGCTAGCAAACCTCTGCAAAAGAAAATATTAACAATGTCCACCTAAAAGTGGGAATCAGGTTGATGCTACGTCGTTTTCAATGACAAAGCACGCTAAATCCTCCAAAAGCACAGAAGTGCAGTGCTTTGCTCCACTATTTTCCTACACAGATGGGCGACGAATCACGTGAACTTGATCCATCCTTCCATAACTACGTTCTATACCTAACGTTTAACTGTGTTAGATCAGTGTTTTAGTTCACTAGTGATATAGTTTATCACCCAAATGGAAACCTACATACTCTATGGAACTCAACAATCCCACACAACAAAAATAAATGTGAAAAAGCTCAACTTAGCAAATTAGCCAGCACCAAAATAGCAGAATACAATAAGGGCCTGTTTGTATTCAGTGAAATGGTGGGAAATGAAATAAGCTTTCTTGAGAAACCATCTTTCCCTTGTTTGTAAACATCAAAATTATAAGAAAGAAAATGAAATTTAATTTCCTACGTCGTTAATTTTCCTTCAAAATTGACTTTTTATTTTCTCACCTACAACCCTAAAAAATCATATTTCCTTTCCTACGTTTTCTCGAGAGTAGATTAGGTGCAACCTATTACCCAAGATGTTGCAACCCTCACCATGGGCCCACCTTGATGTATGTATCCTAAATCCAAGCCGTCCATCTATTTTTTCAGTTCATTTTAGTGCACGAACCCAAAAATGAAGCAGATCTAAATCTCATGCGGACCATATAAGAACCAGTGGTGATCGAACACCCAAACATTAAAAATTTCCTACGGCAAACCGTAATGTTTATATTCCATCCAAACTGTTGAAAGGGTCACATAATCTTAGATGAAGATAAAAACCAAATATCACCATGATTTAAAACTTTTGTGGCCCGCAGTGAATTTTTAATGATCAATCACCATTGTGTCCTATTGTCTGATCTACCTAAGATTTGGATCTGGTGGGCGTTTGGAATTATACCCTAAATTGATATGAAAAAACATATGGACGGTATGGATATAGAATAACATCAAGATGGGGCCCATGGCAAAGGCCACATCATCTTGGGTGCGGCTAGGGCGTAGCTGACCCGCTTCCTTGTTTCTCGCCATTGGATTCGTTGGTAACCACACCTTATGCGCCTGGTTCAAGTCTCTGATGCTTTGTGGGCCATCATGATGTATGTATTTTATCTATGCCGTCCATCTATTTTTCCAACTCATTTTAGAGCATGAACCCAAAAATGAGGCAGATCCAAATCTTAGGTGGACCACACCATAGGAAACGGTGGTGATTGAATACCCACCATTAAATTTTTTCCAAAATCAGGGTGATTGAATACCCACCAAAATGAGATCTGGATCTACTTCATTTTTGTGCTGGTGCCTTAAAATGAGTGGGCAAAATGGATGGACGGTGCGGATAAAACACATACATCATGATTGGACTCACATATCTATTCCAGCACAAACCATTGCACCGTGGAACAATGGGAAGGATCACTCCATAAGTTATTGAAATAAGGAGGTGATTAGGTGTGGCCCACCCAAGACTATATAGCCCTTACCTTTGGGCCCACCTTGATGTGTGTCTTCTGCATCCATGTCGTCCATCTGTTTTCCCATATCAATTCAAGGCATGCACACAAAAATGAAGCATATCTAAATCTCAGGCGGGCCATATGGGAAACAAAGGTAATTGAATGCCCTATCATTAAAATTTTCTTAGGGACCACCGTAATGTTTCCAAAACAATTATTTGTCATCCAACCTGTTGATAAGGTCAAACAAACCTGCATGAAAGGAAAAACAAACATCAGCTTGATCTAAAACTATTAAGGCCCACATGAAGTTTTTAATGGTCATTCACCATTATTTCTTATGATATGGTCCACCTGAGATTTGAATTTTTTTCATTTTTTGCACTCATGCCAGAAATTGATATGGTCAAACGGATGTATGGCATGGATATAGAGGTGGCCCGATTATAAGGGCTTTACCGTGTTGGTTGAGATTGGTGCGCTCTCACCGAAATAAAGGTCCTTAGTAACTATTTTAATTTGCAATTAAAAAATTTCTCAAGAAAATTTTCAAATTTCTCAAGAAAATTTTATTTTGCCAAACATATAATTTAAAAATAAACCACAATTTTCTCAAGAAAATGTTGTTTATAAACAAATATAAGAAATAGTATTTCCTTTCCCATAATTCTATGGAAATAAGGTTTCATGAGAAATATAATTTCCTTTCCCATCCTTTCTGCAAATCCAAACAAGCCCTAAGGGATGCAAGATTCATGGGCAGAGGATGGGAGACTGTGGACATTGATTTTGGTGGGAGTGAGGAAGTACCTGTCCTCAAAAGAGTCGAGAAGTGGAGGCATCTGAGAAGCATCAGTATAAAACAAATAGGAACATACAATATGTAAATTAAGATGTTTAGATAAATTCTTTTTTGTAGAAAAATAGATTCTTGAATCATTGAGATTCAGAAAAGACAAAAACTACCAATACAAAGTTGACAGAGTAAATGATGTTCATGGAATCAGGGCAGAAGTGGTTGGTGGTGGGAGCAAGATGAGGTTAAGTGTGGGAAACAAGATTCCAGAGTGATAACAACACCTGAGGAAGAACCTTGCTGAGATCACCTCCATTTTAGTATTTTATGTTTAATTGTCATGATTTGCAGATTGAATGGGAACAATAACTCCTCATCTTTTTCCTGAAAGGCCTATGGAACTGATTGATATCTATTGCAATTACAACTTTGTAAGCCATGCCAGCGGTGCCAACTTCTGTCTGTACATGCACCTTCAGCAAACGCATAAGGTGACTCAACTTTGATATGCTAGTTGAAGAGTTGTCTCCATTGAGGAAACTAAATTTCACAGCTTGGAAAACACAATAACCACCTAAAACAGCAACAGCAACAACAAATAATAATAATAACCTTAGCAATAGGATGGTATGTCCCATCATGCCATAGGCCTGTGCCTTCACCATTCCTGCACCCAGGAGGCATAAAAGATTCAAACCTATAGAACTAATGCCTATTTTCACTATATTTTATGGACACCACAAAGATGTCTATGTATAAGCTTTTTGGTCTTATATTCTACACTATCAGGTTTTAATGGGTTTTTGTCTATCACACACATGGATCCTTCAAACCAGTGTTTTAAAACCCCAACAGGAAGGCAGCAGACTGAGTGAAGATAACCTCGTTTCCACACCAAGGTCCTAGTATCTATTCCCAACGTAGGGGGTGGCTAACATTGAAGTGTGACTAACAGTGTGGGTGTGTGTCCTAACAGTGGGATATGTGTACTAACCCACAAAAAAAAAAAAAAAAAAAAAAAAAAGGAAGGCAGCAGACTGTTGGATCAGTTTGGGCCATAACCAGCCACAGGAATAGGTCAGGTCACCTAGAAACCTATATATATATATATATATATATATGAAATGGTACTATGAGGTCGACTCGTGTGGGCCCCACTGTGATGTATATTGGACATCCACACCGTGTATTTGGTGGGTTATCTATAGGTTATGGGATAACCCAAAAATCAGCCAAATCCAAAACTCTAGTGGACCATACCATCTGAAACAGTGTGAAATCATGCCTAAAATATCTAAAATCACTTGTTGGGGGCTACCTGAGTTTTGGATGCGGCTGAAACTTGCTGGGACTGCTCATCCAAGTGGGACACACACAATGAATCGGCTGGATTTCGGAACCACATCCCAGTGGGCCCTATAAACAATCATGATGGTTTCAATGGGCGAGTAACCACTTTACACTATTTTCTGTGGTGTGGCCCACCTAAGTCATGGATTGACCTGATTTTTATGCTCTTACCCCCACATGGAATGGTGCATCCCACTGATGGGGTTGATGTCCAATACACATCACAGTGGGGCCCACACAGCTCGACCTCATGGAAGTTAGGTGTGTGTGTGTGTGTGTGTGTGTGTGTGTGTGTGTGTGTCATGGGAACTTCCATGGAAATGGTACTATGAGGTCGAGCTGTGTGGGGCCCACTGTGATGTGTGTTAAACATCGACACCGTGCATTTGATGGGTCCCCTTTAGGTTATAGGATATCTCAAAATTCAGCCGTATACTGAACTCAGGTGGGCCATACCATCTGAAATCATGTGAAGACATGCCTAAAACATCTAAAAGCACTTGGTGGGGCCCCCTTGAGTTTTGGATGTGGCTAAAACTTGGTCTGACCCCTCATCCAAGTGGGACACACATAATGGATGGGCTGGATTTTTTAACCACATCTCAGTGGGCCCAATAAACGATCATGAAGGTTTTAATGGATGGGTTCTCAAAAAGTGCTCACAAGTTCTCGTGAGAACTGTGCACAGGTGAGCATTCCTCTCTCTCTCTCTCTCTCTCTCTCTCTCTCTCTCTCTCTCTCTCTCTATATATATATATATATATATATATATATATATATATATATATATATATTGTTAATGTCAAATTCTGGTAACAGGTTCCTCCCCAACTATACGCCTTTCTCAAAGTGAGCTTCTCTCCAAACCTGAAAGCCAAAGAGGAAAGCTAAGGGCGGCCGGCGCTTGGGCGTTGGCCCTCCGAAGCTTAAGTTAGAGGTGGCTTTGAAAGTAAGATAAAGTGTGAAGTGTGGGATTAGAGATTGTGTCCCTTTACCATCTGTGGGACCATCTATTTATGCAAATCCAGGTGATCCAGTCTATTACGTAAGCTGCTAAGATCACTCCTGACTTCAGGGGATAAGGTGCTTATCCTATTAATCTTCAGATAGGCAGCTAGCGTGATGAATTAGACATCTAGCTTACTACGTTCCTTGACGGAGATTCCCTATGGTTCGAAGCCACGAGCAAAAATAAGCCAAAACCGGCCTATATGGGCTGCTGAGACTATGAGACAAAAGACGTCCCCACCAGACGACCAGAGATCAGGGCTGCTCGGATAACAGGAGTGTCCCCGCTCGATGACCAGAGACCAGGGCTGCTCGGATAACAGGAGTGTCCCTGCTCGATGACCAGAGACCAGGGCTGCTCGGATAACGGGAGTCACCAGTTAATGACCAAGCTTGTCTAAAATATGAGATGCGACCGCGTAGGCTCGCTAGACTACTTATCTGCTCGTGATTTATGGAAACCGGAGGCGCTCGCGGGTCGTATATACGTGACCATAAAGAAGTTCGAGGTTCATAGGCTTCGAGTTCCTTCGACGACCAACTTTATTCTACAACATATATAAGGCTAAAAGCCAAAGAATACAAAAGAAAAGAAAGAGACAAAAACAAACAAAAGATACAACCTACAAATCTAGCCAGCCATCTGGAAATTAAGCAGCCGGGAACACATTACCTGCATATGCCCACTCGATTACATTCATTTTCACCCTATTAAAAACTTTGAAAAAACAACCCCTTCAATTTCTAAAACATCGACTATTTCTTTCCAACCAAATGCTTCATGGATCTGCTGATGAGCGTAACCGCCATATTCAATTCCCGGTCTTTCTCTTACCCCCTCCATGTCAAGCCAAGAAAAATTAGTCAATCGATCTTGGAATAACCCATGAAACTCCAAATAGTTTAAAGAAGCCAAACCAGATTTTTTATGCAAAAAGGCAATGAATGTAACGGTGGTCAACCAACTCCTCTTTGCTATAACATAGGAAACATACATTAGGGATTGCCATACCACACTTTTGCATATTATCAATTGTAAGAACCTTTCTCCTACCCACCAACCATGCAAATGCCACCAACTTGGAAGGAGCATCATATCTCCATAGTTGCATTGTATGACACTCAACATGCTCAGAATAATCCCCATCTAGTCTCACGTCAAAGGACTTAACCGAGAAATTACAAGATTTTTCAATGAGCCACCCCAAAGCGTCTTCCTCTGAGATTAATGGGAGGCGATTCGAGAGAAAATCCAACAACCTTAACAACTCCACCTCTACCTCGATCAAATTTGTTCTATAACGAAGACCCCAAAAAACTTCCTCACCATGAATGAAATAGCACCTTTCGACCAAGATTTTTGGATCTATAGCAATACAAGCTAAATGAGGAAATAATATACTGAACTTTTGATTTCCCCACATGTCCTCCCAAAATCATATCTTCTTCCCATTCCCTAATGAAAACCCAACACATTCCCAAACCTTATCCTTTAATATGTCCACCGACTTCCATAATGATGAGGCCCTATACAATGAAGAAGCTTTTGTCCATCTACCTCCTTCAACACCGTATTTTCTACCCAACACCTCTCTCCACAAGCTGCCCTCTTCTACCCCAAATCTCCACACCTATTTACCAACAATGCCATGTTCATCATCCCCAACTTTCGCAGCCCCACCTCTCTTTGAGATACTGGTTTGCATACTTCATCCCAATTCAAAAGATGATATTTGTGCTTTTCTTCAAATCCTTGCCAAAGAAAATCCCGTCTAATCTTTTCTAACTTCACTTCAACTGATTTTGGATCCTCCAAGATGATAATTTCCTTTCGAATCTTTCAATCACTTTATCCCATAGATGCTTAGCTAGCTTCCCAATACATAAGGGAAGATCCAAGTATGAAGATGGGAAGGAACCTGCTCTACATCCAAACCGAGCTACATAGGCATCGGACTCCTCCTTAGAAAGACTCACCCCCAAGATTTCACTTCTACTTATGTTGACCTTTAAACCATAGATTGCCCCAAAACATGTGATAATGGTTCGGAGATTGTCAATTTGCATTTCGTCCGCCTTGCATAGTAATAGTGTGTAATCTGCATACTGAAGATGAAAGATTTGAAATTCTGAATTATCCACCCAAAACCCTCCACTAATCCTGCCAACACCCCTTGTTCAATAATCCATCTAGAAACCGATCTTGGGCAACAAACCATTTGAATCATCTGGTTGAACTGATCCACATGTCCAGTATGGTATTTCTGCCCAGTTGCGCAGAACAGTTCTACTGTTTGTGGGTAAATTTTAAAATGAGTATTGTGGGGTTCAAAACCACAACCAACTCTATATGAACCAAATACACCACCAACTGTGCAACAGGCATTTAGTTGCATAACTGCTATTGCACCTGCTCAGAGTGAATGTCTGACAGAAACAGGTCAAGGTCCAATCCGGGTTTTAAGATATTTTGTTTCAAACTACTGAATACTGGAGTCAGATGCTAGGACAAGGGCAAGGAAAAGCAATCTCCCTTCCATGAGATTTAAAACTCCTAGACCTATTAGGGTTTTGAAAACCAGACCTACTGGTTATTTAATTGTTGTAGCAATTGGCCTATAAACCCAAGTTATTATATTGTAAGGGTAATAGTTTCACATGATTACTAATGAATTTTAATCAATTCTTACCACACTCACATTCTAAGAATTTGGATTTAGAGGACCTGCCCTATGCAACCCTTTCCCTCCGGATAAAGTGTTTGATCCTGTAGCAATAGACATGTACCCAAATTTGTACACACGAATCAGCCACAGAACATGAATTCTTAAACCAAAATTTATACACTCAGTGGAGTATTTGATCCTGCTGCAAAATAGATGATAGCATGTACACTAAAAAATTGCACTCCAACCATATGCAGGTGATTCGATCCTCATATGCAACTGGCATATAGTGTATGCTAAGCCAATCATGATGAAAATTATATGTTCATACATCAATTCCAAGTTAAACCATCAAAACTGTGGGACCCATTGTAGATAGATCATGGTCCAGAGGCCAGATTGATTGAACAATCCTGACCTTTGGTTGGTGGCCCTTTTTTAATTCAGATTGTTGACTATACAAATTGGGTCTTACTTTGCTAGCGGAAAGTGTGGCACGATTCACGAAGGCATGCAAAGGAAAGTGGGCCAAAAAGTGTGGCGTCGTGCTTTGCTAGCGGTTTTATGGTTCTTATGGTTGGAAAGGAATAATAGAACTTTCAGAAACCGATCAGGTCAAGTCAACGATGTATTCTCCAAAGCTAGAGGGCACATTATTATGTGGGTTGTGGCTGCGAAGGTTATAGATCATTTTCCGGTCAATTGGGCAGAGCTATTATAGCTCTTTGGGTGGTAGTATAGCTTTTGTTTTCCCCTTGTATGTTATGGCTTTTGCCTCTTCATGCAATATATTTCTTTTCTTATCTTATCAAAAAAAAAAAAAAAAAGACTATACAAATTGGGTCGACCTACATGCAACTAGAGCATCATACTTAGTCTATCACGCTAGACGATGAACCCAAACCACGAATTAAGCAAATAAGCAAACTGAATGGTTTTGCAATTACGAATGTGAACGTGAGTCATCAAACTGCAATTCAGGAAACTATTGTTTTGTGAACCAAACAGCTTCATCATTAGCCTCTTTGTGAACAAGAAGAAAGCTGATTGGACGATGTCTATGCATGTCGAAAGCTTCCTCAACAATTTACCAATCTTTGAATTTTTTTTCTTCTTATGAATTAATCTTCGCTCAACTTAAAAAGAGAGAGAAAAGGAAAAAGGCCCGATTGTTGCTTGAGGATAAAGCGTAGAAAGCAAATTATCAACTAAGATATCTCATAATTTTAGATATCCTTTCCAACTGTTTCTCCTTTACAAGCACATAACAGCTAACCTTCCACTCATTCCCAATTTTCTCCCCTACTAACAACGCAAAACATTTCCCTTGGACAGTTTTGGATATTGTACCCCTTCTTTCAATTTTTTTAAAGCAGTAATCTGTTTCTGGATTCAGGTTTCTTGTCCCTTATGAGACAAATGATCATTTCTTTTTCGCAAGTATACAGGTAGGAAACAGGGAACGCATGAAGTTTTGGGAACATATATGGTTGGGAACTCGACCGCTGAAGGAAGTGTTCCTGGAACTAGCCTCAGACGCTTCGGCCTCAGATATTTTGGTTGCAGAATGCTTTTCATGGCTAGGCCTGTCCAGTGTGTGGACACTGCCTTGTAGAAGACACTTGAAGAAGGAAGAAGAGGCCGAATTACTTGCTTTGTTAAACAAACTCTCAGGTGTAGCATTCAGCGCAGAATGGGATATGATGACATGGGCCTCAGATAAATCTGGCTCTTTCACAGTGAGATCTTTCTACAACATGTTGACAGGTTCCCAAGTGGCTGACGACCTGGCGCATTCCTACTTATTATGGTTTTGTGGTGCTTCAAGGAAAGTTGTGACTTTTGCTTGGCTGATGGGGTGGACGAAGATCCTTACCATTGATAATCTCCTTAAGGGAGGCTTAATACTAGTCAATGCATGCCCCCTTTGCTGGATGGATAGTGAATCGGTCGACCATTTATTTCTGCATTGTCCTTTCACGAGTAGAATTTGGGATAAAATTTTCCTTTTATTTGGGGTTTCATGGGCAAGGAGGATTGGGTTAAAACTGGGAAGAAAGTGTGGAGACTATCACTGCTGGTGGGATTATGGTCAATATGGCAAGAGAGGAATTATCGGTGTTTCAACAACAACGGGTACTGTAGCAGGAGTCTTCACTAAGGCGAAATACTTGGTCAGAGAATGGGCTACGACTTGTCTTGCAATGGAGGACAGCCCTTATGTTAGAGAGTGTTGGGAAAAATTGTAATTGTAAATATATAAGGAGTGACCAGTAGGGAGATGTATATAGTGTATATAGTTGTTTTGCTCTTGTTGTTTTTAGTTCCCCTTGTATTTTAGCTGGTTGTTCTGCCTTCTGAATAAAGTTTCTCTCTCTCTCAAAAAAAAAAAAAAAAAAAAAAATTAACTGGTTATAGCTGTCATTGATATAATCACCCATCTTCCTTAAACTACCGCATAAAAGCATGACAATTACCTACCTTCCTTAAATGACAGCATTGAGTGAATGACATCACCATTCTTCCTTGAGATTAAATATCCTTCGCAGGGTATGAAACGGGTGTGTTACATGACGTATCATTCACCACCAATACCATTAAATACCGTTCTGCATCAGGTTGTTTGGGGCTGATACAGGGCCAATACACCCGCATCATTCATGAGCAATACCTGTACATATCAGGTGACACATTCCAGTTTGGGACAATACTATAAACCTTTGCTCCTCAGTATTGGCATAACAATCACCTGTTTTAGTTTCTAGTTGTTGCAATACTGGAATAGAATTGTCACCTTCAGGGATATTTCCTGGTGCATTTTCATTTTCGTGGTCATTTCTGTCAACTTTATATGTGCTGATAGTTTCCATAAGATTCTCAAAGGAAATTCCAAAGGGCGCAAATCCAATCCAACTCAATCAGAATTGCCTGCATGCAAAGAGACCCTAAATATGTTGCAACCACCGGCTAAGACCAAATAAAAGCTCAGAAACAGAATTCTTTAAGCAATTGCCAACAATTGCTGATTTCAAGTGGGGGCTGAGATTAATTGGGCATCATTGTTCTCTTAACATCATATTCCTCAGACATTCAAACTTCTTACAATGTCAAGTATTCTAGATTAAAAAAGGTACATCATACAACATTTTAGTGTTCATTGAATTCATTGAACTATGATGTGGATCATGGAACAACTTTCTAATCTTACCTTCAAGTGTCTGAAAACCTCATTGTTGAGTGTCTAAGGCAAGATCGCGCCATGTTTCCCCCTCAAATGGTTGATTCTCTTGATCTGATCAATAGCAAACAGATACAGAGTCAAAGCAAAAGGGGGAAGAGAATACCTATACAGACATGCAAGCGAAACAAGAGAATCGCCCTATGTGATGATGGTACCCTGCAAGCATGTGCTTGTAATATAAAACAGAAAAGACAGAATACTCCATAAGAGTACTCTCTTTCTGTAGGTGCACCATTTCTCCTCTCTTTGCATTATCATGAAAAGGAGGGTTGTTTCTAGGTGGGTCGCTTCACGGAAAGTTTTATTGGTGTGAAGCAGAAATAGATATGAGAAGTCTAGTGCATTTTTTGGCATATGGGAATATTTTTTAGCAGGTGATGGGGCAGGTGCCATAAAATTGAGAAAACAGTGATTTAGTTAAACTGGGACAGTCACACATGCACAGGCACATCACAGAAGATATACTCCATGCTGCAATCAATAAAACTACACCTGAGCCTATTGAAATTGGGATCTAGGCAAGCAATGTTAGAGCATTTCCTGTCTCTCAGGCTTTCTCAAGCTTAATGTGCACAAACTTTGCAAGTAACTTTTCTGATGCACCACCTAGACGACTCCGGTAAGTTTTTTACCTAGTTGAAGGCCTATTTAATAGCAAGTCATGTTTAAAGGTCGCCAATTTTGCAAATGAATATTTTTTCTTTTCTTTTTCTTTCTTTTTTTTTTTTCTTTTGGAGAGATAACGAGAATTTTGCATATGAATCTTGTCAGGAATTTTACAAAAATTGAATTTATTTGCACTAAAAAGGCCTATTGTCTCCAAATCATTTTCAGTAATTTGAATATACGTCATCTGACATATTGCAACGCTTTCACCTTTCAGCCTTTCATGACTAATACGTGCAAAATAGGAAAGATTAAGGCAGAGGTAATCATTAACAGAACACTCGGAAAGAGTTGAGAAGACGAGAGAAGCATGAGAAAATAAAGAGATAAGCGTTCTAAATCTATGGCCCAAAATTTTGACCGGTAAACGTCAAAATTTTAAGAATTCTAGGTCTAGGACGGCGAGAGTCGCTTCGAGGCCAGCTTCAATCCATGGTCGATCAAGATCAAGAGGAAGATCCATCTCTCAGGCCATCATAGGGGGAGAGGAAGGTTTCGAAGCAAGGTGTTGTCCAGGATCTCTACCTTGTCATCACATCCCCAAAGTCGGTCCACTACTCACGGCGATCATGAAGATCTAGATGGAGACTTCGTGAGAGATTACATTTTTATTCAAAGGCACAACTCCGATCATCATGGGAATATATATGGTTCAAAAGGGAACGCCAAAGGTAAGGAAGCATTACATGACATTGGTAAGGTTAGAGATATCCTTAGGGAAGGAGTGCTCCAAAGCCAGCGACAAAGTTCTTGCAAGATTCAGAAAAGGAGCGAGCTCTAGGAGTTCGAATGGTTCAATGATTCCAGAGGGTGGGTGAAGGTGGGAGCTTTTAGAAGAAACAGCGCCGCAAAACCATCCCTACCTCCTCTGAGAGAGTTCCTCACTCTCTTCGTCGATACATTTCCGGAAGAGTGGACGGAAATCCACTTCCAGAGGGTGTTTGGGAGATTTGGGAATGTTAGGGAAGTTGTTATCCCGAAGGAACAAGGGTCCACCTCCATTAAGGGGTTCGCTTTTGTGAAGATGAAAAGCAATGAGGAGCTTCAAAAGGCCGTATAAGGACTAGAAGGTCAAAATTTTATTGAAAGGAGATTCGTGTCCATGTAGCGCATTATGGGCCAAAAAAGGTGAATTCGGAGATTAGGGAGGCAAATCCCGATCTCCAGACCAACCCCCCCTCGAAAGTTCATTTTCGCTCCCCCGACCCTTCTTCCTCAGCTCTAGTGACGCCAGAAGGAACCCCCACCCTATTGTCACTTGGTCTCCTACAAGGAAGCTCTTCATTGTACTAGAAATGTTGATGCACCTCCCGGGAAGGAATCCCCCCTACAATGGAGTGTGGTGGTGTCCCTTTGTCAAGGCTTTTCGCTTCAGGATTTGTTCGTTTGGTTTCAGTTTTACTACTCATTGAATCCAAGAGACCTTATCCTCTGTTTCCTTTCTCCCTTGGTTGTTTGGGTCTCCCTCAAGCCTTTTTCCAATATTAATAGAAGTGTTTACAAGTAATATGCATCAGGTTGTGCTAATGGAGGGGATCTGTAAATGGTCTGATTGGTCCAGAATTGGGTCGGAGGATGTATGGTTCATCTTCCCTGAAGTCCCCCTGGAGCTTTGGTTTGAGGATTTCTTTGTCTCTTTGGGCTCTTACGTCAGAGAGGTCCTTCAAGTTGATCAGGCAACTAAAAATTGGGAAGAACTTCGTTTAAGGTTAAGAGGACGGCGAAGGTGCCTCCCATAGTCAAGATCATCATCAGAGAAGATTCCGTGGATATTAAGGTGGTTCAAGAGAAATCGTGCATGGATGGTGGGAGGTTAGGGCTTTCCTTTCAGTCCCTAGTTGTTTCCTATTCTCCTCTGGTGGTCCCTGTCCTGTCCGCCATGGCCAATGGAGCTTCATGGAAGGCGTCTCACAGACTACAGGGCTTTTTCGAGCACACATGTGACCCATGTGTTTCTTTTGGCCCGATTCCTGCGTGTGAGCCAAGAATGGCCACACATGTCACAAATGACGGACAACTGGTGTTGCCCCATTAGGATTCTACCCCCTCGATCACTCAATTATATCCTCAGCTAAATGATCAATGGTGCCCGAGCGATAACGTATCGGGTTCAGGCAATATTTTGGCAAACATCTCATGCTCTGAACAGGTATTGTCCTCAATGTCTCCTGCCAACGAGCTTGTATCGCGGTTTTCATCCCTCCTAATCACCAACTTCTTGCTAGTTTATGAGGTGCAGGGCCCGAGAGGTTCCTCAGACATCACACTAGGTACATTTCAAGATAAGAGCACCCCCGACTTGGCCTCGAGTGTAACTCTAACCATGTGTTCCATGCAGAGTGCTTCGGATCTCTCCTCGAACCTTATTCTGGCCATGTGTCAGGAGGAGATTTGCCCAATGGAGGCAGTTGGTTGTTGTACATCCAGAAATGAAATTAACGGGAGGGTAACGTATCAAGCTAACTTTCTTTTGCGATAGATAAGTGGCACCTCCCATGGTGATTGGGAGGTGATTTTGATGTGGTTCGGTTCATCCATGAGAAGCTGAATGGGTCTTCGGTTACTTCTCCCATGTGGAATTTTTTAGATTGGGTGAGTAAATACGAATTGTTGGATATTCCTATGGGGTACGTGAAATACACTTGGTCTAACGGTCGATCTTCTCCGGCTATGTCCCTTCTTAAGAGATTTTTAGTTTCTCCTGGTTGGATCCACCAATTCTCGTTTGCTCGCCAAAAAGGTATGCCCAAGCCCATATCTGATCATTGTCTAGTTCTTCTAAAAAGTGATGAGATAAATTGAGGAACTAAGCTTGGTTGGAGATGGAAGGTTTTAGTTCTCTAATGTCAGATTGGTGGGTTTCTTTTGATATTGATGGTTTCCTGGGTTTTAGACTTTTTTGAAACCACAGGTAACGGAAGGCAGATCACCCATCTCCAGTATGCGAATGACACTCTTCTTTTTTGCAATGCAAGTGAAATCGTTGTGGATAATATGCAGAAAATTCTGGTTTGCTGTGAAGCAGTCTTGGGCTTAAAGATCATCGTGGCTAAATCTGAAATGCTTGGAGTGCATGTTGGTGAAGGCAAGCTGGATCGGTTTGCTTCCATCTTTGGTTGCAAGGCGGGGGCCTTCCCCTCCACTTACTTAGGTCTTCCCCTTTGCATTGGGAAGTCGGCCATTCACCTTTGGGATAGGTTTATTGAGAGGAATTAGCCTCATGGCAATGTTGTTATCTTTCCTTGGGTGGCATGTTGATGCTTTCGAAGACGGCTTTTTTCAATATGCCCATTTCTAGTCTCTTTTCAAATGCCCAAAGTATGTTTTGAACAAGTTGGAGAAACTGAGAAATTTTCTGTGGAACAGTTCTAGTGACAACAAGAAATTTCATCTCCTCAATTGGGATGACGTTTGCACTCCAGTTGGGGGATTGGCCTTAAGCAGTCGGGCGGTATGAACACTACACTTCTTGGAAAGTGGATTTGGTGCTTTGGGGTGGAAGAGGAGAGGCTTTGGAGGCAGATCATACTTGTGAAGTATGGCACATGTGCAAGTGGTTGGTATGTGAGGAGCTCTTCACTTTATAGGGTGTCAGCCATCTGAAAGGTCGTGGCCGCTGCTAAACACTTGGTTAAACGCGAGATATCTTTTAGACTTGGGAACGGCATTCGCATCCGCTTTTGGATTGATCCGTGGTGTGGAGCCCAGCCGCTCCAAGCTCTGTTTCCTAAAATGGCTTGACTTGCTCCTGACCTCTTCATTAGCGTGGTGGATTGTGTCTCCATTTTGGGGGTTCGGTTGTTCGGGCCCTGTCGTGCTGCAAGAATCTTCTGGAGGGCGAGATCGATGAGGTTGCCGACCTCTTGAACCTCCTTAAGGATTGCAAATCTAGACGATGACATGATGGTTTGGTCGAGGCATTGTTTCGGTAAGTTCTCAGTTAAGTCATTCTGCGAGCTTATCTTGAAGCATCCTTCGCACTCAACCCCGCCCCATCCATTCCATTTATGGTTTAATGGAGCTCTCCCTCGCATGTTGGTTTTTGCCTGGCTTCTTGGTCGCAAAAGATTTCTCACAATAGACAATTTGCAAAGATCTTTAGTCCTGCCTAATATCTACTTGATGTGCATGGAAAATGAGGAGTCAATCGATCATCTATTCATCCATTGCTCCTTCGCTAGTAGAGTGTGGAGCCGCTTCCTCGGTCTCATCAGGGTGGAATGGGTGATGCCAAACTCAGTTGACGATTTACTTTAGGCATGGCATGGGAGAGGATGGCAGAGCAGGAAAGGTTGTTTGGAGATTGCTCATTTTGGCTATTTTTTGGACCCTGTGGGGAGCTAGGAATGGGCGTTGTTTTAGAAATGAATGTATAGGAGTTGAGGAGGTCATTTGTAAAGTGAAAAGTTTAATGTCCAGTTGGGAAGCCCTTTCATATGCCTACTAATGGCAACCTCCCTTTTTTATTGTTTCAGCTGCTTCTTGTTGTATTTTTTACCCACCTTGGTAGCTTTTTAATAAATTGTTGTTGCCTTTCAAAAAAAAAAAAAAAAAAAAGCTTCAGATGCTTTAGTATAAGCTGAAAATTTGGCATCGAGATGTCTTTGGTCAAAGAGAAGCAGAAATGTCCTCTTTACTTACTGCTATCCAAGAGCTAGACATTAAAGAGGAAGGGGATCAATTATCTAAGGAGGAGATAGCCTCTAGAGCTAAGTTACCCGTTGACTGTTGGTCTAGATTGAAAGAGGATATAAAATGGCTCTAGTGATCTCGAGCTATCTGGCCCAAAGAGGGTGATCGCAATGCGAAGTTTTTCTTTGGTATATCCAATGCTAGGGCATGGGCTAATTCTATTTCTTCCTTGCTTATTGATAATACTCTTGTTTCATATAAGGATTCCATTTGCAATTCTATAGTCAATTTCTATTCTAATTTGTTATCTTCTTAGAATGTTTCCCACCCATGCATTAATGATTTATCTTTCAGTTCTATTCCTCTTGAGAATGTTGTTATATTGGAGAAACCTGTGGAGCCCAATGAGATTAAATCTACAGTTTGGGAGTTAGAAAAGGATAAAGCTCTTGGTCCAGATGGATTCTCAATTGCTCTCTTTCAATTCTTCTAGGACCTAGTGAAACTGGATCTTCTCAGCTTTGTAGTTGATTTCTTTGAATCCAATAGATCGCCAACTCTGATGGGGAGCGCTTCTTATACCTAATTCCCAAATTGGAAGGGGCTTAGAACCTTAAGGATTTTCATCCCATCAGTCTCATTGATAGCCCTTACAAAATCCTTTCTAAAATCCTCAGACGGAGGTTAAGGCTGGTTAATCCCAAGATCATTTCCCTTTTCAGTTTGCCTTTAATTAAGGCAGACAAATTCTGGATAGTGTGTTTATCACCCGTGAGTGTTTAGACTCCTATTCGAGAGCAACAAGGTTGGGAATTCTTTGCAAACTTGATCTTGAAAAGGCCTATGATCATGTGGATTGGGCATTCTTAGATCATGTGGACTGGGCTTTCCTGGATCACATGATGGAAAGGTTGGGCTTTGGTGTTAAGTGGAGGGCTTGGATTGGAAATTGTGTTTCTTCTCCTAGATTTTCAGGTCTTATAAATGGATCCCAGTTTAGCTTCTTTAGGGCATCCAGGTGCGGCAAGGTGATCCATTGTCCCCTTTTTTCAGGTGGAAAATTTTCCCCAACGTATTTGTCACCTTCATTTTGTTGTTGATACCTTGCTAGTTTATGAAACGAATGAAAATATGGTGACATTTTTTAGCATGACCATTTGTTGGTTCGAGGTGTTCTCAGGTTTGAACGTGAATCTATTGAAGAGTGAATTCGTTGGAATCAATTTATCTATGGAGGTAATATCTCTCCTGGTTGAATTTATTGGTTGTAAGGTTGGTATTTTGCCCACTTCGTATCAAGGTCTTCCCTTGTGTATAGGGAAACCTCAATTGTTTCTATGGGATAAGATCATTGAAAATTTGGAGAGGAAATTGTCCTAAATTGTCCTCCTAAAAATGCAACTTGTTATCCCTGGGTGGCAAATTAAATTTGATAAAGGCCTCCCTTTCAAATCTGATAATTTATTTCATATCCCTCTTCCATTGCCCTAAGTCTATCATCCAGAAGATCGATAAGCTCCGTAGGAATTTTTTGTGGCAACGAGGCTCGGCCTCAAGGAAATTCCCGCTATTGAATTAGTGGGGAGGGAGGTTCGTACTCTTTTCAAGGACAGGGAAGTGGGCATAAAAAGATTGGAGATTGTCAATGAGGCCCTTTTGGGCAAATGTGTATGGATATTTGGGTGTGAGAATGGAACTCTTTGGAGGATGGTTATGCGCAGGACAATGGACCTATCAATATGATGCGGAACGGAACTAAGCGGAAGTATGAATCAATAAATAATTAAATTAAATCTACCCAAATCACAAGTACATAAATCCAAATAAGCCATAAATCATGTTCCATAACCATAACTACAAGCAAATACTGAAGGAATGCTAAAATCTCAAAACCTGGGACCTATGGAAGGTAGAACTTCCATGTCCAAGCATAGAGTTAATCCTCCAAATTATGTATAGGGTTCTAGGGTATGCCTGAAAATTAGGGATAAATCTGGATTAAGGTTGGGGTTAGGGTTTGGATAATTTGGGAATTGGGGATTTGGGGTTTTAGGGCTATAAAAGGAAAAATTCGGATTTCGATGTGATGGGGTGGTCGAATTTGAGAATCAGCATAGGATTAGGCTAGGTTTGATAAAAACGGATAAGAAACTGTTAGGGTTTGAAGGAAAAGCTAAGAAAATGGGGTTGTGGGACTATTCCAAATGGAAAACAGCTAAAGGGATTGTGGGTTTGGCTTTGGATTCAAAGAAAATTCAAAGGTTCTCTAAATCGGATGACACTTACCTTGATCTTGTGGAGAAGAAGAAGAGAAAAGAGATAGGAGAAGGATGATCGGCATCACACCAAAAAGAGCTACAATCGTTGGAGTTTTCATGCTCATCTCAAGCAAGAAGAAAGGTTTTCTCAAAATTCATTAACTTTCATTAATGAAATAGGGTTTCTCATGAAGTATATATAAAATAAAAAAGTGCACTAGAGTGCCTAAGAAAAAAAAAAAAAAAAAGCAAAACAAAAACGAAAACGCCTAAATAAAAGAGGCAGGCCTGTCAGGCCATCTGCGGCCCGATATAGCCCGTCGATGGCCCAGTCCAGCCCGTCAGGCCCGAAGACACATAAAAAGTGTCCAAATGTGCTCTTGCTCTGATCCCGCTACACATTTAGCTACAAAAAGGGTGGGGCCCGCCTCCTCTAATACGTGCGAAACGACGGATGTAAGATGCCCCCATCAACTCTCCTCGGCTGAAAAGAAGTAGACTTCGTGGACGTAAAACTCCTGTACCGCTCTAGGATGTCTGGATCTATCCGCTACAGCTCGGTCTCTGACAACCACGTGCAATCTGAAGTCAGCCGATTCTTCCACTTGACTAGATACTTCTGGTACCCTCGTTCGCTAGTTGACACCACTTGTTCATCCAAAATGTCTTCAATCTCTTCCTTTCTCTCAGGTAGCTGTGGTAAAGGGGGTAAAGGTTGAGAAGATGGGGTAGGAATAGGCCAAGTAGGATGGGGTGGGGGTAGATATGTTATCTGGGTGACCCTTGAAAGCTACTAGATCCTCCACATTAAATGTAGAACTAACTCTTATGCCAGGTGGAAGATCTACTACATACGTGTTAGTGCCTAAACGTTTTAAGATCTTATACGGGCCGGCACTACATGCTTGTAATTTCTTGACGGCTTTTTGTGGGAACCGCTCAGGTCGTATGC
Source organism: Liriodendron chinense (assembly GCA_003013855.2). NCBI lineage: Eukaryota > Viridiplantae > Streptophyta > Magnoliopsida > Magnoliales > Magnoliaceae > Liriodendron > Liriodendron chinense. Next base: position 113,064 of record ML058484.1, on the reverse strand, counting down.
GGACCATGACATAATCACCTACTTGGAATTCTTGTAACCTGCGATGTGAGTAAGCATTCAATTTATACTGTTCATTGCTTGCATTATTCCGCTTTCTAATCTCATCATGTAACTCATGGATATGATGTGCAAAGGACTAAGCTAACTCTGATGGCCTACGTGAGATGGACGTGAATGAAACTATTGGACGCTCTAATGAAGCAATGGACTCAAAATAGAAAACTCTATGATCTAAAACTTGAGAGATTATAACTAAAGAACACTTCTCGCGGGTAACACATAATTTCTCATTCTTTAGAATCCCACGAACCCGCTCTAAATGATAGAGGTATTGCTCCTCGTACGTGTTATAAATAAGGATAATGTTCAGGTACCCCAATACTTGAGAACATTTATCTTTGATGTCAAGTCTTGAGAAGATCTTGGCATTGGCCATTATGCTCAGCATGTTATCAAGACGCGAGATAAGGGCTCTGTACATCACATCCACCATGACGTGAATACGCCATAAAGTGAACTGACACATAACTGAGATTTTTTGGACAGCCAGAATGTATCCACACGTGCGCCACATGCCATCGTTCGTAGAAGTGAAAAGGGCAAGCACGACACACAGAATAAAACTCAAACTAAAACTCTCCTTAGTGAACTCTTCCCTAAGAAGCTTATCAAATTGCCTCTGTATTTCCACATGCTCCACAGGGTTCCCTTAGTAAGGCGAAAAGCTTGACAGAATCGACCCGGGGACGATCATTTTCATATTGAATGTCCCATTTGGGTGGAAGTTCATCCCATAAGTCATCTAGTGGGATATCACAAATCATTTCCAAATCCACATCACTAGTCATATGGGTGTCCACCATCGTATCCACACTAATCTCTTTTTCAAACTCATTAACGTCCACTATGGTAAGAGACTTAGATTGGAACTCCTCATCATTTAGGTCACACTTGACAATTGGGAGTGGTGCGGCCTCAATTTCTTCAACCTCTTCCTCACTAGCACCCATTCCTTTATGCCCAATAATGGTGAGTGATGCCTTGATTTCTTCTTTGTCATCACTATCAATTTTAGGCACTACTCTACTGCTTCGTAAACAACCCATTTAGGCCCTTTCAACTTGCCATTCGTCAAGGCATTGTATTGAACATCCTCCCCATAATAGGGGCTAGCCTGATTGGACGCCTCTACTTGTGTGACGTGATCCTGAGGGGCTCCGATCTAGGCCGAGATGGTGTCCAAACGTCGGAGAATGGTGGTCAATTTCTCAAAAATATGATCCTGACTTATGGTGGTGATGTGTAATCCAAAACCATGACTAGAAAGAGTGGGCATAATCAAAGGACGACTCTGGACTGAATTTTGAGGCCCTACAACTCTATGTTATGACCAAAGAAAAAGTTTCTACCCTAGACGCCGCAATTTGAACCCTAAAAATTGTGGCACAACCAATCAGTGATGAGAAATGCTCTAGACACCTATCCAAATGATACAATTTGATGCAGGTGGACTTCAATATGATGCAGAATGGAACTAAGTGGAAGTATGAATTAATGAACAATTAAATTAAATTTACCCAAATCACAAGTACATAAATCCCAAATAAGCCATAAATCGTGTTTCAATAACCATAACTACAAGAAAATAATGAAAGAACGCTAAAATCTCAAAATTCGGGGACCTATGGAAGGTAGACACTTTTTCTGTCCCAAAGCATAAGGTTAATCCTCCAAATTATGGTATAGGGTTCTGGGGGTACGGCTGAAAATTACGAATAGATGTGAATTAAGGTTGGGGTTAGTGTTTGGATATTTTGGGAATTCGAGATTTAGGGTTTTAGGGCTATAACAGGGGAAATTCGAATTTCGATGTGATGAGGTGGTCGGATTTGAGAATCAGCGTAGGATTAGGCTACGTTTGATGAAAACGGATAGGAAAAGGTTAGAGTTTTTGGGAAAATCTAAGAAAAATGGGTTGTGGGCCTATTCCGAATGGAAATGGCCCAAGTGATTGTGGGTTCGGCTTTGGATTCAAAGAAAATTCAAAGGCTCTCTAAATCGGATGAAACTTACCTTGATCTTGTGGAGAAGAAGAAGAGAAAAGAGGTAAGAGAAGAATGGTCGGTATCACACCGTTGGCATCACACAAAAAAGAGCTCCAAGCGCTGGAGTTTTCATGCTCATGTCAATCAAGAAGAAAGGTTTTCTCAAAATTCATAAACTTTCATTAATGAAATAGGGTTTCTCATGAAGTATATATAAGCCATGAAATAGAAAAGTGCACTAAACTGCCTAAGAAAACAAAAAAGAACAAAAAAATACCTAAATAAAAGATACGGGCCTGCGGCTCGGTCCAACCTGTCAAGCCTAAAGACATATAAAAAGTGTCGAGATGTAGGGCTGTCAATGGATCGGATTTGGAGCGGATCGGGGCTGATCCGAATCCGACCCGATTTGTGATTCGAATGATCCAACTCCGACCCGAAATCCGATAGATCTCTAAACATTTGATCCGAAACCTGACCCGATTGAGATTCGGCCGATCCGACCTGATCCAAATATATGTGGATACCATTCAACAGGTTGGATGGTAAACACTGTGATCCACTTGAGATAAAATATGTGGGTTTTTTTTTTATATGTATTTATATATAAAATACATAATATTATTTAATTCATTTTAAATTTGGATTGGATCTTAAACGGAACGGATCCAAAGTGATCCGTATCCGATCCGAAATTTGAACGAATCTAATTAACAAGATCCGAATCCAACCCGTTGATCCGAATCCGGTAAAATCGAAGCGGATTCGAACCAAGATCCGGTCCCTTGATAGCCCTATCCAGATGTGCTCCTGCTCTGGTACCGCTACACGTCCAGCCACAAAGAGAGTGGGTTCCGCCTCCTCCTCTGATACGTGCGTAACGGCGGATGTAAGATGTCCCCATCATGTTATCTTTTGTAAATGGATTAACCCCTTAAGGATGGTGGACTAAATCCTCCTCTCTATGCCGTGCTTCCTTTCTTTAGAAAGGTATAACCAAGGTGGCCCTTAAAGTCCTCGAAAGGTTGTCATTTTCCTTGGGTAATGGATCCAGGATTTATTTCTAGTTGGATCATTGGTGTGAATCTTCTAACCCTAAAATTATTGACCTCACCTAGCTCCTCTCTCAAAGGCAAGATTGCCCCCCTGTTTCGAGCTCGAAAGATTCCCTTTGTTGGCCTCTCATGAGTTCTAGTCAGTTCTCGGTGTGATCGTTCAACAAATCCTTATCTGTTACTCCTGCGCCGGCTAAGTGTGTTGCATAAGGGCTCGCTCTGGTTCTATAGTGCCCCCCCAAAGGTTGCAACGTTTGACTAGCTTGTGAGCAGAAATCGTGTGCTAACGATCGACAACTTGAGAAAAAGAGGCATGATTTTTCCAAACATTTATTTGTTGTGCCTTCACGCCGAGGAATCAGTGGATAACCCCTTTATTCACGGTCCTTCTTCTATGGATGTCTGGTGGAGTGTTTTTCGTCTAGCGGAAGTTCTGAGGGCTATGCCCATCTCTATGGACAGCCCCTTTTGCATCTAGCATGCGGATCCAGTTGTAGTTATTAGGAAAAAGAAGCGGGGGGGGGGGGGGGGGGGGGGGGGGCTCTTCTCTCGGCAGTCTTATGGGTTGTGTGGGCTGAGAGGAACAATCTTTGTTTTAGAAACCTCTGTTGGGGTGTTTTTTTAGACTTCTTGATTTATTTAGCGATTGGGCTCCTTAGTCCCTATGTTCTTTAGGGTTCCTAGCCAGTTTGGGGTTGGTTGTTGTATACTTGTATTTTATTTTATTTTTGTTTGTTTTCTTTGTTTTGTGTGCTTCTTTTCGGCTTTACCTAATAAATTTCTCATCTTTCAAAAAAAAAAAAAAAAAATAGAACACTTGAACAAATAAAAGAATGTCCTAAAAAAGTCGACCAGAGCGATCTCCATTTGGTTTTTTTTAAATAAATCATCAAGGGGCAATTTACAATAATATCCATATCCAAGCCTACTTCAGCAGGTCAGAGAAATACTTGTATCTTCAACATCATCTGTTCGGGTTGCCATTTCTAGTGGTAATGAAACATCTGCAAAATATTCAATATCAGAAATAAGCATGAAAATCTTAAGATGATGTGGATGAAAATCAGTGAATGACTATCACGGCATAAGCAGAAATGTGCCAATAAACCATACCATCATTGGGCAGGGTGTCTCTCATCCATTCCTCATCAACAATATCCAACAGTATACCAATGTTTAGCTCTGCCATGCTTTTCTGAGATAACAAACAAAACAAACTGCAATGAGTCTAATGGATAATAAAAGTATCTGACATTTATGAAAACCTGGTTGAAGGATGCTGCTACAAATTTCACCAGCTATGCATGATGGGCTTGTTTTGGAACCTACAATGCCATCTTGAGGTAGAATAATGACAACTTAGTTTTGTTGAGCGTCAAATACTTCAAAGGCAGACGCATATAAACCTCTTCTTCATGTCTCTATGACAAAGACCATTCTTCACATTCATTAAGGAAGCAGCCAATGCTTGGCGAAGGCTACTAAAATGATAGAAACAATCATGCAGAAGTAACAAAAAAGTAAAAGTTTCTTTGTTTTCAAATTCAAACAGCCTAAAACAACAAAATCCTGTCTCTAGAAGCTTCACCTTTCCAATCACCTCCACATGGGAAGAAGATAATGGTAACCCCCATCCCTAATTAGGAAAAGCAACTCTCTTCCAGCAAATACTCTTGTTAGCATAAATGCAATTCTATGTTATTGTAGGGCTTGGGCATGTATTCATAATCAATCGAAGCACGAAAGCAACACTCTTAAGATAAAAAGATGTAAGCCACAAATGAAACAGCTGGAGCATGGTGACTCAGGATTAACAGCAACAGATTATGGATGGGTAAAATCAGCACGAACAGAAAACTCAGATCATGTCTTGCATAAGCTGGAGTGAAACAATAGTTAGGGCCCGTTTGGTTGGCAGCTGGAAACTTGTTTCCAACTTAAAATCTGGATTCCAGCGGAATCCAATTTTAACTGGTGTGTTTGGCGGCAAATTCCAGCCAAACAGGATTCCATCTGAAAACCTAAGGGCCTGTTTGGTTGCAGAATCCAGTTTCTAGAGAAAATCCAGATTCCAGTGTTGGAATCCAAAATTGCAGAAATGGGATCGGAAACCAGGTTCCTTCTGGAACTTACTGTTTGGTTGAAAATTGTGTAATCCAACCGTTGCTTGTGGCATGGCCCACTTGGGCTTCAGATCAGCCTGAGAACTTGACCCCTGGACTATAGTAGTCCTGCAAGACAGATGGCCGGGTTGGATGGCAAATAAACGTTACAGTGGGCCCTAGGAAGTTTTTAATGGTGGACGTTCAATCAACACTGTTTCCTGTGGTGTGGTCCACTTGAGATTTAGATCTGCCTCATTTTTTGTCTAATGCCCTTATTTGAGCTCTCAAAACGGATGGACCGCGTGGATATAAAAACATACATCATAGATGTACAACGCAGACATGGAGGCGTTGACGCTCACTTCTACCTTGTTTCGCTTATGTAGAAACAGTCCCCCACACCGTTTCCACTAATCCCGATTCCAGCCAATCAAGGTTTCCAGATGGAATCCTCTTTGGCTGGGAACTTGCCACCAAAGACATCAGTTAAAACTGGATTTCGCTGGAATCCAGTTTTTAAGCTGGAAACGGGTTTCCAGATGCCAACCAAACAGGCCCTAAATTAGGTGGAATCGGAATTAGTGGAAACGGTGTAGGGGACCATTTCTACATAAGGGAAAAGAGGCAGAAGTGAGCGTCACTAGGGTGGTGCCCACCTCGATGTATGCGTTTTATATCCATGCGGTCCATCCGTTTTGAGAGCTCAATTAAGGGCATTAGACAAAAAATGAGGTAGATTTAAATCTCAAGTGGACCACACCACAGGAAAACAATGTTGATTGAACGTCCACCATTAAAAACTTCCTAGGGCCCACTATAATGTTTATTTGTCATCCAACCCGGCCATCTATCTTGCAGGACTGCTAAAGGGCAGGGATCAAGTTCTCAAGTGAATCCAAAGCCCAAGTGGGCCATGCAGCAAGCAACGGTTGGGTTACATAGTTTTCAACCAAACAGCAAGTTCTAGATGGAATCTGAGTTTCCAATCCAGTTTCTGCAATTTTGGATTCCAACACTGGAATCTGGATTTTCTCTAGAATCTGAATTCTGCAACCAAACAGGCCCTTAGTGGACTACAAGTATCAATTTGATGAACGTAATCGGTTGTATCTGAAGCAAATTCAAGTAAAAAAGAATCTCGCATCAATGGCTGCAATTACAGAAGGTGATTCCTCCAATGCAATTAACAGGGATAGATCAGGATCATATCTAATGGGCTCGAAAAGCTTGCTACATTGATAGTTGGATCTTCTCATTCATGATAGAAAAAAAGGGTTTTTCTGTCTGCTCTAGAGTGGTTTTCTTTTGTGTCTGAGTTATAGATGTTTGTTTTGGGGCTTCCTGATTTTTCTAATCGTGGGTGGAAAAATCAGTGAGTGAGGAAAAGCAAGAAACGGAAGAAGAAGAAGAAGAAGAAGCAAGGCTAGGGATGGAAATCAACTTACTCAAAAACAGATGTCTAAAGTATTCAAGACAGCGCCAGTAGTATCTGATCAGATCAGAAAGGAAATGAACATAAGAGGGATGAGAGTCTTTTCATCTCTTTTAACTAAGCAATTTCGGAGGACATGATCTATCTAATATTTAAACAGGAGAAATTTTCCAACAAAGAGGTTCTATGGTGTAGTGGTTAGCACTCTGGACTTTGAATCCAGCGACCTGGGTTCGAATCCCGGTAGGACCTTTTTTTTTATATGTTTTTTATCTCTGATTTTTTGCAATGTGATCGCCGGACTCTCAAAATCTCATTCTCCTGATAAACCAAGACAAAATGATAGTAATGGCATGGTATGCGATTGTATCCCCTCAATGCAGATTTTATATACAAAGGAACTCAAGACTCAATTGAGGAATGAATCAAATAAATGACTCGGCCATGTCTCATAAATTTTTTATTAGGTCTAATATATTGCTACTTATGATTTTTTTTTTTTTAAAATGATAGAATTACATATAACAGATCATATGATATTAATGTATTTAAACTAACTAATAGTTTAGTTTACTTGATGATCTTCATCTTTTTTTTTTTTTGGTTAGTCATGTGACCCACCCACCTTATTAGTTGTCCAATGCACTCACTCGGTTAGCCACTCGATGCGCCCACCCACCCGTGTGGCTAGTGTGTCTCCTTAGCACTTTGAACCTGAGACCTGCTATTAAAATGCCTAGGCATCTTCTACTTGGGCTAGAGGTGAGACATGATCTTCATCTATCTAAGAAGAAAATCATTCATTTTAATAATTATTATGTTCATTGGCATGAATAAAATTTAAGACGAAAACATAACAATAATCCATGTTTATCCAAAGCAGGGCAAACATTTGGCTCTCTTTCATCTTCCAATTTGTGAAACCGAGCATATGGAGCATATATTTAACCTATTGTAGGTTGTATGAGAGAAATCAAGAGGAAAGAGACTGCAATAGATCGGAAATTTTCATGGCAACCCTCATGTAAAGTGGTGTCATTGATCAATGGTGCAGATCAACATTCTGTGGACCCACTTTACTAACTTGGTTGCTTCTTGATGGTACACAAAACCCCCTGTTGGTCCCTCAACGACTAAAACCATTGATGGGTCCATCAGTACTTATTAGTAACAGTTGCATTGCTTCTTGAGATATGATCCTTTTGAGAAGTGATAGTGCACCTAGTTGCATTGGGATGTTTGGGTAGTCCAATGGAACTATCCAACCTGCCCATTAGGTCCACTCCATGTTTCATGGGCCACCATGAAAAGTCAGTGTGTGGCTGGTATGATTCATTCATTAGGTGTCCTTGTATTTATAGTCATCCGTTCTCCCAGCCATGGATGGGATGGTTAGGATTGCTTGATAAAAATCATTACTAGACACCACAAGTGATCCACGGCAGGCTCAAATCAAGGATCTAATCTTTGATAGGACCTATTTTTATATAAGCGATCCAGACCATCCATTTTGGAAATAGAAGGACAGGATCTATTTAGTTGATATGGGATTATTATTAAAATATAAATTTTAGAAGCATCATTAAGAAAAATGGTGTTGATTTTGCAAGTTTTCATAGAGGATCGACTTGGAAGAGTTTTCACGAAAGACTTGGTGGATTGGCCTGAGATTTGTGCACAGGCACTGTTTGTGAGGCCCACTGTGATTTGTGTAAGCCATCCAATCCGTCTATCTTTAAGTTCCCATTTTTCTATCCTTTTGTGCCAAAAAATCAGGCTAATGTCAAAATCAGGTGGGGCCACATTAACAATCTTATTAGTTATAAGGGTAGGTGTATCCATCACAATTGTTCTTTGTGGTGTGACCTATCTGAGTATTGCAATGGCCTGATTTTCTGCATCCTAATCATTTTGGTAGATGGCATATACAGCTTACTGGTGCCTCCATCCCAACGGCTGATTATGACATGGCCCACCTGATATTTAGAATATATTTTTTTTAAGTCCAACCAACCTGGTCAGACCCATAATCTGATTGGATTAGATGACATATATGGTCCATGCTGGCCTCACAAAAAAGTAAATGTTTTTTTAATGGTGACCATTCCATATGGGCCGGGCTTCGACATAGCCTGGCCCAGGACTAACCTGGCCCGCTGACACCTTAGTTGGAATGGGATGAGGGGTGCTCAAGCAAGGGGGCTAAACTCTTTTGTGGGCATTTTGGTAATTTTCAACACGCCGAGACGAAAGGATAAGGAAGACGTGACTGCAGCAGGCAAAAGCTTGAGAGACTGATAGAAGAGAAGCTCGAAAGAAGAAGAAGAAAAAATGGCGGTTTCTGTCTCTGCCCGCTGCCCGCTCGGGTCCGTCTCTACCCGAAACACTGCTAAATTGTCTGTTGCTCCATCCCCTTCCCGCATTTCCGTTGCCAAAACAGTCTTTCTCCCCTCTCTCTTCTCCATCCCCAGACCCGAAAGGAATCGGAAGAGAATCGGATCCTCCTCTTCCGTTACAATGATGAGCATGGAAGCTGGTATCGGTGTGATGGGAACGAAGTTGGGCATGATGACCTACTTCGAACCGGAAGGTAAGGTCGTCCCCGTCACCGTCGTCGGCTTCCGCGAGGGCAATATCGTCACTCAGGTCAAGACCGTCTCCACCGACGGTTATGACGCCGTCCAGGTCGGTTACCGCAGGGTTCGCGACAAGAAGCTCACCAAGCCGGAGATTGGCCACCTCAACAAGATCGGCGCCATACCAATGCGCCACCTTCAGGAGTTCCGCCTTCTGTCTGTTGAAGGCTTTGAGCCCAATCAGAGGCTCGTCTTGGAGGAACTCTTCAAGGAAGGAGATCTCGTCGATGTCTCTGGTAATTCCATCGGAAAGGGATTCCAAGGTATGAATTCTTTCTCTCCTTTTTTGCATATGATATCCCATGCCAGTGCCAATTCTGCTCTGCTAGCTTTGTTTACTTCCTCGTTGTCTGCTAATCACCATAACTGGAAATTGGGATGATGATATTGTTGAATGGGATGTGTTTGTGAAATTGCCAAATCCACAGAAGACGGGGATATTAAGTTTTAAGATTTTGATCTTCAATGACTTCAAGCACCACATTTTTTCATTCAAGCTTTGGGTTGATTTAGTTTAGTGAACGAAATTGGATTTCAATTCAAGATTTTTGGGCACCATTGGATTGTTAGGATTGTTGTATAGTTTTCACTTGCTGGGCCATGTCTGATCCACGACGAGTCCAATTATTCGGACAGCCTGGATTGATTGAGTCACCATTGCTTAACATGGTATTGGAAACCAGCACTGTAATATTTAATATAATGATGTTGCAATGGTTCCACTACCTACAGCCTAATTCTGCCAAGTAGGTGTATGTGGCTTAGTTGGTAGAGATCCGCCCCCTTGCAATTGAGTTGCTTCGAGGGGTGAAGAAGTGTCTAAGAAACCATGACGTCCCGAGTCTTGACTATAATACCAATGGCTGTTACCATTCCCATCGTTGAAGAGGGGGTGAAGAGCATTTCAACGTAATTGCATTTTGCATTGCTATATATAGGCAATGGCATCAACTACTAGATCTATTAAGTAGTGCATTTCAACATCTAGATCTTGCATTTGATTCCAGCTTACCTATTCACAAAAAAGAAACGAAAAAAGAGAAAGATTTTAAGGTGTTTGACTTTGATGCCTCTCAAATTTGTACAGAAAATCACACTTGTTGTTGAAGGTATAACCTTAACAGCAGTTACTGTCTTTCCTTTGATGCAGGTGGAATCAAGAGGCATAATTTCCATCGTGGACCAATGAGTCATGGTTCCAAGAGTCATCGAGCATTGGGATCCATTGGTGCTGGGACCACACCTGGTCATGTATATAAAGGGAAGAAGATGCCGGGTAGGATGGGAGGAACAAAAACAAAAATCCGGAAGTTGAAGATTGTCAAGATAGACACTGAGCTCCGAGTTGTCATGATAAAGGGGGCTGTTCCTGGTAAACCAGGTAATCTTCTACGTATAACACCAGCAAAGATTGTCGGGAAGAACATACCAAAGAGTTAGCTTTGGATATTTGCTGTCAATGAGACGTTGCATTGGTTTCTTGCAGTTGTATTTTTGTTTCTTCAGTTTTGTTCTTTTTCTTGAAATTGAATCTCAATCACTATGATTATCTGCCTTCAGAAAAAGTCTATCAATTTTTCTCAAATGAAAATGGAGCACCCTTGCAAATCACCTTACCCAAGAAACTCTCCATCAGTGCGGTGCAAGCCGAGATATGCATCCTTGCACATAATCTTGCCCTTGAACCTGTGGATTGGTGTTCAAATGTTTGAAGACTGGACCAGACTGTTTGGTTCAACTTTATTAGAGCTGGTCCTTCAATCTTTTAAGCCCCAACAAACATCTGCCCTGGCAATGGCTAGTATTTCTTCCTTGATGTTATTAAAAAAAAAAAAAAAATTTGATTTAGTTAACACAAATTCGAAAATGGTGCTGTGGTGGAAATTGCATTTCCATTGAACCACTTTTCCAAGAAATGGGGAAATGAAAACAGACTTGTGCTATTTGGTTAACGAATGGGAAATGAGTTTTATTGCTCATTTGTCGTATTTGGCAAGGTATGGGAAGTTAAAATGGATGAATGATAGAGCAACAGCTGAAAAGGAGGTATCTCTTGAATTGCCATCTGCATTACGGATTCGCAGAAGAATATTAATCCAAACTATATGCTAACCAACCTCCATTGATGAGGCCTTGAAAGAATCAGATCAATCCTAGTTTGAAGGCAAGGAATGAAGCCATATTCAACAACTTTTTTTTTGTTTTTTTTTTTTTTGGGTCAGTCATGCAACACAACCACCCAGTCAATCGCGCAACACAACCACCCAGTCAATCGCGCAACACACCCACTGGTGCTGTTAGCAGCGTAGATTTTCACCACCGATGGGTTTCGAAACCAAGACCCCCTGTTGAAACTCCGCAGAGTCTACCAACGAGGCAAGGCTCTGAACCCCCATATTCAACAACTTAGTCCTTCAGAGGACATTTTTAATCATGCTCGAAAGGCTGTCACTGAATTTTGCAAAACTAATGGCCCGAGAATTGTGACCTGTCCAGATCAACTTCTGTCATCCCAGAAAGTTGGAACCAACAAAATCTGATCTGGAAAATCATAATCCAGATCTTTTGTAAAACTCAACTTTGAGCCAAACTTAGGAATGTGGCCGTCATTCAAAGTGAATCAGACAAGTTTATTGGTGTAATTAGTTCTATGCACAAGAACTATGATAACCATGCTTCAATGGGAGGACCCGTGGTCATCGTTCAAAGTGAACCATATGTGGTGTGATCAGTTCTACGCACAAGAACTATGATAACGATGCAACAGAATTTCTTGCTCCATTTCATGGTTTACCACTTATCATGAGCTTCAACATCAACTGACTTAGAGATTGAATGAGACTCATTGGCGGTCATTTAAACATTTTAAGGGAAATTTTGCACCAGCTTGGGAGGTGCCCACCGTTGCTTTCAATTGCAAGGAGCTGCTGCACCATTTCCCCGGCGAGTCTGAATCTTCTACTTGCCATGAACAGGAATTTCCTGTTTGTTGCAATGTAATTGGGCCACATCATCACAAACTGCATTTAATGCAGCAGTGCTGACAATGTCAGTGACGACGTGGACCAATCAAATGCAGCAAAACAGGAAATCCCTGTTCGTGGCAAGTTGAGGATCCGGACTCTTTGCCGGCTGAAATATATTACCACATTTTCAGGAAGTTTGACTCTCCAGTGGACATCTGACTAGCATTAGGCTAGGTCTCTATAGCTTGTTATATGTATGTAATGGGTTGTATTTTGAAGCTCATTGCAAGTTCGAACATCAATGAACTTTATTTTTTCCTGCGGAGAATAAAAGAGTTTCGTCTTGAAAGGCACCACCATCCACACTGCCTCTATGAACCAAATGCGAAACTTGCATGAACACAAAAATGGCTCATCCTGGAAGCCTTGTATTGGCATGCTACTATCCAAGTTGGGGGGATTTTGACTGACTACTCGGACACACTCAATAATGTTTGATAATAGAAGCCGTGCAGTAGGCAAAGATCTTTTAAATCAATGGTTGGGCATATCAAGCCAACAGTCTGGATCCAATAATCACGCGTCACTACCATTTTTTTACTTGAAGGCAGGAACTCGATTTTTTTTTTTTTTTTTTGTGTGCGCCTGAGCACCGGTGTGTGTCTGGCAAGTGAGCTGGAAGCCACCACAAACATGGTTGAGGCATCGAGCCTGACCATCATGGTCCAACTGAGTTATGCTCGTGGTCTCACTTGTTAGGCCATCTGATGGAGAGAGATTATGAAACATGGCCCATCCCATATTTCCATGACAAGGCTCACCAGATGAACTGTCTATCTAAATCACCCAATGTCCTATCTAAACTAAAGGCTAGATTTATGTTTGGCCCATGGCCAATCGAGCAAGCAAACAAATAATAATAATAATAATTTGGAGGAGAAGAAGAAGTAGACAAAGCAAGGCATTTAAATTCAACCATAACGCATTTGTTGGGTTCCTTAGAATTACACCTGCACCAAAAACATGACGCCATCCTCCTAAATATAACAAAATTAGTGTCTATGCATTTAGAGAACAAAATATAAACAGGACTTCAGCTCCCTCTTGGTTTCTTGTTTTAATTTCTGAAATGCAAAGGCAAGATTCCATGATACAACACAGAATAGCAACCCAAGAAAACAACATCCCTGAAGAGTTTAACTCGGATAGTTGCTTTACTAATTTTGGAGGCTTGCTTGATAAAATCCTTCCCCTTCATATCCAAATGTGTCAGGAGAATTCTGCTAATCTTCTGAGGGCCAGCCTTGGATCAGAAATTATATTACGGAGCAATGAGCAGCATCTGACCTCGATCAACTAGCATGTGTATACAAGACTAGTAATCTTGCTTGTTTGGGCACTCAGATGCCCTGTGCCCGGATCTGCCACAATTGAAACAAGCTCCCCCAAAGCTTCTGCTACAAGACAAAACAGCCACCTCAGCACTTGCAGCGATACATTTGATAATTTATGTAATTAAAAAAAAATCAAAATGATAAATTCATTCACCCACTACTTGAATGTGAAAAAACTCCAATTGACAAGAGAATGAAATGTTTAGGGACGAGGGATGAAACCCCATGCCTGTTACTGGAGAGTGCTTTTTCAGCAACAGTTGCCCTTGAAGGAAAGAAGAAGAAGCAAAAATGCTCATTAAGAGATTTGTCGAGGCCACTCATATGTAGAAGCCAAGTCATCTACATGGCACATGAGCAGATTAGTGCGATGTGTAAGCCATCCATCAGGTGGACAAAACCATGCAGATGTTCCAACTCAAAGACCAGGCTGGTCTACTCATTACGTGGGCTACAATGTTAGAAACAGGTGGACAGCTTATAAAATTTTGATCCAGTTCTTTTCAGCCATAAATTTGTTTCAGAAACAGTTGCACACTTGATTAGCGACTGACCTGATTCTTGGATCGAGTCATCTACATAGTGGGCCCTCCTGATGGATGGATTGGATCTCTTACATGTGAACCATGCAGCCACATGCAGTGGCACATACAAGAGGCACCTTATACACACGTGGGCTTATCAAAGCTCACTCATTAAGTACTGCAGAAGCAACAGCTGCAACTGTCATATCCATAGATTACATTTTTTTTTCCTTTGTATCATTTGTTTTGGGTTTGAAACGTAAAACATGTGCAAAGTTGCATGAGAGCTATGAAAAGCACAAAATGAAATGAACTGGGCAAATTATTTATTTACCCAGACAGGTGTCTAGTGAGTTGAATCCTCCAACTATAAAGTCCTTGAGACAGATTGTTTTCTCTTTCCATTTAAAGTAGTTGCTTTTGAATGATGATTTGTACTTGTACTCATTATCATTGCAGCTGCTAAATAAAAGTCCAGGACAGTTTCATCATGTGTCTAAGTGCTGGTATTCTTTTACTAGTAAAAACGTGAATCACAATAAAAATGAGGATGAGGAAAAGTTTAAAGAGAACACGGAGTTTGTTCAATAGTTCACATGGAGGGATACCTGTCCCTACCCCCGTAAGGGGATGAACGGTTCGATCTCCTGCCATTGATCAGCCAATCATCCTCACTGCTTGACTTCCGTGACAAACTATTGCCAGTTCTGTAACTCCGTCCACCACGCCGAAATCCATCCTCCTCATCAGAGTCCCTGCCACCCCAGCTTCGAGAACCCCTAGAGCCACGATCCCTTGCACCACCTCGAGGACCGCGTTCCCTGCTTGAAAATCTCCCATAGTAGTCGCTCGGAGGGCCATCATCTTGCAATGGAGGCAACTGCACAGACAGATTAAAATAAATAAATTTAAAAAAATAAATAAATAAAAAACATACATGGTCAGTTAGCTAAAACCCTTATAATCACTTAGAACCAAAATCCCTAACCACATAACAAGGATATGCACAGGAAACTCACTATAAATGGGGAAAAAAAGAGTAAAGGAAACGATTCTAAATTATGATGGTTGTAATATTTCCATTTACCAAAGAAATTTATTTCTTGAAAAAGAGATCTGATTAGTGAGGTTTGCTAACAACACATGGATCCACTGCATGAACCTTCACATGCAGCACATGTGCCAACCAGGAATGTGTATGTCTGGAGCCATCTATAAGGTGCCCCGCCTGCAGATGACTTGCCAGAAAAAACCAGCCTCGTTCACTCATCAGGCGTCCAGCATGTGCAAAAAACAATGAATGGTTAGAAAAACTTGCCAAAGGTCATCATATACATTTGTGGCTAATCTGATGAGTCGACCATCCTGGTCTTTGCACCAGTTCATCCTCACCATCTATCCCACCTCATGTACGTCTCAGATGTCCCACACGCATGCCAGGTTGCATGTTTTCTGAATCTGTGGGTTAGCCAGCAATCTCCTGATTAATGACAGTTTTAGCTGGTTGGAAGAAATGGTGATGTCCCTCTGGATTTTTATGTGATCGTTGTCTACCACTCAAACTGAACAGGAAATTTTATAGGATAGCTGTAAGACCAACCATGCTTTATGGACAGGATGTTGAGCAGTTCCGGAACAACATTTTCATAGGATGTGTAGCTGACATGAGGATGTTGAGATGGATGGGTGGCAAGACAAGTATAGAATTACAAATGAATGCATCAAGAACCTAGGAATAGCACCAATAGGTAATAAGACAGGAGAAAGTAGAAGTAGATGGCTTGTTCATGTGCAATGGAGACCAAGAAGCACGCCAGTTAGAAGGAGTGAGTTGGCACAAGTTCAATGCTCTAAAAGGGCAAGGGTACGACCCAAACGGATGTGGATGGAGGTAATAAGAAAAGACCTGATGAACTATTGTCTAACTTAAGTTCTGGCCTTTGATAGAGTGGAAAGGCAGAACCGGATTCATGTAGCCGATCCCAATTAATTGGGATAAGGCTTAGATGATGATGATGTGTTCTACTTTCTGCTTCTTGTCCATCCAAGGTTCACTTGGCACTCTCAACATAGACCACATTAGAGTCCAGAGAAACTCACATTCATAGTTTTTTCTTTTTCTTTTCTTTTTTTTTAATAATCAACTCATATTCATAGAACACATAACAAGGAATTTTTTTAAAACATCGACTGTTCACAAAATGGCAGCCTGCACTTCGAAGAATGTAAACACATCTTCCCCTAAGTCGACCCAAACCAAGCAGCAGGGTGATGTACCTCCTTTTCAAGTGAAACCAGCAAAGAAACAACAGTAAAAATGTGAGGAGGTGCAAAAGTCTGAGGAAGATGGAGACCTAGGGATTTGTAAGGCGAGGGAGAAAAACCGTAGCCTGATTAGCAAATGGTGGTGGCACTTTGCGAAAGAAAGAGGCATTGTGGCACAAAGTCATTGTGGAAAAGCATGGGGATGCAAACGGGGGCTGCAACCCATCGCTGCTGCGTGGATGTCCAGCATCGAGAATGTGGAAGGATGTTGTTGGTAAGGGGATAGGTTGAGACCATGGGGAAAAATGCTAACGGACAGTCTTAGATTTTCAGCATATAGAGATGATTCCATTCTACTCGGGAGGATGTTCGGCTTGGCAACTGCTCCTAGCATCCAGATTCCTCGGCCTCTACAGATTAGCAAAGGAGAAAATGTTTCAGTGAAGGATTGTACTGATATTAGTGGTGTCAGGATATCATGGAACATAATGCTGAGGAACTTAAAAGATGAGGAAATCCTAGAGTTGCAGGCCCTCCTCTCAATGTGACAGGATGTCCATGTATGCCCATAGCTAGATGACGAAAGGGTCTAGTTATGAGAGAAATCAGGAAAATTCTCGGCTGTCTTTCTTTTGACAGACCTCCTCAGAGCCATCATTGCAGTATGCTAAGCTTCTGTGGAGATCCTTTGTGCCCCCAAGAGTTTCAGCCTTCACATGGCTGACGATTTGCCAAAAAATCTCGACGGTGGACAAGCTGAAGCAAAGGGGCATGGCTATCCCCAATATATGCATTATGTGGAAGGAAGAAGAAGAGAATGTTGTACACCTGTTCCTTCATTATCCAGTTGTTTCAGTACCTGGAATTTTTTCTAAGAGTTTGGAGTAGCTTGGGCCAGAGGTATCTGTATTGATGAGTTGATTAGCTGGATAAGCACCCCCATCCATGTGAGAAGGAAGAAGCTGTGGAAGTTGGTGCCATAGGCAGTCTGTTGGGAGATTTGGAAAGAGAGGAACAATAGGATATTCAAAGATGTCCGAATTTCCAGATTTGCCCTGATCAATAAAATCAAGGGATCTATCCTTGAATGGGCCTCTCCTTCCCCTTCAGGAGGACCTACCGAAGCTCTTGGAGGGATTAGTGTGATGCAGCTGGGTAATGTGACTAATGTACCCTGTGGCTTTTGGTTAAACAGATTGTTTAACCTACTGGACAGGGCTCATGTTTTCCTTTTGTTTGGCTGTTTTGCTTGTGGATGCTTTGTATTCCCGCTTTTCCAGTTTTTCGTTTTAGTGAATTTTTGTTATCATGCTCCAAAAAAAGAAAAAGAATAAGAAAAGAAAAGAAAGGTAAAAACAGGAGCCTAAAGCTAATTTTAACCTTGGTGATCTTGGATATGGTATTTCCAGGGGGAGTCTGCTTATTCAATAGCTCTTTGGCAATCTCCTCAGGCAAATCAAAAACTGCTCCTTGAACCTGAAAATATAAGCATACGTAATTAATTATTCACAGATGAAGAAAACAAATAGTAAAAGAGAGATCTGGGACTAATTTTATGCATTTTTAAGAGAAAATGGCTGATCTCTAATGCCAGAATAGAGAATCGTCAATCGGTAAATACTACTATTACCACAACTAATGAAGGAGCATCAGTTAGCAGCAGTAGCATAACCACAAGTTAACTGGTCAAAAGATAGAAATCTATCCCACAGAACAAAGTTAACACTACAGCATAAAATAAGCATCTAGTACCCTTTATTACAGCTAACAAAGCAGAAGCTCATGATCTGTTAGAGAAAAAGAAATCCATTTAGAAAACTTGCATCTATAGATACTCACTGTTTCATCTGCAATCAAATGGATTTTCCCAACATTATCTGCTGCAGCTGGATAGACATCAGATAGGAAACCAGTAACAGATCTGGCAGATAAGAACCCCCTCGAGTGTCCTTGTTCACGAGTTAACTGAATTGTTACCCATCCCTGCATTGCAAGAGAACAGTTCAAACTGAATGATCAAACTCTCCATATGAAGGTTGCAGAAAGAGAATAACAAAACAAAAGATTAATCAAACATAGAGCCTTTTTCATTTTGGACTTGAATTAATAGTTGGCATGTCACAAAGCATCATTGTCATTTGATCCAGCAAGTAGAAGTAATACAGATTGCCAAAAGGTGCAGAAAACTAAGAATTCGACGAAAATAGCATGCAAAAGGAAACAGAATCTCACCCTTGATATGGGTTATATGATAATCACAGACTTCAACATATAAATGCAGAATTTGGACTTCCCAAAAATTAGTTGCGTCATTTAAACAAAGAATAACAAGTTCATGTTCAGCACGTGGACAAGCAACTGATAGCAAGTAATATGTTCAGAGCAATCACAGAAATTTCAAAAATAAGTTCAAGAGAACTCCAGAGCAATCCTTGTGAAATCTGGTGAGGCAAACAGAAGAAGCTGGTTGAGGAAAGTATTACAAATGCCAGGGAATTCCTACACATATCTCACTTATTCTGAAGCCTTAAACTCCAATACACAAAAGCAGGACCCCTGGGGCAAGAAATTACAACTTGTGCAAACTAGAACAGTAGGCCACTAACAATTCAAGGGATTCTCTTGATCTGGTTGGAATGTTCAAAAGGGAAGATGAAACACATCGAAAGATTACCAGCTATTCAACAAGATTTCCAATGAGATGACCTAGGTAATACTCCATTGTGTGTTACTTTGTAACAAACAGTTAGCCTTTAGTCAGCATGCCATTGTTCTTCACCATTCAAAGTCCTTATTGTAGTTTCTGAAACACTAGATAATAGATGCTGATCAGCAAAAAGTCTTTACAAACATAAACTCTCACAGCTTGCAATTTAAATGAGGCAAAAGCTACAATGATTAACACAAACTCTTGAAATGATCAACACCCCTTACAGAACGTGTTTCAAAGTATCTGGGAAGTTGCTATAGGGAATTTCAATATCCATCTTTCATGGATGATCAAACTAGAGACTGTGTAAAACAAAATGGGGAATGTCTCACTAGTCACTACAACTAGTTGTAGTTGAGAAAACTGCGCAGCTAGCTACTTGTGGGGCGCACATGGCATCTAACCCAATCAGCAGAGTTTAACCACCATGAAAATGGGGGGGGCACCATGTGAATTTAGAGGTTTCGGGTGGTGACTGGTTGTCCATTGTTTCTATGCATGGCACAACTGATGATTGGATCGGCCTGGTTTCAGGTGCTTCCCATTTCATGGTGGGGCAACCATGAGGATTGAATTTCATACAAAAACCATGGTAGGCCCTGACGCAGCTAGTTCAATGGTTTTCTCATCTAAAACTAGTTTCGGGTGAGATGTTCCCCAAAAATGATATGCAAAATATTCGAGTTGAGATTCTGAAATACATTTTATCACAGTGTGGGTTCTATAATGATGTCCAGCATTTGCCTACTCTATATAGATTTTGAACTTGGAGTTCTTTGTCCTGCCCTCCTAGGTCTAGAAAAATATACTTCTCCCACTCAATGAAGCCCCCATTCTGCAATAATATTTCTGCCTCTAGCCATAGTTGCTGACCAAGAACTTCCATATTAAATCTGTTAAGGACTTCGAGCAGACCCCTAGTTATGGACATTGTACTAACAGCTTAAGTTAACATTGATAATCATAAATGCAAGGAGACCAAGGAACTCTTTCGAATTTCCACATATGCTTTTCATGATAACTGTAAGATTTAGGTCTCTGGTGAACTAGCACATGAAAAACACATGAAAATGTATCCATTCAAACAGCAGCGCATAACAGCAGGTGGTCAGGTTTGCTTATTTGTCGTGCATAGTAGTTGAATAGATTTCACTTGATTGAGTTGCTATCCAGTTCGTGGGTATCTGTTCAATTGAGATTCTTAAGCTCTTTCATGTGCTTCCCTCAGCCGGAATATGATGCAAGTAAAAAGAAAAAGAAAAAAGCTATTTGAAGGCATGTAATTTTTCATTTATGATCTGAAAATCTTATGGGCAATGATAAAAGAGCAACATTCATGACAAAGAAAAGATCAACTATGCAAAGAAAAATACTCACGACAATAACTGTGGATCTGTTTCATAAGAATCAATGAATGCTAGCATCGAAATTGAAATCATTACCCTCGTATTGAAACATCATAGCCACCAGTTATAGGTGCAATCATAATTGGGGTTTTCAGTATTTAGTTTGAACATAACTCATAATTCAATTGCATTCATAAAAAAAGACAAATTAAGCATCTTGAGGGCTCTTGAGGTTTCAACTCTATGTGCATTAAAAATTGCATGAAATAATAGTAGCACCAGAGAAAATGAGTTCACAATGAAAAGGCAGAAGTTGATGGTTCATCAGTTACCTGCTCATGGCTAATAAGAGAACGAGATGAAGGAGGTTGAGAGAAACCACTTAAGTGTGCAAGTGCAGCAGCAAGAGCGTCGGTTCCCTTTTCTTCAACCAATCGTTGCGCAGTTGGGAGGAAGTATTCTATTGATTCTGGATGGACCCCATTAAGAGTAGCAACAACTTGCTCTGCAGAAGATTCCAAGACCTCTTGTATCTGTGGTGGACTGATAAACTCAAACTTACATCCCACATCACGCTCGAGAGATTTTACAGTTCTCCTCTGACTACTAGTAAACATCAGAATGGCATTTCCTTCTTTCCCAGCACGCCCCGTGCGACCAGAGCGATGGACAAAAGTTTCAGGATCATTTGGCAGTTCGTAGTGGATAATCTGCAGAAGGGGGAATCCAGCAATGAAGTTCTTAACACATTAATACATCTTAATCTATATGACAGCTATTGCTGAACTGCATGACATCCGTAATCAATTCCAATATAATGAAAACATTCATTAAGACTGAATCCTCATGTGCAAATAAAGAAGCAAAAATTCAGTTCCCATAACTATCCCGACACACCAAACCAAGTCAAGAGGCTTGAAGTTGAAATCACCAAGTCAGCAACAATTAAAAACAAATGCCTGGTTGACTATGCATCATAAAATGTATCCAATTCTTGAAAGAATAACAAATTCGAAATAACTTTGTACATAAAAAAGCCAGCTGTTGAATGGTAAAAGTCAGGACACAATAATACCCCATCAAGAGAGAGATCTAATCCGTCAACCACTTGAATTATAAGTAGAATTTGCCATTTTAAATGGCAACAAAGATACTAATGACAAACAGCAATTGCAGCAATAATTGTCAACTCACCAGATCAACATTTGGGATATCAAGTCCACGTGCTGCAACATCTGTTGCAACGAGAACAGTAAATTTTCCTTGACGGAAACCATTCAATGTCCTCTCACGCTGGTGTTGAGATATATCCCCATGAAGTGCCTCTGAAGCAATAATACTGCTCAAGGCCATTGACACCTCATCAGCATCTCGTTTTGTTTGTGTGAAAACTATTGTCTTCCCACCCTTGGCATAGACCTGAAAATCATGTTGTAAGTCAATGTTAATTGCCATTTAAGGTAGATTTCAAGAAAAGAACCAACTAATTACATAAGTTTCAAGTCGGACATCCCAATCTACTAGTACAAGCATCATCTTCAAGACACAAAAATGATCAGGGACCATCTAATCCCCTCAAAAGACATCAAATTTTTCTAAGAAAATTTATAAAATATGACAACAATGCCATAATGGTTCTAGAATAGAGAAAACATGTCTGCAAAGCAAATCACCACAAACCATCACTGGGTCAAATTTTCCACTGAATACCATATATCAGCTAATTTCCAGATTCTTTAGTTTATAGTAGCTTAGTAAAATAAATGGAGTTGTACATGTAGAGCAGCAGTGACTATTTAAGGCGGTGATAAACTGCAATTGCACAAGCAGAATCTATGAAGAACTAACAAGCATACAGATATTAATGTTTCTGCAAATATGTCCTGTTATGATGGTAAAAGTGCAATAACATTCAAGTGGCATAATTCCCGTTACATGCATACTGTAGTATACGGTATAGTGTGGTTTAGAATGATCCTGCGTCCAACAATAGATTGGACATTTTCTCAGAAAGTACAAATCACAAGAATCAAACTTGATAAGGCCCCTGACCAATTGACTTGTATAAGTCTGGGTTGTGAACACTGGCTGAAATAAATGGAAAATGATGAAATACTGCATGCGTGATCATGATCACCATCAAAGCCTTTTTTTATGAAAGATACTGATATTATTCAAGCCAAAACGGGAAAAAGGAAAACAATTACAAGGAAAGAAAAGAGGAGAACAAAAATCACAACAGCCGACTACGGCTTCCAACCCTTAATACATTGAAAAACCCTACCAATAACCCTAGAACAAGAGCTCCAGTTGTTCTGGAAGCAGCAATTATTCCTCTCCACCCAGACCGACCAAATAACCGCAAGGAGCGCAACTTTCCAACCAGGGGTTAGCTGCACAAATCCTGTTATGCCATTCCACTCTATCATGGACCATATACTCGGTCAAACCATAGGTCCTCAAGACATTTCATATAGTCTCCACCCACGTCCTTTTGGGCCTTCCCCTTGCCCTTGTTGAGCCTTCAACTTGAACCACCTCACTTTAGGAGTGAGTCAACATGATCTCATAGAGGGCAGGTCACAAGAATCAAACTCGACAAGACTCTTTTTTTAGAGAGAGAATTGAATTTTTATTAGAAAACTCGCAAAAGCGAGGAAAGAATACCACCCAACAACAAGAATCAAATAGACGCACAAACAGAATCCGCAGAAGCAGCCTTTATATAAGCAGCCCAACCAAATCAAGACCTTTGACTTTCCTAATAGCCACATCCACACCTTCACACTCATTCTGAAAACAACACCCATTTCTAGCTCCAAAAAAAAAAAAAAACAGCCATGATGATCCTCCACATAGCTTTACAGGATTTACCAATTCCTCCTCCGTGCCAAGCCGCCCTCCACAGTCTTCGGCATCACCCAGTCAATATGAAGCAAGCAAAGGAAATGCTCCCAAACTCTACCAACAAAAGGGCAATGAATGAAGAGGTAACCAATCGACTCCTCATTCTCCATACATATCAGAAAAATATTGGGGAGCACTAAGGATCTTCTCTAGAGATTATCCACCTTGAGGATTCTCTTCCGACCCACAAGCCAAACAAAGACTGCCACACGAGGAGGAGCTTCATAGAACCGATGATGAAACGAATGAGGCAGACTAAGAAGGCTAGGTGGCTCTGAAACCAAGCTAAATAGTTGTTGGAGTGTTAAGTCCCTTGATATACATTGATACACCATCCTCTAACAGCTCGAGCTTTTCGAGAAAGTGGTTGTTTGACATGGTATCAGAGCGGATGGTCAGGTGTTCGAATCCTAGGAGCAGCAAATACGCCTCTGTTAATATATTCTCCCACAGGGGGGCAAGCCCAACCTGTTTATGGTGTGAGTGTGAGTCTCCCTCCACCCGGCCTGTTTACCTAGTATGTTCCCATGCGGAGTTTCCACCCTGCACGTGTGGGGGGAGTGTTGGAGTGTTAAGTCCCTTGATAGACATTGATACACCATCCTCTAACAACTCAACTTTTAGATCAAGTGGTGATTTGACAATAATCTTGAAGCACCTGGTCACCATAGCAAATATCCGCCTAAAATCGAATGTGATTCCCATTTCCAAGCAAGAAAAAAAAAAAGAAAAAAAGAAAAGAAAACTTTCAGACTAAATGATCAGTCATGCTTTCCAAGCCCCAAAAGCTCTATAAAGAGAAGAGCTCTTCATAAACCAACCCACCCGTTCCGATAACCAACGACCATCCCCTTCCCATTCCCAAGTGTACGCTATCACGCGTGCTCCACTGGGTAGTCCATGTTAGCTAGCCATTTAAGGCAGCTGGTATCAGTACATTAGAAAGTCTGACAACGATTCAAATTTTTAGGTCTTCCTTGGAACTAACAGTTTAAGGACATATTAAGGTCCAGGTTAGGGTTAAATTTGGCAAGTAGGAATTAGGGAATTAGGGCTTTGAGATTTTGTGGTTTTGGGTTAGGGTTTTAGGTTTTGGAAATTAGGGATTTAGGTCTAGGGAATAGGGATTTAGGGTTTAAGATTTTGGGGTAGAAGGATCAAGGACCAAAAGATGGGAGGAAGGGGAAAGGGGCTGGTCGTACGGCCGCGTTCATACAACCGTACGGACAAAGGGTTGGTCTGTACGGTTGTACGGTTTGGGTGGGGCGTTTTAGCTTTGGTGTACACAAGCAGTTGATTTGCAATGCTTTGGGGACTCACATGCCCATGATAGGTGGATAATGGTTCTCTAGCTCTCACCATGGGGTGATGAGATCCTTTGCGGTGCTAACCATTAAAGGGGGGTATGCGCCTGATCCGGGGTGTGGCTATATGAGAGGTCCACCGTGGGCTATCTTCGCTCGTAGCAATCCTATGGGCTAAAGGAGAACTACGCTTATGCATAGATGCTGTTGGTGGGTCTATGCCTGGGTGTAGAGCTCAATCCAATAGCGCGTGGCACTTGGCATCAAGGCTTGCATTGTGGGGTCTCTGCACATAGTGCAAGGCCTCTCCCTTCATTGAGATTCCTAACGCATGGAGCAGGGCCATCCCGATGAAGGGGACAAAAGGTTTAAGCAAGTGAGACTTACCTCATGAGCGTCTGCACTTGAAGGTTCTATGTTCTCCATCTCTTTTGTTATGATATATATATATATATATATATATATATATATATATATATATATAGAGAGAGAGAGAGAGAGAAAGTGTGTGTGTGTGTGTGTGTGTAGAGAGAGAGAGACAGACAGAGAGAAGATCCCACGTGACTGCGAGTATATGCAAACATGGAACTGCAGGTCTTCAACTCAGAACAGTAATGAGAACATCAATGGCATTTTATATAGTATTGTTATTATCATGAATAAAATCCATTTCAAGATGGATTTTCTAAGCATGTCGAGTCTACAGGTGTCGAAAGTTAGCACTTGAAGAACAATAACATGATAACCCATCCTAGAGAGATTGCCGTTTTTATACAAACGCCATTGAGCATGTGAAATGCCAACTTGAATGCATGATATCATAATAAGAAGATGCAAAACAATTGCATGATTATGTCACTTTTTTTTTCATTATATATATATATATATATATATATATATATATATATATATATATATATATATATATATATATATATATATATATATATATATATTTATATATATATATTTATTTATTTATTTATTTATTTGATAGGTAATCCAGGCTTGAGTTCGAGGCCTCAATATTGAAGCATGATGGCCTTCCAGAGAGCCATGGGCTCAAACCTATTTGCATGATCATGTTGTCAACAAAAGAAAATTAACCCAAGATGTTTATTTCCAAACATACCGTGATTAGGTCACTGAGAATGGTCCGCTTTGAAGTTGCAGTTGTTGGTATTGCATAAAGTTTGATCCCTTCTGCCAGCTTTTCATCTTGATCACCAACCTATAGAGCAGGCAATAACATGAACGCTTGAGAATCTCAGAACAGTGAACTAATTAATGTCAGCTAATGAAGCATACAAAGCCTAAAAATATCCTTAGAAACCAATCTCATGCAGGGAAACCAAACTACATATGGCTAACGTAAAAGCCTAACCACAGCGATCCCATCTCTCTCATTTATCACAAGGAAGCAGCATTATTATTGATACCTTCTGACCTCAAGAGTGCTGGAGAAACAACCCAAACAATATTAAGGATATTCCAGGACATGTCAGATACCATTGTTGAGTGTTAGGTGACTTGGTTGGCAGGACCAAGCAAAGACTGGACAACTTGGCTGACCTGCAGGATGGCTAGAATCACTGGCATATATAGCGCACCCTCCCTCTATGAGATTTTCCCTTTCATTTATTTTATTCATGAATTTTTTTTTATTTTTCTGATTATGGGGGTCAGTGATTGGTGATTTGATGGATCTGATGGACCCCACCATAAATGTGAGATGCCCCATGCAAGATCTTAACCCTTTCGATCACTATTCTACAAAGTTTTTTATTTTTATTTTAAGGTAAATCAGTAAACTACACAGTTAAGAGAAAATTTGCAGGATCGTCTAGGAAAATGACAAAGATTGGATGGATAGGATCTTTCAATTTTGGTTGGAAAATGGCTTCTATATCTGATCATTTCTTTTTTACTGTCCATTTGATTGCTACAGATAGGATGGTGAGTGGTGACAATCGTCTGGTCAGTACGACTTTTGGACTAATGATTTGATGGGCCATTTATGGATAGGCCATGCAGCAAAATCAAGGAGATTCTATTATGATAGCCATTAGATCATTGGCTGTTAAAAGGAACAGTCATCCCAAATTAGAGTAGCATTCCGCATTCAAACAGCATATCTAACCATAAATGGATAGCAAGATTTGCCCAATGACTGCGAATTTTGTCCAATAACCCATTCATGCAGTGGGCCACCAAATCAACAGTTCTAACCATTCCAAATGTTTGCCATCTGTAGAGTTACCTGCATAATAGCATTCATCAAAACAACAACCTTGCAACAATCAGATGACCATATCTTCACCTGCTAAATATGGAAGGTTGCCCCTCTATTGTTAACCACAAAATAGAGGGCTATGGAAAGGGCAAAATAACCCATTACACCAATTACATCATGCCACCAATTACATCCGTAACTGACACAAACAAATGCGGCATACTACGTGCCACCAATTACATCCGTAAATGAGAAAACCGAAAGATCATATAAAAAGGGCAAAATAACCCATTACAGTATATTGCATCAATTATTGGTTTAACCTAAGGAGCATGATATGAAAGAATAGAGTAAGAATCAATCATCAACTTACTAAATGACTTTGATTGGTCATCATACGTATTCCACGTGAATTTGAAACAAGTGCATTAGTACCTTTGGCTAATGCTGATGACAGTTCCCAGAAAGTAAAAAGATATATTGAAAAAGATGTTGCCCAGAAAGTAGAAGGAGATATTGAGAAGAAAATTTTAATCGAATGGAAGAAACAATACTGAGGTAGAATGTTACCAAATCAATGGTCAAAGGATTGTTCAAGTGTTTCCTCGACAGCTTCTTGACCCAACCAGGCATTGTTGCGGAGAAGAGCATGCTTTGCCGCTCAGATGGAAGTTTTTCTAATATCACTTCCACATCCTCCTCAAATCCAACAGCAAGCATCTGATCAGCTTCATCAAGGACCAGAAACTGAACTTCACTCAATCGGAGGTTGTTGCTATTGACCAGGTCAATGATACGGCCTGGAGTTCCCACAACAACATCTACACCACGAGAAAGTGCATTTTGCTGGATATTGTAAGAAACTCCTCCGTAAACACAAACAGTGTTGAGATAAGGTGCTGACTCTTGGATTTCCTTATCGACTTGCTTTGCTAATTCCCTAGTTGGTGCTAGAACCAAAACACGAGGAAGACGACCTGACCGCCTTCAAACAAACAAAAAGGTAAAATTGTGATCCAGGGGAAATAATATGAACTAAGATTAGCACCCAAAAAGGAAAAGGGAAAGAAAGAAAGAACGAACCTTGAAAGATTTCTTCCTTCATCATCCAGGGTGAGGCGTTTAATAATTGGGATTCCGAAGGCCAATGTCTTCCCTGTCCCTGTCTTTGCACGAGCAATGAGGTCTCGACCTTCCAAAGCAGGAAGTAACACCGCTCTCTAAAAAAAAGTAAAGTGGATAAGAAGGCAATAGTAAGGCAAACATAGACTAACAAAAAAACATATGTGAATTGCTAAGAAGACCAACAAATTATGGCAAACCGCAAATTCTTCTGTTTACTATATGTTGGGAGATTTGGAAAGAGAGACACAGTAGTGTCTTTGATGACACAATCAATGCACAAGGTTATTGGAAGGATTAAGAATTCTTTTGCCGATTTGGTCCTCATCACAAAAGAGTCTAGGGGAATCCATACCTCTGATCTCATTAGAGATTGGACTTCCATGCTCCATAGATCCTTGGAAAGATTTTTTTTTTTTTTTTTTCTAAAGGAGACCCTTGAAAGAATTAGTCACTAAACAGTGAAAAGGTTCACAAACTAATATTTGGAAGAAAATTTTGGGCTAGAATATCTTCACCAGTGTATCTTCCATTATGATGCAAGGAGTTCAACACGAAGATTTCCCTGGTTGAATGGGCCCTCATTGTAAAAGACTCAAGGGACCTTTGATCGAATTATAAATTGGATTACTATAGTTGAAAGACCCTTGGAAAGAATTAGTCAATAAATGGTGGGAAGGTCCACAGCTGCTGTTTGGAAGAACATTTTGATGGGTCCTCTATGGATAATCCAAATAATTGGGGTCTTAGTGGTAATTTATGAGAGACAATATGCTGGTTATTAAATGTGCTTTGTGAGTCTTGCTCATTGTAAAAGACTCAGTGACTCAACCCAAAATTCAGCTGAGCCAACTCGGATCAACAAGATTTTCAGCTGAATCCCAAGGAAACTTGCTTGTAGGCACGATTGACTAAGGAGATTCATGGAGTCTTAAAAAAATCGAGACAGTCAGTGGGTTGACTGTTTTGTTGATAAAAAGGTTGATGAGAGGGTATTGGCCAAGTGGATTCCTCCTAGGCCTGGCTTTGTAAAGCATAATGTTGGTGATTGCCTTTAGACCCCTCGTGGTGGGAGGCATGTTGAGAAATGATGAGTGGGAGTTTTTTTTATGCCTCCTGGCATGTGTGAGCCACTCATGGCCAATCTTGTTGCGCTAAGAGGACTGCGAATTTTCTCCTCCTCTAACTCTAGGAAGCTAATTATAAAAGAAGATTTTTCATTGTGTTATTGAATGGGGTATCTACAATGTGCTAGGGCCTTTGAGAGATGAAACTGGCCTTTTAAAGCTTAATGTTGGTAGGTGATGGGAGGCGTGCCAAAAAATGATAAGTGGGAGTTTATTATGCCTCGTGGCATGTGCAAGTCACTCATGGAAGTGAATTATAGAAGGAGATTTTTCATAGTGTTATTGAATGGGACATGGATGATGTGCTAGGGCCTTAGAGAGATGAAATACTTAGTTGCGTGTTTGGGAGCTGAGTGCTCTTTGGTTTCCGAGGAATACTAACAAGGATGCCATTAGCTCGCTCGTAACAGGGGCTTTGTTGTCCTCGTAGTCTTGGGTTCATACTTCGATAAATAAATAAATAGAAGAAGAATAAGCTGAAATTTAAAATAGAAGGTGTTTGACCTGGATTGGGAAAAGGTGGGTAATCCCTCGCTTCTCAAGAGAGTCGACAAGCTGCTGTGGTAAACCCAAATTGGCAATGGCAAGGTTGTCATCATCTTCAGTGGCTTCACCCTCGGAGCCATCTGTCTGAAGAGAGTAATCGTCTTCCTTGGAGAAGCCACCAAGCCCTTTGAATGCCTCCTCACTCAAAACGGAATTAGGAGTGGCAATTGCAGAAGAAATGAAGAGAGGGTTGGGTCTAGAGTCGCGAGAGCTTCTCAGAGGACAACAAGCATCCAAAGCCCTGCCATGAGCAGCTCTTAGGCCTCCCAACTGGAGCTTTTCGGAGGGAGACAGAGGCGAAGCCCTTCTACAATGTTCCAGACAAGGTATTCTGTACAAGGTCGAAACGCCGACTATGGAAGCCATGATGAACGGAGAGCTCTAGAGCTCTTGTCTCTGTATATTCGAGGGAAAGAATGAAGAGAAATGAAGGAAAGGTTTTGATAAGGCCAGCTCCTGAAACGTATGGCCTTACAAACCTCCACCTCGACTGCCCGCTCAATTTCCACTTATATAGAGGTTTTTCCGGGGAGATATTGCTTTTAGGTCGAGCCTCTTCCTGGATTAGTGCCAAAATGGCACACGTATGCAGGATCCTGGCCGCTCATCAGGTGGAAATGGAACCTCTTGCTGGCCCATCCCATTTGGTGGGCCAGGATTGACGTTAGTGAAGTATTTATTTCTTTTGTTAGATGGGTAGCCCATGATGAACCGTTTTATTCTTTAGTCTTCCATCTAATGAACGGCTGCGATACCTCACACGTGTGAGGACTGTCAACGGGACGGGCAAGCCGAGCCAGAGAAACTAAACTCAGGCCCAGCCACTGCTCCGGCCCATCTGGGCCAAAAATTCTGCGATTGAATGTTGAAGGAGGTGGCTCAATTCCATTAATTAGTGATCCAAACCATTGATTCGATGGACCCCACTGTGGAGAGGGATTAAGATTCATCGAAAACACGCATGATTCTTACAGTTGGTAAATCCTCTCAGGGGCCAGCCCTACGATCTCTACAAGTTTGTCTAACCTAGCCCACTTAATAAATGGGCTTAGATTTCCAAGACCAGGTCTTAAATCCCAGATCCAGTACTCGGGCTTGATCACTAGATACGAACCGGGACGATGACGAGCCAACCCAAAAACAAAATTACTAATACTCAGAAGTGAGTCTATTGCTCTTCACCCGACACAGCTGGAGTATGCCGGCTGTCAATTTTTATTCCCGGGGCTATCAATGTGGGGCGGCTCAGCCATGGGTGAACTGGCCTGATCAGCTTCTTAGTGAGTTCATACCAAGCTAAATGTTAGAAATGGGGCCCACTTAGATAGATGGTCGCAAGGCAAGGTGGATTTTGCACATGTACCAGTGGAAAAATAGATGTACAGAATTGATTAAAGCACATCGTTTCTCTTGTACCACCATGACTCATAAGCATGCCAACATGAGGATGAGACTGATGAGTAAACACCCAGGTACATAGCTCAAGTGGCAGACTGAGTGAGATAGCCTTGTTTCAACATGGAGGTCATGGTATCGATTTCCACAGTTGGGGGTGGCTAACATGTGATGTGACTAGCAGAGGTGGGTTAACAATGGAGTGTGTGAACTAACCCATAAAAAATAAAAATAAGAAAAAACCCAAGGCCACCCCATGGCCTACATAATTACCATCGTAATCTAAGCCATTTCTCCATTAACGAAGGATCAACTCCTGTTATGTCATTCCAATTTATTAAGGATTATTCCTTTAGTTAAATCATAGGTCATTGAGTTTCTTCTATCTCCATTAATGTCCTTTTGAGTTTTCCCCATGCCCATATAGAACCTTTCACTTGTGCCAAATCACTCTTTCAATTCAATGCATTTCTTTGTCACTTGACCAAACCATCTAAGTCTACTGGCTTATTACCTATTAATGTTACTATTAATATTTTTCCTTGCCTTGCCACACATCTATTACAACGTTTTTATTAAATTACACTCATCCTCTGAAAATTGTTGTTCCTTTGACTACCTAATAATTTATTTCTATCAAGTATGGTTAGTTTTATAACCATCATATAAAATTTTCCTTTTAATTTGAGTGGACATTGGAGCTTTTAAAAAGAGAACTTTACCCGGCCTAGGCAATAAAGCTCATGTACTACCACACGTGTTAGCATGGCATAATAAGTCCAAGATCTAACCTAGCCGTTAGAACAACACCACCGCATTGATGCCTAACCCCAGAATCAGATTTGATCAACTGATCAAGTGGTCCACAGTTTGCAAACCAAATGTACAACTCTAAAAAACTTGGTTGAAGTTTTTTAATCCATCCACCTATTTCCAATATTGAGTCCCAGAAGTTGATCATAATATATTTTATTTTTGGAAAAACATGTACAAGGTTGGACCCTGTTGGGGTAGCCTTCAAACGGTGCATAGACAACGGTGCTTAGATCGGTTGAGCGACCGGTCTGACGTTGTGGCCCTGATGCACGTGGAGGCCCCTTGGACAGAATCTTTATGTGCCCAGACTGGTCGGTCGACCGATCTGCAGAGGGCTCCGATCGGTCAGTGGTGAGGCAGAGTAGTCGTGATTTACCCTGGACTGTTTTGTGTATTAGCCGACGGGTCGGCTGTGCGCGTGGGTTTTTTGCGCAGCTCACAGTACTGCGAAAGATGTTTCTATTTTCGGAGTTTTGCTTATTTAAGGAATTGTAATCCGAATTTTGTTGGTATCCTAAGGTGTCCAAGGTTTCCTAATCGTGTTAGGAAGAGGGGAAAGGCATGTGTGAGAGAGAACTTGGAGTTTTCTCTGTTTATTCCTTGCTTGTGGGCCGTCAATCTCTGTAATCTTCTGATATTTATAGTAGATTGCTTTTATGCTGTGGTTTTTTACCTGTTGAAGGATTTTTTCATGTAAATTCAAATCCTCTTGCGGTGAATGCTTGTGTGTGCCTTGATTGCATCTTGTTTATTCGTTTGATCTCAGATTGCTCCACGCGTTTTAGCTTCCACTTTCACTGCCAGTTTTCCCAACAAGTGGTATCAGAGCTAAGGTTGGTAAATGTTACGCTGATACCAACAAGTGGTATCAGAGATGAAGTTGGGGTGGAGTAGAATTTGCATCTGAGACGAGAAGATGGGATCAGGCGCAACGTTCGAGGTAGAGAAGTTATCCGGGAAAAATAACTTGAGCTATGGAAGGTAAATGTTGAATCATTCCTACTTCAGCAAAGGCTTGATGAAGCTCCTGGAAAGCGACCCGAGGCTATGAAAGAGGATGAGTGGACGAAGCTCGACAATAAGGCTAGAACCTCAATCCTGTTAAACCTTACGGATGATGTTCTCTATCATGTCATGAAGGAGAATACTGCAGTTGAAACAATAACGAAGCTAGAGAAGGTTTATGACAAGAAATCTCTAGAGAATCGCATGTACGTGTTGATGCAGTTGTTCACCTTGAGGATGATTGAGAGAACGAAGGTGGAGGACCACCTGGGCACGTTCAATAGGTTGGTTTGCAAGTTGGTGGAGATCGATGAACCGATGAAGGATGAATGTCAAGCATGTATCCTGTTGAATTCTCTTTTAAATTCATACGAGTCGTTCAGGGACTTTGTATGCGCAGGGAGGGAAATCATAAGCGTCGAGACCGTTATCTCAGCCCTCCAATCGAATGCAATGAGAAAGAAGAGCGGTGACATGGCTTCCCGTTATTCCTCAGAGGCACGAGTTATGAGGGGAAGAAGTTCTGAGCATGGAGGATATTTGAAATCAGGATCTAATGCCAAGGGCAAAGGGAAGACTAAGGTAAAGTACTGGAATTGTGGTAAGAAGGGCCACATGAGAGGGGATTGTCAGAATCCCAGGTTAAAGCAAGAGAGTTATGAAAATTCTTTTGGAGAGGGAGCCAATACAGTAGAGGGCGGTGGCGATCTGCATGAAATTCTGATTATATTTGGCAAGGGATCTCACGGTAGTGAGTGGATCCTAGATTCAAGGGCTTCATGTCACATATGTCCTGACTGGAGTTCATTCACGACATACAGGGAGTATGGTGGTGAATTGGCGTTTGTCGTCAATGGCAATGGCTACGCTTATAAGGTTGTGGGTATTGGTACGGTGCGCATCAGGATGTTCGATGGAGTCGAACGAGTCTTGAAAGATGTGAAGCACGTTCTCAAGATGAAGATGAATATGATTTCTCTTGGTGCACTCGAGGCGAAAGGATGTGTGTTTATCGGCTGCGATCGTTGTTGTGAAGTGATGAAAAGGGCACTCGTGTGTATGAAGAAACGGAGGTGTGACCATCTTTACATGTTGATCGGGAGCACAATTCACGATGGAGCTGCGGGAAAGGCAGCGAGATCCACAGTTGCTCGTATGTGGTAAGTGCCCCAGGACCACATGAGAAGAGCGGTAAAGGGCGTGAACTTGTAAGGATAGAGTCAATGGTGGCACGAGAAGCGGTGAAGCTATGATTGAAGATGAGATGAAGTTGCAAGGATGGTGTTGATTCGACATTTGAAGCCTCGGTGGAGATTGTTGGGGTAGCCTTCAAACAATGCACAGATAGGGTGCTCAGACCAGTCGGGCGACCGATCTGACGTTGTGGCCTTGATGCACGTGGAGGCCCCCTGGACAGAATCTTTGTGTGCCCAGACCGGTCGGCCGACCGGTCTGCAGAGGGCTCCGACCGGTTGTGGTGAGGCAGAGTAGTCGTGATTTCCCCTAGACTGTTTTGTGTATTAGCTGACTGGTTGGCCGACAGGTCGGCTGTAAGCGCGGGTTTCTTGCGCAGCTCGCAGTTCTGCGCAAGATGTTTCTATTTTTGGAGTTTTGTTTATTTAATGAGTTGTAATCCGAATTTAGTTGGTATCTTAAGGTGTCCCAGGTTTCCTAATCGTGTTAGGAAGATGGGAGAGGTGTGTGTGAGAGAGAACTTTGGGTTTTCTCTGTTTATTCCTTGCTTGTGGGCTGTCAATCTTTGTAATCTTCTGATATTCATAGTGGATCGCTTTATGCCATGGTTTTTTACCCGGTGAGGGGTTTTTCCACGTAAATTTGAAGCATCTTGTGGTGAATGATTGTGTGTGCCTTGATTTCATATTTTTTACTCGTTTGATCTCGAATTGCTCCACTTGTTTCGGCTTCCGCTTCCACTGTCAATTTTCCCAACAAACCCACCTGTAGATGGATTACATCTCGTCCTATGTGCTATGTTGGCACATAAGTAGCATGCATATGAGCTTTATTGTATAGAAAGGATGTGAAATCTGATAATTTTCTCTCTTTTTTTTGGAAAAATTTCTACCCCTCAATCAATCATTGCTGATAATTAATAAGTGATATTTACATCATCCACCCAAACAACCCTGGTGTGCAAGCCGACTTGTTGACAAGCTTTTCGTGAAAGTACAAAATCCCCTTGTCCCCATGTCCCTCAAGTTGCTCATTTTTATATTTGAAAACACCCACATGACTATGCATAGGCATGAACGGGGTATGACAAGCCGCTCTCCAAATAAGTGCGTCCAAATGGCTTTCTAAGAAATATGCAATTGGCTATTCCATTTTTCACTTCTCACCGTTGCCAAACCTGTCTTACTACACCCACTCCTGTGGGACAGTAGTAGACTGAGTGAAGATAACCTCTTCTCAACACTGAGGTCAAGGTATCGAATCCTAACATGGGGGGTGGCTAACATTGAAGGGTGGCCACAGTGTGGTTGTGTGTACTAACAGCCGGATGCACTGTGAACTAACCCAAATAACAAAAAAAAAAAAAAAAAACCTATCTTTGCCTCTTTTTATATATCAGCTAGTTTTATTTAGTCATTTTATTATGATAATAGATTTCATGGAATGCTGGTTGGGAAGTTTTTTATTTTGAACTGTAATCATTTGAATGGTGCCGTTGAATTCAACAAAGAATCATTCTATAAAATTAAATGTGTTTGAGAAACCGATTTTTTATAGAGAAATGTCACGTTGGCCATAAGAGCCAAGTGGGAGAATGGGAGGTAGGGCTGTGCACGGTTCGGTCGGTTCGGTTTTAAGGGAAAATATCCAACCGAACCGACTTAGTCGGTTTTGAATATTTAACAACCGAACCGAACCGATGAATCATCACCAACCAAACCGAACCGGATAAACTCGGGTCGGTTCGGTTTTGTCGATTTTATCGGTTTGGGCCTCAATCTAAAACTTTTGTGGCCCATAAAATACTTCTAATAGTTATTCATCATTGTTTCCAATGGTATTGTTTACTTGAGATTTGGATCTTCTCGAGGTTTGGAACCATGTCCTAAAACGATAGATGAAAACAGATGAATGGAATGGATATATAAAACATACATCAAGGTGGTTCCACATAGTTAGGATAACACCCACTGAACTGTTACCCTAATTTGCACCCTCACTGTGCTGCAAAGTCGGTGTCTACGTAAAATTCTTTTACTTGACATCAGGTAATTGGTAATGTAGTTTAAATAGGCCTCACTATCATGCATTTTAAAAATCCACTCCAACTAGCAGGTGACTAACCCAATTTTAGGCCTAAATATGAAAAACCAGCGTCATCTTTGATACAGGCGGACCACACAATTGGAAATAGTGTACAGGCCACATTACCCTCCAAACTCTTTTTCTTGGTGTTGCCCACTTGAATTACAGATAAAGATGATATTTCAGTCTTGGGCCTAACTTGGGGTGGCACCCTTACTGGTTAGAGTGGATTTCATGTAAATATTGAAGTGGGGCCAACCTCTCTCTCTCTCTCTCTCTCTCACACACACACACACACACACACACACACACATATATATCGGTTCGGTTCGGTTGAAAACGGTTTATAATTTTTACAAACCGACAACCGAACCGACACTCTCGGTTTTTTATATTAAAAAACCGACCCGACCCGAAATAGATTTGAAAACCGACCGAAATCGATCGGTTCGATCCGGTTCGGTCGATTTTATCAATTGGGTCGGTTTTTTGAACAGCCCTAATGGGAGGCTTGATTTCATATATGGCTAGGCGTCACTTCTTCTGTTCAGATTGTTAGTTCATCAAAAGTAGGCATGGGTTCATCAAAACAATACAAATGGCTTTGTGGTCCACTATGGCTGGGCTATAGCTAAATTATCACCCCCATCGGGTCATCCCAACCATCCAGTCAATGTGCTTTTCATGGTAGAGGATTGTTACTTTCTCATCCTCTCTAAATACCAGTTTGAAAGCAACCGTGTGGGGGTGCTGAAGAATTAGCAAGCGCCCAACGCCTGCGCTTAGATGCCCCTTTGACCCATGTAGTTCCAAGATTATTACATTTCTTTCTAAAATCAACAAAGGTACAAAAGAAAGAAAGCAAGCCTGGCATGGGCAGGAAAAATGATTCAAAAGCAGGACTCTTTAAACTTCAACCACATTGATTTATTATTATTTTTTTTCCTTTTCCTATTTGATAAGTTACAGGTACAACACATGAGATAAGCTGGCACATGTCGGCATGGACGTGGTCACTGGCCCAAAAACTAGATTAGTTGATTGATCGACGGCTTGAGAGCAGAGTTGCCAGGAAAAGTCTGAAGTACCGTTTGGGCGATGACAAGAAAAAACAGCAAAAAAAAAAAAGAAAAAAAAGAAAAAAAAACCCAGAGACATAAGAAACTGATTAAGTGGGCCATACACGTTTGAAAACAATGAATGTTCTAAAACACTTGACAATGGTCCACATTGGATGCTTTGAAACTTTCATAACAATAAATATAGCGGAAAACACAGAAAATGATACTATTGTAATTTTTAAATACTATCATATTTTAAAATATCAGATATTTATCCTGATAATATCACCATATTAATGAAAAATATTAAAAATCTTGAAGAATTGTATGGAGCAGACCACGTGACCTGCAGGAGTTCAGGGCTGGGCCATTCAGCATTGGCCCCAGACCAGTCGAGATCTAGCGTCAGGCCTTAGATTTCAAGACTACGGCGGAGTTGAGATGCCCAAGCTCTGTCACCACAGGGCTAGGTCGATTGGTTTGGGCAGCCCGTCTCATTGCCACCCGTTGGGAGCAGACTCACCACTAACGCCGCCTTAGTGGGTGTTACCCTTAT
This sequence comes from Liriodendron chinense, assembly GCA_003013855.2. Taxonomy (NCBI): domain Eukaryota; kingdom Viridiplantae; phylum Streptophyta; class Magnoliopsida; order Magnoliales; family Magnoliaceae; genus Liriodendron; species Liriodendron chinense. Next base: position 75,235 of record ML058484.1, on the reverse strand, counting down.
CATGGGGCCCACCTTGATGATCTGTTGTATATCAGCGCTGTCCATCTGTTTTTCCAGCCCATTTTAGGATGTAGTTTCAAAAATTAAGCAGATCCAAACCTCAGGTGGACCACTACAGTAAACAATGGTAATTGAACAACCACCATTAAAAACTTCCAAGGGCACACTATAAGCAGATCCGTAATATTTATGCCATCCAACCCGTTGATAAGGTCAACCTGACCTGGATGAAATGAAAATACAAATATCAGATTGAGCCAAAACTTTTGTGGCCTACTAAATGTTTTTAGTGGTCATTCACAACATTTTCCAGTTGTGTGGTCCACCGGAGATTTGGATCTGCTTAAGTTTTGGGATAACTTCCTAAAATGAGCTGGAAAAACGGATGGACAGCATGGATATACAACACATTCATCAGGGTGGGTCCCACACAATAAAGGTAACACCCACTAGGTGATTACCCAGTGTTTTCCCCAGATACCAATTTCTCTTTTTATAAGATTGTGGCGGGCTGATGTGTCTTCAATTCTCTGTCACGACATTGTGACGGGCTGATGAGTGTCCTGAGACATTGTTCACGGGTTTCATGATGGTACTGATGATAGTTTACCACCAATTAAAAAAATGGAGTGGCTAGCTACCATGCAAGTGACAAACGGTCCAAACCATGGGTTAATTGTGATTGAACAGATATCTAAAGGTTACTTGGATCCAACGGTTAATTTCAAAAGAATGGTTAAACATCAAATAGTTGTCCATCAGCAATGGCCCCACCAGTTCCCACTCCCGTGCATTGCACATGTTTGATGGTTTATTAAAATGGCACTGAAAGTGAACAACCACCGTATTTCATTTCTCATTTCCTGGCTTTCCATTTTCGTTCGATATGGCTGCGCTGGAAGCGGATTGGTTAGTTAACCTACCCCTAAATGGCTATTGGTTTGTACCATGATGTATGTGTTTCATCCATTCGGTCCATTATTTTTTCGGATCATTTTATAGCATAATAAAAAATTGAGGTAGATCAAAATCTTAAATGGTCCACATTATTACAGTAAACTATGTTGATTGAACACCCACTATTAAAAACTTTTCAGGGACTACAAAAGTTTTTTATCAAGCTGGTATTTGATTTTTCCCATCATCTAGGTCTGTATGACCTAATCAACAAGTTAGATGACAAATAAACATTACAGTTATTCCTACCAAGTTTTTAATGATGAACATTCAATCACTACAGTTTACCTGTGGTGTGGTCCACCTGACACTTAGATCTTCCTCATTTTCTCATGGAACAAGAAAATGATCTACAAAAATGGATGGACGGAGTGGATAAAACACACACATGATGGTGGATCCCACGACACCGACCACTTGCCACCTGGCTAGCGGCAGCGTCACTAGCCAAACCGCGTCCGGCTGCGCATAGTAACCGTAGCGACACCGCACCGGTCCTCCCTTTCTCTATTCTTCTTCTAGAACAAGTTATGGAGTAGATCTGCCCCCCCCTCTTTTCCCTTTCTTCCACAACCCGAGATTGGTTTCTAAGGAAGAGCCATCGCCTCGTCTCTCTCTCTCTCTCTCTCTCTCAAACCCTAATCCCGTCCCATCGGCTCGTTTTCTTTGCTTTCTTGAACCCCTCTTTGCTTCTCTTATCTTGTGCTTCCTCTCTCTATAGACATTCTTTTTTTATCGTCCTTTGGGGGGTGGGGTTGCAGCACTCACAATCTGCTGCTCCTCCCTCTCCACTTTTTCTTTCCGATCCTGATGCTTCCTTTTTTTTTTTGTAATTTCTCTCTATTCTTGCATAATGGTTAGTCTCATGGAAAGTTAGATTCTACAACTTCTCCACAGGTTAGCACGAATTCAAGGCTGATGCATTCATTCTTCTTTGGCCATTTTCCTTTCTGTATTTGCTCATGTTTGTTGTTTGTTTTGTGCTTCTTTGGATGTCAAGGAATTTCTTTTCTTCTTGTTTTAAAAAAAAAAAGAATCCAGGAAGAGTTGTTGATGCTTCCAAGAACAAATGGCACCGATTTACTATATCATCATCGCATTCCCTTGTATGGTTGGAGCAATGGCACTGGCAATATTTCATATATACAAACACCTTCTGAATTACACCGAACCTACTTATCAGCGCTACATTGTTCGCATCATCTTTATGGTTCCGGTCTGCAATCTTTTCCATTTTCCCACTCTTCATGCTTTTCTTGTGAAATGGCTGTTTTTTATTTATTTTTATTTTTATTTTATTTCCCATTCTTTTATAAACTTTTGCAATTCACATGTATTCTCAATTTAGTTAGTACATCTCCATAACTCAGTTGCTCCATTTGTAGGAAATTTATCTTAACCTCTACTGATATAAATCTGTTACAGGTTTTTGCGCTCTTGTCCTTCCTCTCCCTGGTCTTCAATGAGAGCTCCATCTATTTTAATTCAATCCGAGAAATGTAAGTTTGCCGCTCATCTACTTTCATGGTGAATATGTTTTTTTCTGCCAATAACCTAATATAAGGCCTTCCAGCAACTGTCATTCTTCTCACTATAATTACCTTGCAGTTTTTCCCATTGTTTTTTCTAGCCAAATCTGACATAAAAGCTATCGTATTATTATTAGTATCATTGTTTTGTGTGGATAACTATTTTAATGCATGAAAAATGGGGAAAAAAGGAAGAAATGCTAACATTGAAGAAAATGAAATGCTGTTATATCGAGGTGTTCTACGAACAATAGTGGACATCAACCAAGCACAGATATCTATGGTTTGACACTTTGATCACCATGTTACTTACAATAGGTGTGCGGTTCCTAAAGGATACAATTTTGTTTTAATTAACCGATTTGCTTGTGCAGAACTGTCAGTGGCGTACTTGCTAGTTAATTCTATCTTTTTGCATTTGCAAACTTCCCGTGTGCGTGCGTGTGAACTCTTGTACCCAACTCTGCAATAATGCGATTTTAGAGCAAATCAAATACCCAAATAATTGCATTTTGAGCATCACACTTGATAAGATCAAACTTGATGTGCACTTAATCCTATACCATCTGTGAATGGCAGTTCCTATAGATGATAAGACAAGAACTTTGATAACCTGTGGACATCCAAACCTGTACAAATAATGCTTGTGCAGTTTCAGGCTATGTTAAAGAAACTGCATCATACTCTTTATTTGCATCCTGGCATGAATGCCTTGTGAGTCATAGTAGCTTCACTTTTCATTTCTCAAGGATTTCGCCTATGATTCTACACAAAATGGTTTTGCCTTAGTTTGTGAACCTTTTGTAGTGATTAATGGCATGCCATGATTGTTGTTTTTATATATGCGCTATACATGGATACATTTTATATGCGATATATGCGCTATACATGGATATATATGCGCTATACATGGATATATATGATTCTACACAAAATGGTTTTGCCTTAGTTTGTGAACCTTTTGTAGTGATTAATGGCATGCCATGATTGTTGTTTTTATATATGCGCTATACATGGTAAATGTATCATGTTCCTTTCTTATCATCTATAGGTTTTCAAGTGTATGAGGGTGTTGCATTTGCAACATGTTATCCATTGTTCTTCAATCTTAGTTGCACAAACCTTCTACCCAAGAGCCACGTTTGCTTTGAACTCGCTCTCTTACTCCGTCTTCCTGGCTCCACTGCCTCTTCCTCTCACACTTTATGCAATTGCATCTTCAATACATCATTGTTGTCATAAAAACCACCACCACCATTGTCATCTTAGCCTTCTCCCGACAATTTGGAGTTGGTTTTATGGATCCTCTTTTTTTTTTTCTTTCTTTCTCTTGACTATTTGGAGTCAGTTTTATGGATCCCTTTTTTTTCTTTTATGAAAGATAAATAATACTTTCATTGAAAAAGCACTTAGATAGCACCAAGAAACAAAAGCAACAAGAGCATAACAAAACAACAAGAGCGCAACAAAACAGAAAAAAGATACATCTTTTCCACCCATCCCTTTACCACAGCCCATTCGACATTATTATCCCAAGCCAAACCCCACTTAGCTCTTCGACAGACATTTCGGAAGCATCTACCATTACTCTCACCCTAAATCACCCAAAGAACTGCAAGGAGACAAAGTCTCCAAACCACATAACTAGTCTTGCAAAGGGCAACCCCGTGCGAAGCTAAGAGGAGGTCGCCAATGTCATAGGGCATAGACCAAGCCAAGTTGAATCTAGCAAGAAAAGAAACCCACACTTAGCTAGCAAAAGCGTAGTGAATGAGAAGATGGTTAGCCGACTCCGCATTGAGATACATAGGAGGCAAATATTCGGGATAATCATAGATTGTTTCTAGAGGTTATTGATTGTCAAAATTCTTTTTCTTCCCACAAGCGAAGAGAAGGCCCCAATCTTTAGAGGGGCACCATAAGCCATACATCGGAAGTCTTCCCAAAAACTTCCCCTTTTGTGAAGCATGAAATCGAAAGATTTGACCATTAATTGACCAGACTTGCCTCTGGCCAAACCAAACTGTCACTCTCCCCGATCGACGGTCTAGAAGGATGCAACCATTCTAAAAGAGTTAAAAGCACTCCACCACATTTTCTCATAGGAAGTAGCGGGGACAAGGTGGAGACCACACCATCGTCTCACCATAAATCTCAAAGCACCTATTAATTGTGATGTTCCGATCTAGCGCAAGACTAGCAATGGCCGAGAATATATTCTGGAGAGGCATATCACCCTTCCACACATTTTCTTAGAAGCAAATCGTCTCCCTGTTACCTAAGGAGAAGTCCGAACCTTCTAAAAACTTTGCTTTTGTACCTAAGATGCCTTTCCAAATTGTTGAAGCTCTGTAGTTAGAACTTTCTTTACTCCACTAGCCTCCTATCAAGCAACCATATTTACTAGCAAGTAGCAACAACCTCTCTCCAAAGAGCTCCCTTTTCCGTTCTGAACCACTACCACCATTGGCCCCAAAAGGAATAATTCATCATCTCCAAAGAGCTAATGGTAGCACCACCTTCATTGTAGGGTTTGCACACTTCACCTAGCTATAATAGGTGGAACTTTTTAATCTCCCCAAAGAAAATCCTGCCTAAGCTTGTCAAGGTGAATGAGGACCGCTCTCGGGCATTTAAAAAGCGGCATGAAATAAATGAGAAGACTGGATAAGGCCACTTTGATGATGGTAATTCACTTGCCTAGAGACAAATACCGTCCTTTTCACCCTGCCAATTTCCTTTCAAAATTTCCACCACTTCGTCCCAACGGTTGCAATGGTAGCTTTTCCACACAGAGGAAGACCCAAATACAATGAAGGAAACAAACCTGCCTTGCACCCAAACAAAATGGCAAGGTGTTCAATTTCAGCCTTGTCCATATGAACTCTAAAGGATTTCACATTTGGCAAAATTTACCTTTTGACCGAAGCTGCTTCAAAACAACAGAGGATCATACTAAGATTATTGACCTTTTCTGCGTTCGCCTCGCAAAACAGAATTGTATAATCCGCAAATTGAATATGGGAAATCGGGGGAATTGATCGACCCACTTGGAAGCCTTGAAACAAGCTCATCTCCAGCCCTTTGATAAGCATCTTGTTTAGCGCTTCTGCTATAACAATGAAGAGGAATGGGGAAAGTGGGTCGCCTTGTCTAATGCCTCTAGAGATTTTGAAATACCTTTGGGGGGATCCATTCACCAAAATTGAGAATCTAGCCGAGCCAATACATTCTCATATCCATCTTCTCCAAACAACCCCACACCCGATTCTTCCAAGCATGCAATCCAAAAAGCCCAGTCGATGTGGCGTAAGCTTTCTTGATGTCAAGCTTCCAAACCACCCCTTCACACCTTCCTTGTATCTTGAATCAATGCAATCATGAGCAATGAGGGGCACTATTTAATATTTGCCTTCCTTTAATGAAAGCACCTTGATGCAAGGAAATGACGTTTCTAAGAACACGGCAGAATCTAGAGGCAAGGACGTTGGCAAGAATTTTGTAGGGCCCACTGACGAGACTAATCGGCCTAAAGCCCCTAAGCCTTTCTGCCCCCGAGATCTTTGGAATAATCGCTATAAATGAAGCACCCCATTTCCAAAGAGAGGAGACCTCTAGCAAAGAACTCATGCAAAAAAGTTCATCAAATCACCTTTTATCGCTTCTTAAGAAACTCAGAAAAAGGCGAGTGGGAAGCTATCTGGGCCTAGAGCTTTATCTCTACGCAAAGAGAAAATGGCTTCCTCAACTTCCTCCTCCAAAAAACAGCCTCTCAAGAGAAGATGAATCCTTATTGGATGGGCAACTAAAGTAAAGGTTATCCAATGAAGGCCTTTTCCAATCTTCCTTTTTTAGAAGAGCTTGATAGAATTTAACGACCTTCATGCAAATCTTTTCTTTATCATCAACTCTTTCACCATCCACCACAATGCTACTAATCTTATCATTTCTACCATGCATTAGCAACATTATGGAAGAATCTTGGATTTTTGTCCCCCTCTTTGAGCCAAGTAGCACACGATCACGATCTTTGCTTCCATTTAATCTCCTCCTCTTTTAGCTGATTAGCATGGTCAAAAGCTAACTTTGATCACATAGATTGCTCCTCCGAAAGCCCTTCCCCTTCCGCTTTCAAATCTAGAGCTTGAATTTTACATAGCATAGAGTTCATTTCTGCTTGATGCTGCCTCATCATTTCTTTTTTTCCAAACAAAAATCTTTTTCGTTTTTTAAGTTTCAACTTGTGACAGAGAACAAAACTAGCATAGCCATGTACTTAGAAAGAATCCCACCAGGACGTCACTAAAGAATGGAAACCTGCCACCTTGAGCCAAAGTAATTCAAACCTGAAAGGTTTAGGACCTCAATTCTCCTCCTCAGCGTCATGTATACTAGTGTTGTGGTCCGACGTTGGCCTTGGAAGAGCACATTGAGCAACCAACTGTTGAACCTCCAATTTATACATTTGCCAACCCATTACATCACATTATATGCATGGTTTGCATGCTTAAAAGACCCTTCTAATGCATGTTGTGTGAATGTAGGATTGAGAGAGAGACTTCACTCCATTGATGCTTAAAAGACACATTTAGGAGCCTTTGATGAAGACCCAAGGTGGGCCAAAGAAAGAAGAAAGCAAGGAAAGGAGAGAGAGGAAGAAAGAAAGAAAGAAATTGTGAAGAAATGAGGTCCGATCGGTCACGACCTGTCGGCCACCCTCCTACCCCTCTGTATATGTCACTGGACCAAGGACCAGTGTGGTCCGACCGGTTGGCCAATAGGTCGGGCACCTCTCCGGACTCTTTGGACCTCTGCTAGACCGGTCTAGACCGGTCGGCCAGCCATCTCGACCGGTCGGTCAATAGGTAGCCAGTGTAATTTGTTGAAATTTAGCAACTTCTTCAGCAAGCTCCGATTTTTGAGGCGCAAGTGCGTAAGTATTGCGCAATTCTGGAAGATTCTGAAGCGGTAGGGCCTCTCTACTATAAAAGGACACCTAGGGGTGGATCTAAAGACATATAAAAGGCTAAAGAAGTCGTGGGAGGTGAAGGAGATCGCTGTGGAGCGTCTGCAACTCCTCAAAACTCGGTTTTTCTATATTTTTATTTAGTTTTCTTTTGAGTTTTAGTTTAACCTATTAATGGTTGGCTAAACCTCTTAGCTAGGGCTAAGAGGTGAAGCTTTTAGTTGTTTGCAATGTTCGATTCGAATTAGTTCAAGTACTTTTTGGTTTTATGAAGAACATTTCTAGTTTTAGTTTGAAATAAAATTAGTATTTTTAGTTAATCTTCTATGTCTTGTGATTTCTCTTACATGGGATGCTTTGATTACTGTGATTGATTAATGGGGTGTTTATTGATAGGATTTTGGGTTGTAGAGATCCTAGATTTATCATGATATGTTGGATGCTAGGAGATCTTACAAACTAAGTTTCCTAAGAGCTTATCTAGAACTAAACTAGAAGGGGTTCTTATCTTTTGATTTAATTTGAGATAGGTGTTTATGTATTGGTTTTGGTTCCATAGAAGTTCAATTAATGATTCTAAATCAAGTCTAGTGACAAGGCTTGAGGAATAATCATGAATGTGATCTTGCTTGTTTTGTGAAGGATTGGGTTGTGTCACCTAATGCGTTAGTTGATTATGAGAGGACCATATCAGTGGATGATCCATCTATGTTAGATGCATTATGATGATTTAATTGCTCTATATTCCGATTGGATAGGGATAGAACTCCGATTCCAATTGTGTTATTGGCTTGAATGGTTTGATTGGCATTGTGAATGATTATTAGTGGATCCTTGGCGCTTTGGTGTTTATTTCCCTGATTTAAGTATAAAATAAATAGTTTTATGTTTTTAATTTCCACCCATCGATACAAATTCGAATTTAGCCCATCCTAGTTCTAAAACTTAGAATTGTTACGACAATCTCTAAGGATCGACTTCGGTCTTACCGAGAATTATTGCTACATCGCAGCCTTGCACTTGAGGCGAGCAAACACCAACATCATCCTATCCACCCAATTTGGAAACAAAAAGAAACATATCTAGTCTACAGAGGACCCCGTTACTTCAGTTGTTTGGCCGTGTGAAGTGTCCTTCACTCATTGGCAGGTTAACCATCTGACGTTTTCTCACCCATGAAGAAAAAACTTTCATGTTATTGGTTATTATACCCTCAGTAGATTTCTCCCCTGAGAATCTGGTGACATTGACGTCACCGCCTACAGACCACGGGCCCTCAAACTTTTATCGCACCATTGAGAGCTCCTCGCAAAAGGCTGGATCACAGGCTGACACATTTGGGCCATATACTGCAGACTTCATCTACTGAAAACCATCTGAAACGCTACTCAGAACCACTGAGACGCTTAAAAACCTTATAAACTCCACTTCAGTAAACCACAAAGCAGAATCCCACGATATCAAGATCCCCCCAGCGCTTCCAGAGGCATTTAAACAACACCTTTCCTTGGTCTTCACTCCTCAGATAGAATTCATAATCATATGGTCAATTGATTGAAGCTTGGTTTCTTGCAAGGTGATCGACTTAAATAGATGTTCCTGACCTGACTTCTCTTACTGTTGCTCCCCAGACCCCTAACATTCCAAAAGGGGATCTTCATGTGGGAACTGAGCAGCCTCGTTGCCCTTTTCGCTAACAAGCCACAACCCCCTAAAACCAGCCATGTCATTGAGGTCCAAGCTACCCAATTCTCTTTTGCCCTTCGGCAACAATCTTAACTAATTCTTCATTTTGACTCCTATCACTACTAAAATTGCACTTCATATATTTTGTTTTAGTCCGACTAATTTTAAATCCTTTAAATTATAAAGTGCCCCTCCATAAATCTAGCTTTGTGTTTACGCCTTCCCTCATCTTGTCAACAAAAAACTATGTCATCTGCAAGCAAATGGAGAAGAGAAGGAACACGGGTTTGGATCAGCAAAGCTTTGATAACATGTGAAATTAGAAGGAGCGAAGAGACGAGAGATGGAGAAGAAGAAAATGTGAGATAAGGGATTGGTATATCTTCCCTCTTTCTTGTTAATAGTTTTATTTATGGAAGAGGAGGATGACAAGAGTAGAAGTTTGTTTACAAAAGTAAACAAAAGAGAGAGAAGCGGATTTGATAATTTAATCCTAATCCTAATTCTATATGGTATACCATAGGTGTACACTAATCTGCTGTGCACACTAATCTGCGTGCACTAACAATAGACAATGGGATATCTTCCTGCAAATGCCTCCTAAACTCATCCATAACTAATGTGAAAAGGTATGGGCTCAATGTCGACCCCTGGTGTAAGCCTACAGTAATTGAGAACTCACTTGTGTCTCCACTAGTGGCCCTCACATTTGTTAGTGCTCTATCATACACATCCTTAATAATGTCAATATATCCTCTTGAAAGTCCTTTCTTTCCCAACACCCACCAGAGATTCGTATCCTCTTGAAATTCCTTTCTTTCCCAACACCCACCAAATTAACTCTCTAGGGACTCTGTCATTTGCTTTAATAAAGACCATGCGAAGATCCTTCCTCTCCCAATATTTCTCTATCAATTATCTTATTAGGAAAATAGCTTTAGCGGCATATCTCCTAGCATGAAATCGAACAGATTTTTTTGTATATTTGTCTCATGCTTTAGTCTTTGCTCAATCACTCTCCCTAAGTTTCATAGTATGGCTCATAAGTTTGATCCCACGATAGTCAGTGCAGCTTTGTATGTCTCCTTTATTTTTATAAATAGGTACCAATACCATGGTACTTTACCTCCACTCTTCTAGCTTTCTCTTTGATGTTACCATCTTGTTGAACAACTTTGTCAACCAAAATAGCCCAATATCTCCCATACTTTTCTACACTTCAGATATCCTAATTTTATGACAGTATCTATGGTCTTTGATGTCATTTGAGTTTATGATTCCTTTTATCCCTATGCTCTTAGAGTGGTTGTCATCTAACAAGTTTTGAAAATAGCTTTTCCACCGTTCCTTGATCTCATTGTCCTTCATTATTACCAATGTAGACAAAATCGTTATCGTATCGCAAATCGTAGTAGGGGTTGAATCGTATCGAATTACAAATTGTATCGTAAATCGTAAGATTTTTAAAATTTTAAAATTTTGGAAAAAATGAAAAATATAAATAAATCACATTTTTTTTAAACTCATCAATCTTCCTTTTGCCATCAATGTGCACCAAGTAATACCATATCATGATAGTGTTAAAGGATTCTTATTCCTTTATTTATTTTACGTCTTTCAAGCAATTTCCCTTAAAAAAATACAAGGGTCCTTTAATAATTTATGTTCTGGATACGTTTCTTGAATGTATGATCATGGTGGGAAAGTAGCCTTTGATACTGTAGATCGAAAAAATAAAAAGATATTTTGATTTCTAAACATCATTCCACAATGTATATAAGTCAGCAATATGATTGTAACCATCCATAAAAACATTACATGTAAGTCATACATCAATTTGGTATTTTGTCCAGTTAAGAAGTAAGAAATCACAAAAAAAGCTACATGATTTAACATTGAAGAGAATATATATCATTTAATCTCTTATAAAGAACAAGTAAAATAATTTACTCTTTTTAAATGATTCTTAAAGGCTCTACCAATTTAAAAAACATAAAATGAATGCCAAGTGAAGCTTAAAATAGAAGAGAACAACTATAATTTGAATTGTAAATCGGGATTTGAATCGTAAATTGTAGGATTCAAATTATAGAATCGTAAGATTCATATAAAAAGGGATTCACGGTTGGGATTCAAATCGTTTTCATTACGATTCGACTAAAATCGTAAATCGTAAGATTTTGACAACACTGATTATTACCTCTTGTTATTGCTCTAAATGAATCTAACATGATCTGGGTCCCTACCTTTCCTCTCCCTCATTTTGCAAGTTTGAAGACTTCTCACCTTCATCCTTTAAAAAAAAAAAGACTCACCTTTTCTTGTAACCAATCTATAGTAAAGATCATCATAAGCCTTAAGCCTTGCTCAACTATGTATTTGGTAATCAAATAAAAATATTTAAAATGGTTGCAAGTGGTTAAATTTATTCAAAACACGTGAAATATGCAAAGAAGTGGCTGAGGGTAGGGTGATCATGATGTTTGCTTCTCATTATAAAGGACGTTGGTTGTGAGTCTGAAGCATTTTTTTTTAACAACAAACAAGTTATTGATCTGATTCCAATAAACTGATTGGTTCGGTTTGAGGCCTCTAGAGTTGTTATTATGAGTCAGGGAGCTGAATCTCAAACCAAGTCACACTAACGGGTGAGTCTCCAAGGACATGGCTCGAGATCTTGCCAAGTGGAGTTGACTTGGATCGAGGTCATGCCAAGTCGAGTTGACTCGGCCGAGTTTCAAGTTGAGTCGGCCAAATTTTGAAACCATTCTCTCATGTTACTCAGGATGATCACTCTTAATTATCGTTCCTAGTTGTCCCACACATCTTTATTAACATCCTCATCTCTCAAGTGTTCATCCTTTGTTCATGTCATTGTTTAATTGCCCAACACTTTGCCCCATATAGCATCACTTGTCTGATAACTAGCTGTCTTATGAACTTTTTCCTTAAGGTCAATGTCGTGTATGGATAGAGAGAAATGTGGACATGGAAAACCAACATGGAATCCTTAGGAAATGGAAACTGAAAACACGAATAGCATCTCAGTTGTTTGGTTTATACATCAGTTTTTCATGGAATTGTTACAAGGTCATGGTCAAATGGTGAGAGATGTCTCTTGTAACCTTGGAAATCGACATTTAACATTTTTTTTTTGAAAGAAGAAATCGATATCTATGCTCTTTGAGTAAAACCTTTTGAAATGGAAAAGGACATTTAAGATGTTTATTATTTTCTTAGACAAGGGAAAACTAGGATTCTATAGAAAATGTTTTCATTTCCAAAGTATCCAATGTTCCCAAACACCCCTAATTTTCATCAGTACATGGTGGTCACACACACACTGTAGAGGCAGACCTCCACTTCATTGATCCTCCTGGATCTATCCATCGGTTAAAATAATAAAGCAAAGATGCTAAAGAAACCACCTCTGAATAGTTCTCAATGATTCAACCTACTGTGGAATCTTCTGTTCCCCTGCTTTTACACTTGAATTAACTCAAACTATTGAACTACATCTCACTGCTCACGTGTGCTCTTAAATGATACTCTCTGTGGGATTTAAATCTAATTATGTTACAGGATGTTCAAGTTAAATGTGAACCACTTTTCACCCTAGGAATGAACTGAGGGTGCTGTGTTTGTTTGTCAGTGCTAGCTGCTAGCATGGTGTTGAAGATACGACTGTTCCTTCCTTTCTTTTATTGTTTCTTTTTATTTTTATTTTTTTAATTTCCCAAATGAAATATAAAAAAAACTGGCATTTGCTCCTATCACTTGGCCTAAGCTCCTCTAAAACACCAATGGCAACTTGGAAAGCTTGAGAAAGAAAACCAATACAACAAGAGATGATCCGCTATTCTCCATGTATAAAACACATGGTAGTTGTATTTTTGCTGGCAAAGGTGACCCAGAAGTAAAATCTTATCCCTGTGGTCCAATGTAAAGTACCTATCTAGGTAACTGAAGACACCACATGTTGGTGCCACGCAACATGAAGTTATCTCAGATTCTCACCCTTTGAAGAAAGGGAATGAAAGAAAGCAACTTGAGGACCTAGCTAACTTTTTTTTTTTTTCCTTGTTCTTTCTTTTCCTTTCTTCTTTGTCCATTTGAGAAATGCCTGGTATATATCATTCTCTTGATTGAAATAAGACAATGCTCATCTGGGGAAAGCCTCTGTTGTCGGTTACTTGCCAGAATTTTGGCTTCTGAATTTTGGAAAAGGCTATGGCTGAAAGCCCCATCATTCTTTGCAATTTTTTTTTCCCCTGATTTTGCAAGCTTTTTTGCAGCATCTGATCTGAATGTTGGATGCACTGTTTTAGGTATGAAGCTTGGGTCATTTATAATTTCCTTTCACTGTGCCTGGCTTGGGTGGGAGGACCAGGTGCTGTTGTTGTAAGTTTAAGTGGTCGGATTCTGAAGCCATCATTGTGTCTGATGACATGTTGCTTCCCAGCAATACCTTTAGATGGGTATGTGCCTTATCTATGAACCTATGTTCTGCCATGTTGGTTTTGTTCAGTTACTTTTAAATAGTTTTTTTTTTCCCTTCCTACAGTCCACTGTATGGGCAAATGATGTTAACCTTTACCAGTTACCATCGGTGGATTTGCCGGTTAAGAGATCTCGATCCCAAGAATACTATCTTTCCTTGACCTAGCTGATGGAAAGGTGCTTGGTTCAGTCGTTTCTATGCCCCTTTGTCCAGATCTATTCCCAAATATCTGATTCACTGGATGGATCTTGTATTTGTCATAGCTCAAAGATGAGTGCATGATCGTAACTATCTAATAAGTTACTTACTTTTTGGCTGCCAGTCTATACAGATTTCCTATAGATTTGGAAACTTGGATCATCATATTCATCTCAGTGATCTCACGATTGGAATGCAGCCATCTGAGAGGTAGGACAATGATTGAATGGTCCAAACTGATGAGAGCATGCATGGATTTTGGGATAGAGATAGGACACGCATCAAGTGGAACTATTTGTGCTATGATTCCTCAAGGGGTGAATGCATACCATATCTGTACCATCCAACTAATGGGCCATCTATTGAATGGAGTCCTCCCAAAAGTTGCACCAGTTGGATTGTCTCAATTTTTTGATCCAGGGCATTTAATGAGGGCCCACACAAAGTTTATTTATAGGAAGTCTAGGGCATCTACTCGGTGTGAATGTTGGACTAAGCCTTATCCTAGAGGTGAAGGATATTGGATGGTCAGGACGGTTGATGAGTGAATGTCAACATAGTTCACCCTTGAGGTGGACATTATAAAAACCTTTATTGAAGGAAATTAATAGATAAATCTATTTCAGTAGCATATGTTGAACCACTTGGGTTGAAAGTATTTAATTATGCTCAGTTTTTTACTGATAAAAAATGCTTTACTTTATGTTAAATACCCAACTAGTTGGGATGATGCTCAGATGAGGGTGCTTATTTTATATTAAATACATATTCCTGATTCTATTTCTGGTTGATCAGTCGCTTCATACGGAGGTGCAAGCAAGGCTGTCTGCAGTTTGTGATTCTGAAACCCATCTTAGTCGCAGTTACATTCGTATTCTATGCAAAAGGGAAATATGAAGATGGAAATTTTAGTGCAAAACAAGCGTATCTATATGTCACAATCATCTATACCATATCATATTCAATGGCACTGTATGCGTTGGCCTTGTTCTATGTGGCATGCAGAGATCTCCTTCGGCCATTCAATCCGGTTCCAAAGTTTGTCATGATCAAATCTGTTGTTTTCCTCACGTATTGGCAGGTACCCTTCTTATTCAAATGGCATTAACTGCTCATGCATTCATTCTTCTATTTGCATCTGGTTTCTGATCAGGCTCATGCTTATAGAGTAGACAATAAGTAGAGAAGGAATAACCAAGTAGGCACAGTTGAGTTTAGTGTGAAGATGGGGCCAGGGTGTCCTATTGTCCAGTTTTCTTATATTTATAGCACTTGATCATTTTATGATTTTGATGGAGTTTCAGCAGAAGATTGATTTCTTCATCATTAGCTTTTGATTTACAAGATCAACACTCCTGTCCTTGTAGGGTGTTTTGGTTTTTCTTGCTGCCAAGTCAGGATTCCTAAGCAATGCAGAAGAAGCTGCTGAATTCCAAAACTTTATCATATGCCTTGAGATGCTTGCTGCAGCCCTCGGTCATCGTTATGCATTTCCATACAAAGAGTATGCAGGTGCGAATATTGGTGCCTCTCGTGGTTTGACAGGCAATCTTGTTCATGCGTTGAAGTTCAATGACTTTTATCATGACACGGTCCACCAGGTGATTTGCGTTCTTTTGACTTTGAATACCAAAAACTGCATCTACTGCTTATGGGTTCTCGTCTACAGGGTGCATTGGTTATGTAGTGCTGAGCTGATGGTAGGATTTTAATCTTGCAGTTTGCTCCTACTTATCATGACTACGTACTGTACAATAGTTGTGAGGGTGACGAGGGAGCAACAAAATATCGATCACGCACCTTTGTTCCAACTGGACAGGAGATGGATGCTGTGAGAAAGCACAAGCATATGCTTGGGAACAAAATAGATAACATACAGCTATCAAGCTCATGCTCCTCTGGTACCAGCACTCCCGAGATATCGATCACAGTACAGGACTCAATGGATCATCAAGTGATGAAACCTTCACAACTTATGGAGCCTTCGGATTCTCTCGCACAGTCATATGACCTGTCCCTGATTGAATTAGATATGTCTAGCTACCCTGAAGAGGTTCCTGCAGTCAGTGACTCTGGTACACAATAACATAAATATCCAATCAACGGTTGGCAGATCTGAAGCTTTGGGTATTTTTGTAATTTGTCAGTCAGTGATCTTTGCAGAACTGAGCTAGTGTTGCTGCCAGATCCAAATCATGTTTTGAAATGCTCCCATCAGTTTAGTTCCTACCTGCGAGGATTTTTATACGTTTTCTTTCAATCATTACACACAGCCTTGTGGATGCAAATCTCTATCCTTCTCAGAGGAGTTACCATCACATACACTTACGTGGGGAAGTGTCACATATTGAATCTTGTTGCTTACTCCATTACATGGTCTTGTGGATACTGATTTTGGGTTTGTGTATATATTTTTTTTATTGTTTTCTTTTGCCTGTTCCTTCTTTTTTTTTTTTTTTTTTGTCTTTTCTTTTCCCTTGGGCTTTAAGCTGGTGGTCAGGTGCTGCCACATGATGTCATAATATGGTCAGCCTACTGTGTATGCTTACAGACAATGACAAAAAACATGGATTCAGTAATTAGAAATAATCACATCATGGACATGAATATAAATTCTTTAGAGTTGATTCTTAATGAATTACCGAGAGGAACTACTAGCACTTGTTGCCACATAAAAGAGTGTTTGTTTTAATTTTACTGGTTTTAGACACAGTTGTGAGATGCATATCATGCAATGAGCAAGAGAACTATGTTTGCGCGCGTGCATGTGGGTTCGTGGATGGAACCCTTGGCCTTTTATCCTTTTATGATGTTTTGTTTTTTAAATAATATAATTATGACATCTTGAGTGACAGTTGGTTGTTCCAGATGGACCTGTTTGGACCTAACCAACCATATAAAGCAATGGGTCATCTCCAGGTCCGGATGTTTAATAATATATGGTTTTGTATCATCTACCATGTACTTTAAGGGGACTGGCAAAGAGAGCATTATTAGGCAGTAAGTCGTATAAGACAATGGCTGCACACTGTTTCCCTTGATGTGGCCCACTTGAATCACCTGATTTTTGAACCCTTGGCCTAACATGGGGTCAATGCACCTGATGGTTGGAGTGGATTTCAGAAGCCCATCATGGTGGCCTCATGTCAGGCCTAGGGCTCATGGGGAATCTGTGATTCAAGTGGGGCCATGCCAGCGAGAAGTTGGGAGGGGACACCCACCCTTGATTTTTTATGAGTTCACTGTAATGTATATGTGAATTTTAACTCCGGCCATTAAATGCGTTGTCCCATGTTAGGCCCATGGTTAAAAAAAACAGGCTGACCTATAATTCAGTTGGGCCACATGAAAGGAAATGGTTGGTGGAGAGATGTCCTCATTTGATTTGTTACATGGCCCATTGGGATGAGTATGTGAAATTCACTCCAACATCAGATGCCCCACCAAAAGTTAGGCACGGGGCCTAAAAGTCAGGCCCATCTACGATTCAGGTGTGCCACACCAAGGGAAACAGTTTGGAGGGTGGGTGTCATCTTATACGCAGTTCCCAACCACATGGTCCACCTGAATCAGCACGAATGGGTCTGAGTTTTTGGCCTGGGCCTGACATAAGGTGATGTCCTTGATGGTCAAAGTAGATTCCATATACACATCACAATAGGGCGCCCCACCCAAGTCGCACTCTTTTCATAACAAGGGATGGTTAAATAGAAAATGAGAAAGTTCATTCGTGGGCAGTGATGCAGACTTAGCAAGTGATTCTTGGGGGAGAGAGAATAATTGCATTTTTCCTTCATATAATCAATTTCTTTTGCCTATCCCGCGACTCGGGATCCCAACATGTACGTTTCCCCAGGGGGCCTACATGCTGAGATGGTCTGATGACGAGAAGCCGGCTGTGTTCTCAATTCTATGCTAGCTATTGGGTCGCCATAGGAAAAGTTATGCTAAACGGGTGGAAGACTTTCAATGGCTTACATTCAGCTTCATAAATGGATGGTCAAGATCATCATTGTGGTTCATTAATTATGATAGTACCAAGAAGATGGACAGTTCAAATCATCAGTCCATCTCAGCATGTGGGTCCAATTGTGGTGGCGAAACATGCAGTTGGATATGAAAACGAATTATAAGGGGATTCATAAGCAATGTACTGAGAAATAAGAGTGTAAATAGCCACTAACAAAAAACCTTTTGACCGTCCACTTGCTCTCAGATTATTTTTTGGTTACCCTCATTTCAATATTATTATTTTCAACATTTTTGTCATTATTTTGCTTTTCTTGTTGTTATGTCATTCTTTTCTCTTTTTTCTTTTTTTCGATCCAGGTGTATGGAAACATTTCCATGCACCTAATTGCATTTGGACTTGTTGGCGTCCACATCACATATCTGGACCGTCCATAGATCCAATCATTTATTCATGGGGTGCCTCGAGAAAATCATACCGATCTCATCTTCAAACCATAAAAGACAGTGCATACAAAAATGGATGGACAAGATCGATTGAAGAAGATCGGTCCACTCATGGCTGTTTCCACCGACATATTATTGTGATTTTTGCATGATATTGGAGGAAAAGTGGAACAGACGGTCCAGACGTGATCATGTAGATGCCAAATTAGGTGCATGGAAGTCATAACCGGACAAAGGATATTATCTCTTTTGGAAATGTAGGGAGCCCACGTGTTATAACTATATATTCAGGCAGACTGCAATAATGCACGTGTCCCTTTATTTTCATAACAATATCCGATCATGCCTCTATTTTTGGGATCCAGTAAGTTCATAGGAATGTCCACACCCACACCTTTGCGACAGTGGTAGACTCGAGTGAAGATAAACTCGTCTCAACACTGAGGTCATGGTATCAAATCCCAACGTAGGAGTGGCTAACATTGGAGGGTGACTAACAGTGTGGGTGTGTGCACTGACAGTGGGATGTGTGAACTAACCTTAAAAAAAAAAAAAGCCCGGGGGGTGGGGCTCACTCATCAAGTGATGCACATCATCTCTTTTTCTAACCATCCATTTCATTTCTTTGTACATTTGTGGCCCACCAGGGAGATTCCATTTCTTTAAGACAGACATCCCGAATTAGCATTTCGTTTTTACTCAAATATTTATATAATATAAAATCTATATAACTAGAGATATTCCTTTATTAGAGATGGATGTAAACAGTAACAAGCGACATAAGAGGATAACTAAAACTACCTACACCGAGTACTACAACAACAACAACAACAACAACTACTACTACTGCCACTACTATCATTACTATACCACTTCTACTTAGTACTGAACTACTACTACCACTTTTACTAGTACTGAACTACTACTAGGGGATTGCAGAAGACAGGTCGCCACAGGACTCAGCTCACTGTAACTTGAGATACATCAGTTGCCTGCATGAAGAGAGAGAACATATATGAAACACAAGTGAGTGAGATTGAAATCTTATATGATTTAGGAAATCTAATGAAAACAGATTTAGTAGATGTTGGCAAGTAAGTGCTTTCATCCTTCTTTTCTAGTATATATACCTTTGCTGGTCATCATCGTCGTTGCCATCGTAGCTACTTTCATCATTGGTTGTTGTTCCATAGGTGTCGGTGGAAGGAGTTCTATTGGTTTTATTAGCAGTGGGTTTGTAGTTAGGAAGAGGGACAAGACCCAACTCGATGCACTTCAAGTCTTCGACCAGCACTTCATAGTGACGCTTCACTTCCTCCACAGTTTTTCCTCCCACCATGGAAGCCACATTCTCCCAACGGTCGGGAGTATCCTTGTCGAATATGGCTATTGCCATTTCGAAGGTTTTGTTCTGCTTGGCTGTCCATGATGATGACGATGGATATGCAGAGGGGGAAGAAGAAGACTTCAATGAATGCGAGGCCATTGAATGAGCTTATAAACAGCAAATGCAGATGAAATGGAACAAGAACAAGTGATGGTGCTTTCATGCAAGAGACTGAAGAAATGGTCTCTATATATAGCTGGATGGAGAGAGAGAGAGAGAGAGAGAGAGAGAGAGAGAGAGAGAGAGAGAGAGAGAGAGAGAGAGAGAGAGAGAGAGAGAGAGAGAGAGAGAGAGAGAGTTAAGTAGGAAAAGGACAAAGGCAGGGATAACTGATCTGAGGGGGAGGTGTTTCTTGTGCTTCTTGTTTCCGTTTTGTTTCCCATGAGACGTTATTCATGCTTTTTACAGTAAGGTGTTTGTGTTGTGTAAGGTAGGGAGGGGTAAAGGGAAAGGAGGTGAGAGAGTACTGAAAAAAACGTTTCTATCAAAACAAGAATGCATGCAACAATCATCCGGTGGGTGTTTCCCCCTGTTTCCACCAACCTTTTCTTTCTTTTCATTCACTGTGGCCACTCACAGATTTTACGATTTAGAAATGCTAAGCGTTTGGATGCATTCATAACTTACTCAATATAAACATATATGTCCATCTCCATTCCATGTGTATTTGGGCATGTCGACGCGGTTTTCTCCTTCTGCATTTCAATGGCACCTCCAGGACAACGGTTTCCTAGGAAACGTACTGCAAGAACATATAGACACGGTTTGGCTAGTGGTCGCCTGATCGGTGCTCTGAGGGCCCACCATGATATGTGTGTGTGTGTGTTTTATCCACGATAGGCCATCCATCCATTTTTCTATATCATTTTAGGGCTTGATCTTAAAAAAAAGAGGCATATCTAAATCTCAGGTGGACCACACACCACATGAAAATAGTAGTGATTAAATGTCCACCATTAAAAACCTCCCAAGGCCATTGTAATGTTTATTTGATATCAACTTTCTTGATTAGGTCATACACACTGGGATGAAGGGAAATAATAAATATCAACTTGACCCAATACTTTTGTGGACCTAGGAAGTTTTCAATGGTGGGCATTCCATCAACATTGTTTCTTGTGATGTGGTCCACTTGAGATTTTGATTTGCCTTTTTTAGGCTCATACCATAAATTGATATGGAAGAATGCATAGAGAGTGTGGATGAAACACATACAACATGGTGGGGTCCATAGAGCACCGACCACTAGCCATTGGCTAGTGGCATGGTCACTAGCCAATTCCTGTCCCTAAAATGTGAATATTGGGTTGCATAGGGGGATTATGGCTGCAATTAGGGTTGTAGAATAGACAACTACTATTATGGTTGCAAGTAGGGTTGTAGAATAGACAATTATTATTTTTTACAACTACATTGGACAACATAATATTCAATTTTTTGTACAGTACTCTTATTTAAAAGGACAAACTTGTCCTAAGTGAATGAAGCATCCAAGTGGGTTGTCCATGCATCTAAACAATCCATAGGTCCTCTTTGAATAGTTTTGATTAACTGTAATGAATTATAAAAATACAATAATTATAAATTATAGTACTCATGTCTCCTGGTTAGTAGATAACTTGACAAAAAAAATTCCTGTTTAAATAGATGTGATGAAAGTGTAATGATGATACTTTTATATTATTAAGATGTTAAATTAATCAAAAAAATATACTAAATCATGTATGTTTAGATAAAAATAAACATTTATATTACAATATATTATAAAATTTATAGTAAATTTTTTTTTTACATGTCTCCTATTACATCGTAGATGATTAACCATTGAACAATCACTATAAAATTGTAGTGATGACAGTACTTTTACATTATAATACTAGCAAAACATGCTAAGTAATTCAAATCAAGTGCTCTTCTCAATTGGTTGTGTAGCTTCTTGTGGTGCAAGGATGGACTAGACCTTGTCTGCTCTTGGCCAAGTGACCAGGACATAGATAGGCTCCCCTCCGACTCAATCCATTCCAAGGAAAGGAGGCACAAGGCCTGAACAAGGCCAAATTTAGCTGTCCATCAAGGGGTTCTCATCCAATAATCACCTTGTAGTTAATATTTTGCTCATTAAATTAATGAGCCATAATGTCATGCCTAGCCAAATTTAGCTGTCGAGCGTGTGCTAAACAGCCATTTAGATCCTAAATATCTGCAACACTTCAAAATTATCTAATTTTAATAACAATTGGGACCCATCCTCTAGCCAACATGCCACTTATCCAGGTCATCTGCATCAAGCAAAAGGTAGGCTCCATCATGAAGATTACCCATTTGAGACATTAGCTTGATCTGCTCATTAGATGGACCATATATAGTTTAATATGTATGTATGTATTTATTGAGTTAGTCAATTGGTCGTGGATTCATTCGAACAGTGTCTTAGTGGATGCGCCGACTGACCTGAAGATGATCTTCATAGTGGGGCCTACTATTTTCATGATACGGATTCACACACACGTGCCAAGTGGTGGAGTATGTACGTGCAGAGATTGAGGGTAGAGGAGAGTGTTTGGTACGAAGAAAGATTGAAAGCTTAATTGGCAACACATGTGGGTGTAGCATATCCAATACCAATCCTTCAAGGGGGTGACCTTGAACACACTTTCGCCACAATATAAGGGGTTAATTTCCACATGCATGCAAAGAAAACTGCCGGGCAATTAGAAAATTGCTCAACTGGGTATGAGTGACCCATTTGATGGATGGCAGTAGAACATATGTTCATAGTAAGCCCTACCTAATGAGTGGTGTGGATATGGTATGTATGCATGATGCTGGCATATTACAAAGTACAAACCCAAATTATATTCAACAATATATATAAAGATTCATTTGATGTGGACAACACCATGTATCAATAATTGCCTATGATGTGAGATGCAACCCATCCCATCAAGTGCACCCCTATTACTGTAAATACGTGTAAACTGTAGTAAAAGCATACTAAAGAGATGTGATTGCAGAGTCCCAAATTTCACCTCCAAAGTAAGGCAATACTCAACCTTTCACATGTCAAAGCATTGTGAGCCCCACCATAATGCATGCATTATATCCATACCATCCATTCATTTTTTTTTTTTTTTAAATCATCTTATGGCACGAGCCCAAAATTGAGCACATATATCCAAAGCTCAAAATGGATCACACCATAGAAAACAGTGGGTTCGTCGGTGGGAACATTGACACTGGCCCACTGGTGAACCCACTGATTTCTATGGTGTTGTCCACTTGAGCTTTGGATTTGTTTTTTTTTTGAGCTCATGCCCAACAATGAGGCTTTATAAAAGTAAAAAAGTTAGAAAATTAATTAGTCGGCCCACAATCTAGAAAACAAACATATAACTGCAAAATACAGTCAAGCTTCTCTAAACCAACCATTTCGTTCTACATCGTGGTTCACGTTGTGAGTTGACAAGCCTGACTTTGGGATGGGCCAGCTGGACCACCTAATGATATCATGCCCGTGAGCCACGCTGATAACTTTAGTGGCATACATGGGCTAGCTACTTGTACACACTCACGTATTAACACACCTCCAAAATATATCCTTGAATATATATAGGTTTCTTTCTTTGAAATGTTAATTGTTTAAGTAGATTTTTGGCAGCGTCTATCAAACGAGCCCTAAATGTATTGATTAATTGACGGTAACTTTGACAGTCTACTCACCTCACACATAGGCAATCAAAACCTCTCATCAGATGGTATGTTATAGCTCAACTTACAAGTAGACTAGCCTAATTTTTCACCAAGAGTATTTACATATGTTTTGGGACCACTCTGATGGTTGGCTTGGATGAAACACATGCTTGCCACATGTGCAAATGGTTTTCACCTCTTTGTTCGCCACTTGTGAAAGTTTTGGTAGCCTTCTCTAACAAAATTATCCAGAAGCACTCAAAAGAGAAAAAGAGGAGAAGAAGAAGAGATTCTTAGGACTTCAACAAAATTCACTGGGGACGCTGATTTTAGGAAATAATGCCTCCTTGAATAGAATAAAAATGCACTTAATTAGTTTTTTTTTTTTTTTATTTGTTTTCTAAAGTGGAGAATTTAGAGGCCTACTTTGTTATGCCTATGACATCACACCCATACAACATATATATGCACCCCAAACAAAAAATATGGCTGGTCAAATCATCAAATGGATTACATGGGAATTTGGATGTCTTTAGGTGGTGTATATTACCTTTCTATGGTGTGGTCCACCTAATAATTGGCTTGATTTTCATAGTCCGGTACTGCTTGGATGGGTTGGATGTCATATAGATGCTAATTGAGCTCCACCATTCTTAGCTTTATCATTTTGTCTTGTGGTGTAGTCCACCTGAGTTTTGGATGTCATACAAATGGCAATTGAACTACACCATTTTCAACTTTATTTATTTATTTATTTTTTCTTGTGGTGTGGTCCACTTGAGCTTTTTATCTATTTTTCTTTTGAGCTTGTGCTCTAAAATAATCTGATAAAATAAGTGGCATGGATAAAACACATGATAGTGGGTCATAAAGCCTGGCCAAGTGGAAGCAGATTGCCCATGAGCACAGAGATATTCCCGTGCCCGGGGCTGTGTCGGGGCTTCCCTGACAAATCTATTTTGCAAGAACAAACATCATGGTCACTACTAGGATGGTTTCAACGGTTGATGTGTCTATTTCCACCGTTTTATTTGATGTGGCCCATGTGAGTTTTGGATCTGCCTGATTTTTTCGAGTTCTAGTCTATTGTGGTCTTTCAAAACATATGGACGGAGTAGATATGACACGGACAACTCTATGAACCCCACACAACCATAGGCACATGTAGATCTCTGTGCCTTGGGTTAACGGCAATCCGGTCTTGGGCCAGGATGTGGTCAAAAGATATTCCTGTGCCCAGAGATGCGTGGCCGCTACAGAGTTGTCCCTGCCGAGTCCACTCCCTCCGGGCGTGGGTTGGGTGGATTCCAGGTGGGTGGGACACTTGACTGTGAGGCTTACTGTGATGTATGTAACCCATGCCACATTCTAGGCCATGATTAAAAAATTGAAGCAGATCGAAATCTAGATTGACCATAGTACAAGAAACAGTGGTAATTGGCTATTAAAAACTTTGACTTAATCAATGGCAAATAAAAGTTCTGGTAAAATTCAAGAAGTTTTTAATGGTGGGGATTCGATCACAACTATTTCCTGTGGCGTGGTCGGCCTAAGATTGGGTCAACTTCATTTTTCGGAGTATGCTCTAAAATGAGCTTTTAAAATAGTTGGACGGTTTGGATTTAAGGTACATACATCACTGTAAGCCCTACAGTCAAGGTCCCACAGCCGCAGGAGCGGATTACCTGTGACCCCATCACACAGATATCTTTGTGCCCGTGGCCGTGTGGGTATACAGAGATTTTTTGAAAAATCCAACTCGTCCATCTGTTTTTAAAGATCACAATAAGACAGTATTATAACAATCAGCAGATCCAAAATTAAGGTGGTCTATACTAACAAAACAGTGGGAACATCAACTTCCATCATTGAAACCTTCTTGGAGATTCACATGATGTTTATATTCCATCCAAACCGTTCATAGAATTATCACCAATCAGATAAACTCTAAGAACAAATATCATCCGGATACAGAACTTCTCGGACCGTCAGGCGTTCAATCCCTACTGTTTCGTATGGTATGGCACACATGAATTTTGGATCTGACTTATCTTTTCATTCATGTTTTATTGTGATCTTTAAAAACAGATGGACAGAGTGGATTTTTCAAGAACATCTCTGTGGACCCCACACAGCCCCCGGGGTAACAGGCAATCCGCTCTCCACAGCCGCGCCCACTCCGTCCATCTGTTCTGCAAGACCACGATAGAACAGGATTCATCAGGAGATCCAAAACTCACGTGGGCGGTACCACATGAAACAGTGGGGATTAAACGCCAGATTATGTTTGTGCCTAAAGTTTATCTGACTGGTAATAACCTTATGAATGGTTTGGATGACATGTAAAGATCATGGTCAAGGTTTCAATAATGGACGTTTCCGCTTCCCACTGTTTTGTTGGTGTGGCCCGACTTTGTAGTTTTTGATCTGACTATTTTTAAATTCATGTCCTATTGTGGTAGTTAAAAACAGATGGACGGAGTGGATTTGTTATGTACATCTCTGTGGACCCCACACAGCCCCAGCACAGGTGTATGTCTGTGCGCGGGGTCACGGGCAATCCGGTTGCCAGACCTACCAGAAAGGGGATATTCCCGAAGACATACGCTGCAGGCAATCCGCGTCCAACTAACATATTTCCCAAGTGAACACGTGTCAAGTGATGGTTGGAAGGAAGGAGTGTTCCGCCCTTCCTAGACCTCTCGTTTCTCGACCACTCACAATGCATGGATAGGTGGGCATGGAAGGATACGAATGGATAACGAGAGAGACAGAGAGAGAGAGAAGGAGAGCTGCAGCTTCTCATTTCTCATCATCTGTTTAGTCCCTTTGTATTTATATATATATATTCTCTTCTTGGAATTATATCAGGATTACACCTTATCCATAATATTCTTGTTTTACACATAAAAAGAAAAAAAAGAAAAAGAAAAAAAAGAAAAATCCCACTCACACCAACACCACCACCTTCCTCTCCTCTCCTCTCCTCTCCTCTCCTCTCCTTTCTTTCTTGGAGTCGTCGTTTCGCCGTTTCCCCTGAAATTGGAATAAGAAAGGTATTATTCTGGTTCTGAAGTTTGTCTTCTTCTTCTTCTTCTTCTTCTTCTAATTCCCTCTCTAAACCTGCTTTCGTTTCTTTATCAGATGTTCATCACTTCCTCCAAAGTGGGGGCTCTTTTCTTTCTTTCTTTTTACTCTTGACAAAGCTTTACTTTACATAGCAGCAATAAGGGAAAAAAAAACAAAAAAACAAAAAAAACAACAACCAAAACATTGTTCTAAAATCCCCCTATTCATGTGCTAGATTTGTGGGTTACTTCAAAATTTATTCAGAAGCTGATTGGTTTACTTAAAACAGGGACATTATTAATAATTTATTAAAAGAAAAGAATAAGAAAACAGAGAGGTTCTTGATAGTTGGAGAAACTCTTCTTCTTTGAGCTTTCTTTATTAATCAGTTGTGGCTCTACGACATGGAGTAGCTTGGCCTTCTGGTTTTTATCAGCCACTGACTAATTAGCTTATCACCACCTCTTAATTGCATCCAGTTTGGGTTAACCTTGCAATTCATGACATTCTTCCAACATCTAGGATATTACCATTTCTTAAATTTTGGAACTGAGACCATGATAAGAAGCCGTTACTCACATATGAACACAAGCACATATATTAGTTCAAGAGTTGTCGCCCTTCAAACTATCCTCTTTATTATACCCAACTGGTCACCTTTGAAGACGAGTTGGATGAACAGTCACAAACTCCTTTTTCTTTAGTAAGAAAAATAGTGGGCGAAGGTCACTAATTTTCAAAATTTATAACCTCAACAAGCTCTTATCTCAATTAACTACTGTACTAGGAATGTGGAGAAAAGGAAGGAGAAGATCACCATCTTCTTCCTACACAATAAGCCTTGAATCAACGAGAGGGGAAAAAACCACTTACAAGCTGGAAAAAAATTGATAATAGAGAAATTGCTCTAACAACACTGTTGATTGAGTGCCTTAATCTAGTACAGAGAAGGCAATTTTCAGCTTGACCGGAGCCTATCTCGGTTTGACCAAAAAATCCCGAATTAAAACCTTTGCTTGCTGTGATGTTTTGCACGATTTCAGTTCGACACTTGGTCCTGTGCAGTGGTTTTTCCCCACAAGGGTTTTCCATGTAAAATCTTGTGTGTTCTCTGTGTTTGCTTGAAGTTTTTATTCTCTATTGCTTGTTTGATTTGGTCTGAGGTTGCTTCCGCTCCCAACAAACACGATTGGTAAACTTACATGATATAGCAAACTTACTAAAATCTTAAGTTATAATCCATCATACATCTTTTATTTGACACCACTTTTTTGAAGATGCATAGATGTCAGGAAGAATAGCTAATTGGTCTGTTTATGCAACTTGATCAGAAGCAGGCTACGAATTCTATATGCCCTTATCTAGACTCTGAAACATAGGTATAGAGAACCTGGCAATGGAAGGGTGAGAAAAAATTCCATGTAACGGGTCATTATGTTTGAGTTTTAGGTAGGAGTCTTTCCATATCCATAGACAAATAAGCAATATTCTATAAACTATTACTATTTATTGAAACAAGAAAGTTTGCAGTGCCTATGTGATGTTAATGGGTTCTCACATCTTGAATAGTTCTATAATATGTTTAGCATCAATAAATTAGATGCTCGAAAATATGTGCAGATCGATACCCCTCATACTGCTCAATCCATATACTTGTATATGCAAAAGACACCTGTATTGTATATTGAACTAACAAACAGAGCTTTTGGCAGATGAGTATCTTAAATCAGTCCATCACAGCCCACCGGCAGCCATCGTTTCCTTCAAAAGGTGCCGCTTCTCAGGATACATCTCAACATGTTCCAATGGTTCCCGCATTTCATGAATCGCAATCCTTGAGGGCATTGCAATCATTGAAGAAAAATACATTAACTACCACAAGTGCAGGAGCCAGGAAGGAAGAATCATTCTCGAAGAATACTGAGGTTGATTTTGAGAACCACAAACTAAATGGGATGCTTGATTCCATCACTAATGGTGTTTGCAAAGCCCCTCAGTTATTTAAGAGTGAAGACAATTTCAATCTCCTAATGCAGCCCATCACCCATATTGAACAGTTGAAAATACATGATACTGTGGCTAGTGATGCGCAATTCAAACCCTTCAATCTGAGCTTCTTCCATTCCCTTGTGGAGAATGAAAAGAGTAATCTGATAAAAGATGTCATGGGAGAGCTTGATCTTTTCTCTGCCAAGCAAAATGATGTTCTTGTAGTGGCTGTTTCTTCCGCTGTGAAGCTAGAAGGCAAGCAGCTGGATCAGATTGCGAGGAAAATGCAGAGGATGACTGGTTCCGATAATATGAGGCTCGAAAACAATGTTGATCCATCACTAATTGCTGGGTTTGTCATTAGCTATGAAAAGGAAGGGTCACATGTGATTGATCTCAGTGTGAAAGGCCAGTTGGCTGAGCTGGTAGCCAGAATTGAATCTACGGATCAAAGGACTGTAGCACTTGGTGAAGTGAATAGTTCTCTTATTCATGAAAGCTAAGTTCTTTCCCGATATTGAACGCCTCTGTCAGTATACAAGCCTATCATGCTATGCTGTCCAGGTCTCAAATTTTGACGTCAGAGATAACATGCTCTCTCTCTATCTCTCTCCTTTCTTTTTGCTCCATTGGCCATTTTATATTTTATCGCCAGGGTTGGAAGATCACTACTATATTTGATCAGATGCTGCTAGAGCGATAAAAGGGTACTTGGATTACCAGGAGCTGTGGGTTTTGTAGTCTCGGTATTGACATTCATGTTGTTGTTGGCCTTATGGAGTTCCTATGTAAAATGATTGAAGAAAGTATGTATGACATTTTAGTAAGTACTTGCTATTTGAACCATAGTATTGCAAATATTCCCATATCTGGGAACTTGGGTGATTTGTATCCAGTTAAATATTCACGGCAGCATCATCTGTATCCAAACTGTTGGGGTTATGAGCCTCACAGCGGAAGCAATCAAAGCAGGAGAGGAACAAACCTCAATAGCAATGACACAAGCAAATCGCCACAAACAAGAGGCAATTCGATTTTTACGTGGAAAAATCCCTCGCGGGTAAAAAACCACGGCACAAAGCGACACCAATCCACTATGATATCAGAAGTTACAAGAGATAGAAGAAACAAAATCCGGATCACAGCCCACAAGAGAAATCCCCAGCTAACAAAGCTAATTCTCACATGAGAAGGACAAACACAGCCATTTCCCTCATCCAAGAGAACTCCAAGCTTCCTCTTAGCTCTTTCTCTTGCCTTAGAACTCTCTTAATCCCTTGGCCCATTGGCGGTAACCCTAATCCCGGATTACATCCCTTTAAATAGGAGAAAATCGAGATTAGAAACTCCTTGTGCAAAACCGCCCAAGAAACCCAACTCAAAAAGGAAACTGCCGACAGGTCGGCCGGCCGGATGCCCAAAAAAAGTTCCAGCAACTTTGTTGTCTTGGCTCTATCATGACCGACCGGCCGGTGGCCTCCATGCATGGAGATTTGAGGCGTCCAATCCCAACACAAACTACCAAATGACAGCTGACAAGAAGAGTTTTAATTTAGAATTTATGATGTTATTTACATATTAACAACTTTTCGCAGTGTATAGTATGCTAGCATGCTTGCGTTTGCAGCATAACATCCTCACCTGGTCTGGCCATGTACGTTACAAATGAATGGCTTCCTTTGTGGGTGGCTTCCCCCCCCCCATATTTGAAAGACAGTTTCTTTTGCAGTATACAGATTGTGGAGTTCCCATACCCTTTACCTACTGTGTTGCGTAGAGAGGGGTAAGTGGTAAGTTGCTTGATTAGTGGGCTGATAAGAATCAATTTTGTGGAAAGAAATGTGGATGGTCAGTGCAAGATCAAATTGAGAGAAAAGGTTAAAGACATCAAAACTGGTTTACGCATAATAAACTCAAAACAATTTTCTTTTTGTACTGGCTATGATATAGTCAGAGCAGACTGAAACTGGATGTTTCCAAGTCCTGATCTTAAACCCACAAGTGGGGAGTAATCATCTCTAGAGTTGGCCATTGGTTTCAAGACAATGGTGAATGGATAATCATGAAAGTAAAAGCCATACAGATTTGGGGCTGCCTAAAGAAGTTCACCTTCATTTAGCTGCACACATCCCATGTATATTGGTCTATGTTTTTTTAGTTCTTAAATTCTGTTGCCAGGGCTAGAAAGCAGTCTACAATAAAGCAAATGCAGAAGTAAACCAACATAACAAATTACAATGATTTTATCTTTAAAAAAATTTGCAATGAATTTGCTATAGAATGCTCAATTTACACAAAGATAAATGGTCAACAAATAAAGATGAAAATACATATTATGAATTATATTTGTAACATGAGTAGGAGCCCACATATTATGCTAGTGTATCATCCAGTGGGATCTGGTAAATGTTCAACAGACTAGTATCATTGAAACTGATACAAACCCCTGCGACCTGCACTGTTATCGGTCTCTTCAAAGGGAATGAGCAGGTCAGAGGCAGCCAATTAGCAGTGATCCTTAAATTTGAATTATCTCACTCAGCGAAACAATCCATGGGTCTCTCTAGGGTGAGGATACAATGTTCAAACTGATAATAATTATATACCTCTCCCCTTTCAATCTGTACTGGTGGGGTCCATGGTCCAGTGATCTAAAATGCTGATATGACAGGCCCCCACTAGACATGCTGCATTCACCAGTCTCCTAGATGGGAAAATCTCCATGCTTCAGTCGATGGTAAGAAAATTCACAATCAAGAAAGCTGATGCAACAAAAATCCACATTCTACCAAAAAACACAGTGGCTAGTATCTTCCAATATGGGCCCTAAATGAAAAAAAAAGTCCAATGAGAAATCCATTGTAGGACCCATCATACCAATAGTTGGGATCACTCAATCATGGGCCAGACTGGTATACATTGACAGATGAGTAATTTGATGCCTTATCATAGCATGACCATACACATGCATGGACACAGTTACCATACACACACCATATGTGTACATCAATTCAAACTGTTCAAGTAGTGGACCATACTGCAGATGAGCATAAGCCAAAAAACCACAACGAGCGATTTGTAATTATCTGATTGATGGCCATGAAATGATTAGTTAAAATGGAAAGAAAGAAAAAAGTATGAAGTTATGAATCCAATGAGAAGCAGATCAACTAGAGAGTAGGATCATCCAAGTGAACTGATTTTTGCATTCTCTATCGGCAAGGTCATGCCAGTTTATGTTGAGGAAAGTAGAAGCAACATACATGTACAGCTGGGTCCGGTTTCATGGCTCAATGGTAGACAGTCTCTGTTTCAACATTGAGACCAGGGATCGAGTGCCTATGTGGTGTGGGTGGGTGTGTAAAAAAAAGAAAGAAAAAAAAAAACATACATGTGCAGCAGCTGTGTGGCAAATGGACCATTACACTTGTATCGATTGGTTACTCATTCCATGTTGCATTTGCTGTCTATCTATCATGAGAAATGTTTAAGCCCAAAAGGGGCTGTTCATCTTCCACGGAACCTTGCTACCTGGTCTGGATGCGCAATTGAATTGGATTGTGAACAAAAGCTTTAGTAGAAAGAACAGTTGTCTTTCGTTAAAGTCAACTCCAACTTGAAAGTAAAGGTTGTTGCAAATAGGTCACAATCTTGTGTTTTCCCCTAAAAAGTTTGTAGACATGGAAATCTACTGAACCAATGATAGCAGTGTCTCTGCTAACTTTGGACCTTTTAATAATGTGATAACATATAAAATGTCCAATCATAATAACATATAAAAAAAGTACCTAATACATTGCATATTCAGATATTATAATGTATGATTACTTATACGAGCAATCAATTTGGTTGTTGGTTTCATTAAATAATTAGTAGAATAGCAACCGTATTTGTTGAGAGAGAGAGAGAGTGGATAGAAAATGGATGAGCAAGAAGAAAATGCTATAAAAAAAAAGGCACTCGGAGAGATGAGCGTGTGTAAGCGTGGAAGATCTGGCTCATTGATCAGTGTGGCCACAGGCGCACATGCCAGTCTGTGGTGGTACTAGCCATATACTCCTGTGGACTACACTTATTTTCTTTGTCGGAGGCTATTTGTCTCTTCCTGTGAAAGCGATAGCAACACAACACGAAAGAGGTAAACCTAGAAAGAAGCAGAGAATCCAAATCTACAGTGTGAGGCCGTGACTGTGAGAGTGAAATGCAACCATCCATCCGCGGTGGACCGTAAATGGAGTTTTTAGCGCCGTCCATTCGATTCTTTTACGACCGTTGGTTGAGAGTTGGTGACCTTCTCTCTCTCTCTCTCTCTCTCTCTCTCTCTCTCTCTCTCTATATATATATATATATATATATATATATATATATATATATATATATATATATATATATTATGATATGCTTGGATTTACAGCATTTGTGAAAACCCATCCTCAGCTCAGCTCTCCTTCCCTCATTCAAGCATTCTTAATGTCGTTGGCTGCTGGAAATCCATGGATATCTGTATTGATTTTTATCTTCTTCTCTCTCCTGGGTTTGTCTGTTGTCGATAGGTTGTTGAGCAGCAGCAGCAGCACTAACACCATCGGCATTTTTGCTAGGTCCATCTTTCTATCTGATTGATTCACTGTTAATTAACTAAAAATAGAATTAGTTGATTGAAAGGGAAAAAAAATGAATAAACAGGTGGAGTGAAGAGGCAGTCAAGGGTGGATTTGGGAGCTTTGTCAGTAGGAGGATGAGCAAGGACGCCCATTTTCATGAGTGTAAACATGGCATTTGGAGGACTGTCAAGGAGGAATTCACCTTCCAACCAAATTCAGTTCCTTTTAACAGCTGCCATGCTTCCACCATCGTTGAGGTTTCTTCTTTTCTCTATTCGATTTTATCTTAATTACATCCATATCACTCATATGTTTATGTTGGACTTGTTTGTGCAGGTTGAAAAAGATCACTTTCTAGTTGCCTACTTTGGAGGTAGTTCAGAGGGTGCACCTGATGTCAAGATTTGGTTACAGAGATACAAGGTGAGAGAGTAAAACCATTTGATACTATGTTGTAAGAATCAAGAGTCGTTCGTTCACACGTTGTTATTTACAATCAATTAATGTTTGGTCATCCTTAATCAAATGCTCAATTGATTAGGAGATGTGGAACCTCATTCAGTTTTGTGTTGGAAGGGTAAAAAAAAAGAGCAAAGACAAGCATCCAATTGTTGCTAACTAATTTTAGGACCTTTAGAAGTGCCCAAATCTCCTATCTCATTCTGGATAAATCACCCCATTCTGGAAGAATGCACCACTGCAAGCTACTCTGTACTTTGACTCTCATGGTACCATTTCTCAAAAAGCACTAGTATTCCCTCTGCTACAACAGATAAACCTGGGTTTTGTCCTTCTACACCCAGGTCCATAGCTCAAGTGGCAGACTGAGTGAAGATAGCTTCGTTTCAACACTGAGGTCATGGTATCGATTCCCATAATGGGGGTGGCTAACATTGTGATGCGACTAACAGGGGTGGGTGGGTGTACTAACAATGGGGTGTGTGAACTAACCCATAAAAAAAAGGGTGGAGATTTGGTGAATTTTCACATCTAAGCACTTATGCATATTCTGGAATGATGATTGGTTGCCTGATGACTTGCCTGAGGCAAACTTGTTAGGTTGCATTCCAGGTTATATTTTGAGTGAAATGCACTCTTTCCTGCTTCAAACTTAAAATATGAAGGGTTTGCAAATTAAGAGGTTACTTATCTCACTTGTACAAGTCAAGAGATTCCAAGCCAGTCCCTATTAAATGCTCTGTTACTTTATCAAAAGAGTGCGTGAGAGTGTCTGTAATCCACCCATTAAATGTTCTGTTACTTTATCAAAAGAGTGCGTGTGAGTGTCTGTAATCCACATGACAACAATTAATTTCTTTTAATAATGGCAATTTTGATTTTTTTCACCATTAGGGTTCTAAAATCCCAACTTTCTGTTTTCACAATGTGAGGACACTATTTTTTCTTCTTCAATTTACTTGTACAAAATCAGTATTCATCATCATCATCATCATCATCATCATCATCATCATCGAAGGCTTATCCCAATTAATTGGAAAACAAGTATTCATAAAAAGAATTTACAGCTAGGTGAATGAAGTGGAGATGTGCCTCTAGAATTATTTTGTTATTGTTGCTTACCAATCAAATTGAAAGGAAGATTTTATAGGATAACTATAAAACTATAAGTCTAGCCATGCTTTATGGCACATAATGTTGGGTAGTCAAGGAACAACATGTTCAAAAGATGAGTGTAGCTGAAATGAGGATGTTAAGATGGATGAGGGGCAAGACTAGGAAGGATATAATTACAAATGATGCATTTGAGGGAACTTAGGAGTAGCACCGATAGGTAATAAAATGAGCGAAATTAGACATAGATGCTTTGGATATGTGTAACAGAGACCAAGAACTACACTAGTTTGGAATAAGTTGCTTCAAGTTGAAGGCTCTAAAAGGGAAAGGGGAAGCCCAAAAAGTTGTAGGTAGACATGGTGAGAAAAGATTTTGATGATGTGTGATAGGGTCCTTGATAGAGTGGAATGGTGGTACAGGATTTGCGTAGCCAACCCCAATTAGTTGGGATAAAGCTTAGATGATACTGATGATGATCAAATAACTAACAGATTGTTAAACTCATGCAAGCCACATGGTAGACTTATTGAGTCACAAAGTGTACCCGACCTTGTGATCAAGCAAGTTCACCATGATCTCACTCACACCCAAGTACACTCTGACCCACCATGAACTGCCAACTGATTTAATAAACTACATAGCTAGTTTAGGCTATTGCTCTTTTGATTTCACAAGGTAAGGTATGATCTTTCAATGATATGATAACAGAGTTAATGACGAGACACAAGGCGAGGTTGATTTGCTGTCTTTACTTCTTATTCAGTAGAAAATAAGAAACGTTGCTCATAAAGAAAAGACAAAAGAAAAACAGAAATGTTTCATGACATGGCTTCCCAGTGATGTGCATGTATGACATGGCTTCCAGTATGCTAGTTGTTGGACCTTTAATGGGCAACATGCCCAATCCTTTGTGCTTTTGTTCATCAGCATGAGAAACCTAAAATACATATACTTCTACTGAAAGATTTCAACCCCAATTTCATGGCTAGAAGCATTAGCTGAGTGTTCTCTAGAATCATTAGATCGTTGATGTTTTTTATAACCTTTTCTAGCTTAATGCATCTACAACCTCAACGCCCATCAAATTGAGCTTGCTATAGCATCGACATTTACTGTTTGATCTGAAAATGGATGGAAGTTCTTCTTTTGATGCTAAAATGAAAATTTTCTTGTCCCATTTACTTCCAATGTAGAACCTTGTAAAAGGGAAACTTTAGCTTAAAAAATAGAAATGACTTGTGCAGGATGGTAGTTGGCATAACCCTGAGGCAGTTGATGAAGAACCTGATGTTCCAATGTGGAATCCAGTTTTATTTAAGCTTCCTTCCAATGAGTTGCTCCTTTTCTATAAAATTGGCCAAGAGGTCCAAAAGTGAGTTATTGACTCTTCAATAAATTCTGAGCTCATCTTTCATCTGTTTGATATTCACTATGTGATGAAAATCATGAAATAGCCATCTTTTTTTGGCTTTTAACACGCGATCCAAATTTCCCCACTCATTCTTTGATGTATGTCACTGTCAATCTTATTTACCATCATTAGTTAAGCATCAAGGATGAAATTTCAAACTAGATGTTTGCTTTTAACTGCTTATTGCCTCATAATTTCAACTTTTACTACTGTTCCCATCATCGAATTCAGATATTGTAAATCTCAATGTGGGTCAAATCCAATCACAGATTGTATCAAATATCTTAAGATTCATTCTAAATACTTTAGAATATTTACAAAGAAAAGAAAAATCAAGAAGATCAGGAAAATGTGCATCTGTCATCTAGATATTAGTTAATGAACTCAATTGTGTTACGAGTGATCAAGTCAATCCAAATGGGGTAATCAATTCATGGTTTCCAAAAAGCAAGTTGATTAATAATGAAACATCTTGATGTGCATCGAACATCTTGAACATCAATACCAGACGTATTTAGTATTTTCATTGCCATCCTCCTTGTTCAGTTGCATTGCGCATAATTTTCATTTTGTTATTTGGCTTGGTGATGCAATGCTCGCCAGTAATATTAATTTCTTACCTTTTTTCTTAAGACTAAAGGTTATGGTGACAGTCATCATCGTCGTCGTCGTCAACATCATCATCTTCTAAGCCTTAATCCCCACTAATTGGGGTCGGCTACATGCATCCTTTTATGCCATTCCACTCTATTAACTTCAGTTAGACCATAGGTCATTGACTTTTCTTACTACCTCCACCCATGTCCTTTCGAGCCTTCCCTTTGCCCTTTTAGAGCCTTCAACTTGCACCAATTCACTTAATGGTTATAGCGACAATATAAATGAAATAATGCAATAATTTGGCTTTCTCAGAAATCATGACTTTCAACCATTGCCACCAAAATTCTGGTCATCTAGGCGCTCCATGTCTGAACGGCATACTACAATCACTCTCTACATGGCATCATGTCCCATCATTGTGGCATGCCATGGTACTCATTATGTGGCATGCCATGGTACTCTTTATGTACCCATGTGAGGCACTATGTATGCCCCATCACTATGTACCCATGTGAGGCACTATGTATGCCCCATCACTATGTACCCATGTGAGGCACTATGTATGCCCCATCACTATGTACCCATGTGAGGCACTATGTATCCCATTGCCGCAAAGCTGTCTCTGAGGTCACTCTCTAGGCACTATGTATGCCCCATCATTTTGGAATAATAGATGCCATGACTATGAGAGCATCTCATTGTTGACCTTTTACATGATATTCCATGTGACACTTGCGGGTGCCCTGGCCTGAACATTTAAAAAGGCTATTCCATGGACTTGGCCAACCGCCAGGAGGATCATTCGACCCACCTACCCAACCTGACAATTAGTTTGTCTGGATCCAAAATTTAGATCCATGGGGCAGTTCTACAAGTTTGATCTGAATTTTGAATTTTTAATTGTGTCCAATTTGGGTCTTACTAAAATGGACCCCTCTAGACCTGGACCCAACCCAATCCCAAGAAAAGTAGTGAATTGAGCATGTTGGTTTTTCCTTTTGGGCTAGACTACAAAAATGGTTCACCACCTTTTTCTAAAATGTGATTACCCGTCCACTACTTGTGGTAATCTGCACTATGCAAATCATGGTCCATTGAAGGAGAAGATACCAAAAATCACACTGCTTGGGACTACCATAACCATGTCATTTTACTCATTGAATTTGGATTGCGGGCCATTTTATTCTTTACCATCAAAATTGATACCCACCACCAATTGGATGGTTCCAAACAATATTTGTGTCAAAGCTCAAATGAAATTTCTATAAAACCCAACCATGTGATAAATGAGTCGAGTCTAGGTCCTCTTATACCCAAACCTGATCCATTTAATAAACACGTTGGCTATTTTTGATGGGATGGGTCTGAGTCCAAAATTCTTATCCAATTCTTAAATGGCTCAGGACTAGACCCGACCCGACCTGACCCGACCCATTTGCACCCTTAATAAAAGGCCACTTTTTCTGATTTGTTTTTCACATTTCCCATTCTCCATTTGCGAGTAGAACTATGCCTATCAAAGCACAAGATTTGAGCGGAATTCATGAATAAAAGCAGAGTGGACCGTTTTGGGGGAATATGATTAGGGGTGAACCATTGCTTATCTCCATTTTTCTTTTTTATTGCGTTTCAATGTAATGGGTCTTATCCACCAAATCATGCTTGATTTGTGTTCAATTAGGGCCTATGTGGTTGATTTTTCCAAAATTTCCCATTTTTAGCCATTTAGAATTTTGCATCTTAAACAGATAAACTGCAATTTTACACAGTAAACCATCACATATAATACACTTCAGGGGCACTGTGCTCGCCCCCATCATCGTCTTGGATCAAGTTGGGATAATGTGCATGTAATTACGTACAAATTACAATAACACACTGTTCATTACATTGCATTCATGACATTTGTGATTGTAATATGATGATTCCTGTAATATTCAGTTAAAAGTTCAAAAAAATATAGTAAAACCCATTACAGTATGAATTGGTGATCACCCAAAGAATTTCAAATTCCAAAATGCTTCAACACCAAATTCAGAGGTCAAAGAGGCAAAACCTGACCTTTTAACAGGTCAGACCAATATGCAGTATTATTACCAAATAATCATTCAGTACATGATGGAAAACATGTTAGAGAAGCAAATAAACGTTAAATTCTTGTGTTTCCCATGTAACTCAAATGAACTGCCATTCCTTGGCTAACTCCAGTCGAGGTGATTGAATTATGCTAGTATGTCATCACATCAATAATGC
Organism: Liriodendron chinense; assembly: GCA_003013855.2. Classification (NCBI taxonomy): domain Eukaryota; kingdom Viridiplantae; phylum Streptophyta; class Magnoliopsida; order Magnoliales; family Magnoliaceae; genus Liriodendron; species Liriodendron chinense. The sequence continues at coordinate 36,404 of ML058484.1, read as the reverse complement.
CCCCCCTCATATATCCTCAAAAGACATTTGCATGCATTTGTACATTGACTGTATCCTCTTCATCTCCTGAATTCATGATGCAAACAGACTTAGATCTCTAGACCACTAGCTCGTCGATGCATATTCTATTTAATTTTCAGTGAATAGCTGGTGGCTACTGAGTTTAGTGGAAACCAAAATATAAACTGTCTAAATTCTTGTGATGGGATACCTTAGCAGACGTGCAACCTGAGTTGACTGGTAAAATTATTAACCACTGATGGCAAGTTTACCTTTTTCGTATCTTCTTTTGTGACAAAGACGTTGATCTTCAAATGGCATCTAACCCTACTTTTCTTTGAACTGCCCGTCAAGTTCATTCTGGAAAAAAACATACTCTGTAGTGAGTTGCCTTGCAGCCCTTCAGGCTATTGCAAAATAACAGGCTTTTTATTCATCTACTTTGATCAGACCTTATAGCCCTTCAGGCTATTGCAAAATAACAGGCTTTTTATTCATCTACTTTGATCAGACCTTATATATCATGTGCATATAGATGTTCCTAGTTTTTTGAGATGTTTGTTGCAGAATAAGGTCCTGTTTGGTAGATGCCTAAAAATGAGTTCATCTCATTTTAGTTAACAATAAGTATGTATTAGAGATCTTTGTCTCTAATACATGATGATTTCAATTTAACGGTAGTTATCTGTCAGAGATCAAGATCTCTAATATATAATTACTATTAAGTAAAATGAGATGAACTCATTTTTAGGCATCTACCAAAGAGGGCCTTAAGTTACTGTTTAAACTATTTTATTGGTTGTAATTGCTGGTGGAACATCGAACTTTAGGTGGAGTGGCTGTATGAAACGGTCATTTGATGGTGGTATAAATTGGTCAGATAGAGAACAACTTCCGCCTGGGATATTAGGACCAATAAAGAATAAGGTATATCACTAATTCATTTTGGCTGTATTAGATTGTCATACTGAATATTAGCCACATGATAAACATATCATTTCTCTGTTTCTCAGCCTATCTTGCTGAACAATGGCCACTTGCTTTGCGGGTCCTCTGTGGAAAGCTGGAATTCTTGGGGTGCATGGATGGAGGTAATTTAAATACTACAAAATTCTTATGATGGCAAGCATTTTGCTGATTGTAAAAGGAAAAAAGAAGAAGAACAAAATAAATAAATAAATAAATGCGAGTCCCATTGTAGCCAGTATTCAATGTTTCCATATCTTTTGACTTGCTACGGTACAGGTTACGGCAGATTCTGGACATTCATGGAAGAAGTATGGGCCGATATACGTCCAAGATGAACCTTTGAGTGTGATTCAACCCGTTCCTTATGAGACTGCGAATGGGACACTACGTATTCTATTGCGATCAGTTGAAGCTATAGGCAGAATTTGTATGTCAGAATCCCACGATGGGGGCTTGAGCTGGAGTTATGCAAAGCCTACAGAGCTTCCTAACCCAAATTCAGGTTGGCAGATAATTCTAACCTTATGGATGGGAAAATGAATGCTTTGCCGCATTTTAATGTTTCAATGGTTAGCTTACTCTTTAAGTTGTATTTACCAGGCATTGATGGAGTTAAGCTCAAAGATGGCCATCTCCTACTTGCGTACAACACAATTTCAAGAGGAGTGCTCAAAGTGGCTCTTTCTGCAGATGATGGTGATACTTGGTGTGACATAATGACACTGGAGAATAATTTGGACATGGAATTTTCATATCCTGCTGTGATCCAGAACAGTGATGGATTTGTCCACATTACATATACCTATAACAGGACCCAGATAAAGGTGATCTGTTCTTAACTCTGCATATTTTTAAAGAGATCCTCCGATTACACTAGTTTGTTTGGAATGCGGATTAAATGGTATGGAATTGCATTAGGTGGAATTAACAGCATTATTGCATAATGATTATATGTTTGGAAACACCATGATATTTTGACCATCCAATCCCATGTTTGGGATCAAATTCTTCCTTTGAGTGGAACTTGCGTTTGGTAGAACATGGAATTGTGATCAACAGACCAGATTTCACAACTGATGCCGGTCACCTGTATGCATATGCAACTTGATTGTCATGGTAAAGGGCACATATGGATGAATGGCATGAATAATAAGACATGTATCAATTGGGGGCCCACAGATGTAGTGGATTTAAAAATCCACTAGAAATCTTGCTATATCTCTTGTTGGGACTCGATGATATGATACCTAGATTAATCCAATCCTTCCCATTAATTGATGGAATTTACATTGGACCAAACACAATTCCATACCACCTAATCCCACGTTCCAAACAGACCCCAAGTATTCTCATCTGCAGGGCTTTTTAAAATTTTGTCATTCATTTATTTGCAGCATGTTGTACTCCAACCCAACGCAATGTTGTGAGTGCCCCAGCTGCTGAAACTGTATGTGGCAAAGAAGCCAAATTTCCAACTGAACCATGTCCGGAGAGCAAAAATTTACAGGTTGAAATGACATCCTTCCAGCAATAGGACTCACTGAAATGAAGCAGATTCAGGGATATCATTTCCAGTGACTGTATTGGTCCAGGGATTGATGACTCAATCAATAGAAAGCTTCATGTACATACTGACTGTTGTCACATGTTAAAGACTCTGGCCAGTCTTAGGCTTGGACCTGGTCCTGCTTATTGGTAGGACATCAAAGTAATTTTCTCCTCTCTCTCTCTCTCTCTCTCTCTCTCTCTGCAGTGTTAATTGCTTTCAATAAAGCTTCCTAATGAGGTTAGCCGTTAAACAAGGTAGAACTTTTGAATATTCCAAATATATTGGAATGGCATATTTTACAAAAAAAATGCCTTAATAGTCTTAAATGGGCTGGGTCGGCTAGTCATAGGCCAAGCTGACAGGCCTTTATATACAGCTCGAGCCTGACCTGATTAACAAATGGGCTCGAATAACAAAAATGTCAACTTAAGCTTTGCTCAAAGTAGGCCAAGCCCAGCTCATTGACAGCCCTATGAAAGAAACCTCCAAAGTTGGGAGAAACCTTGTGCAATCTCTTCCCTTCTCCATCTGATTAGAATTAAGAGTGTTTTGTTTTATTGAAACTATTTCTTGGATACACGATCAGAACCTGACTATAATATTGGACTGCCAGAAGGCTTACATGGAGGTAGTGGTTTGATGCCTATTTCATACACATGGCCAAGATAGGTCCAGCCATATTGGCAGTCTGTCTCATATAGAAGTTCCAGTGTCACAATAAATAAATCAAAGTGTGAAAGCGCTGCTGAATATAATTTTATTTGCAGCTTAGCATTTCAAGATGACTGAGAGCAATCTGTCAATGAAAAATACTTGACAAAAACATTCTGTTATCTATAATAAAATACAAAACACATGAAAGGTAACATAAAAAGGTGTGGATTAAGATGACCAATGCAAAAAGATAGATGGCAAATGAGACAGCAGGTTGCTGATGTGCAGAAGGCCCACTGAAATGACATGGGTAGCTTCGGATGTGAACATTAGTGGGTTGAAAAGAAGTAATTCAAAATCCCCTTAGCTTTCCAAAAAACCTTGCCACTGGAAGTCTTTTTATGCTCTTTCAATGGCCACTAGTCCTGAAGAGAGCAAAAGCAAGGGGTCGCTTGTCTTAATTGCTGATCACAGAGAAAGATGAAGGGTTGCTAGTCGCCAAAGGCAGGTAAGGAGAGATGATAGAGGGACTTGAAATAAATAATTATAGGCCTGAATTTCAATTGCAAGTAAATGAAAAAAATAGTCAAGGCAGATTTCAATTTAGAGCTAAAAAGTCGTAATTTTTTTTACAGCCACAGCCTGTAAAACCTTTACAGGCAATCTAAGGACTATTTGGGTGTTTCTTCCTTTCTTTTTCCTTTTCTTTTTGAAGGACTAATCAATGCAAATCTTGAATGAAAAATCAGTTGAATTCATTCAATGGTGCATGAAAATGGATTTGGGTCCTAGAGTGAGGCTGTTGCCCGACCCTGCATTGCTCTTTGTTCTCTTTGCTTGTACTGGGAAAAAAAAAACAAAACAGAGAAGAAGAATGGAAAAAGAGAGAGAGAGAGAGAGAGAGAGACCAAGATTTCTTTGACTGTCCATCATACTGAAAAGTAGAAAAGAAAACAATCATCTGGCTATGATAACAGATGGATAAAACCAAAGAAAGCAAAGCAACACCATCATCAACTATGGTGGAGTAGTTTTTGTTTTAGTTTCTTTGCTGGGTGACTTGTTCTTGGGGGATCCCTTCAATCTTCGACTGCTGCTTGTGTCAGCTTTCAACATTTCTCCCTCATTGGCAGACCTACGGCCCCGAACACGAGAAGCTATGGTGTTCCTGCGTTCACCCAAAGAAGATGAAGCTTTCTTTGAAGAGGAGATTATGGCATTTGAAACAGTAGATGCCTTGCGCTTTCGAACATCTTCCATTGGAGGGGAAGAAGCAACCTGATCAAACTCATCACTAAGCTTTCTAGCTCTCTTACGGGGAAGGGTGCCTACATCAGGCCCTTGCTGCTCAGGGACAGAGGAAGAGGTAGGCGTTGTTGATATTGATGCTGAGTTGATGATCTTCTTATTTTGGGGAAGAAAATCAGTGGAGTAGTGGCGGAGCTTCTGGATGCGGCCCTCAATCTTACCAAGGAGACGAGGGCGCTTGAAGCAGAGGCCGCCCATGGACCAGTGAGCGTCATTAGCCCAAGAAAGGAAGGGGTCAAGGACGGGCAGTGGGGGATCGATCCTCTCCACATTGAGTTTAACGTCCGTGTAGTAACGAGGCCTGGGCAGGCTGCTTCCGTAGAACTTGCCTGGTTTCAATGCAACTACCATCCCTGCCTTTTTTTTCTTCTCTTGCCTTCTTCTTTCTTCTTCTTCAACAGAGAGAGAGAGAGAGAGGGAGAGAGAAGGAGAGACTGGGGGCTTTTTATTCTAGTAGGCAAGTGGGTGGGCCGATGTGTACATTGGGCGGGGTTTTTTGGCGCCAAGCGTAGCCTGGGCGGTAAAACTTTTGTTTTTTGAAAAGATTCGTGGGCGGTAAAACTTCATTGAGAGATATTTGTGGAGGCGGGGTGCGTGTTGTGCCACACACCACCGGCCTCTGTGGTGGGTTGACGTCACCAAGTTCTGTGGACCCCACACAGAAAGCAGTAGGGATTGTACGGCCACCATTGAAAACTTATGTGGCCACGGAAGAATATATGTGTTTTACCTTCACTTTATGAACATTTTGGATGGCAAATAAATACCATGGTGGGCTCGGATCTGTGATGTGGTCCATTTAAGCGACGCCTATTAGTTACTGATAGTGAGAGTAGCGAGATTTGCTATTGAAGTGATGTCACCAACTTATGTGGGCCCGCCATGATGTATGTTGTATATTTTGTATCCACACCGTCCATCCATTTGGAGAGATCATTTGAGGGCTTGAGCCAAAGAATGACACAGATCCAGACGCCTACCATTAAAAACTTCTTGGGGTCACAAAAGTTTTCGATCAAGTTGGTATTTGTGTTTTCCCCTCGGCCATATCTGTGTTAACTTTGAACTCGTTGGATTTCAAAAAACATCATGGTGGCCCTAATGAGGTTTCAACTGTGTTGTTACCGTCCCCACTGTTTCTCATGGTAGGGTCCACTTGAACTTTGGATATGCCTCATTCTGCATCTCATGACCTAAAATGTTCTCTACAATATGGATGATGGTATAGGTACAACACGTCCATCATGGTGGAGCCCATATAACTTGGTGCCGTCGCTGCTCACGCTTTCAGCAGCTAATCCGGGTCCTTCTCACTCATTTGGAGGTCCATTCCCTGAAATGATCTCTCCAAAAGGATGGACGTGAAAACCCCATGGTGAGGCCCACAGAACTTGGTGACGTCAGAACAAACATGAATGCGGTGTGTGGCACACCACGCATTAGCTATAATTATTTCATTGGAGTACAGATTACCCTAGCTTCTGTAGGCCCCACAGTGATGTTTATGTGAAATCCCCCTGCCTAGAAGGTAAGTCACCCCATTATAGGCCAAGCCAACAATCAGCTCATCCATAGTTAAGGTGGACCACACAATTGGAAACATTATATAGGGCAACTCTCACCCTGCAAATTCTTTTCCTTGGTGTGGCCCACCTGAATCACATATACTTCTGAATTTTGGGCCCCTAATGGTTGAAGTGGATTTCATAAAATAATCTCAGTAGGCCTATAAAATTTAAGGATGGATGTTCACATGTTAACCTGATTTTTATTTTATTTTTTGTCTCTAAGTCTATCATGGATTACACATCTAAGTGGATTTCACGTGCACATCAATGGTGGCGTGCCTCTCCCCAGGACCAGATCTTCAAGGGTTTAAACTTGACGAAAAAAAAATAATAATAAAAAATTAAAAAAAAAAAAAAAAAAAAAAAAAATACATCTGTCCCCTTTCGTTTTTTTTTTGGGGCCCACCATAATACTTATGTGAGATCTACTCCAATCATTAGACATGTTAATCCCACATTTAGGTCAAGGGTCAAAAAATAGATTGACATTTGAATCAGGTGGGTCACAATAACAGAAAATGTTGGGAGAACGATATCTACCCTTGATTTTTACAAGGCCCCATAGTAATGATTAGTGTGACTTTGCTCCCATATACTGTTGTTTATGGGCCTAACGTACTGTGAGGCACTAGTGGTTGGTTGGGTTTTTTCACACATCACGATTGGTTAGGTGCACCCTAGCCTGGTATGTTGTTGGCCAGTGCCCACCCAAGTGAAATAATAATTCAACTGAAATAATAATTCCTTAATTAATGGAGCAGCTTATGAAAAGCTTAAAAATGTGTATGGGGATGTAAATACCAGTTTAATGAGGATTAATATGATATTTGTAAAATCCTGATTAAGAAAAAGCAAGGGACAGCCAAAAAAGATACTTCTTCCTCCGGACAAACGTGTCTGGATTAGGTGTGGCCCGGACCTCAACCTAGATGGTGCAGCCCTTACCGTGCAAACCACCTTGATATATGTATTCTAAATCTATGCTGTCCATTGTTTTTTTTTTTTTTTTTTTTTATCATTTTAATGTATGGACCTAAAAATAAAGTAGATCCAATTCTCAAGTAGACCATACCATAGGAAACAATGATTATTAACCATTAATGGGCCACATAAATTTAGGATCAAGCTGATATTTTCTTTTTCTTTTTCCAGATTTATGTGAACTTATCAATATGTTTGATGGCAAATAAACATTTAGGACACAATAAGGTGGGTCCTAGAAAGTTTTTAATGGTAGAGTGTTCAATCACCATTGTTTCTTATGGTATGGTCCACCCAAGAATTGGATCTACTTCATTTTTTTGGTCCGTGCCATAAAATTATCGGGCAAAGTAGATGAATGGTGTGGAATAAAAATATATATCAAGTTGGCCCCCCCTGTAATGGCCAAACTATCTTCGGCTCCGCTGGCCGCAGCTAATCCACTCCCCATCATTTGGAGCTGGATCCTTGACTGTGAGGCCTACTATGATGTATGTGCCTACATCCACCCCGTTCATCCATTTTAAAAACTCATTTTAGGGCATTATCTAAAAACGAAGTAGATCAAATCCCAAGTGGACCTTAGTGTAGGAAACAATAGTAAGGGCCCGTTTCGATTGTAAGTTACTTAAGATAAGCCAGTTATTTGATAAGTAACTTATCTTGGTTTCTACTTAATTAGCAGATTAGCATATTTGGCAAACAAAGTTATCATCCAAAAAGTAGAAAATTAAGCATGTTTGGTTTCCAACGTCATAAGTAATCATTTTTCAAGTTTATTTAGTCCCCCTCACATCCATTGTCCATCATGTGGGGCCAACCTTTGATGTGGATCATTCATTATTCATTATGTGGCCCCACTAATGTGGGACCCACCTTAGATGTGGGCCATTTACCATTAGCGTCCAATCTTTAATGTGCGCCATTCATTAGGCAGGGCCCACCTTTGGTGTTGGCCATCCATCATGTGTGGTCCACCATCAATGTTATCGTCCATCATGTGGGGCCCATCTTCAATATCCCTCGCCCATCATGTGGTGTCCAGCTTTGATGTGGACCATCTATCATCAGGGCCCACTTCCCATGTGGGTTGTCCATTATGCGGAACTCGCCTTGGATATACGCCGTTCTCATTAGCCTGACCTTTGATGTGGACTGTCCATTATTAATTGCCCATCATCTGGAATCCATCTTTGATGTGGACCGTCCATCATGTGGGCCCCACCTTCAATGTGGAGCCAACCTTTGATGTAGTCCATTCATTGTGTGGGCCATCCATCATGCAGGGCCCAAGTTTGATGTGGGCAATTCATCATTATGGCCTGACCTTTAATGTGCACCATTCATTATGTAGGGCCCAGCTTTGATGTTGGTCATCTATCAAATAAGGTCAATTGTTAATGTTATTATCCATCATGTGGGGCCCACCTTCAATATCCACTGCCCATCACATGTACCCACCGTGCACACAAACCTATTCATGTGGGGCCTGCTTTGATGGTAAACAATGTGCTTATCCTTTTCTTCTCTTTCGCCTCTCCTATTCCTCTCTTCCGCAGCAACTTGTAAAAAATTAAAAAAACTAAATTTGAAAAACTAAAAAAGGTTAAAAAGTTGCTTATTAATTATCATAAACTAAACTTACTTACCTAAAATAAGTTACTTTTTTTTTTTTTTCTAGTTAGTCAGGCAACGCACCCCACTTGGTTGGTCACACGATGCACCCACCCACTAGTGGGGTTAGTGTGTCTCCTTAGCACTCGAACCTGAGACCTGCATCTGAAATAAGTTACTTATCTACTGCCATAAGTAGAAAAAGTAACTTATTTGGTGGCATCCAAATGGGCCCTAAATGACCATTAAAAACTTTTTATTGGCCACAAAAGTTTTAGATAAAGATTATATTTGTGTGGTTTTTTCATCCATATCTTTGTGACCTTATCAAAAGGTTGGATTGCACATACACATTCTGGTGGACCGCATGAAGTTTTTAGTGGTGGATCACAACTATTTCATGTACTATGGTTCACCTAAGATTTGGATATGCTTAATTTTTTGGACCATGCTGTAAAATGAGTTTTCAGGTATAGATGGGGTGGATGTAAGACATGCATTAAAGTGGGCCCCACAGTCAAGGATCCCATCCACCTCGTTGGATGGATCCACCGAAGCCGTGGGGAGACGATCAGGTGGGTTGTCAACACCACCCCCAGTGTTCGATGTGTGGGGTGTTGTGTGGCCAATGTGATGTATGCGTCTTAATTATATCCACGCCATCGGTCCGTTTTGCCCCCTCATTTTAGGGCATGAGGGGGCAAAATGAATGAAACAGACCCAAAGCTCAAGTGGACCACACCAACGCCCACCATTAAAACTTCTTAGGCTACGAAAGTTTTGGATCAGGCTGATATTTGTGTTTTCCTTCGTCCATCCAGGTTTAAATGACCTTATCAACAGGTTGGATAAAAGATAAACATTATGGCAGTCCTAAAAAGGCTTCAAGGGTGGTGTCATTATCCCCACTCATTAATTTTTGGGTTCAAGCCCTAAAACACATACATCGCGTTGGGCCCCACATAACCTATCACATCAAACACTCCACCGCGGCTGGGGTTGGTATTGGCAACAACACGTAATTCACGTCCGGTGGACAAAACTAGAACCCAAGCCCACTCCACTTGTGCACAGATCCGGGTTTTTCTTTGGCATGGCCCACCAGGCAGGCATGTTCTGTTGCCCAAAACCAAGCTAGTTGGATCATCTGATTGGGATTCACAATTAGGAAGAGAGCGTAAAAAAATGACGAGATTTCAGGGCCCCATCCTACCATCTTTGTGCAAGATCCAGGTTATTCACTAAGTATGGCCCACCATGCCCAAAAAATAAAGCTAGTCGATCATTCGAATTATGGACCGTGCAATTATCAAGTAACAAATATGTAAAGTATATAATACGTTTATGATTAATTAATGCTTCAACTGCTACATTCCACATGTGCAAGACATTGGTGTGCCATGAAGATGATCACTTGATTCAGATATCAGATTAGCAAGTTCATTGGTGTGCCATGAAAACTCTTGTGAGTCTACCACCGAGCCATGAACAGGGACCCAAATACACTCTTAACAACACTACAGGCTTCATTTTTGTGCCATGTGATCTTCATGCTGGTGGGGCTGCATAGAAGTTGGCAACTTGTCATTGGGTGATAAGATCTCTAGAGATCTTCTCTCAAGGAAGAGAAGATCAGACACATGACCCGGATGTGATTTGCTAGATTTGCAGCTTATGATCCAGCAGGTGAACTCACCGACTATGTCCATGTGCTAGATGATCCGATGCTTTGAATTGTCCACACTCTCCTTGTACCATAAATGATCTATTATCCTATAATCACACTTTTAATATAGACGATAATTTTTTATTTTTAGAGTTGAATGCATTTTTTTCCCTGGTATGTTCTAATTTCATTTTCCCTCCTTGATTTTTAGATTTTCTAATAAAATCTCATCTAAAAAAATAAATCACTTACAGGTTTACAGATTGTGATAGTCATAATCAAGTTATCATATCTTAAGTTTTCTTATATGGCTGCATCCCTATACTCATGGCTCAGTAGAGGACTCACAAGAGTTTCAACATGAGATCATGGATTGGAGTACACATCGTGGTGTGTGTGTAAAAATGCGGCCAAAAATCTCCTTTAAATTGGAGGTGTTCAGGCTTGGCTGATGGACCATAAAAAAGAGTGAACCCAACCTAAATAATAAAGATGCTTAATTTGAAGAGCAGGCCCCACCATGGATTGGAAATCCTGTAGATTTGAAATACCGGGATTGGAAATCCCTCGGATTTAGAATATCCTAGATTCAGAATTTTCCGATTATGTTTCACACCTTGGATTCATTATCTCCTATAATATGCACACTATGATTATAATAAGCCCATTGAAATTTATACTCTAGCTGAAAATGATGAAATTCCAAGCCTTGAATGGGCCACAAGCATAGGATCACAGCTGAGTAATTAACTAATATTTTTTATCGTTGATTTACATGAGCAATATTAGGACTGCTCGGATAATTTTATTGAAGTAACTTTAGTGATACAGTTGATAATCTGATTGTATTAGAACACCATTAGCAGGGCCACATGTACTTAATGGATGAGTAGCCTAGTGACACATATGTTATACATGCGACTCTCTTACATTTAAAAATAAGCTAAAAAAAAAAGAAAAAAAAAAAGGAGGAGAGGATTGGCTATCCAAGCTATAGCCACAATGGTAGTAGTTGAGCTAGTGAACCTCACTGGTTGCAACTCTCTCTATATATAAAATTCTTTTGGAATGAAATGAACTCTTATAGTGTCTCATAACATCCGCCGCCCTTTCATAATATATATAACCCATTGCTACAATGCTTGGTTTTAGTTATGCCCATGTCCCTTAGTAGCTGAGATCTTGGTTGGCCAATGTTAATGTACAGTTAATTTGCAACCTATGATCTATATGCTTGTAAGGGACTAAAAGGGATAGCGAGGATCATTAGCTGGCAGATATTGCATTATCTTGTCCATGATGGGTTCTACCACTATATTGATCAAATGGATTATAAAACATGGTTTGATGTTTTTGAAGAATTTAATTCATTAATTGATTCATAGTATATGTTACGATCCATAGTTTTGAGGGACTCTTCTGAAGCAAGAAGTAAGAAAGAATGAATTGATAGGTATGTCAATGGGCTGAGTTGGCCCATTGAGACTGGGCTTGGGTTAGTATATTGGACTTGAGGATTAGGCTCATGCCTATAGTTAAAACCCATCTACTAATCAGGCTAGACTTAGGCTATGTATGAAGGCTCTTTTATAGGTCATCCTGTTACTTCCTCTTATAATTACAGAAAAGACTCACCTGTGAGGACTAGCAGGCACAACTGCATGTATATTGCTATTTTGAAACATTAAGGAATGTACTTTATAATAAACATTTATATATATAGATTTTATGTTCCTTGAGTACTTTAAAAAAAAAAAAAAAAACCAACATCAACACCAAATTCAGAAGCCGTCCACCAAATTTGAGATGTGAAACTCATACTTATGTGACTTGATGACTTTTTATATATGATCATTCGTTAATTATATGTGAACCGTGTTTATAATTATGGGTTTGTTGTCCCTATGTATTTTGAGAATGGACATATTAGTTTATGATCATGGAAAAATGTGGTTAATAGATTTTAATGTCTTGGCCATGACCATATAAATAGCTAGACACACTTATATTATTAAATTGGTGATCTCTTGTTTGGATATTGAATTAGTGTCAAAAAGAACAATTTTTACTAAGAGGAATAGAGAGAGGGGAGGGGTGGATGTTTTCACCTCTCCCATGGCTGTAAATAGTCAGGTTCGGGGCGGGTTTAGCCAAAATCAGACCTGCCCATTTACTAAACAAGTATGGATCCAAATTTTAGACTCAAACCCTTTTACTAAATGGGCGGGTTCAGGTCGGGTCTGAGTCAACCCATCAGACCCATTTATAAATGGGTCGGGTCTAATGGGTCCGGGTCTGGATGAAGTATGAAAGCATTTTACAAGGCTTAAAACTGGGTCTGGACGAGTCTGGGCAGGACAGGTCCCTTGAAACATAGATCAAACCCGCCCACTTACTAAATGGGTTCGGGTCGGGTCAGGTCGGATCGGGCCTAATATAAAGGAAACTAGACCCAGACCCGTTTAACAACTGGGTCTATTCTTGGATCCGGGCACCCGGGTTGGGTCCGGGCACCCCATCGGGTCCGCTGAACCATTTACAGCCCTACTCTCCCATCTCCCATTAGCATGAGGTAGGCAGCTAAGTGAATTTTGGTGCTGTAGGGCTCACTGTGATGTATGTGATTTATCCACACCATTCATTAGTCTTGCAACTTCATTTTAGGGCATGAAACCAAAAGTGAAGCATATCAAAAGCTTAAGTGGCCACTGTTGGGATAGAAGCCGGCAGCGGAAGCGGGACGCCGAACATATGGAGCAATGTGAAATCAAATGAGTAACAAGATGCAATCAATCACACACAAGCACACCATAAGAGACTCCGAATTTTACGTGGAAAAACCCCAAAATGGGTAAAAAACCACGGCATAAACGATACACTATGAATATCAAAAGATTGCAGAGATTGACAGCCCACAAAGCAAGGAAACACAGAGAAAAACCCAAGTTTATCTCTCACACACACCTCTCCCCTCTTCCTAGTACAAATAGGAAACCTTGGACACATCAGGATACCTCTCTAGGTCGGATTACAACACCTTAAATAGGAAGAAATCCGAAAATAGAAACACCTTGCGCAGTACTGCGGACTGCGCAAGAAATCCGCGCGCACAGCCGGCCGGTCGGCCGACCGGTCGACCTTCACAAAAACAGTCCAGGGAGATTGCCATCCGACCCTGCCTCACATCCGACCGGTCGCCCGACCGGTCGGATCCACCTTCAGACCGGTCGGCCGACCGATTTGGGCAACATGAAAACGTCCAGGGGAGGTTCTTCACAGCATCTGGGTTACGCTCATCGGCCTGTTGGAGCACCCATTCGAGCATAGTTTGAAGACTCCCCAACAAAATCCACCGAGGCTTTAAACGTCGAATCAACACATCCTTGCAACGTCATCTCATCTTCAATCATAGCTCTACCGCTTCTCGTGCCACTATCGACCCTATCCTTGCAAATTCACACCCTTTACCGCTCTTCTCATGTGGCCCTTGGGCACTTGCCACATACGAGCAACCGTGGATCTCGCTGCTGTTCCCGCAGTATCCACCGTGAATTGTGCTCCTGATCAACATGTAAAGATGGCCACACCTCCGTGCCTTCATACACATGAGTGCCCCCTTCATCACTTCACAATAATGATCGCGGCTGATAAACACGCACCCTTTCGCCTCGAGTGCACCAAGAGAAATCACATTCATCTTCATCTTGGGAACGTGCTTCACATCTTCCAGGACTCGTTCGACCCCATCGAACATCCTGATGCGCATAGTACCAACACCCACAACCTTATGAGCGACTTCATCGCCCACAAACACCGATTCTCCACCATACTCCCTGTATGTCGTGAATGAACTCCGATCAGGACAAACGTGACATGAAGCCCCTGAATCAAGGATCCACTCACTACCATGAGATCCCTTGCCAGATACAGTCAGAGCTTCACAAAAATCGCCACTGTCCTCTACGGTATTGGTTCCATTCCCAGAAGAATTTTCATACTTCTCTTGCCTCAACCTAGGATTCTGACAATCCCCTCTCATGTGGCCCTCCTGGCCACAATTCCAGCACTTCACCTTAGACTTACCTTTGCCCTTGGCCCTCGATCCCGATTTCGAATATCCTCTATGCTCAGAACTTCTTCCCCTCATAGCCAGTGCCTCTGAAGAATAACGGGAAGCCATGTCACCGCTTTTCTTTCTCATCGTCTTCGACTGGAGGGCTGAGATAATGGTCTCGACGCTTATGGTTTCCCTCCTTGCGCACACAGAGTCCCTGAACGACTCATATGAATCTGGAAGAGAATTCAACATGATGTATGCTTGGTATTCATCCTTCATCGGTTCATCAATCTCCACCAATTTGCAAACCAGCCTATTAAACGTGCTCAGGTGGTCCTCCACCTCAGTTCCCTCAGCCATCGTCAAGGTGAACAACTGCATCAATACGTACATGTGATTCTTTAAAGATTTCTTGGCATAAACCTTCTTTAGCTTCGCCATCGTTTCAGCCGCAGTCTTCTCCTTCATGACATGATAGAGAACATCATTCGTAAGGTTTAACAGGATTGAGGTTCTTGCCTTCTTGTCGAGCCTCGTCCACTCATCGTCTTTCATAGCCTCAGGTCACTTTCCAAGAGCTCCATCAAGCCCTTGCTGAACCAAGAAGGATTCAATCTTCACCTTCCATAGCTCAAAGTTATTTTTTCCGGAGAACTTTTCTATATCGAACCTTGCGCTCGATCCCATCTTCTCGTCTTAGATTCGAATCTACTTCACCTCAACTTTAGCTCTGATACCACTTGTTGAGATAGAAGTCGGCAGCGGAAGCAGAACGCCGAACACGTGAAGCAATGCGAAATCAAACGAGTAACAAGATGCAATCAATCACACACAAGCACACCACAATAGACTCCGAATTTTACGTGGAAAAACCCCAAAACGGGTAAAAAACCACGGCACAAACGATCCACTATGAATATTAGAAGATTACAGAGATTGACAGCCCACAAAGCAAGGAAACACAGAGAAAAACCCAAGTTTATCTCTCACACACACCTCTCCCCTTTTCCTAGTACGAATAGGAAACCTTAGACACCTCTCTAGGTCGGATTACAATACCTTAAATAGGAAGAAATCCGAAAATAGAAACACATTGCGCAGTACTGCGGACTGCGCAAGAAATCCGCACGCACAGCCGGCCGATCGGCCGACCGGTCGGCCTTCACAAAAACAGTCCAGGGAGATTGCCATCCGACCCTGCCTCACATCCGACCAGTCGGATACACCTTCAGACCGGTCGACCGACCGGTCTGGGCAACAGGAAAACGTCCAGGGGAGGTTCTTCACAGCATCTGGGTTACGCTCATCGGCCGGCCGGTCGGAGCACCCATTCGAGCATAGTTTGAAGACTCCCCAACAGCCACATCACAAGAAACAATGGTGATTGAACGTCCAGAATTAAAAACTCCCTGGGGCCACTTAAGTTTTGAATTAATGGACGGACGAACTTAGCAATAATTAGAATGAGAAGTGGAAAGGGGCTAGTATGCAAATGGTTCGAAACATTTGTGGCCAAGATGTTCTAAGAGTAGCACGAAATCAAGCGACCAGAACAAGAGCAACGGTTGATTTCTCTCATTAACCTTTGATTAAATATGGTTAGAGCATCTGACGGTGGAGATTTGAGTGTAGAGAGTAACGAGACGGAGGGGGAGTGGGGAGAAAAGTTAACGTGGCGTAATAAGACGACGCATGTTGCGGACACGTGGGAGATTGCAAGTTCGAGTGCAGGCATGTTTGGCCACGTTGCGCTGCATGAAAGAAAAGCCCATCCACCTTCTTCTTCTCCTTCGTCTTTCTTCTTCTTATATTAAGTGCAAGAAGAAGAGTGGAATCGTATTCATCTCGTTTTTGTGAGAGACAGACACCGACTCATCTCTATCTCTATCTCTATCTCTATATGTGAAACCAGTTGTCTTTAAAATGGCATCTTCGATGTTTAGATTCGTCCGCTGCGCTGTGTTGGTGGTGATGCTGGCGGGTTGGGTATGCGGTAGTGGAGATTTCGAGGAGGCCAAAGAGAAGGCAGATGATGTTAGGCATCAAACGGAAGAAACGAGTAAAGAGGCAAAAGAATCATCAGAGTCGTGGGCCAACTGGGCTAAGGACAAGATCTCTGAGGGTCTCCGTATCAAACATGAACAAGCCAAGGAGACTGCCGATTCCCTCCATGCCACCACAGAGAAGACCCAACAAGCTGCTGCAGGGGTCAAAGACAAGGCCCAACAGGCTGCGGAAGAAGCCAAAGACAAGTCCCAACAGGCTTCTGCAGAGGCCAAAGAAAAGTCCCAACAGGCCCAAGAAGCTTCTGCAGGAACCAAAGACAAGGCCCAAGAGGCTGCTGCAGGTGCCAAAGAAAAGGCCCAAGAATTTGCTGCAGGGGCAAAAGAAAAAGCCAAAGAAGTTGCTGCAGGGGCCAAAGAAAAGGCCCAAGGGGTTGCTGCAAGGGCTAAAGAAAAGGCCCAAGAAGCTGCTGTAAGGGCCAAAGAAAAGGTCCAAGAAGCTACTGTTAGGGCCAAAGATGAGGCTCAACAAGTTGCTTCCGGTCTCTCTCTCCCAACTAGCACTTTTCTTTAGTACATTTCTTTTTACTGTACAAGTTGGGCACTGCACTAAAAAAAGAAAAAAGAGAAAAGAGTTTCATGGTGCTTACATGGGCTATATGCCGTGTGTTGGAGAGTAGGCTCTACTAGTGTGTCGTGCGACTCCTTCCACCGGATTTGCATGTTGGACGCACAGTAGGGCCATTACCCAACCATCAATGCTACAAATCATTCATTCATTTAATTTCATTCTAAAATAAATAAATAATAATAGTAAATGAATGGAATATGGTAACAGATGGTGGAGGCTATGGGGAGGAGAGGGCTGCAGAAGCAACGGACAAGGGTGAGGAGGCAAAGAAGATGGCTGAAGATCAACTGAAGTGGGCCAGGGACAGGGCCAAATATGGATCTGATGCGGCAAAGGCCAAGGCTGGGGAAACAATGGGGACGGCCAAGGACACAATCGCTTCCAACTACGAAGCAGCCAAACAGAAGTCGCAGCAAACGAAGGAGAAGATGAAAGAAGCAACAGGAACTGTTGGTGGCCAACGACAACAACACTGGGACCTGGATGACGATGAACTCTAAATAACCATACAACCATCTCTCTCTTGAGACTTGATACAAGGATATCTTACTTATGTGCTCTTTCATTTCTTTCTTCCATCACTTCTCCACTGTATCTGCTCTACCTAGATTCTGCCGTCGTTAGACCCTCTCTCTCTCTCTCTTTTCCTCCGTTGTTTCTTATTGCGTTTGTGTGTTAATTAAGTGAAAAGTTTGTTCATCTGTTCCTCACAAGATCCAACAAACTGATGGTCCAGATCATCTGTCCATATAATCAAATGGGCCATCCATGATTTGTAATAAACTGGCCGTCCGTCAATCTATACTTGTAGGTGGTGGACCGGTGAGTCAAGAGTCCGCGGCACAAAATCCGCGTCGGTTGGCTTGATCTGAGACCTTAGACAGGGAATGGACGGAGTAGATAAACAGATACATGACGGTGGCCCCCTCCACAGCTCGGTTTGTACGCAGTCCGCGTCCGCGGCAGCGACCCTCAGCTCACTCAGTCTATCACTTGGGCTATGGATCGGGGTGTAATCTCAAGTGGCCCTGGCTACAAGAAATGAAGGCCCACCATTAAAAAATGAAGGCCCATCTTTCCTCCTCTTCAACAGAGAGAGAGACTGTGGGCTTTTTATTTTAATAGGCAAGTGGGTGGGCCGATGTGTACATTGGGCGGGGTTTTTTTGGCGCCCAGCGTTGTCTGGGCGGTAAAACTTTTGCTTATTGAAAAGATTCGTGGGCGGTAAAACTTTATTGAGAGATATTTGTGGAGGCGGAGTGCGTGGTGACGTCACCAAGTTCTGTGGACCCCACAAAGAAAGCGGTGGGGATTGTACGGCCACCATTGAAAACTTATGTGGCCACGGAAGTTTTGTATCTAGATTATATTTGTGTTTTACCTTCACCTTATGAACAGTTTGGATGGCAAATAAATATCATGGTGGGCTCGGATCTGTGATGTGGTCCATTTAAGCCTTTGATCTAAGGACGCCTATTAGTTACTGATGGGGGAGAAAAGCTAACGTGGCGTAATAAGACGACCCATGTTGCGGACACGTGGGAGATTGCAAGTTCGGTTGCAGGCATGTTTGGCCACGTTGCGCTGCATGAAAGAAATGCCCATCCACCTTCTTCTTCTTCTTCTTCTTCTTCTTCTTTCTTCTTATATAAAGTGCAAGAAGAAGAGTGGAATCGTATTCATCTCGTTTGTGTGAGAGACAGACACCGACTCATCTCTATCTCTATCTCTATATGTGAAACCAGTGGTCTCTAAAATGGCATCTTCGATGTTTCGATTCGTCCGCTGCGCTGTGTTGGTGGTGATGGTGGCGGGTTGGCTATGCGTTAGTGGATATTTCGAGGAGGCCAAAGAGAAGGCAGATGTTGTTAGGCATCAAACGGAAGAAACGGGTAAAGAGGCAAAAGAAGCATCAGAGTCGTGGCCCAACTGGGCTAAGGACAAGATCTCTGAGGGTCTCCGTATCAAACATGAACAAGCCAAGGAGATTGCCGATTCCCTTCATGCCACCACAGAGAAGACCCAACAAGCTGCTGCATGGGCCAAAGACAAGTCCCAACAGGCCCAAGAGGCTGCTGCAGGTGCCAAAGAAAAGGCCCAAGAATTTGCTGCAGGGGCAAAAGAAAAAATCCAAGAAGTTGCTGCAGGGGCCAAAGAAAAGGCCCAAGAAGCTGCTGCAGGGACGAAAGAAAAGGTCCAAGAAACTGCTGTTAGGGCCAAAGATAAGGCTCAACAAGTTGCTTCCGGTCTCTCTCTCCCAACTAGCACTTTTCTTTAGTACATTTCTTTTTACTGTACCAGTTGGGCACTGCACTAAAAAAAGAAAAAAGAGAAAAGAGTTTCATGGTGCTTACATGGGCTATATGCCGTGTGTTGGAGAGTAGGCTCTACTAGTGTGTCGTGCGACTCCTTCCACCGGATTTGCATGTTGGACGCACAGTAGGGCCATTACCCAACCATCAATGCTACAAATCATTCATTCATTTAATTTCATTCTAAAATAAATAAATAATAATAGTAAATGAATGGAATATGGTTACAGATGGTGGAGGCTATGGGGAGGAGAGGGCTGCAGTAGCAACGGACAAGGGTGAGGAGGCAAAGAAGATGGCTGAAGATCAACTGAAGTGGGCCAGGGACAGGGCCAAAGATGGATCTGATGCGGCAAAGGCCAAGGCTGGGGAAACAATGGAGACGGCCAAGGACACAATCGCTTCCAACTACGAAGCAGCCAAACAGAAGTCGCAGCAAACGAAGGAGAAGATGAAAGAAGCAACAGGAACTGTTGGTGGCCAACGACAACAACACTGGGACCTGGATGACGATGAACTCTAAATAACCATACAACCATCTCTCTCTTGAGACTTGATACAAGGATATCTTACTTATGTGCTCTTTCATTTCTTTCTTCCATCACTTCTCCACTGTATCTGCTCTACCTAGATTCTGCCGTCGTTAGACCCTCTCTCTCTCTTCCTCCGTTGTTTCTTATTGCGTTTGTGTGTTAATTAAGTGAAAAGTTTGTTCATCTGTTCCTCACAAGATCCAACAAACTGATGGTCCAGATCATCTGTCCATATAATCAAATGGGCCATCCATGATTTGTAATAAACTGGCCGTCGGTCAGTCAATCTATACTTGTAGGTGGTGGACCGGTGGTGACTGGTGAGTCAAGAGTCCGCGGCACAAAATCTGCGTCGGTTGGCTTGATCCGAGACCTTAGACAGGGAATGGACGGAGTAGATAAACAGACACATGACGGTGGGCCCCCCTCCACAGCTCGGTTTGGACGCAGTCCCAGTCCGAGGCAGCGACCCTCAGTTCACTCAGTCTATCACTTGGGCTATGGATCGGGGTGTAATCTAAAGTGGACCTGGCTACAAGAAATGAAGGCCCACCAGGCATTCCAATCACCACTGGCTCCAATGGTGTGGTCCACATGAGATTTGGATTTGCCTCATTTTTTGAATCATGCCCTAAAATGATCTAAAAAACGATCTAAAAAATAGATGGCCAGTGTGGATAAAAGACATACATCCTGGTGTGGATAAAAGACATACATCCTGGTGGGGCCCAGAGAACACCGTCCAAGTAGCTAATGTCTACAAACACTATCATAAGCAATTAAAGCGTGACTAAGTAAGCCACTCACAAGTAGCTAATGTCTACAAACACCATCATAAGCAATTAAAGCGTGACTAAGTAAGCCACTTACGTATGCAATTTTCCCAAAGGCAGTGGGACGAACATAAGCCTTTCTTCGAAATCCACCCGGTCCACCACCTTATTTTAGGCCTAGAGCCCAAAAATTAGCCCCTTTCATGCTTCAAGTGGACCATACCATTAAAATCCACTCTAGCCATTAGATGCCACACCGAAAGTTAGACCTAACTCAAATTCAAGCTCATATGTTTAGGTGAGTCACACCAAGAGATAGTTTTTAGGGTGAAAGTTGCCCTGTATATTGTTTCTCCAATTTTGTGGTTTACTTTAAACAAAGGATGGAGCTGAATTTTGGTTCTGTGCCTAAAATAGGATGTCGCATCTATGGTCAGTGTGGATTTAACATAAACATCATAGTAGCGGCCACCCAATTTGTAAGGAAGACGGAAGTTTCTTTCGTATTATAGGATTTCTCCTTCCGGTAGTCATAGGTGGGCCAGGCCCCATTCGGGTTGGGTTGTACTCAGTCCACGCTTTGCCCTATTGAAAAATGGCCCTGCATTTTAAGCTCGAGCCAGGCCCTTGGGCATGATACCAAGGTCCATGTTTAGCCAGAGCTAAGCTTAGAAGCCCGACAGGCCAGCCCGGCTCGTATTATACCACACACGAGCTTCAATTAAAAAAGGAAAGAGGATTTTACAAAATACCTTATTAATACGGTATTTACAGTATCTCTTTCAAAGAGGCTTTTAATAAGCTGCCCCATTAATTAATTTAATAATTAATTATCATTGGAAGCCGTGATGTTTATTTGAAATCCTCCGGTCACCTCATGTTAGGCTGAGGCCAAAAAATCAGCCCCATCAATTATTCAGGTGGATCACCACCCTTCAAATCATTACCCTTGGTGTGGCGCATTTGAATAGGTTTTGACTTTTGGGCCCTAGACATAAATTTTGTTGGAGAGTCTAATGGTTGAAGTGGACATCATAGGGGTGGGACTAATGTGTCCAACTGATATTATCCTTGGGCCTAATGTGGGATTACATAGAGTGGATCTCACGTGTACCTCAAGGTAGGCCCCGTTAAAAAAATTAGGGGTATATCAAGGTCTAGTCCTTTATTTTTTTAATACGTTAGCAGATATTTGAGGTTTTTTTAGGAAACTCTCGTTTTCTCACAAAAGTTATAAGTTTTAACAGAATGCATATTTTTTTTCTTAAGAAAGGCTTTATATATATATATATATATATATATATATATATATATATATATATATATATATATATATATTTTAAATATCTCATTTTTCAAAAAAACTAAAACTTTTTTACAATACTCTCATTTTTTTGCAGAATTTTAAAAAAAGAAAACTCTCGTTTTTTTTATAGAAATTTTAAATTTTCACAAATATCACGTTTGTCTTACCCGAAGCTCTATATTTTAAAATATCTGTCATTTTTCACACAAAACTCTTTTTATTCTCCAAAACTTTCATTTTGTTTTTGCTTTAACAATATTTTTTTCGAAAAACTCACGTTTTTTTTTTCCGAATAAAGGCTTTATTCTTTCAAAAAATCATCATTTTTAACGGAAAATCAATTTTTTTTTACAATACTTATTTTTTTTTCCCAGAAACTATATTTGTTTGCATTACCTAAAGAGGTTCCGGATCACTTGATTCAAAACAAAAACATAAGGGGCTTGGAAATTTACATAACATTGCTCATGACGAGATTCTTAAGCTCAAGTCCCCCCCCCCCAACCACTTATTAAAGAACTTTTAAGAAGGTAAACTAAAATGCAAGACGATTCACAATATTTCACACATCCCTACCTATTAAAGCAAGCACATGATTATTGTATACTACTCATTAATGCTACAAATGAGAAGATCGGGTCAGTTCATGGTCAACCCGACCTCGACCCACTTATTTCCGAAATCTAATAAACTCTGCCCTAGCTTGACCAATTTACTTGTAAAAATTGATAAACTCCCATGTGTCCTACTTTTAAGTGGGCCGGGTTAGTTAGCTTATGGGTTGCCAGCCCTATGATCCACCTTTGCTCAAAAAATTTAATTGATAGTTCCTATGATAAAAATGTTGTATTCGATCCTACTCATAAAACTGTATGAAGCCTTGTTACAATACCAAGCTCGTTTCTCTATGTTTGGAACCTTTTTCTAATCTCTCCTATCAGCACAATCATTGCATGCATAGCAGAAAAGCAATAAGTAACAAAAACGTATTAAGATTTACCTACTTTGTGCAATGATCATGAGTGTCCCAGGCAAAAGCTGCCGCTGGTTTCACATAAGTCCCACAGAGGAATCATGATAATGGGTCTCTTGTCCAGAAGGAAAGGTAATATTTCTCTTGCATGGAAGCAAGTGATAAGAAAGGCTAGTTGGGATGCATATATGGTTGATCAGACTTTGAAAGCAGTTAATAGGAGAAAAATAAAGTTGAAAAGAGATAAAATTGACATTCATAAAGAAAAGGTATGCCCATACTTGTAGAAAATCAGGAGTTCGGGCCAGCCAAACTAATTTGACATGATGGAACTTTAAGTGCTCACTCCGCACTTAAGCAGGTGATAACAGAATTTCTCTGTTGAAAACAATGCAGAAAAATAAGCAATTCAGGAGTCGAATTGGAACTTCACACACGATCAATGATTGATTGCTAGTATGTATAATATCCTGTCGTTGGGACGAGGCGTGGATGACGTCGCTCTCTTTGAGATAGTTCGCGCCCCCTCAGACGATTTCGACCGGTACAGAGGCTCCTAGCGTGCTATCCTCAGGATACAATGCCCAACAATCGATCTTTCCGGTGTGCACAAGCCGAAGAGATCCCAACACCTTCATAACCACCTCAACCTTCGATTGCCCAAGAAAAAAAAAAAACTTTGAGGAAATATTTTCAGGAATAGGGTTTTTCATCTGTGTTTTCTGTTTGATAAAACAGTCTTTCTATAAAACTAGAAGAACGACCGTTTATGACAATATCGGGATCTCTGCAGCACACTCTATCAATAGTTTGGGCTCATTAGGGTCAGTATCAGGATCGGTCATCCAACAATTGAGGCCCCACATGTACGAAATCCTTATCAGGAGATTTTATAACAATAACATTATGGAATGCCAATCCACGTCTGTTATACGAGTTGGGTCATGGAGTGTTTTTTTTTTCTACTCATCTAAAACACCCCTAAAAGCTTGAATGTCCACCTAAGTTGAGTTGATTGACGCTTTTTTTTTTTCTTTTTGAAAGATCTTAAAAAATTAGGCAAACACTAGAAAAGAAAAGAAACTTAGTAATTATAATTTATTTTTCAATATATTTTTTGATCGGTGATATATATTTAAATATAAAAAATGCATCATCATTATCATGATTGATTCAATATGTTTTTTTCCTTTTGGGTAACTTAAGTCATTTTTATTTCCAAGGTATTTAACACTACTCTCAAAACACTGACTTAGGAAAGATCAGTGCCTAATGCTCAATACACGATGAAACGTATGGTAAGAAAGTCTAATCATGATTCTTGTCAGGGAAATGATATAGTTGACTAAGTGCATTGTAGTAATACTGCAATGTACAGAGGAAATCCCTGGGGTTACTAATAAAAAACATATAGTTGTTGTGTTATTAACTAGTTTCCAAGTCTTAAAGAAATATCTCTCTTTAATCTCTCTCACAGCACGTGTGCAGGGTGGGTGCATGCTTTGCCATGCGTAAGCGCGCCCACCTCAATTTGCGCATATGCACATAACTCTTAAACCGAGTATCGCAATGGAGCATGCCGCGCAGCGTTGGAATCGCAACACTTACGTGGTCGCTACAGTATAAGTCTCGGGTTGTTGCGGTATTAAAATAGATTCACGATCGGTGCTTGCTGATTTGGTCCGTTCAGGTACACCGGCACTAGAAACAAAGTGCACGGAAGGTTAATTAGGGTACGGGTCTCACACCCTATTCTCAAATTTTATTTTTTTTACACACACACACACACACACACACACACACACACACACCACTCTGTGTTGAAATTCTTGTGAGCCTACCACCAAGCCATGAGTAAGGACCCATGGGGGGTGTTCGGATTATAAGTTATTTGAGAGAAGCTACTTATGGCTTAAGTAGCAGGCGTTTGAATTATAAGTTACTTAAGAGAAGTTACTTATGGCTTAATTAGCTTATCTTAATTTCTACTAATTAAACTGAAGTGATTAAGTAAATTTAAATAGAAAAGCTACTTATAATTGATCATAAATTACCATACTTATCTCAAATAAGTTACTAATCTACTGCTGTAAGTAGAAAAAGTAACTTGCATGGCGTCTCGATACACATGGAATATTTGTTCTTAATTCGGGGCAGTACATATGTTCAACCATGCAAGGGATGGCATGTAACACAAAACACACACCCGTACCATGATAGTGGTCTCCCGATCACAAATGGCATGTAACCCAAAACGCCCATCCCTGACATTTAGAACCCCCTGGATTTGACATACCCTGGTTGTGTTTGGCACCCGGATTTGGAATCCCTTGTAATCTAATAGTAGCTATGCTTAGTATATTTATAGGGGTTTGAATCCTAATTAGTGTACGTTTGTAATGTTTGACACAATGTTGTAATAAGCCTATTGAAATATATACTTTGGCTACAGGATCACAACCAAGCGACTAATGAATGATTTTTAATCGTTGATTCACATGGACAATGTTTGGACTACCCAAATCATCCTATTCAAGTAATTTTAGTGATGCAATTGGTAATCTAATTGTTTTGGGCTATCATTAGTGGGCCACGTGCCTAATAGATTAGTAGCCTAGTAATACACATGTTACACATGCAACTCATGGGAGGATTTTAGATGCAATCCTAGCTTCCGTCTTAGATTTCAAATCCTCTCTTGGATTAAAAACCCCCAATTACTTATGGTGCCAAATAGACAGGAGATTTGAAATCCTCTCAAATCCATGATGCTAAAGGGGCGGATACTCA
The DNA here is from genome assembly GCA_003013855.2 of Liriodendron chinense. NCBI lineage: Eukaryota > Viridiplantae > Streptophyta > Magnoliopsida > Magnoliales > Magnoliaceae > Liriodendron > Liriodendron chinense. The sequence goes on along the minus strand of ML058484.1, from coordinate 10,717 downwards.
AGCCCTACATTTTATGGATGGATCGATATCGAAATATCATAAAGGGTGTACGTCCCTCTCCCAATAGTTTTCTTTGTTGTGGTTCGCCTAAATCACAAATTAGATTTATTTTGCAGACCTCAGCCTAATGTGGGATTACAATTCTAATGGTGGGAGTTGATTTCACATATACATGGGCTCTTTAAAAATTTAGGAGTTGGCTCCCTCTTCCGTTGTAGCACGATTTTGATGATATATTAGCAAAGTAATTTCAGGACCACTCCCTTGATATTTGGTGGGGCCCACTATGATGGTTATGTGAAATTCTCTCTGATGGTTAGATATTTCATCTATGTTAGGCCCAGGGCAAAAAAAGAAAAAGAAAAAGAAATCATATGGACATGTAATTCAAGTGGGCCACACCAAAGAAAACCAAAAGGATACCATTTATTTTTATAGGGCCCATCATGACGATTATATGAAATCCACTCCAACAATTAGATGCCACACTACTATTTATGCCTTCTACACAAAACTCAGGACCATTAATGATTCAAGTGGGCCACACTAGGAGAAACAATTTGGAGAGTGAATGTTGCCCTGCATAGTGTGTCCACTTGAATCACTTGGGGACCGATTTTTTATTTCTGAACATAAAATCTCGCGATGCACTTGGTGGTCGGGATGGATTTTACATAAACATAACAATGGGCCCACTCTAGCTGCCGACCCAAAGAAAGTAGGGCTCTCAATGGAGCGGGTCATATCCGAGATCCGATTCGCTCTGAATCTGTATAATGTGGATTTGGATCTTAAAATAGGTCTGATTAGTTAAATGGACCGGATTTGGATCTTAAAATAGGTCCAATTACTTAAATGGACCGGATTTGGATTCATAGGAACATATCCGAGTTCGATCCGAATCTGGTTAAGATTCGACTTATTGTCACCTTACTATATATGTTATATTCATGTTGGCAATATGTTTTACAGATTATTTTAGGCGATGTCTCAAAATTGAAACATGCCACTCTTAGGTCGACCATACCATAGTAAAATAGTGGGATTTACATCATTTTTCTTCTAAATTAAATATATTATATATATATATATATATATATATATATATATATATATATATATATATATATTAGATTTGTAATGGTGGTGGATTCAGACCTAAATTCGACCCGAATCCAATGGTTATATGGATTTTGGATCAGAAATGGATCTAACAATTTATAAATGGATCGGATATGGATATCACCTTTTGGATTCGAGTTGGATTCGAATCCAATCCGAATCCATCTACAGATATATGGACTTGGAGCTGGATCTGATCCAGATCCGACCCATTGAGGGCCATAAAATAAAGGAATCGACATGTTTAGCAGGTAGTCATTTTGTAATTATATAGAAATAGATGTACTTAAAATTGGACAGTCCAAATTGTTGTAGTGTATTATGAATTTTAAAAAATTAATTATTTGATTATTTGACTATCGGATTGGTGGACATTTAATGGATGGTCCAACAACCCTATTCCCACAAACAATCATCCACGGATTAGAGGTTAAGATCATTAAAAAAAATATGATATTTGGATTGCTACTCGGAAACAATGGGATGTACAATCTAATCGGTTTCATTGAGTTAACATATGCAGAAGCTAAGTGGAGTCCACCGTAATATTTGTGAAAAATCCACACTGTCCATCCGTTTTTCCAGATCATTTTACCATACGTGCCAAGAAATGGCATAGATCCAAAACACAAGTGGAACATTCTTGGGGCTACAGAACTGTTGATGGATAATATTTTTTGTCTTTAGTTCATCCAATGACCTTATGAACGGTATGGATGGCATGCAAACATCACGGTGGAACGAGAGAGGTTTCAATGGTAACATTTTCCTACCCATTCTTTTTCCTTGTCGAGCGGCCCACTTGTGTTTTGGTTTTGCCTCATTTTTGGGTCTAGATACTTGCATACTTGGATCTATTATTTTCATTGTTGTTTCAAATCATGCAAGTACCTGGACCCAAAAATGAGGCAAAACCAAAACACAAGTGGGTCGCTCGACAAGGAAAAAGAATGGGTAGGAAAATGTTACCGTTGAAACCTCTCTCATTCCACCGTGATGTTTACATGCCATCCATACCGTTCATAAGGTCATTGGATGAAATAAAGACACAAAAAATATTATCCATCAACGGTTCTGTAACCTTAAGAAAGTTTCTTTGGGTCGGCAGCTAGAGTGGGCAAAATGTGCGGTTTGTTAAAACTTATAATTTTTATGAGAAATGAGAGTTTTCTAAAAAAAAGAGAGTTCTTTTAAAAAAAATAAGTTTTTTTTTCGAAAAATGATAGTTTTGAAAAAAAAAAAAGGGTTATTTTGCAAAATGTCGGTTTTTTAAAAGTATAAAGGTTTTGTTAAGGAAAATGTGAGTTTTCTAAAAGAAATATAGTTTCTGGGAAAATAACAAGTATTGTTAAAAAGTTTGACTTTCCGTTAAAACCGATGATTTTTTAGAAGATTAATGCCTTTGCTCGGAAAAAAATGCGAGTTTTCCCAAAAAATATTGTTAGAGCAAAAACAAATAGAAAGTTTTGGAGAATAAAAAAGAGTATTGTGTGAACAATGATGAATTTTTAAAAATATAGAGCTTCTGTTAAGACAAACATGAGATTTGTGAAAATTTAAAATTTCTCTGAAAAAATGAAAGTTTTCTAAAAAGAAAAAATTCTACGAAAAATGGGTGTATTGTAAAAAAGTTATAGTTTTTGTGAAAACTGAGGTTTTTGTCTAATTACAAAGCCTTTCTTAAGAAAAAAAAATGCGCGGTTTGTTAAAACATATAATTTTTATGAGAAAACGAGAGTTTTCTAAAAGAAAAAGAGAGTTCTTTTTAAAAAAAAATAAGTTTTTTTCGAAAAATGATAGTTTTGTAAAAAAAAAAATAAGGGTTATTTTGCAAAATGTCGGTTTTTCAAAAGTAAAAAGGTTTTGTTAAGGAAAATGTGAGTTTTCTAAAAGAAATATAGTTTATAGGAAAAAAACCAGTATTGTTAAAAAGTTTGGGTTTCCGTTAAAATCGACGATTTTTTGGAAGATTAATGCCTTTGCACGGAAAAAAGTGTGAGTTTTCCAAAAAATATTGTTAGAGCAAAAACAAATAGAAAGTTTTGGAGAATGAAAAAGATTTTTGTGTGAACAATGACTAATTTTTAAAAATATAAAGCTTCTGTTAAGACAAACGTGAGATTTGTGAAAATTTAAAATTTCTCTGAAAAAACGAGAGTTTTCTAAAAAGAAAAAATTCTACGAAAAATAGGTGTATTGTAAAAAACTTATAGTTTCTGTGAAAACCGAGGTTTTTGTTTAATTACAAAGCCTTTCTTAAGAAAAAAAATGCGCGGTTTTTTAAGGAAACTTACAAATTATGTGAGATTTGTAAAAATTTAAAATTTCTCTAAAAAAATGAATTTTTAGAAGTCATTGTTCAGAGAAATTTTTAAAAATAGGTGTATTGTAATTTTTTTACAATACACCTATTTTTCGAAGAATTTTTTCTTTTTAGAAAACTCTCGTTTTTTCAGAGAAATTTTAAATTTTCACAAATCTCACGTTTGTCTTAACAGAAGCTTTATATTTTTAAAAATTAGTCATTGTTCACACAAAAATCTTTTTCATTCTCCAAAACTTTCTATTTGTTTTTGCTCTAACAATATTTTTTATGAAAACTGACATTTTTTTCCTAGCAAAGGCATTAATCTTCCAAAAAATTGTCGATTTTAATGGAAACCGAAACTTTTTAACAATACTCATTTTTTTCCCAGAAACTATATTTCTTTTATAAAACTCACATTTCCTTAACAAAACTTTTATACTTTCAAAAAACCGACATTTTACAAAATAACCAAAGTTTTTTTTTTTTTTTTTACAAAACTATAATTTTTCTAGAAAACTTATTTTTTTTAAAAGAAGACAGTTTTTTTTAGAAAACACTCGTTTTAACATAAAAATTATAAGTTTTAACAAACCGTACATTTTCTTTCTTAAGAAAGGCTTTCTCTTTAAGGAAAAACCTCGGTTTTCAAAAAAACAATAACTTTTTTACAAAACTCCCACTTTTCGTAGGAATTTTCTTTTTTCTTTTTAGAGAGCTCTTGCTTTTTCAAAGAAATTTTAAATTTTCGCAGATCTCACATTTGTCTTAATAGAAGCACTTTGGAGCATTGTAAAAAAGTTATAGTTTCTGTGAAAACCGAGGTTTTTCCTTAAATACAAAGCCTTTCTTATGAAAAAAAATGTGCGGTTTGTTAACTTTTATAATTTTTATGAGAAAACGATAGTTTTCCAAAAAAAAAAAAAAAGAAAGTTCTTTTAAAAAAAAAATAAGTTTTTCGAAAAATGATAGTTTTGTAAAAAAGAAAAGAAATAGGGATAGTTTGCAAAACGTCAGTTTTTTTAAAGTATAAAGGTTTTGTGATGGAAAATGTGAGTTTTCTAAAAGAAATATAGTTTCAGGGAAAAAACAAGTATTTTTAAAAATTTTAAGTTTCCGTGAAAAACGGCGATTTTTTCGAAGAATAATGCCTTTCCTCGGGAAAAAAACTGAGTTTTCCGAAAAAAATATTGTTAGAGGAAAAAAATAAAAAGTTTAGGAGAATAAAAAAGAGTTTTATGAGAAGAACGATGAATTTTTGAAAATATAGAGCTTCCTTAAAGACAAACGTGAGATTTTTGAAAATTTAAAATTTTTCTGAAAAAAATGAAAGTTTTCTAAAAAATAAAAATTCTACGAAAAATGGGAGCATTGTAAAAAAGTTATAGTTTCTGTGAAAACCGAGGTTTTTCCTTAAATACAAAGCCTTTCTTATGAAAAAAAATGTGCGGTTTGTTAACTTTTATAATTTTTATGAGAAAACGATAGTTTTCTAAAAAAAAAAAGAAAGTTCTTTTAAAAAAAAAATAAGTTTTTCGAAAAATGATAGTTTTGTAAAAAAGAAAAGAAATAGGGATAGTTTGCAAAACGTCAGTTTTTTTAAAGTATAAAGGTTTTGTGATGGAAAATGTGAGTTTTCTAAAAGAAATATAGTTTCATGGGAAAAAACAAGTATTTTTAAAAATTTTAAGTTTCCGTGAAAAACGGCGATTTTTTCGAAGAATAATGCCTTTCCTCGGGAAAAAAACTGAGTTTTCCGAAAAAAATATTGTTAGAGGAAAAAAATAAAAAGTTTAGGAGAATAAAAAAGAGTTTTATGAGAAGAACGACGAATTTTTGAAAATATAGAGCTTCCTTAAAGACAAACGTGAGATTTTTGAAAATTTAAAATTTTTCTGAAAAAAATGAAAGTTTTCTAAAAAATAAAAATTCTACGAAAAATGGGAGCATTGTAAAAAAGTTATAGTTTCTGTGAAAACCGAGGTTTTTCCTTAAATACAAAGCCTTTCTTATGAAAAAAAATGTGCGGTTTGTTAACTTTTATAATTTTTATGAGAAAACGATAGTTTTCTAAAAAAAAAAAAAGAAAGTTCTTTTAAAAAAAAAATAAGTTTTTCGAAAAATGATAGTTTTGTAAAAAAGAAAAGAAATAGGGATAGTTTGCAAAACGTCAGTTTTTTTAAAGTATAAAGGTTTTGTGATGAAAAATGTGAGTTTTCTAAAAGAAATATAGTTTCAGGGAAAAAACAAGTATTTTTAAAAAGTTTAAGTTTCCGTGAAAAACGACGATTTTTTCGAAGAATAATGCCTTTCCTCGGGAAAAAAACTGAGTTTTCCGAAAAAAATATTGTTAGAGGAAAAAAATAAAAAGTTTAGGAGAATAAAAAAGAGTTTTATGAGAAGAACGACGAATTTTTGAAAATATAGAGCTTCCTTAAAGACAAACGTGAGATTTTTGAAAATTTAAAATTTTTCTGAAAAAAATGAAAGTTTTCTAAAAAATAAAAATTCTACGAAAAATGGGAGCATTGTAAAAAAGTTATAGTTTCTGTGAAAACCGAGGTTTTTCCTTAAATACAAAGCCTTTCTTATGAAAAAAAATGTGCGGTTTGTTAACTTTTATAATTTTTATGAGAAAACGATAGTTTTCTAAAAAAAAAAAGAAAGTTCTTTTAAAAAAAAAATAAGTTTTTCGAAAAATGATAGTTTTGTAAAAAAGAAAAGAAATAGGGATAGTTTGCAAAACGTCAGTTTTTTTAAAGTATAAAGGTTTTGTGATGGAAAATGTGAGTTTTCTAAAAGAAATATAGTTTCTGGGAAAAAACAAGTATTTTTAAAAAGTTTAAGTTTCCGTGAAAAACGGCGATTTTTTCGAAGAATAATGCCTTTCCTCGGGAAAAAAACTGAGTTTTCCGAAAAAAATATTGTTAGAGGAAAAAAATAAAAAGTTTAGGAGAATAAAAAAGAGTTTTATGAGAAGAACGACGAATTTTTGAAAATATAGAGCTTCCTTAAAGACAAACGTGAGATTTTTGAAAATTTAAAATTTTTCTGAAAAAAATGAAAGTTTTCTAAAAAATAAAAATTCTACGAAAAATGGGAGCATTGTAAAAAAGTTATAGTTTCTGTGAAAACCGAGGTTTTTCCTTAAATACAAAGCCTTTCTTATGAAAAAAAATGTGCGGTTTGTTAACTTTTATAATTTTTATGAGAAAACGATAGTTTTCCTAAAAAAAAAAAAGAAAGTTCTTTTAAAAAAAAAATAAGTTTTTCGAAAAATGATAGTTTTGTAAAAAAGAAAAGAAATAGGGATAGTTTGCAAAACGTCAGTTTTTTTAAAGTATAAAGGTTTTGTGATGGAAAATGTGAGTTTTCTAAAAGAAATATAGTTTCATGGGAAAAAACAAGTATTTTTAAAAAGTTTAAGTTTCCGTGAAAAACGACGATTTTTTCGAAGAATAATGCCTTTCCTCGGGAAAAAAACTGAGTTTTCCGAAAAAAATATTGTTAGAGGAAAAAAATAAAAAGTTTAGGAGAATAAAAAAGAGTTTTATGAGAAGAACGACGAATTTTTGAAAATATAGAGCTTCCTTAAAGACAAACGTGAGATTTTTGAAAATTTAAAATTTTTCTGAAAAAAATGAAAGTTTTCTAAAAAATAAAAATTCTACGAAAAATGGGAGCATTGTAAAAAAGTTATAGTTTCTGTGAAAACCGAGGTTTTTCCTTAAATACAAAGCCTTTCTTATGAAAAAAAATGTGCGGTTTGTTAACTTTTATAATTTTTATGAGAAAACGATAGTTTTCCAAAAAAAAAAAAAGAAAGTTCTTTTAAAAAAAAAAATAAGTTTTTCGAAAAATGATAGTTTTGTAAAAAAGAAAAGAAATAGGGATAGTTTGCAAAACGTCAGTTTTTTTAAAGTATAAAGGTTTTGTGATGGAAAATGTGAGTTTTCTAAAAGAAATATAGTTTCAGGGAAAAAACAAGTATTTTTAAAAAGTTTAAGTTTCCGTGAAAAACGGCGATTTTTTCGAAGAATAATGCCTTTCCTCGGGAAAAAAACTGAGTTTTCCGAAAAAAATATTGTTAGAGGAAAAAAATAAAAAGTTTAGGAGAATAAAAAAGAGTTTTATGAGAAGAACGACGAATTTTTGAAAATATAGAGCTTCCTTAAAGACAAACGTGAGATTTTTGAAAATTTAAAATTTTTCTGAAAAAAATGAAAGTTTTCTAAAAAATAAAAATTCTACGAAAAATGGGAGCATTGTAAAAAAGTTATAGTTTCTGTGAAAACCGAGGTTTTTCCTTAAATACAAAGCCTTTCTTATGAAAAAAAATGTGCGGTTTGTTAACTTTTATAATTTTTATGAGAAAACGATAGTTTTCCAAAAAAAAAAAAAGAAAGTTCTTTTAAAAAAAAAATAAGTTTTTCGAAAAATGATAGTTTTGTAAAAAAGAAAAGAAATAGGGATAGTTTGCAAAACGTCAGTTTTTTTAAAGTATAAAGGTTTTGTGATGGAAAATGTGAGTTTTCTAAAAGAAATATAGTTTCTGGGAAAAAACAAGTATTTTTAAAAAGTTTAAGTTTCCGTGAAAAACGACGATTTTTTCGAAGAATAATGCCTTTCCTCGGGAAAAAAACTGAGTTTTCCGAAAAAAATATTGTTAGAGGAAAAAAATAAAAAGTTTAGGAGAATAAAAAAGAGTTTTATGAGAAGAACGACGAATTTTTGAAAATATAGAGCTTCCTTAAAGACAAACGTGAGATTTTTGAAAATTTAAAATTTTTCTGAAAAAAATGAAAGTTTTCTAAAAAATAAAAATTCTACGAAAAATGGGAGCATTGTAAAAAAGTTATAGTTTCTGTGAAAACCGAGGTTTTTCCTTAAATACAAAGCCTTTCTTATGAAAAAAAATGTGCGGTTTGTTAACTTTTATAATTTTTATGAGAAAACGATAGTTTTCTAAAAAAAAAAAGAAAGTTCTTTTAAAAAAAAAATAAGTTTTTCGAAAAATGATAGTTTTGTAAAAAAGAAAAGAAATAGGGATAGTTTGCAAAACGTCAGTTTTTTTAAAGTATAAAGGTTTTGTGATGGAAAATGTGAGTTTTCTAAAAGAAATATAGTTTCTGGGAAAAAACAAGTATTTTTAAAAAGTTTAAGTTTCCGTGAAAAACGACGATTTTTTCGAAGAATAATGCCTTTCCTCGGGAAAAAAACTGAGTTTTCCGAAAAAAATATTGTTAGAGGAAAAAAATAAAAAGTTTAGGAGAATAAAAAAGAGTTTTATGAGAAGAACGACGAATTTTTGAAAATATAGAGCTTCCTTAAAGACAAACGTGAGATTTTTGAAAATTTAAAATTTTTCTGAAAAAAATGAAAGTTTTCTAAAAAATAAAAATTCTACGAAAAATGGGAGCATTGTAAAAAAGTTATAGTTTCTGTGAAAACCGAGGTTTTTCCTTAAATACAAAGCCTTTCTTATGAAAAAAAATGTGCGGTTTGTTAACTTTTATAATTTTTATGAGAAAACGATAGTTTTCCAAAAAAAAAAAAAGAAAGTTCTTTTAAAAAAAAAATAAGTTTTTCGAAAAATGATAGTTTTGTAAAAAAGAAAAGAAATAGGGATAGTTTGCAAAACGTCAGTTTTTTTAAAGTATAAAGGTTTTGTGATGGAAAATGTGAGTTTTCTAAAAGAAATATAGTTTCAGGGAAAAAACAAGTATTTTTAAAAAGTTTAAGTTTCCGTGAAAAACGGCGATTTTTTCGAAGAATAATGCCTTTCCTCGGGAAAAAAACTGAGTTTTCCGAAAAAAATATTGTTAGAGGAAAAAAATAAAAAGTTTAGGAGAATAAAAAAGAGTTTTATGAGAAGAACGACGAATTTTTGAAAATATAGAGCTTCCTTAAAGACAAACGTGAGATTTTTGAAAATTTAAAATTTTTCTGAAAAAAATGAAAGTTTTCTAAAAAATAAAAATTCTACGAAAAATGGGAGCATTGTAAAAAAGTTATAGTTTCTGTGAAAACCGAGGTTTTTCCTTAAATACAAAGCCTTTCTTATGAAAAAAAATGTGCGGTTTGTTAACTTTTATAATTTTTATGAGAAAACGATAGTTTTCCAAAAAAAAAAAAAGAAAGTTCTTTTAAAAAAAAAAAAGTTTTTCGAAAAATGATAGTTTTGTAAAAAAGAAAAGAAATAGGGATAGTTTGCAAAACGTCAGTTTTTTTAAAGTATAAAGGTTTTGTGATGGAAAATGTGAGTTTTCTAAAAGAAATATAGTTTCAGGGAAAAAACAAGTATTTTTAAAAATTTTAAGTTTCCGTGAAAAACGGCGATTTTTTCGAAGAATAATGCCTTTCCTCGGGAAAAAAACTGAGTTTTCCGAAAAAAATATTGTTAGAGGAAAAAAATAAAAGTTTAGGAGAATAAAAAGAGTTTTATGAGAAGAACGACGAATTTTTGAAAATATAGAGCTTCCTTAAAGACAAACGTGAGATTTTTGAAAATTTAAAATTTTTCTGAAAAAAATGAAAGTTTTCTAAAAAATAAAAATTCTACGAAAAATGGGAGCATTGTAAAAAAGTTATAGTTTCTGTGAAAACCGAGGTTTTTCCTTAAATACAAAGCCTTTCTTATGAAAAAAAATGTGCGGTTTGTTAACTTTTATAATTTTTATGAGAAAACGATAGTTTTCCAAAAAAAAAAAAAGAAAGTTCTTTTAAAAAAAAAATAAGTTTTTCGAAAAATGATAGTTTTGTAAAAAAGAAAAGAAATAGGGATAGTTTGCAAAACGTCAGTTTTTTTAAAGTATAAAGGTTTTGTGATGGAAAATGTGAGTTTTCTAAAAGAAATATAGTTTCAGGGAAAAAACAAGTATTTTTAAAAAGTTTAAGTTTCCGTGAAAAACGGCGATTTTTTCGAAGAATAATGCCTTTCCTCGGGAAAAAAACTGAGTTTTCCGAAAAAAATATTGTTAGAGGAAAAAAATAAAAAGTTTAGGAGAATAAAAAAGAGTTTTATGAGAAGAACGACGAATTTTTGAAAATATAGAGCTTCCTTAAAGACAAACGTGAGATTTTTGAAAATTTAAAATTTTTCTGAAAAAAATGAAAGTTTTCTAAAAAATAAAAATTCTACGAAAAATGGGAGCATTGTAAAAAAGTTATAGTTTCTGTGAAAACCGAGGTTTTTCCTTAAATACAAAGCCTTTCTTATGAAAAAAAATGTGCGGTTTGTTAACTTTTATAATTTTTATGAGAAAACGATAGTTTTCCAAAAAAAAAACT